>CM062567.1:125410294-126635688 GCA_031468815.1 Morus bassanus
CCCTCCAAAGGACTGCAGCAATTTTTATCTATCTTGATTTTATGTCTATAAACATATGTAAGGCCAAGCATACGGGTTCTTATTCTGTGCGGTGGAGCTGAACTTGCTATGCATTACCAGATCCACATTAAGTGATTGACAATGTCATCATGGGGAAAAAGGACTTCCTTATATCCAGTCAGCACCTCTCTTGTTTCAAGTTGTGCCTATGGTCTCTCATACTTCCACTCCTCCACTATGAAAAGCCTGTCTCTGTCTTGATATGGTATGTTAGGTATTATGCATTAAAGTAAAAAACTGTTTTTTTTTGTTGTTAGTGGAAAAATATACCCTTTTATTAAAATGGTTAATGCAATCACATTTCCCATTGGCTATGCTATTTTTGAAGAAGACTAGGAATACATAGCAAATAGTAATTCTAATGTTCTCAGAAGACCAAAACAGACTCACATACTGTTAGATATATAGTGCTATTTGGTTAATTACTTAGGACCTCAACCTAAGCTCACTTAAGTCAATTTTATTTTCAATAAGGAATGTTGTTATATCTTTTCTACTTCATCTTTGATGAGAAGTGATACTGGAAAATATAATAGGTCTCACAAGAACACTCCTACTGAACAAGTGAACATTAAAATGAGATGTTTTACTGAGGTAACCTAAACATTACTATAAAGTAAACATCAAATGTTTTATGATGTACAACAAGTCCAACTCATACAGAACTAAACTACACTTTTCCCGTGGAAGAACTACAGTGAGGCAAGAAGCTGCCATGATTTCAAGCTTAGCTTGACCTGTGGTCTCTTCGTAATTCTCCAAAGGTCAATAACCTGCAGAGCTTTCCAAATACTCAGGTTGTAATTTCATTCTGCAGACTGCACAAAAGTAAGAAATGTAATGTTGACATTAATTTAAACTTGTTAGAGCTATGATCGAATGGTACTGTTTAGCCAGTCTGTCTGTGTTCATGAGATGAGTTGACCATATATCAGTGCATAGATGTGTTTAACCAAACACACCTTCTGCATGCACCACACTGTAATCCTCCTGAGACTGGCAAGGGACTTTCCGCTGCAAGCTTTGATTAAAATGTTCCTGCTAATTTAGCTTAGCTGGAATAGCTCTGTAAAATAAAACAAAACCCATTAACTTCAATGGTGGGTGTCTGTGTGTTGGAACAAGGAAATTAGACAAGCCGCATACCATACTGTTTAACTGAGTGTGGGTAGAGAGATAAATTATATGTAGTGAACCAGACTTGGACTGTTGTAGGCTTTGCTTCCCTGTAATTTTTTTCTGTCACTGAAAATTGTGGGGATGAAAATGACTGCAATCAGCTCTGATTTTTGTTTTCTGAGCAAGCAGCAGATTAGCAATTTTATTAACATTTGTAGACAGGTGGGTTGAACTTTTAGTTGCCCCTCTCAAGTATATTTTGCATTTCTAACAAATTATTTTTATTGCATTTTCCTGCATATGTTCATGACTATTAATAACCACTTGTTAAATAATTATTCCAGTGCCCAAATGTTGACATGTTGCTGGATCTGGAGGCTGAAAACTGGCTTCTGATATGGTCAGTAAAAAGTAAAGAAGATAGTTAATTTTAAATGTACAAAGATAAGACACAACTCAAGGTGAATAAAATTTAAAAAAGGAAAAAAGCCTTTACCATGGAAGTGTACATACACAAGACTGAAGAGAAGGAAAACACAAATATATAAATGTGATTGCTAAAGGGGAGTTATTTTAAAATATTTTAACATGTGCAAGATTTTAACATGTGCAAGAGAAAGAAAGCCCTTTTAATTTAAACTCTGTACTTGTTGAGCTGAAGTGAACACTGTGAGAAAACAAAACTCCCCATTCCTCCAATAGATAACACATGGGAAATACAGGCAAGAAATTCAAATTGACAACAATGAAATGCAAATAAAGTTGACAGTTACAAAGAGGGATACATGAAAATTAGGCCCAAGAAGGTTAAGGATAAGGCATTTTTTAATACCTTAGAAACACTAGAGTCCAAACGTAGCACAGGCCCAATACAGTTGCCAGCACCATAACTACATTTCAAACAGGAGCCTTACACCGGGCTGTTGTAGTAGCTCTTAAATGTACTTGAGAAAACAGTTCAATACACAACTGTTCATTTGGGCACCCTTGAGAACTTTTCCTGTAATGCCCCTGACTGCAAGAGCTTTCACCATAGCATGGTTTTAGGGATTTTAATATTGGTAGGAATAGAACAGTTTGATATGTTAGAGAAATTGGGAACAATTGTATTCCTAGAGACCTTTTTGAAAGATAAAACTGAGTATTTTTGAAAACACAGGCTTGCAATTGTGCAATAAAATTGAAAAAAAATTCCCAACACTATTAAAATTCCACTTAGCCGGAAGGATTTTGCATAGCACCTCTATCATCCCATTCATTTGTAAAGCAGGCTTTTCATCTTCTGCAGTTTAACCCGATGCTGTCCTGTCCTGTAATGGTTCTTGTTAAAGACTGAAACTGCTCTGAGGTTTCAATTTCTTTTTTGCCTTAAAATGAAATTCCTGTATTTACTGCCTCTCCCTCTTTCCTTATGCCTATGCACAATTTTAGGTCATAACATGTGCTTTTATAAGAGAATCCTTCCAATAATTCATGCTGCTTTCCACCTAAAATTGGAAAAACATAACATTTTTGCTCTCTTAATTACTATTACTTTTAAAGTCTTATTACTACACATATTGATGGTACTATGTCCTTTTAAGAGATCTGCTATGAGCTTTGGACAGCTTTTACATGAGCATGTTTTACAAGGCTCAGTGAAAGCTGAATTCATGATAGAGTTGATGCCTCATTCAATTCCCACCCCACACTTGGAAAGCTCAAAGAACAGTCAAATACTGTGCCTGTTGCCTGTGCCAAAAAACTCTACACTTTTAAAATGGACTTTAAATACACCATTGGCAACTGGAAGGATGAAAAAAAGTCATTATTGCATTTTTGATGGGTAGGTACACATTTCATAAGAATGTTCATTTATAGCTTAGTCTCATTCATAGTGTCACCCTACCAAATCCCACCATTAAGACAGATTTAGAATCGTAGAATCATAGAATCATTAAGGTTGGAAAAGACCTCTGAGATCATTTGAGGCCTTGTGAGTTTCTCCAAAAGGAAAAAGAGCACAAAAAATTAATGAAGTTACTTTTTTAATTATTAAAAATTGAACACCTTTTTCATCAAGGACTGAGGAGGCTCTGTTTCATTTCAAGCCTTTCAAGCCAGGACTCTTCCCAAAAAGTTTTGTCTTTTATCACTTGCTTTAAGTTGGGCGGAGGGGAATATTTCTCTAGCTACAAACCCTTTCTACCTTTTCTTTTGCAATACTTTGCTGCTTGTTGCAAACATGCTGCTCCAAAAAACAGTTTGTGTCTACCTTCAACCTCTTTACTAAAAACTTCTTTTGCTCACATAGTTGTTTTCTTAAGCAGACCTTACCTGAAGCGGTGGCTCCTCCAGGCTCAGCTATCTTGTTCCACAAGAAGCTGAACTGTATTTTCACATGGAGAGCTGTGGCAGAGGCAGCCTGTGTCAATAAGCAGCCTCCCCGCAGCTCTGCCTGCATCTTTCCTGTACAAAACACATCAGTTGGCTGGGCTGGCTGGAGACAATGATCAGTCAAATCTGTTTCTTTTTAGAAGATGGTGCTTCCCATGAAACAGTCATCTGAGGTATTTGAAACTGTGCCTACATGGTTAGCTGTTCACTATGCATGAAGTGTCTTTGACAAAGAAGTTATTGATTTTATTTGTTTTTCTCTCTGCAGAATAGAATGAGCACCAAGGACACTTTTCATAGTCACAAACCTGAATTTACTGGAAACTAAAGTGTTAGGTCTTATATGTTTTTGTACATCCAACCTTTTTAACAATATTGTTAAGAGCAATAAATATTCATTTGAATTTCTGAAATGTGTTGGCAATACTATAAGCTAGAAGTTTAAATAAGGAGTTTCTGAAAAAAAATATGTTTTTACATTTGAATTGTTTTCCACAGCTCAGTGGAGGAAAATCCATCTTGTATTGAATTATGGATATTGCAATTTAATTTCTATGAACATTCTTTTGAATGTTCATAAATTTTCAGGCACAAATTACTAATTATGGCTAAAGAATTACTTTATGAAAGATTTTTATTTTTTTGCATACAGAAGTATGAGCAATTTACTAGGTGCAAGAAATTTACCTTTATTTAGAGACTAAGAGGGGGAAAAAAGGAGAAGACGTAAAGCTAGCCCATCTGCTTTAAACCATCTGGTACTTGTGAACAAGTGTAATGATAACACCATGAGCATGAGGAGGGAGTTAACATCAAGAAATGGGGAATGGCAAGTCAGCTTTCAAGATCTACAGAAGAGAGAAAAAAGGAAATTCAATGGAAATATGTTTGAATTTTCATGAATTGAAATTAAATGAAAATGTGATTTCAAAATGAAATTACATTTCAGTGTAACTGAAATTGTTACAGAATTACCTTTATGTAGCCATAGAAATGCAACAGAAAACTGTTGTGACAATTAACATTGTGTCACTATTGCCTTGTTTAATGATCCTTGTCCACTACCATTTTCCAAGCCAATGCCCAAGCCTTTTATGTAAGCTCATTATTTGATTTAGGCATAGATCCAATGCACATAAGCACATAGTAAGACTAGTTCTCCAGGTACCCAGCCCCCTGAGCTGGAAGACAGGGAACGGGAGCAGAATAAACCCCCATAATGCAAGCAGAAATGGTTAGCAACCTGCTACACCACTTAGACACACACAGGTCTATGGGGTCAGATGGGATCCACCCAAGGGTACTGAGGGAGCTGGCAGAAGGGCTCACCAAGCCACTTTCCATCGTTTATCAACAGTCCGGGCTAACCAGGGAGGTCCCAGTTGACTGGAGGGTAGCAAATGTGACGCCCATCTACAAGAAGGGACAGAAGGAGGATCTGGGGAACTACAGGCCACTCAGCCTGACATAGGTGCCAGGGAAGGTTACTGAGTTGATAAATCTTGAGTGAGCTCACCAGGCAAGTGCAGGACAACCAGGGGAACAGGCCCGGCCAGCATGGGTTTTGGAAAGGCAAGTCCTGCTTGACCAACCTGATCTCCTTCTATGACAAGGTGACCCACCTAGTGGATGAGGGAAAGGCTGTGGATATTGTCCCCCTAGACTTTAGTAAAGCCTTTGACACTGTTTCCCACAGCATTGTCCGGGAGAAACTGGCTGCTCGTGGCTTGGATGGGCGTACTCTTCTCTGGGTATAAAACTGGCTGGATGGCCGAGCCCAGAGAGTTGTGGTGAATGGAGTTAAATCCAGTAGGCGGCCGGTCACAAGTGGTGTTCACCAGGGCTCAGTGTTGGGGCCAGTTCTGTTTGATATCTTTATCAATGATCTGGATGAGGGGATTGAGTGTGCCCTCAGTAAGCTTGCAGACGACACCAACTTGGGCAGGAGTGTTGATCTGCTTGAGGGAAGGATGGCTTTACAGAGGAATCTGGACATGCTGGATCGATGGGCCAAAGCCAATTGTATATAGTTCAACAAGGCCAAGTGCCGGGTCCTGCACTTGGGTCACAACAACCCCATGCAACGCTACAGGCTTGGGGAAGAGAGGCTGGAAAGCTGCCCAGTGGAAAAGGACCTGGGGGTGCTGGCTGACAGAGGGCTGAACATGAGCCAGCAGTGTGCCCAGGTGGCCAAGAAGGCCAATGGCATCCTGGCTGGTATCAGGAATAGTGTGGCCAGCAGGAGTAGGGAAGTGATAGTCCCCCTGTACTTGGCACTGGTGAGGCCGCACCTCAAATACTGAGTTCAGTTTTGGGCCCCTCACTACAAGAAGGATATTGAGGTGCTGGAGAGTGTCCAGAGAAGGGCAATGAGGCTGGTGAAAGGTCTAGAGCACAAGTCTTATGAGGAGCAGCTGAGGAAACTGGGATTGTTTAGTCTGGAGAAAAGGAAGCTGAGGGGAGACCTTATCGCTCCCTACAACTACCTGAAAGGAGGTTGTAGTGAGGTGAGTCTCGGTCTCTTCTCCCAAGTAACAAGTGATAGGATGAGAGGAAATGGCCTCAAGTTGTGCCAGGAGAGGTTTAGATTGGATATTAGGAAATATTACTTCACTGAAAGTGTTGTAAGGGATTGGAACAGACTGCCCAGGGAAGTGGTTGAGTAACCATCCCTGGAGGTGTTTAAAAGATATGTAGAAGATATGTAGATGTGGTGCTTAAGGACATGGTTTTGTGGTGGTCTTGGCAGTGCTAGGTTAATAGTTGGACTTGATGAACTACAGGTCCTTTCCCAACCTAAATTATTCTGTGATCTACTTGCAGGGTTTCAGGGCTGAATCTTGTCTCTTTCTTGCAAAAGCTGGGTAAACTAAAGCACTCTAGAGGAAGTAAATTAGGGATGCATATCAAGTTATTTGTCAAAGGCAGTATAAATAAGCAACTGAAACAATGAAATCTCAGTCTGTATTTGGGGTAGTTATATTACCGTATACACAGAGTTTTTGAACACACCCAAGGAAAGCTAGATGAGCCTAAAAAGCCGAGGTGAGAGTCACTAGCCAGTGCATGAAACTGAAAGCAGCAAATTTACATTTCTCAGCAGAAATTATAATTCCCACAGAGTAAGAAAATGTCCTGCATGCTGGACTTCACTGTCAGAAATAGCAGTGAAGCAGAAAGCTTAACAAAATTCAGAACAGGATGGGAGATACTGAAAAAGTATCTAGAGTTACAATAGCAGGGACTGAAGAGAAAGGTACCAAAGATATTTGAGGAGTACATGCTTCTGTGTACAATAGTCAGTGTCTTATTGTCTGCCATAAAGAATGACCTCCCTGGGTCTGAAATAATGTTACTGAACTAGTGTTACAATATCCTGCTGTTCCTATGAAAATGTTGAAAATGCTCCAACAGTCTCCTTAACACAGACCTGTTTTAATTCTGAACCTTACAAAGCCCACAAGGGGTATTTATTACTCATCTGCTTCACTCAGATGCCAACTTTAGGCAAGATGACTGTTAATTTACAGAAAGCATTCAGGCACAACACTGTGTGTGTTCCCCGCCAATGAGAAAGTCAATGCCACCTCTTAAATACGTGTATATAGACCTGAGACATTACAGCATTCCTTTTCATTTAAAAATAAAAGTCATTATATGAGGATGCAATGAATGTCTCTTAACTAACCCTTCTTTAGTATCTACTAAAGCCAAAGAAAAAGTCAGAAGTTCTGACTTATCTTCAGATGAGTCTGATGTTTTGGATGGTTGTTTAAACCGATCCTGTTAAGCTGTCCATACCACTGCCTAACACATCCTTAAAGGTTCGTTACCCTATGATGCACAGTATTGGAAATAATAGTAAATGCATATATGTACCTTTTTAAGCCTGATGTAAATCTGCATATCTCAAATCACCTCTTAAGTTGCTATCAACAGTGACCCAAACACAAAAAAATCCCTAAGGAATTCAATCTAAGGAAAAGAGAGGGAAACGAGTATTGCAGGAATCACATTAGTGAGTTTGAACAAATGGGGGTTTTTTCCTTAAAAAAAAAACCCAGAGATAAGATGTATTGTTGTTGTTTTGTTCCGCCTTTGTTAGCTGTGGTATCGCTGAACACCATGTGGCACAGAATCCCACCTCCACTTTTCTGTGTTAGTCACTGATATATCAGCCTCAAAACAGTTGAATGCACAAAGCACTCCCACAAACACCAGAGTCAAAATTGTCTTCAACAACTTTAGAAGTACTTTTTGTAACACCTCTTTTAGTGATCATCAGTTCCAGAAAGTAAAGATTTTTCATTTTGCTCTAGAAGTTTTGTTTTGCTTGTGCCAGCTTAGTCACTTGGGAAAAAAAGAAATCAAACAATTCAGTTGAACCAGCTGGGATTTAAAGCTTTCTAACAACATTTTGTCAGTGATTTGGCTGTTTCTATAAAAGGCTCCTTTTTTAATTCTTTTTTCCATTTCTTTGCAATATCAGTCCCCACATGAAGACCAAACCCGTGTCCCAGGTATATCTAGTTGTCCTACCTTTCAAGTTACGTAGGACTTCCTGGGTAGCACCTCTTCTTCCAAGCTCACTCCATAGCTGCAAGTCAAGGGGTTTATTTTACAGATTCTGTTTTCCATCTACATCACTGACACTCTTTAGAGTCCTTGTCTTTTCCTGCTGTAACTCATTTCCTGTTGTTCCACTTGACCAAATCTTGGTCACCTTCACATTCCATTAAAATGTGTCATTTTTCTTCTTTTTAAATGTCTCAGCAAAGTCCTTGCTTTTGAAGCTGGTCCAAACTGCTGCTTCAAGGTCATTCAAAATTTTACCCTCATCTCCCAGTTATCTTATTGTATTTCACTGTACTAAAACTTGCCTTCCACTGTCACTTCATAGCTCAGTTTCCGCCAGATACATTATCATCTTTATAACTTTTTCTGTGCTATCTTATGTTTCTCATTTGTGTATTCAAGTCAGCTGTAAGCTGAAATCTACATTTCAGGAGACTGCTTTTGAAGATCAATTAGAGCTCCTATAAATAATGACATTGACTTAAGAGTGGGGTTAAGCCTGCAATTTTATTTACTTACTTTAACATATCTAATGACAATACTCCATAAAATCAAAGGTTTTGGAACAAGCTATCCATGAATATAATTAAACTTCATTTCCAGATATACTTTGTTGGTAAAAAATGTTTGATATGTGATCTTGTGGTAAAGGGGAAAGAATTCTATTTGGACATTAAAAGCACTAATACACCAAATCCAATATGTAAACCCCAGGAGTCATACTTTTCAATTACAACACAGTGTCTCAGTTTGCACTAGTATCTGTGCTACACATCCACTGAGTATGTATTAGTATAAACATACAGCAGTGCAGGGATTTTTCTTAAAAAATATGCAGTGGCATTAGGTTGAAATACTAATTTCCTAGTTTAAAGAACAATTAAGAAGAGGTATTAGACTTTTTTTTTAATTCTAAAGATGACAAAATGTTTGTTCCATGTCATATAAAACCCATGCCAATAGTCTTAAGCAAAGCCCCTTTTTTCATACAGCTGCAATTAATGTACTAAAGAATTGTATTACCTCACAGTCCAGCATTTGGGATAAGCTAGGGGCTCCTGAAACAGGCCAGCATTCATTCCGTGTTATCAAAGTTAATATCATCATATTTTTCCTGAGAAGACATCTGATGTACAGCCTAAAACTGTGCTGAAAATGGAGACTTGTTTTAGCCAGAGAAGTGGCTTTGCAAATTAACATACACAGAATATCCTGCACATTGTAATTAGAAAATTCTCATGAGTAAATATTTATTGTCAGTGAACTGTTACTAATAAATTTGTTCTTAGCACAAATAGTAGAGACATAGATTTTTTTTCACATTGTTAAAAAAAGGGTTTTTAATGAGTTTTGCATCCCTCACATCTCAAAAAAAAAAAAAATGAAATAAGCAAAGGAGAGAATTAAACGGAATCTTTAATGTAAACGTTTTGAAACAATTAAAAAAGAACATTTTCTTATAACAAATTAAATTTATAAATATTTCCACCTTTTACATTTTAATTAAGTTCTAATTAAATTCTAATCCAGTTTGCAAGAAATCTCTAAAGTTTTAGAATTTCCAGTGAGATGAACAGGCTGGTTTCCAGCCATTTTGGGAAGCATCATATTATTTGGTAAATTATTTTGTATTATAAAAGCATACAGAGAAGCCACATCCTAAATACAGCCTCCCAGCACTACAAATATATATTTGGATAAATCAAAATCAAATGCTGTAATCTTTAGTTTAAATTTCCTTCAGGAGTTGAGCAGTCTTTAGGGTCCACTCTGATTCCTTCTAGACTGACTGACTTTTCTCTGGAAAGAAAGACTGTTGCCAGCCTTCCTCTGAATGAGATTCATATCAGCCGGGGCACAATCAGCAGTTCTGTGCAGTCTCCAAGGGCAGAAAGGAATCTTCCCATCTAGACAGCCTTCAGCGTATTTTGCAATATTTGAACAGAGATGGGAAAACAAATTAGTATGCATTTTCATATTGATCTGTAGTGCAATTTGCAGCTGAAGAGCTAATGAAGTGAATCAGCAAATTAAATACCTGAGGAAAAATAATAAAAAACAAATTACTTATATTTTGCTGTCTGATCTACATTAATTCTCATCTAAAGAAAGAGAAAAACATAAGCAAGCAAACAACACTGTCAGCTTACTATAGTAATGCAGTTTTTTAATTTTCTTAATGTTCGTTTGAATTAAATACCTCATTGTATAAAACCTAAGTATTTAAACTTTCACATTTCAGTGAATATTACTTACCAAAATTATATTAAAGGTTTCACAAAATTTGAGAAATGTTAATAGAAGCTTCTATTTGGAAAAATCATCACATGGAGTATGTTTCCTTCTCATGACTTTTCCAAATAGACGTAAATTTGTAAATACTCAGAAGATGTTTATGGCCTATGTAACTTGCAGGCTCCAGATTAGAACAGGCCGCAAGACCTCATAATGCATTAAAAAACCTTTTATCCGCTACATTTGGCACTGCACAAATGTAACTCACTAAATCTATATGCCTTCAAACTGGAAAACTCAGCTGGGATGCTTTTCAAAGGCTAAGGATAGTTTTGCTGAATAACAGCAAGCTTGACTAACGCCTCATTATTTTATGCACGTTCTAGATACCAAAGCAATTAGCATACTAAAAACTCATGGATCAATTTGATATAAGTGTGATCGATACAAAATTACACTCAAAGAAAAGGAAATTTTTAAAAGTTCTTTGGGATGGAGAGGAACAATTCCTTCTGCCTGATTTTTGCAGTCTAGTCTTGCTAGATTTTTCTATCATTTGAAGAGAAAAACTGTTTTTAAAAACTTGCAGGAATTGCTCAAGCGGAATGAAGTAAATGACAAACAATATGAGCACTGTGTTTAAATATGATCTCTAGTCCAATCCAGTTGACCAGGGTTTGAAGAACATTTCTGTGGTGGGAATAACTTACTCTGAAGACTACCTGAATTTACCAGCAAGAGGCTAAAAAGACTAAGCAAATTCACTGATGTAAGGTTAATAAGGTGAGAACTAAATAGTGGGTTATACTCCACACAGTAAAAGGTGTGAAGATTTAACTGTGGAAAAGACAATCACCCAAAGGAATATCACAGGCTCGATGGAGGCAGCTCTCAGGTGCCCAGTAACAGGGCCCAAGTATCCACGCTAGTTCTGTGCTGTGGTCACTGCAGAGAATGTGTAATGGAGCTAGACAAGCCAATAAGAAAACTTCCAGTAACCAAATGTTTAAGGGAAATACATCTGAAGTCTTTTAGCTTCAGAAATTTCTCTGAAGTCCTGAAAAGGGAACTGCTAGGGTACCAAATTTTACCAAACCCCGTAGTTAATATTAAAAAAAAACCAAACCCAAACCCATCCTATCTTCTTTGTTCCCAAGGGCTGATAGAGCCATGTGACAAGCAACAGGCTGATCCAATAACTGAGAAAGGGCAGGAGCCCCTAAACCACAGCTAAAGTATGCTTGTATCTAGCACCAGACACACAAACACGGGGTCCTGCAAGGCAACAAGCCCCTGGCTTAGTACAATGCCACATCCCTGCCTCATGGTCCTTGTGCCAAAAGTTGCTGGTGATCAGGCTGCAAATCAGGCAGCCTCGCCGCTGGGACAGGAGGTCTTGGAGCAGGAAAGCTCAAAGCTCACAGCTGTGAATGGGGGAGATGTGGGGCTGGATGTGCATGGTGGAAAGGAGTGGAGGGTGAAAGACCCTCACTAATCAGCTGTCTTCCTCTTTGTGTATGAGTCTTTATGTGCAAAAAAGAGAACCTCATCCCAGCAGGCCTAGGGAATTAAATGCTAGTTAACATCCAGCGGGACAGCGTAGCATTCACGGCTGCAGTGGTGCTGCTGGCCGTAGGAATGCAACTTGCCACTTGCCTCGCAAATCCTGGCAAGGGTCAGCAGCCTTATGCAGGCACACATTCCCATTTTACACTGAGGTAAATGGAATAAACATCACAAATTCTCCCTCTGTGTAATACCTGGCTACAGGAATTCTCTGCCATTAGATGGGCATTGGCAGCCACATCAGTAGATCTCACCTCTATAGGGAAAAAAGTGTGTTTTCTTGTGAAAGTGCAGACAATATTTAAGAGGCTGTGGTTGTAACCTCCCCAGCAGGCTAGCAATTATGGTTAATTTCCTTCTAGTTTTCAGAAGTTTAATGCTTCCTGGTGAGGTTTTTGTTGCTTTGTTTACATGATTTTTCCCTTCTCAAGAAAGCCTGCTGTTTTATTCTGGTATTTCCATAAGAACCAACAGCACATAATGCATAATCCAATTAATTTCATTTTCACTAATGATAGCCTTCAATATTAACCAGTACCCAGCCTTTTTATTTTATGCAGTCCTGCTGTGCTCTGAAATGTGGTATGTACATGTGGAAGGAAAAGCCCAATAAAACAGAGAATGGAATTTCCATAAATGTCAGGCATAATTATGATTTCAAATAAAGGATATACTATAATTTAATGCCACTTATTTGACAAATGGATATATAAGGACATAAAAAATTCAAATTTCTAAAAAGATTTATTGTGGAATCTTACCATTAAAATAATAACAGCAGTGAAAGCAGAAGTTTTCTCAGGTTCAGAATGCAAGTATCTGAGAGCAAGAGAGTCTTGAGATTTGAACCTGTTTCTACATAACAGGCTTTTGGCTATTTTTGAACAATGTTTATTCTTACTTTAACTATTTTCATTTTGAAAATACATTTTCATTTTAATGAAGAAATCCACATCACTTTTTCATTAAACCAGAATTCTGGTTTTCTGAAAAGGCTTCTTGGAAGTGTTTCTGGAAATTGTTTTCCAAATTGGAAAGTCTTTTCAAAACTTCTTTTCAAATTATCAGGTTAAAAAGAGAGTAGGTTCAATCAAATATACGTAAAATAAAACAAACCCCTTTGCTTTGGAGTAATATAAAATCTATCCAGAATTAATGTTTTCCTTTTCCCTCCTTCTTCCTTTTGTCTCATGTAATGCACATAGCATGGGCAACAAACAGAAGGAGTTGGAAGCCATTGTGCAGCTGGAAAACTATAATATAGTTGCCATCACAGAAACATGGTGGAATGACTCACACAACTGGAGTGCTGCAATGGATGGCTATAAATTCTTCAGAAGGGATAGGCAAGGAAGGAGAGGCGGTGGGCTAGCTCTGTATGTTAGGGAGTCTTTTGACTGTCTAGAGCTTAATGATGGTGATGATAGGGTTGAGTGTTTATGGGTAAGAATCAGGGGAAAGGCCAACAACTCGGATATCGTGGTGTGAGTCTGTTACAGACTATGCACCCAGGATGAAGAGGCATATGAATTATTCTACAAGCAGCTGGGAGAACCCTCACAATCACTAGCCCCTGTCCTCGTGGGGGACTTCAATCTACTGGATGTATGCTGGAAATACAATACAGCAGAGAGGAAACAGTCTAGGATGTTCCTGGAGTGTGTGGAAGATAACTTCCTGACACAGCTAGTGAGTGAGACAACTAGGGAAGGCACCCCATTGGACCTGTTGTTCATGAACAGAGAAGGATGTGTGGGTGATGTGATGGTTGGAGGCCATCTTGGGCATAGTGATCATGAAATGACTGAGTTTTCCATTCTTGGAGAAGTAAGGACAGGGTTCAGCAGAACGGCTCCCTCGGACTTCTGGAGGGCAGACTTTGGCCTGTTTAGGAGACTGGTTGATATAGTCCCCTGGGAGGCAGCCCTGAAGGGCAAAGGAGCCCAGGAAGGCTGGACGTTCTTCAAAGAGCACGTCTTAAAGTCACAAGAGCAGGCTATCCCCATGTGCCAAAGACAAGCTAGTGGGGAAGACAACTGCCCTGGCTGAACAGAGAGCTTTGGCTGGAACTCAGGAAAAAAAGGAGAGTTAATGACCTTTGGAAGAAGGGGCAGGCAAGTGAGGAGGACTACAAAGATGTTGTGAGGTTATACAGGCATAAAATCAGAAGGGCCAAAGCCCAGCAGGAGCTTAACCTGACTACTGCCATAACAGACAATAAGAAATAATTCTATAAATACATTAGCAGTAAAAGGAGGGCTAAGGAGAATCTCTAGCCTTTATTAGACGTGGGAGGAAACATAGTGACAAAGGATGAGGAAAAGGCTGAGGTATTTAATGTCTTATTTGCCTCAGTCTTAAATAGTAAGACCACTTTTTCTTTGGGTACCCCACCCCCTGAGTTGGAAGACAGGGAACGGGAGCAGAATAAACCCCCATAATCCAAAGGGAAATGGTTAGCAACCTGATACACCACTTAGACACACACAGGTCTATGGGGTCAGATGGGATCCACCCAAGGGTACTGAGGGAGCTGGCAGAAGTGCTCACCAAGCCACTTTCCATCGTTTATCAACAGTCCGGGCTAACCAGGGAGGTCCCAGCTGACTGGAGGGTAGCAAATGTGACGCCCATCTACAAGAAGGGACAGAAGGAGGATCTGGGGAACTACAGGCCACTCAGTCTGACATAGGTGCCAGGGAAGGTTACTGAGTTGATAAATCTTGAGTGAGCTCACCAGGCAAGTGCAGGACAACCAGGGGATCAGGCCCAGCCAGCATGGGTTTTGGAAATGCAGGTCCTGCTTGACCAACCTGATCTCCTTCTATGACAAGGTGACCCACCTAGTGGACGAGGGAAAGGCTGTGGATATTGTCTCCCTAGACTTTAGTAAAGCCTTTGACACTGTTTCCCACAGCATTGTCCTGGAGAAGCTGGCTGCTCGTGGCTTGGATGGGCGTACTCTTCTCTGGGTATAAAACTGGCTTGATGGCCGAGCCCAGAGAGTTGTGGTGAATGGAGTTAAATCCAGTAGGCGGCCGGTCACAAGTGGTGTTCGCCAGGGCTCAGTGTTGGGGCCAGTTCTGTTTGATATCTTTATCAATGATCTGGATGAGGGGATTGAGTGCACTCTCAGTAAGTTTGCAGACGACACCAACTTGGGCAGGAGTGTTGATCTGCTTGAGGGAAGGACGGCTCTACAGAGGGATCAGGACAGGCTGGATACCCCTACTCTTTCCTGGCTAATAAGAGTTTTTAGTGAAGACGAAAGGAAAGGACACATTATCAGGAACAAAAGTTCTCTCCTTCTGTTTGCTGAGAAACTGAAGGGATACTACTTCAGACAGAGGAATGGCCTCTGATATGTTAAATACATCATCCCAAGACTTTCAGGCTTTCCATGGAAAATTCCAGCTATAGATCTTACTAAACATGGCCACTGAGATCTTTCAAGACTCAGGAAGGCTGAAAAACATCCTAAAATACGGCATCTTTCTTCAACCAATTTAAAAACAGAGAAAGAAACACACAAAAAACCAAACACCCCTGTTGACTTGGTCAAGGTCTAAGCTGTGGGAAGTTGAAAGATCTGACCCCATTAGTAATGCCATAATTTTTGCTTTGGAAAAGCAAGTGCTAGAAACAACCCTCACTGTGTACACAACACAGTCCCCATTCGCATGGAAATACATACTTTCTGTTCCTACTAATAAGTATTACATATATACACTTCAGCACAACTGGAAATAGTATTTAAATCTAAATTACTTAAGAACTTCTAAAGCATACAAACCGGATTTCCAAGAGCATGTGCATTGCAAATACAAGAAAACACCCTGTCATCCAGACTATTCCAAGAACAAAGAGGAGGAGAATACATCATCTGCATCTCATCTTCTTCTTCCAAATATCATACAAGCCACATCAATATGGCACTAATAATATTAAAAGTTAACCCTGAAGTTAAAAAACATATGTTGTCCTGTTTGATTTGAAGTGCACAAAATATCTAAGAATAGGCAATGTCCTAACTTTTCTGATGTTGGATGAATTTTTACCACTTGGTTTCAGCAGGGCAGGATTTGCCCTTAGAATACATTTGCAATATTAAATATTGACTTATATATTTTTATTCTTCAGGCAAAAAAGAATGTACTCAGCTTGAATAAAGTAAACTGTCAGTCCAAATTAGAAAAGTCCTGCTTTCCCTGTTTCACAAATGGCAAGATGACACAGTGGATATATAATTAGTAAAAAAGCTCAGATTTCACCCATCTAGTTCTCTTCTAGCAGGAGTCATCCTTCACCACTGTCATTTCTCTCCATAGACGCTCTGCAAAATATTGTGCTTGGGCCATCCTCCAGGTGAAGGACCCAAGGGAGGCGTTAGAGACAATCCTAGAGAACTTCTAATAAGAAGATGTGAAATGGGAGAGCCCAGTGTTGTGCAGTGCTCAATCTGAAACCAGGTCCAGGGAGTTCAGAATTTCCTGGGGTGGAGCATGGAGCACACGGAGAACAGACAAAATAAACATCCTTTATCTGGCGAGATGAAGGAAGGGAAAACCATCCTCTGCCGTACCTTGACCAAATCTCACCCTGACCCTTCAGTTCCTTCCCCCTCAGTGTGACCATCACTTTCACTGTTTGTCCACAGGAGTCTGCAGGCCATCAAATCCTCTTCTGTAATTGAGTCTCTTTCTTCTGACAGCCCTATCTGGAAAAAAGCAGGGAAGGACTCACACATCTGAATCTTTTTCCTGTAGTGTTTTCAGACATGATATACTAACAGGAAGACTCCATTCCTTCCTGACTATTTGTCTTAAGCACTAATATCCCTTTACCTGTAAGAGAAACAGGTAAAATTTTGCTTTCTTTTCTGTATTGTGTACCAGCTGATTCCTGTTCTCATTCTGCACAAATATATGTGATTTAAGATATTCTTCAGCAACTCACATACAAATGGTGATGGTCTTCTCTGTCCTATCGCTAACAGACCATCCTTGTAGTGAGATAAGAAACAGAAACATACACTTCTACATTGCTTCCCAAGTTGATGGTTCAGCAGCTTCCTTTCACCCACCTTCACCGGCAGCAAATCTAATTGAGCAGGCAGTTAAATGGTGTGGTGAGATGCAGGTTTACCAGCTGCTTGGGCAGCCTGCAGTTCACACAGCGCAGCAGGGAGGTCAGCCGGATGCTCAACAGCTGCCACTGGTTATGTCAGACATCTCTCAGGGCCCTTAGAAAATGTCAGAAGATTAACTCTGAATACCCCATCAGCAAATCAGCTGAAGTGGCAGCCTGCACTGAGGCAATTAAGAAGCTATTGTAATTACTTATGAACTAAATTGATTTGCTATTTTCAATTTCCTTTTAAAGATCACAAAAGAACAACTTTACAGCTGATTATGTTGCCATCTGCCTAACTTTATTCCAGCAGCCAGCTCAAATAAAAAAAAAGTACTTAAAGTGAGAGTGACTTAACTTTCTCCCTAAATCCAAAATAACCTCAGAAACCTCCATCCAGCTGCTATCTCACCCTGGGGAATCTCTGATTCCATAGAAATAAGTCTGGAGGGTTTTCTGACTCTAAAGTTCACCAGATTCCTCTCTGGCATATGCACAGAATTACCCAGCACATTGCTGGACAAATAATTAGCATATTTAAACAAGTTGGAGAGCCATAAAGTGAGCTTTTCTCTCCCAGAAGGGATCAGTCTGGTAGGCTCCCTCAGACTATGTGTAAACGTAGTGCCTGAATTGGAGTCTCATCCTGACAGTTCAAACAGAAAGCATTTATAGCAGCTGCTTTCTTATAAAATACAACAGGAGGAACAGCCTGCCTCAAACTATAACATATTTGTTAGAGCACTAATCCAGAATATGTCTTTTTACTTACTCTACCTGATTTATTGTTATACCTCCCAGATTCCCAGCACATACCTAAACACAGGGGTTATATGTTGTGTTTTTAGAAAAACAACACATCACTACTCTTTCTCCAGCCATGGGACTTTGGAGAAAGAAATTAAAAATTCATTGTAACCTATGGGTTTAGGCACTTGCCCATAGTACTGAGCATCCTGCTCTGGCTGACCTGGCTTTGAGCCAGGGGCTGGACTCGACAGTCTCCAGAGGTGCCTTCCAACCTCAGCCATTCTGTCCTTCTGTGATCGCAGAATAGGGAAGACCTAGCTTCAGACCTCTGGTTTGAAGAATATCTCTATGCTTTGCAATAGAAAGACATGTTTTTACATTAAGACCCACCTGCCCCGGGGGAAAAAAAGTAATATATTGTAATTGATAAGATTTTTAAAAAAACATTTAAATTATTTTGTGGCTGTGCGTAACATTTCTACCATAAACAGATGAGTAAAGGTACCAGATTCCAACTTCCCAATTACATCTAAATGCATAGCTTAATAATGAAGGCCTAATGAAATGCATGTGATGCTAAGCAAGTGGCTTGAACCACTGCCAGAAAGGCAGAATGGAAGCAATGTTTGAAAACTAAAAAATAGCTTCTATTACTGCTATATTAGGTATCAGCTCCACCAACACAAGTAAGCAAATGTATCTTCCATTTCTCAGAGATGTTTCAGCAGAAGAAAATTTATTCTAGATTCGTCATTGTGTGTGATGCTCACTTCTAAAATAATGACAGATATACATGAATTAGATTAAGTTCTTCTATCCCCTTAACTAAATATGGTTCTGTTCAGGTTCAAGTTCAGACATGCATCTGCTGTGTTTCTGAGGAGGTTATTGCCCCAGCTATGTGCCATCATTTCCTTCCTGGAACTGCTTTCTGGGCTTATCACAGAAGTCTTCCCTCTTGGCCAAGTGATCCAGGTTATTTTGACAGAATGCAACCGGGAAGCTTGCAAGAACAAATTGCCTTGGTGCAGAAGCCCTTGTAGTAGGCAGTGAGGCTGCAGGAGGTAATCACCATCCTCAGAAAGGGAGACAGTGAGGCTGGAGGTGGTTACTTCCATGCTTGGAAAAGGAGGCCGTGAGGCTGGAGATGTTTATCTCCATCCTCAGAAAAGGACGTGTCTAACCTACAAGTCACATTAAAACTTTACCCAGCAGCTATTCTTGTGTTTGTACACCCTTTAAATATGAGATGAGCATGTCAAAGTACAGCTTGCTAATTAAAGAGATTAAGCAAAATACACATTTGCTCAACATGGCCCATTGTTCAAGACTAAGCAAGATGATTTATCAGATCCCATGATTTCAAGTGATGGCCACCAGCTTCACACACCACTTCCAAAGAGTCTCTGAAAGACTGTTACAAATATCAAACCTGCTACTAATAGCCTTCAGTTCACTACTGAAGGTACACAGCTCTACTGGAAACTCTTTAAGGACACAAAACTTGAAAAAACAGATTGAAAAACAGTAGGAGAAAAACAGATAAAGCAGTTTGCATTGCAATGAAATAAAGAGAAATGGTACCAGCCTTTAGAAAAAAAATCTGTTCACTAGAATCAAGTGAAATTACTAGCGCAGTCAAAATAAAGAACTACTAGTAGTGAAGGTTAAAAAAAAGAGGAAAGCATTAAAACTAGTGAAAAAAATGAATTTTGATAATGAATGCTATCTGATTATCTTTTAGGGATTAGCATCTATAACGAATTTGTGACTAGCTGATATAAACCTGGATGTTGATTCTGTTGCCCACCTTTCCCTCAAATCAAAGCACAACAGTTTTTTCAGACAAGCCTAATGGTAAGCTGGACATTCTTCAGTCAATTGGTTATAGGAAAAATGGCTACTGTAAGAGAGAAAGTGGTGAAGAATGAAGGGGAAGCAGCAAAACACCATGTTTCATGCACAGGCTCCCTTACAGATCTCAGAAATATAGGCATCTTGATGGGGAACCACCTGCCTCGTTTAGAAATTTGGTACATTATTTCTGTAAATATTTTATACTTTTTTTTTTCAAATTACGTGACTTACAAACTTGAGAATGTTTAATCAAAGAACAGTAAGAAGATGGCGTAGAGAGGAGAAAGTTATCCTTTTGTCCTGGTTTCAGCTGGGATAAAGTTAATTTTCTTCCTAGTAGCTAATATAGTGCTGTGTTTTGGATTTAGTATGAGAATAATGTTAATAACACACTGAGTTGTTGCTAAGTAGTGCTTACATTAGCCAAGGATATTCAGGTTCCCATGCTCTGCCAGCAAGGAGGTGCACAAGAGCTGGGAGGGGACACAGCTGGGACAGCTGACCCAAATTGGCCAAAGGGATATTCCATACCGTACGACATCACGCTCAGTATATAAGCTGAGGGGAGTTGGCTGGGGGGCAGCAATTGCTGCTCAGGGACTCGCTGGGCATCGTTTGGCGGGTGGTGAGCAATTGTATTGTGCATCACTTGCTTTGTATATTACTACTACTACTACTACTGTTATTATTACTACTACTACTACTACTACTACTACCTTTATTTTACTTTATTTTATTTCAATTATTAACCTGTTCTTATCTCAAGCCACGAGTTTTCTTACTTTTACTCTTCTGATTCTCTCCCCCATCCCACTGGGGTGGGAGTGAGCAAGTGGCTGTGTGGTGCTTAGTTACTGGCTAAGGTTAAACCACGACACCTTTTGTAAGAGAAAAATCATCCCCTTTTATTAACTGTTAGGATGAGATTTTCAAATCAGCTTCTAGTATCTTACAGACCCACATATTCTTACATCTGCTAACCCATTATTTAAGAAAAATTTAAAATATTTTGGACAAAGGACATTTTTAACTTAGATTAAGGATGACTCTGCATTAGGCAGGAGCACATGCATTCATTAAACTACCTCACTGTTGAACTTAAAGAATCTGTTTAAAAATGACTCAAAGGATAACTGAATATTATATATACCAGATTTACCATTTGTTCACCTCAGACTACTCGGATAAAGGGAATTCAACATTAATTATACTATACTTCATTCAGCTTCACCGGTTGGTGATATTCATGGTTGATTTCAACTTCCTGATCTGTCAGAAAGGTAACATTGTATAAGGGACATAAGTATAACTGATTCATTATCTGCCATGGTGGATGGTGTCTCCAGAGTAAAAAAGGAGGTCTGAAATTTTTCTTTCATGTCTTGATGTGTAAATCACCAATAGGAACTTCAGAAATTCTGGAAGGACTGCGAGGTGAAGTTCCTTGCCAAGCTGGACTCTCACTGTCAATTAGGATTCAGTTCTGACAGTATTCATATGGTATTGTGTGTATTGTGGGCATTGTTTTGTATTGTGTGTGTATTGTGAACAGTGCCTAGGACCAGAAAGGATATTTTAGAACCCATACAAGGGAAAAGGAAAAGATCAAGAAAAAAGAAATCCAATTTCTTCTCCAATATTCTTGGTAGCTCTGCTGAGCACTCCTATTCCCACAGTCCCAGTCTCCTGTCATACAATACACTAACAAGTCAAAACACATTGTTTGTATCTCTGCCTTACTTCTTGAATACAACAGAAAGTATGAGAAAAGTAGTAGATTCAGAGTTGCTAATTCAAGGAGAGTGAACTCATGACCCCACACATTTACAATGCCTACTACATGTATACAATGCCTACAAGGGTTGATACTGGGTCCCATACTGTTCAGTGTCTTCATTAATGATCTAGGTGATGGGACAGAGCGCACCCTTAGTGAGTTTCCTGATGATACAAAACTTGAAGGAGTGGTTGATGGACCAGAGCATTGTGCTGCCTTTCAGAGGGACCTCAACAGGCTGGAGAAATGGGCTGCCAAGAACCTTATGGAGTTCAACAAAGAGAAGTGCAAAGTCCTGCCCCTGGGTAGGAATACCAACACACACAAGCACAGGCTGGGAGCCAACAGGCTGGAAAGCGGCTTGGCAGAAAAAGACCTGGTGGACACCAGGTGGAACATAAACCAGGTATGTGTCCTCACAGCAGATAGATAAAGTGCCATTCAAGGCTGAGAGAGCTTGGACTGTTTAGACTGGGGAAGAGAAGGTTCAGGGGGACCTTAACTTTGTATATGAATACCTGATGGGAGGGAGTAAAAACAGGGCCAGGCTCTTCTCTGTGGCATCCAGTGAAAGGACAAGAGGCAACAGGCACAAATGGAAACACAAGAAATTCTGCTTAAATATAAGAAAAAAAATTTTATGGTAAGGGTGATCAAACCCTGGAACATGTTGCCCATTTTGGGGGATATTCAAAACCCAGCTGAACACAGTCCTAGGCAGTCTGCTGCAGTTGATGCTATCTGGGCAGGAGAATGGAATAGATGATCTCCAGAAGTGCCTTGCAACCTCAGCTGTTCTTTAATTCTGTGATTCTATGGCTGTGATTCCATACTGGTATGAAAGGGTATGGCCAGTATGTCAAGGGGTGGCCTTTTCAAGATTCGTTTCTTGGCACATCAGGTGGAATCATCAACACTTTGGCCTTTTTTTGGATCAAACTTCGGCTTCATGTATGTTTATACTTCCTTTTTCTGATCAAAGATGAAAGTGTCAATGATGCTTAATAACAATTCACAATAGCTGGGAGTTAGCAAGGTTTCCATTCTACTTCCAGATTCAGTGTGTTTGCCTTAAGCATTTAAAGTGTTTCATTTCAATAGGCTCAAAACTGGGACTGGAAGAGAAAAACAGATACGGAGATAGCTGAAAAAAAAAATCCTGTGTTAAAATAACAGGGTTAAAAATGAACAACAGAAACAAGATCTCCATTTGTTTTTCAGTCCAAACACAATATAGCCAAGAATAAATAGTTACTAGCTACAGCATATAATATCTGTAACTGAAAAAAACTTTCTCTAGTAAGAAAATCACAAAAAGTTATTTGGATAGAATTGACAGAATTTTAAGAAATTATGATGCACACCTTTATGAATAAAAGTAAAATTCGGGACTTGTCATTGAAAAAATAAATGGTCATCAGAAACCATAAGCAGGTTTGTTCATAAATATACCTCCACATCACCAAAATTAGCAACTTTTTAGTGTCAGTGGTAAAGTGAATAAAAAGTTTTCTTTTGTTTCATAGCAATCAGTCACACCTATCTTTAATTGTCTTCATAGTGGTTGCTGACCATTTATGTTTGGCCATCTAAATTATTTCCTGTTATTTAGTGTGCAATCAATGTATTATATTAATTTTATTTCAGACACATCTGCTATTTCAAGATGCAGTCTGATTAGTTTAAGTTTAATTAGCAACATCAAGCAGATGCTAAATTAAACCTGGGCTACACTGGACTCTATATGTATAACTCACTTTCCTCCAAGGCTGCATCCCAGTGTGAATGGAAGGTATGATCCTGTGTATCCCTGTAAAAGCACACAGTAAGCATTAGCTTACCCCTCATGCAGGAGTAATCCAACTGATTCAGATTTTTCCCCTCACATATTTTATGTCTGGTAGGACTTCTCTGGATATTTCATACAGAAGCTTGTTATTCACAGTGTCCTGATGTCCTTACATTTATTAGGACACATAGAAAAGTGTTCAGGAGAAATCAAACAGACTGCACAAAGTCAGTCTGTGAGAGAGAGAGAGAGAGCAAAAAGAGTTTGCTAACCCTTATTCTGATGATGAGAAGGGATAAAAAGGCAGTATTTAAGTCTGTTACACCCTTAAAAGATACTCTCCTAACACAGGGGCTAACATTATGAAACGACTAAAATACACCAGTCAGCTATTTCCTTATTATGTCCACTAGCCTTGGCATCGTATCTTTCTGTTACACATATTTCTCTTCTTTATTGCCATTTTCATTCAATTTCCTCCTTTACTCCTTGCTACTGTATTTCCAAGTGTCATATTTTCTGTCTCTGCATAGATGTGTACACATAGTGGGAAAGGAACAAGCTTTCCAATGGATTTAGAAATCTTCCATCTTCCTTGATAGTTAGCAGAGATAGCATGGAAATCTTGGAAGTCAGCAATTCAATCTCCTGCATCCCTCATACTTTCTTCCATATTGTCTCCAAGGGAGAACTTCAGGAAATCTTCTCTGTTGGTTGATTCCTTCATACAACAAAGAATTAGCGACCTGTCTTCCCTGCCTTCTGGTTACCCCAGGAAAGCTCCTGTGGTCCAACAGGGAAAGAATTGCTGTCATATTTTATTTATTAGCATCATCTAAGAAAGGACTCTCCTTTAGTCTGCTAAACCTATTTTTTTTCTAGAACTGGTCTCTTAAAATTCTCCACTTCTATATTCACAGAACAAATATGTGTAAAAATAAAAAAGCCAGCCCTGTAAATGTTCTTGAGATGTAGCACATTCCTTACATTTGACAAAATATTTTGCCAAGGCAAAACAAAGTTTACAACTTTTAACTGAGTTTATTACATCCTTAAGACATGTAGCTCTAAACATGGTCTGACATCTATCCTATTCCAATTTTAGTATTCATACTGGAATTTAAATTTGGGAAACCTTTATCGTTCATTTTATTTGTTCTTTCCACATCCATGAGCATTAAACATCTAAAGAAACTTTATCAGTAGGAGTTATCCATTCCCTTTAATAGCCAAGTTACATGCCAATATTCATAAATTTCTATAAAAATGTCTACAGTATTTATAAAATGAAAAAAAAAAAAATTTCCCCTAGAACAAGGAATTGAGCAATGACACAGAGCAAAATTTTCTTTTGGTGGTCTTTACTTGGCTTTCTTACAGATCCTTCTCTCATGTCATGATGAAGAAAAAGTGACAGAAATGTGAAAGAATAAAAAGCTGCCACAGCCACACTTTGTCCTTTTGGTGAACAAACACACACAAAAGATATGGTGTAAGTATCTATCCATAGTAAAAAAAAATCTTGGTCATTTGCTACTTTCCCTATGTTCAATGACGTTTTGGTGCTAATGAATTTGGTTTACCAGTATTCTGGGAAGTGTACACTGTCTCAGATGGTCAATATGAGCATGTTCACGATGTTTCCAAGTACTCTTACACCTGCTTTTTAATGAGATATAACTTACCTCCTGTTTGTTTACACTCTCAACATTTATTCACTGCCTTCCTGCTTATTGAGTCATTTATATTCATGGTGGTGCAGTTTCTTCTTTCTAGGATGTATCACCCTGATGTGTTTATTGATTTTCCCTAGCTCTTCTGATTAATATTAGCAAATCACTTATTTCCTCACTTCAGCCTTTCTTATGTTTCTTGTCTCTCCCTGATAAGTGTTTAATTATGGCTAATCCTTCCATTTTCTTGATATGATATCCATTTTATTATCTTATTCTTTTCCTCTTTGTTGCTCCCCTGATTTAAATTTTCGACCACCTCTAAGCTATGATACCTATTTTATTCTTCAAACTTCTCACCTTTGCCCTCCAGACAAAACTTTATCCTACTGAACACCTGTTGTGTTTTTTTAGGAACCTGGTAACTTCTTTCACCATGGTAGCTACTAATATGGTTAAGCAAGCTTCACTCTAGGGGAATAAAATTCTTATTCCCCTAATTTCTGAGCATGCATTACCTGTTTGCATGCAAACCTTTTCTTGAAACATAACAATTAATACCAGGATCTATTAATGTAAACTAGGACTGATTTTAGTTTTCGGTAGATGTCCTAGATCTCTCCAGTTCTGAAAGTGCAGCAAACATACTACAAACTTGCTGTAAACCCTTGAATTTCAGGCAGCTTCTCCCATCATCAGGGAGTCACTATTGAGTCTCATCACATGAAGATATTCCCACCACAGAGAAGCTGTATTACAAGATCTGTTTCAGCTCCTCCAGGCAAAAGCATTTCCGCTTTTTCCCCATAAGTACCTTAGAAGTTCTATTGAGTAGAGTTATCCACATGCTTTAGTGTTTGCCAAGAACTCAGAAAAAGCAATTCATAATAAGAATTAGTAATTCATTTTCACAGTCCAGAAGTAGACAGTAGAGTTAGAAAGGTTTTATGAATAGACTCACAGAAATAAAAAAACTGTGAACTTTCATCAGTCTCAGTGTAAGATCTCTCCCTTCTCGTCATCTAACTACAAGTTCAGCTGTGTGTCTGCTCTTACAAAAACTTTAGATCTGATACACTGGAACGATACTGTAGTCAGAGGACACAGGTAAATTCCAAGCCTAAATCCCTCCCTGGGTTTTTTTCATATCTGTCCCTTTTCCCAGAGTCTACCTCAAGATTTCTGAGAACAGAAATTAATCAGGACTTTGAACTTAGCTTTTTCCTGAGGGAAACTTCCTCACATACCCATAAATTTAGCAAACATTATTGGCTAAGTGAAGCCATCTATAACCAGATACAAGCAGTTCATCAACCTTCTGAGAGCAAAGTGTTCTTTCCCTCCCAGCAGAGAGAGATTGAGTTCTCAGGGCAAAGGCAGAAGATTATGCACCAACCTATTAATAAATTGTTAATATACGCTACATACAAATATATATATATGAGATTATGTGTGCTGTTTTTAATCAAGCTAGGCACAATTGTAATAAAGCACATTTTTGGATTCATGACTTCCTGTCCCTGGTTTGAAGTCTGCTATGACAGACACCCCACATTTTCCTACTAACCAGTATATATTCAGCTTCACTCCATTGTCTATGGTCAGAGCAGCAAGACTTTTATTATCATCTTATTGGATAATCAGCTGCTGCAGAAGGAGGGTTTCTCTAACCATCTTCCTTACTAGCCAAGTGTTGGCATATTTATTCATTCCTGCCTGTTTCTGTCCATTTCCAGGGCCCAAAACCTCTAATTTATATTTATAAATCTGCTTTTTCTCTGGTGCCAAATGCAAGTCTAAGCAGTTAGAGAGGAAAATATTTCTCAGCATTTGCTTAGAGAATTAGCCACTGTAAATAATGGCGGTGCCAAGAAAACTCGCCAACCAGAGATGAGTGAAACAATTTATACGTAAAATAACTAGTAGCAACAACCCATGACAACAGGAGAATTTTCTGCTACTCCACCTGTCATTCCAAATGGGAATTTAATTTATTACCCTTCTAGCCTCCTTATTTTGTAATTTTCCTATTAAAAGAAGATAGCCAAAAGTACTAACAAGTAATTAACATTTACTTTGCTTGATTCTGAAAATTTGCTCACACTTCCCAGTTTAATCTGCATATAAACTGATGGCCTGGCAAAATTGGCCTTTCAAAAAAGCATATGGTAGAGTTCATCACTGTGAAATCCTTAAGGCTTTACAAATAATTGGAAAGGCATTGAAGCAAGCTGTTCAGCAACATTAAATCTTTGCAACTATATGTTAGGTACAAGAGATCAAAGTCATGTTTCAATATTTTATATCACCATAAGCTAAAAATCATCTACCACTGTTATTGAAAAAAATTATTCTGTATTATTCTGTATTTGACTTATAGTAAAGTTCTTTTATTTGTTGTGAATGATAATCAGAGCTTATATGTGGAAATGTTTATGCATATGGGTGCATAGATGACAGAGTCAGGCTCTTTTCAGTGGTGCCCAGTGACAGGACCAGAGACAATGGGCACAAACTGAAACATGGGAGGTTCCATCTGAACTTCAGGAAACACTTTTTCACTGTGGGGGTGACCAAGCACTGGCACAAGTTGCCCAGAAAGGTTGTGGAGTCTCCGTTCCTGGAGATATTTAAAAGTCATCTGGACATGGTCCTGGGCAACCGGTTCTAGGTGGCCCTGCTTGAGCAGGAGGGTTGGACAAGATGACCTCCAGAGCTTTCTCAACCATTCTGTGATTCTGTGATCCATTAGGGAATTAAGTACAACTTAGTCTAGCCTGTTCCCATTCTCCTACTTCCCACTTTAACACTTTCCTTGTTGTATATGAGCTTGCATCTTTCTCAGCTCTACATGAAAAGTCTTAGTTTAGATTTCTTCTGAAAATTCTGAACTCCCCTGTTTGTTTTTACTTTCTAAAGGGGTCTGGAAAATTTGTACTTTTCACATATTTGTATTTTCCATGTTACATATTTCCCTACAACTGCAATTCAGAATATGAAATCTTTAGGCAGAAGGGAAATTACTGCCCAAACCTACAGCCTGGTTAACAAGATTTTAAAAGAAAATATTCACATATTCTGAAAAGTCACTATCCAGCTCACTATTTCAGAATAAGCTCCTAAAACATATTTCAGTGCTTTGTCCAGTCCAGTGTAATAACTGAAAGTTGCTTCCATTAGTCAGTGAGGTATTATAGATTTTGATAGATCTTACCATTAAGCATTTTTTTAGCATTCAGCCTAGATTGTCCTTTGCTCCATTTCTTTCCACCAGAGTTTATTATAAGCCTTTATAGTCACCAACAGGTTTTCTTCCTTACTGGTGCACACAGTCATTTAATAACTGTATACTGATCTGGCTTACTTACATAATGCTCAGTAACTCTTTGCTCTACCAGAAATCCCACTGACCTCAACTGACGGTAATTATTGAACTAAATCTTCCATCGTGAAATTCACTCTTAATGGCAAAAAGTTAAGAAAATGCATTTAAATCATGGGAATTAACTTAGAACGGCTCATTTTGAGAGCAAGTCTGCAGGAATTTTATCTTACTGTAGTTGAATGCAGATCTACCAAGCAGGGAAGAAGAGGAGAAGAAGGTGGAGACCTGCAGAAGAGAGAGCTGCAGTGCCCCATTTATCAGCTCCTAAGTAAACAGCTTGATGTTCAGAAGTCCCTGATGAACAGCCAGTGCATAGAAGTAGGATCTGGCTGGTCACAGATAGATAAGACCTGCTGCAACATGCACTGTTGCTGTGACCTTCATCATAGGATGTTTTTGCACTCTTTGGAGGGAGTTTTCCAACCTCATCTCACCAGTTTAGATCAGGGATATATTACCCTCCTCGCAGTTGCAATGTACAGACGTTCATCAGAAGCTGTCGGAAGTTTTTTTGCAGCTCCATCAGTACATTGCCATACTGATGTGGGGCTGGCTCAGTGATGTATTTGGACAGGCAGTGCGGGAACCTGTACCACCCGTTGTCATTCAGCAACTTATGGAAGAGCCCATGCAGCCCCAAGTTACACGCCAGAGTCCATAGTCCTCTGTATGTGAAAGAGTGATAGCAAAAGGATCGAGTTCTGCAGTTTAGCTGAGTTTTAGGAATATTCTTTCCAAGAAATCATAAAAAGTTCAAGTAATAATACTGTAATTGGGACACTAGATTAGGAATTTTTAACATGACCTTGTTTTTTGATCTTGAAATTTGCAAAATCCACTACACTTCTGCTTTCCTGTCTATGCTAATTTTCTGTTGGTCTCATTCATTTGTGCCACAACCTGTTGTATGTCAAGGGCTGCCTTCTTACCATGTGCATGCGCACAGGCCCTGCCACCACATAGGACCCAGTCTTGGTGGCTAACTTTGGTATTTAGAGAAGCAGGAACGAAACATTTTCAATATATTCTATACAAGTTCTTAACTATTAAATAGTTTTCTCTCAATGCTTCCATTAGGTAGGAACACAATTCACATTAAGAAGATGTAACAGCATACCAGGGTATAGGCACTGGTTTTCTGATTGCTGTCGTCTGTTCTTCAGTAGATGTAAGATGTGTAAATAAGAGTATAACTGTAAAAACACATGAAATAACCCTTGTATAGACCTGTAAGTTACCAGTGTCATTCAGCAGAAGAACTAGTCGGGCCCATACAGACATTTCTTTCACTCAGATTGCATTTTAAAAAACATGTTTGATCCTGAAGATGTTTTTCTTGATCAGAGTTAGACTTCCAAGTGTTTGTGGCTTTCCCTCTTATACTTTCACCTGATATTACAAAAACTCAAACTCAAGTATCATTTGCTCAAATATCACTATGCTCTCTACAGCTTCCTGAGGAGGGGAAATGGAGAGGGAGGTGCTGAGCTCTTCTCCCTGGTATACAGGGACAGGATGCGTGGGAATGGTTCAAAGCTGCGCCAGGGGAGGTTTAGACTGGACATTAGGAAGCATTTCTTTACCAAGAGGGTGCTCAAACACTGGAACAAGCTTCACAGAGAGGTGGTCAATGCCCCAAGCCTGTCAGTGTTGAATAGGCGTTTGGACAATACCCTTAACAACATGCTTCAACTTTTGGTCAGCCCTGAAGTGGTCAGGCAGTTGGACTAGATGATCATAGTAGGTCCCTTCCAACTGAAATCTCTATTCTATTCTATTCTATTCTATTCTATTCTATTCTATTCTATTCTATTCTATTCTAAAGAAAATAATTAGTTAAGATGAAGATACCTAGCCCAGTCACTCTTGCAGCCCATTATTCCTGTAAGGTTGTATTTTCTTACAGCACAGCATCTCTGCTCCATGAGAACGACAGTAGCTTGCAAAATTGTACAAATACCTACATATTTTCTCAGTTTAGTTCTCTGATTCGTTGTATGTAACCTAAGACCCGGCCAGCTAAATAACTATAATTCATTTTTCTTTCTGCTCTATTGATTTTGTGTGAAATACTAATTTAAAACCTAGTTTATTCAATTTACTTGATTTATCTCAATCAATTTTTACTGACATTCATTTGTAAATAGATCCTTATGTTTTCCTCTAATCACATTTCCACAGTTATGTACAAATTAATTCTCTCTTTTTCAGAACCACTATATAAAAATAAATGAAAAATATAATTTCAATACCAAAGACTGGACTATAACATTATTAAGTGGTGCTTATTTGCTTAACATCATGGAAGGATTTTAGATGACTTTTTTTCCTATTTATTTATTTTACTTATGAATAAAGATAGAGCCTATGGCACATTTAAACTACATAATTCTCAGAGAGCAATATAGAGGCTTGTTCACACATTTGTGGAAAAAACACAAATAAAATAGTGCACAACAGTTAATATAAAATGGTGTCTAAAACAAAAAAATGCCCAAACCTGAGTTTAAACTTTGAGCTCTGTCATCATTTTTCTCTGAAAAAAAACATGTTGTTAACAAGTCCACCTTCCTAAAGTCAGATAGAAAACAAAAAGCACAGAACTGTCTAAAATTATATATAATGTCGATATATTGGTACACTCCATTCATGGACTATCATAGCTATGAGTTAAAATGTCACTGGCCAAAACACAGAAGATCTGGTTGTCTTTTTTAATATAAGGGGTTTAAAAATATCCACTAGTCACTGGTCTTAAAGGCACAAATATCCTATGAGGAAAAATACTGTCTCTGCTTTGGGTGAACAATATTGGGAGGGAAAGGGTAGGCACTCTATGTGCCTGTTTCTGTTCTGCACAGGCATCTACTAAAGTCCAGACAGCAAAACCAGAAGTAAGAGCAACAGATACACACAGCTGAATTAATGTTACAGACCATTTTGTTTCTATTTACTCTTGAATTTGTCACATTTGGAGGGTTTTGGGGTACCCTCGCCTTTTCTAAACTCTAGTGAAATGAGAATCCTTAGAGAGAGGCATCACCAAACCTGCAAGTTTTATTACTGCCTTTTTAGGAATATAAGAAGGCAGAGGTCACCTAATAACACACATTGCAAGTAAAAGAAAGGATACGCATCTCCTGCCCGACTCCTAGCTATGTTTCTCACAACCTGGATGCTCATAATATATACTTTTGAACACACACTTCTGACATTTCAGGGAATGAAAACCTGCAGGAGCAGAAAAGTTAGATGCCCAGATCAGAATAGCAGCAAGTTTTTCCAATTCCTGCAAATACTTTCAAAGTCAGAGCACCATACTAAAGTTTCTTTTGCAGAAATATCTCAGAAATACTGAAATGTCACTTTTGTCCAATATTCAGTTAAATGTTTATTTATTTGTATACTGCCCTTTTACTCTTACTTTATTGAGACCATTAATATCCAGGCTTAAAATTCAATTGAATTGAAAATATGTTTACCTTTTTTGAGGAAGTTTCATAAAATATAAACATGCTCTGCTTGTTTTCTATTTTGGAGTTTTATTAACAAAAACGTTCTTGTTTTCAACCATGTTTTTTTCTATTCCTCTGGTTTTCTGTGAGAGTTTTGCTGCTGCAAGGGGGGAAAGTATAGACCCTTTGTCCAATGATTCACTTTTAGGCACACACTTACCTCCCCACCCTTGCTTACTCCAGTTGATAAGGTTAAAAAGAAAAAGAAAATGCTTTTTTCCACTTCCATGTACAAATGCCACTTTAATATAGAATTCAGGTTTAATGCAGTGGACATGCAGCTTGCAGCAGTTTCTCAATCAGACAGCTAGTTCTGGCAATTTCATAGCCAGCATGCTTGTTCCTGAACCAAGAGCACACAGCACAGCTTAGGACATCAAGGATCACAGACAGCATTAAGATTTTATTCCAGTCTCATGCTCCCTGAGCCCAGGACTTCAGAGTACCCAGAGGCTTATCACAGTTACATCCAGAAATTGCTGTATGAGAAAGAGCCTGGCAACAGGGGTCTGAGGAAATGATCAAGGCATCAGTTTGGATGCCAAATTGAAGAGGTAAAAAATATTTTAAACAGAATTGCAAAATTAAATTTTTCAACCATCTAAGTGGAAAATGAAACACTTCACCTGCTCCATAACAAAATTGTTCTGGCAAGGACATTGGTTCCAGACATCCTCTGAATTGAGGGTTGAGATACAGAACTAGAGTTTGAGAAAGGAGTGTCTGAACTCCCCCTCAGTCCAAGTCAGAGTAGGGGCAGCCAGATTTTCTATCAGGCAATAATCTAAAATAAGGAAGAGAGGGAGGAGTGTGGATTCTAATCTACAGTCTCAAATCAGACAGGGAAGGTGTTATCTTGCAGGGGAATGGGAAAGGGTAGTATGTACAGCTTCCATCTGCAGTTCCATAAATCATACCCAAATTCCTTGCAAATCTTGCCCAAGAAGTCCACACTGCTTACTTGGATTTAATTGCAAAGTTCTTTTACTTTTCAAGCATGCTAGAGATCTTCAAGCTGACTGCAGTAAATTCTTCCAGCAAATTGTCCTCTGTTGTTGTAATGCTGACAAGCAGGCTTAAAGTACCACCAGCAGCACCCTTACTGCTCTAACAGCTCAATAAACTGGAGGCTGCACAGCACAAATGCCTATCATCCAGCACTCTGGTGCTTGGTGGCACACTGGAAAGCTGCCATATGGCAAGAAAGAAGCACGTGGAAGAAGGCAAACACAGCTCAGACTCTCTCCCCAGGGAGAGGAAGGTTTTGGATCAAAACAACATTGATAGAGCATCTGGTAAAATCAGTTACTGAGACTTATTCAAGGCTTCTAGTAATTTTCTCATGACACATGTTGCAGTCAGGCAGGCCTGAGTCTTGTGAACTTTTTTGCTTTTCCCAAGTACAGGCTACTCTGGGAGCTAACAAATTTTTTTGCCTCTGAGGTTGAAATTTTTAATTTCTTTTCCTTTACTACAGATTGCAGTACAGGAAAATGAAACCCACCAAGAAAGAAAAATAACCATTTCACTGCTTCATTTTATGAGCCCATGAAAATAATTTCCAGACCCTCAACCACTAAAAATGAGATGAAAATTAGCTGCAGGACTGTCTCACTTACAAGCCCCCTACCTCAACTGTTAAAGATGTTGCTGACCAAACTTGAAACTGTGAAGCACAGTAATGGTTATTTTCCAAAAGCAAAAAAAAAACTCAGAAAGAAAAACAGATCAGTTACCAACAACACATACATAAATAAATAACAAAGCAGTTTCCATGTTCAGAAAATCTCTTCAGAAATGTTGAAGGGGACTGTTTTGGAGGAACACTATTTTGATGCTTCAGAATGTTATTCCTGTGTCTATAGCTGTAACCACACAGAAGGAAAAACCTGACTCAGAATACAAACCCCAGCACATTTAAAATACAAGGAGATGAAATATCAAAGTACTAGTGGAGCTGGCAGAAAAAAGTTTTTATTAAAAGAACAAGCTAAAGATTAAACCTTTCTTTCTGCAAGCTCATCAGCATTCATCAACTAATTTCTAGATCATTCTATACCCGTGCCATCTTTGTCTTTGTTTTGGTCTGCAAAATTAATGATGAAGGAGCCAGCGTGATGGCTAGATACTCTCAAATCCACTATATTGTTGCAGGTACACACAAGCAATCACTGTTGTACTCATGATGAGTACACCCAATAACAACGGGCAAATCCCACAAAACACAGCAGGCAGCAACAGAATATAAAGTCACCTGAAATTAATGCTTTCACTTCCATTTGAAATCAAAGCTTTAAAAGTCATGTGAGCTCAGTCTTCAACAAAACATAGCTATTCCCTCAACCAAAAAATGAAACATGCTCCTAAATCACATAGATTTGCTAAGATCTTAGTCTGAGCTTTGCATGTTGTCAAGATATTTGAGAGCTTATTAGAGGAGAACTTGTTTTCTGAGAAAGACTTAAACAATTTAAGTCAAAATTTTCCAAACAAAATTCAGAAAACTAAAATTGAAGAAAATATATCTATTTTTAAAATAAGTACATGTCGCTGACTATTGTTTTTGCAGTCCTCTCTGAAAACTAGGTTATAGAAAGACTATAGCTCCTCATAGCATATTACCATCTTGTTGTTCTGTGAGGAAGTCTTGTGATGGATCATGAGAGACAGAGGTCAGCTAAAAAGCTTGAACCCCAGAGGAGGAGAACAACACTGAATCATGAACTTTCTCAAAGCTCTCTGACTGTGCGTCTGAAACACTGTGTCTGCACATCTGAATTATTTTGGTTTATGACAAATATATTTTAATATTTGGCTCAAAACCTAAATATATTTCAGAGGTTTGCTTTATTAAGGCAAAAAAACCCTTCATTTTTCTGAGAAAACAGATAATTTCAGTTCAGATTTCTGAGTAGTTTGTTTATTGTATAACCTTTAGTAATCTTTCTTCTAAAAAATTCTCAAGTTTTATTTTGAATCTAAAAAAAATTTTACATTTGTATCATCTTTTAGTGAGGTGTTTCAGAGGTTTACTGTCTTTTGCATGAAGAATCACTTCCTTCCATTATGATTTGGTTCACACTAGGTTTGATTTGATGGACCCATTCCTCTGTTGAAAAAAACCCATAAGCAGCGCTTCCCTTTTATAAACCCTCAAAAATAAACACCTTAAGTTGTCTCCTTTACTAGACAAAAACTTTTAGCTTATTCAGTCTTTCTTTGTGTGGAAGCTATCTACATTCTTTGATCACTTTCATTCTCTTCACTATACTTTTTCAAGTTTTATGTCATCTTTTTTTTTAATGAGGGGCCCAGAATTACAGTGTTCAAGATTTGCACAACTATGGATTTGTACAGTAACATGAGGCCACACCTCGAATACTGTGTTCAGTTTTGGGCCCCTCATTGCAAGGAAGACATTCAGGTGCTGGAACGTGTCTAAAGAACAACAATGAGGCTGGTGAAGGGTCTAGAGCACAAGTCTTATGAGGAGCGGTTGAGGAAACTGGGGTTGTTTAACCTGGAGAAAAGGAGGCTGAGGGGAGACCTTATTGTTCCCTGCAACCACCTGAAAGGAGGTTGTAGCGAGGTGGGTGTCGGTCTCTTTCCCAAGTAACAGCTGATAGGATGAGAGAAAACAGCCTTAAGTTGTGCCAGGGGAGGTTTAGATTGGATATTAGGAAAAATTTCTTCACTGAAAGGGTTATCAAGCATTGGAACAGGCTGCCCAGGGAAGTGGTTGAGTCACCATCCCTGGAGGTATATAAAAGACGTGTAGATGTGGTGCTTAGGGATATAGTGGTGAACTGGCAGTGTTAGGTTTACGGTTGGACTTGCTGATCTTAAAGGTCTTTCCCAACCTAAATGATTCTATGATTCCATGATTCCATAATGCTGTTTTTTGTTTTGTACTCCATTGTTTTCCTAACTTTGTCATTGTAGGTTCTGCAGGGTTTTTTTCTTTTTCATTTCTCCGACTAGTAATTATTGAGGTAATGCTGGGCTCAAGTATAAATAGGGAGAGGAGTGGCTGGAAAGCAGCCCTGCAGAAATGCATCTGGGCGTGCTTGTCGACAGCAGGCTCAATATAAGTCAGCAGTGTGCCCTGGCAGCCAAGAGGGCAAACCGCATCCTGGAGTGGAACAAACACAGCATAACCAGCCGGTCAAAAGAGGTGATTATCCCACTGTATTCAGCATTGGTGCAGCTTCACCTTGAGTACTGTGTGCAGTTCTGGGCCCCACAATTTAAGAAGGATGTGAAGGACCTTGATTGTGTCCAGAGGAGGGCATAAAAGCTGTCAAAAGGGCTGGAAGGCATGTCCTGAGAGGAGTGGCTAAGGACTTTGGGTTTGTCTAGTTTGGAGAAAAGGAGGCTGAGGGGCAACCTCATTGCTCTCTACAGCTTCCAGAGGAGGGGAAGTGGAGAGGGAGGTGCTGAGCTTTTCTCCCTGGTATACAGGGACAGGACACATGGGAATGGTTCAAAGTTGTGCCATGGGAGGTTTAAACTGGACATTAGGAAGCATTTCTTTACCAAGAGGGTGGTCAAACACTGGAACAGACTTCACAGAGAGGTGGTCGAAGCCCCAAGCCTGTCAGTGTTGAAGATGCATTTGGACAATACCCTTAACAACATGCTTTAACTTTTGGTCAGCCCTGAAGTGGTCAGGCAGTTGGACTAGATGATCATTGTAGGTCCCTTCCAACTGAAATATTCTGTTCTATTCTGTTCTATTCCGTTCTGTTCTGTTCTACTCTATTATATTCTATTCTACTATTTCATGAACCCCAAATCTCACTCAAAGAGTGGAATGATCATGCTAAAACCCCACTTTTTTGTAGACAAAGCTAGGATTATTTTGCCCTCTGCATTTAACTTCATATACATATATGTAAATACAGTTAGTGTTTCTGTGGCGACATTTGAAACTCCATTACTTTAGAAAATGCACCAGATTTCCATCTTGGTGTCCTGAAACAGATCTAAGCTTTGTATCAGATTCTGCCACTGATACTCTATTAGCCTGGACTGCACAGTAATGGTTGCTACCCAAGGTTTAAAGAGTCCAATTGCGAAGGCCTGCACGTGGGTCGGGGCAACCCCTGGTATCAATACAGGCTGGGGCATGACGAGATTGAGGTCAGCCCTGCAGAGAAGGACTTGGGGGTACTGGTGGAGGACAAGCTGGACAAAAGCTGGCAATGTGCACTCGCAGCCCAGAAAGCCAACTGTATCCTGGGCTGCATCAAAAGCAGCGTGGCCAGCAGGTCGAGGGAGGTGATTCTGCCCCTCTACTCTGCTCTGGTGAGACCCCACCTGGAGTGCTGCGTCCAGCTCTGGAGCCCTCAGCACAGGAGGGACATGAACCTGTTGGAGTGGGTCCAGAGGAGGGGCACAAAAATGATCCGAGGGCTGGAGCACCTCTCCTATGAGGACAGGCTGAGAGAGTTGGGGTTGTTCAGCTTGGAGAAGAGAAGGCTGTAGGGAGACCTTATTGCAGCCTTTCAGTATTGTCATGGTTTTAGCTGGGATAGTTGATTTTCTTCACTGTAGCTAGCATAGTGCTGTGTTTTAGACTTGGTATGTAAATAATGTTGATAACACCCTGGTGTTTTAGTTGTTGCTGGGTAGTGTTTACACTAGTCAAGGACTTTACAGCTTCCCATGCTCTGCCAGGTGCACAAGAAGCCGGGAGGGGAGGGGATACAACCAGGAGAGCTGATTCGAATTGGCCAAAGGGTATTCCATATCATGTGACGTCATGCCCAGTATATTAACTGGGGGGAATTGGCCGGAGCAGGCAGCGATCGCGGCTCGGGGACCGGCAGTGTCGGTCGGCGGGTGGTGAGCAGTTGCGGCACTTGTTGTTTAGGGGTTTTTTTTGGTTTTTGTTTTGTTTTTGTTTTTTTTCCCTCTTCTTCCAGTGTTTCATCTCTCTCTCGCTCATTATTTTCCTTTTCATTATATTAGTATTATTGCTGTTTTATTCTAATTATTAAACTGTTCTTATCTCAACCCACAAGTTTTCTTACTTTGGCCCTTCCGATTCTCTCCCCCATCCCACAAGGGTGGGGGAGTGAGCGAGCGGCTGTGTGGTGCTTAGTTGCTGACCGGGGCTAAACCACAACAGTCCTTTTTGGTGCCCAACGTGGGGCACGAAGGGTTTGAGATAATAATAGTTGCTGGTCACAGCATTGATTCATCTGTTCTCGATATTAGTTAGTCAGACCTACACCATGCTGATTTTGAAGTACATGTTAATGATTGGCGTTGGGTTTTGTAGTTTGCTGAGCTCTGCAGTGGTTAGAGATGTTTTGCCTAGGAGATTTGTTATTAAAACACTGGCCTTGAGTTTTATCGGTTATTTGGGTCTTGCATGGAAGCCGTTACTGTACTTCGGCTACCACCTCATGGATGGTGGCAAATGCCCTGTGGGGGTGGTTACAGCAGTGGAAGCAGAACAACTGGCAGCGCAGAGGCAAACCCATCTGGGCTGCTGCATTGTGGCAAGATATTGCTGCCCGGGTGGAGAACCTAGTTGTGAAGGTACGTCATGTGGATGCTCATGTCCCCAAGAGTCGGGCCACTGAAGAACATCAGAACAACCAACAGGTGGATCAGGCTGCTAAGATTGAAGTGGATCAAGTAGATCTAGACTAGCAACATAAAGGTGAACTATTTATAGCTCGGTGGGCCCATGACACCTCAGGTCATCAAGGAAGAGATGCAACATACAGATGGGCTCGCAACCGAGGGGTGGACTTGACCATGGACACTATTGCACAGGTCATCCATGAATGTGAAACATGCGCTGCAATCAAGCAAGCCAAGCGGGTAAAACCTCTGTGGTATGGAGGACGATGGCTGAAGTATAAATATGGGGAGGCCTGGCAGATTGATTATATCACACTGCCACAAACCCGCCAAGGCAAGCGCCATGTGCTTACAATGGTGGAAGCAACCACCGGATGGCTGGAAACATATCCCGTGCCCCATGCCACCGCCCGGAACACTATCCTGGGCCTTGAAAAACAAGTTTTATGGCGACATGGCACCCCAGAAAGAATTGAGTCAGACAATGGGACTCATTTCCGAAATAACCTCATAGACACCTGGGCCAAAGAGCATGGCATTGAGTGGGTGTATCACATCCCCTATCATGCACTAGCCTCTGGGAATATTGAACGATACAATGGACTGTTAAAGACTACACTGAGAGCAATGGGGGGTGGGACATTCAAACACTGGGATACACATTTAGCAAAAGCCACCTGGTTAGTCAACACTAGGGGATCTGCCAATCGAGCTGCCAGTCAGAACTCTTACGTACTGTGGAAGGGGGTAAAGTCCCTGTAGTGCATGTAAAAAATATGCTGGGGAAAACCGTCTGGGTTATTCCTGTCTCAGGCAAAGGCAAACCCATTCGTGGGATTGCTTTTGCTCGAGGACCTGGGTGCACTTGGCGGGTGATGCGGGAGGATGGAGGAGTTCGATGTGTGCCTCAAGGGGATTTGATTTTGGGTGAAAATAGCCAATGAACTGAATGGTATGCTGTTAATTGCTATATGATATTGTATGTCATCACTCCTATGGTTGCTATATGCCGTATCAATGGTATCATAGTAAAAATTTCCAAAATTAATGAAGAATGAACTTTGATTGAACCAAACAACGTGTAGCGGTTGTGGAACAAAGGCTGGCTTCAGCATGCAACAATCCAACACCACGCAGACCATCTCTCCAGCCTTGAAAGACTGTTACGATAGATGGAGCCCAAAGTTATGGACTGAATGAACTCAATGGACATGTGTGGACCCTCTACAGATGTTCTACAGAGATGGTCCATAGACTACGGGAATGATAAATGATATCTGCGTATGTCATCAAAGGATGGGGAGGCGGGTGGTGGTTATTGAGGTCATATTGGATAGTATGAGACCTGAGCATGATGTAAATGGTATGGAATAAGGGGTGGATACTGTCATGGTTTTAGCTGGGATAGTTGATTTTCTTCACTGTAGCTAGCATAGTGCTGTGTTTTAGACTTGGTATGTAAATAATGTTGATAACACCCTGGTGTTTTAGTTGTTGCTGGGTAGTGTTTACACTAGTCAAGGACTTTACAGCTTCCCATGCTCTGCCAGGTGCACAAGAAGCCGGGAGGGGAGGGGATACAACCAGGAGAGCTGATTCGAATTGGCCAAAGGGTATTCCATATCATGTGACGTCATGGCCAGTATATTAACTGGGGGAAATTGGCCGGAGCAGGCAGCGATCGCGGCTCGGGGACCGGCAGCGTTGGTCGGCGGGTGGTGAGCAGTTGCGGCACTTGTTGTTTAGTTTGTTTTGGTTTTTTTGTTTTGTTTTTGTTTTTTTTCCCTCTTCTTCCAGTGTTTCATCTCTCTCTCGCTCATTATTTTCCTTTTCATTATATTAGTATTATTGCTGTTTTATTCTAATTATTAAACTGTTCTTATCTCAACCCACAAGTTTTCTTACTTTGGCCCTTCCGATTCTCTCCCCCATCCCACAAGGGTGGGGGAGTGAGCGAGCGGCTGTGTGGTGCTTAGTTGCTGACCGGGGCTAAACCACAACAAGTATTTAAAGGGAGCTTATAAGAAAGATGGGGACAAAGTTTTTAGTAGCACCCATAGTGATAGGACAAGGGGTAATGGTTTTAAACCGAAGAGGGTAGATTCAGCTTAGATATAAGGAAGAAATTTTTTACAATGAGGGTGGTGAACCACTGGCACAGGTTGCCCAGAGAGGTGGTAGATGCCCCATCCCTGGACATATTCAAGGTCAGGTTGGATGGTGCTCTGAGCAACTTGATCTTGTTGGAGATGTCCCTGCTTATTGCAGAGGGGTTGGACTAGATGGCCTTTTAAGGTCCCTTCCAACCCAAACTATTCTATGATTCTATGATTACTTTAACATTCACAATAGCTAGGAATAATATTTTAAGCAATGTAATCAAAGTATTTTAATGAACAGTCCAAATAATAAAATCTAAACAACTGAAGATACAACAAAAGTTTAATAAGGCTTCAGATGTAGTGTGATACAATGGTCTACGTCTGTAATTATTTTTCTGAATAGAATGGATTGTATTTGTATCATGTACTTCAAACTCATGAAATCTTTGTTCTTTTTAGTTGGTATGCCTAACTGAAGTTAAAAACTATTAAATTAAGTGTAATAGCAAAAGACAACAATAACCATTTTATTTGTTGAAGTATTCACATTAAGAGCAATAAAGGAAAGCCATCAAATATCGCAGGCTGTTCAATCACTTAGAAAGAAAAATAGAGGACAAAAAATCAAATAAAAAGGCCGCTTGTACCCTATAGAGAGAATTATGAGAAACAATGCTAGGATTCACCATGCACAGAGAGAAAGATGGAATCTAATGATGCATCTAAATGCCATCACTGAAAGGCAGCATGATAAACTATTTTTTATCCCTGTTTCCTGAGAAAAGCCTCACAGAGTAGTAAATCTCATCTATCTGGGATGATGGCATTTGAAGAATACTTCAGGGAAGAAGTAAGCCTGTAGGCTGAAATTACCTACAAGATGATATCGTGTGGTGTTTTCTGCACCAGAGAAATGACACTTTCATCTAATAACACAGATATTGAGAAATTCTCAAAATCAAAACTTCATCATTAGTGACGTTAATGAATGCTGCTTGGTTTTTTTCTGAGCTGTAGGCCAAAATCAAATTGAATTTCCAGAGAAATGATTTCTAGTTAGTGGGTAGCTAAGGAACAACCGTGCTACCAAGGCAACAGAACACACAGAGGTAATTAGCCTCCACAAGCAGGTATCCCAATAACTTTTTGCACTATTCAAGGAAGCCAACAATTTGGTATGTATGACCTAGTATGGGTACACGCATATCACAGCTTTCCACTTGAAGTTAAAGGCACCTGTCTGATGAAGAAATCCCATCCATCTTGCAGAATACTTCTCCAAGTAATAGAATTCAGGCTGGATGGCTGGGTGGTGGACCTGGTCCCAGTCATTGTTTCCCTATTTATAGAGGCCATTATCTTTTGTATAAGAGGGGGAAAAATGCCCTCCTTCCCCTTTCTCCCTCTACACACTTCTCAGACCCTGTTACCAGGCTCCTCAGCAGAGGTATTTATCTGCAGTACACTCTGCAAGGAAGGCATATTTTTATATGCTCCAAAGACATTTTTACAGATGCCATATTAATAACATTGCAAATATGTCAGCCCTGTCAACTTGTACCATCAACATAAAAAGTGAAGCTAAAAAGTAGACTTTAAGGAAGGAAGCTCAAGAACAGTTTACTTGCTTTTAAATTAAAAATCAGAGAAGCTGGAGGTGTTAGGACTTTCTAAGACAATCATGTTCTAGATGATGTCTTACAGAAATACTGCATATAAAAAAAAATTCTTTAAGTATGCTCCTTACACAACACAGTGCTGAAATTCAGCTTTCAAATTGACAGCTGTTGTAATAGATGCTGCCTCACCACCTCTTTAAAAAAAAAATGTCCAAGTGATCAGTATTTGGGATCAAGTATGTTCAGAAGCTTGATTCATGTTTATAAGTAAGTTCAAGACCCATATAGAATCACTTTAGTAAGCCACAGCTACAATAGGAATTTGATAGCTTCACAACAGGCTTAGAAGATAAAAAAAAAAAAAATTGTACACACAGCTAAGAGAGATTGTCAGAAAAGAGGTGGATTGAGGTTAACAACTACAGCTGAACAAAGACATTAGGAACATACCTAGGGTTATGAAACAGCTCCAAAGAGTTTTGTTATCACATAGAGAAAATGTGGCACAGACTTTCCATTTAGAACTTCAAATCATGTAAATTTTTATCCTATTATGTGCTTATTGTCATATCCCATACTACTTTTGGTAGCCAAACTGACTGTAGTCTTTAATCAAACTTCTTAATTCCTCTGGAAATCAATGCCTATAGAAATGAATTTTCATTTCAAAGCAAACACATGGAAAAATGTTAAATCTTCCTTCTGGCACTTTATTCAACAAATATTAAAGAATATCACAGCTTCTTTTCATACCTTCTCAACTTTGCTCAGTAAAAGCAAGCTGTGCTAGAATGTTATATTATAGATAGTGCCTTTAAAAGTGATCTACAGTAGCAAGTATAAAAATACAATTAGGATAAAATATTTGAACACATTCTTGCATCTAAGAATGACAAATTGCAGTATCTGTCTCCTCTGTCTCGTAGTCCATATCTCCCACACAGTTATGTCTGAAAATTATTTTCTTCAGGTTTAATCTGACTACATTACACATCCTTTAAACTCAAACTTTTAACATTGATTCAGTGCTTAGAAAGAGAAAATAAATTTTGTCCTTTCAGAATTATTCATATATTGACAGGGCAGTTTATCTATGAACAGATGAATCTTCACATCAGAATTTCTGGACCTCTGCAGTTTTCTGTTGATTACAGTGTTATGCCACTGTTTAACAAGTAAATTTTTTTTTTCTCTGACAATATTTACTTGTGTCACCATTCCAGTTTTCCAGTGTTTCAAGATCTTAGTTTTTCAAGTAACAAAGATAGAATGTTTACTAGATCAAAATCTTTGGCATAGGTTACTAATCAAAATAAATATATGTTAAGAAATTAAACAGTAATATTTCCCTGTTGTGCCAAAACAGATGCAAGACTTCTCTCATTTAAGCTTTTTCAAAGAATTATGTGCATTTTCAGAGTTCCAACAAGATTCAGTGACTTAATAGTGAGAACAGGAGTCAACTGGAAAACAATGTCCTTCTTTTCAAAAGAAAATGTTTATTTTATTTGTTTTCTGATGGAAAACCCATATTTTGCATGAAGGACAGATTTTACAAAGAAAAAAGGAAGATAATGATATGTGGAAGAAATGTAAAATATGTAGGCAATGAGCAAAAGTATGGATTGACAGTGGCTGGTGATGAAAAGTGAATCATTTGGTAGGATGGAAATGAATGCTGAAAGGGAAAACATTTGCCTGAAGAGACTTCTCTACCAGAACTCCCGAGGGATGGAAGTTGGGATGAATCTTAGCATTTTCATCTACATTTTTGGTACAAAACATGCACCAGGTTATTTGATGTCAGTGATATTTGCTGGTAGTCCTATGCTAGGAGCACTGACAACACAGAAGAAAACAGAAATATTCTGTAGGAATATGGAGGGCACTTGACGCTTAATTACATTTTTGTTGCTGCTATAAATGCCAACCAGTTTGAGGTAATGGAGAAAGAGAATGACCTGGGTATGGCAGGTAATCTCCAACCACAAGTCAGTAATATAAGGAACCTGTGAAAAAAGACGGACATTATGCCAAGTTGCTCCCATAGAGTCAGAGAGACATTAAGTCCCATATATGATGTACATTCAAATGACTATATACAGTGAGACTATATAAATTCAAAAATGGTTAATTGAAATTAGAATCATAGAATCATAGAATCATTAACATTGGAAAACACCTCTAGGATCACCAAGTCCAACCGTCAACCCAACACTACCATGTCTCCTAAACCATGTCAGGAGAGATTAGGAGAGATGAAGAAGTATGGTGGTACCTATTAAAAGCCACAAAAACTCTCATAACTTGTGTGGCCAATTGGTGACTACTAAGGACTAGTCTTTCCATAGTACTGCTCCTCCTGTAGCTACTTAGTGGTCTACAGTACAGTTCTCATTGACTTCGGTTGTAACTATTAGTGCTCAACACTCCTGTCTAATAGGCATCAGCATTTCAAATGGGTCTCTGTAACATGCAGACTAAATGGTTAGGTACCATTGTTCACTTTATTACACTAGAGAAAAGAAGGACATGTAGAGCAAGAAGATAGTACATGTGAAAATACTGTTTCCAAAACTCAATACAATTAAATTTTTTACTGTTTCAATATTCCCTCTGAAAATTATTACAAATTGACTGAAAAGATAATCAGCCCAAATCCTTCTATCTCATTCCAGATGAGTTTGGAAAAAAATGTTTTGAGGAAAAAGTGCCAGTCACAGTTCAGGTCAGCACTGAGCAGATCAAGCTGAAAAAGAAAAAAGAGGCACAAGCAAGTCAAAGATAGATTTTTCGGGGTGGTGGTGGTGTTTGTTTTTCTGTTGGGGGTGTGTTTTGTTGTTGTTGTTGTTTGAAAGCATATTTTTAGGAGAAAGGAAGTAAGAGTTTTTAGCAGGCAGCTAAGAAACCATTTCCTAAGTTCAGTTATTATACAAGAACATTATGCCTTGGGATTCTATTGTTGCCTACAGTATTCCAAAATTACATTCCCTGGGACATATTAACTTGTTGTAAGTTGTATGAGAAAAGAAATCTAAGGTACTGTGTTTTCTGAACAATGGTATTTTACAGAAATTTGTTGCCTTTGGGAAACATTAAGTGTGTGTTAGAAATTTCTTCTAATATTCAACAGCATCAGGAGAGGTACAGAACCTTTGAGGCAGGAAGCAGTCTGAGCTATTGCTCAGAGCTACACTGCGAAATCAAGAAACTAGATTTCATTGAGCCATTGTAACAAAAAGCTTCCCAGATATCATCTATACCTATGTACACTGTGAAAAAATTCTCCCCTTGAGCTGAATTTTTCTTTTTTATTTTCTACCTATAAAAGCAACAATATGCCTTTAGATTCAGTGATTACTACATTTATTACCTACATAATTCACCCATTCCTACCTGACAATATGTTGGGTTTGGATAGACAATAGCTGTTTTCTTCTTGTGAACTGGAGCTTGATTAAACAAACACTAATGAGCCATTGACTGTTATTTGGCCTGAGAGCATACAAATTTCATGACTGGCAATGTGATGGAAAAGGAAAGCAAAAACAAGCCACAGTGTTACAAAAGAAAAGCTCTTCAGGAGTTTGAAGCTGAACTTTACATTTAGAAGTGACATTGGGTGTTTACTCCCATACAGCTTGCCATATAGAGCAGCGAACAGAAATTATGAAAATCATGTAAAAGTAAACGCAGCAGCTTTCCCTCAAACAAATCCTGTCTATTCCCACCACTTTAAAATAAGCAAAGAAAACTCATTATGGCAAAATTAATTTGATTCTACATATTTGATTTTCTATTTTTGAAAAATACCACATGGAACAATTTTTGCAACAGACTTGAACTTGTTGATTTGGCCACTTCTGACATAAACACCGGCTGGACATCTAATGTTATCTCAGAATAGGTGGGATGTGTCTGGGATATCAAAAAGGATATAAAGTACAATCCTTTCTCCAGCTGTTACACACTAACCTAGTTTATATTCTTCAGCTGATTTTCTTCACTGCTCTCATTTCTCCATAATCACTTTAAAATCTGTGCCTCTCTGATAAATGTTAGGTGTTACCTCAGTCAAATCCGCATTTTTTGCTGGTTCCTCTGTAATGCTTGCAGCCCCAGGCCTACCTCAGTCTTAAACATAGTCCTGCGGGACATCTGATCATGTATTGAAGGGGAAAAAAAAATGTTGATACAGGCTTAGTTGCAGACCTTAGCTTTGAAGAAATTTTTCTGAAACTACAAATAATTGTATTTCTGTCTGCCACTACATGTTTATTGTATTTAGTGAGCACTTAGATCAGGAACTGGGAAGAGGATGCAAACAGTCTCACATAGCATAGTCCAGATGGGTGGAAAATTGTAATCGCAGTTTACCTTGGAACTGAGAAAATAGGACTGTATTTATGCTACCAGTCTTGCAGTGAATTTCAAGAACTCTGAATTTGGCACAAAGTTAATAACTCAGTTCAATAGCTTCATATTTCTGGCTTCATTGCCTTTTTGTCTAGCACCTAATGTAGAAGAAAAATGTTCTGTGAAGTCTACTGTGCCCTTTCTCTTGCCTCAGTTTGTAGCATGCACCTGATCCATGCTGTGAACATATAAAAATACTTCATACAGCAGTAACGGCTCCTAGGTAGGAGTATCTATTTCATTCAAATTCTGAAAAACAGTAATCTTTAAAGGCTTAAGCCAAGACAATACATTGTTGGAGTGGGGTTATATCACTGGGAGAAATCAATGTCCCAGCATATTAACACAGTACAAATTTCCTAATGGAAAAAAAATCTGCATAGTTATGTTACTTAAGTAGATATTGTTTCCAGCAATAAAACCATTCAGGAGAAATGCAAAACCTCACAACTGAGGATATGGGTCACTTAAAATTAAGTTTCAATTTTCAAAGAGGTACTCACAAACCCTGATTCCTATATCCCTGGGCTAAGCAATAAACTTCTCTTTCAGAAATTCACTTATATTTCTCCTATCTATAATTTCCCTAAAATTGGTAAGCACCAAATACATTTGAAGACCTTGCAAAATTTTACTGAAATTGGGCAGTACAGTAAAAACATATGAAAAAGGAAGCTGTGTTCTGGCAGCTGAGGTCTGGGTGCTCCCATGGATGAGAGATTTGCAGGTTTTTTCCAGTGAAGTTACAGGACCTTTGGGAACAGCAGGAGTCATTGGACAGCCTGAACATTGACAGGAAACATTGCATAGCTGAAGTAATTTTTCTTAACTAAATTTTACAGAACTGAAAATTCCTGCCTTGGATATAGGAACAACCTGTGATTACCCAATGTCTTTTAGCAACATTTTCTTTTAAGCCACATAATCTTTCTCTGCCTGGTCTCAGCAGAGTACTTGAGTAAGACTATTTTACAGCCTACTTTTACTTAAGCCACTCCTAGCAGAATACTCTATAAAAACCAAGTCCCTGGCACATTACCAGTAAAGGCTGAGCTCACTATAGGAGCTGTTTTTAAGATTTTTAGTCTGAATTTCAATTCTTTGTAACCAAATATCAAGACACCCATTAACTCCACTGAGTGTTATTTGCTCTTCTATAGAAATGAATATCAAAAGACTTCCAAAACTCCCCCATAGTTTGCTGAAGGGCAATGCAGAATATTGCTCACAGGATTCTTGAAACCTGTGGGCAAGAGAGAGAAGATTTAGCAGATTCTGTCATTGCAACACCTCCTCAAAAGCAAAAAATGGCAGCTGGGATGAGAGTAAAGCTCACAGATAAAACAGGATTGAATAAGCTAGTCCCATCAAAGTTGCAAATAAGACAAATTAAAAGCCTTTTATTATCTTTATGCTACATTCTTCCTGCAAAGTGAATCTTGTGTTTGTGCTATTTGCAGCTGCTCTTTGATCTTAAGGGGAATCTCACAAACAATGTGGTTTGTCTAAATGATAACTGAAGAAGAGAGCAATAAAAAGAGAATATGGAGGTTAAAGTTTTAAACTTGTGTTTAAGTGTAAAGCCATACTTTTTCTTTAAATAGAAAGTGTCAAGTTAGAGCCCCCAGTGCCCTAATGATTGCTTCTTTAATAAATTGATCAATTCCAATTCACATTTAAGTCAATTAGAAGATTTATGTCATGAGAACTATATTGAAACCCAGAAGAAATACCAATAAAAATAAATCACAAATTTGTTACATTGTATGAAATAACATTTTATTACAACTGCATTATACTAATTGTGTTAACTTGGTGCTCTATTTGACATAGATAAACAAGTAAAATTAAAAAGCATTTTACAAGAAAATATTTTCTTTCCATACTCAGATGAAATTGCTTTGGGTTGAAAATGCTCCTGAAATGCTGAATTATTTGTATCTAATATAAAGAATATGGATTAATAGGGTAATTACATCTTGCCACAAATCTAAACCTGGCTATGACATTTACCTAAAGTACAAGACAAAATTAATTTTTTATATTAAAACTAAGTAAAAAACCTTTCAGGCATAAAATGCCCAATTCCAGATATTTCTTCAAAATAATTGTCAAGTTCTGTTACACCAAGAGCTATTATTGCAAGCATCTTTAGCATGATTTTCTTCCAGTCCATTTCCACTATCTTTGCACCTTTTAAGGACTTAAGGACCACTATGCATTTAAGGATCTTAAAGCAGCCATAATGGAACACTAGACTAACTTGAAACCTAACAGATTGCTTGTTTTTGCACATCTTCAATATCTGTCTTTCTTCCCCCTTTTATTGTATTTTTCTCCTCTGTGTTTAAAGAGAAAAATAAAACACAGTGAGAAAGAGTAAATCCAATCTTCTCTTGATCCTTGTTTCTGAGAGTCCTACTACTGATGTAAACAAGAGCAACCCTTAGTTTGCTGTAATTGATTCTTTCAGGGATATCTGAGAGCTGATTTAAGAGTTACCTTCCTCACATATGTTACCTTCAAGTGCCCAATGTACAGTTTCATTGTAGATGAGAACCTAGTCCCAGCTCTTCAAAAATACTCCCCAGATTGCACTCTTTCAATTACTACATTCATACTTTCCACTAAGTACTTGGTATCTCCATTAAAACTGCAGTGGTGAAAGTATGCAGCATTTCAACAAAGTAGGCACAGATCTGTCACTGATCTAACCACAACAGTAGCTTGTTTGCTGCAGTAGCCAGTGATTCCATGGGGCATGCTCAAGTCTAAAATGATGGAAACAGTTGTGAGAAGTATTGTAACCAAATGAAGTAAACTTGATAGCTAATCTAAAGAAAATTATTTCTTTCTAGTAATATGACAAAAAAAATGTTACATCATTGCACTGGTAAAAAACATCATAATAAACGGCATGTGATTCAGGCAGTATAGAATCTGAAGCTCAGATAACTGATCTGAGTGTTTGTTTGAAGTCTTAGGTGACCTACTGCATTTGAATGGAGGATGAAAACCCTGGCCGTTCATAGCTAATAGTGGCCTCTACTTGTCATTCCTCTGTTCTGAAGGCAAAACTTCCTTTCCTTTTAGTAGAGGTGACATTATGAAAGTTACATTAGAACTACTTCTGTTGCATACATTTTGGTGTTAAACCTCAAACATTAGTTTGGCCAAGCCACCTTGTGAGCGATGAACACACTGGCACTCACTTCCAGTCATGCTCTCAATCATGGTTTAATTGCATTTCATTAGATTGAGTACTCAAATCAAAGTCACAAGGATATGAGAAAACTTATTGAATTATGTAGTGTCTGTGCAGGTATGCCATAAGATAGGACTGATTTCAATTAATATCTGCAATAAAGGCAAAAGTGTGAGTTAATAGACAAAGTTAGAAAAACAACTATAAGGATATCTTTAAAATAATGTATTTTTTCCTAGTAAATGCTTTGGACAAAAATAAGATGCTTAACTGTTATTTTGTGGGGCTGAAACCACCCCTACTTCTGGACACGGTACAGACAGAATGAGAGTTTCATTGTTTTACTTAAGTGACAAAGTATTACAGTAACAAATGTAAAAACTATCTGAAAATGTCTGAAGATGACATAGGCTGATCAAGCTGTAGCATACATCTGTTTTTCCTGTCTGTAACAAAGTATATTAAATGTCAGCGAAGGACAGAAAAGGCAGCGAGCATTATTCAAAGTGGTGAAATACATCACGTCTCCTAAAAAATGGTGTGTACATCTAAATCCTTCTGCATTTATATTTCTAATGGCCTTATACGTCCTTATCTGGTTCATTATCTGTATGCTGTCACAGAAGTGCAGAATGCAATGGCTTCTTTTCTGCTGAGCCTTTTTTTAAACCATTTCTTCTGCTCACACTCCAAGGAAAAGCTCTCAAAACCTCCCTTCACAAAGATTAGGCGCAGTCTTTTAGGTACTCCAGATTTTTTTTCCATTTCTCCCTCATCTAAAGTCTCTTCTGAACTCCATTCCTTCAAATGTGTTGGATTAAGCCTTCAAAAATATCATTACCCTCACTTCTCCTGGAAATAATATCTTTCTCTTGATATGGTCCTTCTCTGAGGCTCAGACCCATGACTGATTGCCCTAACAGCTGGCTTATGCAACAGGAAAGTGAAAAGCTCACATTTTCTTCTGCACTGTGTGCCTTTTCCTATCTGAGGGAAGAAAAAAAGAGAGGGGAAAGATCAATAGTGAATAGTTTTGTAATTTGTTCAGATGCAGGGAAATTCTCCCTTGGCACCAGGAGCAAAACTCAGAAGCCAACTTCTAATCAGCATAATAAAGCTGGGCCCCATTATTCTGCCTTCATTAATTTGTTGGTATTGGTATACTGACATTGTTGCTGTGGTACCTGCAGCTTAAGAGGCTGAATTATAAGATCAGCTATTTCAAAAGCACATTATGGGCCTAAGACTTTATGAAAACTCAGGCTAAAATCCTGATGTTAGATTAGCCTGACTCTCCAGGGTTGCCCTTCTGTTTGCCTCCTCACAAGGCAGAAGTGGTCATACATACAGTGAGGTTGTGATGGCAGGAGGCAAACAGTGTACCTCTCTATCCTGATGTTCCTCAGTAAGGAGAGGTGGAAAAGGAGCATGGTCTGATCCTAACAACTCTCCAGAGGGAGTTCTCTGTAGCATCAAAGCACTACATAAGGCAACTTACACAAAGCCCCCTGCAACTGTAGCAACCAGACCTGTCTAAAATCATTCCCAAGCAAATTTTTAAATCCCAGATACAAAAACAGTCTCCTCCAAACCACTGTCCAAACAGATCTGCTCTTATCTGAACCCACCTAGCCAGTTTGTACCAAATTTTTCCAAGGTAAACGCAGGCCACATTACCTCAGCAAGTGACATGGCCCAGGAGGAGTTCATCTGTGCTCAAATCTTCTGCCCAAACTACGTGTGAGGTCTTTCATAGTTCTAGCTCTAGTGCACTGGATCACTGTTAGGAATTGGACTGCATTGAATGCTTCTGGAGTGAAGCTCATTAGTTCATTTAGTAAAATCTCTCAACTTACTCAAATAGCTTCAAGTTCTCTTTGGCACATACAAGTTGTATCACCTAATCACCCTTTCTTTTCTGGTTATAGCTTTGTGAAGGTAATAAAGAACTTGTATGTGGTCCCTGACAGCCTTTGAATTGGTACAGTACCATTAGCCTTTTTGTGCCATCTAATACAACCTTCTCATTCATTCTCAAAAGTAATTTCCCAATAAATTATTTTTGAATCTTCTTGGGAAGAAGATCCCCTTGCTACACTTCACAGCTCCACTCAGCCTGGAGGTCCACACTGCAGTTTGCTTCAGGCTTGGTTTGACTCCAACCTGAATGCAGCTAAGGCAGAGGAAGAGGCTCACAGGGATAATGTCACAGACCTTGCAAACCCCCAGAATTCCTTTTGGTGTTTCACTTATCACCTCAGGAATGAGGGCTTTATGTGAGTGGTGAGCTTATTCAGCAGCTCTCTAGTGATTTAGTTTCTGAGGCATTCAAGACATACAGGAAATGTAATAGTCCCGCTAGGTGAATATTTTTGATCATGAGGAATAAGAAAGCTCAGGAAATAGCAAGTTACTGAAGTGATTGTCTGGCATTTTAAAAGGATGGAAAACGTTGTAGGGATTGTCACCTAAATACAGCACAGATCCTTGATGGAAATGGGCTTCACTTGGACACTGGAGAAGCATGTGTTTTGGAATCCCTTTAAGGGCAAAAGACCTTTCTTGTATACAGTAGCAGCAGCATTTCTGAGCAGGTTTCTGATTGCTGAGATAGGCTGTGAAATCTGAAGAGCTTTTGTATTGATAAAGGGATCACTTTTTTTCCTAACCTTGTTAGAAACCTTGTCAGTGCAACTGGAGAACTTTGTATAAGAATATCTAAAATGATGGAGCTAATTACTACAGAAGTGGGAAAAACTAGGACTGCAAAATCAAAGCTATAATTTCTTATTTCTTAACAATCACCCTCAGTCTTAAAAGAGCAGTTTAGGAATGATGGAAAGTGAAGTGGTTTATGTCACTTCATCACCAAAAAGATTAGGAAAGTCTCCTAGCAAGCCAGCAGTTTTAAAATATTAATACCATTTAGCAACAAGGTTATTAACCAGCAAGCTTTCTTGCAAACTTGTTTACAAGAAAAGTGAAATTTATGGTTTCATAGGGAAAATGTTGCAGACCCTATTAAAAAAAAAAAAAAAAAAAAAAAAACCAAAAAAAACCCAAAAAAAAACCACCCAAAAAACCCACAGGAAAGAAAAAACACCCTAAAGAATCTAGAACTTCACACTAAATTCAGCATTTTAAACTTGTATTGGGTTTGTGTGGCAAGGTTTTGGTAGCAGAGGGGCTACAGGGGTGGCTTCTGTGAGAAGCTGCTAGAGGCTTCCCCCATGTCCAATAAAGCCAGTGCCAGCCGGCTCCAAGGTGGACCCACTACTGGCCAATGCTGAGCCCATCAGCAACGGTGGTAGCGCCTCTGGAATAACATATTTAAGAATGGCGGGGGGGAAAAAACCCTGTGTAATTGCAGCTGGAGAGCGGAGTGAGAACATATGAGAGGAACCACCCTGCAGACACCAAAGTCAATGAAAGAGGGTGAGGAGGTGCTCCAGGCAGTGGAGCAGAGATTCCCCTGCAGCCTGTGATGAAGAACCATGTTGAGGCAGGCTGTCCCCCTGCAGCCCATGGAGGTCCACGGTAGAGCAGATATTCACCTGCAGCCTGTGGAGGACGCCACACCAGAGCAGATAGATGTGCCCAAAGGAGGCTGTCACCCCATGGGAAGCCTGCACTGGAACAGGCTCCTGGCAGAACCTATGGACCCATGGAGAGAGGAGCCCACACTGGAGCAGGTTTGCTGGCGGGACTTGTGACCCCCTGGAGGACCCACGCTGGAGCAATTCATGAAGAACTGCAGCCTATGGGAAGGACTCATGTTGGAGAAGCTCATGGAAGACTGCCTCCCATGGGAGGAACCCCACACTGGAGCAGGGGAAGAGAGTGAGGAGTCCTCCCGCTGAGGAGGAAAGAACAGCAGAGACAATGTGTGATGAACTGACTGCAACCCCCATTCCCCATTCCCCTGTGCAGCTTGGGGGGAGGAGGTAAAGAAAATCAGGAGTGAGGTTGAGCCCAGGAAGAAGTGAGGGGTGGTTAAGATTTGGATTTATTTCTCATTACCCTACTCTGATTTGATTGGTAATTATTTAAATTAATTTTTTCCCCAAGTCATCTGCTTTGCCTATGACAGTAATTGGTGAGTGATCTCTCCCTGTCCTTATCTCAACCCATGAGCTTTTTGTTATATCTTTTCTCTCACCTCTCCAGCTGAAGAAGCGGAATGATAGAGCAGCTTTGGTTGGACCCTGGTGTCCAGTCAGGGTCAACCCACCACAAACTTCTAGAGCTATTCAAGATTTGTCACAAGTACCGTACTTATGACTTAGGCACTATTTTCTCCCCTGTGTCCTCCAACCTCAAAGAAAAGGCAGCATTGCATAAAGGCATGTTCCTTTTGTGGAGGAGATGGCTATGGACTTATTCAAAAATTCAGATACATTAACTACACTGCAATTACTCCAAAGTTATCTTATTTGCTTGCCACCTATGTAAGCATCAGAAGTCACAGCCACAATCTGAGACATCTGCCTGAAAGTATAAACAAACTCCCTGTACAGATGCAGGCATGGAGAATGTCAGCAGGGAGAGGAGAGCAGGATTAATTTTGTGTACTCACACTGGGCTGAAGTGCTGAACAAAGACCCAGTATATGCTACAGTTTGATAGATCCAGATACTGATGCCCTTCATTCACACATAGGGGAAGTTCTGAGGAATAAGGTACTGTAAAATATTTCACCCTGAGAGAAGGTGTGAGATCAGAGCCCAAGCAGCACACCCAATGCCACTCAGCAGCAGACTGCAGATGCCAGAATAGGGACATACACCATGGAGGGAACAAGTGCCCTTTGAATGCCTCAACAGGACATACACTTCATGATAAATACATGACCTGTGTTGCTGACACTGCAACAGAAAGCACTACAAAGAGGAATGAAATCAAATATTCCTGCCAAAAATTTACCTGGTGAAAATAATTTGATCATGCAGCAGCTCAGCTTCAACTGAGCAAATCCTTCTCCTACACACAGATAAAATTCAAGAATAATTTTTTTGTCTTGCTTCTAATGGTTTCATTCATTTGTCAAGAAATGCTAATGAATGGGATGTTTCTTTCTTAATTTCTAAAGTTATTTGAAGGGTTTTAGATACTGACATAATGTAAAAAATTATATGTTTCATTTAATCTAGGGTTCAGTTTGTTTCATTTTGGTGAATGAGTTTAGTGATGGTGGCATTAATCAGTTTTTAAAGAACTGAGAAATACATTTTGTTTCTCTAACATTACTTTCAAGCATGCAGATAATGCTTTTCTACTACTCAAAGGGACCTGAGTGGTATATTAGTCTTAAAGATGTCATGGTTTAGCCCCAGTCAGCAACCAAGCCCCACACAGCCACTCACTCACTCCCCCCTGGTGGGATGGAGGAAAGAATCAGAAGAGTAAAAGCGAGAAAACTCCTGGGTTGAGATAAAGACAGTTTAATAGGTAAATAAATAATAAATAAATAATAAATAGGTAAATACATATATTCCTATATTTTCCACTTTTTAAATGGTTTTACTCTAAATAGCCTTTTGCTCAAGCACTGAAACAAATTACTTTCTCCTTTCTACAGTGGTTCCCCAAACAGTAGGTGAAAGCTGCACCTCTGCTTGCTCTCACGGTTGAGCCCTCTCTGTTTTATGGCATTTTACTCCATAAGGAAACTGCAGTCACAGAAAAGTCAAAGTAACTGCTCTGTAACAAGAAAGGCTATTAAAGTGAATTATGCTATTTCTGCTGTTAAGGATCTTAATTCAATGTTTCCAGCAATGTTTATATACTATAGATACAAAGTTCTTCCTTTTGGTTCCTCAGAGGCCTTTTTGGAAGTTAAAGAACTTTGTAAAGACTCTAGGGATGTACTTTGCTTCGAAGTTACAGTCAATACTAAAGAAAGCTAATTAGCGAGTTGTTACTGTTAGGCCTTGCACATATTCTGATTTGAGCCACAAGAGATGGCCAAGTCTATTTGCTATTATCATTTCATCTGAGTGTGTCTGCAGTTCTCCCAGTCTCCAGATTAATGTGTTGTATTTGTCAAGTATCAGCTTTCCTCAGTGAACTTCAATGCACTTTGCATGGAATTCAGTTAATTAGCCGGGGGGGGGGGGGGGGGGGGGGGGGCGGGTAGGAGGGGAACCAAAATGAAAACCAAAATCAAAAATCTTGTGAGAAATGTATTACACTATACTTTTAAAAATGAGATAGAAATGGAGTGTTTTGGTGGTGGTGGGTTTTTTTAACAAATCTTAAATCACGTCAGTAAAAGGAGGACTCAGATTTCCTTAATACAATTGAATGATATCACTCATCTTGGTCTTTCTAAGCTTGGGAAGAAGAAACAGAGGAATGAGGACATACAATAATAAAGAAAAAGAATTTTATTTCTGTGGTTTCAGACAAAAATTCTGCAAAATAATCATTCGGCTGAGGTTTCAGTTCGAGCTTGAGACTCAAAGTAAAACTAGTAAAGCTTGAAGATGCAGAATTCAGAAAAGATGACCATTGCCTGCATTCCTGCAAAGCTTTTTCATTCATCATGGACATTTAAAGACTTTTCCTACCTGTTTCTTTTGAATAAGTCTTTCTGCATAAAGCAGAACGAAGTAATCATGAAGTAGAAAAGTTGCTTGGCCTACAAAAAATTAGTTTTGATTTACTTCAGATTCTTCATGAACCAGCAATAAAACAGACACAGAGCTTCATACAGTCTCATTCTGAGGCAACAGGGTGTTGTTAGAAACTGTTGTCACAATTATTAACCTGATCATCAAGAAAGCAACAGAGAGCTAAAAATAATGACATCAGCTGAAGAATGAAAAGAAAATTAATATGAAGCCATAGGGAAAATTCTTATTCCATCCCTCTATTCCTGCCATTTTGAACATGAATATTACTCAGTTGGAACTCTCGCCTTATACCAGGATGGTATCTATTACTAACATCTTGAGGAAAACAATAAAATCAGAGTTAGGCTCTGAAAGAATTAATGTCAGCCTCCTCACTACTTGACACAAAAATGTCATTGGCCAGACAAACTAGTACTAAACTAGCAGTAGAAATATCAATATCTTTGATGTTTTGACTAACCAGTCTGGCCTTGACCTCTCCAGGCTTTGGAGAAAGGACTGGGTTGTCAGCTAGGAAGACTGAGGCAGCAAAAGAGCAAGGACAAAAAGCAGTGGTGAGAAACAGACTCCTGCAAAGGCAGGAGATGCTCCAGCCCTGGTAGGACGCCACAGCCGGGCGAGCCCTGGGCACTAGCTGGTGTCAAAGTTGTTCTCTTTCATAAACCATTACATTTCATTCCTATGAAGGACAGCTCTCAAGGCCTCCTGCTAGCCTAGAGGAGCCTACCAGCCTATGGATCTATTCAAACAGGCAGAGGAACTCAGGATTTCATTCACAATGCACAGCTGATAAAATGACCGTCACTTTAGAAGATGCATGGGGCAGATACCAAATAAACTGAAAGGTCAAGTTGAGAGGCAGCCCCTCAGGTCATGTGCAAGAGGGAGGGAAGGTGCAAGAAAGGATGGGAGGCAAGTGCTCTTCATGCGCTTTATGCTGAAACTGCCTGACTTTGAGCAGGTGAGAACCAGCTTGCACTGCATCGTTTCCCTCAACTCTGCAATTAAAATTGGTTTCTCCACTTCCACACAGGCTCACTCAAAAGGCGTTGAACCAACCACTTAGGGTTTTTTTGGTATTACCACAAAACTGTGACCCCGTCATTAGGTACAAGAATTAACCTTGTACTTACAGAGTTTTCCAGATATTGCACTTATGAAAAGTTGGACCTTATATTATGATTTTGTTTTAAGGGATAACAGAACAATTTACCACCATTTACTCATTTGCTATGGGAACTATGAAAACTGGGACACACCAAAAAGTCAAATATTCCTGAATATACAGTAAAAATACAATAACATCTAAATGGAGCATGACATTTTCTATGAAGCATCCCCATAATTGATTATATTTTTCTAAACTTGTGACAGAACTTTGAGAGTTTCCATGGAAAGGTAGATCAGTAGATCAGTAGATCATGCTTCTCATTAAAGAAAAACATGGATTTCATTATGTACACAGCCAGAGGTATTTGAATGGTGACATTTCAATAAACATTATGCCCAAGTCTTTGGCTGCAGAACAAACAGCTAAGATGGCACTGCTTTTTAGCCTACTGAAAATAATATTGGATTGAAGTTCTCATGCTCAGTTAATGCTCAGCTAATGTAACTGCTAAGTAATATTAAAGCAAATGGCTTAGATGCCTTTGTTGTTGCCTTTTTTCTACTACTGAATAGACTGAAGCTACTACAGGCTTTGCAACAAGATATGATAAATTGTTCAAATGATGCATAACATTTGGAGGAAAAGGAAGTAATTTTAAAATCAAGTAGAACAACACAATAAATTGCAGAGTAATGAAGTCTTATCTTGCAAAACCAAAACATTGAAGAACTGCCTGCTTTATAATTAGGAAAACTTTGGGTGCTACTGGATTTCATGCTGTCCTAATCTACAGGCAATTCTTTACACATCTTTTAGAGTGTTCAGATAACAAGGCACTATTAGTATCCTTTCCTCCGCATTAGGGAAACAGATATATACAAACCACTGTTTCCTTCCTTTCTTTCTGCATCTCTTAGAGATTCTTAGAGATACTCAAAATGCCCAAGTCCTGCAGTCTCTTTGAAGCAATTGTCAAAGGGACATTTAGAAGGTATTAACTGCCACCAACAAAAAGAGGATTGAAAAATGGAAGAAAAGCCAGAAGGATGAAATCAGGACATGAAGAAATTAATCAAGGCACCAAGATATAAACATAAGGGACAAATAAAGAGAATTCTTGCATAAGCACAGCCATAGCAAGAGACTACTGTTATTTCCAGCAGCTGCCACCATTGCATCTCACAGCAACTCTTCTGTAATGGAAGGAAGAGCCAAGTCATTGGCAGAGATGGGGGAAACTCCTTCACTTTGCCCCCTTGTATCTCCTCCTTGCTGCAAACTATGGCTCTGCAGCTAGGCTCTTATCTTCCTAAAAAGCAGAACATCAATAACAAACTAGTTGTAGCCAGCAAAATTTGAAGTTAATTGAAATGTTCCTCTATTTAGGATCATATAGTAATTTAGGTTGGGGAAGACATTTAAGATCATCAAGTCCAACCATTAACATAGCACTGCCAAGTCTACCACTAAACCATGTCGCTAAGCACCACATCTACACATCTTTTAAATACCTCCAGGAATGGTGACTCAACCACTTCCTTGGGCTGCCTGTTCCAATCCCTGACAATCCTTTCAGTGAAGTAGTATTTCCTAATATCCAATCTAAACCTCTCCTGGTGCAACTTGAGGCCATTTGCTCTCATCCTATCATTTGTACTTGGGAAAAGAGACTGACATTCACCCCACTACCACCTCCTTTCAGGTAGTTGCAGGGAGCAATGAGGTCTCCCTTCAGCCTCCTTTTCTCCAGATTAAACACTCCAGTTCCCTCAGCCATTCCTCATAAAGGCTTGTGCTCTAGACCCTTCATCAGCTTTGTTGCCCTTCTCTGGACACACTCTAGCAACTCAATGTCTTTCTTGTAGTGAGGGCCCAAAACTGAACTCAGTATTTCAGTATTTGAGGTGCGGCCTCACCAGTGCCAAGTACAGGGGGACAATCACTTCCCTACTCAGGCTGGCCACACTATTCCTGATACCAGCCAGGATGCCATTGGCCTTCTTGGCCACCTGGGCACACTGCTGGCTCATGTTCAGCCCTCTGTCAGTCAGCACCCCCAGGTCCTTTTCCACTGGGCAGCTTTCCAGCCACTCTTCCCCAAGCCTGTAGCGTTGCATGGGGTTGTTGTGACCCAAGTGCAGGACCCGGCACTTGGCCTTGTTAAACTGTATACAATTGGCTTTGGCCCATCGATCCAGCCTGTCCAGATTCCTCTGTAAAGCCATCCTTCCCTCAAGCAGATCAACACTCCTGCCCAAGTTGGTGTCATCTGCAAGCTTACTGAGGGCACACTCAATCCCCTCATCCAGATCATTGATAAAGATATCAAACAGAACTGGCCCCAACACTGAGCCCTGGCGAACACCACTTGTGACCAGCTGCCTACTGGATTTAACTCCATTCACCACAACTCTCTGGGCTCGGCCATCCAGCCAGTTTTATACCCAGAGAAGAGTATGCCCATCCAAGCCATGAGCAGCCAGTTTCTCCAGGACAATGCTGTGGGAAACAGTGTCAAAGGCTTTACTAAAGTCTAGGGAGACAACATCCACAGCCTTTCCCTCATCCACTAGGTGGGTCACCTTGTCATAGAAGGAGATCAGGTTGGTCAGGCAGGACCTGTCTTGCATGAAGCCATGCTGGCCGGGCCTGTTCCCCTGGTTGTCCTGCACATGCTGCGTGATGGCACTCAGGATGGTTTGCTCCATAACCTTCCCTGGCACCTATGTCAGGCTGAGTGGCCTGTAGTTCCCCAGATCCTCCTTCTGTCCCTTCTTGTAGATGGGCGTCACATTTGCTACCCTCCAGCCAACTGGGACCTCCCCGGTTAGCCCGGACTGTTGATAAACGATGGAAAGTGGCTTGGTGAGCACTTCTGCCAGTTCCTTCAGTACTCTTGGATGGATTCCATCTGGCCCCATAGTTCTGTGTCTAAGTGGTGTAGCAGGTCACTAACCATTTCCCTTTGGATTATGGGGGCTTCATTTCTGCTTATTAAAGTAAAGCTGTAGGGGTTTTTTTTGTTTAACCCTTACATTCTCCCAGAAGTTTCAAAAGTAGGGCTAACTTCTACCTCTGCTCTCCTGGAAAGTATCAGTGGATATTTTAAAATGTGTTTTCTTATCTCTGTCCTTAAATCAGATTATAATCTCTTAAATATCTATAGCACATTATCCAATTTAGGTATTAAACTGCCCTTCAGGGTTGCTAGATGAATCTGACAAAAATACCATCAATGCAGACAAATAGCAACTGTTGGGAAGCAAAATTTAGCATAGGAATGATAATTACAGCAGCAATAAGATTGAGCATATATTTGTGAGTGCAATTAAACATATGTTAAGGGTGAATAGGATAAAAAAACATTTTCTTCCACCTGATTACTAAATGCATTACAGAACGAATATATAGGAATCAGAAGTCATTAACTGTAAATTATAGGTCTAGGAAGCAAAAAAAAATTATTGAGGAAAAATGTAATTATATAAATATATATATATATTTCAATAAGTGCAATCACTGTAGAATTTGCCGGTCTTAGAACACCTTGGAACAACAGCTTTTAATACTACTACTGAAATTTCTCACATATATAAATAATATCCAGGAAAGACATATAAAAATATGAGAAACTGTTCAGTTAAACAGCTCATGTGCCCAGTTCATCTCTAGGTACTACATCAGCTAGTTCTCATTAAAGTAACAGGTGCTTGTGTTAAAATGTGTAAAGCTTTTGTCCTTTCCACACTCATCTTTTTCTGTTTAGAAGGAACAGTTTTTCCACTAGTTGTGACAAATGCAAAGTGATGTAAATACTGATTACTTGTGCTCTAAAGTTCAATATTTTCCAGACGGTCTCAATATGTTGCTACATGTTATTACAGTATTGTGAATCTACATGGACTTCATCTGAGAATAGAACAGGTAGAAACATAGTAAGATGGTGTTTATTCTTTGTAAAATATACAGATAATTTCACATATTAGTAACAGGAGAAAAGGAGGGAGAAAAAATTTGCATGGTTTCAATGGATACACAAAATATCATGATCTAAACATATGCAGCAATTTGGCTATTAAGTCCATAGAGGTATATTGTTCAGATGGCTAATGTGGAAAGACATAATGAAGCTAGTGATATCTTTTGATAGTCAAGTCATGAATGGCATCATCTGATGTTTGAAGTTAGTAAGATTTTAATGGAGAGGGATGATTTTCTTACTTACAGCAATTTTACTTTGCTACTGCTTGTCACCTGACTGATACTATTCCCTGTAGGAACACGTGCTTTTTCTGACATACCTAAAAGAAAGGGGGAAAAGCAAGAAAAAAGAAATAGAGCATTGAAAGAAACAGGGAAGAATTAATGGTATAGGACTAAATTGGTCCTTTGGCCAAGAAAAGAACAGTTCAATGTCCATTCATTTCTCAGTCTGATTTTTGATCCATATCTTGTTGAAGGAGACCCTGCAAGATTATAGAATACCTTAAGCTGGAAAGGACTTCTGGCGAATATCTTGTCCAACTCCCAGCTCAAAACAGGGATCACTTTAAAGCTAAATCAAACTTCCAACTTATATCAAGTTGCTCAGGGTCACGTCCAGGCAAGTCTGAGCATCTCCAGGGATGGAGGTTCTACAGCCTCTCTGGGTACCTGCTCTAGTGATTGACCTCTCTCATTGCCAAAATGGTTTTCTTACGTACACCAGAAATTTCCTTTGCTGCAAATAGTGACTGAAGAGAAGAGATTGAAATTCCTGAGTGTCCTAACATCATAAATCCCTCAGGACACTCTGTTCTATTGCTGCTAAACCTGTCATAATAGTTGACAAAGGTTTTAATAAAAATAGAGGGAAAAGAGTCAAAGAACTGGTTTGAGGGCACAGATTATAAAAGCATGTTTCCTCATTTGCTTCCTTGTGAGACCATCCACACACAACTGGTAGCTACCAACAAAAGAGATGTGGGTAGAAATAGGGTTTTCAATTGCTGTGCATCATTCTGTTTGATTCCAGAGAGTTTCTGTTACCTATTTACCATGGCATTTTGTGATGTCCAGCAGACTGTGGAGCCCAGCAGTGGAACAAAGGTTCCAAGACACCCCTCTAAAACCCCTAAGTTTTTAGCATAATGAGGTAATTCTCTGACATGCAGTAAAAGTGGTTTTTTTTGCTGTGAAACTAACTTCACAGACTAGTGTACAACCAATGATGCAGCATAGCCCAGTGAGAATTACACCTCAGCTCCTGATCTCCAGCCATAGAAATCAACAATTCCCAAGAAATGTGGGATGTTTGCCTAGCAAACATTTAAGCTAACACTCATTCAAAACTTCAGATTTAAGGCAGCAGTAGACAATACAGCTATATTTTATCCATAGGATAGATCAAAAGATCATGAGTACTATACACTCTTAAACTATTCAATGTATTACATATGACTATATTAGATATACAGTTGGACATTATACTGTAAGAAAGTGAAAATTAGATTAACATGGTTTTTACAGATTTATTGTAATTTAATTTTGACTAAATTGGCAAAAACTTTAAACAGAAATAATGAGAAAGTTATTCTAACATTTGTCCTATTAGATACTTTGTAATTCTTGGCAGTGTATACTAATCAATATTGACATATAATGAACACAAGTTTTATTTTCCTGGGAGAGCATTGCCCAGTTCCATCTTTAGAGATTCAAGTATTGCTTGCATATTCTCCTTTGGATGTTATCTAATAGCATTGCACCTGCAACAAAGCCCCTAAAGTAATTGAGACTCCTGACAATTATGTATCTACTTTTATTTCTTGTTTCAGAATAAGAAACACTTCAGAACTTTCCAAAACCTGTGAAAAATATGCTACATTATTCACAAACACTTCTTTCCAGCCACCAGCTCAGTTTACACCAATTTATATCATATTGCCACTTCAAAACTGTGCAAGTCTCCCTCCAGTGCATGCAAGTCCCAGAAGCTGGGCACTGTATTCAATAAATTTGGCCTTAAACCAAAGGCAGATGGAAGGGCGACAAAGGCATGAAGTGTAAACTTCTAAACTCTGAGCTGAGTTTCTGCTTCACAAGAGCACAGGTGATAGAAAACAATATTAAACAGTTGCCACAGATTTGGTTGCTTGTGAAAACATGACTGGATCTTTTGAATTACTGAGGAATAATGACATGTCAAATCACCACCTGCAGCCAGTAACTTTATTGATTTGTGGAGCGTGAGATAGTGTGGCAGTGTGCCGTGCATCATTACAGTAGGCTGTGGTGGGTGGGTACTCTGGTGGAATTAATGAGGGTGATAGTTTGGTGCCTGCACTCTGAGTGCCGAGATGAGAGCTCCACAGTCACTTCCACATTAGCTGAGGAGACTGCAATAGATCTCAGCATTGCACTCAGTGATGCTTTTCACCAAAAGCTTTAATTTCAGCCTGTGAACTACTTTGGCTTCTATTCAGATTTTTTTTTTTTCTTCAAACCACATAGTACAAGGTGTTCCTGCAAGTCATATTGAAAAATCTGTTTATACTAATTTTTCCACACCAGAGCCAATGTCTGAGAAAGTCCATGAAAGCCCCTGTCACACTGAGGTGTTCTATTTCACAGGAAGTCTCTTTAGACATCATTTTTGATACAAAGGAGTGTAATTATAAAGATAAATAGAATTTCATAAAATATTATGAAAGATAAATAGAATAGAAAGACACATAAATGTGGTAATAGATTAATATGGATCATTATAGTAAATACTGATATTATATTCATGCCACAGCTAAAAAAAAATGCAGCTTCTTTATCCTGAAAAGCTTAGATACAGAAAACCAGGTGATCCCTAGAGAAAGCACTGTTAACGTTCAGAGGGAAGCCTCCTCTGATGTTGGGTACTTGGTGAGATAGCTGAGGATTCAGGACCTCCAGGAAGATGTCAATGAAATACTTCAGCTTAAAAACAGCAGCTGTAAAGGCTATTGTCTGGTTCTAATGTACAAGGCCACCCAACACCAGGTTGGCTGCAAGTCCTACCAAGCCAGCCAGATTTATTGACTCCACCAGGAGTCACCATGAGTTAAGACAACTGTTTGTAGAAAATCCAGACCTCCAGTCTTTTCTAATCCCATACAACTACCAGGTTACTACTTTCACCTAGCTACAGATATGATGTTCTTCAGTCAAAATACTCAGGCAGTTAATATGGTGAAGCTGAAGGAAAAAGTCATCATCTTCCTGCTAGCATACACCTGCTACTGGCCTTTCCACAGGGCGCAGAGCAATTCTTCGGTGTCAAGTTCAGCTCCTTGATTAAAGAAAGAGACAGATTTCCACACTCCTAAAGCTCTGACATTTAGTATGACAAACTAATATCCCTTTCTGGCAAATGTTTTTTTCATTTTTCAGACTTAATCACATAACAAAACAGTACTTTGTTTCAACAATAGAAAGGCTAGATCTGACAAGCTGTTGTTCTAAAAATGAGTTACAGTCTTATTATTCTGATTCTGAGGCCTGAGGACAATAATATGCCAGTCATGCAACATAGGCATCCCAATACTCTCCCCATCCTCCCAGATAAAAATCTTCATATTTTTTTTCATTGTCAACATGCTTTGGGGAAAAGTCTTCCAGGGACTTTATTACACCCTACACATTGCAGGTTTTTGATTTACCTCTGAGGCCATGAGAAGGGAAAGGAAGGATAAGTACACTGTTTAAAGTGTCAACCAAGGCAGCCTGGACCCAGCTCCAGCATTGCTTGAATGCCAACCCAATGCATCAGTGTGCAGGTAAGGGTGTAGAAGATAAATTTCCTCTAGCGACCCCACTCCTGGGTGCTGCTGTTCGGACTCTGGCCATATTACATGTCTGGAAAAGAGCAAACCAAACTGAATTATTGACACCTTGTGCAAATGTCTCTTGGCTTTAGTCCCCATCACAGAACAAAAGCCTGAAAGGAGAAGACAGCCTTCATTCGTACCCATAGAGCAGTTTGTGTAATTGACTTTTAAACTCCTTTTTGTTCTCCAGGTTTCCATTTTAACTATTTACTATCCACTATTTATTGCTGAGCAGTTGTTCTCTGAGGGCATATGGTAGGTAAGAAGGGGTTAGTTTCCCATGTGGCTCCATAATGGTATTGATAATTGACAGCCTGTGAAACAGCTATGGGCGCTACAAGGAACATTCGAGCAAAGCATTCCTTTCCTTGCTTTTCACCTACTTTGAGTAAAATCCAACTATAAGTAATGCCCAGGAAACACAATTGTGACAAATGATTTTTTGGAAAATACTTTGTAATGATACTAGAGAGTATCATTTGAGAGGAAAAAGTTGAAAGTCTGAAGAACCCTTGTTACCAGGCTGCCTATCTGGGCATCTCCAGTATCATGTCTTCTCCATGAAACATTATTTGAGAGTTATTGGGAGAAAATGAGAATATCTACAAAATACTTTGCTGTAGAGCAAATGGAAAGCTTCAGAGGACCATTCATTTGCTGGAGAGGTGGAATGAACAAGGAAGTAAATTACTTGTAATCAAAACCAGACTGAAGTGTCCCATAACAAAAGGCTGAATAAAAATAAGCTAAGTGCAGACAGGGACATCCTATGCTAAAAGACTGGTATATGGATTTCTGCAGATCCATACCCTACCTTTCTATCTTGGTTTTGGAAATCTGAAAAGCATTCATTTTATTTCAAAAGCAACTTGAAAGGGCTATATTTACCAGTATAGCTTGTTAGAAACCTATGTCTATGTGTGGTGACAAATTTGTCAAGTTCTAATAGCCCCATTTATCTAAAAGCAGACATTGAATTCAGAGTTGCTAGCTGGACAGCACAGACTTAACAATCTTTGCTTGCCAGTGATCTACCTTTTGTAGTTAGAAGACTGATTACATTGAAGTGGTCAGACTGCAAGACTAAGAGCACTCAAGCACACAGTCCTATTGCTAGGCTCTGTCAAGGACAACAGTAATTTGTTCCTCACTTTTTTCATTTTCAGTTTACAGAAAAGTTTCTTTAAATTCTAGATTAATAAATCAAATAAAAGGACATTTTAGTTGCTATTGACAGCTGTTCTATTCCACAGTATCATCTTCTGTGATGTTGGAAGAGTAGAACAGCAAAAGGTATATCCCATATCTTTATTTTCTGTACATCCACTGATACAAAAGTATGAATTCTCATCAACTGCTATCAACACTGGTCTCTTTTTTTAAATAATAATAACAATAATAATAATAATAATAAAAATGATGATGATGAAATGACCTGTTATAAGTTCTATTTTTTAGAATTTTACAAAGTTGTGGTATAAAATACTTTCTTCTACTCAAATAGAAGTATATAGATATATCTTATTCTTGGTTGTATGAAGGAGTTAAGATTATGCAGCAATTTATACAAAGAACTGTATTAAAATTTGCTCCTTCAGGTGAGGGTAAGACAACCACAGAGATCCAAACCAATACTGTGGGTACAGAGTGGAAATACAGTATGTTACAGATGACAGGAAGCAAATAAAATGCTTAAATGTCACGAAAGACCACTATACCTCTTAAAGCCAAATGTTTTTTCCACTTGTTAAAGCAACACCTCTGTCCTCACCAAAACTTCTCTTTTTCCATGTCCAGTCTCGTACATGCAAAGCACAGCAAAACTGCAAACCTTACATCTCTGGACTGTAACAGCACATCAGAAGTGCAAGTGTCATCTTTATAAATAATGAGTGAGACAATGTAAAAGGTAAAAGGTTTCTTTTCCTTGAAAGTACATAAACTCCACAACTACAATTGATTCTTTTAGGTCTTAATGTTATGAACCAATAGTTAAATATTAATTTATGATTAATTATTAAATTATGAATATGGTTATATAATTCTGCAGAATACCTCATTTCCACTAGTTTGCTGAAGCTATGTTGATTTGCATAGCTGAATATTTAAGGACCGAAGAGTGTAAGAGCAGCTGGGTTTGGGTCAGGCCAGAGGTCCATTCAGCCTGGTAACCTGTTTTCAACTATGGCCATTAGCCCCTGGGAAGTGGCTAGCTAGAAACTAGCTTTACCTGAAGTTTCTAGCTAGAAACTAGAGGACTAGTCTCTTTAGTAGGAAAGGCAGACAAGTGAACAACTCATATAAGTCCACTCAGTATATACTGTTGAGCTGATTCTTTCCTCAAAGTTCAGGACACAGAGTAAGTCCTGAATCTACTGCAATCTAACCATAACATGTAATTCAGAAGGTTTCAGTGTTTGTGCAAAGGCTTAAGTGGTAAGTTCTTTCAACCCTTGGCAATTTGTTCCAGAAAAAAAGGGTTTTCCTTATTTCTTCTTTTATTTCATTAATCATACCTAAGGAGTTCTCTGTATATTTCAGAACCACATGCAGGAAAGCCATCCATTTCAGCTGCTGAAAATCTTATCTGTCTTTTAAAACTGTGTGTGAGAGTTAAAAATATAAATAAAAATTATAGAAACAAAATGAGAACTTGTGGTTCTCACACAAAGAAAACCAGAAGTGTAAAATAATCTTTGCATTAATATAATTTCGATAGGACGACAATATTAACATGAACTTGAAAGAAGAATTCAGCTCTGCCATCAGCAGAATTTGCAACAACCTCTGCAGCAAAAGGGAAGAAACTGCAGATGTTCATGTAGAAATTTCTTGATCCTGTGCTGATTCTAAGATTCAGTCTTGACTGATTTTAAATAGAGATGTGGGGAACTTACCTCTCCCTATATAATATCTTACAATATCTTGTTTTTATTTAGAATGAAATGATGTTATCAATAAGGTGATTCCATTGAACATGGTGATTTTCAGAGATGAGCTTAGCTAATACTTTTAGCAATTAAATTATAACTCAGTTCTGACATTTTGCAGTTTATCTTGTCTCGTTAAAAAAACTAGCCATTAGGCAAGAGTCATTATTTTACTTTCTTTGAATGGAGAACTGAGAACAAAAGATGGTAAATTGCTGGTCACCATGGATACCTGCTCCTTTCATCATATGGGTATTTTTATGAGATTTACTTTGAGGCAAAAATGTAAATTATCTGGTAAGATACTGTTCTTTGGGGAAAAAAACAAAAGCCTTACCTCTCCCTTAGCCTCAAGAAACCAAGAATAAATTATTTTTCGCAATGTGGTCAATGGCAAAACTCTCAGGTGTATAGGACAGGTGTGTAGAATTTCAAGTTTTTTCAATCACTTGGCAGTTGTCTTTTAGATTAAAAATTCCAGTTTACCAAAATTATTATTACTATTAGTTCACAGGCGGTTACTAAAAATACACATTGTTGCAGTGGGATTTGCAAAATGTCAGCATAAACCAGGTTACTTCCTAATAAAAACCTGTAACATTAACAGGGAATCTGATGACATCCGGGTGACACCTGCTCTGCTCTAGAGGACACTGCGGCTCTGTGTTTCAAGCTGCTGTACCTACATGTAAGTGGACACAGTTTCTGTCCTGTGCTGCTCGCAGATGACAGATGGAGAAAAGGAAGCATTATTTTTATTTGTCATGGGCAAGGCTCTAAAATGGAAGGGTATAGATCCTCTAGAGTACTTTGACATGGCTGCACTTGGCCATGTAAACCAAATCTCAAAGGTAGTTTGGCATTGTCCAAGACGGTCTCACAATTCATGAGCATGTGTGCCCACTGATCTTGAAAAACAGAGTGAAGTAAGCCAAGCTAGCCAGGGGCAAAAGACAGAAATGGTACAGTGCCTGTGACTGTGCAGCTGACCTAGCCAGAGCATTTCTCCCCAGGCTGAGGAATTCCTGCTGCTGAACCTTTCCAGAGGAAATGGGCTGGCTAAAGAAAGGTATTCAACACATTAAAAGAAAGGTATTCAACACATTAAAAAAAGCAAAGTGAGAGATCCATTACAGAATAGTGAATGAGATCTGGTGGCCAGATCTCCCATTTGGATGCCAAAGAAGCTGGCTCAACCCCTGCTCCAGATCAACCCCACTACACTACATGAATCCAGGGTCATGTTTACCACAGCACTCACTCAGAAGAGCAGGTCCCAAAGGCACAAGAGGCAGGAGAAGACCTCACACAAATGTAACAGATTTGTGTCTTCATTTGGGGTGGGTTGGACACCACTGAGAAGAGTATGTCATTATCTTCCCCAGTGGAGCTCTCCTCCACTCACAGTACCGTTTGTGGAAGTAATTAGAAATCGCACAGCCTAGCACATTATTAATCTTTGACCAAAAGTCTCTTTTGGTAGGGTGTTTGTTCAGTCTGGTTCACACTTTACTACAGTTTAGGCAGATAGCTTTCTCTCACCAAGCAGATCTGCTTTTGTGAATGCACATCAATGGAGAAACGCAAACTTTTCTTTTTTTCTCAGGTAACTATGGTTTACTGGGGCAGGCCTATCAATTCAACATTCAGGGACTTGATTCTCTGAGCTACATCTTCAGCTCTTTGAGGTCAAACAGTTTTATAGATTTAATATAAGCTATGAACTACAAGTCCAGTGAGAAATCAAGTCGGAAACATTTGTGTTGACAGGACCTTAGATTCTGTACAATTAATGTTTCTCTTTTTCTGATAACTGAACAACTTGACATTTGAGGTCTTTGTACTGATAGAAACAGGAATTTTTGCTTTCTGTTGATTCCAGCTGCAATATTTTTGTTTAATTCAATGCAAGAAGGGTCTCAATCTAAGGATCTAGAGTATCAGAATGACATTCCCTGAGTTGAAGCAGATATATTACAGAAAGAATTGGACCTCGAGCAAATATTTTAATATTACATTTTGATTGCTTTCTTACTAAACACTCAATATATTCACAAGCTGATCCCTCTCTAAAGGTTATTCTGTACTTGTCAAAAGCTAACCGTAACATTATGAATCCAATCTGTACTCATTTCTAGCTCTGTCCAATTATCATACTAACAGAGCTAAGTGTTGGTCCTTTTGGGAAAAGTCAGTCTGAATATTCTAGAGACAGAAGCACTTCACTTGAAGACAGCATTCTTTGGAAATGTGTAAATAGAATAGAGTTCTGGAGTTTCCTAAACTGTAAGATTTTATGTTAAAAAAGATGGTTTTATGGAAAATAGTTGGAAATGAGAGATGACAAATTTTTCAGAAGGAAAAAAAATTCCAGAAGCAAAAAAAAAAAAAAACAACCATGTCCCAACCAACAGTAAGTAGTTACAGACATTTGCTTCCTGCTAAAGAATAATGTGGGTTTTAGAAGCTGGCAGTTTCCCTGGTAATATTTTCAGTACAAGAGGATTAATTATTTCTAGTATAAATAGTCCATCTGAAGCAGAAGTAGAACCTGTTAGCAATGAGTAAACAGCATTGTGTTTGGGCATGAGTAATGCAAAGAATCCTTTCTTATTTTATTCACAAAAGGGCAAAAACAGATGTATGAAAGATAAGGGGGGTACCACACACTGTAAAGTGAATTTTTAAAAGGTAGGTCTCATGCTGCCTTGTACCAAGGACAAGTCTTACAATGCGCTTCTACACAAACTCACCTAATTCCAGGACTCTTGCTGTTTCCAACCCCGGAAATACCAATCCCAGCATGTGTGGTATGGATAGCTGCTTCATACAAACAGATTTCCACAGAGTACCTTATCTGCTTTACCAGCTGTATACAGTCTTTTACGTCACAGTGCATTCCAAGGCAGGCAAACTTCATTTCCATCAAATTTGGTATAGAAAAGAGACTGTACTTGGACAATATCTGTGCACAGTGAATGAGATATAAATGGGGTAAGCCTGACAACCCTCAGAGTTAGTCTCTCTGATATTCTATATCTAAGGCTAGCCCTCCTTAAAATTCACTGAAGCCCTTAAAGTCTCCATTATTGTTTATTTTCCTCTGCATAAGATAGATAACAAGGAGAGTAAACAAAAGTATTAATTAACAAATCAGAGTGGAGGACATTAAAAAACCCGCAGAAAATCAGATTGCAATATATTAAAAAGTACTCAGTAATATGGTAAAGAAGAACCACTATCAATCATTTGACATGAGGGACATTGCATTTGACTGTTCTCTTCCAGAATTAATAGCATACTGGCAGGCAACTGTAGAAACACTCCATCAGTCCATGTGCAAGGTGATAAGAATGGACAATGACAAAGTGCACACAGTCAATGGATGGGCAACAGATGATAGAAAGCTGGGAGAAGAATGGATTCCATTAATTTTCTTTTGTCTCAATCTGAATACAATACACTGAGATTCAATGGGCATATGAAGCTTGATGAAGTTCACTGAAGATTTTTACAGATGTATAGAACTGCTGTCCCCATAATAGAGTTCTTGAGCTTTGTTTGTTAAGGGTTTGTTTTGTGTTGAATGATGCAAAAAGGAATGTTTTGAAAGAGGTTTGATTTGTTTCTGGTTTCAAATTATGAAGCAAATTCCTAAACAAGGCATTTCTATAATAGTTTTTCCTTTGAAGATGTTAAGTTTTTTGGGTTTTTTTGTTTTAAAAAATGAAAATCAAGTCCCTCATAACTACCAAGAAACTTCTAATTAGTCAGTAGAGTAGCTAGCTTCAGAAAAGGTATAGATTTACTAATGAAGCTAAGAGGGTCTGGTGTCATCCTTCACGACTTTATTGGCAGGAGCCAGCATGGTGCACTGAATGCTAGTTTCTTGATGTAGAAATAGCTGCACAACTGCAGAGTTCTGCAGGACTGCCATACTCCCTGAATCTTGATGGGTCTTCTAGTCCAAATTAGATGTGCTTACCAGCTAGTGCCCACCTTTAACATGGTAATATTAGGGTTGTTATTATTATTATTAACCATAGGAATTGGCATTGTTCAAGACAGACAAGTAAGTTTTTACAATTTAAGAGATGAGTACCACTCCAGAATATTCTTATTTACTTGGTTATTAAGCAGAATGATGTCCATCTCTAAATTACTCCTTAGAGAAATACACCATACCTAGGTATTTGATTCCTAGGTTTAGCCTGAAGTAAGGTCCCTTTACTACAAATTTTCCTTTATATGAGGGCATAGGTGGATCCTATGTTGGGAGAAACAAAACTGTCCTGCGAGGGTATTAGCTTAATCTTGCTGTAGTTTGCTGTTGTCTTCTACAAAGCATGAAAAGAGCTTGCTGTATGCAGTGTTTGATACACTTTGACTTTTCAAGCTACTTACAGACAGGAATATGAAAATCTCTATGCAGCGTCTTCTCACTTTGATGCTTCTGTTTTTCACTTTCATTTATTTCAGCTGTCGCCCCGACGTCACATGCTCTAATGTTTTTGGCAGAGATTGCTGGACAAAAAGGCATCTGGTAACTTCATGATGACAGTTTCTTTCAAGTTTATATTCTGTTCCTTTTGTGCCATTTAGTAATTCTTACAGAGCATGCAAGAGCATTCCAGCCATGATAGTTTACTATCACTTTCTGTGTTTTCATAATTTCATGATGTATATACACAGCATTAGAGAGCTGCCATTTGAGAGAGCACCTGAGGGTCTGGCTAACCCACATCACATGTTAAGGCTGCAAGACTGAAGCAGCATCTCGCTTAGAGTGTTTTACAGTTAGAAGAGATTAAAATGCAGATCTGCACATTGATGGTCAGTTTCAGATATCCCACTTCAATAAAACTGAGCCAAACCCAGAAAAGTTCAGAGAAAAACACCAAGAAAAGGTCTGGAGAATAGGACTGCGCAAGGCTGAAGAAACAGTTCTGTTATGTCTGGCCAAAGAAGTCTGACATGCTACCAGCCTCCTAATATATAAAACGTTACTGTAAAAAGAGTGCCGAAAAACCTTGTCCAAAATATTCCAAACAGTGTGAATACCAGAGTATCTCCAACAGATCTAATGAATTAAGTGATTAATAGCCCTACATGGCAAGTTTTAGCAATTTGCTGAATAGTGTCTCTTTTTCCACCACTGACATCAAATAATACAACTTGGTGCATGTAAGTGCATCTATAAGCACTAGCAGAGAGTACAGGTGAGTTTTGCTCCTTAGCCTCCAGCCCCCAAGAGGTCTCTAAATCCATAGTGAAAAATTTTATCTCCACAGTCATTTTTTCCCCATTCATCTTTTCTTGTTATATGTTACATTTATGTCTGTGGTTGTGATCAAAATCTACAACAATTATTCCAGGATGTCTGAACCCACAGTCAGCCTGTGTGAGGTCTAATTTTACACATGGGCATACATGTTAGATGAAACTTCTCCAGTTTCTCCAACAAATCACCCTTTAATTGAAAGGTTCCCTTCTTACATTAGTTAACAGTGCCCTCGGGTATATTTTAAGACTATATTAATAAAATTAAAATTACATTCTTCTATAATCCAGAGTAATTCACAGTAGAAAACACACAATCGTATATATCTTTTCATTTCCAAATGTGTAATTACATATCAAGTATGAAGGAGAAAAACATTTTCAGAACTCTTGAACATTTGAACATGAATTGATAAACACAGGAAAGTGACGTAAGTCAGATGCACTTGCAGATCACATCTGGAGTAAGTTGAAAAGTTTTTCCAGGGAGGAATGTTGATTGTGTAAATTCTATGGCACCTGCTTATCAAGTACTGCTTTAAGATCCCAGAAAACTTAACAGAAAGAAAAGCTTTTAATAAATGAGAAAGCTCTCCCTAACTTCAGAATTTTTTTTGTTTATGTAATGGGTACCATTGTGTTTACCTATCTCATATACTTAAAAAGAAAAACCCACCCCAAAATCTCAAAGGCATGATAAAAGAATTTAGCCTGAAGCCTACACCAGCTCTGCAAGAGATACCATTCTGCATTAAAAAAAAAAATAATTGTAGAACAGCAATACAACCAGCTAGCTTTCATCTGAAGAAAACGCTAGAAGACCCAGGCTTCCAGCTGCCTTTATTACAAAACAAACAAACAAAAAAACAAACAAACAAAAAAAAAACAAACAACAAAACCAACAAACCAACAAACAAACAAAAAAATAAACACAAAACAAACAAACAAACACACAAAACAAAACAAAAACAAAACAAACAAAAAAAAAAAAAAAGAAAAAAAAAAGAAAGAAAGAAAAAAGCCAAGGGCCTTGCTTGTCATCCAAGGCAGAAAATGCATAAAAGAAAATGAGTTGGTCAGTACTGAATGCTGAACCAAAAGTGATATAACATAAAACAGACATATCAAATGAGACCCAGCATCCCACAGCAGGCAGGAGAAGGCCTCTAGGGAAGATTTTAAAAGCAGAGCAAGTGTACTGCAGCAATTCCCCAGAGTGGCCATTCTGCTTCCTACAAGTTGCATTAAGGAAATTCATGAGCTAAAGCAGGCAGTAAAAAACAGAAAAAATGGGATTTTTTTTTTCCCCCTTCTTTTAAGGTATCTAAAGTACATAAGCTGCTTAACTGATAACTAAAACCACTGCTTAACATACCTACATGTAACATCAAACAATCACCTCATTCATTACTAAATTTTAAACCTGTTTATTTTAAACCTATTTTTTCTCTATCTGTCGAGTATGAATGAATGTTTAAAGAATGAGGTTCTCAAAGCAGCTGCAGCAAGAATATCCCTACCACCACCCCAGGAAGTCTTATAAGGAAAAATACAAATCTCACATCTAACAGTGAAGATCTTACTTTCTTTCTAAGAAGGGAATGAGAATAAAATAAAAACTCAATACATACTAACAGTTTTTGAAGAAAATGGTAGTTCCTTAGTAATTGCGCAGAATACTTCTTACATCTCTCAATTCCAAACAAGGTCATTAAATTCCACAAGTGCTGTGGTTACATATCTATAATCTTATGAAATCATAAACAATTTAACCTAGAATTCATCTGGGAAAAATATGGATGTTCCACCCGTAACACAGACTATAGTAGTTAATATTGGATTAGTATTACAATAGACTCTACATCACCAGGTTGGGACTCCATGATTTTGAGATTTTACATACGTGCAGTGTCAGTTACAGATTTTCTACTAAAATACTCAAGCCAGGGGAAAAGACATCCAAATCCCTACAATATAGGCAAAGAGCCAGAACTGAAATGACTTTCGTATGGAAATTCATTACTGAATCACAAACAGAACATTGTTAACTAAAAAGGATGATAAGTGTTAGATAAATTCTTTCCTGACTAAGGATCTTTCCTGAGCCAGTTCCTTGGTTTTGAAGAGATGGAGTAGTGTACTTGATCCCTACTGCTTTGGGGGGAGGGGGTATTGGGGAAAATTTTTTTTTCTTTGGTTTGAAATAACAGAATTGTTTACATCTATCTGTCATTTGTTGTTTTGTAAATTCTTTTGTGCACAAGAAGGGCTGTTCATATCTGTGCCATTTACACCTACAAGCATTTTTGCAGCCCTTTCATCAAATTGACTTGGTCCTCAGCTCCTTCAATACAGAAGTTTCTTTTACAGGAAATTAAGAGAATGGAGCCAAGTCATTCATCTCCAGAAAAATCACAGCAATAACAGTTCCATCTCAAGTTATATGCTGTTGTATTATAAGCAAAGATGAATATATCTTTGTGGATTTACTTCTCAGACACTGTCTTGCTGCATTTTATAGCATCATTTCCTCAAAATCATAAGACAGGAAAATGTTTAGGTTTAACCACTAGCCAACAATCCCACAAGTATTAAAGACCACTTCCTTATTTCCCTTGCCTGAGGATTGTATAAATCCATTCTAGTACTTATTTCTAAAGACTGGCAAGCATAGGGATGGATTCTTGAGGAAGGAAAGAATAGGTTTAGGTTAAGCTTGTTAAAGAGCTTTGAATTACTGCAGTTTTTTAGGACTAAGCTTCAAAAGGCATATTATTACTCATTTTCTGAAACATACTGCCCAGTGCTCATTAATATTTTTTCAGCTGTTCATGGCTTTATGCTTCTCACATATATGCTAAGTTATTATCAAAAAGTCCTTTAGAAAAGTCTGTGTTGGCCTTAAAGTCACTACAAGCCTATGCTAGAGACTCTGCTTTAGTTGATAGATGAAAAAATCATGTACTTGCCCAGCTGCTGATGCTCAGGGAGAATATTTTTACCTGCTCATCTATGCCCCACTGAAGCCTCAGACATTAGTGAGATTTTTGCATGAACCTAAATTAAACCACAATTTTTTGTCTCTCTACCTTCACACACTCCCAAAGGAGCTATGATTTACAGATGCAGTGGACACAGACAACAAAATGATTATGCACTGGTATTCTCATCCTGCAGCTGGCAAATTTGAACATATGAACTGTGTAGTAGCTGATAATGCTTATGGAACAGATGTCTTTTCATAGAGAATCTGGCAAAAAGTAAAAAAAATAATGGATTTTTCATCTGCTTCTCTGTGATACATTTGATGCCCCAGTGGACATGTTAAGTAGCAATTCTTTTTGAAGACTCCTTGAGAACTGGCATCCTGACCATGGAAAAAAGACACAATTTTGGAATGAAGAAAATTCTTGGCATTTACCACCTTAGCTTAATTTTCCCCTTCTAAGAGCTAATTTATTCTAAAAGTAACTCCCCAGCTTCAACCAAAGTAAACACATGCCCCATTTTCCCTCCAGGCCTCAACCCAAGTCCCTCACTGTCTTCCTTCACTTCCTCAAGGTCACAAGATATCATTTAATCTGTGGCTCTGTCAGACAGGCACTTGGTCATCAGCACCTGTGCAAAGCCACAAGTAATGTGTGCAATAATGAATTGCATAAGACCACATTCTGTAAACATACAAACATTTCTACAGTGTATTGTTTCCACCTCTCAAAAGCTACACAGTGACAAAGGGCTATGAAACTTCAATTCAGATTCTGTCAGAACAGAAAGCTGAGCATACCTGGGAAGATCTGGCTCGTTTGAACCATTGCTGAAAAGTGGCAGAAATGAATGAACAAGTTCTTAAATATTTATAATGGTATGCCATATCCTTTCACCAATGGTGAGACAGATCTTGGAGGTCTGCCCAGTCTCTAGGGTTCTCTTATGCAGTGAAGTTTCAAAGACCGTAAGTATATTTTATCAGTTAGAATTAGCATCCAGAGAAAAAGAGGAGTTTCTTATGGCAATGCTGTGGGAGTGGAATAGCGAATAACCTCCCTAGGATCACTTGGAGGGAGCTGGAGCAAAGTTTTAGAACTAATGTAAAGACTTGAACTTGGAAACACAGAACATCTTAGCACATGAAAAAAGGTGCTAAAATGAGAACCAGGAAAGGAAGATAAGCAGATGCCTAGGACTGAGAGAGTGAAGGGAACATTTCCAATAAGCCTCAGCTTCACAGGCAAACTCAGCTTACTGTTCCCATGGATTTTTGATCTAAGTGTCATACAGAAGGTTAAGAAGGTGAGACTGAGAACAACAATCACATGTTGGAGACCATGGCCTGGAACAAATGCTGCTGCCTGCCTAGTCATGCTCCTCCCTGCCCTACATCCCTACCTCCCACTCTGAGCCTCTCTGGCAGCTCTCCTGCCGTCTGATCAACAACTTGTTTCACTTGCAGCAAAAAAGTGCGAACAGATGCTTTTGGCATGAGAAAACTTCCAGACCACCTCTTCCATAATCCCAACTGCTTCCCACACTGTGACCAGCCCAGTTCTTCAGTGCTCAAGCTGCCCTCATTAAGTACTTGCTATACCATTTTCAAGCTGCCCACCCAAGCATCCTCATCAAGTAACCTCAACAAAACTTTTGCTATTGCAGTTGTCTAAACAATGCACCATTAATGACCTCTAGATTAGTATCGTTATTATGCTGTTCATTACAGAAGAGGAAAAGTTAATGCTATGTATTTTGCAATGTTAAAATATGGCATGGATATATTCCAGGCATACAAGAATCCCACTTCCTGTGGCTGAAATAAATGGTACATCGGTATTTGCAAGGAAAAGTCAATAGTTCTGCTGGCAAAGAGCCAGGATTGTCAGTGTTAGATTTCTCACTCAGGTTCACTGCTGACAGACATTGACTCCAGACACTACAGCTCCATGCACATGCACACATGTAAGCTAAACAGTGCCCAGGAAAACAGTCATCTCACCAAAATTAATTGTCCCTTTTGGAAGGCAAAATAGTTCCACCAGTAACATTTCTTTTTTTCTCACTCTGAAATTTCCCTGATGTGATGTCTCATTGTGAGCTTTCCCTCATGTGATGTCCACTTGGGCCAGCCACTTTTCCCAAGCAATTCCATGGCACTGCTCAGGAGAGGCTAGGGAGCGTTCCTAGTGGGCAGCGTTCCTCAAGCCACCATGATTTGGAGGCAGGATTTAGCAGTAGGAATGCAGACTGGTCATGCCTACTGGCCTCTCAGTGTCTGAAAAGTAATTAAGAAATCCAGATAACAGTTAATTTTCCTCATACATACACAGAAATTACACACTGCCTATCCCAAATTAGTTTTGTTTGCACACCATTTGCTGCTCTTTGCAAAACAAAAAACTATATTTTAGTGCTTAGGGGGAAAAAAAAGTGAGGCAAGTAGGAATTAGATACCTGGTTAGAGAACCCTCACTTTCATTAGGACCATTTAATGTTTGCGGACAGGGGAAAGGACTGCAGTGTCGAAAAGCCCCAAGCTGCGGTTCTGGCTGGTAGAAAGTGTATCTGGTGCAGGAGCCAAGACCCATAAGGTTTTTTTTCTGGAAACTCCTTCTGAAGCTTCACCATAAAATCCTCATGGACTGAGGATCACAAAGGGCAGCAGCTCAAGAAGCAGAAAGAATGCATGAAGCTCTCAATGTGCCCTGAGCTTGAGAGCACAGATGCCCGTTTATCCCTTCCTACCTTAGCTGAGATCGCCTGCATTTAAGTCAGCACCTCTCCCACCAGCTGCAGTTTCATCCACAGCATCACTGCTGTTACTGTCCAGCTCCTTACAGGGAGCAAAACCTTTTGTATGGGGCATAGTTCTACCTTAAGATCAGGGTAAAGTTCACTTAGGGTACATACCCTTGGGTGAAACCAGCAAAACACAATATAGTTTCAAGCGTTTCTGTCTTGACAGGATCTGAGGCTCAGTCCTTTCCTTCTGTGGAGTGAGAGCTGCTGAAAAAAAACAGTCCACTGAAGAGCAACTGCTCAGAGCAAACAGCAGGTGGTTTTAGGTGAAAGGCGGGTTACCCTGAATATATCAAGCAGTGGAAAAATGAAATAAAAACCTTAAAAAAGAAAAAAGTCACAGAATACCTGAGTACTCAAATGAGGCAGAAAAGGCTGGATGCTTGGTTCTGCTGCAAGTCAGAATAGTTAATTACATACCCATTTTTCAAAATCTTGGCCAAGAGCCTGACTTTTTTGTCTCTTTATACTGCCTGGCAGCATTACAGGTCCTGAGAACAGATTTAAATAAATTCTTTGCTTGTTAGCAGTGAGCTATTATTTCCCGGACAATTCCTGGCTGCCTGGTGCTATCTAGATTGAGTTGAAGATATCATGAATTTCTCAGGTTTTTTATGAGACAGAAAAAAAAAACCTTCTTTTGGGAAGCTCCATCTGTGTTAGTGCTATCATGATTAGAGATAGAAGTGCTTGATCTGCCTCTTTCCTCATCTTATAAAAAGGTCTATAAGCTCCAGGTTGTCAGACTCCTGTTTCTGTATCACCCAGATTGACTGATTTTTTCCTGGGGCACTGAGGCAGGTCCTCTTGAACAAGCTGCTTATGAGGCAGCACTAACAATCCAAATCTACTCTGCTGGTTCTCTAATATTATTTTAGTTTTCACAGTTAATTGCAAGCCTCTCCCCTCTACCTTGAGAATTGTTAAGTTTCATTTAAACATTAAAACAAACAACACAAGAAGAAACCCAAGGAAAAACGAAAGGACAGGTTATGTCACAGGACACAGGAGATTCCTAGGCTGGGGTAGTCCAACTGGCAATTTAGACATATTAGTCCATCAGCAAGCATATTGCTCTGTGTTTACAGATGGTGGGAAAAACAGCATGTTTGAATAATGTATGTTAGGTAAACTGCAGTTTACCTAAAGACAGTGCCGTGCACATAAAGGCTACATTGGTCTAGCCTCCAGCAGCTGAGAATGCAAGTGTTCTTGAATACACGGTAAATTGCTTGGCATTTTACCAATGCTTTGGCATAGACTTAGAACTGGTCAAAAGGGTGAAAACTAACTTGGACCTAGGTACAGAGTGGCCTGAGGCCACAAATGTATGAGTCACTTACTATAGCAATCAAACTTATGACTGCCTGGCTGGAGCCACAGACAGACAACAGAAGCTATTGGAGTCAGGAAGCAATTAAAATTTTCAGTCAAGGGTGTTCATCACAAAATAAGTAATAGTATCCTAAAAACTTCAGAAACAGTCTTGGAAACACAGGCCATAAACAACACATGCAGAAGCAAAGCATGAAGCATCAAGTATTGTGCTTGCTATTTGTGTTGCAAAAAGCTCAAAGTGTTTAGAAGAACGGATTTTGGTTTTCTGTGTAAAGCGCCAGTAACTCTTTGTATTCCAGCTCGCATAGAGAAATCTTTCAGTAGCCAGCATCTACACAGTAAGCTAGGGAGGAAATAGGGACTATATCTATATATAGGTTCCCCTATATATGTATAAAAGCAGCATGGTTTCCTTCCTTGTTTATGCTGCCATTTGATGTTTGTGGAATTTATAACTGCTCCTTCTTCATTTATTTCACTCTTTAAAAGACTTTTTAGTAGATGTCCCTTACAAGGTTTAACTTCTCCCTTTCCCACGCCACAAAAATCAGACTGTGTGTGATAATTTATCTTCATAGTCCTCTTTGCTCCTAGCCTTGTCCATTCCTTTCTGCCTACACATTGCTTTTCACAGAATAAATCTCTGGTCTGTTTTCAAGCATCTCTGAGTATGGGTTTCTTGATAAAAGAAGGAGGGGAGGGGGAAAGAGCTTTTTCTCTTCTGTCCATACATAGCCAGTGTATTGCCTTAGAAGTACACGAGCATGTTCTTCATGCTTCATGATGATTTGAACAGCATGTGCTTGCTGACAATGTTTCTCATACTAGGGATGATTTTAGTAGCCTGAACATGGTGATAAACACATCATGGCTATGGGAGATGCTGCTAAGCAACAGCCCCAAGACTAGAGTTGACTACGACCCAGCACAGATGACTGGCTTTGCCTCTGGAAAGGGAACAAAACAATTCACAAAGTGCCAGATGTTGGTAGTTCACAGACTAAGAGAGCTTGGAAGTATTTTATTTGAACACTTCACTGAAGGGGAAGCAACAGGAAAGCAGTGGGGTGGAAAAGGCATGAAGGGCTCAGCAGGAAAACCTGGCTCTCCAAGACTGATAACTTGGGCCCCACAAATACTGTAAAGAAAAAGAGCTCACAGCATGTGATTTCATTATTATATCCAGCAAGCAGTATTTGCTAGTCTGCCAAGCTCCCTGATTTCGATTTCAATAAGCTTTTCTGCAGCAGGAACTTTTTCATCTTCAACCCCAAAAAGTCCCATTAACTTTTTCTGTTTAGATCTCCTTGATACCTGTATGTTTCAAAGATATTCATAATTTACACCATTTCTTAAAGAAATATCTCCAAGAATAAAATTATTTTCCTGCGAAAGCACTTATTCCAATATGAATTATTAGTGTCTTCTTCTTCCTATGCCACGTTTAATGCAGTGAGTCAATGGTTAAGAATAAAGGCTCACCAGTAGTTCTGCTTAGGGTGTAGTTGCACACCACTGCTGCCAAAGGCCAAAGTTAGCTGTTTTTCCCTTAAAGAAGATGTAGGTTTGCAGTGGGAACCAGTGGGGTCTCACTGTACACTCACTTGAAAACCAAAAGATAGCCAACAGCCACAGATGTAGAACTGGACAGGGACAGAAGACAGAAGCTACAAACCTCCCAAGCTGGATTTCCTCCTGAAGGCAACGTCACCACACTGTGAACCGTGAGATAACACATTACCTCTTTGGGCTATATGAGCTTCAATGCAATCTTTCCTATATAAAGAGGAACACATTATTTAGGACACTTATGGATATTTGCTAGATAGTTTCAGTGAAGAGCAGATGGCTTTCCTCATAGCCAGCTGTGTACTTGTCCCACAGGAAATGGAGAGTTAAATGCCCTGCTTGGAACAGGGAACAGTCAAACCCAGAGACATGGTGTAAGCTGGTACCTAATGGACTACTTGTGGAGTCATCAAGAATAATGTAGGTACAGTGTATGTACAAATTAGGAGACTATACGAATCAACAACTAGCAACCAGCAAGTCTTAGTTGGCTCCTGCCAGACCTTTAAACTCATGGTGAATCACAGAATCACAGAATTACAGAATGGTAGGGGTTGGAAGGGACCTATGGAGATTATCTCATCCAGCCCCACTGCTTGAGCAGGGACACCTAGAGCAGGGGGCACAGGACTGTATCCAGGTGTGTTTTGAATGTCTCCAGAGAAGGAGATCCCACAACCTCTCTGGGAAGCCTGTTCCACTGCTCTGTCACCCTCACAGTAAAGAAGTTTTTTCTCACGTTTAGGTGGAACTTCCTGTGCTCCAACTTGTGCCCATTGCCCCTTGTCCTGTCGTTGGGCACCACTGAAAAGAGTCTGGTCCCATCTTCTTGACACCCACCCTTTAGATATTTATAAGCATTGATAAGATCCCCTCTCAGTCTTCTCTTCTCCAGGCTGAACAAAGCCAGGTCTCTCAGCCTTTCCTCATAAGAGAGGTGCTCCAGTCCCCTGATCATCTTGGTAGCTCTCTGCTGGACTCTTTCCAGTAGTTCCCTGTCTTTCTTGAACTGGGGAGCCCAGAACTGGACACAGTACTCCAAATGTGGCCTCACTAGGGTGGAGTAGAGGGGGAGGATAACCTCCCTCGACCTGCTGACCACACTCCTTTTAATGCACCCCAGGATACTGTTGGCCTTCTTGGCCACAAGGGCATATTGCTAGCTCATGGTCAACGTGCTGCCCACCAGCACTCCCAGGTCCTTCTCAGCAGAGCTGCTTTCCAGCAGGTCAGCCCCCAACCTGTACTGGTGCATGGGGTTGTTCCTCCCCAGGTGCAGGACCTTACACTTGCTTTTGTTGAAGGAAGTTAAAGACTAGAAAACCTGAGATACAGACAGAGTAAGAAGGAGATTTTATCTATGCAAGGAGTACCTGACTATGACCATTCATGTGTGAATGTATTTTGGGGTGGTTTTTTCCTGGTTTCAGCTGGGATAGAGTTGATTTTCTTCAGAGTCGCTAGTATGGGGCTATGTTTTGGATTTGTGCTGAAAACAGTGTTAATAATGCAGATATTTTTGAGTTATTGCTAAGTAGTGCTTACACTAGTCAAGGACTTTTTCAGCTCCCGATGCTCTGCCAGGTGGACAAGAAGCTGGGACGGGACACAGCTGGGAGAGCTGACCCCAACTGACCAAAGGAATATCCCATATCATATGACATCATGCTCAGCATATAAAGCTGGGTGAGAAGAAGGAAGTGGGGAACGTTCAGAGAGATGATGTTTGTCTTCCCAAGTAACCATTATGTGTGATGGAGCCCTGCTTTCCTGGAGATGGCTGAACACCTGCCTGCTGATGGGAAGCAGTGAATTAATCCCTTGGTTTGCTTTGCTTGTGCGCACGGCTTTTGCTCTACCTATTAAACTGTTTTTATCTCAACCCATGAGTTTTCTCACTTTTATTCTTCTGATTCTCTCCTCCATCCCACCAGGGGGGAATGAGTGATTGGCTGCATGGTGCTTAGTTGCTGGCTGGGGTTAAACTATGACAGTTTTGTTTAGAACAGCAAAGGATAGTCAGACATCCCCAGAAGTCACATCCTACTGCACTAGGAAGTAAGGATTCCTTGAAGTGAGTTTCCTGCACCACTGATAAGTGGACTCTATATGAGCATATATTTGCTGTATTGAAAGAACCCCAGTAAAATCATTTAGGTTGAAAAGTGCGTTCGGTGACATAGGTTCGGTTCTTATGTTTAGGAACTGAGGATTTGCAATACCTCTCTCCTATGAGCTCTGAGGTGTATTTAAATTTTAATAGGGTTCAGGATATCTCCATTTGATCCTCCTAGAGAAAGAGTGTGGAGATTTCCTATTACCCTTATATCCTAGACAGAAAGGGGTGGGTGAGAGGGGTGTGTGTGTACTCCTTTCTATCCTTAAGCATGCAGTAGATCATGATCTGCAACTACACACCAGCTCCACTGACCCTTTGACTTGTCTATTCCAAATACGTTTTTAAACTTTCTTTAAAAAAAGACCAGGTGCCTGAAGAAGTAGCTCAGACTGAGATGTAGTTACTTTAATTTGAAATTCTCCAGATATCACAGCACTTAACCATGTAATATTTAATACTAGGTAAGTCTACATTTCTTAGGTCTTGCCTCCAGTCTTAAGACTGAACAAATGGGGATCACATAACATCATCAATGCTTTAATGTCCTAGGGCAGGGCATGGACCTCAGTCTCAGTTTTTGTTATGAATCTCATAGAGATTATGAGATGTATAACAGACAAACTATTTTTGTCTGGAAAGGAATTAACTCAGAGTCCTCAAGAACTTGATGCACCCTCCTCCCTTTTATAGTCAGACAGTCCTCTGGCTATGCAGAATATTTTCATTTTGTCTCCATCTTTCCTCCCCCCAAGCATCCAATTTCTAATTGGTGCCAATGTTGAGAAAAAGCTGCGTAGAGCAAAACAAAGTGTTAATATTTGTCCTTCTCTAAATACAGCTGAGCTCTGTAGAGTAGCCATTACTCGAGTTCTCATATCATTTAATTTTTCAGGCCGGAATATCAAGTCTGATCTGCTCTGTAAGTAGCATATAGACTTAATGTAACTGAAATGTCAATTGCTTTCAAGAAAAACCCTGTAAAAAAATGCATTTAAGTGTATTTCAAAGTCAATTCCAAGCACAAACTGCACTCCAAAATGTGTGTGTGGACAACTGAAAACCAAAATGTTTCCTGAAGTGCCAAGCATTGTTTGGTTTCTCTGGCAGAACAAAGAACAGCATAAAGAAGTGCTGATACTGCACAGTGTTCTGGTGAAAAGAGCAGTTTACATTAAAATAAGCTGCTGCCACAAAGTCTGTGGGGGGGACACAAAAAGGAGAGCATCAGACTGTATACAGCTCTAAGAAAAAGAAATAGAGAAAAGACCTAAATCTAAAAGTGCATTAAATTTGAAATATCTCCACATTTATTTATTATTAATGCAGTATTTTCCTTCACTACAGGATTGCATTTGAACAAGAAGGGATGAGGATTGTTTTTCTATAGATACACTTCATTTAGAGTTAATCATGACTGAGACATGAAATTTCTGTAAACTGATTAAACTCCATCAGATATTGATCTTTCTGCAACAGCTGAGGCTCTAGAACTAGAAATTGGCCTTCCAGAGCTATTTTCTTCAATTTGTTATGATAAATATCCCTTATAAAGAAGCCCCTGAACCATCTGCAGGGGGGATGAGCACAGAAGGCTGTACTCACTCAGATGTAGTACATGGAGCAGCTTTCTGCCTGCACCCAACTACAACAGAAACTCGCAACCTCCACTGTGCCTCCTTCTTCATTTCAAACAGTAGAGATGATGCCTGGCAGCAAGATGGTTTGTGGCAGCACAGGAGCAGAACAGGCCAAACAGCCCTTTGAACTGTCACTTAGAGTAAACCTCACCACTTAGTCTCTTTGCCTTAGTGTTTCCAGTGTCCCCTTCACTAAACATAGTTTTCTGTACTCAGAGACATATCACACAGAAAACAAGTATTAAATGCAGTAAGTACAGAAATGCAAGCTTTACACAGGTGATAAACCTAGTATGAGAACTGTTTCCAAAATTCATGGACAAACTCAATAATAGCAGGCAAATTACTTCATCTCTCCATAACAGACAGTATACAATAGATGCAAAAAAAAACCCAAAACATAAAACCCCAACAATACCTGAAATTAGGCAACAAAGTTTTTTTAGTTGTTTCATGTTTATAATTATTATCCATTGCCTAAATAAGACCCCAACAGATCACAGAATCATAGAATGGTTTGGGGTGGAAGGGACCTTAAAAGGCCATCTAGTCCAACCCCCCTGCAGTGATCAGGGACATCTTCAACTAGATCAGGTTGTCCAACCTGACCTTGAATGTGTCCAGGGATAGGGCATCTACCACCTCTCTGGGCAACCTGTGCCAGTGGTTCACCACCCTCATTGTAAAAAATTTTTTCCTTATATCTAGTCTGAATCTACCCTCTTTAGTTTAAAACCATTACCCCTTGTCCTATCACTATGGGTGCTACTAAAATCTTTGTCCCCATCTTTCTTATAAGCCCCCTTTAAGTACTGAAAGGCTGCAATAAGGTCTCCCTACAGCCTTCTCTTCTCTAGGCTAAACAATCCCAACTCTCTCAGCCTGTCCTCATAGGAGAGGTGCTCCAGCCCTCGGATCACTTTTTTGGCCCTCCTCTGGACCCACTCCAACAGGTCCATGTCCTTCTTGTGCTGAGGGCTCCAGAGCTGGACACAGCACTCCAGGTGGGCTCTCATGAGAGCGGAACACAGGGGCGGAATCACCTCCCTCGACCTGCTGGCCACGCTGCTTTTGATGCAGCTCAGGATATGGTTGGCTTTCTGGGCTGCGAGTGCACATTGCCAGCTTTTGTCCAGCTTTTCCTCCACCAGTACCCCCAAGTCCTTCTCTGCAGGGCTGCTCTAAATCCCTTCATCCCCCAGCCTATATTGATACTGGGGTTTGCCGGTTCACACGGGCCCACTTCTTTAGCTTGTCCAGGTCCCTGTGAATGACATCCCATCCCTTGGGTGTGTCAGCCACACCTCTCAGCTTGTTGTCAAGTGACTGGTTCTCTCAGTAGCTAAGTAGAAAGAGACCAGAGGCTGTGGGGTCTGCACCAAAAATATCACCAGAAAAGGAGGCACTCATTTTCACAAAAAAGCTCTCTGAAACACAGCAACATGCTCTATAAAGTGAGGTGTATAGATTGCTCTATTTCCAAGTCTCCAGTGTACAACCCCAGAAACACATCATTTTGCTTCCAGCAAGGTAAAACTGCAATGGTTTACAAGACTGGCAGAGTAGATTTATTAATTTTTGTACACTTTTCTTGTAAAGACCAATATTCCTGTCAGTATCAATTTTATTTTCTCTTCCTTTTCATGTCAAGACAGACATGATACAGGAAGGTGTTTTATAAGGGCTGTACACTTAAGTTTGTGAAACAAGAAAAATGTTGGGTTTGCATGTACAGTTTAAGTTCTGCATGGAGAAAAAAAGAGGTGAAGAAACAGGAATTAAAAAAAAAAAAAACAGAAGGAATGCACATTAAGTTAAAAATGTGAAGGGAAATTATCCAAGTTTCCTCAAGTATTTGGAATCTTTCTAAAATAATCTCCCATTGCAAATATTCATTTCTCTTGTCTTGACCTGGCAAGATATAAGCTTCAAAACTAGGCAGACATAGAGCCCTGTTCTTCTTCAACACAGTCCCACTGAAATGAAAGGTTTCTACCCTTTCGTAGCTGAAGGGGACTGCAAGATGCTGTGTAGCAATGCCTGACCTTTATGGACTGCCATTGGAAAGGGGGCATTAGGACACTTTGATCTACTTCACATTAGAAAGTTTGATCCACTGATGATCATGCTGAAATCTGGGCCTTAAAGCAAAACTGAAGCAAATTAACAGGACCAAAACTTCAAAACTGATTAAGATGTGCAACTTAGCTATTAAACTGGGAAGTCACAGCTTTAGGAAAAAAAGATCACACATGACAAGTGACACTTGCCACTTTTTCCCATTTGGCATACCAGGTTGCAAACCCTTTAGCCCAGTATTTCAGCATCTGGGCTGCAGGATGGGCAATGGACACTGCAAAAGATAGTATGTCCATATTATCAGGGAGGAAAGTGATGTGGAGCAGCACCATGTAACATCTCCAAGCAGCTATGTCCACCAAGTTATGTCCCCTGTCCAGCAGGTGAGAGAAAAAACTATTCTTAGTTTGTCCTGGCTAGAAGGTTTGATTCAAAACATTTCCCTGAGGAGAAAAAGAAATATTTCATTGGAGGGATAAAAAGTCAAACTGATGAAAAGTTTTGATTTGCTGTCAAAAGAAGTTTTACGTTGGTATTTTGAGTCCCAGCCATTAAATATTCTTTAATGAGGAGTCAGGTTTAGTTAAGAGATGGGTATTTTATTTTCAAGATTTACTCTGTTAGGCACATTATTAGGCATGAACAGGCACTCCCCTGCACTTTCTTGATTTAAATCACAGTAAAGTTATTTAATTGATTGCTTCTGTCTTCAAGCAGATATGAAGCATGAAAGTATCCAAGTAAAAGCTGAGTACAAGTGTTAAATGGCCAGTGACTAAATTGCATTTGTGAATAAACTTTGCCAAATTAAGAAATATTGCTTATAAGTATGCTAAAATATAAACTCAGCTTAGGGGGTTTAATAGTTATGAGCAATGTGCCAATAAACAGCTTTTTATAGTCTGTCTCAGTGGAAAGCTCCATTTGACACTGACCAAGTAGCTGCTTATTCACAAGCTTATAACACCATCTTATCACCATGGCTACCATTTTAATCCCTTTTATTGCTGTTTAGTAACCAAAAAAGCTCTACGGGAAAAACATTATGAAACTCTTCACTTTCAACTTCCAGATCTCAAAGAATGTGTGAGGGACCTTCACAACAATGCTACTGAAGCACTTTGGTACACAAACAGGAAGAGCTAAATACACATGCTTATTAAGACACCCTGACATCTCAGAGCAAATAAGCATTTGTAGAGGGGAATGGCAGGTAACCAGATTTCCAGAAAAACTGTAATCAGAGCACCAAAGAGTTATAAAAGGTTATGATTAACTTCTCACTTCCCCCATTGTAAGGGCCGACCTACACAACTATGTTAGAGATGTGCATCTCCTCAGACAGAGAATAAGTTCACCTCTAGCAAGCTGCAAGCATGAAGCAGAGGAGGCATTGGTGAAGTTGCTCTCCCTGCAGCTGCAGTGCAGCTGCCATCACAGAGACCCCCTGCCCAGCAGCTGCTCCAGGCAAAGATCTTCCAACATCTCCTACCACTGTCCCCATAGTTGCAGAAGGAAACACCTAGAGCAGAAGTGCTGGATTCATTCAAATCCTGATGGGCTGAGAGTCACAAGGTAAGACTCCAGAAACAGGTTATCAGCTCCTAAACCAATACACATTTTCATAAGTGCTTTTGGCATTGCCATGTAAAAAAGCCTCAGGCCATCAAGAGCACTACATGATAGCACAATAGGCATATAGGTGCAGCTATTTGTCATGCCAATTTAGAAGCCATAAGGACACACAATTCACAAAGTGGCCGATATACTCTCTGTTTAAAAAAACACAACCAAGCAAACAAAATCCTGATCCTCAGCACAGACTGAAAGACAAGCTGATTACCCACTTCTAGCTTCTACAAAGGTCACGAAAATCATTTCTGTTTATCTTCACAAAGACCTTCCACATTTTTGATGGGAAGAGGGTTATAAAGGTTATTCAGAAATCCCAGTGCCAGCTCAGGAAATGTTTCCTTCAGACAGTTGCCTTTTCAGAATATTTATAGGGAACACACTAGGAATATCGAGGGCAAACAAACTCTTATCATGACCTTAAATGCTTATACACAGAGTGCTTGTCTCAAATAAAAAGGTGTCAGTAACAGCACCTACTGAATGAGCCTATTCTAATTGACCATTGCTGTCTATGCATCCAGCTACCGAAGATTAAGTGTTCCTCCACCCTGAATTGGCACAGGACCTTGGTAAAGCTGGCAGCTGCCTGGCATGGAAGATTACAGAAAGTGACAAAATAACTCCATTAGGCTCCTGGTTGTTTTGTCTATAGTGTGCTTGGACATAGGGTAGGAAAGCAAGAAGGAATCTAGCCAGCCATAAGCAACTTTTCCACATGGGCAGTGGGGAGCAAAGTGGGTCTTCAGGAAGTCTCTAGTATCAACCTGCCCCAAGTGAGACTAGTACTCACTGTAAAATTTTCTGAGGTCCTGGGTGGCTCACACAAGCTAGAATGGGATCCAGAAATGAGGTCCAGCCCTTGCTATGGTACATCTGGGGTTTCCTGCACAATTCATCCCTGCCTGACAGCTCCCTCTGCCCTCTCTGCAGCTGCTGGATTTCTGAGGTGCTTTCTCCAGGGACAGCACTTTGCCCCTCCTCCAGCTCTGTCCTCCACCAGTGGGTATAGATGCCCTCAAAGTTGTTGCTACTGTCCAGAGCAGGGAATGACCCAAAACCACACAAAAGATATGTCCAGGATAGTGCTGGGTGTCGAGGGCGGATGGGAGACAAGGGCAGAAAGGTATGATAGCACTGGGGCGGAAGACAAACACATCCCCACGGTGCCACTGGCTGCAGTGGGATGGAGAAGGGAGGGAGTTTACACACTGACCCATAGGATTTTCCCCATCCCAGCACGATATGTGCAGCTGCTGTGGTTCCCTGATCCTACATGCGGCTAGTAGCAAGACATGTCCTCCCAATGCTGCTGGTGGCTGGCCATGTCTGTGAAGAGTAGCACAAAAAGGAGAGCAGTGCCTCCACAGGCACTGCATGCACACAAGCAACACTCACATAAATACGAACAATAAAAATGGCCTGTTCGGGTGTTTGTTCACCAGATAATCAGGCTAAAATCTCGCCAGCAGTTCTCGCATCCACACGTACCCCCAATGGTCCTGATCTACAGTGTCTCCAGCAGCCAGCTCTCAGATTCTTGTCCCTACAGTGTGGACCTGTGGTGCCACCAGTAGCTGGCTCCCAGACCTCTTGCCCAACTCACTGGCTAGTTCAGCTTGAGGTTCTTTAGTGTCTCACACTGAGACACACACAGTTGTACACAGAACAGAAAGCATACTAACACAGAAAATAATTAGGAATAAAGTTTAAAAAGAAGATAAAGTAGATTGTGATGATCAGGTTCAGGACTTTAGCAGACACACACACTGACCAGAGGCTTGCTTACATAGGACTAGCCCCTTCATCCCCCCTCCTCTCTGTTTCCTCAGGCTTGTTCTTCCTTGATCCAACTTGACCCCTCCTTTTCTCAGCCCTTCTTTCCTCACAGCCTAATTTCTTTTTCCCTTATCAGTCCTACTTTTGCTATATCTGTACACAAATATGTTGTTTCTGATACTGCCACTTCAGTGTCAATCTCTGCCTCATACAGTATTACTAACAGGCTTATTTGGGCACTGTTTATCTTGCCAGTTCTTCCTCCAAAAGGTCCCCAGTGCTTCCCTTGATGTGCTGTGAAGTCTGGCAATCTTTCATTTAACTCCCCCTTACCCCCAGCCATTTCTCAAGGTGTTAGAGCTAACTTCTGCTAGTTTCTGACTGCTATTTGTCATGCCCAGCAATTTTTCATGTCATATCCAGCAGCTTCTCATGTTCTTCTCAGTTAGCTATACGTAGTCATCTGCCCCCATACCTTAACAAAAACTGCAGAGAAACTTCGATCATGTGGCATGCACAGAGGCTCTTTCTTGTTGTTGTTGGATAAGAACTTCTTTCATTTTGCATATTCCATTTTGGACAAGTTTCAAAAGAAGCATTTGCATCTGATGAACCAACCAAACCATTCTACCTCAAATCAGTACATCCATCACTGCATCCATTTTTAGAAGTGCCTGAACTTTCAGAAATCTATGAGAAAGAATAAAAAAAAAATCCACATCTGATCCATCTCTCTAAATAACTAAGCTGGTTAGGCACATATTAATACCTTTGCAGCTAGATGAAGTTCATTAGTGCTGTCAGCAGTCAGAGGATTGCAGAATCCTCTGAAAAGTATATAGTACTTTTCACACCTGGAGTTTGTGACATGATTTCGTGTCATCTGATGGTACAGAATGACAGCTTTACACATTGTCAGAAAAATCGGTCGGCTTCTAAGTGCTTACAAGATTTCAGCTGTAGCAGCAGCTTTAGTTTAAGGAATAATACTGTGACAGAAAAATATCTACTACTAACAGGAACTACAAAAACTAATGTTGAACAAATGGTTTCTAACAGAAACAGTGGCTCCCTGCTAGATCTAATAAGTAACTTCAATGTAAAAGAGATGAAGAGCCTTTTGCAGCTAACAGGAGAATGGCAGGGAGGTAAGTGTGGGGAGGTCTTATTGTAGGCCTAAGGCTTTCAATGGCTGTTAATCACTGAGCCTCAGAAAAATTACGGGGAGGAAAAAGAAAAAAAAGGTCATGAAACTTTGAAACTTGACTATTCTTAGACATTTGAGATAAATCAGAAGGACTTTCTTTGCAATTTCAAGGAAGAGAGGAGATGTTGGCCTTTTCTTATTCTAGACTTAATAATAAGACAAGGAAAATAGCATGAACTTCCTTGTGGAAAGGAAGAAAAGGCTGCCTACAGGTTCTCTCCTGATCAGGAACAAAGTAATAAGGTAAAAACTGCAAAACAGAGACTGCAGTTTTTCATACTTCATCCAAGATTCCAGCTATTTTACTGAAAAAAATGTATGATTCTTTCTAGATAATGAACTATATTTCCTGGCTGATGTGAAACTTCATAGCTTCTGTGACAGTGGAGCTTTTATACCAGCAGATGTTTTGCACCACAGCGTAATAGAGAAAACTGTTAGTTTTGTCTTCTCTTTGTTTGATTTTTAAAGTCAGTCAGCTTTGTAAGTAATAAAATAAGTATTTTAAAATATTTAAAAACACCCTTTGGAAGATTAACCAGCATCATCACATTGAATTTCTTCTTTAGAGGTCCTCCCAGTGTCTGATATACCTTTCACCAGACGATTAGAATGAGTGCTAAATATCTAAAATTTCTTCAATGGAAAGCACGTTAGCTAATCCAGCCCAGCAGACAACAAAGAAATATTTAAGTCAGCTATTCTTCAACATCTTTATCATCTCTGTGTATAATTTCTGTTAAAGCTGGTAAGAATTCCAGCTCAATATTTGCATTTGACACACTTGTATTCATTTGACCTATCAAAATTTTAGTTATCCTTTTTAGCAAGCGTCACATATTTCTATGGATTTTTTTTCCATCCTAGCCCCAAGAGTTTTTGTTTCTCATTTGAGAAAATTTGTTATATTTGTTATATATTTGAAAATTGAAGTCTAAATATTGTGAAAATTACATTGAATTTATTCCTCAATGCCTTCTCTTTGAAAGGGTGTTTTTGAATCTAAGGATTCTCTTGTGTTTTCTTACCCCTTATTTGACATATTACCTTAGAATGATCTTTGTAGTAGTAACGCCCACCTACAGAAGGATACCACATCTTCTGTGTTTGATCACCATCCTAAAGTGAACATCTCCATATTTTTTTGCCTTTTACCTTAACTTTTACAGATTGCCTTTAAAAAGGCAATCCAAAAACTTAAACATGCCACAGTTATTTAATTAATACAGTATACTGGCTCTTTTTGTCCTTGCCATACTATACACTCAGTTAATATAGACATCCTTGGAATAAAAGCCAAAATAAAAATCAGGAAGATATATGTGAAACCCTAAACTGAACACACCAGCTATGAATAACATCAGACAAATCAGCACAAACGGAATGCTATGGAAATTTAAACAGTATATTGGAAAGTAGATCTGGTATGCTATTGCACTTCAGCAATTGCTGATGAATCTCTCCTTTATCAAGCTTATAATATTTTCAGTGTAATATTATCAGGTAGCTTCGACATCTCAGTCATAGAATTCCTCTTAGGAGAATTACAAAGTTTAAGTGACAATTACATACTAATTCAGTCCTATAATCAAATAACTGACAGCTTTAATAATGAGCTCACCAAAGCAGCAGCAGATGAGAAATAGCTTAAAAGTTCAAGCTTGCATGCAATAACTAGTCTGACAGAAGGAAAAAGCAAAATAATTTTACTATGTTTCCATCAGGTAGGAGGAGGGTTGCATCATGGTGAACAGAGGATACAAGAAGAGAACCCTCACATCCCCCAAAATGCTCTCTCACCTTCAGAGAGCTTAGCCTGGGAGCCTTCACTGTGTTTTGAAAACTGTAAGAGTTAGTACTATAGCTTGACTACGAGGTCTCATCATGGCAAAGCTAAAAATTTGAACAAGTGTTTTGGAGGTTTCACACAGGAGTATCTGTACTTGAAGATTTGTGGTTACTGCATGGAAGGAAGGTGAAAGTCCTGCCTACACTGATGGAAGGGTTTCTGTTGCTACAAAACCAGGCAGGGACAACTGTCCTTATGGCATCCTTCACAGTAGCCAAACTAGTGTAAAATGGTACAGTAAAAATAATGTACCAACATATATATTTAAAATATTAAAGTACAAGGTCACCTGTAGGTTCCTCTAGAAAGTATAATAAAGGATTAGAGACAGACTGAGGCTTTCCAGTTCTAGTTAAGATTGAGATATCAAAATTTCTGCCTCTGTAGACTAGTCTCACATTGATAAGATTCAGAAACGGATCATTAGACGCATGTCCCCCCCCAACCCAGATTGCCAGGTTTGACAGCAAATGACCCACCAACACTATTCACAGGATAGATGGATAAAAGACACATGTATGACTGACTTAGGCCTTAATTTGCTATAGTTTCCATAAGCCTTCAGCTGAGAAAACGATGCCAAACTCTGCAAGGCTGGCACTCCAAGGGACATAGGGCAAGGTGAATTGCAGTCACAAGTTATTGGACGTGATTACTGAACTGACTGCAGGTGGTACTGTTGTGTGATCTTGCAACAGGATAAGGTAGGAGCAGGAGTGTTGACAGCCCACCAGCAGCAGATTTATGCTATGAGAGTCATTCTGCTATGTGCCTTCTGCATTACAGGTCAGTCCTGGTTTCAGCTGGGATAGGGTTAATTTTCTTTCTAGTAGCCGGTATAGTGCTGTGTTTTGGATTTAGGATGAGACTAATACTGATAACATACTGATGTTTTAATTGTTGCTAAGCAGTCAAGGACTTTTTAGCTCCCCATACTGGCCTGCCAACAGGAAAGCTGGAGGTGCACAAGAAGCTGGGAGGGGACACAGCCAGGACAGCTGACCCAAATTGGCCAAAGGGATATTCCATACCATATGATGTCATGCTCAGCATATAAACTGGGGGGAGTTGGCCGGGACATGGCCGCTGCTTTGGGGCAGGCTGGGCATCAGTTGGTTGGTGGTAAGCAAGAGTTTTTCATTTGCATCACTTGTCTTTCTTGGGTTTTATGTCTCTCTCTTTTTGTTATTTTCCTTTTTGTTACTACTACTATTATTATTATAAATAACAATAATAATAATTGTATTTTATTTCAATTATTAAACTGTCTTTTCTCAACCCACAAGGGTTCTCACTTTTACTCTTCCGATTCTCTCCCCCATCCCACCAGGCAGTGGCAGGGGGGGAGGGTGAGCGAGCAGTTGTATGGTGCTTAGTTGCCATTTGGGGCTAAACCACAAGGTCTCTGTTATCTCATTCCTTTTTAAAGTATTGCACAGGGTTTTGACATAATGTCCAAAACCCAAGTGCTTATTCCTAATACAAATTTCAGAATATAATTGCTGCCTTCACCTATCTAAACCAGAATCAGACTCTTCTGGGAGGTACACAACGAAAGGATGTGAGGTAAAAAATTAACAGGAAACAAAATATTTCAATGAGAAATAAGGGAACAACTATTCACAATGAGGGTGGCCAAGTGAGACTGTGGGATCTTCATCCCTGGAGGTATTCAAAACTCAGCAGGACAAGGATCTGAGCAACTTAATCTAACTTTGAAGCTGGCATTGCTTGGAGCAGGAGGTTACAGAGATGAGCTCTGAAAGTCCCTTGTAGCCTAAATTCTATGGTTTTATGAAGGCTTATACATGATAAAGGAGGTAAAAATTCTATACTGCAATAGGGGGTTTTATTAGTACTGGAGAAGGGAAGGGAGGATGACTGTCCGCTCCAGTGTCCAATTATCATGTTTGGAGAAACAAAGATCTCACAGGAATGTAGACATGAAACAGATGCTGTTTCATGTCACATCTGGTGCCATCAAGTCCTTTTGCCTTTAGGGGTGTTTCACAGAACAAGGTGAATTTCACAGTGTATCCTCCTTTCCTGGCTTATTCCACATGCAGATATGGATTAACATTCAGTCAGGGGAAGTGAGGAGAAATACACAGGCTAATAAGAAGAAAAAAAGTTTTAGAATCCCAGCATTGATTACAATTATTGTCATTTTTTTCCTCTTCCTTCTTTCTTCATTCTGCAGGGAAAATTTCAAATTTTCAATATAGATGTTATAGCCATGGAAGGAAACCCCATAATCATGCGGTCATAATCACATTTCCTGAAATTAAGGATCAAATTCTGATGTTCTGGTCGGTTATGTGTCAAGGGACTCTAGAACCATTCTCATATTCCATATGCAAAACAATCCCAGTCAGGAGCCATCATAATCCACTCTGAGTCACCAACTGATTCATGATATCCTTCGGAGTTTCCTTCAGTAAACCCTGATGTAATACTTGTTACAGACCAAACCTTCTAGGGAGAAGAAAAAATGTTATTCAAAAGATCTTAACTGTCTTACAGTTTTGTTGGGTTTTTATTAAAGATCCATCCTGGAGAAAAATAATTCCATAACTTAGTCACTGTAATAAAGGAAAATAACAAAATGAGACTTTGTATTTCAGCTTTGGTAGGCTGGAGAGCACTTAAGTCTTTCAGAAGTTTTGATCACGTTTGGACAGCTGCATTTTTTGTTCCAGTTACTGCTGTTCTGTTGCTTATTTTTGGTCCTGCAGGTGGATTCCTCTTCCCTAACAACTTAAATGCCCTTCGAAGACTCATGTTGGAATAACAAAGCCATTGAGGGATTTCTGGAACTAACCTCCAATACAGCAAGTAGTACACAGTTTAGTTTAAGACCTTAAATAAGTTTGTAAGAACCTAATGAAGTTAACTAATTTAAAAACATTGCTAAGAGTTTGTCAGACTGATGAAGCAGGACACTTATTCACAAATAGAACATTAAGACCAAGAAATGTGAGGAATACATTGAAGTTCAGTGAGTTTTCGATTACCAGAAAAACTCCAAACCCAAACCCCAAAGACAACAAAAACATACACAGGGGGTTTGTGGTCGGATTTTTTTTTTTATTCAGCAACTGCTTTTGCTTCTCTTCCATTACCTTTGTTATACTTTACTCATATTATACTAATTAACTTCCTTTTTTATTATTATTATTATTATTCCTGTTGCTAAACCCAGCACCTGTACAGCCCAAACCTTTGTGGATGTTCTGATCTTTATCATAGTCTGATGCCTGGTTCTGACAGAAAGACAAAATACATATATATATATCCTTAGTTGTAGGGCGAGCCATTTGGTTTTCTTTTGTTTTAAAAAAGCTCACTGATACTAACCGTGTTTCAAAAGAGTTTAGAACTGACTTCTAAGGCCTGCATCGTTCAGCTTCTGACCACCTGGATGCCCCTGCAGCACACCAAGATGTAGCACTTATCCACACTATTGCAGTGCCAGAACCCAGACTACAGCTGTTGGGAGCACAGGGGAGAGAGATTAGTTTGCTCTGTGGGACACAGGCTCATCTTACTGGGGTGATGTTGAATTGAAACTAAGAAGATGTGATAGATAAAGTTTGATTTCTTGTTGAGTAATGCAGTGCAAAAGACACCATGCACATGTCCTCCCATAGCAGCTTCCCAACCCTCCAGTCTTACCTCACAAGGCTTTTTATTTCTCCAAATCCTGAGTACATAGAAGCCTGCCAACCCTGGTCTAAATCACAACAACCTGAAGGTTTGACACAGGCCTCATTTACTGATGTGCAACTTTGTTTTGATACTATCGCAAAGATATGGCACATAATACAAAAAAAAATTAATAGAAGACACCACACAAAAGCCACAGACAAAATGGAAATAACTGCTCTTCTCTGACCTAGAACAGATGACCCAGAAGGAAAGACTGTAAGAACTGTGTTTGTCAGTCTAGAGAAAACATTAAGGGGAAGACGCTACAGTGTTCACACATGGAAGAGCTCATCATGGGGGCAGAAGAAGTTCCGTTCTCAGTTTCCATTTGGGGCAGGAAAATAACCAAAGAATTTAAAACCATAGCAAAAAGTCAGGGTTTAAAGAATACATTGCCTGGAGCAAATTGTCTGGGGAGGCTGTGGCTTTGCCATCACTGGATGTTTTTTGAAAGAATTTGTGCCAATATTTGTGAAGATTGGTATAGGATAGGCTGATCTTGATGTCACTGGCATGCAGGCAAGTTTATTCCTTTGCACCTAATAAATAGATCTATTAATCCAACATCTTCCCTCCCTAGAAGGCAGGAGTCACAAAAGGATCTTCTCACTTGAATATTTTTGCACTCCTCCACATCCATACGTTGTATTGGCAAGTCAGTCAGTCCCAAAGGTAGAAAATGAGTGTGTTTTCTTACTTCAGAAGCTGCACCCTAGCTCCACTGCTGAGCTGTCTTCTGTAGTGATTGATGGGGCACTCCCACAAAAAGAAGTTATGTGGCTTTTTTCTCCCCACTTGAGATGATTGAAGTTCTTCAAGACTGACTCAGTTAACCAGTGAGAGGGATCTCTTTCACATGGGTTTGGCCCACAGGAGGAAAGGATACATTCTAAAATTCAGGCATGGATTAACTGAAAGGAGAAAGTACAAGATTCGTAGGCTCATTATGAAGAAATCTCAGATCTTAGTGGCAATTCATGAAGTCATTTATTCCTTTGTTACTCATCTAGGTCACCAGATAATGATACTAAATATTAACAAAGAAGCAGTCATGATTTACACTGCTCAAAGAAAAAGACATCTGACTTTTTCTTTTCTTAACTTGAACAGCATGAACTACTTAAAGTATTCAGGAGAAAACACAGCCAGAGATATTCTGTAAGCACAGATAATGATTACATATTAGTGTCTTCTCAGGGCATGAGTATAAGGTGTCAGCATGCCTAATGACAGGCTGGTACAACTGTTTGTCAGCAGGCACAGCACCACCAGCCATAATGGGGTCATACCTCATCGACCAAGAGCTCAATTTGTCCTACAGGTTTTAATGGCTCCTTGAGGAGCTGCTGTGGTTGACAGTCCAGACTTCCAAATCCTGAAAGTCTCACCTTATAGGGGATATCAGGTTATTCATAACTCTTCTCATTTCTCTGTGCTTTCAGCTGAAAGGAAGATGCCCTGCGCACCTGCTGAATTCTAAGTTCATAGCAGACAGCAATAAAGACTCAAATATATCTATACTGAAATTAAGGCTCTGCATTATTTTTTATTTTCTTCACATTCTTATCTCAACCTCACATGAAACAGAAATGAAGACCTCTGTATCACAAGTATGAAAAGGAAAGAAACAACGCAGGCTCTTTTTTGTTTGGTTCTGAGTTTGGTTCTTTTTTCGGGGGGGGGGGAGGGGGGGGGGAGGGGGGCAGGGAGCAGGAGAGAGTTGCAAGGACCCTGGCAAATATTGAAGTACTTCAAAATCCTCTATTCCACATGTTATTCCCTCTTCTAATAATTAGAGTGCTCTCTGGGGCAAGTTGCTGCATTTCTCTGGGCTTCCCCCACCTCCCTCCCCACCCTTCATATCTTTGATTGCCTTTCTGGGAAACTGATGTTATAAAAGAGAAACAAAAATTACTTTGATGGCAGTCCATGAGACCTGATATCTTTTGATGCCTCCAAACACTACAGCAATAACAACAATGAACACCTGATAGTAGAGGTAAGTTGTTTATCAGCGTGCTGTACAGATAGCAACAATTCCCTAAGTAATGGCAGCGGTTCACATAAAAGCGTTGGAGATTTACTGGGTTAAAAATCTGTTTCTTCAACTGCCAGGAGAGAGGAAACAGGCAGATTCCTCCTGCTGGTCAGATTCCTATTATAATCACATTTTTGCCCCTGCACAGTCAAAAAACAAGACATTAATTCCACGGAATAAAGTTATTGCTAGAGTTAGGGGATCTTTTCTGGGAGAAGATCATAGCCAGGCAATGATACAGCTGAAACTAAGGGGGCGGGTATAGACACTATGGCACAAGCATTAAGACAAAACTTTTGCGCACATTTAGGTGAGGTCAACTCCAGCATTTACATGTAAGCAATGAAGTATCTACAAGGCACCATTTTGGAGAAATTCTCCAAGCCCTTTCTAAGAATTCAGCATGCTGGGGTGCCTCTCACATGTTCATGCATGCAGTATGGGCAATAAACACACTGAGTTAGAGAGGTGCGTGCAGTCACAGGGCTACAGTCTTGTTGGGATCACAAAGGCATGGTGGGATGACACCCATGACTGGAGTGTTGCAATGGAGGGATACAGGCTCTTTAGGAAGGACAGGATAGGAAGATAAGGAGGGCAAGTTGCCCTTTATGTGAGAGAGCAGTTGAAGTGCATGGAGCTTCGAAATAAATCACAACTGAAGACCACCAGTTTTTCTTCTCCATGGTGTAGTTTTGCAATATATCAACCAAGGAATGAGCCACATTCTGTTTGTACATCACATTTTGAAAGAGCAGGACTGCTTTATCCAGCAACACAGCTACCCTCTCTTTGAGCTTACCTTTAACCACACAGCAAAGCACAGAAGAAACAAATTAAGTGGACTGATCCAAGGGGTGTTTGCCACCTCGGAAATCAACTCAACAATCCTAGAGGAAAACTACCTTATACCACTGTGTTTACACAACTTTCCCTTATCCATGAGCCACCTTAAACAGCTGACCAAGCTTATCTGAACCCATGAATCCCTGTTCTGAGACTGCAACATGCTTCTTTATTTTAAAATGGAAAATACAAACAAATTACCTAAAACAGATATCAAGAGATTTACATTTCACTTTTACAGTCACTACCAGTTCCCTTCTCATCTGGACCTGAGAGAACTGTATTAATCTGCTCTTACTCCATCTTCACAATAAGCTCTCCAGTACTAATTGGTACAACTAGCCCCTGTTTCCCTAGCCTAATCACTAAACCAGGAACAATCCAGCCAGCTTCCTAAAAAACAACAAACATACAATCATGCAAAATCAGCCAGAAAGAGCTTGGGCAGAAGACAGTGATAGCCATAAAAGGCAGAAACAACAAGAAAGAAGGGACAAAACTATCTTCAGTTTTCACCTCTATTACATAGAATATTTTTTTGCTGGTCAGTGGACACCAAATCACACAGGACAATGAGCAAAAAAAAAAAAAAAACTGAAAAACAACTGATTGGACAGAAAAATGAATGAATTAGAAATATGAGTAAGTAGCTCACTAACAGGTAGCAGACAGCTCCCAGCTGCATCACACAACTTCTGAGAGCACCTCTCCTTGTCTTTGTAGCAGTCAAAAAAATCTGTTAACATATCTCCTCTCCTGTGGAATAGTATAATCAAACTCAGCTGACATGAATTAACACTGGTTTGTATTTTTCCCCTTACACCAGACCACTCCTTTATCCAAATTTCCATGACTTTTGCTCTTGTCTCAAATCAGTCAAAATTTTGAACATACATCCTGACAGAAGTAGCATGGTTACATTTACTGCAATTCTGAACAGAACCATGCTAAACCAGCATGAAAGTTCATTTGTGAATAGAATTCATTTACCACAGAAACAAAGTTATATATTGTAATCCTTTAGATTGCTCAGTTTTAATGCATGATAAATTTACAGACTGTAATTATTCCATGAGGAACTATTTCTCTTTATATCATATTTGATTGACATTATTATTTCCTAACAAAAGACACATTGAAATACTTGTGTGGGACCAGTGCATGAAGAGAGTAAGTTTTTACAGTTTCAGTTAATTTCAAGGTGCAGCAAGTCCATATAATAAGTAGGTGACTAAATGCTTAGTATACCTAGCCGTTTCTCGCAGAGTTATATTAATACAGCTCACATATTGAAGATGAACTCCTAAAGTAAAGAGAGAAGAAGGTCCTGGTTTCTAATATGAATCCTGGTTTTCTGAGTTTCTGTGTCTCAATCACTGGCAACTCCCATATTATATACTATATAAAGAGTATTCATAATATATCTTAAATTGATGCAGAGGTATGCTATCAATGTTTCTGCTACTGAAATAAGATCTCTGGCACATGTTTTCTGATTCCTAGAGCTCTTTCTCTCTGTAGAATGTGATATGCATCACTATGACAGTTTTAATGCTGGTTGGATTTGTTGTGGCTTTTTTTTTTTTATGCCATATAGTAAACTAAACATTTCTCATTTGTTTAGAGTAATAACCAAAGAAGTGACAAGACCCAGCATACTGATAAAGTCTGATATTATCCTATAGAGTTATAATCTCCTTTCAAGTTGTCAAAATATATAACAAGCATTTCTAGTAAATACAAAAATAATCTTGACAGCTTTTGGATATAGGATAGTAATGAATTTGAAATATATATTCTAGGAAATGAAATCTAATTTTTCATCCATTGCTATTCAGCCTCTGTGCTCCATAGTCATTTAAAGTCTAGGGATGAAATATGAATGTAAAAATGTAATTAATTATTAGGCTTCTCTTTAGCACTACATAAAACTTAAAAGGAATTTCTTTTTTCTATTTCCCATTTAAAGATTTCCTTCCTACATAATTAACCCTTGAAGCTATTTCCACAAAATTGGACCAGTTATAAGAGAGGAAAATACTGAGAATAAGTAAATAATCATAAGGATTCTATCAGTCAGATAGGAAACCCATGGCATTTTAAGCATAACCACATTCATAATGATCACATTATGCATGTAATCTTGCTGTAAAGATCACCTTTCAGCTCTGTTGAATGATTTGTTCAGCCATTAATTACTCACCTGTGCTCTCTCAAAGGAAATTCCTCTTCTGCAGAGGGCTGTTAGAAAGTATTGGTTTTGGTCAGGGTTTGATATTATGCAATTGCATCAAAAATGTGTAGTTTCCTCTAAAAATCTTATTTTTTTTGTTACTGTATAATTTGTTGGGATGGGTCTGGTTTCAGAGGCTTAAAATAAGAACTGAACATGGTAACATCACAGTATCACAGAATAATTTATCTTAGAGGGTCTTCTGAAGATCACCTAACCCAATTCCCTGCTCAAACCAGTGCCAACATCAAAATTAGATCAGGTTATTCAATACCATGTCCAGTCAAATTCTGAGCATCTCCAGGGATGGAGAAATGTTCAGAAGTTCAGTCATCCTCACTGTAAATAATTTTGTTCCTTACATCCAGTCAGAATTTACCTTGCTGCAATTTGCAACTGTTGTCACTCATCCTATTGTTTTGCAACTGGGAGAAGATTTTGACTCTGTCTTCTCCATAGGCTGCCTTTAGATGGTTGGAGACAGCAATTAGATTTCCCCAGTCTCAGCCCCCAGGCCTTCTCTTCTCCAGGCAGAACAAATCCAGTTCCCTCAACATCTCCTCACCTGTAATGTGTTCCAGCCTCCTAACAATCTCAATGACCCTCCACTTCACTTAGCTGCAGTTTCTCAATGTCTTTCCTCTACTGGAGAGCCCAAATTGTGTGGTATCACAATTGCCAAATAAAGGAGAATAACTGCTTCTCTTGACCTGCTGACTACACACTTGCTGACACACAGCAGGACATGGTTAGCCTTCATTGTTACAAGGGCCCTCTGCTCACTGACGTTCATCTTGTTCTCTACCAAGTACTCTACGTCTTTTTCTGCAAAACTGGTCCCTAGTAAGGCAGTGCCCAACCTCTGCTATTGCAAGTGATTTTTCCATCTCAGACATAGGAAATTTTTGCCTTTTAGAAATTAACATGATTTCTGTCAGCCCATTTCTGAACAGCCACCCTGCCTTCCAGCATACTGACCACCCTCACCAGTTTGGTAACATCTGTGAACTTTTCTAGGGGTGTGCCCCATCCCATCATTTGGGTCCCTAAAGAAGACACTAAAAAATATCAGCCCCAGTACTGACCCCCGAAAAATGCTACTAATAACCAACGACAAATTAGATGTTCAATTGCTGACTGCTACTCTTTGAGCCCACCTATTCAATGTAGCTGTGCTGAAGGCTCTCTTAAAAGTCCAGGTAAACAACACCCAACATTGTCTCCTCATTCACTGAGTCAGTCATCTCATCACAGAAGGCAACCAGGTTGGTCAGGCATGATTTGCCTTTGGAGAATCAACACTGGTTACGCCAAAACACTTTCTTGTTCTTCTTGATCCTGGAAAGGGCTTCCAGGAGGACTTCACCCACAATCTTTCCAGGGACTGAGGTATGGTGGACCAGTCTGTAGTTCCTTGGATTGTCTTCCTTGCCATTTCTGCAGGTGAGTATGACATGCCTTTTGCAGTCACAAGAGGCCTTCCCCAATGATCATGAGTAGAGGGTCACAGATTTTATTTATTTAGGTTATCTACTGTATTACTGGACCAAGCACACACTATAGCTGAGATCGTCCAATAACATCTCTACATAAAAATATTTCTGCCTGTTTAGAATACCAGAAAGTGAATCATAGTAAATTTTTTCCTGCATTGGTGCTATTATGGTGTTTCTTAGTGTCTGTGTTCTCTTTTGTTTGAACTATGCCATGGCTGATCTTAAAACAAAGCTGAAATATTATGAAAGGTTTCAGTATACGTCAGTAGAAATTCCTGAGAGAACAAAAACTTTCTAAAACAATAGAGGAAAGTCACAAAACTTCTCCAGAGAAACATACTTGAAAACAATGAACATAGCTGAATAATTTTTATCATGATTAAATTTGTATTTTCTAATTGGGATTACTTGGGTAGATAAAAAGGGGAAGAGGGGGCTCATGGTACTATCTGCACTAAATCACTGGAAATAAAAGACCAAATGAAAAGATGGTCACAAGGACTTTTGATCATATCCAAAATTAAAAATTTAATTCTTAGAGAAAGTTTCCAAAGCTATATTGACTTTGGGGCAACTGTGCCTAAGTCTTTGGGTCAGAAAACCCAACTCAAATGCTAGCTTCTAATAAACTTCACAGCAAAGGTGGTATCATTCATTCCTTGGCTTGTGAAAGTATAAAGTACACAGAAAAGGGATCAAAACTCCATGATAAGCCTGCAGAATAGTTCTTATGTCATTCTTATGGGAGTACACAGCTGTGTAAACACCTTTTCTTCTCAAATGTTTCCATAGAGGAAGAACCACAGACCATACAGTGTACTCTGTACAGTGAAGTGTTATTTGCTATATCTTGTAGCTGGTAGTGTATAACAAAATAAGACAGAACACTAGAAAGCATAATCACAATGAAGCAAAGCTACTTTTCTTTGTGTGTACTTCTTTATTTATTTATTTATTATATCTATTTACTCATTAATTCATTTGCTTGGATTGTCATATCTGTGATATCCTGCTAATCTAGGTAACTACGCATCAGGATATGGGACAATCAGAGCAAAAGAACTGTGTTTATCTCTCACTCCATGGTGTTAGCTCAGAGATATTAAACAGTTTTGCCAAACTGTTTGCAAAAAGGATGCGTGTACTACATTATTAGTATCTTAATGTATGTGATCAGTTCTGCTGGTAACACCACAAAAGACATTTTCATTTCTAATTTAAGAGATGCAAAGTTTTATCAAATGTACTAAAGCTCATAGAATTCAGTCTCATTTAAGAAGCAAAACAAATAAAACTGAAGTGAGATAGATTTTACCCCATGTGCTTTTTGAAAAAACAGAATAAGCAGGAACTCTGAATTACCCTCTATAAAAGATTGCCTCCCCGGGGTTATATTCAAGTCCATCATTATCAGAGCGTGAAGGAATGAAAGTGTTGGGCGGAGGTATAGGAACTCCTGTGCCTGCGTCCTGCTTCAGTTTGATACCCACGCCCCATGAAAAATGCCTTTCCATGGCAAGATGAACAGCACCACCTGACAACCAGGCTCTGCCCACGCCCTGCACTGCAGACAGCCCCCAGGACTGGGCAGGCAGTGGGTGCTGAGCTCTCGGACACACAGGCAGATGCCACTTAGAGCTGGGATTTCTCTCCCCTTTGCTGCACTGTGATACCTTGCTGCCTTTGGGAGGAGATGTGACTTCAGGTAATTGCACAAATCTCTTTCCAGTGGTCCAGCTCCTGACTTTTAAACCATCCTCTCTGCAGTTTGTGTTACCTGTCTGTTGCTACCTAGATCCAGACGGGCACGGGCACGCATTTAACTCTCAGGATCAAGCAAAGAAGCGGCACCAGCATCCCCCACCTGCACGGACCCGGGACAGGCATCCCCCGCCCTGCTCCTGCACCCCTCCGGGAGCCCCACCACCGCAGCCAGGCTGGCAAAGGTGAGTGCATCCTTCGTCCCCTTCCAAAACACTCAGTCCCATCAGGAAGGGGGGGTGTTTTGCTCTTTGGGGAGCAAACCAAAGACTCTGGCTCCCCCTGAGGGCAGGATTCCCGTGGTCTGACCCAGCCACTGAGTTCCCAGGTGGTCGCTGTCACCTTGGGGTGGTCACCTTGGGGGAGTCTGAGGCTGGGTGTTGAACCCACATGGCACCCATCAGTGTGGGGGGAGGGAAGGGGCAGCTGGTGGGGGACCACGTCCACTTTGGGAGGATGGTGGGACCCTCCGCTGCTAGGTGAGCCCTCAGTGATCTCCCGTTGCTCTGAGCAGGGTGGCAACAGGAAGCATATGTGAGTCGTCGGTGGCTGGATGTGCTGGAGCAGACAGGCTTGAGAAAAGCAGGGGTCTTGCCTTTTTTCCCCCACTTCCAAGTCGTTCCCATCACCAGTAGGCCTGGCCACCCTCTTCTGTGACCATGGAGAACTCCTCCCTCCCTGAGACCAATTCCTCATGTGTGGGTGGGCTCTTGGACTGTGCCAGAAGAGGGGATGGGGGACTGAATATGTCTGCTCCCCCACTGAGCCCCAGCTTCTACATCACGGTGCCTGTCATCTACTCAGTCATCTGTGCTGTGGGGCTGACAGGCAACACTGCTGTCATCTATGTAATCCTCAAAGCCCCAAAGATGAAAACAGTTACTAACATCTTCATCCTCAACCTGGCCATCGCTGATGAGCTCTTTACCTTGGTGCTGCCCATCAACATTGCTGACTACCTCCTCCTGCAGTGGCCCTTTGGAGAGTTCATGTGCAAGCTCATCATCTCCATAGACCAGTATAACACTTTCTCCAGCATCTACTTCCTCACCGTCATGAGTATTGACCGCTACCTGGTTGTGGTGGCCACCACCAAGTCCAGGAAGATGTCCTACCGCACCTACCGAGCAGCCAAAATTGTGAGCCTGTGTGTCTGGTCCTTCGTCACAGTCATCATCCTGCCCTTCACTGTCTTTGCTAAGCTACATAACGAGCAGGGGCGCCCCCAATGCGTCTTTGTGTTCCCCCACCCTGAGAGTGTGTGGTGGAAAGGCAGTCGGATCTATACCCTTATTTTAGGCTTTGCCATCCCAGTGTCCACCATCTGCATCCTCTACACCACCATGCTGTGCAGATTGAGACGTGTGCACCTCCATAGCAATGCAAAAGCTCTGGACAAAGCCAAAAAAAAGGTTACGCTAATGGTTGTTGTCATCTTGGCTGTGTGCCTGTTCTGCTGGACGCCGTATCATCTTAGCACAGTGGTGGCCCTCACCACAGACATACCACAAACTCCACTGATCATTGGGATTTCCTACTTCATCACTAGCTTGAGTTATGCCAACAGCTGCTTTAACCCTTTCCTGTATGCCTTTCTGGATGACAGTTTCCGAAGGAGCTTTCGCAAACTGATAGATTGCAGAAACACCTCATAGAGCCAACCCTCTGTCCCCTCCTGTGTCCCTCTCACTGTCATCTGCTCTTCCTGGGTGACTCCAGACCAGAGACTGCTTTCTTTCCAGACTCCTCATGACGGCCCACAGGGCTTCAAATTGTCTTACTACCCAAGACACAAACTGGGATAGGTAGAGGTTTCTCAACTTTCCTGCACTCATTTCCTCAGCACTGCTTTCCATCCCTTGCCCTGTTTTTTTTTCTTTTTGTTTTTAATCCTTTCTCTCTAATGTGATTTGTGTCCTAGATTTGTAGCTCACAGAGCTGCAGCATGTCCCTTTTCCCTTTTTAAAGATATTGCTTTGTGAACTCAAGCCACATGACTGTCTCTATTACTGTGATTTATAAAGCCCAATAAAGGTGTGTTATTGAATGTCTTGCTTAATGATCCCTCAGCCTCTTTCATATCCACAGGGCCTGCTTACCCAAAGTCTTGCAAGCTTAGCAGTATTGAAAAAGGCACAGCTCCAAAGGATAAGGAATAAACCAAAGTACTGAGCTCATTTCATTTCACCAGGGACTGAGATAAGGTAGTCAAAATCTGTGATAACAGGTGAGAGAGACCTCAGTCTGCTTTTAAGGAAGAAAAAGCAAGGGCTCACTAGTGAATAAAGTACACAGATGTGGGTTTGGAGCCACTTGCTGTGGAAAATAGCTTAACAGTGTACTTGGTAGCTGTAGTTTGTAAAATTTGCAGCTTTTGTTTGCATCAGAAGTGGTGTTTACTTTTTTATTCATCATATGTTTATGGGCAATCTTCTCGCACATACAGGTATTTTAGATCTTTTTGGTCTTGGAAAACAGAATCAGAAGCTATTTTCAGAACAATTTAGCCTTTAAGAGTTTGAAAAGGACTTGCTGAAACATGGGGAATATTTTGACTTCTTCCCTACCAATCATTGATAACATATGCAGTGTTTAGGTTACTTTAACAGTCTCTCACATACTTGCACTCTGCTAGCTGGTGAAATTTATTAATATTTCTCTTAAGGAGGACAAAGGAAGTTAAAAAAAAAAACAAAAACAAACAAAAAAAAACCCCAGAAGATTAGCTTAATTTTATCTGGAGGCGGGGGGAGAGGGTCAATGAAAGTTTCGCTACAATTCACATGTCCAAACATTGGATGAGGAGGTTTTTTTCCTCTTCTCTCCTCTTTTAGCCCTCTAAGGAAAACTGAAAAAATGTGGATGACTGGGAAAACACTTGCAGTCATTTAACGTTTCTCATCTTAGTGATTTTCCCTGTTCTTCCCTGCAGTAGATGCTAAATCAGTGTAACACAAATTTTGTTACATATTTCCCCCTCCATTGAGTACAGAAAGATAGGGAAATGTGGCTGAGGAATTGCATTTCCACTTACACAGAAAAGGATGATGAGTTCCAGGAGGTGCATAAGGAACTGTGTGGCACATGTTCAGGTTTGCAGGTGCCTCCTGAGAGCCCTTGCACCAGGTCCCTTCCCACTGCTGCAGTCTAAAGTTCTGCCATAGGCATGTGGAAAGTTTCTTTTGCTAAATCCTTCCGAAGAGACTCCAAATAAAAATTTTACTTGCAGATTTTAGCAATTATACAAACCCTGGTATATTATAATGTCATATAATTGGGTTGATGGTTAAATCATTTCTCTTTATAAGCCTCTCTGAGACAGTCAGTGCTAATTTCAACACCCAGGCTAGCTGTCATGAAAATGGAAGGATTCCTTTGTGGGACAGCGATGTCTAATTCTGCTTCATTGGAGCATATATGATTGACTTCCATCAGATACAGAAGCTGGCCTTTGAAAGAATAAGCCCAAAAGTTGTTGAGTACCCATTTCCACACCATGTACAAAAGCATGCTGCCGGAAATGGTGTCCTTCACTACATCTTTATTCCTGAAACAAAAGGTAATTAACTTTCCCCACCAGCTGCCTGTTGTTTCAGCTGGGCTTGTAAATTGTAATGATGCTTCTCTGTGGTCAGTCCCTTGCCATAAAGAAAGATGTGTGTCTCAGCATGTTCCTGTTGGATGCAGTTTCTGGCATGTTACTTTGTATGGGCCAAGTAGCAAAATCTGTCTTTGTTTAGGCTGCTAATCTGTATACACATACCACCTCTCTCGTATCATTAAGCCATCGCTTCCACAGCAACATTATTTGTATAAATACTGCATATAGTTTTAAAAGTAAACAACATTATTCTCAGAAAAGACATTTTCAAGATTGCTGTGCTCTCACTGGTTGCTGATCCTTCCCTGAAGACTGAAGAATGCCAGTGAAATATGGTTCTCTGTCAGTCACCTTGGAGAGTGGCACAGATTTGAGCATTGCTCCTGATAGCAACCATCTGAACATTTTGATCAAGCTGCTGTGCAGTCACATTTGTCTTCTTGCCTGTCAGGGTCTCTATTTACCCCAGAAATGTTACTGGCATTTAAGTAGCTTTATTGTGCTTCTGCAAAACCTATCCTGTGCCTATACATCAAATGCATCTCTGAGATGCTCGATTGATATTAATAGCAGGTTATAAAAACACTCCGATTTGTATTTCATTTTTATCTATTTTTGGAAACCAAAATTTTAACTGTTCCTGAAGGATATAATCTGGTTCAAGATTTAAAAAAAAAAAAAGCCCAGCAAACAGATCAACAACTTTCTAATCTAGATCAATGTAAAGAGATTTCTTCAAAATCTTCCTATTTCTAAAGAAATAGGAAAGCATTTTAAAGTATGCCTTTCCTCATACTCAGTATCTCATCCCTTGGTCTTCTCTATTCTCAATTTGTGTTGTCCATAGGGGAAAATATGGGACGTGCTATCCATTAACAAATATCACTTCAAAGTATCTTATGCTGCTTGTCTTTTTTTTATTAGAAACATAAAAATGCAAACAGAACATTGCATGTAGTAAACACAGTTCTGCCCTAAATTCCTTCCCGTTCTGAAGCCACATCTTACCTGTTCTTCATCTCATCAGGGTGAATATCTGAGAAGAAATCAGTGTTTCCCAAAATGCCTGGAGTTTTCCCATGGTTGTTAATCACAGAATAGACTGAGACTTGAGCAACAGCCCAGCTCTGACTCAGGTGCTCATCTTAAATTCATGCACTGGGCAGGACTCCCCTTGTACGGCTGTGCTGTCTTCAGTGTCCGTGACACGTCTGGGAGGTGGAACTGGAGCCTGTCCTGCCGCATGCGTTGTAGATGGGCGTCTACCTGGAATAAGTTGAGCCTGGACAGCCTTGGGAGGGTGTTGAATGGTAAGTACAGCCCCCCCTGATATTGCAGAGCTTCAGCATTAAAACAGGCAATACGTATTTTTTTCTTCCATTGTACGCCCTTTTTGTTTGGGAAAGAGAACATTCTAGGGGAGCCCAAATGTGACCAAAACCAGCCCTCAGCAGGAGAGGGAGAGGTTAGGTCTTCAACACTGCTGGTCAGCAAGGATGGCCTGGTGCTCTATAGAAGCTAAACTTTGGCTCCCAGAGCAGCGATAGAGGATAATATCTCAACAAATTTTCCCCCCCTTAAACATTTCTACCTCTATTCCAGAAGAGGGTTTTATGCTCCTGTTCAGCCCATGCTTAACCAGCTATAATGAAGTTTAATAGTATCACATACTGAGACAGTATAGTAACTGTAAGGAAGTATTTTAAATGTATGAAAATGAGTAAAATAAAAATAAATCCATTTTCCCCACAGCACAACTGTAACCTGCACCTGATATTTCAAATGCTAGATATAGACTTCCATGAGGAAAGCAGAGAAAATAGAAAAACAGATTATATATTTAAATACAATAGAATTAATGGACTAGAAAAAGTGGACTTTTTTCATGGTATTGAAATGGGAGTGAAAGAAGTGGCCATCAGGCCATAGTGATTCTGCCTGATGGAAATTGCTTTGAATGCACAGTTAATCCTTTTCATAAGCAAAAGCAAAATTACCAAACCCATTTGGTTAGTAACTTTTGCTCTCAAGTGTACCTGCATTTCCAGGTGGAATTAAATCCAGGATGACCTGCAGATCCAGCCACGTAGTGGCACCTGCAGTGTGGGTGTGAGCTTCCCAAGAAGAAAATATAGCTTATACTTCTGCAAAGAAAACTATGCAGCAAGTAACAAGGCAGACAACACCAGCCCTGCTACAGCCTACTACTTCACTTGACAGCAACTACTTTATAGGCTCCCTGGTAGGCCAGGCAGGCCAGGCATGAAACACTAAACCTTCTCCAGATTGAGACATCCTGACAGCAAGTAACTAACCCCTGTGCTGAGGCTCACAGCCACGCACACAGCTGCGCAAGCCATTTTCCCAGCTGTTGTGCGTACTGGCAAGCACACCTGCGGCTCACAGGTTTAGTTTGCCTCCAGGTGCTGCAGAGCAGATCACCCTGCCCCAGTTCACTTTGCTGGGCAGTTGGGGCACAGCTGAAGGTATCCATGCATAAGTAGAGCCAGTCCCACAGAAACATCCTCTGGCTACTTGTGCCTTATCCTCACCCTCTGTTTATATCACCCTGACTGGTGTTAAACCCAGCATTTTAAATTGTTGGCTGCTGCAGCAAATTTTTTGCATGTGTGATTTTTTGGGGGAGCGAGATAGAGGCAGTAGACAGGGCTGTATTCTCAGGATTGTGGTTAGTTACAGTACTGGGAGGATACACCTGTATAATACTAGGTGCCTTGCTCTGTGGAGAGCAGGGACTGGCAAAGTTCTGGGATCCAAAAGGGGCTGAGCATCTGATGCAGCAGGAGCACAAAGCACAGCAAACAGGCAGTGATGAGTCTGGCACACAGAGCTCCACCAACAGCCTCAAGCACAGAACCCACACGCTCTGTTAATTGGCAGGGGCCTGACCTACAGAGACTTCAGTAACTGTTAATAGGCAGCTCCTTCTCACTGTGTTGATCTCTTGAGTACTTGTTAGTTTAATGAACAATTAAACCAATTTTTTTAAAGGTACTGCTGTCCATTGTCCATGTGAATGTAAGGGAATAAATAATTAAAATGATGCAAAAAGGGTTTAGTAAAATATCAGAATCACAAATCATTTTTGAAATCCAAGCACATGGCACTCCACAAAAGACCATCTCACAAGCAGTGCATCTACTTTAGTACTTTGGTTTGCTTCAGGACGGCATTTTTAAGACTGTCTTCCAGTCTTACTTACTTTCCATTTACTGCCTCAGACATAAGAAGGTACACGCCAAGAACACACCCAAGCACTGCAAACGCTAATAGGGACTCAGTCCTCAGGACCAGACTAGTGACATTCTGAAGCAAAGAAATCACAAAATGTAAGTAGTGTGTATATGAGAACCTCAGCTGTTTTCTTCTATGGATCTGTTTCTATTATACCCTATGACCTGTAACATAGACATAGTCAAAATATTATCACTCACCCCGGTAACAGGCAGCCCACGTGGAAATTGAGAAAAGAAGCTAACCAGTACAGGCCATAAAACTAATCAGGTACAACATCTAAAGCTGACCAGCAGGAAAATATAACCCACTTTATACTAGGAAAAGTAAAAAGTAGTCATAAAATTAATACAGCAACACACACAGCGAAGTGTAACGAAGAAAGCAAGATATGTGCAATGTAAGTGATTGCATGTGTGTGATCAGCACCTGAAAACATATGGGATCCATAAGTTACTTTGCATCCTTTTTATCTAGACATGGCAGCATGGGTGGACAAAGGAACCCTCAGTGTCCAGACCCCTGTGAAACACCATCATCCAGCCCCATGGTTGTCAGGTGAGATGCAACAGGTCCAGGTGGTTTAGTCAGCAGTACGAGCTTGCCTTTCATCTGTGATGTACATACCTTGACATAGTCTTGAGACCCACAGGCTTGATATTGTATACTCTTTACCCAGAGCCGGTGTGACTGCAGTAAGACCTCATAAGCTGAGGCAGGAGAGAACAGTGTCATCGCTTCAGTATAAGTGGGTATTTACCTTTCCCCAAAAAACCAATGTCTCTAGCTTGTCAACACCAAATCTCCTCAGTACCTCGACTTCTGATACATGTTCATTGCTTTTGCTGAACATCTCCCTGTAGTCTGTATATAACAAGCTATAGAGACCGAGAGAGTAACACTCCCTGAAGAAGGAGCTGCATCTGCAGGAAGCAGGCAGAAGTAGGGGGGAGTACTCAATGTCAGAGGAGAATCCTATGACGTCAGGCTAAAGTGATCCCTGTGTTTGGGTCCAGGAAGGGAAGATCCTGGGCTCTGTCTATATTACCACTAAGTGCAATAAGAACAGATCATTCTTATGACTGATGTTAAGATCCCAGAGTCAATGCTTTGTGTATTTCAGGAGTTTCTACCCTGGACTAAAGGGTGGTAAGGGGGGGGGATGATCAGAATATTTACTTCAAAAGCAATTCCCTGGCCTAACCAAGGTGCTGGCATGCACACATACCCCATAGCATCACAAAATTTCACAATCCAGCTCCAAGAAGTTCTCACTCTGAGCAGTACTAGGAAATCCAGGATCTGCCCCCTAAACCCTAGTTCTGAATAGCTGATAACGAGCTGAGTATAAATGTTTAGAGTACATATGTTGATTATAATATATAATTATATAGTACTCAATGGGACATGAAAGGTCATGCAATTCTTTCCTGACTTGCCATTCAGGGTGCCTATCACTGGCATAACAGGCTGACGTCTTAGAAACAATCTCCATGTGCATGACTGTGACATGGGAAGATTTCTGATCCCTGTAGTACATCTGGATGGTTCCTGCAGGTGTCTCTTGTGGGGCACATCTGGCAAGGAAAATTCCATCCTCAGAAAGGAGCATTCTATTTCATGAAATAATATTTTGTTTAGATTACCTCTGTAAGCTGAACTAAACCTGTTTAAAATACTTCCCTAATTCTTGGAAGTCTCTAAGAATCAATTTCTGTTATTTCTTGCCTAAGAATATTTCCGGTTTCTACTCCTTTTAATCAACTAAATGATAATTTTTTTCTAATAAAACTTTTGAGAACAAGATCTTCCACTGTTTTCTTGTGCTTAATTAAACTAGGTATTCCCATTTCTAAAGCAGATAAATACCTTTTTTCTGTAAAGACTTCCTCTTAAATGAAGAATGCATTGAGTTTTTTTCTAGTTATATTTGAGTAGATGGAGTTTTCCTCAGTGAGTTCAGAAATTCTGGAATTTTCAGAGCCTGGAAATAGAGAAAAATGCTTTTTCCAGAGACCATTGCTATGGTGCCCCTTCAATTTCAACTATATATATAATTCAATGGAATAACGTTCCATCTCTTAGAAATAAAACATACTTAAATTAGTTGCTAATTCGTCAAAGAGCAAAAAGGACCTGATATTCACCAATGCAGACAGAACATAAAGCAGAAGTTTACAGACCTGAATTTAACAGACCAACATTAGGTCTAATATTGAATACTGATGTTGCTGTCTAACCTACATAGCACAACATCCAGCTGGCAAATGCCCTGTATGTTCACATGTGCAATGTAGACAAGTTTTCATTAAAAACTAATCAGATTATGATTCTTTTGCTCATTCTGGTAAGCAGCTGCTTACATGAGCAGCCCAGTCATGCCAAGGAAAAGATTCCGTAATTAATCCTGTCTGAGGGTTAATTGCTCACCAGTAAGGATCTCGCAGACCAGTCCATTCCAGTTAGAATGGTCTTCAGCCCCCTCGACTTGTCTGGTCTCTTTCTGTTTCAGAGTAGTTCTATTGTGGACAATAGAGAAAGTTTTATAATTGTGCTGCTGCCAATATAAAGAAGGATTGTAACCAAAAGTAACTCTATGCATTTGTATCTTGAGTAAGAGAAAACCACCAACTTCTTTTTCTGCATTACAAAATGAAAAAAATTAAACTCTGCCTAAGTTTTATGTATTTGCCATTTTCCCGTCTTCTTCCATAGCCATTTTTAGGAAGTGTGAAGAAAAATCGCAAACTATCAACTCATTGCTAAAATTATGTACACACAGTGCTTCCAACACTTTTCTACTTACAAAACCTTTATACCACCAGAGGGAGTTCAAAGACAACTTATTCAGTGAATGTACTGAGTGGAAACTGGTTTCTGCTGTCATGCCGGACACAGAGCATGCATTTTTCTATGTAAGGTGTCTTTTGCTCAAATTTTACTTGGATTTATGATAAACAGAAGTAGGATATTAAAATAGTTTTAAGAAAGGAATAAAACATATATATATAAAACCCCAGAGTTTAGGTCAGAATTTTGTAAAGGTACAATCCAAAGCTGTTTGACGTTTTTCTGTTTCTTTATAAACATCCTCTTCCAATGTATAGTACTCTTAAATACCAAGAGGCATGATGTCTGGATGCAGCTGAGGACCCATCTCCTCCTGCACTCCCACTCCCAGTGGTTTGGGAGAGTATTGGGCAGGTGTCACTGATACAAAGCAAAGGCGGTGTCAGCAGGCAGAGGCCACCTTTCCCCCCCACTATTCCCCAAGGCAGGGCAGATCTGTGGAGCCCAAGCTGTCTCTGGCCAGGGATTTGGGTGTCTCTGTACTGTGCTTCCCACTATTTTCATTAGCTGGATTTTTTCCCATTATTTCCCTTCTTCCTGACCCTGGTTCCTATTATGCCCAGACTGTATTCAGTGTTTTGGACATTTCTCCCCCTTTCAGCTTTCAGCCCCTAGATGGTACTGGGTATTCATTGGCAAGCTGTTACTGTTTTCTGAAACCGGAGTTAAAGACTAAAAAAATGCTCCCGAGAGCTAATTCAGATGCTGTGTTACAGGATATGCAGAAATTAATACAAATTAGGCAAGGGAAACAAGAAAATACTGGGATTTTTATTGTAAACTCTATATAAAATGGCATGAATCCATACACCTTTAAAAATTTTGGAGATTAGTACTTTTCAACAGGTATTGTTTGAACAGTTGAACAAAGTTTGCTGAAGTAGTTTAGTTTAAATCTAGATTAAAACTCCTTTTTGCTCCCAAATTAACTTCTCAGTTCAGACACTAGGCAGATCAGTAAGGCAAGAGATTCTCAACAAAAACTCTCAAGTCCTTAAAGAAAAATGGTGATTTTCTTTAAAGGAAATGTGTCCAAAATCTTTTTTTTTAAGGTGTATATTAAGAAAAAATCTATATGCTTCTGATAAGGAGCAAGGATTGTAATCATTTAAATATCTGGCAGAATTTTGGGGAGCTGTAAGTAGTACAATGGGCTTGGATAGAGTTAGTATAATTTTAATGTATGAATAGCCAGCAGTGTAATCTGTCTTTATAAACCATTATAGGCTCAGATGTTACTACAGTCCCCTTAAATATTGTAATGTATATTTATGTTTCTTATTGGATGGAAGTCCTACAACATGCCTGTGTGGTAGCAGATCCCTTTTCTACAGGGAGAAATCTAGGCTACACTACCTGGCACCTGATGAGTAAGCACTCCTCAGCTCTAGCTCTGAGGTGCATAACTTCTGCATTACATTCTTGCCTGCTGAGGCTAAGTCAAATCAGTTGAAAAATGTTAACATAGTGGAACTGTTGGTTGATTATTGTTATTTACTGCTAATACTATGGTAGCACTGAGATGCTACCAGTCTGGGTTATTGTGGTAGATATTTACCCACCTACAGAAAATTAAAAGCTGCGCAAGAGAATTTGCAATCTAAAAGAGACAGGCACTGTCTTGCTTTCCTGGGGACACTTGTCTCCTGAAAGCCTGAGAGGAGTGTAAGCCTGCTCCCCTCCATGCCTCAGAAGAGGCATGTAGTTTCCAAGGTCTACATTTCACTCCTGCATTAAATTCACCTTAAAACTGAGCCTGAAATATTGCATGTGGGCTTTTATGCCTCAGTCACTGAGTCTGTTAGAAAATGGATCTTCAGCTAAAGAAATAACAAGATTAATTTCTGGTTGGCATAGTGACATAGCAGCAATATACTATATAAAATTTCATGTGCTTTATATTAGGTATGTATAGAAGCTATTGTCTTCATATCTGATGGGCCTTACAGTTTGACATTTACTCTCTGCAATGAGCTAAAGCTACCCTCAGCAAGAGCTAATGTGATAGATAATTTTTGATTTCTGGTGCTGCAACATGCTATGGGAACTTTGGACAACTAACTGTGAAAAATTCATATAATGGGAGAAGGCAGCTAGCTATTGTCTTTTGGGGATACCTTGACCAGTTTGGAAAAAAAAAATGTTAGAAATCTTCTTCAAATCTGCAGTTCTGAAAAAGCTCAGAACAAACTTGAACCCTGTTGAGAAGTTTTTTTAGTGTGATGAAGCATTCTGCTGACTCTCACTTAAACTCCACTAAAATCAAAAAGGCATCAGAGAAATTAATCCTGGTAGAAATAACTTAGAACACAGTTAAATAATCCAGGCCAAGCCAGAATATGACAGAAGGATCGATGCAGAAGTCACTCTAATAGGCCCTTCTGTTGCTAGCAATCATCTTTTGAATTTTTGCTGTATTGATTACTGGACTCTCATTCAAGGCTGGTTAAATCTGAGGCAGCCAATTTCCACCCCTCTGTGACTAGGTAAGAAATGAAGTGGCACTCAGTGATTATGCTACATAGTTATTTTTTTTGTGTTTTAAAGAATGGTTATCATTGAGTCACATCACTGCAGCTAAAACCATTCAAGAAAAAAAAAATCCATTGTAAAATACTGGATTTCCAGAACAAATTCATTATTACCATGCTAGATCAAACCAACAGTTTGTTTTACCAAGCAGCCTGTTTCCGATGGGTCTTATATTATATTGCTTGATATGGTGACGTATAACTGTTTCCAAGGACATTATTATACTGTGTGTGGGGGCGGGTGGCATACTTGGCTACCTGTCAGAATTAAATCTGACAAGGCAGAAATAGCAACCTTTTACAATTATTTTTATTATTTGTACATTGAAAGCATACAGTGGCCCCAGTAAGGTTCTTCTGGGCTGGTCATTCTGCAAAACACTGCCTAAAAGAGTTTGACCATGAATAAAATTAAATCTAGTCTCTTTGAGACAAAGTAATAAGTGGACAAAGGAAGAAGTTCCAAAGCATCATAAGGGCAGGAAAAGCAAAGCAAATACAGGAGTTGCAAAGTTTGATCATCTTCAAAATTGTGGATGAAGATAGATTTCTTTCCAAATGATGGTTTGAATATTCAGAAGAAAGGTTATAGAAAAGAAGAACAGAAGCAGCTCTTTAGCGAGCTAGAACAGGTGACCAGATGACGCTACCTGCTGCATGTCAGCAGGGCTCCATCCCACTTGTCAGTTAGAGCTGCCAGCGGAGGCAATGCTTTCCATCCACTCACCAACTAATTCAAAGGAGGTGGGTAAGCAAATCCCTACAGCAAGGGTGAATACCTATTCTAGCTTACCATAACACCTGAAAGACAAATAGAGTGATATGTGGTGCCATTAGTCACCCAATATGTGACTTTATTATCAGCACCTATATGCTGATACATGCTACCTTAAATTAACTCTACATCTGTTGCAAATAAGCAACGCTACAGTTAAGGACAATCTCACATACTGCTGTGGCGGAGTTCAGGTTCTGGTGTTGTTTCTGAGGTCCAGACATTGTTCGCTGAGGACGTTAGGTCAGGACCTTCTTTTCCTTGTGTCCTTATCTCTGGCCCATCCTCCATACAGCATCAGTCTCTCTTTACAAGCTCACAGATGCTCTGCAAAACTAATTTCTTCTACCTTGTCAAGGTCTTTATCATGTCCACATCAGAGAGTCAGACTTCACAGTGCATTCCCTTCAACATCCTCTTGTCTTCTGAACTGCCTCAATCAAGTTTATGCTACCACTAACATGGGATCAAGGAAAGCAGTATGTTCTTTGTTGTAGTGTCAGCTGTTCTTCCGTTCCTCCCTTGTCTACTTTTAGGAGACTCCAACACTATCTGCACAACAATGCCTCCCACTGATTCTGCCTACGAAGAAGCACATGTCAGAAGCCATGAAGAAAAGCAAAGCAAGGCAGCAGAAATGCTAATTCTTCAAGGATGGGAAAAGAAAATATGGCATAAATGAAGAGCTTCTGTATCCTTCACTGTTAAAATGTGTTTGTACTCAGAAAAACATCTTGCAAAAAACTGTTAAAAAAGAATCTGACCCAAATTTCACTGAAGCGGGGAGAAGAATGGTTCTCAGATGCTCCCATGCTGGGGATGCCGCACAGAGTTTAAGGAACCCAATGCAATTCTCAGGCAAGGGTTATAAGCCTTCTTAACATGCAATGATAAAGTTACCAGATGCTATACTTGCAAATATATGTGGCTGAAAATGCATATTTTGTTACCTTTAGCAACTGAATGAACGATTAAGTGTTGGTAAAAGACATCTGCCTAATAAAATGAGAAGTGTTTCTATATAATTTACTTGTAGTAAATTATATTATCCTAGTTAGTAGTATAAATGTGCTACCAACTCTCGCTTTCCTTGTCCTTAAAAAATCACTACTAAACACTTAAATAAATGAAGGCATTTATAACATTAGATGAGCAAATTATGGACTTAACTATATTATTTTTTTTACAAAACTGCAGGGAAAAAAGTATCTTATGAACAAAAAAAGTGGCTAAGCACTAAACGATATAATACTAAACTCTACAAGGAATAAGCGAACTTAAATAATTTACTAAACTAGTGAAAATCATCTGAATCTTATATAAAATTTCCAACCACTTTCCCACCAACTTTATTGCAATTAATGGGTCCAACAACTGTGTTTCCAACACTGTTCATACTACAGTGAATTAAATTGTTCCAAAGTTAAATTGCAGAATATGTACTCCATTTTTATTCACTTTCTCACAGAAAATTTTACCAGAAAATATGCTATTAATACACTGCGGTTACCATTGTTTATAAACAAAAAATCTGATTGTCAGGGTTTGTGTTTGTAGTGCGTGTTATTTATGCAAAACTGTAGCTAAATTATGCTAAGTAGAAAACTACAGATAAGAATGAATCTTTTATATATTTAGAACTGTGGTTACAAAAATTAAATCTACTTGTAGATGCCTAAGAAATTTATGCACTGTGTAATTACAAAGTGCTAGAAATACAGTTACAGACTTTTTAATAAGGGGTAAGCTTTTCATTTTTTTCCCTCTTATTTTAAATATTGCTTCATCTAAGACAATTTATTCCTTTGCTTCATAACAAGTTAGTAGGCTTTCCAAAGTGAGGATTTTTCTAGAGTTTTGCTATTTGTTTTTCAAGGGAATAAATTTCCAGGAACTGTTTATATGCACTTTTTATATTCAGCAATAAGTATATGGAGTGACTTAAAACAAAAAATCTCCAAGATTCAGAAGATCACGTGGGTCATCAGTAAAAATCTACACAGCTCATAAAAGCTTTCAGCTGAGAAAAGGATAGACAAGAAATCACAAAAATTCTTACATAATAATAACATTTTAAACAAAGTAAGTTTATGAAAACTTCCTAGAGTGCCTCGGTCCTATAAAAAATAAAATCAGCCCTGTTCAGTATATTCCATCCTTTAAAATTAAATGTAGTTTGGAAGAAAAAAAAAAGGACTTTGAAATCACAAGTGCAAACCTTGGCAACATTTATCTGGAAGCAGCTACTTCACCACAGCCAGAGTAAGGATGATCGCTCTTCCCAGCATTAAGCTTAAGATCAAGATCAAAGAGTCCAGTGCTCAGAGGAACAGGGAGCAACAGGCCAGAATTTGCTTCGGAAGGGTGATGAACATAGGCAAAAAGCAAGGAGGAAACCCAAAATAAGGGTACTTGGTTTTATCCTTTCATGTTTGCTTTGTATCTTTGAGTTAATAAATAATGCTTAGTTTAAAAAGTCCAAGTGCAAGGAAACAGATGTGCAGCTGGGGCATTCATTCCAGTCTCATTCAGTTATCTGTCCAAAGGCTGCCTGATCCAAACTCTGTACCAGTTTAAAGCAAAGGTGGGCTGCAATAGGGGTGTGCTTACAAAAACCTGTCTGAGTGCCCTCTCCACCAAGGACCATGTTTATCTACCACAAAACTAACAATTTCCTGGTGTACACACAGATCTTTCCCAATCTAAGCAGAGCTTAATGTGGACTCAAGAGCTCCCTTGCCCTCACTGCAGCTGGCATATCTGAGTGAAGAAATCCATTCTTAACAAATCTGCACTTATTAGAAAATTATTTTGACAAAGGATTCCCAACTGTCTTGGCCAAGGACTTTTTAAGAGCAATTTTATTTTTTCTTACTATTTACCTACGTGGTAACAGAGATAAAAGAGCCACATAACATGTCACACCTTACGGGTTTGATTGTTTACCAATACCTCGTCACTAACATAAGCATGACAGGTGGCAACAGGTCTGAGCAACAAGGATGAAGCACTAACTGGCATAACAAAGAAACATTTCAGGGACAGATTAATCTCTCTGGGGGGGAAAATGTGCAAGAGTGAGCACAGTATTTGCTCCACTTTGTAGGTGTCTCATGAACATAGTAAGAGAAGCCAGGTCTTTTCAGAAGTCAGGTTATAATCAAGGGCAACATATGCTTTGGAAAAGAGTTACCTCAGTAAACTCCCTGCAGCACTGTTGCTTGTCAGCTTATGCTGGGTATCACACAAATATTTTGTGATCCTCTGCAAGAACATGACTTTGTCTTACAATGCAATTGGATGGCTTACTCTTTTCACAGCAACAGTATATATACATAAGAACCTACTGAGGCAGTGTGTCCAAAATAAACTACTTACGATATATATGAATTGCCATAAAAGTGGGGTAAGTATTGATATTGTGTATATATGTACATTATTGCTTTTGTCTCCAAAGCAATGTCAGCTCAAAAGCTCTTTCAGGACACACTACTGTGATACTATTAGGAACTCCATAATATCTTTCTGCAAACAGCTGAACTCCCTAGAGAGGAAAAACATTGCCATCTGAAAGCTAATCTTACACACCTTTCTATTTCCCAGGGAATTCCTAGTCAAATGGTGCATTGATTTTTTCCTCCTACACAATTCAGGCACTTTTAAAATATGCTAATCTGGAGAAATAACACAAACAAAGAATACTTCTAAGAAGGTGATCTAACACATGTTTTTTTATTACCACGTTTATGAGAGATACCTACTCAAGAATCAATGAGATGAGAATGAAGATATGCATGCCAAAATCCAGTGTAGTATATGCTGTAAAATTATAACTACTTTCAAGTATATTTCAAGGGAAAACTATTGTTCAGGGTTGCCCAAGTGAGAATAAATAAATAAAAAGGACTGCTAACTTGCTTTGATCAATGTACAACCAAGTCTTGAGCTTGCTTTTGCCATCGTATATCAACTAGCTCCTCAGGAGGGAATTCTGCATGACTAAAAATACAGTGATCTGACCAGATTCTGGCAACCTGCTTTAGCTGGGCTGAAGATGGAGAGGTGTTTGACTGTACTTTCCTGAAATAAAAGCCAAGAAGTCATCGAGTGTTTAAAAACCCTAAATAGGAAAAGTAGTCTTTGCACTGTCGGAAAGGCATTTCAGGTCACATTATGGCTGTTACAAGTAGATTACTCACGATTTGTGTCAGGATGTTCACCTTCAGGAGGAACTATTTTCTCACTGAAGTTTCCAAGAGACAGCATTTTATCCAAGCAGCTGGGTGCTGGAGACAGTTTTTCTGTAGGCAAAAACTAATGATGCCTTGTTCAGACTAAATACCATTGATGTTTTAATAGTTCCTAACTATTATATATATATTTATATATATTTAGTTTCATCCACATATATCATCCCACAGTTATGCAGACCTATAGATTAGGCCAGTAGTCCAATCAATAGCCCCATAATAACACACTATCTCAATGAAAGAGAAGAGATTATCCAACCACACAAAATAGACCTGTAAAATAATGCCCTTATTTTAAATGGAAATGACATTGACTTCCGTTGGAGCTTTGCCAGTAGTTAAAAAATCAATTTTTTATATCTATTACATTGATATATAACCTTTTAGCAACTGAATTTCACATAGAGTAATCTATGAGCTCTCATCAAGTGATAATTTCTATTTCATGTTCTCTGTTGTTCAGTTTTTTTCTGATGTCTCTTTTCCTTCCACAGACCTCATGGTCCTTCAAAGCCCTGTTTATTGTCAATACTATAAGGTAGAGGGTTACTTCTTCCTATAAAATAGGCATATTTATTTTTGATGATGTTTTTTCATGCAAGATCAAAAAATCCTGCATAAAAAGAAAAAAAGTTAGCTTCCACACGAATTAATTCATCCAGAGGAAAATACTTATTTCTGTTGTTGGATTTAGTTCTAATAAAAAGCCATAATGATGCAGAAATAACAGCATAAGCACAGGAAATTTTTGTGCATACACATATAGGGTGCTGCTTCATCTCTCTAATGTTCAGTACTAATCAGAATTGAAATCATGTGAAGTGCAATCTCAGATAGTCTCACCCCATTAATTACAGAAGAATTACCAAGATGATAAATGAAACAGCCCACAGTGCAGCATGGTAATGAATGCCTGCAACCCACAGAGAACCCCATTCTTTACCAGTGTACCAGAAATAATGCTACTGAGCGGAGATTGCACTGCCAAACCAGTAACAAGCAGCACTGAGAAACAGAGACCGGTGACACAGAGGGTGGGAGAGAGCCGAATAAACACATGAGTGGAACCCCACAAGCAGCCCATGGCTGCCAGCAGTGTTGTGCCAGGGCCAGGAGAAAGCAGGATCCCTCACACAGCAGAGGAGGATGCTCTGCTCTGGCTCAGGGATGGTGCAGCAGAAGCACAGCAAGCAAGCAAGCAAGCTTGCTAGAGCAAATGGAGGTGGTCAAGAGAGTGCTGAAGTCTTGGTGCCCATAAGGAACAAATGTGATTGTCATTTTAGAGTTTTCCAAAGTACAGTGACAATTCTGTTCCTCCCACTTCCACACACAAATGCTCTCAAGTATTTAGATCCCAGACATATGTTTGGCTGTACTTTCGTAAGGGGAACACTCCGTTTTGAAAGGGTTTCTAACCCAGAAGTTGAAAAAATATCCTTGAAAACAAATTAGCAGCCTGTTCTTTGTCAGGCAATGAATGTCAGTGAACAAAAACCAAAGGGAGCTTTTAGTCTAATGGCAATAATTACCAGGGGTGGTGTCTGGAAGCACAACTCTATTTGTGGAATCAGGTAAGAGAGTGCGATTTGTATTTCAGAGCAAACACAAACGCTGAGACCTTTTACCAAAGTCCTGGCAGCAGGGTGCTGCTGTCCTCTTTGGTCACACTTGGGCACATATCCTGTGAGACTCACTCTGCCAGCTTCAGCACTTCATCTATTTCTGAAGAATGTTTCTGTTGAACCATAAGAATTGCTGTCCACCAGTGGCCTCATTTTTTCACTGGTTTCTCCACTTCTGTACGCATGAAGACCTTCATATCGATACAGTGGTGAGGAGAATGCAGGAAAAAAAGTCTTATGTTGTCACTTGTTATGTAGAATATGTAAAGTGTCACTGGGGTAAAAATTTAAAAAACAAGTCAGTGTCTCTGCAAGTTACTGGGAGTTTCATCACCGTCTTCAATGGGCAGAGGTTTACCTCTCCTGCTGGTTCTAGTAACAAGAACTTGTCCCAAAACAAACAGGCACAGAATCCCCAAAAGACAGATGAAGAAAAGTGATGTCTCTCAAAAGAAACAAAAGACAGAAGTGATAGTCCGAAGGGTTCCTGTAGTTCTGCACAGCATTTTGTCTGAAACTCTTCTTCCTCATGCAATGATACAGAACTACGTTTGGCCATGGACCACAGGCAGCAGTTGAGTGAGATCACAGCTCCAAGAAAAATAGCGGGGGGAAAGAGAAATTAATTCTGCCTTTTCAAACCTTGTCAATTAAAAAAATACCAATAGCATCAATCCCAAACTGTATTATTGGAAGTCTAACCGTTTCAGCAAACTGACAACACAGCAAACAGAAACCTCACCAGGTCCAAATTGATTCAACTGCTTTGTTTTAGTAACACTATAATGTTTAAATTAATGTCAGTTTGTGTAAGCTAGATTGTCTGATACTTCACTGTAATTAAGAACCTATCACATTGTCGGGGCAGCTGAAAGGCAGAAAGCTATCTTAAGCTTCCAGTCACTAAGCAAGGATGAAGACTTGGTCCTGTATTAAATCAGGCACAAAAACGGTTGATCAGAGGCTTGCCAGGCTGACCTCCAGGTGAACTATACCTTCACAGTACAGATCCTCGTCCTTTAGAAAAAAGAGGAGCTGAGCTGAGCTAATGCACTAACCAGAATACTAGATTTTCTTGCAACCACATTTCTAAGAACCCCTACCAGCTGGCCCAAAGTTTACAAAGTTGTAATATTTTTCACCTGGTTTTTATAGGGATAGAAAGGGAACAGGTATCAATAGAATTAAGATATGGAAATAAGATTTTTAATGTGGCATGGATGTTGACAATTCAGGGGAGGTTTTAGCTGTCTTGATTGCATTAATGAAGAAACAACCTCTCTGGTAAAAAGTTTGCATGTCTCATTCCAGTGAAAGTGAACAAGCTTCATTATGGAACAAAACAGCTCAATAAAGCAATGTTTCTTTAAGTGTGAGGCTAAAAGAATTAATTACACCTCTGAAAATCTTCTGACAGGGACAACCCTTTGGCATCAGCCATCAAGGTGTGTTGTCCCAAGACAGATATCCAGGCCACTAGCGCTGTTCTGGTTCACATGCAGACTACTAACCCACTGAGCTTTGATTTTTCTGATGTGAATCAAAATTGCACTGTTTAAAGCTTACAAGGCCAAAACCTAAAAAGGAAAAAGAAAGATTTGCTTTCAAAGACAACTGATTTTTAGCTTGATCTGAAATACTCATGAACTGACCTCAGCAATTGAATTCAAAAGCTGTCTTACCATGGATGAAGATGAGTAACCAGAAGATCAGGATATGGGAACAATGTTAGTTGAAGTATCTTCAAGAGTGTTTCTACAGCATCTATTTGTAAAAGTCTAGGTTTCAAATAAATTTCTACTATCTTTTTAAATCTTGATAAAACAGATCTCCATATTCATTCCATTAATTTGAATTAGAGAGATTAATAAATAATTCCTTATCTGAGGAACTGGTAGGTAATTGTACTCCTTCCACTTTGGTTTTTATAAGATTTTACTTCCTTGGAAGCAAAACATCCCTACTACCTCCACATTTCTTTGCCTTCTCACTTCAAAGTCTGACCCTCTAGAATTTAGGGTGGATTTTCACAAACAAATTTTAATATCAAAATAGGATTAAAAGAAAAAATATATCTTTTTTTGAGCTGCTATACTACCTTTTAGAGTCTTCACTTCACAATCCTACCTGAGTCTTTTGCAACATCTTAAATAACATAAGTATAAAATAATCTCTTCATGCGGGAATATCGGCTTCAGGTTCTGAGAATTAATTTGTTAAACAGACAATTTAAATACTGAAGAGTTAATGAGGAATGCCATTTGCTCGGTTCCTTAATAGCGTAAGTTCATGGCAATTTCAAGAGGATGGTACTATTTTTGAAGGGTATTGTCATATCACATTCCAACCATACCCTTAGCTATGAGCACATATCCTACAATTCCTTTTATTGCACTGTGGAGGCAACAGCTGATATTAAGCTTTCCCTTGTAGCACAGCCAGCACCAGTGATGAGTTTTTAGACTGAGATACAATAATTAGTCTCTAAGTACAGCTTCTTACCTCACCAAGGGTACAGGATACATTATAGTACTCAGTGAACTCTTCATGGATAATAATGGCATCATTCATAGGCCAGGAACAACATCGCTCATTGTTTGAGACAAACCACTTGCCCTCCCAAAACTTATTAAACTTGTTATTGTGAAAGCCGTGGACTCAATTTCATTTCAGTTTCCATTCAAACACTTTTTAAATAACTAGACCTACAGATTTGTCTCAAAGTTTTTTGTCCACCCTGAAAAATCAGTCTTGCAAACAAGGCAAATGAACAGTCACAGTCACTCTCTCCACTCAGAAGAGTATTTTGAACTTGTTCATTGCATTGTACAGATCCTGTTCTGCAAGATACACATCTAATATTCCAAAGCTGTTAATTTCTCAATTTTTTTAAAAGTACTAGGTCATTTGTAGCCTCATGATAATCAGCAACTGCTTCTTCATGACAAAAAGAAACTTGGCATTTCTCAAAGTTTCCTCCAGGGAGGATTTTCTGTTTTCTTTTTTTCTAGTTTGGTTTTCCCAGTTAGAAAATTGACCCTTTTTGAAAGCTTTAGTAGTGCATTCGGTCGATAGTTTCCACATAAAATCTGGAAACAAAGTTCATTTGGTCTAAGTTCAAAATGGACAGCATTGAAACCCAGCTAGTATGAGCAGGAGGGAAAAAAAATAGCCCTCATAACCAAAATTTACACAGAGCGGAAAGGCTTGTGTATCAAAAATGCCAAGCAATCACTGTTTGGAATTGGTTCTTTTTCCTAAACAAAGGTGGAGACTACAGTGGAGGAGTAAGTTTTCTAGTTACTCCTAGCAGTGTTGTTTCCTCTTCTTTAAGGGGCCGTGTTTTCGAATTCCTGGCTTTAAAATGTATTTTTTTCCTTCAGTGACTAATCAGTATGGATAAAGTTGGACAGCAGAACTAAAATCATACTGTTCTCTGGCAAATGTTTTCTGCCATCTCAGTTGTGTACGCTCACAGTAATTCTCAAACCTTGCCCTCTGTTCTTGCACTCCAGAGCACCTTGTGCCTCCCCTCTGCTGTTCATCCACGCCTCTCTTTACCTGACTGTTTTGACAAAGAAGACAACTACCATTACAGCCGAACCTACAAATATTGGTGCATTGGTGTCAGCTGTTGCTTAAATCATTTGGACATCCTGTTGGCTGGAATGCCATCTCTCAGCTTGTTCAGGAAGAGGAGAAGAAGGAGCACCAGGACACCCCGAGACCTGGTGCTTGTGGAGCAGCAGCTCCCTGAATCTAAGTGACAATGAAAGGGGGTGAGAAATCTTCATGCACTGCAGACTAGAGGGAAAAGCCTAAGAAGAGTAAATAGTATTTCATGCACTGCATTTCAGGTAACAGAGATGACTATGACAGTAAAAAAATAAAAATAAAAAGTTTTAAAAAATATGTGCTGAGATTCCTGCCAGTTTTGCAGACACATTCATGGTAACAACCCCCATCACCTTTCTGCCTTCTCCCTCCTGCAGGCTGTGCACCTCCTTCCAAACTCTAGGGAAGTTGCTATGGAAACCATCAGCATGGCTACAGAAATGAGGGGAATTATAGATTTCATCCACATATACATAATTCACTTTCTCAAAAAAAAATTGAAATGACACAAAATGGCAGGCCCAGTTACTGAGACGCTTTCACCCTGGGGGAGAAAGGAACCCCTGCAGAAGGGATCTCAGCTGATCATCAGCCCTTTGAGTCAAGGTCACCCTGAAGAAAAGTCCATCGGCAAACTCTGTCCCTCTTCAGCTGAGAATGGTTGGTGCAAGATGCCCATCAATGACTTTCATTTCTTTCTATTTTGTTGAACTTGTGTAAACTGCCAACAGAAGAGTCACATTGTTCCTTTTCTCTAGTTTTACATCTTGTTCTTACACATTGACATAGCATTTGGAATTTATTCCTGTTTGTAAGCAAAAATGTTTGGGGATCATTTCAACCCTGGTAGGTCTCTACGCTGGGCATAGATGTCTGCCTCAAAACTTAGACATCTAAAAAGAAAGTGTAGGTGCAGAAAAAGGAAACTCTATGAATTTTTCTCTGGTTTATTTTACTTGTTTAAACTTAAAATGCATTTAACACATGCTACATAACCACTTCTTCAGAAATCCTCTTGCAATTCAAAGTTTTCTAATGGCTGTGTATAGAAAGATGGAGTAAAATGGAAGAGTCAAACCATGTTGCTCTCTAATTCTTCAAGTTGAATTAAATGAATCCTGTATAGGGAAGTTGGGAGAACCTGACCAGAACCTTTTTCTTTTTTTTTTTTTTCCTTCCTTCAAAGTGACAGTACGATCTGAACTATATTTTTCATAACTAATGTAGCTTTATCTTAATTCTCTGTACCACATTGTTCTTTTTACCACTCTTTCTGTCCTGATCCATTGAAAAAAAGAAAGGAATTACAAGGTAAATTACATTTCATGGCACAACTTTCAGAACTAAAAGAACCAGGCAAGTATTGCCAGTTTAGGACTGAAAAACAAAAAAAAAAAAAGAAGCCTTCCCTTTCTAGGCCCCAATCCACTAAACACTTATCTAGTCATAAGCACATGAGTAATTTAAGTGAGCTCTTGGATTCAAGCCAATAGATAAATGTTAAATACGTGCCTGGCCCAGCCAATGCACACAATCTGTTGCTAAATGTGACATTTACATATCTATAGCTATATCTGTATCTATATATGTTTTGCATTTTGGAAGATTAGAAAAGCTGTTTATAAACCAGAACATAAGGCTAAAATCGTGATTAAAATTGTCCTGAAAATCTCTGTAGTGATATCATGAAGCATTGTATAATTTTGTTTGCAAAGGGCTTGGAAAAAACAAAGGTTGATACAATTTACGTTTAGCTCATTTTCAACTAAATATGGCATGTAGACAAGCTATGAAGGGTAAAATAAACAGGTTCTATGCACAATTCAAAATTTCAAGACAACTAAACTCCAAGGATTTTTTTCGATATTACCTATTTCAGGGGCATTGAAAGACAGCTGTGAGTTAAAATTACAGTTTAATTGACATTAATGCATTTTCCCAAAAATCACAGGAGCAGAACAGCATTTTGTCTTTTTTTTTTTTTTAAATTGAAAGTCGGGGGGATGGGGGGAAGGATATTTGACTCTTTAAAGAAAATAATTGTTTCAGTTTGACAAGAAAATTGAACTAACTGCATTGAAGGATGAGTGAGTTTAATGTTTCCAGACTCAAGTTTTTGCAGGTTTAACTGTCAAATAAAAAAATAAAGTTCAACTTTTTGTGGCTTAGATAATATATTCATATTTTCATAGAATCATAGAATGGTTTGCATTGGAAGGGACATTAAAGATCATCTAGTTCCAACCCCCCTGCCATGGGCAGGGACACCTTCCACCAAATCAGGCTGCTCAAAACCCCATCTAACCTGACCTTTAATGTTTCCAGGGATGGGGCACCCACAACTTCTCTGGGCAACCTGTTCCTGTGCCTGAGCACCCTCATAGTGAAGAATTTCTTCCTTTTACCTAACCTAAATCTACCATTTTTCAGTTTAAATCCATTATACCTTGTCCTATCACTACTTGCCTGTGTAAAAAGTCCCTCTCCAGCTTTCTTCCAGGTCCCCTTTAAGTACTGAAAGGCTGCAATAAGGTCTCCCCGTAGCCTTCTCTTCTCTAGGCTGAACAACCCCAACTCTCTCAGCCTGTCTTTATAGGAGAGGTGGTCCAGCCCTCTGATCATCTTTGTGGCCCTCCTCTGAATTCGCTCCAACAGGTTTGTGTCCTTCTTATGTTGGGGGCCCCAGAGCTGGATGCAGCACTCCAGGTGGGGTCCCACCAGACCAGAGCAGAGGGACGGAATCACCTCCCTTGACCTGCTGGCCACGCTGCTTTTGATGCAGCCCAGGATACAGTTGGCTTTCTGGGCTGCGAGCACACATTGCTGGGTCATGTTGAGCTTCTCAGCAGCCAACACCCTCAGGTCCTTCTCCTCAGGGATTCTCTCAATCCATTCTCTTCCCAGCCTGTATTTGTGCTTGGGATTGCCCCAACTCAGGTGCGAGACTTTGCACTTGGCCTTGTTGAATTTTATGAGTTTTGCATAGGCCCACCTCTCAAGCCTGTCAAGGTCCCTCTGGATGGCATCCCTTCCCTCCAGCATGTTGACTGCACCACACAGCTTGGTGTCATCATTTTTTTCATAAGTTTGGTTTATGAAAGCCAGGCAAACTACAGCTAAGTAAACAGAGATACCTCAACACTACCACAACCCAGATATTTAAAGAGAAAGAACCAGCCCTGTGTCCTTCTTATATACCAATAACGTAATCCTGTGATAAATTCACCTCAGTGGGACGATTGACTTAATCCATCACACCCTCATAAATTTGAAGAGGCACCCCTAAAGCTTTTGTTCAAATCCTATTGATGTCAACAGTCTGCATTAAACTTGAACAAGCCTTAAGTTAGGTCTTTAAGGGACATTTTGCTACAGTTGGTGTTTACACATCTCTTCCTACAGGAAATCCACTCATACACTGGGGCTCCCTACACATTCATAGTCAGATCAGGAGCAGAGGGAGGGAGACACTAGCATAAGCCTTTGAGGAGAAGGGAATGCTTACACTGGTCCACTGGTAGGGAGCTCCCACACTTTAAAATTCATAACTCAGTAATCTCTGCTAAGTTTAGCTACACAATGTTTTTCAAAATTAGCATGGGACAAGACACTTTTTTCTAAAGATAACTGTAGCACTCTGTCAGCCCTGATCCAGCAGCCCTATGGTTAGAGTATCCCCTTCTTCCCATCAGTAGGAGATGCAGCTTCCAATTCCCCATGTTGCTTGTAAAATTTCAGATGTGACTTTCCTCCTGTCCAATGTTTTTCACTGCCTGGGAACCTAATCATCCTGCCTTGTGTCAAAGGGAATAACTGTTGATTTAGGGTAACTTTAGTTCCTTAACAGCTTCTCAATACAGACCCTTGTAATCTTGAACAGCCAGAGATTGGAGACAGAAGGGTTCTAAAGGTGTCACTGGAAGAGAGACAGAGAGATCCATTTCCCCTTGTATGTGAAACTTCTGATAACCAGCCTGTGAAATCATGTCCCTCCTTTCACTGGGGCTTTAAGTATTCTAGGAAAACAAAGCTACCTCTCTGGTAGGGACTGATACCAACCTAATCTCACAGAACATTGTATAGCCCAGGTAATATATAGCCCACTGGTTATAGCACTTACTTTGATAGTGTACATTTGCATCTCCTAAGACAGAGAAGGTCTTAAAGTCAGGTTTTGCATATTGTTTTATGCTGTGTTGCAGCATCTTACTGAAGAAAGGTGACAACATTGCTTGCTCTTTCAAAATAGGATCATTACTTTCTGAAGAAACAAAGAAATGATTTAGACATGCCTATTGGATCAAGACCTTAAGGAAGTCCACAAGTTGAAACACTTTGTTAGTAAATCCCATCAATTTATGGGGACAAAACAGACATTAAGGAGTTGAACCTTTTACTGATTAGGTAGTCCTAAGAAGCTGAAATTGAAACTTGAGAAATATAAGCATCTGTGAGAAATAGGAGCTCCTATGATCAGGCAACATCTCCTTTTTTTTTTTTAAATCATGACAGCTTTGCACATAGATGTGTAAATGGGAAATTCAAGAGGACTTGGATACTGAAGTAATTTCTGTGGTATTTATCTTTATATTACAGTTATTAATAGAATAAGACTTTCATTAATTCAATGAATGTTTTCCTCAGTATGGACATACAAGACCTTATTTTCATAGTATCAAGGCTGGTATAGCTCTTGATGTTCTGAACAAAATAATCAACTTATTTCAGAAGCTCAGAAAAAAAGGCTAACTTTCCACACCTCCAGTGTTGCCCTTGACCGTGATTCCTGATATTAGAAGGTAGAAGATATGAATTAGAAGGTAGAAGAAATGAATCACCTTAATCCCCCCTCTACGCCTGCAAAAATTATCCAAATTATTGAAGTTCATTTAGCTAAGAATATTCAGGCCAATTTCTAAATCAAAATTTATAATTTCATAACAACATCTAAAAGCAATTCTTTGTCAGTTATCTGTTGTTGAGAGCTACCCAACATCATTATCATCTAATGGACCAAGACCTTAAAGAAGCACACACAGTGAAGCTAATTACCACTAGCATCTGGAAACAGTGGTGATAAGAACATCAGAAATATTAGGACATATATTAGATAGTTAGAGACTTGTAATCATTTGTAGCTAAGTTTGTATCTCATAACTTTTGGCAACTTCATCTCAGAAAAAAGTAAAAGAGACTGAACTGCTCAGAAGTCTTCTTAGGCAAAGAAAAGCATGCATCCCTTAAGTGAGGAAATGTAGAGAAGTTGCACTGATGTAATTCACACCATGGCTTGTTTATATTCACCCATTATCTGGAGGTAAATTAGCCCTCCCCATGAATATTCAGTATATGAGTTTGTCCCTCTTCTTCCATGGCTGATACTGACACTCAGCTTACTGATTGCCAGGGACACCTACTTTTGAGCACTGTTTTGAAAGCAAACCCACAGAAGGAACAAACCAATATTAGGAAACTTGAAGGATGACAAATGAGAGAGAAAAGTGGAGAGGGTCAAAAGGTTGAAAAATTCCTTTCCTGGTCCTGTGGATGGCCAGTGGGAAGTTGGCAAATAAGTGCTGTGATTTCGTTGTGCCTCAGATGTGGAGGATATAAATGGGAGACAAGGGGGAAAGACCTCAACAAGAAGTCTTTAAGGTGGAAGCAGATGAAGTGCAACCAGGCATGTTCAATGTTCACATGCTCCAGGATCCTCCTCTCATCACAAAAGTATTGCAAGTCTGAGGACCCCATGAAACTCACTACAAATGCACTTGTACTCAATGCTCCATGAAGGTTTTTCCACTTTATGCCCCCAGCATACAATGAGATTAACTCAAGGTATAAGCTGGGCCACCATGTTTCTTCTCTCTCCTGTGGCATTAAGATATCCTGCCAAGGCATAAAAGAAAGGTGATGGAGCTAGCAGAGCATGGAGGCACCATTTGGGGATTGTCTAAAAGACTGTCACAGCCTACAAAAGTGGTGTGCAGGAGCGGAGCTGAAGACAGAGAGGCTTACAGGTCAAAGGCTCAGGCAGGAGGTCTGCCAGACTGACATGTGGTTTGGGTAGAGGCTACACCCTGTGGGTAGGGAGTATTTTGCGGTTCAAGGACAACTTCACTTGTAGAGCAAAATGGAATAAAGTGGCTGGGCCATCCCACGCACTGGGCAAGCAGTGTGGAGTCTGCCTTGTCTGCCAGCTGTAGTCTAGGTGTCTGCAATTTTGGCAGTGCACACCAGGATCACCCCTACTTCACCAATGGATCTCCTCCTACCTGTGATAAGAGAGGGAAGTTATGCAATAGGGTCTCTGCTAGGACATCCACTCATTTTGGGGCCAGAAGAGTCTTGGATTCTCCCAAGCACACTGAGGTCTTGGAAAAAGATTGGAATCCAACACGTAGCTCTGAAGAAACCCTTTAAATCAAAGGATGCAACAGGCACATCACAGCCCTCAGAACTGGCAAAAGAAGATGCTTGCCAGGGTGCTCCATGTGAGACTGCTAGCTCAAGACAACAGGACAACCTGTTAGTTCAGCTCAGTGAGCAGCAACACCCTCAACTCCCACATAGAAGGCAAAGGAAGGACTTTGTTGTGATGAAATAGAGTTGGCCAGGCAAAGGGCAGCCCTGGCGCATTACTCATCAACAGGCCTGTTCAGGACCCAGCTTCACCAAGTATTCTGCAGCAGCACAAAGAGTCTGGAAGAACCAGGTAAGTAGAGGCCCAAACCAAACACCTTCACAGTGTCCACAAGATACCTGTGATACATCTTGTCAAACCTCTTCCCTGATAAAGGGACAAGAAGACAAGTGGCAGACAGTCCTTATACAACAGGTGGAGGAGGTCACAGGTCAGATAAAAAATTGTTAATGATGCTCCAGCCCAGAAATTCATAGTCCTGATCTGAGAGGATTATGTTCCCAGCACATAAACACTCTTTAGGGTTATGGCCTTTCCTGCAATCTCATAATCTGCTCTGAAAAGCAAAATTGAGTGCTAGTTCCTTGGATTAGGAAAGTCTCTTTCCTTTGGTAATAAAATGCTCTCCTGCATGAGAGGGGGAGAACTAGTTCAAACAGCAACAGAGTCCAGGGCCCACACATCTCAGAAGTCACAGTAAAACCCCATAGTCAGCTTGCCAATGCCTACTTTTTAGTAGGCATTTGGCAGCAAGCTTCGAAGAAGAGTGGGAACTCCACTGTCCCAGTTCTTCATACTGACCATTGCAAACCTATGCCATAGGACCTACCAGGCACTATGACAAATGGAATATAAAAAGATGGGGTGCACATCCTCTCCAGATATCCAAAAGAACTGCTGTTTTTTCCTAGAGACAGGGGATGTATTTCTTGGCACCTCTGTTCTTCCCCAAGGCACTGGCATACGTGCCAAAGTTGATAGATATATATCTCAAAGAATATGGACACAGCTGGACAAAGACACCCCAAGCCTGATGGGTTTCCAGCATCTGGAGCTCATGCTACTTCTGACATTTGCTGCATGAGTTGTCAAGGAAGATCAGGGAGGTAACTCTGAGAGAGATGTCCTGTCATCACATCTCACTACTGGCTGGCTCATATACAAAGTCGTGTCAAAAGAGTCTGCTGTTCTTGTTCCCCACATCCCACCACCTTTGTTCTAGGGTAGAGGTATACCTCAGTTCCACACAGGGGAAACAGGACTACCAGAAGATCAGTACAAAGCCCAAACCCTTGACATCAACCCAGCTGAAAAGCCAGTAGGTCAGCCTCACTGCAGAGAAGGGACAGCCACTTGTCACAGACAGGAGGTTGGAGAATTTTCCATTGATTGTTTTCACCTCTCCCCCTCATGAAAGATGGTTTTAGATTTGCTAGATATTGCCAGTGCACCCCCCCTTGTATGACTTGCAGATATATATAAGTTCATGTTTATACATGAATACGTGTCATTCAAAGACAAGTTTCTCCTCGAACACCCATTTGCACAACTGTTTTCTGAGGGAGCAAGAGAAAGGTATGCATATTGTCAAATTGAGATGGTTTCTAGCAAAATGTTTATCCCTACAGTTCTTCACATATTTCCAAAGGCAATAAGCCCTCCAGCTTCCAGGAAGGCTGCATTTGTTCTCAGGTTTCTTTCAGGAATTCCACACGCATCTAAACTGCACTGCTGTGGAAGTAAATAGCATCTACGCTAGCTCCAAAGAAAACCCTAATGTTTGTTCACCGGAAGTGCTTGCTCAGCACAAGCTACCCACGGGAGTCTTTATGCAACTTTTTAGACCACTTGTGGCCTTCACCAAGTTCCCTACTGCCCTGGCTATGCTACATACATGTTGGTGAACTTCACCACAGCTCATACAAGCTCTAAGTTCTCCACCTATAAGAAAAGTGAGCAAAGGAGAAACCATTTACAATGATCAGTGATGCCCAAACTATTCAGCTCACCAGAAAACATAATCCACCTTTAGTGGTGTAGATGGCCTCTCCTGAGCTTCTGGTCCACAATCAAAGTGCATGCATGTAACACAGTCCAGTTGCAAGTATGTATTAAATTTACCCCTTTCTGAAAGCATCAGACTTAAAGTCCCACAGCTCCAGTGTGTATGTTCTGTCACTTGAATAGCCCATCTGCTCACCACCAAAGAAATCCATGAGGTTCACCTCAGGCTGTCTGCTGTGGCAAGAAGCAAGGATTTATGTACATAATGTGTAGTGCATGTGCTATGAACCTGATGTGAGAGTGACTAGGAAATGCCTTTTGCCATCATGGCAGTTCATTAGTCCTGTAGCAAGGAGAGGGACCTTCAAGAGTGATGCAAATGAGAGTCTTCCTTGTAGACTACAGCTCCAACCAAGCAACCCAATGTGAAGTGTTGGAAAGATTTAGTGTTTTAAAGTCCCACATTTGAAATTTTTCTCTGCTAGTACTTCAAATTCCATTTTTCTGTAACCCCAAAGGAAATCACATTTCTTGTGTTGAAAACACTAAATATTATCACAGAACCAATTTGTCAGAGTTTACAGACAGCGGGCATTTCTACTCACTGATCTGTTTTCAAGTATGAACTACCAACAGACACTGGGAGGCGAAAAAAAAAAGGAAAAAAAAAAGAAAATAAAAAACCCCAGCAAATTTAACAGGAAAAAATGTGTAATTATGAAGCCCTCTTCACACAGGCAATGCTTGCCAGTAACATGAGACACCAGAAGTGATAGCTTATTATGTGGTGAACGTGCTGCATTCCTTTGGAAAACCATGCCTGACATAACAAAAAAAAACAAACCCTGTATATACTGCAAGTTCAAAATAAATGTATTTAAGTGTTTCTGTGGACCACCTGTAGGGAAAATTAGACTCAAAATCCTCACTGATGACTTACAAGTTTTACTCAGCTAGCCAGCTCTAAAGAAACTTTTCTACAGTTTCAGCAGTTTTTGCAGGTTCATGGCAACGAACAACTGATTTTCTGTGACTAAAATAGCAAAGCTGTCCATTACTGTATATTCAGTTTACAGCATATCTTAAAAATTTGACAGCTTTCACACAGAAAATAGTATTCAACAAATGAGTCTTTTGACTGCAAATTCTGAGCAAATCCTGCATACTTCCATGAGATTTACCATTTCAGCTGGGGGTTTGCCCAAAGAACTGCAGAATTTGGTCTATGAAGGAATATTTGGCCTATGAAGGGTTTTGCCTCTGCTCACAGGTTTAATTAATCATTAATGAATAATGGGGTTTTTTCTTCTCTTATTTTTGTTCCAAAACCGTGTATCATTTCTAACCTCTTAAAGAGAACAATAACAAGCTGAGTCCCCAAAATTTAATTTTACATCAGTATATTTAACATGCTGTGGAGTTATGTGTTTACAGTGACTGAGGACAAGCATTTTGCTCTCTTAAAGAGATCTTTTCCCTGCACAATTAGTGGTCAGACACATCAAAAGCCCAGTGCCTTTGAGTTATTTTCTCATGTCATAAGGTGGATCTCAGTGACTACAATTAAATGCCTGCATTCATGCAGGTTACATGAGAACTTTGCACCTGATACAATGACCAGCTGGAGCAAGCCTCTCAATTTGGGGATCAACAGAAACACGGTGGTCAAAATCTAATGTCTCTGTCTAGCCCAGAAATGCCTCTGTGCTCAGGATATTGCCCTTGGCAGGAAGAAGGTGCTCTTCATAAGCTACACCAACTGTTTAGTGCAAGCCACACCAGGCTGGACAAAGCAGAAGGAACTTCCAGTTTGGTGCTTTTGAAAGTAATAAATTGTTTACAACAAATTCATCACCTTCACAAAACAAACAGACAAAGCTTTTATTTGATTTTCTCTAAGCATATGGATAGAACTGGAGCTAACCTTATGCCTGCCAGAATGCTATCAGAATATTTGATGAATTATTAAGTATATTAAAAAACATATTAACAACCTCCAAGACTAGACACAAGACCAGGAGCGAAAGCCCTTTTTCCCATTTGCTCTGTCTTAACTTAAGGCAGACTCTTGAAAGGTATAATCTAATGTAATCTAATTTTGAATTTGAAACAATATAGTTACATTGACACAAGCACCAACTTTAATGCTTACTTCCTATTAAAAGTAGTAATATTCAGATTAATTTAATGTCAATAAATATTGATTTAATTTAAATCAAAGTGGACTGCAATTTTACCTGTATTTCAATTACATTATTGCTTTACAGCATCGTAATATAAAATAGCTCTACTACCATAGTGGAAAATATGCCTTTCACCTGCTCTGGAGAGTAAATGCCATTGAAATCAGTCTACCTCTCTGCAGAATAAAATTCTCATTAATCTATATAAGGATACCATAATCTCTCCACTCAAAATTCAGCTATACTTTATCTCCTAGACAGATATTTGACAGTCGTTAAAGCACGAACTCGGTTTTTAATGAGTAGTCCTGAACACCCAGTATTTACTGGGTCAATGCTGATAGATTGATAGATTCCCATCTATGTAACAGCCCATCAGTCCTTGTCTAATTTTATTTATTTTCTCACTTAATTTTTCGAATCCCACTTCAGTTCAAAAATGTCTCAGAAACTCACCTTTCTATAAAATCTTTCACATATTCTGGCCTGTTGCTAAAGCATCTGTTGAAAATGTTGGCCAATGGTAAGGCATGCATGTTTTCCTTTCATCTCTGCCATAGCTTTATTCCAACACTGTTTGTATTTTGGCAGAAAAGACACTATTCCCATTTCTTGGGCAAGAAGATCTCTTCTTTTTCCATGCCTAGAAACTTATGCTACCTGTGAAATCACTGCTTCGAAGCAATAGCTGCCTATGTCATGCGACCGCAGGGACTCAGGGGAGCAGCACTGCTGGCTGAAGGAAGGTGTAATGACAATTTTATCCTTCTGTGCTCTCTTCCCTCTGCTGCATGCTGTTTCCCTCGAACCTCCTCAGTACTCCCACACGCTTTCCTGCTGAGCTTTTCAAAGTGCTCCTCATCTTTTCTATGCTGTGGGGACATAGCTTGCAGTTTTAGGCCAGGATACACTACACTCTGCTGTATTTATGTTGAGAACCTGGAATGCACTGAGCTAAATTCACATCTCAGGTTAACTCCATTGATTTTTTTTGTTTGGCTCAATCTATCAGGCACACACACACAGAGCTGATTTTAGGGCTCTCTACCCTCCTTCCCCAGCTGAAAGTATCTCTTTCAAACTAGCTTTGCAGTGTTACTGAAGATATTCAACTTCCCAGTAACAGAGTTTCAATTTTCTCTTAACCTTCCATACAATGGGTCTTTAACTGATATAAAAATATAGCTGGGAAAAATAAATTCATCAGTAATGTGTATTCACAATGGCTAGAAATTATAGCAAATTCACACTGCCCTAATCAAACCATTTCAGCCGATAAGAAAGAGCAAAAATATCTAAAACCCAAACAATATCGACATTATGAAATGGTTTTTTTTTTCCTTTAAGATAACTTAAATATTTATAAATATTTTTTAAAAAATGGCAGTGTTTATCCAACCAGAAAATTTATCACAGTGTTTAGTTTCAGTTAGGACAGTACATTTAACCCACTTTTTTTTCTGTTTTTCAGCAATGAAACACCACAAAATTTCACAGTTTTGTATAGTTCCAATCAGAAAATTCTTGGCAAGGGAAATAAAAAAGTAAAAATCACTGGGATCATCAGATAAATCAGCTTGTTAACAGTTAAAATACTTTACCCTTTTCTGTCCATTTTCTAAATAATGTCATTATTAAGGTTGATTACAAAGTATAACTCAACTGAAATTATTACAGTTAGATTTCACAGTTCATTGCAGACTGAATTCAGTTTTTGACAATATTAATCACTGCTTTTCCCTGTTTAATTAAATAGTCCCCTTTTGTGATGTTGCCTTTTCCATTTCATTTTTACTTTGTAGCTGATTCATTTTCCCAAACTGATGGGTTTAGAAGACAAAAGCTTAACAATTATTTTAACATATTAAGCTGAGAGTAGCTCTCTCCTTTAACAAAATCCCAGCTCCCTTCTCAGAGGAAGATGCTGCTTTTACCTGACTGCAAGAGAAAGGGCACTTGGGGCTGGTGGCAAGGCATGGCCACTCCTGTGGCAGAGGAGGATAAAGGCTCTAATTTTAGCTGTCCCCTTCTCCCCAGGTAAATCCACCCTTGCTTTCTATTTGTCTTTTGAGGCTGGAAACAGCTGGAGTCTATTAGTAAAACTGCTGGAGTCATCTCTTGTTATTATTGAGTAAGGCACCACTGCAAAATTGAGCCCTTGAGTAATTTTTCTCTTTTAAACTGCACAACAGAGCCAGGCAGCCCTGTTCTGGGTTGAGACTTTCTGTTCTCTAACTTCTGCCGTCATTATTATTCCCCTGCATAAATACAACCTGAACGTGTTGCTGCCCTGTCTTCTCACTGCAGCATTTCCCCTTATCTGTTGCTTGCTCACAGGGAGAGTAAGGAGGAAACAAGGGAAAGACTTGGGTCTTTTGGAAAGGCTTATGCATTCAGTAAAAATAACAGTTTCTAATTGGAAGCAACTGACTTTGCCATCCCTGCTGATATTTTGAAGTCCCTCATCGTAAATAGTACACATAACAGTAATATAAAGTGCATTAAAATTCCTTACATTTCCCACCTTGGCAACACAAGCTGCAAACATCCTTTACAGTGTAGTTCTTTTACCTGGGTAATGTTGCCGGGGAGAAAGCAAGACCAGCACATGAGGTACTTTGCTGGCAGGCAGGATGGTAAGGCTCTTGACCCACAACCAGCAGGGTAACCGCTACAGGGAGTGAAGACCTTCCACAAGCAGAGAAACCCAAGGCAGATGCTTGATAATAGACTTCAGCTCAGTTACTGCATCAGCCAAGTGTGTTGATTCCAGTAATACACACAGATTGTGTGTATTATTATGCTAGCTATTTATTTTGGGGTGCTAGTTTGAGATTGGCTTAACAGATATGTTTGTAAAGCCTAGAGACTGGACATTTCCTTGTGTCAGTATTCCTTTTTTGCCCTCAGAAAAAGCAATTTCATATTAACAGTGGAAGTTGCTTTTTTTTAATATTAATCATAACAAAATATCTCATTCTCGCTTAGAAAATACCATTTCTTTTAATGCCTATGTGACATGATTCAATTCCATGTCCTGTCCTTTCTGTAAGCCCTATTGCTCCCCAGTTTTAAAATATTTCCTGAACAGAGCTTAAAGAGGAAAAGGGAGCACAATCTTTAGAAATCCCAGTCATTTAGGATTGCTGTGTTTTGCACAGTGATAGTAATCACTTGAAGTTAAGAGAAACAGTATTTCCACAGCTAGGATAATTTACCATAGCTAAAAGTCCCTATTTACAATCTCTTTCTAAATGCTTATTTTAATAATAGCTGGTTTATTTCTTGAGCACCAGGTTGTTATCACAAGATGAAAAGAAAAATTCCACCACTTTTTTACCAAGACTGAAAAAATGTGTTTTAAAAAAGAGAACATGAATGTTACACATCGCTCTCCAACTGAATTTCAATGAGAATTAGGTCCATAATACCTGCCATAGATCCAGGTGTAAGTTACTAAAATTCTGTATTACTGATCTTAACCGATACCACCTATATGAACTTCCAACTGCAGCTGCTCTTCTGTGACACTTTTAATCTTGTGTATTCATTGCCACCTTCTGTTTACTGCATTTTTCATTTTCCCTTCATCTTCTGACCAAAAAAATGCCATAATGATTTTTGTATTTGCTACTTTAACTCTTTTTTTCCCTTTTTCTTTTTAAGAGTGTGACTTTTTAACACAAATAGGACAAAGTAAGCTTAATTTTACACAACCATGCCCTGATCATTCTTATGTCTTAAAATAAATATCCTGCGCAGAAAAACTTATTTGTTTTCTCTGTTCTTGGGAGGCAGACCTTGTTACAGACGGCCTGAAATTGGGTGGGTGTCAACACTCCCGACAGACATTAATATATATGTCCTCAGTCACCACCTTGTCTGAAAACAACTACTACCTCCAAAGGTGTCAAAAAGGGCATAGCTGTTTGACAGCTGCTGATAAAATTTGTGGTTTACTAATTGGTTTTAAACATTGTGTTCTTTTATTCTTCTTCCTGCCCGCAAGGTGTTACTGCAGTATTAACCCAAGGGGCCAGAACTGCTTGCCCTTCAGTGAACTCATTGAATATTAAAATATGTGCATTAGAAAGATTTAATCTCTTTAGTTTTTACCTGTTTTTATTTAAAAAGGTTATAAAGAAAGAAGCTTTGGTAAAATAGGTGAATTATACTAGCGGTAAGGGGAAAGAGCAGTGGCTTAAAGAGGATAAAGGAGGTGTTAGGCAATAGCAGGAAAGGGAAAATAAGTAGAAGGAGCGAGGAGTCTTTCAGACAAACTGATTTCAATAGTTGAACTAATATGGTCAATAAGGCTCCAAAGGTGATTCAGAGTACCTCAATCCAGAGCTCAAATCTACCCATACATTATAAACAACCCAGGCTCCTAACTTAAGTGTCTAATTTAGAAGACTACATAGAAACTAAGCACAATATTTCTTTAAAAGTATTTATTTTAAAACTGTGTACAACTAAACTTTTTCTGCAGCTATATTGAAATATTGAACATTATAAAGAAATGTGTTTCAGGAATACTTCCATTGGTATAGCAAAATTACACTAAAGATTTATGTGGTGTAATAATGTAGTTTTAAATAATTATTTCTCAACTCCTGGGAAGTGATACAATCATAAACAATTCCTCACAAAAAATTACCTTCTCTCTGATAAGCAATGGCTTTCCAGACTTCAACAAATTATGGACTGAACTCCCTTCAGTTGAAATGAATGGCATATTGCACTGTGCTATCTCAGCATGCCAAAAACACGGTTAATAAACTGTGATCCTGAAATTGCTGAATGGATTTTTATATGAGCATTATTAAGTAAATCTGTCACCTATATCCTCTGTATTAGCTTCAGGCTATCTCAGCTGCCCTTGCAATAGGAATGTAGCATGGAACATCTTACGCTTTTAAAAAATGGAAGTACTATTCCAAATCAGAGGAATACTCACCTAAAAATGACTGTCCATTGCGAGTGGTTCTCTCTGCATTTGAACAAAATGTAAAAGGATTTGCTTGTTCAGCAGATCTGCAATATGCTTGTATTCCTTCACTCCCTGCAGTTTTTACTCACTTATGGAAAGGTCTCATTGCAACAAATGTCTTTCTGGGCTAAGGATCTGGGATTACAATATAGGAAGGGATTAGACAATGGCAATCTTTAATTACACATAGCAGTAGCAACTCTTCTTCCTTTACTGAAACATGGAGCGCAGTAGTAAGAAGAGAAAGAATGCCCAAACACCCATAGGACATGGAGGTCCTGAAGGGAAGAGAGAAAGACTATGCTAAGGAGGAGGTGTTCCTCTTGGAAGAGTAAACGTCTCTATTAATGTCAAGTAAAACATCCACCTGATAAGAGAGAAATCAGTGGAAGTCAAAAAAACTTGAGAAAAAGATAGGAGAAGGAGAGCAAGGAAGATGAACTCCTGAACAGGAAACAAGTCAGCCAGATTTAAAACACAGTAGGAGTTGAAGTTTTTTTCTAAAATAAGTGAGAAGTAGGACAGAGTGAGAATTAATGGAAGTGGATCTAAAGCATATGGTTCCTCTGCCTCTAGCGGCATTGTCATTTGATCCCTACAAGATGTCTTGAACTTCAGCAAAGCATTTTTTCTACAGTTGTAGAAGATGAAGCTTTCATAGAACATGCTGACCCCTTCCAGGCAAAAGAAACTATTAGATTTTGAGATGGAAAGCCATTTCAATTTCATGTCATTTAATACTATCCCAGTATTAGCAAATAAGAAGTTCAATTCACAAAAGAGCTACTCTTAAATAGCTAAATATTAAGGATGTTTCTACAGATGAGTTTTTTTCATTCAAAGTTAATGAGATGTGTACAACACTCTTTACACTGGAATGCAAGAAAATTAAGAATTTCTACTTAATAACAGAACACAAAGGAGGAAGAAACCCAAAAGATTTTTAACTGATATGAAACAAACGTTTAGATTTTTAATAATTTTCCACTAATAATTATATGACCAGTTGAGTAGCCCCTTCACTATCAGTAGAATTCCTTTAATTTCCCATGCAGAGAATTAAGGATTCTCTTCCAAATCTTTTCCTTCTGTGACTCACTATGAAATATGTCTTCATATTTCAATAAAAAGGTAATTCAACATCATGTTATGTTGTCTCAGTTGTTTTGGTTTATTTCATTTTAGCAGCATTTAATTTTATATTCGTACAACATACCAAGACATTCCTCTTCTGCTCACCAAAACTGCTTTTTTTCCTGACAATGCTACTTCAGAGTTTTAGTTTTGGTTTGTTAGTTTTTTCCCACAGCTTTTAGGACAACCATTTTATCTCTTTGTGCTTCTGTTTTGTTTCTCTTTCCTTCACCTTATGAGCACTTTACATTTTAGAAAAGTAGCATTTAAAATTCACTTAATTCATTGCTTTTTCTGATATCTTCAAGAACCTCTTGTAAATCCCTGCTCTCTTTTGAAAAACACATAAATAATAAGGGAAAATTTCACTTTGCCAAAGGCCAAGGCAGATTCACTCTTTTGATTTCAGTACATTTGCAATACCTCAGATTCTAAAAACATCACGTCCTTCCTATTTTGTGGATGAGATGAGCTTGTGAGTGGAGATCTCATTAGAGAAAATGAAATCATGTTATCAGTATAAAAAACAATAACATACCATTCACACTTTACTAACATCACCAACTTAAAGGACAGCAAGAAAAATCACAAGAAAGGCCATGTCCATAGGTATTGTTTTCTCCATTACACATATAAGCAATTTGTTCCTGTTAAGGCCAGGTTTACTCAGAGTGACTCTTGTTTTAGTCACCTTTCAATCAGACAGCAACAACTTATTCTGTGGTGTATGATCATCACAAAAAGCCTAAAGCTGATACAGCTTTTGTCCTCAAAGAGAATAAGAACTTTTGTGGGTTCAACACACCTGGCTTTGCAAGGTTGTCTTATTTTCCTGTTCCTACTTTGCGTTGCCGTAGCTTTAACTTTGCAATGGGCTTTAATCTACAAATTGAGGTGTGTTAGCTCTTGGATTAAATAAACTTCAGGACAATTAAAATCCACAGAAAAAAAATGCTGGAAACAGAAGGTATGCAGTGTTAAGATTTCTCACTGCAGAATTTCTTTGCCAGAAGAAAAAACATAGAACATTTGTGGGGAAGATTTTTTTCTCATTTAAAACATTTGGTAGAATACTCTATCAACTACATCTTTTCAAATTGCTAAGACAACTTGCTGTGCAAAGTTTATCCTTCCAAACGAATGGTATATAGTTTTTCATTAGAGAAATTGATGATACACATCCATTTTTATTAAATGTCATTTCTAAAAGTTACTCAGTTCATTTCTAACTCTGGATATTTTCAGGATTTTTTTTAATTCTTGTTATTGAATACATAACAAATGAAAGGAAGTAGCTTCTTATGCTCCACGTCCTCTTGCTGCAGATCAGTTTGCAGCAGGCAGAATGTTTTCTTGGCCATATTTTTCTGTTACATGGCAAGATTCTTCTTCCAGTCTCATTCCAGAAACAAGGTCCAAGAGCTTGACACCTTTGAATCAGTTTAAAAAAGGCTTGTCTCTGCTTCTGCATCAGATTTGGGTTCACTTTAGACAATAAAACACAGTAGATTTTGGGCTTGGGCCTAAACTATTCATTTATCTCACAGCAATAGTTAATTGTTTGGTTCCTTCAGAGTTTAAGAACCTCCTTTAAATATCTCACTCCAAAAGCAGGGAGGTTATAGAAACAACTTCTGTCTGGACTGCTTTTTTGCTATATTCAATATGACATATGAAATAAGGGAGCCTAAATTTGTTTTCTCAACATGATTTCACTAAGATGGCTTTAAATGAAAAGGATGTCACTCATTTTTCTTACCAGGCCTGATTTCTCAAAGTGGCAAAATCCTGTAACTTTGAACCTCCTCATGTGCTCAGCAGACACTCAACAGCATTTGGAGGCAGGCCTCAGCCTGAAAATTTGGACAATCATGATTTTTATGAAATACATCAAAAATTCAGTTTTTCATTCCTGATCTGTGATGCCAGTTTATCAGAGACTGTGAGATTCACTGATGTAAAATTAATCCCTGTCTTTATTGGTCTGCAAAAGTCTTTTTATTTATTTACATCAGACTACAGTATTACATGGCTTATTGTGCCTCCAGTAATTCAGTCGCTTGAAGAGAGTACACAAAATCTGTTTCTCACATAGTGTGATAAATCCTGTCTGTTTGTCATGCCTGGTCTATATATTTATTTGTAGCCAACAGTGTGTGGGTAGGCCTGAAGAGCTCCAAGTAGGAGGACAGAAATGGTAGTGACAAAACCTGTGGGATCAATACTGAGCCGCAAAGCTGTCTCTGGGCTTCCACCACTCCTCAGCCCCTTCTCCTCTATACAGCAATCTCCTGGAACCTGTGTGCCCCGATTATCTGCTCCTCACACCTACACCAAGAGAGACAGAAAGCCAGCTGTAGTTGTTTTCAGCCTATCAAGAATACACTAACATGAATGCTGTCTTTTGTTCATGATGGTATTAAACCATCAGATTATAAGGAGATTATTTATAAGCAGATAAAAATATAAGATATGGCCATAAGTAAATTTTGTTTCTTTGTGAAAATTTAAAAGGCATACTGTAGTGCATAGAGCTTTAGCAAACCTATTAACACCTTCACTGCCCAAAGGAGCTGCAACATGCTCCTAGGGACCTGTCAAGTTCATTCCCATTACCATATGTAGAACATATTTATGTTGGTGCCCACACAAAGCAGCTACAGCCTCTGCAGCTGTCCCATCAACTTGTTTTGAGGAAGGAAAGAACCTTGGAGCCAACAAGACATAATAGCAGCCAGTAATATGCAAGGGTATATGAAAAATTATGACAAACTGGAATGGGTATTGTTCTCTAGTGTGTTGCTTGGACAATTCCTCTACCTCAAAGCATTTCTGTTTGGGATAGTGAAATCTTTATGGGAAAATGTGTTAAGTACCAATCAAAAGAGTACATAACAACTGAAACAATCATTAAATTTATTTAAAATGTTTTGTGCAACAGAGTAATAATCTGTTTCAACATCCAATTATCAAAAGAAAATTTTTCTAATTTCTTTTTGTCACGTACTTCTCTACTGAATTGTTGGAAAATGGCAGTCTAATTTGTTAACAGCTTTGAAAAAGTTCTTGCTGTTCATGTTCTGTCTTTGGACTATGTAAATTGTTAACTGGTTACAGACAACCCATTTCAACTGGAGTCGTCTATATAAAAATATAGTTACTAAGTATAATTATAGCAGAAATGCAACTGCTTTTTGAGTGAGACCAAAGCTTAGAAATTTGCAAGGTGATGATTTTTTATGAAGTACATCAGAAATTGAGTGTTGTCATTATTGAACTGTGTCACTCTGCATTTCTATACCAGGCATGCTGAGGTCCATTTATTTGATCCTACCATTTCTACCATTCTTAGCAGAGATGACCTTTCACAAAAATATAGTGATAAATATAGAAAGATTGTATATTAAAAAACAATGTATAGATCAGAGCTTGTGTAAGTCTGTTATTCCTGAATATACCGCTTTGGAAAATGGCTTTCTCGGAAAAAGTAATTGCTCCAGATGATTTTGGCAGAAGATACTCAGAAGTCAAGGGACCTGTCTACTGAGGGGAGAAGTCAGGTTTCATATTTTGCTTCATTTCCTTCACTTCTGCCATCACACTCTACAACTGCTCGGAAGCAGGTGAAAACTACCAAGTTTGGTTCTCATGAGGCCAGTGGCATCTCCAGCTAGTAACTTTGAGGACATTCATCAACATCCAGAATTTTCAAATTTAAATGAAACACTACACAATATATATCTGTCTGAGGGACAGTGCTTCTGCTGGAGGAATTCAACCCCACAGTGCTGTCTACCATGGACAGAAGTCAGATTTCACATTTTGCTTCCTTTCCTTTGTTTCCAGCAACACATTCTGCAAAGCATCAGCTTCCCAAAATTACTTATTTGAGGTCCAATCTGTTTGCATGAGGGAAACAACTGTGTCTGGTTTTACAAACTAATCACAGAAATATACTGAATTTTCCTTACATATGTTACTGAGTATTTAAAATATTGGATTTTTTTTTCTCTCTTTCTCTTCCTATTCACAGCCCATCTTGCCAATATTCAAAATCCAATCAGGAATTCAAGCGGCTCACGTTTTTAGTTATTAACTGTAATTTTGTTTCTTCATTAATGTACAAGCAACTATTTTCTTCCTGCCTGGAACCTTTCTCATTACTATCATATCTATTCTTATATGAAGACATTTTCCAAACAAAAGATAGGAGGCCAAGTTCAGAATGCAGCTGAAATAATTTCTGCCAGATCTGAAGTCACTCTTTTGTGTCTGTATTAGAAGAATATTACTCTTTTCATTACTGTCATATGTTGCTCATTTCAGTTCTCCATTATTCTTAGACTGTAAACTCTTATCTTATTGTCTTCTCCCCTTCATTAGCTGTCAATCATCCTATTTTATGTGGACCCCAGATGGCCTTAAATGCCACAATTAGCACAACTAGTCACTGAGTACCTCAGCTAGAAGCAAGACTTCAAGAGCATTTAGCTGAAACATCTTTCTTTGTCTTATTTTGGTAACAAAAACTCTGAATCTGAAGAAACCTGCATTTAAAAGTCATGTACGTCTTCTACAAAGCACCTTCCATTTTTATGAAAGCTTTACAAAGCACTTGCTGTTGAAAATATTTGTTAACTTTGCAAAACTCAGTGATGTGCCACGATTCATTTGTTACAAGAGAGGCCAGTATGTCTCAGGAAAAAGGATTAAATCATTGTGTAGGTACATGTGCCTCTGGATGTCATTTCTTCCTAATGGCTTTTAATCCTGGTGATCAAATGTCAATCAAATATGACAGAAGGGCTGGCTTCTCAAAAGTATGAAGTTCCCACAAATTTCATGAGGTAAGGCAGCTGGTTAGAGGAGAGAAAAATCACCAAGAGAAAAGTTGTATCTTGAATTTATTAGTGTTTATATCACTTTATTTTACCAGGCTTTGCATAGTTGATAAGCTCCAAGATTCACAGAAGTTTTCCAACAATTAATGTAGGCTTAATTTAGACACTAAAGTATGAACAGCATGACCCTCAGAGCTTCTGCATTGACTCATAAGCACTTGTATTTTCACTAGGTAAGTCGCTGAAGCATGTAAGCTCTGCTTGTGCACAGATCCAGAAGATTTCCAGTTTTTCTTGCTCAGCAGCTACTTCATGCCTTCAACTGGGCCTTCTACTGTAAAGGGTCCAATTCACCAAGACAAGCTCAGAAGTTCATCTGAAAGACAGGTCATGACTGCTGCTTCAAAGAGAGCAAAAATACCTGTTTTCACACAGAATAGCACTCTCTTCCCACAATTTTTCTTCGATAGCCTTCTGATCAGAGACCTCAGAGATGCAACTGGACTTTTCTCCACCCCAACAAAACTAAAACTATTGTCTGGTAAAGATTCAGTCAGAAAGGGCCAGTAAGAATAAAAGAAAAGTAACATAACTATTATTAGTGATTAGGCAGCTCTTTTGGGAAAGGGCAAACTCCACTTTCCATCCATACTTTAAAGTCTGTTTCTGCCCTTGTACTACTCTATCATTAGTTAACATGCAGTCCTTAGCAAAAAAACATCCCTAAAGCATCTGCAGTGCATAGCACACTGCTTATTGCATGAACTTGAGAGTTGAGAGCTGTTTCAGACCTCTCAGACAATGGCAAAACATAAAATAGGGAATCCTACATTCTGGGTAGAAGCGGGGTGAAATACTTCAAGTCTTTACTCAAAGTGAATTGTTGTGGACCTTCATCTTAAAGAGGTTTACCGAAGGAGGATACAACTCCATGGAGCCCAGGTTTAGATACTTGTGCTCTATATAGGAAGGACTTTAAACTTATTCCAAACATCAAAGGGTTTTCTTGTGGCTGGTTTTCCCTATTCTATTTTCCATACACCACATAATGCATAAGTACCCTCTATAGGACTTGAGATTTCACTGTGCAAGGTAAGTACCTAGGAATAACAGATGCAAGGATCATCCTTGCAATGCCCAACCCCCTTTTTAGGTACCCAGGAGATGACATATGAAAAAAAAAAACCAAACAAACAACAAAAAAAAAAAAACCTCAGTTAGGTTATAAATCTGATGTGGTAGCCCAGGGGTCTGTGCTGCTTTCTCCTAAGAATCAACTAAGGGATCAAGCAGGGACTCTATTTAAAGGTTCTCCTAAATATGCCCTAGGGTCTAAGCCTTTCCCAAAAGTAGTTTTACAGGTTGGACCATAATTTAAGTTTGGTGAGGTGGACTATCATGTTATTGCAAAGTTGCTGAATGACTTAAATATAGAATGCAGCTTAGTGAGGAAGCCCTAATGAGCAGGTAGTGTTTTCCTTTTAAGTTAGAACATCAAACCACTGTAACATTAGAAGATCATAGAATCATAGAATCATTAAGGTTGGAAAACACCTCTAGGTCATCAAGTCCAACCATCAACCCAACACCACCATGCTCCTAAACCGTGTCCCAAATTGCCACGTCTACATGTTTTTTGAACACCTCCAGGGATGGTGACTTCACTACCTCTCTCAAAGAGAGCAGAGGATGGATATAAATGCACACAGAAATAGGATTATATACTTCTTTAGGACCAATGTCTTCATCCACCAACAGCTGCCCTCATATTTTTTTAGGTTTTTAACTCTGTTTTTTCAACACCTCTCCATTCATCCTGGCCACATATCCAACTCAGAAAAAACACGATGGTCAATTGTTAAGACCCTGAGCTTCTGTTCCAGCCTTAAAGAACAGCATTTGAGAGTGACTGCAAGCTCTTAACATTGTTGAGAACACGGTGTACTAAATACTAGACTTGGAGCAGAGGGCTTGTTTTTCTAATTTTTTTCCCAGAATAGTCTTCATAATGGGTTTGCATAACACCGACAATGCACTAATCCACTTAGATGTTTTCAGGGAATGTGGGCAAAACCTGGAATGCCTCCATCCCCAGATGACAGTCGGCAGCAGCCTCTCCAGCATGGCACTTGGTCTGCCTCAGAGCCAGTTCTGCAGAGCCATTGCCAGCTGGGTTTTCACCACTGAATATAACTCCTGAAAATCCCTGAGTCTGAGTTGCCCTGTTCAAAGACCGCAGAATCAAGTAATGACTCTCACAGAGCTTTAAGCAGAAGTGTGCTTCGTTTTTCCAAAAGGCCTTCCAGGAGAGAAATACAAAATGTTTTTACAGTTGGACTTTCAAGATATGTTTCCCTTAGAAAGAAAGCAGTGAAGAGATTCATATTTCTTATTGCAGATCCACTGCTTTCAACAAAATCCCATATAATCTATAATCTTCTGACTACTTTAATGACTGAGCAAGAAGAAATCACACCATAGTACAACCAACTAACAGTAATACATACACACAGTAGCTGCAGGTCTTTAATGAAATGTTACAGTCTTAACAATACTAAAAAAACCTCAGAGTGAAAACAATAAAAATACATGAATCTGTATATTGCGTCACAATAGTTTCAAATTACCCATATAAACTTCTTTGCCATGTTCCTGCTTATTTACCTTGCTCCTGTCTTTGGCAAGGCTTTTTATAATTTTCATACATTGCTCTTTTACACTTCTACTCCATTTGCATGCACGGCATGCCTACACTCATCCACAAGCCTCTCCACAAGCCCTGCATTCTCTCCACTGGTGAAGTCACTCTGCAAGATTTTCTCCTGTAATGTAAATGAAAGAGTTCCTTGTTGTCCCAGTTCAGGAGGGTCTTGGGTGTCTTGTGCACTGCTTGTTTTTAGAAAGTCAGTCGAATGTTCCTTGTTTCACAATCTTGTTCTTCCACCTCACCATTGTACTTCTGTTTTACAGCTATTTTTAACTGAGGGAAGGATCAAGCCTACTTCTGTATTTGATGACAGAGCATTTTAGATTATACTGGAAAAATGTGCTTACATGTCTATAAATGCAGACAATCAGGATTGCCAAACCATCTGTTATATTTACATTTTTATACCAGAGATGTTCTTGGAAAATCAAGAGGTACTTGGAAAAGGTGATCAACAAGGAGTCTGATCTAAAACCCACTAAACCTATGGGAAGATTCCCATTGATTTTAAAGAGTTTTGAAATAAACTCTTCCATATGTTTTTCAGTCAGATGTTAAAGTATTTTCTGAGGAAATTACCATTTTACTGTTACAGAAACTTAAAATCCCACCATATAAAGTAAGCTACAATGCATAAATCATTTAAAAAACTTCAGAAACTTTACTCAGCAGAAGGAAGGCTAGGAAAGATGAAAAAGAACAAATCTGTGCTTGCAAATTCATGTTTCTTTGAAGGCTGATGATAAAAATTAAACAGAAGCAAGTGAATTATGGCAAAGTAAGGTAGAAATTGAATTAATTTCAATTTAATTGATGCAAGAATGCTGCTAAAAATCAGTAAAGAAGCCCACACCCCCAAACCCTACCATAGTCATAACACAATATGGAGAGACATGAGAAATCAACAAATCAACTGATCGTCAGGATCTTTGAGAAGTTGATAGCCAAGAGATACGACAGATGGCTGGATAGCAAACATGCAGATATCCTGGTTCTTATGTAGAGCAAAGCTTTTTCCAAATTCTCTCAAAATGTAGTTTCTTAATTTGCTTGATTATTTTACCTCCTGCATTTGGGAAATTCATAGCAAAGAAGGAAGGAAAGTTTGCCAATTTCAGAGCATTCAGATATTTTAAAACAACAAGACCTAGAATCTCAAAGGGGTTTTATTTCAGCTCTGCAGATGGAGAAACTGAGGAACAGATGGATTGAGAGGGCCTCTCATATACTGAGAAACTCCCCTTGAATTCAGTCAGCAGTGAGCACAGATTTGGTGAAAACAAGATTGCACAGTAGAGCTAACTACTGGAGTTAGAAATGGGATTTAACAGCTCCCTCAACCTCACACTTCAGACACCAGGTCAAAAAAACCTCTTTTCTCAAAATAAGAATCTGATAGCTTTTCAGAACCCATTCTCTGCTGATCATTGCATGAGGTTTTATATCCCAGAAGAACACCCACCAGTCTGTTGTATCTTAAAACTAATAATTTCCTGACTTGCCTTTGCCATAGAAATGTGAGATGCACCCAATTTTTGAAGGAGGTCTAATGAATTGCACTTTACTTCGGGTGACTTCAGAGATTTATATGCAAAAAAAGACAGATTTTTATGTTTTTTTGGGGGATACCTGATGGTGCTGGCATCTTTAGAAGGACTTCCACAGGCCTGGCACAGCCTTTTTCTGCTGTTGTATTTCCTGTGATTTTGGTCTTTTCCCCAACAGTGTCTAGAATAAAGCAATCTATACACGTAGATCCAACAGGCTTAACTGAAGGCACCTAACTGCATTGTCTTAGGCTTCCCATATAGCCAGCACTGTGGGATGTTCCCAAAGATAAACAGAGGGTATCTAGACCCCGATAAGGAAAACATTGCCAATATGACTACACTGCATTTCAGTTCCTGAGAGGAGTGTGCTTTCTAAGCTAACATCACTGTTGTCATACCTCTGCTTCACCTCACAGAGACATCACAGAGCTCTCAGGCTTGCAAAGATGCATCTGGCAACCAGCCTGCCAGATGGCTCCAGAAGCAAATCTCCCCTGTGCTCCAGCTGCTAAAGAATGCAGAGGCCACAGGAGAGAGTTCCAGGGCAAAACCAGGTGAAATGCCCCTGAAAGACATATGTTGTGAACATTGGGTTCTCAGCACCAGCTGTTTCACTCTATAAATCCAGTCATACTGAGCCACACTATTTGCTAATGCAGACATAGCTAATTCTAGCACCAGTTGTGAAAGAATTTCTTGTCTCGTATTAAAAGAAACCTTATGATCCTGAAAAATCTATCAAAAATAATTAAAATTAATTAAATCATCTATGCTATTTAGATCCTGTAAAATATTTCCACTCAGCTTTTTTTTACATTTTAAATTATCTAAATAAAATGTTTCATCTTGGGTTTGGTTGAGGATGTTTCTGTGGGAGGGTTTGGGGTTTTTTTCTATATGTTAGAAATAGCGGGTGAGACAGCTCATTTATTTTTAACCATATAAAAGACAGATTGCTTTCAGAAAAAGATGTTTGAGGTGGTGATTTATCCAACTGTTCTCAGATACTGGCTGTAGGGTAGGATAGATTACTCCCTGAAGGTCTACTCCACTGGTTACTGAAGGAGCCTAGAAGTGCAATTTTAATTAGAAAAGTAATATTTAAATACATATAGTTAGGAAAGGTGAACCAAGACCTATATTTCATAATAACAACCCATTTGATTCTCAACTTTATTTCGTTTTTAAAAATCAGAAACCAAATATAATAATAATTTAACAGCTCAAAAAGGAAGAAGTGTCAATGAGAAAAATCCTTTTCCATAAATAGTTTTGATCTAAACTAACTGGCAAACGCAGCAACTCCCCATGCCTTAGTATATAAATATCCTGGACTTAACTCTAACTTAAACAAGCAATTTATAGCCATGCCAGATCTAGCATTAAAAAAAATGTAAATTACCTGAGAAATTAATAGGTTTGGTACAGCAGACACCTTTTAGCCCTTCTAGGCTCTAGCTTAATATTATAGCCAAAAGTATATGGCAAAATCTCTTTGCGTGCTCACAACAGATCATAATAATAATGAAAAGGAAAATAATGAGAGAGAAAGAGAGGTGAAACCTCAGGAGAAAGGGAAAAAAACCAAACAACAAGTGCTGCAACTGCTCACCACCCACCGACCGATGCTGCCGGTCCCCGAGCCGCGATCGCTGCTTCCCCCGGCCAACTCCCCCCAGTTCATATACTGGGCATGACATCACATGATATGGAATATCCCTTTGGCCAGTTTGGATCAGCTCTCTTGGCTGTGCCCCCTCCCCTCCCGGCTTCTTGTGCACCCGGCAGAGCATGGGAAGCTGGAAAAGTCCTTGACTAGCGCAAGCACTACCTAGCAACAACTAAAACATTAGTGTGTTATCAACATTATTTTCATACTAAGTCCAATAAACAGCAGCAGAAATGTGTCTACATGAACTAAGAATGAAAGTAACTCTGAGAAAAAGAAATTCATAGATGTCTAGAGACTAATAGGCTCTAGAAACAGATGAATGCTGATTTTTCTACAAATCATTGCATCCACAAAGGAGGTCGAGGACTATGGAGAATGCTTTTGTAAACTTCATAATAACATAACACATTGGCAATAAAGTTTGTAGTTCACATTCCTGTCAAGGCTGATGTTATTCATACTAAGGAAAAGGATGAAAGTTGACAAACAATAGTTTGCAAATATCACTGCAGGTACCAGAGATAACAAAGCATTTCCAAGGACATGTAAGAGCATATATGAATATGCATTATACTTAGTAATTTCTGCAGAAACTATTGTTGACTTTGCAGTCAGCTTTAAAAGAGAGCAGGACTACATAATGCTACTCAGGAAATTTAACTTGAATCTGACAAATTAGCTACAAATTTAAATACATTAATTAAACAGAATTAAATCTCTGAGTGGACAGTTTCATTCAAAATTAAAGTGACATCAATATGGTATGTCATAATTATTTTCAAAGTGAATTAAGCAAAACCAAATTAAGACTCTCTTAGTTCTAAGAAAAAAATCCCTGTAGATGGTCACTGTAAGCTAAGCAGTCAATTTTAAGTTATTTTCTTAGTGTCATCTTCTAGTTTATTCTCTGGGCTTGCCTGAATTAACCCAGAAAAAATTTTAATAATGTATGAAAAATCTCAAGTCAGATCCAGTATTCTTTATGCAAGGCAAACTCCCAGAAACTTAATAAATCATAACAAAAATCTTAAGGGATATTCAACTTATGATCTTCCTTTTCCACAGGAAAACAAACTTAGCAACAGCTACTCCTCAAAATTAACAAATAAAAGATTATTAACTAATAAAGTAATTCTGTGATTCAGAAATGGAAGTTTCAGGTTTATGAAGACAGCAGTCCTGGAAAATATGTATTTATATATCAGTGGTTCTAATTAGGTGGGATACAGCCATTTTTCTATTATGAGATGTTCTACCCCAGTCCTTCATCCAAATCTGCCTTATGGAATTATACTTGCAAATGAGTCACTCAAATGGGAGTTGAGAGGAAATTTTCAAAGTTAGTGTGTAAATAAATTTATCAACAGTGAAATTTACTTCATGTGTCAAGAACAGGTAGTGAACAGAGCTGAGGGCATCACTGGCAAACATTGCGAATTCACCATTTATTCTAGTCTTGCACTGCTTAATCAATTTTGTACCTAAAATAATTGCAATAAATAGTACTTCATATTTTTTAAAGCAGAATTCTTTAGGTCAGTTCCTCATGGAATTCAATACAATTCCAACAAATATCCATTTTTAACAACTAAGGATACTCCCAGTTTTTCAGTAAATTCAGTATGAAGCTAACTGTTTTAAAAACTGTAATGATGCATAATGCCTTTAAAAAGATTTCTTTGTAGAAATCATTGAATAAAAAGCTGGAAGAGATTTCAGTTGACCTCTGTGAGGCAGGAGCAAGTAGGTCACTGTTCATTCAAAGCCTGTTCCTAAAGAAGTCCAAAAGTGGGGGCTCCATGTCCTCTCCAGTCATCCCACAGCAGCTTATAGTTACAAAGTTCATATACAATTTTTCATTTTCTCTTTGAAGTGACCTTTCACAAATAACAACTACTACATTTCTCAGTGTTTCTTCTCTAATGTGAAGAAACAAATCAAATCCATTCAATATTTTTATTTTGTAGAACTTCTGCCTATGACTATTCCCTGGACTTGCTCCAGTTGGCTCACATCTTTCTTTGTCTATGATTGGACACGATCCTCAGTGGAAACTTTACCGCTGTTGGAGGAAGAAGAGTTACTCTTAATAGTATCAGGTTATAGTCTCTTTTGCACATCCCCAGCAAGAGCTATGCCTCGTTTTTCAAGATCATCTCATCAGTCAGTGAAATGCAGTGAGTGACTTGCTATAACCCTAGAGCTTTCTTCAGAGTAGTTGCTTAGGCAGTTGTTTTCCAGTATGGATTTAGTTAATGATATGTACTTAGATGTAGGAAATATTCACATACATAATTGTTTCATTTTGGTACATAAGCTTGGAAAAAATTCTATTTAAAGTATGTCTTTTTTTTCTTATGTAAAGTCTCTTCATGTTTAAATACTGCATGAATAAAATTACAACTGTTCAGAAAATTTCACTTCTTTTTTTCTTCAGGCAAAGCATGAGCTTATGTATATCCTCACTGTCACATGAAAAATGTTTTTCTACTAGAACAGAGAAGATAGATATGCAATTATTAAATTGAAAATCCACTTATATTTCCTTCCAGCAAAATTTACAGCATTCAGATATATATGATTTTGGTAGACAAATTTCTAACTGTTGTGAAAGTCAAATTTGCCAGGTTGCATTGTTCTGTATTATGTGTGAAGAGGTACTTCAGCAACTCAGTCATAGTAGCATCAATATAATCAGTGTTGGTCTGAGAGGGATCATCAGCACTTCTATTAAAGGCCTTTTACTCATGACACTCACTTTACACACGTGCAACAACATGTACTGGCCCTAGATGTTAAACCACAGTATTTGAACCACCTGGCAGCTGGAAATTTTCAGAATTATCTGGTACTCAGATCTACCTTATCCTGAAGAGAGGAAGACTTCCTTGCCTTGCCATGCCCTTCTCTGGAGAGATCTTCATTACAAAAAACACAAAAACATATTGCTAAACCACTTGGCTGGGAAATGTATGCTCAGGTTTTTTTCCGCCTCATGTTCGCTTTTCTCCTAAGAACCTGTTTTTACTTAGACCTTGATAAATGGATGTTTTCTCACCCATGGTTTCTTGGTATTAATAAAAGGAACCATATAATTTAAAACTAAATGTTTTATTTCATCAAAATGCCAGCTGTTTTTACATATATAATAATTTAAAATTGCCTAGGCAATCTGCATAACTACTCAAGACACAAGAAGTTCTTCAGGGATACTGGCTCTGACAGCTTGCACTTAATCATTTTCTTCTTTAGGTATGAGCAGCAGATAGCCTTGCATCTGTACGGTACATTGCCCTCTCTAGAGATGGCAGCTCTGACCCTCACCTTCAGCCTGTGTACACAAGCTGGCCAAGGCTAACACTAACTTTATGAGCTCAGTCTCCTTATATTGCCCTTGCAGGCAAAGGGAGGAGACATGTTCATACCACAGATAGGTGAGAGTGACTCTGTCTCTGTTGCCTCTTGAGGAAACCTGAGCCAGTGAGCCCAAACATACTGAAGTTAGCCTTTGTGAATACATCTCGGTCTCCACTCAAGCAAATTGTGATGAGCCCATCATCCACGTCTTTTACTCCCATGGCTGATGAGAGAATGATTTTAAAGCTTTCCTTGCCAGATTAAGCCCTGTCAAAAAGTCCATTCTCAGGCAACCACTGATAAGAAAACCAGCTGAGAATTTTGTTTGTATAACCTTAAATTGGACATTTTTTCTGAAAACTGATAGCACAGTCAGTTCTGTGCCACTCCATGTTCACCAATGTAATATTTTCAATATCAGTGTGTTTAAAGTAATGTTCGTCTGATTTTTAGCCCTATGCATAACCAGAAACAAGAAAGGCAACTTGATTTCTTTCCACCTTGTCTTTAATAAAAGGTTAAATTCCACTCTAAAAGTATATCTAGACAATAATCACGAGAGTGACAAAATCAAATAGCTACCCAAGCAAGCCAAGACAAGTTGAGTTAAGGATTGCAACTGTCTAATCAGGCAGGTGCAGATTTCAGCACTGGCTAATTTACCACACCCTGATGTATACCGATTTTATCCATGAAACATCCTGGTCTTCAGTGAGGCATTGACCTACATAGTCTTGTACCTTTGTGTTTGCACAGGTATAACCATTTTCAGCATGTAGTACACTTATGTATTTAGGATTTTTTCCAGAAGTAAAAGCAGTATTCAAATCATTTACCTTTAGAGTTCTACAGTGTTCAATAGCAAGAGAAAATTTACTTCTTTTAACAAAAGCAAGAAGATAAGCCTGGAATGCATGGCAAGTAGAAAAATAACCTGAAAAAAAGTACCGTGGATGTAGTCTACTCTCAGAAGAAACCCCAGCTATAAGTGATTATGTTTGATTTTTAATTTACATTATCAAATTAGTATTCAGTACCCACAGTCAAGATAAATCCCACATAATCTGAAATTAACAAGTTACAGTACTGAATTACAGCAATCTAAGATGAACCACCCTATAGTACAGAGATTAAAATTCAAATATTCTTAGGAGATAATAAAGTCAATTAAAATCATATTTTATTGAAAAAATTCACCGAAGTTCTCAAATCCTGGACAAAGAGTTTAGAGCCTGAATTATGTTGTCAGTGTTCTCACAAGTCTGAGGGTTGTTTTTTCAGTCCAGGACTTTTAAATAACAGACTAATAATTTACAGAAATTAAAACGATATTTTGATCCTGCAAAAAAACCACAAACAAGATCACAAGCACAGTCAGTGATAAGCTCTACTGCCCCAAAATAAAAAATCCCTGGAGATATGACTGTGACTTTGTATTCTGTAATATTCTTTTATGCTAATCATATTGTTCTCTCGTATTCCACTCCCTTTGCCTGTTTGGAGGGCTCATTTTGACTTTGGTGAGGTTTACACCTGTCTTTGTGAAGAACAGGAACTTTATGACTAAAGAGCATGAGAAATTAAGAGAAACTTTTCCTTCCCTGTTCCCTCCATCGGACCAGCATCCCAAGAACATCGATGGTGCAGACTATGGAAGAAACTGCCGAAGACAGGAATAGGAGAATAGTCAGGGAAGATTGTATATATCAATACCAAGATTTAGCAAAAACAATTCCTACACCAAAATACAAATGAATATCTGAGTAAGGTGTGTGTGTGTCAGGAGATACAAATTATCATAATGGATAAAAATGAAAAAACTTTCTGGCATAGAAGTTGAATAGAGAAATGAGTCAATATCATTACATTCATGATATATATAATTCAGCTTAAAATATCATTTGAAAGACAGAAGACTGAAAAAAATTACCAGGATAACTTTTTTTCAGTGTTCTGGTAAGTTATTGACAGATGTAAAACGTGGGTGAAAGGACTGAAAAATAAACATTTATTTTGTCATTGAATATCAGCTTCTGGAGGTCACTTCTGACATGCCTCTAACATTGATAAATTTCAGAAATCCATAAAAAGCAGCACAAAAATAGGCAAGGAGGTTTAAAGTGGCTTTGAATTAGTTTTATTAACATGTCACATATTACTTTAACTTCAGTTTCGTGACTGGAGATTCATGATGGTATAGTTTGGTAGAGAAAAAAATCAAAGATCCTGGTTTTCAGTATCTCTGGTCTGCTAATGAACCACAGGTTTGTGTTGGATGTGTTTCTTAGTAACTGTTGTCTTTGCTTTGCTTAGTTGACAAGCTGTCCTGAGACCTTGCCAACCATTGTTTGATGATCTTTCGGTTCCTCAGTCATGTATATTATTTAAAAGCAAATAAACAATTAAAAAGAAGGCAAGGCAGAGTAGCTTCTGTATGAGATACATGGAAACAGCTCATTATAAGTGTGAGAACTGTGTTCTGGTTTAAAAGAGTACATTTCCCATTTTTAAAAAGCATTAATCTCTGTATTCTCATGTCAAAGATCAGTAGAGACTACAGAGCTTAGAGAGATTTATTTTTTAATGAAAATAAGGTGTTCATCTGCAATTATAGGTGTTTCTACCATGTTCAATTCTCTACAATATGTCTAAACACTATGATTTTCGTCAGCTTCCCCACATCTTTACCTCCACACTTACATCTATCCAACTTGATGATGAGGTAAGGAGTATAGGACATGTTTTAAAGCTTTCAGTCTCAAGGAAGGTTTCTCTAAGACTGTGCACAATATCTAATGGCCAGCTTCTGATTCTTATCTCAAAATTCTCATATACCATATGAAGGGTAAGCCAAGTGTGAGAGATGACCATAGCATGCCTGCAGAAGACTTCAGGGTTACCCAAAATATACCTCCAGCCACCTCAGTGCTTGGAAAGGTCAAAAGTTACACGTGGCCCATCTGAACTGTTGCAGGCACCTACAACATATGGCAGAAACTCTTCCAAAGGAGCCAAAAAATTATATAAAATTATGCAGTTTTGAAGTTCTATAAAAAAAAAAATTATGGCAAACTAAATAACTCATCAGCATTTGGAATAATAAACACCAGAAGGAGCCCTCAAGGAGATGTGTGTCTTACTGCATTTTAAACAAATATCAAGGTCGTTAACTTGCATGATAAAACACACTGTCATTTGATTTCAGTAATTTCTTAAAAGGAATAATATTATATTTGTTTATCTCAAACAATTAACAAAATTCCATGAGTTGCTGTTATTTTCAAGCACCATTTCAGTCCCAAGCATGCATTACAGAACAGAATTTCTGTTGTATTTCAAATGCTTTTGAACCACAACTTGTCCTACATGGGGAATTCATGCTCCGCAGGTTTTCTGGGCAGAATTAAGGTTATGCAAACACACCCTTCACCATTTTTTAGCACATCATATGCTAGCTATATCCTTATACTCTTCTAGTACTAACTGGGTTACTTAAAAAATCAGGCTTTTAAATCATCAGATCTATTTTCTAGGAACCCACTTATCCGTATCCCATCACTGCAGTACCTAAGTCATGGAAGATTGTCACGTGTAGGTACAGGCTTTTTCACTGTTCACTTTCTACATGACTCTCATGTTAGGTCTTGGTTTGTGCTCCCAACCACTTCTGTCTCCAGCCACATACTCTGGGCAGAGGGCTCCTGGTCCAGACATCCTCATCACAGTCAGACCTATAGCAAGATGGTTTCTTCAGCCAACAGGAGGTGGTACAATTACAGCTGTGAAATTACTTAAATCCTATAGACCATCTTTGCAGAGGTATCTGAAAATGTGGATACGCCTCCAGTGTTATTTTTAAAACATACTGACATCCAACTCCTTCAGGGACTTAGCCACCTTAGCTTTTCCAAATTAATCTTTCTTGAAACTACCTCACAAAATTTGCTCACCTGACTTCCTTGATCTTCTAACAAGTATCTGTGACAGTGTCTGGGAGTGAGCTCCAGTTTCCCAAGTCTCAGTCCAGGATATCTGCAGGATCTTCCTTCCACTCCTGGAGCTGCTAACTGAAGAACTATACTGTGAACTTTATAAGGGACAAAATGTTACCAGCTTTTTTTTTTATAAGCAACACAAATATTTCAGCAGCTTTGTTAAAAGAATATTTGGAATTCACAATCAGTTTCCACCAATGCAAAGTTTCCAAAGAATACTATTTAGCTTTGCCTGTTGAAAGTAAATTAACAGTATGGTGTGGAACACAGCTAGCATCTGCATATTCATTTATGCCGAGCACCCTGTGCTTTGTCATATGATACGCCAAAACATAGGTGCTTACATGACCAAATCTCAGATCAATCAAAGCATTGTCTACATGAACTCTTTCTAACAAAGCAGAGAGTAAGGAAATAAAGAACTGGAAAAACAGAACTCTCTTTTCGACTGAAAGTAGCTCCTTAGGCCATCTGAAAAACGAGAATTCAATTCATAGCAACAAAACTGAAACCACTTGAAAATGTTCAGGGAGAGAGATAAAAATCCTTAAATACAGACCTGACAAGCCTCCCACACTTGGCGAGACACTCCTGCATCTGGCTCCCTTCTTGCGCTCCTCCTTGAACAGAGCTTTATCCCACTTCTTTGTAGTTCAGTGTCATGGCCTCTCTCCTGCTCCATGCCAGACATGGCCTTGGGTATCTGGGTCTAACACAGCAGGTCTGACATTGCCTGAGCACAGCCCACTTTCCAAGGAGCCCAGCTAAAAGGTTGAGTGTCTTGCCTTCACAGCCCCTTCCGATAACATAGCTTGTCTGAAGCCCCCCATGCAGGTCATCTCTCCCATGGCATGAGCCATTCCTGGGTCACACATCTCTCCAGAGGAGAGGTCTGCACAACTGGAAGGTGACTGCCAAAAGATTTTGTTTAGTCCAGGGATGAAGCCACTATCTAGGACATGGGAAGTCCATGCCACAGGCCCTAAACAGCCCTTTTCAGCCATACTACACTCTGTCTCCTGCATCCCCAGTAAGCATGCAGCACCTGAACTGCAGCCCTTCTGGAGTCTGTGTTGTTTGTTTTCACTAAAAATTACACCCTTCCCTAAGAAACCTCCCCTAGAAAAGTTTTATCAGAGCAAATACATTTACAAAGAATTTCAGTTTTGACAAACAATACTTCCTAGTGATAAGTATAGCTCTCACAGTTGCATCCTAGTGCATCAATGTATGCTAATTCCTGGGATGTGGTAAGCTTTGTTTGCTGTTTACGAAAATGAAAGCATAGGCATGAACTCTTTCTGTCAGCTGTCATAATTAGCAAGAAGCTAGTGTTCACTGAAGACAGTTTCTGGCAAGTTGTCAAACAGAAAATTGAAAATCAGAAAGAGCACATTTATCAGACTTGAAAGACAAGTGCAGCATTTAAGCATGCTTAATGCAAGGCTTGGTTTCACTACACACAGCTGATCCATGTGGAGTGGAAACAAACAGAAACAGTATCTGTTGTCAGAGAAGGAAGAGTAGAGGTTAGCTGGCAAGGAGAAAATTGTTACAGGAATTTGCAGGGAGGTCTAAAGCATCCAGTTTATCTTGTTTACTAAGGTGGAAATTTTTAGACATAGCTCATTGTAGAAGCCCTTCCTTATCTGCCCATTTTTGCCTATTCACCGAGGGGATTCACCTTACACTTACTACACAAGTGTTGCTGTCTCCACTGAGGACAACGAAGAATGGTGAACTGGAAAAGACGTAATCAAAAAGCAACAAAAGTTTGTAGGATTCTGTCGTGGTTTAGCCCCAGCCAGCAACTAAACACCACACAGCCGCTCGCTCACTCCCCCCACCCCAGTGGGATGGGAGAGAGAATCGGAAGAGCAAAAGCAAGAAAACTCATGGGTTGAGATAAGAAGAGTTTAATAATTAAAACAGTAATAATATTAATATTATTATTAATAATAATAATAATGAAAAGGAAAATAATGAAGAGAGAGAGAGGTGAAACCTCAGGAGAAAGGGAAAAAAACCAAACAACAAGTGCTGCAACTGCTCACCACCCACCGACCGATGCTGCCGGTCCCCGAGCCGCGATCGCTGCTTCCCCCGGCCAACTCCCCCCAGTTCATATACTGGGCATGACATCACATGATATGGAATATCCCTTTGGCCAGTTTGGATCAGCTCTCTTGGCTGTGCCCCCTCCCCTCCCGGCTTCTTGTGCACCCGGCAGAGCATGGGAAACTGGAAAAGTCCTTGACTAGCGCAAGCACTACCTAGCAACAACTAAAACATCAGAGTGTTATCAACATTATTGTCATACTAAGTGCAAAACACAGCACTATACCAGCTACAGTGAAGAAAACTAACTCTATCCCAACTAAAACCATGACAGATTCACCATGTCGAATTGGACGGTTGCTCTAGCAGTGTACTTCTACCACAGGTGCAGTGACAAATGACTTGGCAGAGGGAAAAACTCAACACATCTGAACACAGATTAATCGAACAACTACATATGAAACTCACATTTAACCTCCTAATTTCTTATTGACTTTTAGCACCACTGATAAATATTTTGAAGCATGATATTGAATACTGTTTTTCTAGCATATGTAACTACAGCAATAATATGCTACTGAGGAAAACAACTATAAAGAGCCTTCACGCTGAGAGTATGGGACATGTTAGGAATATATGCAAGGCTTACAAATAACAATCCAGATGAAAGGAATCCAAGGGCTATACAACTTCAGGGCTATACAACTCTCCTTTTATTACTGGCAGGGCTGTAACAAGGAACAGGACAAGATATGCCTGCCCTGAGGTGAGGGAGAAGGGGTGTCAGATGGATATAGAAGGGCAGGGTCAAGAAATGGAGCGGGTCTTCCATCTCAGACACATGCAAGATGAGGTATTTGGAGATTATGTATTGAATGTCAGCAAGACAATTTTATAAGAGATTACATGGTTACTCTAACAGCTTTTATGAGCTGCTTACCACACTTCAGTAGGCAAATTTCCCTCATAAAGAAAAATTCTCCTCTATATTCCCATATGAATGCTTCTTCAATGTCCAAAGCAAGGAGGGAACCATCTGGAAAATTCATAGCAGACTAACACCATAAACCAGAAATTTCCTAAGTAGTGCATTTAGTTTGCAGTATAGGTGTTATTCATGGAGAACATCAACAGGGAGAAGACTGACTATCTAACCCTGCTAATATGTGTGCTCTTCTCTGTTCCTCAAAATAATATTGTGATTCCTCAAAGGCTAGATTTAATGGCTTTTCAGATTTAAGGATATAGCTAATACTGATGGTTCCCAAAGGCAGGTCAACAATGGATACCCCTCTGAGGAACAAATTAACAAGGAAAATATTTCCATTACCCATCAGCTACTACTGCCCAAGAATGAAGTGGAAGGAGCGGGAAGGATCTTAGGGTGGGATAAGGGGGCCAAAAGTGCAGCTTCCAAAAGTGCTTACCAACCAATTGATTTTCTTCCTCTCAATGACAGAGATTGTTTCTGAAAAATTCCCCATCACTACCCTTAAGACTCCAGGACCTGTGTCAAATACAGTGTTCATGCTTAACTTTCTGCTTCCAAAGTACTTTCTTATCTTGAGAAGGAAACTGCCTAGAAGCCATGCCAGCACATATTACCAGTCAGAGATTATAAACCCAGCATTGCTTAGATGGGCTATTTCAAAAGGCCATTTTGCCTGTAACAGCTTCAGGTTGTCTCACCCTCTCTAGTTAGATCTTTCTAGGCAGAAGCTTACTATGAATACTTTCTTCTGGATTGTCTCATTCAGCTTTTCATGGAGTTTTACTGTCCAAATAATTATCTGTTCATATGTAGCCTGCAAATACTGAAACTTCCTTGAGGTATCCTCAGTGTGGGAGCAAGGTAACGAGTCTAGGAAATTAATAGTGTTTTTCAAGATGAAAATGAATCTTAAAACCTTAGCACTTTGGTAAGTACTAGTATCAGAATAAGCAGCAGGCACAGGAAAAATGTTCTCCATAGGTGTTTCACCTGGGCTTGGCAAAAGGCATTTTTAGAGCTTAGTCAAATGTGATGGCAATTTTTAAAAAGATTTCAAAAGAATTTTCAAGTAGGTAAAAGGTAGTTGCAGAGGGCATATATTCTTTTTCATGTTCACCACGAAGGAGAGCACAGGCTGTCTAAGGATGGGTTGGGAGAGCAGGGTTTGTTCAGCCTTGCAGAGGGGAGGTTCAGGACTGAATCATTACTTCATTCAACTGCCTAGTAAAAGGGTGTAGAAACAATGCAGCCAGGCTCCTCCTGGAGGCACTTGGTGAAGAGGTAATGAACACAAGCTAGAACATGGGAAATTCCAGTAAGGCACAAGGGAAAAATAATTCAGCGGGAGGTTAGTAAAAAACTGGAAAAGGTTTCCCAGAGAGGTTGTGAGATTTCCATCCTCACAGATATTCAAAACTACCTTGGACATGGCTCCCACATCACTGTCTCTGCTTTAAGCGCTGGTGGGATTAGATGGCCTCCAGGTTTTCCTTCCAGCCTGAATTATTCTGAGATTCTATGACAAGCAGTTAATAAGATTAAGTTACAGCAAGGCAGTTTGTTAAACATATAGATAAAACTTTCCAACATCAGGAAGAGTGAAACTCTAAAATCACTTGCCTACAGAGTATGAACATCACTAGAGATCCCCCAAGAACAGTGTAGGGGAACATGTCAGATATATCTCATTGATCCTGTTTTGGGGTGGGATACTGGGAGTTCTACTTCTATCCAGTATTTAGACAAGTTGCCATATCTTAAGTGAAAAGCCTCAATTCCTTTTTTAACACTGTGTTAGAAAGAAGAAAGTTATTGATCTACTTAAGCAGTCTAAAGGTTAAAATAAACACATGTAAATCAGATGTGTCAGCCTGCCAAGCTCCAACTTTGAAACATGGTGCTAGAGAAAGGTAATGAGGCAAAAAATCTTCTCATATGAAACAGAAAATGCTGTCAGATTAACTCCTTAGAGGACATGGCATAGAGAAGCATAAGGCTGATAGTACAGACATTTCTGATGTAACCCATTTTCCACAATGAAAAGGACAGACCTTGAATCGCATCTCATCTTGCAAAGTTCCAACTTTGGGACTAACCTGAATCATTTCCCTTTAATAAGAAATCTTCAATCTATGTAGCCTGGAGAGACATTATCAAAGGTGTTGTCTTACTTTTGGGACAAAGTTTGCTATGCAAATAGCATATAAGGAGCTTTTCATAATTGTATGCATGAGAATAAGTAAACATCACTAGAAGATTGTTGTTTCCAGTAGACATGTGACCTGCTAGCAAGTGTCTCATTTGATGAATCTCCCACTCCATCACCAAGGGTATAAAAGACCAAAAGAAGATAAGAAAAAGGTTTATAGATAGTCAGAGGTAGGGATGAATATCAGGTTAAAAAAAAAATTTAAATAGTTATTAGAGGCTAATGGGTGATTAAATATGTTTCAAGAGTAGGAAAAGAATGTTTATGAATATGTGAGTAAAGAAGGGATTTAAAAATTAAAATTTGTGATAATGCTTATTGCAATTAGAAGCAGAAAAATCATTTTTAAAACTACAAGTTATAATCACAAGACAAAAAAATATACTTAACAGTGCCATCTTTTATAATATTACAAAAACATCTTGATCACCTTTAATTAAATAAGTACCTTATAAGAATTTGAATTGATTTATTTTATTTACATATACTAGCACCATGATGCCATATGTCTCTACCATATATCACATTTTGATTTTGGTATTAAGAGTGAAAAATGCTCTGCCTGCAACAACCACAGACTCAAGTCTCCAGAAAAAGATGGTATCACAGAATGACTGAGATTAGAAGGGACCTCTGCAGGTCATCTGGTCCAACCCCTCTGCTCAAGTCCGGCCACCCAGAGCAGGTTGCCCAGGACCGTGTCCAGATGCCTGTTGAATATCTGCAAGGGTGAAGACTCCACAACCTCTCTGGGCAACCTGTGGCAGTGCTCAGTCAGTCTCACAGTAAAAATGTATTTGTTGATGTTCAGAGGAAACCTCCTGTGTTTCAGGTTGTGCCCATTGCCTCTGGTCCTGGCACTGGTCACCACAGAAAAGAGCCTGGCTCCATCCTCTTTGCCCCCTACCTTCAGGTATTTATGTACATTGATAAGATCCCTCTGAGCCTTCTCAACTCCAGGCTAAGCAGTCCCAGCTCTCTCAGTCTTTCCTCATAGGAAAGACATTCAAGCCCCTTAATCACCCGTGTGGCCCTTCATTGGACTCTTTCCAGTATGTCCATATCTCTCTTGTACTAGGGACTCCAGAACCGGATGCAACACTCCAGGTGTGTCTCACCAGTCCTAAGAAAAGCTGAAAGATCACTTCCCTCAACCTGCTGGCAATGCTTCTACTAACACAGCCCAGGATGCCATTAAAGTACTGTTAATAGAATTCTCTTACTCAGCAATATCATGACTTCTTCCTCATCCTTCAAACCCACCACCTTCTCCATTCAAATCATTGTCCTATCTTTGTAAGTGCTGTGAAAGCAATTAAGAAACTAACATAGAATACAAATAAAGCTTAGTATTTTATTATTTACCTTAACTTGCTCTTTCAAAAAGACACAAATTTTAAAATTAAAGCTACTTACTTAAGTTTTGCCAGTGAGAAAACTACTGTGCCTGTACCCATAGGCCACAGCCACACACCACAAGCAGAAAGTTGTTCAGGACTGTATCCTCCAATCCTGTCTCCTGCCTGGTTCCTTGTGCTTGGTCAAACCAATTGCTTCCCGTTGTCATGAGCCACTGTTTGCCCTTTGGGAATGTCTCTGCTGTGAAGAACATCAGACTGGCTAGAAACCCCATCTGTTCATTTTCTGCAAAACCATAACATTTCCTTCAAAGGGGCTGGCCAGTTAATAAGCCTGGCAATTCACCTACCTGAAATTCTCTGGCTTTATATTTAAACAAAAAGATCTTTTCACTTCTCTCAATAACCAAATAGCTTGCTGCATTTCTTCAGCAGGAAAGAAATTTCTACTGATAGTATGTATTTTGTAAAGTACCTTGGGATCCCTCCAAATGAAAAGGGCTATAAAAAGATACAGTTTTATTATTTTAATTTATTTGTAAGCTCTGTGCTTTTTGATGAGATCAAAATGCTTGCTACAGAACAGCATGATGCTTGTCCTGACTATCATCCATTTTTTTTAAGCCATATAAATGAGAAATATCCCTTTATAAAACCTTTCTACCTTTTCCTATACTAGTTAAGAAATGAACAAAAAAGTTATACATGTGTTGCACAGTGGTTGTATGAGGGAATCTAATCTGACATGTTGCCTATGTGATATCAGCTAATATTACTTGAATAGGTAGGATTCAAAATTTGTGTGTTCCTGGCCAGAACTGGTATGAAGATTTAAGCTTGTAAGTTCATAAAAAGAGCTCTATATTAGTCATCTGATGTTAATGGGGTTTGAGTTGCCGCTGTGATGTTCATGGGGTTATCATTAGGTCTATGTGACTTAACCGTATTTTATTTCCTGTTTAAAATTCATTTATCAGAGCTTTCTGTCATCCACAAAACAATTACTTTCAGTACAAAGCCTGTGAAGAGAAAGGTCTTCTCTTTAATGAATAGGTAGAATTTAACAGAACTTTGTATGCCAGCAGCATACTTTCTATATCTTGCCCAGCAGCTGTCATTTAACACTACAGAAACCTATAGGCATATTTGTGTTCCACATTTCCAAAATTTTGCTTTGTGTATGCCAGACCCGCACCCAACCCAAGCAACTCCTTGCCTAGTTCATGCTTTTGCCTGGCAGTTGTGGCTTAGAAACCTCTCCCACATGCCTCTTGGGGTTCAACATAAGGTGCAGTTGCAGCTGCCACCATTTGGTGTTCAAGCAGGTGAAAATAACAATGTAGTAACAGCATTAACTTGGGGACATAGGAGTCTACACCATGTTCAAAGGCAGCTCTGAGAGCTACTACGTAAGATTCAAACTTGTACCACTCACTCAGGTGAAAGCACCCCAACAATGCACACAGAAACTCCTCTGTGTGGCAGAAGGTTTGTTGAAAGTGGAATTTGCAGAGAGTTTTATACAGCTGAAAAAGATAGTTTTTCCACTGTATAAAAACAAATAAAGCCCATTGGTCATAACTGAAGTGTTCTTCTGGGATGAGAAGGGCTTCTGTTCTCCCCCTGATCCCAGAAACAGTACATGCACAAACTAGAGATAAGAAACATCACCAGACTGAGGAGGAAAAATGTGCTTTGAGACCATGAAATACCAGCTTACCTACTACAGAGGGTAGTACATCATTAATGCTATTTTTGAGCTGAATAAAGGCATTTTTAAATAAGGGCATTTTGGGCCACACAAAATTCTTCTTCTAGAAGAAAGGGAAGACAGAAGGGAGGTATATATCCCTAAAATGCATCCTGCTATTTCCTTGGCTAATTAACAGGGTCTTTGCTGAGTACATTGCAGTTTCACAGTACAAGAGTATTTTCACAGATCGATCAAACAACTGTCCAACAGATGCAGAACTTCAATGCTGTGTTTCAGATTTTTAGAAATGGAAAACAAATACATTCAATAAGTTTCTTGCCCATATTAATCAATAGCTAAAGAGCAACTTTTAGTCTCAGGTCTATCATCAGGCTGCCTTTATGATTGCTTCCTGGTGTTGCTTTTTGAAAACCTTCTTGTACAGCAAAATATTTTAAGAAAGGTCATAGGTTTTTTGGAGATAGACAGCTAAGTATTTCTTTTGACAGGAGACATTCTGGAACAAAACTTATCGGCAGTAGTAAGTAGTCTTATTCCAAGAAATGATGGCGTCTACCAAGATATTGTACAGTATCTCATAGAAGTTTCCAAACTCCCTTTTTACCTTGCAGTTTTTTCCCACCATAGCAAATCTCATGCCTTACTTTTGTACTTCAGTACCCATCTTTTCTACTTTCTCTTCTGCTGGTGGCTGCTAGCACACACATGACAGCCCAGACCTTTTCCTGAGGGGTAGAGGTAATGCAAAGATTATATTTAACAAGCAAATTCCCTGTTCTGTGAGAAATTCTGAAATTTTCCATTTGGTTCTGAATCAAGACAAGAAGTCAAACTTCCAGGATTTTTCAAGAAACAAAACAAGCCAAAATGCTTTGATTCAGCCAGTTGAAACCTCTCCTTTCAGTCTATCACTCTGGCAACTAATAGATATATTCACTGTATTGTACTATACACCTGCAAGATACAGTAAAAATTGAAGCACTTTGATATTATCCAGGCAATTTCTTTATTTAACAGATTAGGTAAATTACCACAAACTCAATCAGTTTTGCTGAATCCACATTTTTCTGAAGGAAACACCCCAGAGCAAAACAAATTACCAGATTTACAAGGGTTATGCTTGATTAAGAATTAATAAGGACTTAAAAAAAAATAATTCCAGCACAATCACCCCTGACTGTCTTCTTTGTAAGGACTACATTCATTGACCAGCACCAAGAGAAATGCTGGCTCAAATCAGTAAGAGTTTTCCCTTTGTCTTTCATAGGACAAAATTTTTCCTTTAAATTTTCCTCTGAATTTCCTCCAAATATTGCTTATTCACTATGCTTGGAGTTTCTCAGCATATCAGAGCATCATTACTCTGTCATCTGCTGGTCTCATCATTTCATACATTTCAAAGAGATTTTTATTTGTGCTGTGCCATCACGTTACCGCACAGCCTTCACCTTAAAGCTCCGTCTTTTAGGCAGCATCACAACTATTTAAAGCTGGAACAAAATTCTATCAATTCAAAAATATCATATTTCTGTGAGGAGGTGAGACAGGGGAAACAAGGGCATTCTCATTGATGGTCATTTCTGTGTCCATTGAGCCTTTTATTAGTGTGCATAATGAGTAATCAAGCCTTATCAGGGAGCAACACCCATCAGCCTTCAAACCAGCACTTTGAAATCAATAGTACAGAATAATTTGTTCTTTCTTGACAATGTCCCACATGTATCCTTTGGGGGAGGGGGGATGGAGAAAAAAGAAAAAAAAAATCTGCAATCTCTCACAAAAAGAATATAGAAAGGAAAGATAAACTGTATCTTACTTTTCCTTTTCTTTTTTTTTGAGCAGTCTTCATCATTCTGTGAGGTAAATCAGCTTCGCTCCACTTCCTTCTTTCCCTTCTGTTGTTTCACCAGTTGATAATCCCTCAAAAAATCTGATGTTACTATTCCTATCAAACAGTCAAGACTGCTTAAGAGAAAGCCAATTTCTACCAACACATTGAGCTGAAAACTAATGTATTTAGAAATTTTCTAGCTGATTAGAACAGCTGCAAGCAGAAAAAAATAGCGTTTCAACATTATAATATGAAGTCTGACTATCAACCATGTTTTAACAAGCAAGTGTATCATTTCAGTAATGGTCTGTTTACATTGACCATACCTTGACAGAACTAAGGAGGTCTGAATTTTTAGGGAAGGTTCTGTTTACTGAGAGACAGCTGCTTTTAATGAACATGTTCTTTGAACCAGAAAAGCAGTTTTGGTCATTGGGCAACACCTCAGGGGCTTCTTCATTGAAATCTGCATTTTTTTTCTAAGATTATTTTAAAAAAATTAATGATCCCTGTCTTTCCTTGAATTCATTACCAGAGCCTATCTTTAAAATAAAGTGCTATATGGATGTGTGGAGGAGATGTTTAAAGGCACAAGTGAGATAAGATATCCAAGGCTGTAGAAACTGTATACACTATTGCATGCATATTTTTGAAAGTAATTTCTTTGCCCCTTGGGACAAAAATTCCTCTTGAATGTCACAGTTGGAAGTTGAGAGTGATACTCTGGCCCAAAAAATATTAGCTGAGCCTTGTTGCTTTAGCTAGGCAAAATATGGAATTTAAATGAAAACATGTTTGAAAAAATTCCTTATCCATCTCTAGACTTCCTATGAAAAAATTACTATTACTGAGTACAAGGAGGCTAACTAATTGTGATATTTATGTGATATCATTTTTCCCACAGGACATTTAGGAGTCATATATTTTCCCTGAAACACCTTAACTATCACATACTTGTCTTAGTTCTGTGACAGTGTGCAACACAGATCACAAGTTTTTCTTAGTTAGCTGGAAACAATACAAAATCTGACTGTTCTTACAGTATGTGAAACTTGCTTTTTTGGTCTTATCTGGTATAAACACAGAAAAACATGGAAAGAAAACTACTTTATGCCACTCTAAAGATCCCTTCTGTGCCCAGTTATTTAATGTAAGACAATATGAGTGGCAGCTTAAGTTAGCTACTTTGCCAGATGCTAAATCAAAAGTATTTAAGTCCAATCCAAAACAAGATAGCATCTCTCGGCATTAATCACCTCAAACTAGGTGAAACTACCTGAAAACTTAGGTCTTTCTATTCACAAACAGTAGCAGAACATATCTTATTTTTTGCATTTGAGTAATGATGCATAATCTTGCTTTAATGTTTTATTTATCCATGTAGCTAGAAAACAGTGCTGAATATTTGTTTCCTCTTCAGTTTAACACATTCTGAATATACTACCAGTGAGGCACTGAAAGAGTTTTCCACATGCACATGTACGTGCACATGCACGGTAAGAAAAGTTATTTCTCATGCACACAAACAACCTCACATTCTCAGCACCATAGGTGAGATGTTCTGCTTTTGCATTACACTAAATGTATTTTCCTTCTGTTTTTAGACTGTCTCTGTAATGGAAATAAGTTATGTAAATTGCCTCTCTTTTAGGGCTTATTTGCCTTCATTAGGTTAGGAGGAAACCATGACTGTCATTAAATAAAAAAACAAAATCTGATATAATGTTGTCTTGGACAATAAGAAACAATGCACTACAGAACTGTAGCTGAAAGCAAAAGGAACCCCTTGTGGCTGCCTTGTCTTTTACATGGTAATGTCAAACCTAGGCAATAGTTTTCCGATTTGAACAAAGACACTTTCAATGTGTAGAAGATATTTAGCATTAAGGAAAGTGAAGGACATTTGACACATGTGGATTTCGCTGGGGTTTTGTCCCAACATTAAAAAAAGAAAAACAAAACCACTATTATCCCTCATGGTGCAATTCTAATACACAAATGTGTACACTGAGTTAAATCCTCAGGAATAAAGAGATTTGAATAAGATTTCTAATTATTTTTTACACCTAATTGTTCTTTTGCAATCTGCATTAAAAAGTACACAAAATTAACTGCAGGGGTTTTCTAGTGGAGTTTGTAGAGTATCTAACTGTTAAGGATAGTTAAACTTACAGTGGAGAGAGAGGTGAGACTGAAACAGCCCTCCACTTTCTAGTTAATCTGGTACCTATACACTGCAAAAGTCTGAGATTTCAGAGAAGGTACTTAATCTGCAAACTTGAGTAACTCCATGGTAATGTTCTTTTGCTCCACTCTCCAAAGTAAAGACAAAAGCACTGAACCAGAACACCTGGTACGTTTCCCATACAAAAGATTTCTAAATGAAAAGAAGCAGGGAACACAGAAGGTGGCACCCTAATATCCACATTAGTTGATTGGAAATTAACCCCACAAGCAGGTCAAATGACCGTGTACCATACTTTTGCAATATGGAATTTTTGGAACCTCCTGAAAGGAAGAGAGGCGAGACAGGCTGCAGCAAGTACGGCTGATTCCCAAGCTGCCTTCATGTGTCTGCCCCATGTTGCCTTCCTCCAGGACCCCTGGGACGGCACAGCCTGTCCCTGCTGCCCCATCCCCTACCCAGCACTACAAGGGCTGGGCCAGGCAGCTCTCACCCCTTCCTCCACCTCTTGCTGCCTCCCAGAGACAGGTGGCTACACAAGAGCAAAGGCAAATCATTTGTCTGGAGTTACATAGAAAATGAGGTGCTTTACTAGGCTTAAATACAGGTTTCCAAAGTCACCACGCACGCTCCTGTGAGAATAATTGGTTTTGCCTGTTAGTCATTCCAGCCTGGGAACCGCTGAACACACAATGGGAATTTAATCATCTGGAAGCAGATTCTGTGAGCAAAAACATAATATTATTTTTTAATATACTTTCTCAGCTATAAAAAAATTCTTGGCCAACTCTCCTTTGTTGTTCAATGAAGTGTGGTAAGCTGCTTAATTTGACAAGAAAACCTCCAATACTCCTTTCTGCTGCATCCAGACTAATTTAGCTGTTAATGTTCCATGAAAGAAATAAATCTTTAAACACATTCTTATATCACTTTTCAAGCCTCATATTTCCACAACACAGAAAAATTGCTAGGATCTCATATTTTCCTCCCACTATGATAGAGAAGATGGTCTCCCTACTAAAAAAATAATAATAAAAATTATTATTATTATAAAGCTTCTTTTTACAAATTAAGACATTGATTTTTCATTAGAATGTAGAGCACTGCATATAATATAGACAGTAATAACTCTATTGAAACACAGATATACATATGCAAATGGTAAATCATGAATAAGAACACAAGTTATTTGGAATTAAATTAATTCATTAGGGCCTAGTTCTTTCACAGTTCATTTCCTCCTAACTTGATAAATACCTTGGATTGTCAATTTTTACATTAAACATTCTCTTTTTGTGACTGTTTAAAGGTCAGAAATTTATTTAGAAAGGTGTATGCATGTAAAAAAAAGAAAGAGGGAGAGAGTAGGAAGTTAGACTTACTCAATCAGTTGTGTGAGCGTCATTCATTTCCCCAGGTAAATCAAGTATCCTGAGGTCAGCTCTTCACTCAACACATGGAAAAAATGAGAAAGTGCTAGATTTGCCCAGAAAGGATTATCTAAATATAATATTTTCATTAACAAAGATAATTGCATTAGAGCAGCTAGTTCTCAAGTACCAGACTGAAAGGCTGTGAACACTGCTGACTGTTCAGTATTGGTTTGGTACTGCAAGATGAATGTGGGAGCACTGCATTTATCAACATTATATCAAAAATATTTGACATAAACAACTGTATTAACAATAAAGGATGTGGAAATTATGCAGAGGGCTGAATCTCTATAGCGTTTCTACAGGAACTGTCCTGCCAGCTACAAGAGCAAATCTCATGATTTATACTGGTGTGCATAAAGGATTATTGGTCCAGTAGGACCAAACCAGACTGTGTTTCTGAGAAAATTTGCCATGCAATGAAGGCACCCACCTTATTCACGGTGGCATCACCTTGGCATCTCCATCTTCAAAGGAAAACAGAGAAATCTACTGAATTCATAGGACTGTATCAAAGAAAATGTGTCATCATCAATAAAATGGGAACTTTTCCAATCAAATGCCATTAAAGCATCCAGTATATTTAATCTTCATTTCCCTTGTGTCAATCCAGTTAATCCGTGTGTTAATTCAGTAGTTTCTAATTAATCAAATATTTATTTTAGCCTGCTTACAAATTGTCCAGGAAAACAAATACAACACTATTTTTAAGCATGTCCGTTTGTGCCCTTTACCAAAAATGGAATGCAATTATTTCCTCCCATGTAATGAATGTGGCGCAGTTTTTCATCAGTTTTGTAACAAGTGAAGTATTTGAAGTTTTCTAGCCCCTTGTTCAAAATACACTCTGAAAATGCATATTATATTATTCACAATCAATAAATATACAATCATCTTGGGAAATGACACATAGAAAACATTACACACAGGTGATTAAACACATGCTAAAAATATACTAACAATTCTCCTTAAATCCCAAGATTTTTAAATGCCAAAATGCTTTACCATACACAGACACAAAATCACTTTGGTGTGTAGGCAGATCATGCTTAAATTGGATTTCCACAGCACAGACAAATGTTACAGGTCTTAGTTGAGGACAATATTGATTATAGCTCTGGCATTATTCTGAAGAAACCTAAACACTCTTCACTGTAAAAGAGTATGACAAATCAAGTTGTCAAACTACATAGCTCAGAATCAATCACTGTTGGGGCAAAAGATTCTGGCATAACTCAGTGTTATGACCAAATGTTACTTAATATAACCTTACGTATTGTAAAGAGAAAAGCCGGAACTTTCCTTATCCAAAATCAGCTGGTACAACCTATCTCCTGTCTCCCCAAAAGTGTGTATTAGTACCTGCTCAAGTACAGTAAACACGGTGCCAAAACCTGACCATCAGCTAGGTCCATTTCATTTGAGCTTATTTTCAGGAGATTCTTGTTTGTCAACAATTAACTTGCTTTAGTTCAAACTACTAGGATTTCTGAAATATTCCAGAAATGCCTCTCTCGGTGAGTTTAATTCAAACTGCAGTGGTAATCTGTGTCAGTCCTAGGTCATTGGACTCTTCTCTCTCTTGAGGACAGTAAGATGACATTTCCACGACTAGTCATACAGGTTTGTTTGTCCCATCTGCTTCCCCCATATAAGCTGGGTCTTGCACAGTGTTTCTGACTCTGCTGGTGCTCTGCCTGTCCATCCTCATCTTAAAGGGGAAGCAGAAGTCCTTGAAACATCTCTTGAAGTTTTCATCCAAAAAAGCATAAAGGATTGGATTGAGGCTGCTGTTGGTGTAACCCAAAGCAATACAGAAGTAATAGCTGGATACAGCAGCAGTGCTGTGGGACACATCCCCTAAAGCTTCAACCAGCACAAAAATGTGAATAGGAGTCCAACAGATAATAAAAACTGCCACAACCACAAGAACCAACCTGGTGATGCGGCGCAGGTTTCGATCTTTTTCTCGAGACCCTGAGAGAAGCCGTACACTTTTAAGGCGCAGGATCATCAGAGTATAGCAAACAATTATAATGAGAACTGGAATAACAAATGCAAAGACAAAGACACAGATTTTCATGAAGATGTCCCACCACACATAATCTCTGTCTGGAAATTGCAAGGAGCATTCAGTGCTAGCAGTATCTAGGAATGAAAGAAGCAAGAAGGAAATTGCTTTATTATTAGATATTCTAAACAATGTAATTATCATAGCATAAGCTAGGAAAAGTGATTATCATGTAATGTGATACTAATAAATGTAGTTATCATTAAATCACTCCAAGGAAATCATTCAATTACCATTGAAACTGGTTTTATGCAGCTGTCTCTAGAAAATACTTAGAGAGATAGGGGCTTTTTAAGATACATAACATTGTATAAAATATTTCCCATGGGACAATCTAAAAACGCAGAGCAAAAAAATAAAAGTTTGTAAAGATGTTTCCATTTGGATCTCACTGAAATTTAAAGCCAGAATGAGACCATATTCAGTGGAGTAGAAATCTCATAATTATTATCAAACTATGTATGTTTTTGTCTGTGGGTGGAGACAGATTTTTGGTATCATGAATGGTGGGAGCCGAATGAGGTTTCGAACGTAGGAATATTTTGCCAATATATGATAATTGTGTAATAATGTTTTCCCACATGCCCTCTTCAATGCAAAGGGAATACACATAAGTGCTTGCATTCAGAAAAACTTATTTCCTGTCAGCAGCTTCTTTTCAGTTAAATAGAAGCAAATAAAATATTTGTGTGCACGGAGTCAAATGGAAGCTGCTGTTTCTGCAGGTCATGTCATTGAAAATTCAGCCTGCACAGAGCTGGCAGGATCTGGGCCACTGACACCAGCCCACTCCCTTTCTGATTGCCCATGCCAGGATTCAAAGTCACAGGCTGTCACTTGATTTTATGTCCCAGAAATATTCCATCTGACAGGAGGGTGCTAAGGAATGAAATATTTGAGGTTTCATTTGCTGACCTCATTGGAGCCTTCCAGCATATAAACCATATGGAAAACCAAGAAACAAGATAAATGGCAAGGCAAGAGAAAGGGTAGATTTACAACTACTATCAGCAGTTAAACTCTTCTGAATACAAGTCAAGGTAACACAGGGATTTTTCACTCTGAGTTGTAGCTTAGGTTTTATCCTCTTGAGCACTGCATCATTATTTGGATTTTTTTCATTTTTCCTACTGAATTTGTCATGCCTCTACAAATTATTATGTACTGGCTTTTATTGAATCAGATCTAAGGGTGGAATTATTCAATATACTCTTGCAAAACGCTTTTTCATATCTGTCTCCAGCAGAACTAGTGAGAAAAATTCCATCAAGCCATATTTCCCTGCTATTGAAATGCTTCGCAAATCAAGATGATATTACAGAGAATTTGTTTCGAAAAACAACTGGGGGGGAAGTTGTCATTATGGGACCATATAGACATTTCCATGGTTAGATATCAGAAAGCAGTTATTAGGTGATATTGAAGACTAAAACATTCAAATGAAAAAGTTGAAATTAAAGCTAAATATTTTGAGGTTTTATTTTAAATAATATAACAACTAATAGATGATTCTAAAAGCTGAAAAGTGAAAAGACATATCTTTCAAGCCTAATGGAGGATGCTAAGCTGACAGCACGAGTATGACTTAACAGGGTCTTGACAGTCAACTTTTCTAAATCATTTGTGACTTAGGTTTTCATAAGTATAGTTGCTTTTACATAATTTTATTCTAGAAATATCAACAACCAACTTCAAAGAAGTTCTCACATAGATTATTACTGTTATTCATAGTAGATCATGGCCTAGCAGCAGCAATAAAATCAGGATACAGCTATAATATCCAGAGTAGTAAAGTTGCATCCAGATGTGCAGTTCTGGATAAAAGTGAGGTGTGATCAGAGATGACTGCTCCAGATCACATCCAACTACTCACTGAAACCCCCTCCCAGAAGAAACTGCCTCTTCAGATCTACTGACATAATTTCATATATTTATCAAAAATAATGAGGTCATACTTGTTACATTTTAATATAATTTGTAGTTGTAATGGTATTTTAGAATTCCAAGTTATCAAATACAAATATAATGATAGTCTTATATCTCATTACAGTTTACTTTCTATAGAAAATCTTATGCTAAATTAATTAATATTCATGTGTTTCACTTGATAATATAATGCTGTGAATTGTATGGAACCCATTTACATTTTCCCAGTTTACAACTGGTAAACAATCAACAAAGATCTTTGTCATAATGCACAGTATCATCATAATTTTCAGAAACTTTGGAAGAGAATAAAATCCAACTTATATTTTATTCTTGTTGCCTGCAAAGATGCAGAACTAAATACAGTGTCGCAAACTGAATACTTAAGATTTCATACTGATGACCTTTCCTACTCTGAAAGCCAAATATTCCAAATACATTGATATATTTAAGGAAAAATACTGCTTTCTAGAAGGTATTTTAGTGTAAATATGTTTTTAAATGTGTTTGATAATCTACCATTTAAGATTAATCTTAATCTTGACATAGGAAATATATTTCTGTTAGATACATTATTAATTTTGTCACTTTCAGGCATCCATACTCCTCTGTATTCAAATGTACTCAAACAGCCTTCATACTGTTATTGGGAATACTAACAATACCTCTCTTTTTTTTTTTAAAAGTGAACAATTATTTGGCAAGAAAGGTTCCATTAAGGCCAGAGAGGGAATATTTACACAGATGTAAAATTTATTCTGCAGGAAAAATGTATCCAGAAAGACACCACTGGGAGCAATCCTGTACCGTGAGAACAAAAGGTACTAACCGAGCATGGGGTGGGAACTTTAAATATAATCACTTTCCATTTGATGTTCAGTTGCTGCTTAAAACTGAATCCAAGAGAGGCCCTGTAGCATATAAACAACAACTATTTTGACCAACATAACGTAAAGTCTCAGTCCTGAGCTCCAGCTCTCAGACAAAGGGAGGATCCTTGCTTTTCCCCTTTGTCATTTATCAGAGCAATTCATGAACACACCAGACAAGATAATTGGCAGTAAATGCTCAAGAGACACCTTAGATCAGACAAGCAGGTCCGACAAGCATTTGCCAATAATTTCCAACCTCATTTGGCCCAGCTGAGCTGTCTATGACTAGTCTCTGTTTCAGGAGAAAAACAAAAAGGCTGCCTGCCATGTGGCGTGGAAAAGGCATTTAATCATTGCTGGCCCCAAAGCAGCCCCTTGATCTAAATGTGATGCTTACAGTGAATGACAGGAATATTCTGCTAGTTAAGCACGCTCCACAAAACACCTGACCCAGGCAATGTCCCATGGCCTTCAAGATCTACGCAGTGAGATAATTATTATTCCAAAATGAAGATGCCTGGAAGTGAATGTTTCCTGAGCTAGACATTGTTTTATAGACCCTGTCAAAACTTTACTGGGGAGAAGAGTTACAGCACTGCAGACCAGGACACTTGATCCCCCAAAGGGCTGAAAGAAGAGTTTCCAGAGGACTCTCCTGTCACCTACCCACCAGAAGACCAACAGCAAGAACAAAATCTACACATCTTCAGCCAAATCAATCAGCCCTTGAGCAGCTGTTACTGAAAAGATTTTTTTTGCATCGACTTATGCCAAACACTTTAACACAGCATTTTTGTCTGTGCCAGATAAAACAGTGTCCTTATGTAAAGTTTACCATTTCTCTTGGGAGGAGTGAAGCCTTTCTAATAGAAAATGTTGTTAATTCAGGAACTTATTAATCATTCTTGATAAGATTATTTACATCTCAAACAAGACTACTATCAAATAAATGTGCATGTCTTGTATTTTATTGAGCCATCCATAACAGATAGCCCCAACACAACTACATCATTAGAGATCTCAAGCCTTCTGAAGACACTGCGGTGCACCACTGTCATGCCTGTGGGTATGAAGTATATGTGTGTAAGAATGCTTCTCCCTTTTCCTTTTCAAGGAGGATTTCAAAATAAGATTAACTCCATAGCAGGGCGGTTTTGGTAGTGAGTCACCATTTGAAGGGGCTAAATCCGCAGTCCTTCATGGATTATAAATTTCAAGCAGAGCCTACAGGTGGTCTGCGTACAGATCTCATTGACTTCATGTTCTTGTAGTTGCTTCCTTGCCATGGTCTGTATTCCCAGTTTCTCTGCTGAGCCTTGCCCTCAGCCTTTCCAAATCTCCATGTACATCCCCCTCCCTTTTATATAAGAACTTGAGATACTGTCATTTTCATAGAATTTAGCTTCATTTTCTCTCTCCAGCTACTGACTTTCTTCCTTTCTTCACCACTTCTTCAAGTTCTGTGAAATGGCTGCTGATAATAAGCTCCCAAGTCTTAATACTAATGGTAGTTTTAATATTAATACTAGTGGCAATCAATCTAGCTTCTGCTCTTGGAACTTCAGCAGAACTACTCTCACAACACCTACAAAAAACACCTTAAGCCCACATTTCAAGTTTCATGCTAAACTGATCTTTGATCTGTCCACTGTGATCAAATTCCTGATTATTTTCCCCTGGTGGCTGCTACTAGCTTTTGATGGTCTCATTCTAGCACAGACAATGCTTCAAAGTGCATTTTTTTCTTTTAGTTGGCAAAGGTGACTGTACTTCGATAATTTACATATCATACTGTAATGTTCCACAATATATTTCAAAATGTCAGAAATTTAGACATACTTTTTGAATCAAGGAATGTGGATGAACATGCTGAGCATGAACAAATTATTGAAAAAAGAATCAATCAGGTTTAGTCAACATTCTAAGCTACATTTTACATCATTTGAGAAACAAAGAGACTCAATTTTGAATGCTCACACTCACCTTCCCTGACTTTGGTACCTCCAAGAACTATTGCAGATATACCGACAGATGAGGACAATAGCCAGATACAGATGTTGATTATCTTCGCCTTGAGAGGCGTACGGAAGTCCAGAGCCTTCACAGGGTGACACACAGCAATGTATCGATCAACACTCATCATGGTCAGTGTGAATATGCTAGTAAACATGTTATAATAGTCAATTGAAATAACTATTTTACACAGCACATCACCAAAGGGCCAAGAGTTCATCAGGTACTCAGTGCTTTGGAAAGGCATAGTTGTGGTAACTAGTGCATCCGCCACAGCCAGATTGAAAATGTAGATGTTGGTTGCTGTCTTCATCTTTGTGTATCTGAAGAACAAAAAAAGTAAAGCTTTCTTATTTCGAAGTATGATTATGCACATTCAGATATGTAACGGTTTATCAGTCAGGCTTTGCCATAGTTGGGTTTTTTTGTGTCATTTCTAATTCATGGCAGAAGTGCACACAAATGCAAGACTCTTGGGATAATAGCAAACACATTTGACTCAGTCTCTAAGCACCTACATTAGCAGCTAGAACTATTCACAGCAGGCAAAACAAGGTATATGAATACATTTAATCTAATTAGGCAAATGCTGGTTTCAATTCTGTCTTCTCAAATCCTTCTACAAGAAAATAGTACTGTTACATTTGCAAGTGATCAAAATATTTTGTGTTTCCTTTTCTTATAGCTAACTGTCAGTGATTGTGAGCTTTCTGGGTTTGTTTTATGGAAGGAATAGTTATCCCATTCTCCAGTAAGAGTCCATGTTAACTGTTACATCTGCCAGACCAGATTGCCTCTTATATGACAGTTTTTCTTCCTTGAATTCACTACAATGATATCAGCTTATACAAGGTTTAGTCATTTACTTTCTTTGCTCCTTCATTTCCAATTTCTCCTCCTTTCTTATCCTCAGCTTTTCCCAGTCCTTGCTTTTGTGACTGCCAATGTAAAAGATGCCTATTGTTTAAGTAGGATACCACAGAGGGTACAAAAATGACCACAGCATTTTGTCTGCATCCTTTAATTTCACCAAAATGAAGCACTTGTTTTGTCCAGCTGGTAGGAACCTCAGCCTACACAGAATAGGATCTGTTTTTTTAAGACAGCAGCCTGCTTTGTTCTGCCCTTATGACAGTCTGACTCTGGGGCACAGCCTGTGTCCCAGGGTGTGGAAGACTGCTTCCAGCTCTGCTACGGACACAACAGATGAAGGAGAACCTGTTAACATAGGGATATACCTAACTCTCCTTTCTGAAATGCTTCCTCCCCTTAGTTACTTTTGCTCATTGCTGTTAATTTATTTCGAGATTCAATGACAGGTTTTCCTTCTCAAAACTGTTTCACCCACATATTTTCAATGTGTATCCAAACTAAAAAGTACACATGCAACACAGAAACATGTCTACCTAGATTTTGATATGTAGCATTAATAGTTTATAGGGGAAATATAAGATATGATCGGTCCAGCTAATGAGCATGTAGGGCAATGTGTCTATTTTCCTTTAAAACTTTGATGTGTAAAAAAAAATAATTTTTAAAAAAATTGTTTACAAAATGCCCAATGTATAAATTAACTATTAATTAAAATATGGTCAGAAATGTCATTTTAGGACCAAAATGAAATGTTAAAAATAGCATCAGTTTTTCTAAAAGACTCTAATTATGACTTACTGAGAAAATGAAACCGAATGCTGGTTTGAAGCATAAAAAAGATAACTGCAAGGGAAAAGAAAGCAAACCCTTCTCACCCAGATACCATACCTAGGCTCACATCTTGAACAAAGCCATAGCCAGTGGAACATTAGAAATTTTTAAGCAAAGACAGCCAAAAGGAAACAGCAACCAAAGCTCTACGCTGATGGTGTGACCCCTGTAGCCTAGACTCCCTCTGCCCCCATCTGAGTTTCTCTGAGATCAAAGGCAGAGCAAGGAGGCATCTGCCAGTCAGAGCTGGACTTCTGCCCCCTCCCAGATCAATCTCCTCAACAGGACCTCAAGCAGAGGAGGCAATCTGTCCTGCAGGTCACATTATAGCCCATAAGGCACTGTTCAAACAGAAATATGAGATAATATAGCTAGGACAAACAAATATAAGACACTTTAACAGACTAGGAACTTTCCTCCTGGTAAAAAAAAATGTAGTTCCAAGTGCATCTCAGCTGTAAGACTGAATAAAAACTCACTAAACACTCAGACTGCAAATCTCTGCTAAAATGGACTATTTCCATTAAACGTCTGAAAAGGAGTAGTAGAAAGGTGATTTTACTTCTATGGACATCACTGATGATATCTGGAATTGTTGTCTTGTTCCTATTGCAAAAAAAGACTATGAAAAGTCGGAAAGGATGCATGAAAAGTGCCACAAAAATAAGTGAAAGAACTGGAGAAAATTCTTACTTTGAGTAACTTAAAGAGCTCAGCACATTTAGTTTATCAAAAAGAACACTGAGAGGTGACTTGATTACAGTGTCTGAAGACCTCCACAGGGAGAAAATAGCAGGTACTGAAGAGCTCTTTCAGACTGCAAAGAAAAGCATAACAAGGACAAATACGTAAAAGTCAAAGCCAGACAAACAGCTTAGAAACAATGACGGATTTTTCCTAACAGCTAAGGCTATTATTATTAGGAACAAATTACACAAGAAAGGAGTAATTTTTCCATCTTTTGATGTCTCCAAATCAATGTCTGCTGTTTTGCAAAGGTTGTTCTTCAGTCAAATACAAGTTACTAGACTCAATACAGGAATATTTAAATGAAATGCAATGGCCTGTGATAAGCAGAGGTGAAGTAACTAATAGTTCTTCTGAATCATTATTTCTGTAGATCTTTAAAAACTTCTCTAAGGTTTTGGACAAGGAAAGTTTGCTTTCACATATAGAAGAATTAGTTTGATCTCTTTTCCTTAAAGAAAATTAGAAAAATAGTAAAAAATAACTAGGAGGATTTTATTAGCCTTGAAAAATCAAATATCTGAAAGACTTTATATGTGGCATTTCCTGTTCCCTGCAACCTTAATTAAGTTCTTTTTTGTGTATGACACTGTGACCATATATACCATATTTTCCCAGTTCCCCTTTCCCTCTCCCCCTAGTCTTCCAATGGCAGAATAGGAAAGACCCTCTGTAAAATAGAACTAGTTTTTTAGGTAACTTGAAAATTCGAATTTTTGAAGCTGCAACATAAAGAATGTTCTCTGTATATGTACTGCTTATGTTATACATGTAAAGTGAGCAATTTAGCCTATGCAACACATGCACATATAAGAAAACTAATTTTCCTCACTGCTGTTGATCCAATGGGAAGGATGTCTTCTCATTCACAGATAGTAATAAATATACAGTCATTCCAGCATCAGCATTTAGACAACTTCCAGTGTAACCAAATCAAAGCTGTATAAGGGTGTGAAAATATAATGGGGAAAAGAAAAAAACCACAGTGTGCCATTCCTCCCATAAAGCTCTGTGAAAGCTTTAGCTCATTTCAGGGGCACATATGCACATAACAATCCCAGCTTTGATAACCTTACCTGGTGTGCAACTAGTGCTTCCCCACAGCTCACCAGCCTGGCAGTCCCATGACTAGCTGGTCTTGCCCAAATCCACCCCAGTTCACAGACCACAGATGCTTCCTTGCACCACTCACTCTGAGCCAGAACAGGTACCTGACTCCTGTTCTGCCAGGCTTTGAACAAGAAGGCAGGAGACCAATAAATACTGCTCCAATAAATACCTTATTACATTTAAGCAATCAGTTCTCCCAGGCACTGCAGAGGGATTGTGTACCTAACTCAGGGATGAAAGGTGCACTGGTTAACCTCAGCAGTGCTAAGCCAAGCATGTTTTACTAATGCAACCTTAAAATTCATTGATCTCACACTAGTAATGTAAAGAGCTTGATTACTTTCACCTGAAATCATTGGCCTCCATGTAAATGCAATGTTGGCCTTTGAAGTTGTTAGGCAATATAGATTAAATCATACATCCATTTAGAAGTTCATAAAATTTAGAAATGCCTTTGAGAATCTGGACTCAATCATCCAAGCTGCTTTCAATGTTTTTAATTAAACACCTAAACATTATTAAATGCCTACATGCCTCTGAAGATATATGCTTGCAGGCTTAATCAAAAGACCAGTCAAAGTAGTGGAGTTACTGCTGTTGCTGTCAGACACTTTGAAGACCCTGACAGAGTCTTGACTCAAACACGAGATGAGGATTTAAATGCTTTTCTACATCTCATTCTATTGCACCAAAATATAGGAGGCAATATTTTGTTTGTGGTTTTCCCACCATACCCTCCATTCACCTAAATCTGCACTTGAACAAGGTCAAAAGAGTGATCGAGTTAGGGAATCTTGTGTTCCTTTGCAAACTTAAAATTATCAATCAAATACCTGAATTTCATTTAAGGAAAAAAATGCTGCTATCTGCTTTAATTAGTCTAGCAGAACAGATAGGGGAAACATGGACATAACTACAGCATAGATGGCACAGTGGTAATTAATGACAAATATTTTCTTAGTGTCTTTGAGATATAACTTTCAAATACCATTAACATATTTATAAACCATTGTTTTATAAACTGTTCATGGGAAATTCTCTGTCTAGAAAATGGTTTGTTAAATACTGGGATTTCATAACAACATGACAGCTTTTCTAATACTACATAGGAATGGAAGGTTCCTCTCTTAAAGGTGCTAGAATCTAATTTCAAGGGGCAGAAAAACCTCTGATGACTTAAGCTATTTTGTGGATCTTGAGACTGCTTGTCAAGCTATAAGGAGGCCTCAAGCCTCTGTAGACTTTAAATAACTAGAGGATATATGGAAACAAAAACAGTCAAGATAAAAAATAAAACTTCGGTTTGGATGTGGTTTTTTGATGGATATATGACAAGAGTTTTTAAGGAGCAAGATTTAAAAGATGTCTACTTACATGTCAAAAGTAAAATTCACAAAACTATCATCACTTAGGCTAAGTCCACTTTCCAAAAGTTCTTTGAGACTGACTTTAGACTGACCCTTAGAAAATATCCCCTATTTCTCAGTTGACTCATCATTACTGTATTTTTCCTTCTGGAGTAGAATTTACTTTGCACATTTTTTTTAGACAGTAAATAGGAAGAAATCACGCCTCCAGACTAAGGTTATCAATGAAATTGTGGTAACAGAAAAAGGAAGCATGCCATTAAGAAGTTGGTACGCTTTCAGAAAAAAAATCAAAATGCCCTGCTAAATCTGCTAGTAGAGCCCCTTAACGTTATTATCTCAAGCAGAGGAGAGAAGTGTGATTCTAAAGTACACCGTAACATTAGTAAAGCTAATAAAAGCTGAGAAGGAGGCTCTGGTCAAATTTTTTTCATATAACTGTAATAGGCTGAAATGTTCCCTGCAGTATGAAATGAGAGGTGGGGAGAGGAGCAAGACTAACAAATATACTGCAACAACGTACTTCAGTAGCAGAGTGAAAGTACAAAAGCATGAAATACAATGAGGTATAACAAACACATATTTTTGGCAGATACCTGAGTCAATGAATGAAAATGAAAGCTAAAGCACATCTAAAAGCAAACTGCAAAAACACCTATCAGCAGGATGCAGGTTCTGTTCCACTAGGTTCCTCTGAATGAAGTATATGGAGATCAAGCAGCTGAAAAGCTTAGTCAGGAAATCTCTAAATCTCAAGGCTATATTCAGGGCACGCTCAATATCATACTGCATCAGAACAGGGTAAAATAAAAACCAGCCCAGGAGGATCTATTCCAAACACGTTTCATGTCCAAAGGATGGCTCAGCTATCTTTTGGACCTTCATAAGGCGTATGCCAATATGAAACTAAGACTGAGGTCATTTAAAGAATGTAAAAATCATTATGCTCGAGTTTCCATGTTCATATTGGGTTATATGTTATTACCACATTTTGAATGACAGCCAGAATTTAGCAGGGCATAATACCTCAGAAAACACTTTAAATAAAGACAAACATTGTTACTGCAGATGTTTAAAGGTTGCCTGTCTTTAACACCAAAATTGCTAGGAAGCTACAAAAAATTGTACATGCTGCCTAAAGAATAATATCCTAAAGTGGAATTCTCTTCATTAATAAGCACTTGTAGGTACCTATTTTTAAGCAGCTTAAAGAAGAAAAGCATGATCTTGTCTTTTATTCTCCCCTCGGGGAGCATAATCTGCTTGAATGACAGAAGGTATCATTAAAATCCTTACGATTTACCACTACCATTACTCCTCTGAATGAGCCATAAACTGAGCATGAACAAGATCTTGCAGATTTAGATTAGATGTGGAAGCTTTCCTTCTTGAGGTAAAGAGCCAGCTTCTGAATTATAGAAGAGGAGTTCAAGTCTACATATATCCTGGTCAAAATGAAGAAAATTTCACACTACCTAACAAAAATGAACTTTTTTTCCTCCTTCTATGACAAGGACTTTTAATATTTTATGTGAGTTTAAGAGCCTCTTCTTAAAGAAATATGCTTAATGTTAGAAATAACAATACTGTGAAATTTGTGCTTCCATTATTTTGCTAGGGGAGCTCAGAGAAATGTCAAGGTGCTATGGCTTATTGTGGCTTAAACTGAAATAGTGAGAATGCAGTATTTTATAAAATCAGTGCTTTATCCAAAACCAGTATGTTTAATATTATTATTAGAGAGCCTGGACAATTAGCTTAGACTATGTACCTGATTTTTTGACCTCTATTGGTAAGTAGGATGAATCTAGACCTTGTCAAGCAGCTGACTCTGTCTCTTGAGAAACTTTATGCTGCTGCAGAGGTTTTCCAGTGACCAGTCATGCTACAGGGAGTTCCCAGGGTGTTGCGCAGCCCACCCTAATACTTCTTACTTGCCACAGGTACATTGCCCTGGTGAGTGCTGAGTCTCTGTCTCTGGTAACATCCGCCTTTCCCATTGTTCTTCTCTCTTGGAAGGATTTTTTTTTTTTTTTTTTATGAAGGACATAAGCTTCCTTAGCAGAGCAAAATGCTTCCAAATGTGTTTGTGGGAGAGGAAGGTGAGTAGGACAGATTGCCTGGCAAAGAGAACAAACCTCATTGCTCAAGGAGACAGGGTTACAGCTCCAGCAGAAGGTTTTTCAGGGTCTTACTTCCCTTCTTATTTTTTGGAGAGGCTCTGATCTCTATAGGTAACTATGTATGAAGAAGTTTGTTGGAAGCAGCTAAATGTTATTGAACATTTGCTTCCCCCAGAGGTTTCTGCAGGACAGAAATAAGAATTCAGAAATGTCTCATGCAGGGGTCTTGGCGTGTGGGTATCACTCTTGTTCTCATAACAAGGCACCCAGTCTCCACTTTGCCACAGGGATGATTAATAACTGCCACTGCTGGGAGTGTTTTATAGGACAACTACACACTTGGATGTGTGGAGACCTGAATCTCTGGTCAGCACTCCTGTAATAAAGTTGAATGGGAGACAAGGGACCTCATTCTATAACAAGTATAGGATTACGTGGTAAGGCAACAAATGCTTATATCAGTAGTGAGCCAGTTCTGGTAAAAGTCATCAGTCCCTCACAGGAGGCAGTTGGGAGTCTTTGTCTGGACTCTACCCATTCATTTGTTTTACTCACCTGCCTCAGAGAAGCCCAGAGCACAGACCAACTGAACACATACTTTCCCAAAGGAGATGATACAGTGAAATGCAGGAAACTTTGAGACACAGTCAGCTGAACAGCACAGCTGATAGCTTCCATGGTGAAAATATTCTTCTTCTCCTGCACACTTCAACAAGCCAGTCATTCTGAAAGGCATGTGTAAGAGTAAGTCCTGATGCTGTCCGTCAGCCAGCAGTGTGGCAAAAAAAAATTTCTGGCTGTGAACTAAATAGCTTCTCCAAACTAATCCTACCATGAAGATTCCCATCTGTCACTACTCAAGGAGGCCTTTTCCAGTTGCCCTACGGTAGCCACAGTGGCCAGGCTACCTACAATGCAGATTTAGCTATGTAGTCAGTCAGCAGATATAAAATCCTCTGTCTTCCAGGTGCAGGATAGTTAAGTTTGGGAACCCTAGATATTCAGTCATAATGCACTGCTGAATGGCATTGACTTTTGGAGCAGAGACAAGCAGCCAGGCAGAGCACCATGTGTTGCATAGGTGGAGTAGTGTGAGGAGCAGAGAAAACAGAAAGTTTCTGCACGTGTTCTTGCCATGTATTAGTGAAAACTCATGCACTGAAGCAAATCATGTTAGGCTCTCATACTCATACAAAGGAGACAGAGGTTTCATTTTAAATAATGTCTCAAAACTGAAAACAGCAAACTGCCGAGAATTAATTTTCACTTCCCTAGGGATTAGTAGGTGAATCTAATGAGATCTGAACCCTCTGGCTTCAGAAGAAATAAATATTTCAAAGATGATACACAGGCTAGTATGCAAACTTCCTATTAGGACCATGGAAATGCTGTGCACCTTTACATATTCTTTATTTATATTCTTTTTACACTTTGGAGAATGCCAGCATGGTCAGACACTCCTCTTTCCATGTCCTTGTTCCATCTGTACGCAGCCCGTCCCCACAGCTGATTCAGTTTGTGCACTCATATCTGTCAGTAGACAAAATAACATTCATACTGCCATTTCCTCATGCCTCTTAAACTCCACAAAAGAAACAATAAACAAAGAACAAAGTCTTCCTTAAGAAGAAGAGCACAGGGTTCCCACTTCACAAGAATTACCTGATTCTTACAGATGGGAGGACCAAACCAGAGGCATGAAGTAAACTTCCTAGAAGTAGAGTTTATCAAAGCTTTTCTGGATGCTTTTCCTTTAGAAAGCAATTTGCGACTGATATGAAAACTCTCCTTGGGAACTCATCTGTTTCAGAGGATTTCACTTAAGGGACAAACTAATCACAGTTTGACTAAGTACTCTCACTTGCTCAGTGAGAGTAGGCAAGCCAGGAAGATTATCCTCCCTTGCTCTTAGCGCATCCCAGGACATCCAAAGTCACCAAGTTAAGACCTGCCACAACACCCTTTCAGCAAATTCAAAATCATCTGTTGGGAAAAACCAAATGAAAGTTCACCACTCTTCCTTTAGTCTGCCCCCTTCACCAGAAGGGCCTAGCCAGCCTGCCCTCCCTGCCCAACACCATCTCCACACCATGTTCCCTCCCCATGCTTCAGCCAGGAGCATGAGCTACCCCACCACGCTCCTGGCTGAGGACAGGCAAGCTGTCTTAAGCTTTCTGCCTTGCCAGCAGCCAAACTGGAAAGTTCTTGTAAGTTTTCACTTTCTGCCAGTTGAGAAGGGCTCCCTGTAATTTGTCTTGCTTCCAGACATTGATTCCAGTTATGCCTTTCTCTGAAATAAATGACTATCTGGCTTCTAGCCCAGCAAAACTGTCTGGATGGATACCAAATTACTTTTCAGAAGCCAAACAGATTACTCACTATAAGCTGTAGCCTCTCTCTAATACTGTCTCTAGTAAATATTCCTTCCAATCCTTTCCTCTGCTCTCTCCGCTTTTTCAATATCTTCTTATCATAGCATCACACTGGGAACTCGAGTTTCTTGTCAGCTCATAAACCCCAGGTCTTGCTTAGCCATTGTCTAGCAGGGTATTAAAAGTATTAGAAACATTCAAATTTTGTTTAAATGAGCTGTGTTTGTCAAACTACCAGCACTGTTTTTTAAACCTGTCCTCTTCCATGTTTCGTGTTACCCTGGTCTTTGTGCCATCTGTAAAAGCTGTTGGTAATGATCGGTCTTCAAAACTGTGATGAAAATTATGCCAAGTTTGGCCAAACGCTTTGGAACCTACCAAAATTACTTCCATTCAGTGAGGTGAGGCCAGACGCTCTTTGAGGTCCTGTGATTAGTTGCTATCAATCCATCTGATACCTCCATACTGATAATAGTAAGGTGTCAAATGTTTGACCAGATCAAAAAAAGGTAAAAAGCCATAAACTTCACATAGTCCAGCTTGGCCTTTACTTTTAGTAGCCAAACCCTTGATTTCATAAAAGAATGAAATCAGACCAACTGCAAGTAATAAGGAATAGGTAATTCAGTTAGGTTGACTCTTCTGGAGCTTCATTTTTCATTTCAGAACAATATTCTTTCCAAACATAATTTAATAAAATTAGAACAATATTTTAGAGCAAATTAACAAGTAATCTTTTGATGTTATCAAAAACTATTACTGATTTAAACCAATATATTGAATGAATTTCATTTTTGTATACTTTTTTTTTATTTTCATTCTTGTTTGGAATGAATGATGGAGAATATTTAAAAACAATCTGGAAAGAAGTTGATCTTATATGACATTTCTTAATGGACTCTTCTTGTTACGTAAGATGTCACTAGGTTAGATGAATATAAGAACAAAAATGTATTACTAGTTATATTTTTTCTTCAACATTAGACGAAGCAGAGGAATACAAGCTTTCTCTTTTCCCTTAGGAATGAATCTACATATCTGTGACACAGTCTCTTGTTAAAACTGTTTTTGAATGTAAAAAATTATTCAGTTCGCTGGAAGCTTGAAAGATAATTTTAAAAGAAATACAGGGTTGGCTATTTAGGATCCTGATGATAGCAGCTGCTCTCAGTAAATGACTTCAGCAACAATGGGGGTAAGTCACATACATCGAAAAAGTGAGTCTGGAGTAGGTAAGAGACAGCATCTCCCAGAGTTTTTACCAGAGTATGTTTACGGTTTTGATAACGGCAAATCCATAGTTAAAGTTGTAACTTTAGTCAGGAGACTTTTCTTCCACTCCAGCTGTCACAAGAAAGCACCATTTTCTTTAAAGCCAGTACTAAATTTTAGAGAAATAAAGTCAGGAGGGAGGAGGAAGAGAGGAAAAAGACTTTTTGTTTCCAAGGGCAAGTAATTTTATTTATGAATCTCAGCCAACTATTTCACCTCCAGAAATATCTTCTAAGACCTCAGAGATAAAGCTAACCTCAAAAGAAAAGTTTTGGGGTTGAGATACTTTCTGATCATGCCAAGACACACATATCTATATAGCTTTACTCAGGTGAGGTCAGATAATTTCAGCTTGTTTCTACAAACCCATTTCATGCCTCCTCTCCTCCTCCATAGGGGGAGGACTGTGATTCCCACATAATACGTGCATTTCCCACCAGTGTAAGAGGCAATGTGATGCCCTCTTTCCCTCTTACTCTCTCCCCAGGAAAAGCAGCAGCCACAGAAGAGTGTTACATCCCGTGTGCCATGGCTTGGCATAAGCGAGGCACTGTCAGCCCACCCAGCCAGCTGCTGACCTAACAGCAGATCCCTTGGGGCTGGTACACATGCCTCACAGCTGATCCAAACATGGGTAAAGTTCCTCCAAACCATCCACACCATGAGAGCCAACTGCAACGGGCATGCAAAGAGTGCAGGTTGCACTGCATACTCAACACAGAGCTCTTTCTGCACATTAAAAATAACCATTCTTGATGTGCCCAAGGACTCTGGGGTGCTTACAATTGTCCTGGCCTTGTTCTGCTACGATTTTTAGTGACCGCGCTTTGGCTTTTAAATCTAACAGTTTCTGTGTGTTTAAAGAGAGTGAATACCAGTATCTCCATTTTACACGTGAGGAAACCAAGTCACAGGGGCATGAAATGACCTTCTCAGGACAGGACAAAGTGTTGAAGCCTGGTAATAAAACCAAAAGAAGAATCCAGGTCTCCTAAGACATAGTTTAACAGGCCATGCTGCCACCACTGTGCTAAAGTATCATTCCCACTCTCTCTTCAACACAAATCTCTATTTACAGGAGCTGTACCAAACTCAGCGACTTTTTTTTCAGGAGCTTGTACATGTTGTCAGAGTGCCATTCTCCTGTTATTTTTCTCTCTGAGGGAACTCTGAGAGGGTTTTCTCTCTCAGCAGAAACACACCCCACCACACCTGATGGAGATTTCGGACACCCAGCGCTCTGCACACAGGCTGCTGAGATGCTGACTCACTGGTAACCATAAGCTTCTTCAGCAGCCCTTGTGCAGAAGCATCAAAACTGCCCTGTGGGGGTATTAAAGCAAGGAACAGGCTAGGCCTGCCTACACCACAGCTTATGGCTGAATTTGAGCCTGTTTCTGAGGCATCTCAGGACTATTTGGTGTCCTCTGAATCTGCCACAGCATTGACACTTCAACAGTTTCACTGAAAGTCTCACAACATAAGGGAATTTGTTTGTGTCACCCAAAAGGTGACTCAGCATCAGCCCTGAAGTGGTCAGGTAGTTGGACTAGATGATCATTGTAGGTCCCATCCAGCTGAACTATTCTAACAATATCAGGTGTTGTTTAAAAGAGCAAAGGGAGGAGGAGCCATGCCTGCCTTGCCTGATGGTCCAGAGGGGTTTAGGAGGAGAAGAGTAGATCTGGTATTCAGAGGGATGAGAAATGGCAACGAGGGGCCTCACACAAACCGTGTGCTCTGCTGGAGGGTAAAGAAGAGCCACAGTCTGTCTCCATCCTCCTTTGGAGTTGTGGCAGCTGGAGGAGAGGCAATGTGGGATGGCTGGGGAACACAATTCCCCTCTCCCTTGCCACATTCTTTCACAAACTTCCCACAGACCTTGGCTTTCCACACAAAAGGATATCACTGCAGGCTACATTTTTCAACAGGCCATGAAAATCCATCTCAAGATGCAATCATGCAAAGAGTGGATGTGAGGGAAAGAGAGGGAGATGAGAGGTTAGGACAAAAATTAAGAAAATACACATCTTGCACAAATATTTGGAATATTTCAAAATCATAAGAAATGTTTGAAACTGTATGTTTGTGTATACATGCACTTCAGCTGATGATTTTAGCAGTGTTTAAAGCATTTGCCACAGAGAAAACCTAGGACAGGGAGATACGGGGTGGGAGGGGGAGAGGAAAAACAATGTGTTTTGTCGTACTTATTTATTTTTTTGATCATGTAACCAAGAGATGGACCAAGAGGAAACTGAAGCAAAAGGCTAATGTAGGAACTCATAGGAGAGCAAGACATATCTACCTAGACCATCACAAAAATAATTTAGGAGGGTAACAGAAGGAGAGAAAAAAAGGAAATACTTATGCACCATTATAATCCATACATGTTAACTTTTAGAGCTCTGGCTAAGTTTGAATTTATTTCCACTGCCCAGGCCAGTTAATCAACTATCAATGTTAGTGACTGATGGCTTAGAAAATCTCTGCCTTTGCAGCTGTGTGTGTGTCAAGTACGGAGTCTTTCTTCTTGCAAGAGAAATACAAAAAGAAATGAAATCTCTACTCTGAATGAAGGGCAAAAGGGCATGCAGGGCTATAAAAATTACAGCATCACAAAGCTGGAGCAAACCAGTTTCCCCACATTGACCACAGGCATCTTAATTTATTGCACTGACTATTAAAGGGGATTTTATTTCCATTATTCAAGAGTACTCACCTCGTTATAACTCATCTTTCATGAAGTACCTCATCAACTTCACTGCTTCTAGTTAACTTCCCCTTATATCAAGTCTAAATTTCAATATGCTGCAATTGCTTGACACTTATCATGCATGCTTTACTAACCAGATCTCTTCCAATACCTCCATTTTTCTTTCTGTGTACAAGCTGATTTCAACTGAGCAATGAATACTCTACGATTTTTTTTTTCAGAATTTTTTGCAGGATTCAAATGGACTGTGGAGCAAGAGTCCAAAAAGTTGCATGATTTAAGTCCCCTTGGTTGCTCATTATCACCCTGCTGATCTGCACTGTCAAACATTTTTCTAAATTGCAAATGAAGAGGACAAAAAGAGAGAGAAATCATAGTGCAAGCTAAAATATACACCAAAACACAAATGTAAGTGCAAGTGTAAGTATTGGTGCATTTCACTAAGTGGTTTAATACGAAAAACTAACACAGATACACAGCTCTCTCCTGTCTCCTGAGAAAAAATAGGAAAGGTGTTTCAGCATCTGTTTTGCTTTCTTCAATCCAACACCAACAACCAGATTTAAACACCGTTAGACAGAGAAAAAACATCCTTTGCTTTACATTAAACATTTCCACATATCTTTATCGTTTCCTTTTTTCCCCACCTTCTTAAATGAGCCACTAGGTGACAAAGCAGCAATATATGTGTCCACACAACTAGACACATAAACTATCCCTCAGGGACTCCTCACAGGGGAAAAAACTGCCTTGCAGGAGTTTCTTTCTTCCACTTGAGCTTGCCCCTGGATGTGAGCAGCCTCTCATCCCTAGAGGGCACCTGATGAACGCAGCTCCAGGGCACAAAGGGCCTTTCCCGCAGGCTGCAGGATTTATCTCTTTTAAACAGCTTATCCCTTCTGTCTCTAACTGCACATCCAGGCAAACCACTGGGACTGAAAATGTTTGGGTCCTTCCAGTTACTTTCTTCCAGCTCCTCATGTAAGCACTCCCAGAGAGCTTCCATAAACTAGCCCCCTCCCTCTACTGTCAAATTTAGGGATGGCCATTTGCACCTCTTCCAACAGGTACTCCAAAGCCCCTTACCTTATGATGACAAACATGACCAGAGAGTTTCCCACCAAGCCGACAACGAAGACCACCGAGTAGACAGCAGTGATGATGATGGGGATGGCAGGGGAGATGCTGGTGTGGTTATACTGGGTATCCCCGAAGGCCCCGGTAGCGTTGCTGTCGTAGTCTGCCCAGCCCAGGAGCCAGCTGCTGCTGGTGCTGGGGGGACGACAGGGCCCCGGGGAGCAGGTAGAGTCTGGCTCCTCCCGGAATATCTGTACAGGGGCATCCATAGGGGCACAGCCCCCACAGGCAGGAGGGATACTGGAAGAAGAGTGTAGACAGCAGGAGGCAAGTATGCTGGAAAGAGGGAAGAGAGGGAAAGAAACAGAAGTGTTATCACAGCCACTGGACTTTAAGACCTCCAAAATTTGTATGTGTTAAGGAGAGCTCTGCTGTGATGGGAACTGTAATTCACCAAGCAGGACTTAAGCAAACCACATTCATATTAAATAATTACAAGTTTTACATCTTCCTATGTAATGTGTAACTGCTGCTCCTCCAGGTGCACAAGGAAAGTTTTCCTTCACTTTCAGAGATTGCACAGAGAAGCAAATCAGATGGGAAACAGCTCAGAACCACCCCCACACTTTAACTCTGTCTCTCCCATCCTCCATATTTTAAATCAAACAGTATCCTAATGACAGGTGCTCCTTGCTGCCTAAGCTCTGCTATAAAGGGCAGGGGGGAGAGAGAGAGAAACCCACCACCTCTCTGCACATCTGCTTTAACATCCTGCTCTGAGTTATTTTTTTCCAAATCCCATACCTGTTTTCAAAGAAGATAAAGATTAATGACACAAAATACCTCTTTCAGTCCGGGAAAAAGAGCGGAGTCCTCAAACAGATGTTCTTTGCAGGAAAAGAAATAAATAAAGCAGCCACTTGGCTCCTGGCGGTACCACCAACCTTTAGGACTTTTGAACCTGAGGCACCTGCACCTTTAGAGAGGCATGCTGGCAGTAGAGCCGATTCCCAGGCATGAGCAGCGATGTGGTAGTAGCAGTTGCTGCTGTTCCAGCTCCCACCACTTCGCCTTTTTCCTCTCAGGCTCCCTCTGCCTCCCTCTCACTCTGTCAGGGCTCCAGCAGCACTCTGCGCTGATGCACACGCTCTCCTCTGTCTCTGTCCCTGCAGCTCAGAAGCTCACATGACTTCTGTCTAAACAGTGAGAGGCAGATAAATGAAAAGAAAAGCAAAAAATAAGTTCTGCAATGAATGAATGCTTATTTTTAATACACTTTTCTGAGTTGCCTTTCCTCATTCCCCCTGCACTCCCAGGCCTCAAGCAATGATCCTCTCTGCATTATTGAATCCCACATGCTTTTACAGACTAGTAGATGCTGAATAAAACAGGAATTTTCAGTTTAGATGCCTTGCCTGGTCCATCAGCTCTTTCGTGCCTCAGCTTCACAATTATGCATCCAAAACACTTCTCGCTGGGTGGCTGTGCCCCTGTTCCTTTACACCTGCAACTTGGAGGAAAGTCAGAAGCTGGCTACCAAAGCAGAGAGAGGCACCCCGATTACTGTTCGTGGTTTATTCAAGCTTCCCCACTTGAATTCCTGGCTTCTCACACAGCATGAGAAGCAAGAATTACCTGTAATACTGCCAGAGCTCAGCTCTCCCAGCTGCAATCAGGAGCTGGAGAGATGGTGTGTGCAGAAATCACATGCGTCAGAGCCTATCCCTAATATATTCCACCAAGCAGGGGAGCGCACCAATCTGTGTCCAAGGTATCCCTTAATTTGCACACAGACCTTGAAATCCCCACCAGGAGTCCCTCTAAATGGCAAACTGGGAGAGGTAAGGCAAGACCCTGAGTTGTTCTCACTCCCTTGAAAGAGGTGGGGAACAGCCAGGCTGGCTGCATCTTAAAGCATGCAGCAGGAAAACAGGTCTCTGCAGGGAATAGCAGACTGTCATGCCTCTCTGGACATTTGGTAAAGCTTAGACAGCTAAGAAAGGGGCTGTGGGTATCCTTCATCCTTTTCTAACGTTGAAACTTTACTTTGCACTCCTCTTGCTGAGTGCCTGTGGTCAGGTTGCAGTTTCTATTTCTAAAACAACTTTTTTTTCTAAACCTACAATCAAGAGGAGAAATTATGTCAGCTGTAGGGTTAAAAGTCATGTAGGAGGTTTAAAACATACAGAATCCCCTCTCAGAGGCAGAAGCTTGTGCAAACGTGGTGATGGCTTTGACTGCGGTCACTGCTTTCTCCAGAACATCAGCATCTGCTCACTGTCATCTGTATAGAGCTGTATAAAAGTTTCACCCTTAATGAAGACGGATAAAAATGCAAAATAGCAAACACGTGACAAAAAAAAACCCTGAGCCAAATACATTTTAAGGATGGAACACAGACCTGGGAAAATAATAATTTTTTGGAAGATAAAGTGAGATCCTGACATTAAATGTACCCCAATCCTGTTTTTATCCTCTGCAATCCATGGGCTCTCGCAGATGTACTGAAGGGAATTACTACTGTTATATCTTCTCATACATAGTTTTACCTGGCAATTTTCAACTTCTTGTTAACAACCTTCCTGGACTTCTCTACGTTCTGGAATTAAAATATACAGGAAAGCTTTAAGATAGCAATATTTTGGCATTCATTGATAATTTATCTCCTATGAGCAATAATTTTGCTTGGTTAAGTACCTTAAATATGGGCATATATGGCCGCAAAATAATGAATAAAATGGATTCTAAGGGTTAGGCTGAAGTAAAGGAGAAAGAGGCAACAGTTTGTCACTCTGCAATTGCTACAGGTGGATCAGAAACTTCTATACAGGGAAGAAAAGTCTACCATCGCTCTGTGTAAATCTAAAGCACGGATGATGTAAAAAACTCAGTAAGATTAATAGCAGACTCAAAGCTTTTTCAAGCACCAGTGATTGGACAGTAAGCTACTCTTTCTCCAGCTAAATTCTGTGCTGAAACTCTCCAGTGATCTTAGAGTTAGCACAAAAAAAGATGAGCTCACGGCTACGGTCACTGACCCTTAATGGAGTGTGCATTGCAAGTACATGGGACTGGAATGAGGTGGAGTTCGACTACAACAGTGCAAATTATAGGGTGAACCAGAGGCAACATTTAAGTTGCCTGATGCTTTCTGTCTGTGTGTGCTCCACGTTGGAGGCTCAGCTCTGGCTCTTGGTAGCTGTAGGCCTTGGCAATTCAGTAGAAAGAAAGCACGTGGGCTAGAGAAATGTCTTTTCTTCTGAAAGTCAAGTCAAATTCATATAAACTGTTAAAAATAATCTTTTCCTTTCTTGTGTTTGCTGCCTTGAGGAAAACTTTAATATCTGGATTATCACCAGTAACTGGTCTCACCGCAGGTACTGGAAACACCTGCATGATATTAACAGAAAAACCAAGGGCAGAGGAAAATAATTCATAGTCCTCCATCACCATCTTCCTCTCCTTCAACATGTAACTCCTCAGTGCCTCTGTGCCCTTCCCAATAGTCCTGCAGAAAAGGACATGAGTCTTCTGAAGTCATGAGGGAAGAGAAAGAAAGGGTTTGCAGGTGACCTAACCTGATCTGTTGACACACCAATGCCAGTAGTCCCTATTCCCTCTGAGGGATTGCATTAGAAAAAAGGTCCTGTTCTTTTAAGGGAAAGCAAGGAAAGATTTAGGGAAGACAGATGGCACAAAAGCACAGTCTCACCACTCAGCTACAACTTTCCTCCAGCACTGTGGTTACAAATCTATGGCTCATATGCCCCCAGATTTTTTCACTACAGCACTGTAGAGTCAGTGTTCACCTCATTGGACTTTGGGAGACACAACAGAAATCACCTGAACTTTTTTCATTAAAATGCAAAACTATATACCAAATTCTATGGTTAAGAAACATTGTTTAAGCTGTGAATTGCAGCCCTCAAAGGTAAAGAAATACCATACTCAGCTGTCCAATACCTAGGCACTACAATACATGTGCATTTACACAACCATTTGTTTTTCCCCAGGCTCGCTGCCTCATTCACAGGTCAGCTGCACAATATTGCTACATTTAAGTGGAAGGACAACCATAAATTGGGAATTTTATATCTGTAAAGTGTTTTCTTTTGAATTCTTAGTGAAATTCTTTGAATGAATAAGGAACATGGCGGGAGGGAGACTTGTGATATTTAACAATAGCAGGTGGGAAGGGCTTCAGTGTTGTCTTTTTTATTACCAAAAGCTAAAGTAAAGAGCTGCCCCCATCAGCACATTGCTTCAAAACCTTAACAATGTGCCGGGACATTAATTCAACCCTGACTCAGAGGTAAGAATGAACTGCACTGAATCACTGGCACGACTCTGTGCAGCACCTGCTCACTGTGCCGCAGCAGAGACCCAACTCCATCACTCTAGCACATGCAGGTTTTCAGTAAAGGCCGCTTAGTTGCCTATATTGTTTCCCAGAAGACCATGACACTTTCTACATTTAAGCTGAATGTGCAGGATAGGGCAGACCTTGAAGTTCAACCATGAATTGTGACACTGGATACTTCGATATGGGATCATTTGCAGAGTCACTTTTTATTCTAGAGGTTGGGAGGGAGGCCAGATGGGTTAAGTGGAGCAGGCTATCAGGATGATTTTTTTAGTTCATAATTAGTTTTACTACCTGATTGACCAAAGGCTACAATAATAGTGAACCTGACTAAAGGGAGGAGATGCTGGAAACGCTTTCTGGTGGCTCCAGTTGCCAGGGAAACAAAGTTCTCCTGTCTTTCTGCATCCAGAAATGTTAGCTCTCTGTGTGAACACAGCTCTCAGGAAATGGTGTATTTTATTCTCTTCGAAGACCAGCAAGGGAGAGGAAGGGGAAAAAAGAGAGGCAGGAAATTATTTGTAGTACTGCTTCCTCAATAGTTTTTATATGCATATTTTGGTTACAGCAGACTGTAAATATTCAACGTAAGACTTGTGCTTCATAGTTTACTTGTAGATGACAGAAGTTCATATTACATTTTAAAATAAATTGCTAGTACAAATCTCCATTTTTACCTTCAGAAACCAGACCAATGACACCCTGAGCATAAGGACAGCCTCTGTGGCCTGTCTCAAGACATGTCCGTCTTCCACAGGAAAGTCCTTGGGAGGGTAGGGCAAGTCCAGCCACCCTCAAACTGCCGACTGCAGCGAGGCACTGGGCAGGTGTTGAAAGGTTTCTTACCCTAGGACTTGAAAAAGGAGGGATGTTGTACAGACAGGAGCTAACTGGCAGCCACTGGTCAGTGGCTGGGATTAAGGAGTTCAGCAGGTCATAACAGCAGGCCATCTGCTCTGTTCTGCTGTCACCCTGCCTCCCCCCGGCAGCACTACCACGGCAGCTGGCTGTAGCACACAGGCCAGCGCCTCTGAGCAGGGGCAGAGCTGTCAAAGCAGGTCACCACTGTGCCATCTGGCCAGCATTTCATTTCATCAAGGTCCCCAGAAGAAAGTTTTATATCTTCCCACTTTTCTGGAGCAGGCTGCAGCTGTGGCTCTTGGAGGAGATGCAAGGATGCTGAGAGCAGCTGAACATGGGCTGAAGAACAACTTTCAGTGCCTCTCTTTAATGATGAAAAGATAAAATTGTACTCTTCCTTAGATATCTGTAGAACAGGTACAGATATCAGGTCTACAGACCAGATCATCTGATACAGGTGGGGTTTTTTTAACTAAAAACCAAAACAAAACCCAACAAAATAAAGTCTCTCTAATTGTTATTTACAATTACTTCTCCTGTGGGGCACTATGAGTTAATGATCTCTCACAGCAAGTTGGCTTCCTAGCATGTGGAAGCACACTTCTGCTGGTCGCTGGTAGTCTGCTCCGGAGAGGGAACAGAGATCAGCTAACACAACCCAAACTTCCACCCAGCTTCGGCTCTGAGACACGAGATGTTGTTGATGCCATTGTTAAATTTTATGGGAATAAATAAAAGTCATTTTAAGATTAGCCTGGTCGTTTCTTTTTGGGATGATCCCAGCAGGTTGTGTGGGATAAGTACTGACTTTTCCCCAAAGAGCTCAAGCTCCTGAAGAGCCATCTCTTTACCTTTTTGACAAGAAAAGAAGGATGACTCATTTTCAGGAGGTAAGAACTGTGTTGATTATATGCCAATGATACAAAAATCTTAATCTTCTTTGCTTCAGACTTAGAATTGTTTGTTCGATTTTTTTCTGATGCCCGGCAGAAGTAAGAATCAGACTGAAAACAAATGCTGTAGCTGGAGCTTGAGAAGAACAAATTTTACGTACACAACCCTTAAACCTTGCCCCTCCCACCTCCTCTGCCTCCTGATTTTGGCATCTTCATTCATACAAAATTAATTGCTTGAGCACAACAGTGTTGTGATAAAAGAGGGGTGAATTTAGCTCTCTGAATAAGGGGTTGTGCCCGCATCAGCTGACCAAGCCAGTCTCTGCTGACTCCAGGACAGAGTGGGGAAGACTATAGCCCCCTTAGCAATTCTCCCTTCCCTTTCCTCCACTAATCAAGGCCTATTAGTTGCTCAGTCGATACCACAGAGAGCCTACTTGAGCTGCAGGAGTGTATTAATAGTCGTGCTGAGAGTGAAGAGTATCAGGAGAAATCAGGAGAACAAAGGTTTCCTCAGTGCAGGAGCAGGAGTGAAGTGAAAGAGGGATTACTTAAATATACACATACCATTGCTACTCACAAAACAAACCCAGAATTACTTGACATTGTCTGGGTTTATTTGAGCCGCACCAAACAAAGGGTTAAGAACCGGCAAGCAATTATTCTAACACAAGGGTTTCAGGGGGAAGCCCCAAATGCACTGCCATCTACCTGTGTCCATTTTTTTCCCTGGTTATATTTATAACTACTCAGTGGCATCAAGCAACAGAAAGGCACGTACTTTATGTCTTTTGCAGCCATTTGCTTCAGCGTATGAAATAGCAACATCTGTTAGAAGATACAGACAAAAAGACACTTAAGTTCATGTATAAAATATCACAACGAGGACAAATGGGCATTTAACACTGTATTGTTTGACACTGTTACTAAACTGCAGATTACTAAGTGTGAAAATGAATCTGAAAACTTGTGCCGATGTTTTGCAGCGTATGGAAGTGCACCTTTTGAGACATTGGTTTAAATGAGTGATACGAGAAGAAAATGAGCCTGGGATCAATTTGTCAATGCTTACAGCCAAGTTGGGTGTCAAACTGGAAAACTCGTGCTTCGCTTAGAAGGGTACTAAGTGGGTCAGATAAAATACCGAAGTCCAATTTTATTACCATTACTTGCTCTGTCTAGTGCCACTAAATTCAGTAACGCTCAGGCGTTTTAGCTACCTGGCTAAAAATTTTGTTTCTAAAAGACAAGGAGGAGGGGAAGAAAAAAAATTACGGTAAGTATAACACAGAAAATCGCAAGAGCCACCCAAGCTGAACAAAACCTACAGAAGGTGAAATCGTTGACTGGGTATCATTAGTGCGAGCAAGTGGCACAAAAAAGAAACATCAACTATAAATTAAGACTTGGGCAGGGGAACGAAGAAAATCATCAAAGGCTTAGACATTACACTGAAGTATATCCCGTGACTGGGTTGTCTTCACCTTTTTTCTGATTTCACCTCTTTTACTTTTAGTATAACTGCCTATTATTACAAATTATCAGCATATTCATAAAATAAATGGCACCAAGGCAGTTCCTTTTTATTTGAATAAATTAGAATCCATACCAGCTAATTTTCCAAAGTACTTTTCAATTGCCGTAAAAGAAGATTACTAATTGCTTTAGATTACTAATAGCTCTATGTACTGAAGGATTTTTTTCACAAATGCAAAGATCCTTTGAAACCTCAGGAATAGAAAGTATTTTAGCGCCCAGTGGTTTTATTTTTATTGTTTCAATAGCATGTTTTAAGTGAAGACACCAGTGTGTCTTTACTGCCTGTGACTTCTTACTTGCTCCGTCATGCAAAGTGGTGGAAACTGCTGCTTTCTTCCAGCAGGAAGAGTTGGCCAGTCACACATTTTACACAGCTGGCTGCTAAAGATGGAACAATCTGGGTTTTATCCACACAGGCTATTAAATGTTTAGGCATTAAACATGCATAGAAGTGCTCATTTCATAGGGCACAAACAAATCACTGATTAGCTTTAGAAAAAACGAGACATGCATACAAACTGTAATGTTCCTGACAATATGTAACCCTTTGGCTCTTTGGCATCCTACAGACAGAAACTCTGCTAAAAGATATTCACCTTAGAGGGACTGAGGCCAGCAACCAGCTTCTTTATGCAGATATGCAATTTCTAAGAAAATCTGCATCATAACTAAAACTAATGTTACTTACATGTAACCAGAATGTAAATGCTTTTCATTGGTGTGCCATCCAATGGCTCTAAGTAATTTTGCACAACAAACAGACAAATTCCCCAAGTCTGTCCTGTGATCAGCTGGCAAAGACACTGCCTTTTATAGCAGGTTTTCCTCAAGCTACAAAAGCTCAAGATCTGCAAATAACCCATTCCTGAACATATTTTTTGTAGAAACTATCTATTTCAATGGCAGTTTATTACTGCCAAAGATGGAAGATGGATGCATGTATACACATACATGGAGAGTGAGAGAGAGAGAGGGAGCTCCAGCAGCTGAGGCTGGCAAATGGGTTGGTGGTCAGGGTTACAGAAACAACTCATCTTTAGTCTTTAGCCTTTCCTCTTGGAGCCAGTCCATTGTAGATAAACAAATATTCCAAGACAGATTGCTCTCTAGCCTAGTAGCCAAAACTCTTGCTAGACATGTAGAAAGCGATGGCTCATTTCCTTGCTCCAAACCAGATATCATAACAATAATTGCCTTGATCTCCCAGTGGCCAAGTGAGCCTATCCTTACTGGGTTCCACCAGTAATGAATTTGGTTTCATCCTGAACATTCACATTTAAATTGCCAATAGCAATTTAACCTTTAAATTCTAGTAATAAACCTTAAATATTTCAATAGAAATTATAAAATCATCTCACTATATTTTTAGGTGTGACTCTGAGCATCTTACTTCCATCATTCAAGCCTGAAGTTTTGACTGTAGAGTTTGAATTTACCTTGAATTTTACCAAGTGTTTATGGGACATTGTATAGTTTAAAGCTACACAATGCTTATAGAATGCTTAATACACTTCTTAAATTTATGAAGAGTTAGGAAAGTCTCAGAAACTATTCAGATTAAATTTATAGTGTTAGCAGTCAGCAATAAATTCAGACAAAATTATGGGTCCTCTAGCAAGATAGGTTTATTATTTATGATGTTAAAATTGATATGGAAGAGTCTAAAAGTAATAAAGAAAAACTTATTCAAGATAAATTATGTCCTACTGTTCTGGACTAGTCAGGCGAGTGTAACAGGATTATAGTATTTATTGCAGCATTGCAAAATCTGTATCCTTCTCATACTGCATGGCAGTGACCCACAGAGTATTCTTTCAGAAATCACAACATACACATGTCATCTCAGAAGAGAGTTTCAGAGATCATCTCAGATGATCGCAGGGATAAATCCTGGTTCCAAGGAAATGAGAGTCTGGGTTTTACAGACAGGTCTACTGAGTGCAAAGGATCACGATGAAGTATTCTTTATGGTTTTCAGAACAATGCAGGAGACATCTTGTCATTAACTTTCCCTCCATTATTAGAAATACTGAAAATACAGGTTTAGGAACCAAACAGGATGAAAGAAGAGAGAAGAGCTGTTCCTCTACAGGAGAGGTGACACTCTAAATTTTGTATATAGCCTGGACAATACAAGAATGAACCATTTGAAAGTAGCAAAAATCAAACAGAGGCCTCTGCTCTTGTACCTTTGTTCCCTCTGAAAAAAAAAACCAAACCTGAATGAGCCCAATGCTGCTGCGAAAAGTTACATTCCTGGGTTTCTGTAAGTGTCTTGTGGGGAAAAAGCAGATAAGTTGTTCTTATAATTAGATTTTCTCTTCTTTCACATGTCTATGGCAACAAAATAAGCAGGGATCTTCAGAGTTCATGGTCATCTTGGCTGTTCTGCCCAGTCCCGTGGGCAAGATCAGTCCCATCACCCCTGGAAGTGCTTCATGCAGGCATGCTGGGTTTTAGGTGAAGGTCCTCTTTCGCGGATGTTGCCATGGAAGCTTCTTATTAACTGATAAGCTTTTACTGTGCAATTACCAGCTGGCGGTTTGGCTCAAAAAGCCTGCAGTCCCTTGGCACTGTGATTAATCTGAAGACCTGTGGTGTGTTTCAGCTGACACTAGTATTATGTGCCTGTGGTTTGCCTCGGTTTGTTAGCCCTCCCTTCAAACTGCTGGTTTTCCTGGTCATCCGTTCTCCCTGTAATTCCTACTCCGTAGCTGCTAGTTTACCCCTATGGGTTAGTACATTATACCAAACAACTGTATATTAAGGAAAAAATCATAAAGAAATACAATAAATATTTAATGATAAACTGTTGTAACTCAACCATTTCTGCACATCTAAGATAATAAGATAGTGATAATCAGGTGAAATTATAATCATAGCTATAGAATGTGAGATTTCTACAGACACCATTTCTGCAGCAACTTATTTCAACAAATTGAAGACCAGTTTTTTTGAAGGTGTTTCTGGGAAAGGATCCAGGTTCAACATTTTTGAACCAATGTACCATATATGCACACAGCTACTGCTTTCCCTCTGTGATTGCCCCATGTTGCTGTATAGCAATGCACTAAATGGATTTTGGGGGTACGCTCCACTAAAACTATTTTCATCATAATTATGTGTCCGGGTAGGTAGAGAATTTTTAAATCCCCCAATTCTTTTTTTATTTCCCTGTTGTTTTGTGCATAACTGGACACAATTAAATAAATTCTGCCTGCAAAATTGTCTGAACCAGCCCTGCATAGAAGAAGAAGGGAAATGCCATTGTTGATGGGAACTTTCTGCATTTTGTACATTCTGATTAATTCTAACACAGTGTTTTACAAACTGCTTAAGCACGTCAATACTGCAATGAGGCAAATACAGTAAAAAGGCCTACCATATGTAGGATGGAGAAAACACAAAGGCTGTACTGTGCTTCCAGACATACAGAAGGAATCAATAAGAGGGCCAGAAGCAGACTCAGAAGTTTCTTCTTTTTTCCTCTACTTATTCTCTCCTTTGCCAGATCATGTGTCTGGCTTTTCTGCAAACTTTCCTGTCTTTCCTCTTCCTAAACCTTTTCCCTGTGTTAATAACACTGGCTAATTATGCATCAGACCTGTCAACCCTCTATGAGTCAAATAGTCCATCTCTATCAAAAGCCATCCACTAAAGGCTGGCAGGACTTGATCCAATTAGCCCTGTTAGTAAGACCCTACAGGACAGGCCTTTTAAAATAGTGGACTATTTTTCTCTGATTCCAGATCAATAAGAAAGACAGAAAATAAAAGCACACCTAACACCATATGGAAACATCTATCCTTAGTATTTCACACCATCTGTATATTCAGGAAATTAGTCACTTTCATAGTCTCAATACGGCTCTTTACCATGCAGGAGATGGAAAGGTATCATGTGAGCCATTCAACTCTAGATGAACAGGAATTTTACTGGTATAAAATCCATATCCTATTGGTGCTGTAACCCTATAAGAGAAGGAATTATTAATTAGGGTGCACGAGAATAATTTCAGAAACTGAGCAACAGCAGTATGAGCAGCTAACTAATGCCTCAGCCACCAGTCTTAAAAAAAAAACCTGTTTCCACAAATAAATATATATATTCAGTACATATATAATTGATAATTAGCACTTGCATTGCTACTTTCCTTTGAAAGATATAAGCAACAATTAATTACAAGTATAAAAAAGCAAAATATGTCATTTGCCTTTCTAGTTCTTGTCTTACTTCCTGAAAGGTAAATGAATTACACATGACCTTATCAAACCTACATTTTGGTAAGACTTTGTACATCTTTGAGGGTTGAAAAAGATTTCTTAGGAAGTATGAATTGATACATGAGAGAGAGGAAATCTTGAAAGTGGTTTAACCTTATGACCTTTTCAGTGCAACCAAGAAATAAGAAAATCAGAAAATAAGAAAGGATGACACATTTAATTCTGACGATGATATAGCTATAAGGTGCAGCCACCATAGATATGAAATATAACTCCCAAATTATAATTTACTCCTCTTGGGAAAGATTCAAATTTGGGGGCTTTAAAATTCTATCCGATAGTAAAACAGAATTTTAAAATGGCTCCAAAGTAATTTATTCACTGGTAAATATTTGGCTCCGTAGGTCTCCTTCTACAACAGAAGATGCACATATTTTGGTCATAAAATACAACAGGTGGACATCTTCTTCCTATGATCATCTCCCCAGATTGCACTGGTATTAAACCTTCCCCATTTTTATTTTTTAAGCAAGTTTTTTCTTTTGTCTTTTTTCATTCTACACTCAACAGAAAATAAATATTTCCTTTTCAATCAATTCTGCTGCAACTATACTCTGAACATATAACTACTAATCTCTTCACCACGAGATCCAAACTTAATTTCCACTATATACCTCTTTGCCTTTTGAGATACAGACATAGACATGTATAGAAGATGCAGTATAAGAGAAGGTAGGATAATAACTTCCCTGGTTCAAATTTGGATTTTTTACCTTCTGGAGTATCAAATTTGTCCTAACCTGATAAGCTTAGCTACTCTTCCTTAATAAAAAAAAATTTGTCCTACACCCATCAATTATTTCATTTATGCAGCATAAATACAGTTGTATAAAAAAAATACTGATAGGTGACATTAAATATCTTCTGAGAGTTTTATACAGTTTTACCAACACTATCATTCCCCTTTTCATGTACAGTAAAATTGTCAGTAGTTAAAAATCATCAAACTCACAAAAGACAGGTAATGCCTGGCTAGCAAGGAGAACATTTCCAGAATGAATAATATTTTAAAAGGATATTTATCCTACCCTGGCCTAAATATGCTTCCACTGAAAACTGGAAGAACAGAATAAACATTGAAAAAGCATGCTTCCATTGAAAAAATGTCCCAATTTACTTTGATGGCTACAGTTCGTTGGCAGGATTAATCCACTTTGCTGAGTCACCAAATTCAGCAAAATAAGTAAAAGTTTGTGGTCCCCACCCGCCTTGCCCCACAGCAGCCAACAAAAAGTTATCAACAGCAATCCCTGGAGAAAAATGAGTGACTTCCCTCTAAAACAAGCAGAGAAAGTCTCCTCCTGCCCCTTCCCATAGCCCCCAGTGGAGGTCTGTTCCCAGAGGGTTTAAAATCAGCCTTTAAGAAGTTGCTGCTGCAGCAGGTAGAGACGCCTAACCATTGTCCTCTCTGAGACACTATTTTTCAGTTTTCAGACAAACTTTTAATAATGGATCTGGTTTGTTTTTTTTTTCTTCATGCTAAGTTTCGGCCTTTAGCTTAATGATTTTGAGAGACATTGGCAAAGAAGAAAAGCATTCAGCCACTTCGGAGAACAAGGTTAGGCAATTTGGTTTTACCTTGTCTTTCTTCTGAGGCTCTCTGGTACTAACACATCTTAGCAGAAAGAAAGACTTCATATTTTTCAGAACGGAATCACCTTGAACTACAAGAGCACTGCTTGTATGGAAATTCCCCCAAATGGTGCAACATTGAACGCTTTTGAAAAATCTCACTTAGTAAGTGCCTCGAGGAGACTTGTCAGACCATAGGGAGGAGACATCTCCATGGAGTCTGCTTGCCCTGAGCAGGTTGACTCCAACTGAACACAGCAATCTCAACTCATCAGGTCCCGTCCCAGTGCTGAGGCAATGAAGAGGAAAAGAAAGAGAAGTACAGAGGGAAAGGAAGGAAAGGAGGATTATAAGGCTGAGGAGACTGAATAAAGAAAGAGGCGGAGGCAGACAAAAGCAGCTGGCTATTTGCCTGCTGCCTTTACTTAGAGTAAGATGTAACAACTGTAGAAACTACATGGAAAAACTGATTTTTAATTATAATCTCTGTAGACAGAGTGCAGTCTAGGAAAATAGCCTGTGATTATTTTTTAGCCTGTGAACAGAGACAGTATACATTACTGTTTTGATCACTTGAATACTTTTTTCTGACTGTTCCACTTTAGCATTTCTTTCATATCATATCCACTCAGCACACAAATAATTGAATAACATAGAACAAATCGAACTAAAAATGCAAAGATCTGAATGATATCTCCCCAAGATTTTCCAAAATCCAACCACAGGACAGTAACTTTCAGAAGCGTTGGTTCATCTGGCCTGGAGCAAACCCAAGTCTCAGGGCTCTCCAAGTCAGACTAGAGGGAATTACTACTACAAGGAATTACTACTACTACCATTTAACGGTCTATCTTACTGCTCATCCTTTTATTCTACAAGCAATATCCAGCAGGACAACTCCCAAGCAAAAACATTCAATAATTATGTTCACACTTTTCTCCATGTTGCCTTTTTAGTTCAGGAGTCTGTAGAAAATACCATAAAATTACTTATTCTCCACCTCATTGCAAGTTAGATGAGAAAATTAACCTCTTTTATAATAATATTTAATAAGTTTATAAAAAAAGATGCTTTGAAGTAAATCACCCAGATAAATTGAGATTAGACTTGAAAAAAGGATCCTCTGAAGGCCTATGCTTCTCAGTGATTTCACTGCTCTGATGTCTGCAGGTGCTCAGCAGTGCAACTGGTACTATCATTATCTGGTGGGGCCATTTTGTTACCCTATTTGTTACCCTCATTTGTTACCTGCTTTTCTGTAGTCTGATATGGAAAACCTTCTACAGCCATCAGAATACACTGTCTCAGGGAGGACCACCAGTTTGGTAAACATTTCTTGCTCATGAATGCCTTCAGCTCCACCACTGAGAAATTAACTTCTTTGTTGGCACTAACAAAACAAATATTTGCTCAAAACAGCAGAAAATCTGCCCTGGGTTGAAGGCTTATTTCCCCTTCCTCTGTCTTTCCCTCCTAGTTTTCTCCCCTCAAAACCCTGTAGTCTTTGGTCCAAGACTCTATTTGGAGAAAAAAACCAGACACTACTTCACAAACCAGCTAGGTACTTCCAGTAGCCAATTGGACTAATAAAACTGAGGTAATAAAAGCTAAAGTAAAAATAGAGAGGAAAATCCTGACCATTTTCCAGTCAACAGAAAAACATCCATTTACTGCTTCAGTATCATGACTGTACCTGTAATTTCCAATATTTTGGGGTTTTAGAAAACATAGAAAAGGAAATTTTTAGTATTGAGTGATTGAAATTTTCTACACTGAATTCTTCCTAACTGCATATCCTGCCTTTCTTAAACTTTAGACAGTTTTTCACCTAGCTGTTATGTGGAAAACCTTGCATGTAAGTTTTTACAACAAGAATTTGGTGAATTGTTTCTTTGCTGTTAATAAAAAAATCTGAATTTGGAAGGACAGTTGCGCTGGCATTTGAGTGCTTGTAATTAAATCTAGATAAATTTACCACCGTGCATAAGAGTCTAAGGAAAATAACATTCATTTAGTATGAAAGCGTTTTTTTAATTTTTCAATCCTGTTTTGATTATGAACATGATTAAATAAAGTATTTAATATTTGAAAGAGTGACCAAGGACAGATATCAAGTGGCATTTTTTAATATTAGAAAAAATGCACAGATAACAAAGATTTATTTTGCAATAAGGTGTGCTGGTTTTGGCCGGGATAGAGTTGACTTTCTTCCCAGTAGCTAGTACGGGGCTATGTTTTGGACTGGTGCTAAAAACAGTGTTGGTAACACAAGGATGTTTTTGTTATTGCTGAGCAGTGCTTACACACAGCCAAGGCCTTTTCTGCCTCTCACCCCACCCCACCAGCGAGTGGGCTGGGGGTGCACAAGATGCTGGGAGGGGACACGGCTGGGACAGCTGACCCCAACTGACCAAAGGGATATTCCATACCATATAACATCATGCTCAGCATATAAAGCTGGGGGAAGAAAAAGGAAAGGGGGGACGTTCAGAGTGATGGTATTTGTCTTCCCAAGTAACCATTATGCGTGATGGAGCCCTGCTTTTCTGGAGATGGCTGAACACCTGCCTGCCCATGGGAAGTAGTGAATGAATTCCTTGGTTTGCTTTGCTTGTGTGTGCAGCTTTTGCTTTACCTATTAAACTGTCTTTATCTCAACCCATGAGTTTTCTCACTTTTACTCTTCCAGTTCTCTCCCCCATCCCACTGTAGGGGGGAGTAAGCGAGCAGCTGTGTGGGGCTTAGTTGCCAGCTGGGGTTAAACCATAATATGGAACTTACATAATCTTCATGGCTAATATAGAACACAAAGCTATAAACCAACATAATAGTCTATCTGGTTTATATATGTTCTACAGACATGACATGCTTCCAGTCTAGAGAAAAATGCAGAACAATGTGTTTTTACTGAAGTTAATCAGCATGGTATTCCCAGAGAACCACTCAATCACAGACTTGGAGGCAGTAATGGATTAGCAAAAATGCACTCTTCCAAGTGGATAAATGATGCTCAAACTGACATTTGGAAAACATACATTTATTAAAACATCATATAGTACATTTTTAAGTGTACTTGCTTTGAAAGGAATTGGGTTTACATCACTTCTGTCTGTTTCTACTTTCCTGATATAAATAATAAAATAGGACACTGTGCCCCAGGCAACTAATCCAATTCAAGCCAGGTCAGTGATCATCATGGAGACCTTTAAGAACTCATAAATGCTTTAAAAATAAAATAAGTTGTCCTAGCAGTACTGGAACAATTCCTGTCCTGTTTAAAACCTCCTTCTTCAGCCTCTCCCTCATATGGGGCTCCTAATGTGTGCCGTCTTCTCCATTCAACCATTCAGTTTCACTAGACTCATCTCACATGTATTAAATCCTTTTGATTATTCTTTTGACAAGCTGGCTTAAAATTGGCCAATGGCTTTAAAAGCTGTTAGAAGAGACAGATGGAAAGATACACGTGACAGTTTTGTTCTTTTTACTTAAAACCAGGTAATGCAATTTGATACCTTCTGAATTGTAGGCATTCTGTATGTAGCCCAGTAAGACTATGGTGCTGTCAGTTATGGCATACTTTCAAAATTAACAAATTTCCTATGGTTGGAGGTTAAAAGAAGATAGCATTCTATAAACAGTGTTGTCCTACCCTCCAGTTCCAATGGAGTTGAGATTAATAAGTTAAAGTTAACTTGTTAAGTTAATGAAGTTAAAGATTAATAGAAATTTCTCCTGTTTCAAGATAAATGTGATGAAGAGAAATGAGTCCCTGTAGTGGAATGCACTGCAGATCTGGATTATAGCAACAACAGAAGGAAAGAACTATCTATCTGAAATGACCGCCTAATCTATTTTTTTGATAGGTACAAATTAATGACAGAGATGGTAACATGAATTTTGATCCACTGCCAGCTGCCAGAAGAGGAAGATAATGTTAGCTGTTACAAAAGATGAAGAATGAGCAAAGAAAATGGAAAAGGAGAGTCACTGAGGAAAAGAAAAGAACAAGGAATGAATAAAGGCTTTGAAGATGAGCTCAGTTGCAAGAAAAAAAGTCAACGAAAAAAACCCTATATGGGACAACAATACTCTAACATGAGTTTTTTACAAGAAAGACATGGACCTGTTAGAGTGGGTCCAGAGGAGGGCCATGAAAATGATCAGAGGGATGGAACATCTGCCTATGAAGAAAGGCTCAGAGTTGGAGTTGTTCAGCCTGGAGAAGAGAAGATTCTGGGGAGATCTTATTACAGCCTTTCCATACTTAAAGGGGGCTTGTAAGAAAGATGGAGAAAGGCTTTTCACCAGGGCCTGTAGTGACAGGACGAGGGGTAACAGTTTTAAACTGAAAAAGAGTAGGTTCAGATTGGACATGAGGAAGAAATTTTTTATGGTGAGGGTGGTGAGGCACTGAAACAGATTGTCCAGAGAAGCTGTGGGTGCCCCATCATTGGACATGTTCAATATCAGATTGGACAGGACTTTGAGCAACCTGATCTAGTGACAGATGTCCCTGCAACCCATGGCAGGGAGTTTGGACTAGATGATCCTTAGAGGTGTCTTCCAACCCAAACCATTCTATGATTCTATGATTCTATAATTTTTATCCCATGCAAGTCTAGCTTGAAAATGAAACCTGCTTGTTCAATATGAATCAAAAATATTATCCAAGGTTTATAAGATTAAAATATGCTACCTTTAATCAATGAAGAAAAGCCAAGACTGAGAGAAGGGTTCATTTTTCATAAGCTTTTTACCACCAGTTATGGAGGGCTGTGCTGCTGCACTGAAACCCCACAGAGCAGAAAGCTGCTTCATCCTAAGTAAAGGCTAACGAGAGAGTGCCAAAGCTGGTGGCCATACTGCTCTCATGCAAGCAGCTAAACATCATAAGAAAAGTATTACATGTCCTTGGCACCCACTTTGCGTACAATAACCATTTTCATTTGCACCCATTTTACTAGTATGTCAGCCACCGGTCATTTAAAATGCAATTTTGACAACGTGAAAAACTACGCTATTATCAGACCATTGACTTTACCTCGATTTGAAACTAAAATTGAAAAAGGGGAGCAAACAACTTGGAAATGTTACCTGTTCGAAGGAAAGGTCATATCATAGTCACATCTTAAAAAAAACAGCACGATGTTTATTGCGTTCAATTCAATAATTTTTTTATACTTGCCTCCTTGTTTAAACTCAAAGTAATCAACCTCATGTCATTTTTTTAAAATATAAGTTAACATTGATGTTTTTTTTCTTTCCTACTTGATTAGTTTTGCATCCTTTACTTTTCTACAGTTTGCAGGACTGGTAGTACGTGGACTAAGCTTACAATGTACTTTTTATTTTAGTCACATTTATCTTACATTATTTTTACTGAATCTCTGAGAGGATTGCAAAAGATAGTTTACAAAAATAATAAATACTTACTTTGTCTGGAAAATTAAGTTTCAAGATCAGTAGGAAACACAAAACAAGGATTTGAAACACAGAAATAATTTTGGCAAAAGTAGATTACTGCTTTTCCTTTGTCCAGCACTGATAAAACTATGATCAGTAACAGAATAGATTAGTTAGAGAATTTTTCTAGGTATGGAATTGGATATAGACTGAAGTTTTTTTACAAAAACACATTTCAAAAGCAGGCAGAAATCTCAGGACATTCTTAAATCACAGGGGAAAGTAATCCTCAATAATTTGTACTTGTAATTACTCAAGTAATTACAACTGTAATTACTCAAGTAATTGAGTAATCCTCAAGAATGATGGCAGGCTTGCACTGAAATTTTTCGTTGTAAAGGGTAATGTATGCAAAAGAAAACAAGAAAATATATCCTATAAAATATTATGGAAAGTAAATTATAATGAGAGATCCTGGCCTTTAACACAAGCTGTAAAGTTAAGCAAATTCCTTCAAAAAGGAAACTGCTAAAATTAACTCAGGACATTTCTGATCCTTCAGTCAGGCATATCTGATCCTGAGGCAACCAATTTGCTTCTTGACTAGCTGTATTGAAGAGCCTGGAAATTTCTCACAGCTCTACTAGATGTGGTCACCATGGGATCCCAGAGAACCAGAGACATCCCTTCGCTGTGGCCAGCGCTGGTCGGAGTCCTGCCTGCTCGCCCACACAGTGAGGCAGGAGCACATCTCAGGAGGCCCTGAAGGGGGATTACCATGGGATGGCCATGAGCCTGGCAGGGGGAAGGTTTAGCTGGGCACAACGGCCAGCAGATAGTTCTGACATGGGCAATAGTGCTGCCCTAAAGTGGGTAGAACAAACCTTAAAACGACTTTATGTTTAGATGACTTCATGTTTGGAATCTGCTACATCATGGCTCCAATTACTGGATTGGAAGCTAACAGGGGAAAAAGAAGAATACCTGTCTCTACCCACAAACCACTTTTGCTGTTCTTAGTGGTAAGAGACACATTAGAGCCATCTGGATAAATGACAGGAGCATTCCTTCTGCCTAACCCAGCTATCCCCTATGTTATTTCCATCTAGTATGAATATATCACACTGCGGGTTTTTTTGCCTTTTTTTTTTAATCAAGGTCTCTTTAATATTTTAGATATCTCCTCTGACATTTATGTGCCAGGAACTTCCAAAATCACTTTGAGCTAACCTGTCTTCCATATTGTAAATTTTCAATTAAAAGAGAAATGCAATGAGAATCATTTAATATCCATAACAATCCACACTGCTGCCATTACACAGACAGCAAGGAAGCTCATTATCTCCTCTTAGCATACGTTACTTCTGTACAGCACAGTCACAAAGTTACTGAGTCACCATCTCCCCAACATAGAGGAATCAAATAATGCCCAAATTTTAGTTCCAAATGAGATATAAATGCTGAGGCCTGTCTCGTATAAGCCAGGAGTGCCATAGAAGACTCAGGGCAGGTAGCAACTCACGGCCATACCTGGTTTCAGTACCCTCAGCCAAGACAACCACTGCACTGAAAAGCGCTTGACCAGTCACATTCACAGGAGCATTTTGAACATCGCCAGGTTCCTATTTCATATCCATCAGAGCATTGATGCTTGTTAGCAGCATGCTTAGCACAACTCCAAATTAAGGTCCTTTATAATGAGCTTCCTACACATGGAGAGTGGTAGGCTATGTCTGCTGCAAATTGCTTACGCACCAAAAAGACCAGGCAGCCCACCTGCAGGGCTGGGGCTCCCCTTCAGCACACTGAGCATTTGCTATCTGATGAAAGTTATTTCTCCAAGTTTCCTCTGCAGTCAATTAGAAAGACGCACCATGCCTGGTGTGGACACCAACAAGGCTGGGCTGACCTTGTGCTGAGGATGGCCACTAGAGCAGGAGATTGCAGATTATTTCTCTTAAATGTAAAACAACAAACTATGAGTATCTCGAATCATGTAGTTCACTTCAAGGGTGCCCTTTGGAGGGGAATTCTGTCCAAGCATTAAATCAGTTTGAAGAAAACACCAAATCATACTCCTGGCTATAAACAGAATAACTGACATTAACTCTAAATGACAGTATTGTTGTTAAACCCAAATGTCCAGTAAAGTGTTCTCCAAAGAATGCTTGACTTAACCACGCCTGGTAGCTAGGAGGTCAATAAAAGGCTTCATAAATTTTGGGATTGCTATTAGATCTTGATGAATAAATTAGACTATAGCTACTGTAAACAGGCATTAGTCCTTGCTTCCTTTAAAGTGTTAATAGTGTTGTGGTTTAACCCAGCAGGCAGCTAAACACCACACAGCCGTTTGCTCACTGCCCCCTGCAGTGGGATGGGGGAGAGAATTGGGGCGGGGGGGGCAGGGAGGAGAGTAAAATTAGTGAGTTGAGAGTTGAGATAAAGACAGTTTAATAGGACAGAAAAGGAAGGGAAGATGATGATGATGATGATAATAATAATAATAATAAATTATACAAAATAACGGATGCACAATACAATTGCTCACCCACTGACTGATGCCCAGACAGTTCCGGAGCAACAGTCATCCCCGCCCAGAGGCCAACTCCCCCCAGTTTATATACTGAGCATGACGTCATATGGTATGGAATATCCCTTTGGCCAGTTTAGGTCAGCTGTCCTGGCTGTGCCCCCTCCCAGCTTCTCACTTGACAAGGCATGGGAAGCTGAAAAGTCCTTGAATTAGTGTAAGCACTGCTTAATAACAACTAAAACATCAGTGTGTTATCGACATTATTCTCATCCAAAATCCAAAACACAGCACTATACCAGCCAAAACCAGGACAACAGTTTTAACAGCCACGTAGTTGAAATTGTTTGTGCCATTTGATTAGACAAGTACTTCATGCCTACCAACTCTCCTAGTGTTATTCTCTAGCATGATATTAAAGTTATTCTTAAATACAGGAGGAAAATTCTTGAGAACTGAATTCTTCCCCCACCCTGAGAAATCGACATTGATTCAGTACATGTCAAACTCCGATGTTACATACAGAAAGTTCAGAACATCTTCGCTGTTCTAAGGAGTTTATAATCCTACAAGGATATGAAAAATTCATTGGAGTTTCACAGACAGCTAATTTTTCCCTTCTCTGGATGGATTATATACTTGTCTGGAGAGACTGCTAAAGTTGCCTGTCATTACTGTGTAAAATTCCACTTTTATACTTATTTGACTACATGGACCTTTTCTTTCTTGCTTCTGTTTCTTTTCCCTGAAAAGTCACCTTTAGATTACAAAATTTACTTTTAAATTGCTGTAACATTTTATGTCTCCATTGTGTCAGTACATATGTACACTTGAATGTAATAGAGTTTTAAATTAAAATTTTTTTTGTCCTTAGGAGATAAAAAAATATAAATTGTCTCCACAGTTACTTCTTTTCATTGTATTCGGAGTACTCCTCCAGTTCATAGGGTACTGCAAGAGTGGCATCATTGATTTTCATGGTTACTGTGTCTCCGTACAGTATATATCGGTTTAGAAATAAAAAAGCAGTTTTCTAACCACCTGTGCCTCAGACACTCAACACAAACTAGAAGACTAGGAGGATTTTATGTCAGTTTTTTTTCTATTATGACCAGAAATAAACATTCTGTAGACCAAGCCTTACCCTTGCATATATTTCAGTAATTCCAGTGTCTTTATCACCTGCTTTTGGAGACAGCTGTGACAACTTGTACAGTGGGATTCATCAGCTCATCATCTTCAGCAGTGGCTGTGTATCATGCCAGCTAATATTTCCTCAGTGTGACACTAACTGTGGCTTTGATTGACTAAGAAGAGTCATGTTTTCAAACATGATCAAAAGGTTATTTCATCTGATAAAAGTTTACCCTAGGAGTCCCTGGATTTTCTAACATGGTGAATTTCTGAGGACAATAAAGCAGATAATTATAAACAGCTAATTTGCTTCGATACAAATGCCATTATCTAGGGCAAGGACAAGGCAGGTTTTAATGTGCTTTAATAAAATGTTTTAATTAACAGATATTTTCTTCCTTGTAAGAAGGTCTGGGGTTGAAATCCTGGCCTCACTAAATGCAGTCTGATTGTATCCAAAATTGTCAGCCATAGCCTGCCACTTCTGCCACTGTCTCAGCCAATTAAGAATGAAAGGATGTGAGGAAACCAGGCTGCAGTTTTTCAAGGAGCTACAAGAGCTTCAGGGGAAGTTTTGGTGAGACTATATAAAGGTTTTTCCAATTGAAATAGCCTAGGTATGCTTTTTAACCTTGTAAACAAGATGTCTGTAGCACCAACAAACCTCACACTGCTCTTTAGCATCTAGCTGGCTGCACACTAGGACTTGAAATGAAAATGTTTTGCGCCTACATTGAAAAAAATTGATGGATGGGTATAGACACACAAGGGCTGTAAAATCTTGACTGCTTTACTGTGTCTGTAATGCCAGCAGGAGCATTCATTTCCCTGCTGTTACTGTGCTGAAGCCTTCATGGGCTGGAGCACGTTTTCTGTCGCTGTGGTCAGCAAGACCCCCACTAGCACAGCCCAGGACCATGCACTGCCTTAGCCCCATGCTACTTCAGGGAACAGAACTGTGACATTTACTTCCATATGCCACAGAGACCAAGTTACACAAACCACCAATGTTGCAAAGCTTGCCAGGTAATCAAAAAAAATCCAGAGGGGGAGCACAAGAGTTTTAAGAGGGGTTTTTTTCAATGCTTTTAAACTTTGCCACCAATAATGCCAGCTATCATCTTCTGGTTTACATTAAAAACCAGAATTCCTATCAACCACAACTTCTTGGCATAAAACAGGTAAGACATTGGTCCAGTAGGACAATACGTATTTATGTCAGTGCTATTATCATTACACAAATGCTTCCAAAGCTAGCCAACCCATTTTCTGCTATTTGTTTATTCTTGAAATCTCACTGGGTCTCAGAAACCAAGTCCAGACTGAAGACTAACTTGTCCTTAAAATGTATAAAAATTTTCAGTGTGTATCTTATACAAAAAATTTCAATTTGAACAAATGCCTGAATAAACATTTGTCACAGAACCTTACCACAGCTTTTATTCAATCCAAACACCAAAAAACAAAATAGTAGAACAAGAAGGATGTCATGTATCTTGTAATGTCCATACATATTTGTAAGGAACACAAAAAATACATTTCATCTCCAAGATTCTTAATTCTGATATAAGCTTAAAAAAGTTTTCTTCAATAACACTTTTAACCTTGATTCTGGTATCAAAAGGCTCTTTTAAATGTTATTGGTAAACAGACACTATTTTTAGAACATATTTATTAATGGACAAACTTTTGATAAAGTATTTTTGATCTGAGGCAGTCTCACATAAGCTCTGAAAATGCATTATATTGTCTGTTTATACATATATATGTGTGTGTATGTATGTAAACATAGGTATAAACAGAAATAGGCAGATATACAACTATAAGAGTTGATTTACGTTTTTAAAACTATTTGGTGCTGTGTTTATATCCAGTTGCACTTTTCAGATTACTAAGGAAATAATATTTATCTTGAATTACCATGGTTGAAATTTACTTATTTAAGTGTAGCATTCCCAATGTGGGAAGATCCCCAAGGTGGGCATAGAAGAGGCAGAAAAGGCAAAGGGAAGTATGCTTGGTTTTGACTTGGTTTCATCTGCACAACTCTCCCTCCTGTGCATATGCATTATCATGGAGGTTTTAAAGGAGAGGAACTGTTCTGTTATTGTCAGGATTTCTGCTTCATGCAGGGAACACATTCAGCAGACAGATGTAGTGAAAAGATCAGTACAGCTTTATTCATTATGATTAGTGCAAGCTGGCACCAAGAGCACCTCAATGACATTGTTGCAGCTGTGGGATCTTGTGGGAGTTCAGATTCCAGTTTAATCTCAGCCCCAAATTTCTTTGTCATCTTGAACAAGTCCTGCCAGGTGTCACATTTGTTAAGGGGAAGGCCACAATATTCCTGCACCTCACAATGACAGGTTAAGGTTGAATTAAATAACATCTTGCTACAAACAAGCATTTGCTTACAACTGAGAAGTTGTAAAACAAAATAAAATCTTAATTCAACGCCGGGTGAAAATAAGGAGTTGTATGGGCTATGTGGCAACACCTCTCTCCAGTCTGAGCTTGGGGTGCATGTAAATGTATAAACCCTGTTCATCTCATCACAGGCTCTTTAATTTACCAACTGTCACAACTACCTTTCTCTGTGGTTAGGAAGAAAGGTGAACAAATCTATATACATTCATCATCCATTCAACATCCACTGACTTCCGACTTTATTCAGATCAAAGAAATCCCTCAGTTCAGAACTAAGCTGAAATTAGATTTATTTTCTAAATTTTCATCTGTTCTTCTCCCCTACCCCCAATTGGTTCTTAAATGGTGTCTATATGCCATGTGTCTCTGTGGTGGGTTGACCTTGGCTGACCACCAGGTGCCCACCCAGCTGCTCTTTCACTCCCCATACTCAGCAGCACAGGGGGAGAAAATGGGATGGAAAAGCTCATGGGTTCAGGTAAGGACAGGGAGATTGCTTACAAAGGGCTGCAGTTCCTGCCAGAAAGCCTACTCCTGTGTGAGCTCCTCTCCACAGGCCACAGCTCCTGCCAGGAACCTGCTCCTTCATGGGCTCTCCACGGGCTGGCAGGGACATATCTGCCTACTGCAGTGTGGGATCCTCCACAGACTGCAGTGCGGCTATCTGCTCTGGTGTGGTCCTCCATGGGCTGGCAGGGGGACAACCTGCTTCACCATGGTCTACACCAAAGGCTGTAGGGGAATCTCTGCTCCACTTCCTGGAGCACCTCCTCCCCCTCATTCTTCACTGACCTTGGTGTCTGCAGGGCTGTTTCTCTTGCATTTTCTCACTTCTCTCTCACAGTTTCTGCACAGCACTTTTTACCCTTTCTTCAAGATCTTTTGCAGAGGCACCACCAGCTGGTGGGTGCAGCTTTGGGCAGCAGTGGGTCCATGATGGAGCCACCTGGAACTGGCTCTGTCCAACATGGGGGCAGCTCCTGATCTCTTCTCACAGAGGCCATCCCTGCAGCCTCCCCCTATACCAAGACCTTGCCACATAAATACAGGCTCATAGGCTTTCCTGCATCTTTTCAACTCTGTTTGAATACTGGTTCATGCTAGGCCATTGGTATGAACACATCAAAACTTTGGGGAACTTCAGACTGCAGTGCATACATGAGAAACTATGAGAAAAGAAACTGAGAATACATAAAAAGGTGTGGAGGCCTTGGAAAAAGGTGCTGAAGAATGATCTTTACACTTTATAGGAAAGAAAGAAATATTTCATGAATCTTCTTGCAAAGCATTTGCTCCAATATCTCCAACATTTGCTAAAGGCGATATTTACCATTTTGCTCCTTAACACTGCATCATTCACTTTTAGTACTACTTGAATGACATGACACTTTTCAAAACCTACTGTGAAGGCAGTAAATCAGTCTAGTGCTTAGAACAGATAAAATTCATTATTCAAGTACCAGTGTTATTGACAGTATATCGAAAAGGTCAAATGAGCAGATTAAACACTTGCGGTATGAATTAAACATACCAGTTGATCTTTATGACAGTGAATACATTTCACACAGGCAAAAGAGATTTGTATGTTTTCTATTAACAGATTTGGGCACATCTTTTGCACTTTCTGCTTGAGGAAGTGCAAAATATGTTTGGAAAGAGGCAGATGACAAGCTATGAGATAATAAACAATGTGAAATTTTGCACATTGCAATTTTAAAGGGAAAGGTTGACTAAGTCAACCTCAAGTGCAATTTTTAATCCTCCTAAATGGACAAAACCTTTCTGACTGTGTACATGAATACCACATACACAAATACATAACTTTCTTTTTTTGATAAAGGGCTTACAGCAGTCAGATTCTCTATGTAGTCTGTATGCAGTCATAGAACAATAGAATCATAGAATCATAGAATTGTTTAGGTTGGAAAAGACCTTAAAGATCATCGAGTCCAACCATTAACCTAGCACTGCCAAGTCCACCACTAAACCATGTTCCTAAGCACCACATCTATACGTCTTTTAAATACCTCTAGGGATGGTGACTCAACCACTTTCCTGGTTCCAATGCTTGACAACCCTTTTGGTGAAGAAGTTTTTCCTAATATCCAATATAAATCCAGTCATTACTAATCTAGAAAGTATAATTTTAAACAGAGCACTTAAATTAGAGTCCACAGGACTAGAAAACCCAGACATAGGAATACAAAATCCAGACGCAGATTGTAATGCAGATTTCTAATCATTATACTAGGCAGCCCAGCTTGATCCACATTAAAAAAATAAAGTCAGGAAAAAGGTGAACTGAAAAAAATATATATTCCATGTTGGGTTTTTCTCCTCGCCTCTGAAAGCAGCAAGCTCCCAAGAAAGCAGCTATGACTCATTTTTCTCCCTGACCTCTTCCAGATAGCAAGTCATCCCTATACTAGATTACGTTGGAGGCACCAGTGTTTATAGTCAACACTCCTTCAGACAGGACTGGTTTGACAGAGTTTTGTCAAGAAAAGGCCATGCACAGTCTTTATGGGTCACATTCACATTTAACACAATTTTCGACAGTTCCACACTTCACATTTAGTCTAGACTTTCAGAACAGTAAACCGCTGCATGCCACAGCTACTGTTTCCTACCTGATCAAGAATGCTCTATAAGGTTTTTTACATCTTTTGTGTTCCCCTGTGGTCATCTTTGGTCTCAATTCAGATTGCAAATTACTGTGTGATAGACACCATCTCTCCAGAGGACCACAGGAAAATTCATGTTAGAAGGATCTGCAGGGGTCCAACCATCTGCTCGAACTAGGCTGAGCCATGAGGTCAGCCCAGATTGCTCAGGGCTTCATCCAGTCAGGTCTCGAAAAGCCCCAAGGATGGGAATAGTACAACTGTGCCTGTGCCACTGTCTGACTGTCCTTGTGGAGAAAACTTTTTCCTTGTATGTAGTCTGAACCTCTTTTGTTTCAGTTCATGCCTGTTGTATCTTCTCCTCCCACCATGCACTGTTTTGGAAAGCCTGGATCCCTCTTCTCGATCACCTCCCCATAGATACTGGGGATCTGCTGTTAGGTGCCCACAAAACTGTCTCTCTCCAGGCCAAACAAGACCCCATTCCCCATCCTCTCCTCACAGGCCAAGTGCTCCAGTATCTGACCATCTCAACAGCCTTCTGCTGAACTTGCTCCAGTTGATTGATGTCTTGTTTTTTTGTCAGGCAGCCCAAAATTGAATGCAGAATCTTGATGTTGCCTGATGATTGTTGGGTAAAGGGGGATCATCATTTCCCTCAACCTCCTGGCTGCACTGCTGTTGATACCACCCAGGATGCCATTGGCCTTTCTGACAGGGCATGCTGGGTTCAAGTGCCACTCACTGTCTGCCCCCAGCATCTCTTCAGCAGAGCTGCTCTCTCACCAGTCCGTCCCCATCCTGCATTGCTGCCAGCCATTCCTCCTTCCGAGGGGCAGGACTTTGCAGTTGTCCTTATTGAATTTCATAAGTTTACTGTTAGCCTGTTCCTCCAGCCTGTCCAGGTCCCTCCTGATGGCAGCCCTGCCTTTGAGCATATTGACTGGTCCCCCCAGTTTGGTGTCATCTGCTCATTTGATGAGTGTGCAGTGTCACTTCCTCCAGGTTACTGATAAAGATGTAAAGCAGGACAGGTCCCAGGACAGACCCTTGTGGTGCTCTGCTTCTCACCAGCCTCCAGTTAGAGTATGACCCGTTAACCAGCACCCCCTGTGCCCAAACATCCAACCAGTTTCTAGGGCCTGGCAGTGCCAGGGAAACACCTGCCTGACAAACAACAAATCAGCACACCTCTGTTGACCATGCTGGGCCTTTGGCTCTGCCAATCTGAGGGCAAGATTTTTCCTAACTGGGCTTTCTTGCCTGATTAACTGAACTTTACAGATGTCACAGCAAGAGAAAAATCAAATTAAACAGTCTTGTTTTTTCACATGAGACTATTTACACTGTGCCAGGCCATATTAGTGTTCCTGGCTCTAAAACGATAAAATACACATTCAGACAAAAAAGAGAAAATAGAGACCAATAATCCATGGGAGACCAATATAGGGAATCAACAATCATAAAACACCACTGAGAAATAGAATAGAAGGAAATAATAGTCTGAATCCTATGGAATAATTAGGCTATTTCTACTGCTGGTCTTTTAGGTTTTAAATGACCAGATTGCCACAGCAAATTAAAAGAAAGAGGAAAACAAAATAGCTATGGTTGCATCTGCAGCTGTCTATGAAGTATGAGAGCCGAATCAACAACAGCGGTAGAAGAATAGCAGTTACACTTGACCAGAAGGAATTCATCACAAGGGAACACCAGATCACTAGTTAGAGAGGTCAATGACTGTTTCAGTCAATTACTGTTGAAACACATGTATGCCTCCTGGTTTCACAGCTGAGCAGTAGCTAGCTTTCTGCTCACAATACGTTTTGAAAGTACTACACAGTGATGATATGCATGCTCCTGTGATAGTGTATACTCATGTGTTTATACATTCTATATATTTCTATAAACTTTATAAACATAACTTGGATAATCTAAGTTTCAGTATGTCAGTGGTCATCAGGTATCACCAAATATTCCAGTCCTCCAAAATAACACCTACCACAGCTAGAGAGCATGCTGCTGCCAATGTCCAGGCCTTTTCTTAAAAAAAAATCATGTAGTTTCATGCTCTTACCAGTCCCCAAGCTGCAAAAGAGAGTGCACCCCCCCCCTTTAAAGTTCCCTGTCAGCCTTACCTGGGGAGAAGAATCCTGCCCAAATCCATACCTGGATACTGGACTAAAACAGAGAAATGAGCATCTACATTCCACACATAGCATCAGTTCCTGTTAAAATAAGAATGCCAAGTTTGGAGCTTTATAAATATGTGGCTCTGACTGTATTTGGCAAAATTTTGTGTAAAGTGGAGGTCTCATTCCAAATTCCCAATCCCAAGACATTTTTTTCAGTCCTGCTGTGTGACACCAGAACTCATTTTTACAGCCTCTCAGCTGCAGGAGTGAACTGGTATCATGGTTGTATAAGCTTGACGACTTCATTGGAAGAGAATGGCATATCATAGAATCATAGAATTATCGAGGTTGGAGAAGATCCCTAGGATCATCAAGTCCAACTGCCAACCCAACACTATCATGTCCCCTAAACCGTGCTCTGAAATGCCACATCTACATATTTTTTGAATTCCTCCAGGGGTGGTGCCTCCACCACCTTTCTGGGCAGCCTGTTCCAGTGCCCATCACTCCGTGTTACTGTTGCTAAATAACTTGTACATCCAAATCCCTCAGATGACCTGCTGTGTTGCTGTCATCATAACAAAACTCTGCAGCTCCTGATTTGTACTGATTTATTTCAGTACTCTTCCACTCAGTCTTTTTTTCTTTTTACTGTAGTACCTGCGTTTATTCTGAACTGCCCCTTTATGCGCAAAATTAATCAAGCAGTAGTCCATCTACCCGACACAGTTCTTGATGCAGGATAGTTCTCTGGAATATTGCCCTGCTCTGATTTTAGAAGACTGAACAATGCAATTTCTACCATATGCAGCTCTTTTGAGATCCAGGATACATTTTTTCTTTTAGTGGGAAATAACCTACTGCTCTTATTTACACCTACATATAATAGTGAAACCAGTGGTTTTGGGTCTTGGAGCTACTCCATAGGTTTCCTGCCACAGAACCTACTCTCCAGCTCAAGACATTCCAAAGGTCAAATTAATGAGCACAGTGTCTCTGGTCCCATTCCTGTTCCCTGGAAATGTTGCTTCCTTGGAGCCATGATACCATTTAACTGCTCTTTGCCCAGGCACCCCAGGTTGCTAAGACCCAGGAGAAAACTTCTATAAAGTTTAGAAGATGATCTCTCTAAAGCAGGCATTTTATATCTCTGATTGTACATCTGTGCTGCCATCACAAGCATCTGAGACTCATTGAAAGCTAAAAACATGCGGTAGCCTAAATTAAAGTAATCATCAAACTCTATTACAGATAATGCAGTACATAAGCAGTCAAACCACAGATGGCATTTGCATTTTTACCTTCAGAAAAACCCATCGAATTTTAATTGAAATAAAGCTACCACAAAGTTTAAGAACAAATTTAGCTGAACATGTAATAACGAAGATGGTTTGTACTTGCAAATTAGTCCTTTCTTCCTTCCTGTTTCCTAAAAATATTCTTTTGGACAGTCAAGCATACTGCATTTTCAGATCTGGTAATTGGTGAAAACATCATTATCCCTTGATAGTATTTTCCTGTACCTGCAGACCAGCAGGAACTTGTCTGGTTTTCCTCTGTATTTGTATGTTTTGCGACAAGCAATTGTCCCAGGATTACAAAGGGTTAAGAATATCACCATCTGTAGCTAATCTGCTGCCCACTGTCACACTGAGGTTTTTTGACATGGTATTTTTCAAGGTTTGTGCCTTGTCTGGAACTTTCCAATCTCTCTTCCACTCCAATTTGCATTTTTTCAGTTTGAATGTGACTTTAGAGTGTTTTGTTTATAACTCTAATCTGTCCAGGTAGCACTGAGTTATTCTTTTGATCTGAATGGCTTTTGCTTACTATTATCCCTGTGGATATGTTGTGAACATACTCTTATTTTACTAGTAGGATATTTTCAGAAGATCTGTATGTTCCAGCTCTGAGCTAAGTTTTTGGATATATATATATATATATATATATGCATACAAAAAGAAAAAAAAAAAGGATGCTTGGCTGCCTTTTTCCTGCACCTTTTTTAAGTTAGCGGACTCCAAGGTCTAGGACTATCATTCTGGCATCTTCCAAAAGTCATGAATGTAAAGTTCTCCCATAACACATCTAATTCATCACTTCAGATGGAAAAGAGATTTTAAAACAATGAAATGTGTTTGGAGCCTATTGAACTGGATTATAAACTAAAAGTATCACTTTAGCTGTGTACCTCAGCTTGCAGTCACATAAGCTGATGCTTAGGCCTTGTGTCAATGTGAATTTCTGTTGTATGAATTTCTGCTGCATCTTTCTGCCTCAGAAACTAGATAAAGTCAATGCTGCATTTCCCGCTTTGTGACTGGATTGATACTGTCAGCTGACCACAGAAAACAAGTTTTCCCCATGTCCTGTACAGGGGCTTGTAGCAGGGCAGGCACACTTCAGGCAACCACATAGCCAAGCCAGGCACTTGAACCCAGAGCGAACCCATCTGTTCTGGGCCGAGCAGAGATTTGCACAGGATCAGCCCGTAGTGCCTTCAGGAGCTCCAGCTTTCAATCAGCGCCCCCCGAACAACCCAATCACAGCATATCGGGGTACTTTTTTGGGCTGTGACTGTTCAAATAGGCTTCAGGAAGATGAGGAAAGATGAAGTTGATTTCCTGTTGGACAAGTATCTCCATTACTGCTAGTTATTAGCTCTGTCAATGTAAATTAAATGTTCTTATTCTGTTAGGCATAGTGTGTTATTTAGAATTCATTATGAATATTTTATGAGGTGCTGTTTATTTGTGGCAAGTTGATTGTTTATTCCTCCCACACACATAGAGCTTCAAGAAGTTACATAACCAAGATATACATACTTATATATAACTATATGTTTGTGCCTGTGTATATATATAATTGTGTGTGGGAGTACGTGTCTAGCTGTTCAGCCTAGGTTTCTCAGGCCACAGGGAGAGCCAAATTTGAGTCCTCTGAGTGATAAGGAGGTCACATAGATGTGGTTCTTGCCAACGAAATGTTTCAAAATCATTCACCTCCATGCTCTGTAAAACCAACATTTCTGGGGAAGCTCAGAGATGGCTCTTCATAATAGATTATAAGCCTCCCAAACAGAGGTGCGGGAGAAAGGCTCAATAAGAAAGGCTTTTGTCTGAACAGCTAAAAACTATGTGCTGACTTAAATAGCCCTTGAGATATCCTGATATCCCTAAACTGGAATAGAGCTGCAGAGGTAAATCCTGAGTCGAAGTTTCCCTTATCACACAGCAGTTTCATCTGAAGAACTTTTCTTTTTTAACCCAGTACTTTGGTGGATAAAGCTCAAGTGATAATGTTAGATTAACTACCTTCCAAACATTAAATATATTGGTCTGTAAACTCCCAAGAGGCAGATGTCTGCAAAAATGGTTTTTGTCTGTTTCTCAGGGTTTTCTTCAAAAGCTTCACACCCACCCACCCAGAGCAGATTTAATTCAGTAATCACTCTATTACTTTCACCTTTATTATTACTAAATATGGCATTCGATTTTAGCCCCAGGTCTATCACTTCTGAAGAGCTATTTCTGCTTGCTTCTGGCCAGAACATTGCTGAAAGTGAGGACATAAGGTAATTAAGATCTTTCTTCTCACTTAAAAGAGCATGCACAACAATCAAGTACATTTGCATTAATATCACTAAGTATTGCTAACTTCCTTTGAAGTAACAGTGATTTATTCCAGCTGAGAATCTAAGCTGGAATATGGAAAAACCAATGTTACTGTGAAAGTATGGGCTTACATAGAACCTGCTCAATAAATAAAATGTATTTTTCCTTACAACAAAAATATTTCCACGTGCTTATTTACAGAAATATCTAGTCTGCATGGAGCAAAGCATCAGTTTCTGAATATCAGGTGATACACAGAACTTACTACAGTCTTATCCCCATACGATGCCTCCACTTAGCATGGGAGCAGGTGTCCTCCCACCCTATGCCCAGCTCCAAGTCGTTCTGCACTGCAGGGGTTCTCTCTAAGGTGCACTGGGGCAAGAGTGAAGAAGCAAGAGTAAAAGCATGGGGATCACACTCATCATTTACCACAGTGTAGGACCCACCTTTTAGACATGCTGAGCACTAGCTGCCCCGATCAAACACAAAAGCCTGGTGTGCAACTAGTAGAGATCAGTGAGCTTGTCCCCTTTCACTGTCAGTGAAGAGTACCCCATTTTAAACTGTGGGAGAGCACAAAATGCCATCCAAATTTCCCTTCAGAAATGCACTGTTCTTCCCACATGCAGAGTTTTCAGACTCCTGTTTATGAAAAGATAGGCTGAGTGGGGGAGGTTGGAGTAGATAATCAGGAGGTCCCTTCCAACATGAACACTTCTGTGTCCTAACGCAATGATGGCACGTGCAACCATACAAATGTCAACTGCATACAGTAACCTGCCTGTTGGCACATAGCTGCCACCTTTCCTGCCATCACCAGCTCCACGGGGCAGCACCTGCAACTTCCTGCTTGGGCTAACCACCCTGGTGGTGGCTGCGGAAGGTACCCATGCCAGTGATGGTGAGCAACTAACTCTGACCAAAGATGACTTACCTGACCAGGGTCTGTGTCTGCTGCTTCTCTTCCTTGGGCATGCCACAAAGGGTGTATGAAGGAACGTTCCCAACTTTGACCCACTATGACTTGTGCTTTTCTGGATGATGGCTGGTCTGGCATCCAGCTGGATAATTCCTCAGTCACCTTGCCATGATTTTATCTAGTCATCATTGGTTTCCAGAAGACCTTGTGTCCATCTACTGTTAGTTTGGAAAACTTGTATTTAAGGTCAACAGTTTCCTTTTGAGTTGTATCAATTCCTTACAGCTCACCAGTTAGTCCTGTGGCTGTCTGGCAGGCTCAGGGTTTGAAGGGAAGGCTGTGTAGACTCCTCCACACATGCTAGCTTCTCAAACAGCAATCATCTTCTGGAGGAAGATCAAGATTTGCATTTTTTTGCACATTTTAGCACAAATCTGTTCCTTCCCGTCTTGAACAAGAGTATACAAAGGCCACATGCAATGGAAAGTGGCACCAAGAGAGGTGTTGCTAACCGCAGATTAATTCACAGTCTGGCCAGCTGTACATGTACCTCTCTGTTTTCAGGTCAATAACAAAAAACAGTAAGACATTCCATTATTAGACACAACAGGAAAAAAAAATGTGAAAAGAGTCAGTCTTTCCACAGATCAGTTATAACACCCTTCAAAAGGAGAGTGTCCAGTGTCTAGCCATCCTATTATCTGGAAACTGCTGGGAAAGAAATTAAAGGCAATAAAGGAAGGAATTGTGTAACAGGACTTCATGAACAGGGACACTCATTTTCCCAAAACAGACTTTTCTTTCTCTGATGGGATCAAATATAATGAATCAATACTTTAGCCCAGAACTGGTTCATGGTTTTCACAGGAACCTTTCTGGAGGAAGGGATGCATTTTCCATGAATAAAATTGATACTTTGGGAGACAAATATAGCTATAGCTCTGCTTAATGTTATCTTAATACAGTTACCATATTTTGGGAGAGGGAAAAAAAGAAAAGGAAAGGAAAGGGTCGGCTTTCTGTACTGGTATGCCACAACACTGACAGGGTTGAACTGGAAAATGCTGCTGTTTCCCTAGAAATATTGTTTCTCTGAGTGCAGTAAACCCAGGAGGTTAGTGAGCAATAAACAAAAGTATTTTGTCATTAGTTTGTGTCCTTGCTTTTATTGAGTTTCATGTTTCTTTGCCAGAAAGAATATTACTAGTTTTCCTCCTTTACCTCTCAAATGTCTTCAATCTGTACAAATTGGGGGTTTTATTCCTCAATTACACTTTTATATATTTCTGTAAAAATACATATGTATACACACACAAGCTGGCAGATAATTTCGATATAATATACATAATATATATTTACATAAGATAGCAATAATTAATAATCAATGTTTATTATCTGTTTAAGGGGGAGTTTATATATATATTTGTATAGATATATCTAAAAACTTTTTTGTATAAAGAAGCATGGGGTCAGCATTCGGAGTGGCTGTATATTTCAAAGAATTTCACTGTAATCCCGTGTCCTGTGACTGAATTCCCTGTTGTCGCAGTTCAACACATTCCTTCACTTTCCTTCACTTCCAGTGCTATGAATAAGGAAAACTATAGCGACCTCCAATCTAAAGCTTTTTCTAGAGGTTTCCAGTTTAGAAACACTGTACAAGTGCTAAATCTTTGGTATTATGAATATACAAACCCTTCCAGATTTTGTAACCTGGAATTGGTGAAGATTTCCTGGCCAGGGAAAGATTAAGTTTCTTACAAATACATTTCTGAGCCTTGCATTGGGTCAGTCTTTCCTAATAACTAGGGAAACCATTTGGCAATTTCAATCAACTCTGAAGTTAGAAGAGATGCATAAAGACACATTTCTATATACAGTCCTCTAAAAAGTGAGGAAAAAAGTATTTATACCCAAATGAGTATAAATACTGAAGGAAGGGCAACACTATTTTATGGACTCCTCACTACAAACAGTTCATTCAGTGACCTTAGTTCATCAAGCATTTTTCTTTTAAATGGTTATTTATTGTCTGTTCTTCTCCTTATCCATCTGCTTTTCTGCTGATCCCTCATTCCTCTTTGCAAACAAGGTTTTATACTGGAATTTTTAAATTTGAGCCTCCAAATAAATATGTACTCAGAAATTCATTCTCAGCATGCCACGTACATACAGTTTTAGTTTTATAAAATACATATATTTGAAAAAAATAGCAGTGAGTTTTTCAATTGATTTAGCTAATTTTATTAGCTGTGGGAAGCAGCAGAGTAGCCTCCTCTGGCAAAAAAAAAGAGCAGATGTTGCATGGAGGAAGGAAGCTTATTTTCCTTTTCATATTCAGAATCTGCTTTAATCTTCTTTGACCTGTTGAATGATTAAGCTCCAGTGAGACTGTTTGCACTTAGATCTTCCTGAAGCCTCCTCTCACTGGGAAGGATTCTGTGTCTATTCAGAAGGATTTGATGATCTGCCTATTCAATATTAACGTCGTGCAGATAATTCTGCCCCTTCTTTGTTTCAAAAATGGTGTGTTCTCTTTCTGTCACCTGATCACTGCTGTGTGTGGAACAAGCAGCCCACTGCAATGAGCATTAGGACATTTTCCCTTTGTACAACCTTTGCTTGTAAACTAAATATAATAAATAAAGATGGACAGAAGATCTAGCTAAAGCTTTGGCCCAGAAAGCATGTTAATGACATATTAAGTATAATTAAGCAAATAATTTGTTCAGTGCATCTTATTTCTTTTTCCTGTGTATGGAATACTTATTTCTAATGAATATATATAAAACAGTATCTAAAACAACTGTTCCTCACAGCTACTTATCTGACACTACAAACAGACAAACTATATCTAGACTTACTTCAACAGTTTCACAGCAGTATCCTCCTTGTCACACATTTGATCAGCTAAAAAGCATGGACTCACTGGCATCATTTAAACTCTAGGTTATTGGTCTAAGAGGAAGAGCTGAAGGGAGGCTGACCCCTCTAATGTTAAGTATCACACATTTCCATGGAGCTGTACCACCTTTACTGTAAGGATGCAAACACACAGAGGCAACAGTCAGTATCTGTGTAAGCATGAATGTTCATGGAAGACTAGTACAAAATCTATATTACAAAAGAAAGTTTACATTTTAATTGGAAGAAATGGAACGTTTGTTCTTTCTGTCCCTTAAGAGAATTATCTAAACATAGTATAAGTTGGGGGGAGGGGAGATAAAGAAAAGGAAAACTGAAGAAACAGACTCCGTAATGAAGACTACTGAATCCTGTTAGAAAGCATATTTTTTATGATGAAAAAAATTATATTGTCATGCTCTCACAGACAGACCTCATCAGTTATTTTTGTGGTGGGTAACTCCTGAACTAACAGGGCCCTCCCAGGCTGGGAGAGCCCGGGCAGGCAGCAAGGCTGAGCAAAGACAGAGGGGTAGAAGGAAGACACAAAAATGCTGCCGTGGCCAGCCAGCCAGCCACTCTGACCCTGCCGCACGCTGCCGCTCCTGCTGAGACACCTGCATTGCACATCTACTCCCTGCGTGCAAGGGATGAGGGGTTAACTATGTGTAGGGACAACATCACTTTCTGGATCGTGTCTTCACTACTGCCTTAAAATGGCTGTAGGGTGAAGAGCTCTTCCTCACTTGCCTAGGAAAGGCAGGAGCTGCATATCCGCCCCATTTACACTGTGGGCAGTGAAAGGTTTTTGTGTTTAGAATAAGTCTTGGTCCCAACTCACAGAGTTAGGTGGGGTCTGCCGAGACACTTACCTCTACCAGCAGATAGGTGGTCAGAAAGCAGGGACTGAGCTCCCCAGGAGCAGCCAGGATGATTGGCCCTGGTTTTGCAGGGGCAATGAAACAGTAAATTCCTGCTCAGAGGAAAAGCAACTGCCATGCATCACTGCTTGCACAGTCACAAATATTTATTGTGCTATGTAGTGCTTTGAATTGAACGGAAGAGACAGTTTAATCCTCAAGTGTATTTCAGATATCTTTGCTGATCCTCTCAAATTTACTGATAAACACCAGCAAATGTATATTTTAAAAGACCTTTCTGTAATTCCGCACCTGCAAGGTTGACAAGATACTAGTCAGAGGAGAAAACATGGTGCATTGCCATGCTATCCAGACACTGGCAGCTCATATTCACACTTGTTCAGCGCTACCCTGAATAGCTTTGTACATCAGAACAGGACTCAAGGCAATCAGACTTATCCAATGCAGTTATTGTTTTTATGAATCCTCATTTTAATTGCCAGCCTAGTGGCCTTGCACAATTCACTTCCCCCACACTTTGCTTCAGTTTCCCAGGTTTATAGATGGGATTGAGATAGAGGCCTTTCTGTGAAATGTTCAGGAACGGAACTGAGGAAAAGTGTTGGTTGAAACAGGAGCCCTCACACAACTACTGTGTAGTGATGATGATGATGATGGTGATGATGATAACAACAACAACAATAATAATAATTTCATCTGGTCATTGCAAGGACTGATTTTTCTCCTACGCCTTGAACACAACGGACATCCCAAAAGTAAAGGCTTTCCCAGCAGACTGTGCTGTATTTAAAAGTGTCAGCAGCATATGCTACCATAAGGTTTAAATAGAGGAAAGCCATAATTAGCAGCAAGATGTTAGTGTTGTTGGCATCTGAAATTAAATTAGATCTTGCATTCAAATTCAGTCACATGTGTATGCACATACTTGGTTTCTTTTCATATCTGCATTTTTTCAGAAAGACAACTATAACCTTTCCCTTAAAACATCACAATATTATTTCCTTAAGCTTTAATGGTTCAATAATTATGTCCCCTTAAAATAACAGATAGAAGTATCTTGAGTGTCTTACAACATCAAAATATTGTCTGACTTTTAAGGATTCAATAATTATGTCCTCTTAAAATAACATGTAGAGGAATATTTTCATTAGCTGCCAAGAGAGGCTGGGCATCTAACTTTCATTAGACACCTGAGTTTCAAATGACAAAAACATGTTAAAACAGGTTAGCTTGACTGTGCACCCAAACCCCAAGAACATCACCATGTGAGGGATTTTGCTCTCCTTTGGAAACGTAAAACTGCCTCATATCTAGTGCATGGTCAAAGTCATCATTGGGACCTAGCAGCTAGCTCACTATAAATTATTACACCCTTGCAAACTGCAGGATAACTTCCTCTGGTAAACAAGAGCTGTGAGAAAACATACCTGGTTGCAGGGAGTTGCTCTCTCTAATCAGCCCTTGTCATTACACTTCTGGAGGAGCATGATCACAGATTTTTAAAAATATATTTCAATAAGCTTTTTAAAGGACTACAGACAGAGTTGGGGAAAAAAAAAAACACCTAGGAAGAAGAGGATTACTCTGGCACAGTTTTGTCCTGAAATTTAAGGTCTCATTCAAAGGTGTTTAAATGTATGACAACAAAGACATAGAACTTTTGGAAAAACTGTTGATACATTTCTGATCTGAGCAAGCTAAAGAATCTGAAGATTAAGACTTCAGCAGCTAGTCAAAATGAATTATTTCTGCTTAAACTCCCACTACAGTTGAACCTGGAGAATAGGGACTGTCTTTGCAAGTGAGTTTACCATCCGGTGTGCCTCTCACCAACAGAGATTTATTCTCCTGAGGAAAATGTGTTTTTGTAAATAGGGAGGGGAAACATTGATAAACATTTTTCTCTCCCCAGATTAATTATTTTTACTGTGCCACCTCACTTGTAAATTTAACAAATGCATAGATTCCCATTAAATACTTCAGTTACTCATAGAGTGCAAATAATTTCTAAGTATTTGCTATTCCTGCAGTGACATAGACTTTATAAGGACTGTACTAGTATGTCATACTGAAAACAGGAAAAAAAGATTACTGCTAATCTCAGCAACAGATGTCAGAACTATGACTATAACTCTCTTGAAATACCACTCAAGAAAATTTGTCTGGAGAATTTTGAATTTTAACAGTTTCTAAAAGCAGTTTTAGAGCCTCTACACAAAAGTTTGTTCCCACTGTATGTGCTGCAACCCTTACAAATAAATTGCTTGGGATATCAGATCACACTGAGATCTCCCAACATGTCAGTTATCTTTAGCACATACAAGAGAAAATTAATGTGAACACTGTCAATGACAAAATCGCCCAGGCCATGACCACTATCCATAAAGACAACAACCAGGGAAGCACAGCCAAAACCTGCACAACCCACGGTGGCCAGTGGGAATCACCCAACTGCAACAAGGATTCGGAAACTCTGGTGTTATTCATACTCTTTAAAAGGCATGTGCATAGACAACATATTCAACTCCTATCAATGTCTGTAGGATGAAAGCACAGGCCCTGTTTTGGTGCTCTCTAGTATTATTCTTAGACACCGTAAATGTCTTTGAAAATTTAGTAATTTCCTGTATAACTTTTGGTGAAAGTCTTTGTTTTCCAGCTTGATGTTCACTTAACATTAAGAAAATAAGAGAGATTTTGCATATATATATATGTATGTGTGGATGTATACATACACATATATATATGCGCATAATTGAGAGTCACTCAGGCAATTCAGAAAATACCACCTAAATAAAAACCTGCAACTTGAAGACAGCATGCTCAAACTTTGCTTTGCTCAAGGAGGGAAGGATTTGGAATGGGAATGCCTCCAGATAAGCACCAGCAATTTGGGAGTTCAGCTTCTTATTTAGCTCCTCATCAGTCCTATGCAGCTGCGGCACAGGTAGCTGAGTGGCTCCTGCAGCTGGTGTACAGCTGCAGGCTGTTTCCCTAGCTATCAAATTCAAGCCCCATCAGCTAAAGCTGGTGTTATTAAGACAGATGTGAAATACAGCAGCTGCCTGACTGACCCATCTCTCTCCCACACCTATTTGTGAATCTGGTAGGCAGAATCTCGTCCTGCCCAGCAGACAAACTGGGGCAGCAACCTCCCTGTCAGATTAACAGTTTGAAACAGATATGCAAAATAGGAAATAATTTTAAAAGTCTTGTGATATAAGACTCAGCTGGTCAGTCTGTTCAGGGAAAATTAGAATGAGATATTGATGGCTTTAACACAATGCTGTAGTGCAAATACAGGTCTGGTGTGAGAGCAGAGACCCTGAGAAGTGGGAACACATGAGGTGGCATAGAGGAGTACAGGCATGGGATGGTAAGAGATGAGGCTGGCACTTGGTACTGCAGATCTCACAGCGGAGCACAGCTCCCAAATTGTCAGTTAGAAATAATGCAGACCTAGAGCTAGGCAACACAGGTGTTGGGGCTGAAAAAGAACAAAGAAATAGTATCTAAGATGCGTAACAGTTATCATTTACAGTAAATTCAAAAGTAACACGAAGCTGGAGACCAGCGGAGTGAGGTGTAAAAGAGTGTTACACTTATACAAATGACCCCAAGTGGGTGGTGGTAGAGGAAATCAGCAACAAGAACACCATATTCCTCCCAGCGATGCTGGCAATGTGCTGTAACACCCCTTCACACACCAAACCCGAGAGTGAAGCCACTGACCTTTGGACCCAGTGGAGCAGGGGAAGGGTGAGCATAACCCCAGGAAAAGGGTTAGAAACTAAGTGTGTGTGTTACAATTTCAACTGCATAGTAATTATTTCTTTGCCTGTAACAACTAAATCTGGACTAAAAATTAGACTCTTATTATTCCAATTTTACTTAAAAAAAATAATTCTTGGCTTACTTTTATGTAGATGTACTTCATCTTTGCTCACAATCAGGATTTTGAACATGGGAGGACCAAAATGTAAGGCATGCCACTCCTATACAGCCTTCACAGCCCTATGCCGCAGAGCCAAGATCCCAACGCTTCCCAGGCTGAGCTCCCCCTGCTTGAATGCTAGGCAGAGAGCTGGTGGGGACCGGCTAGTGGTGGTAACCTTTCCACTTGGAAACATGAGGCAGAGTGTCTTCCAGATTTAGGTTATAGACAGAAGCAGGATTTGAAACACCCAGCTCTCGCCCATGTTTCTTTTCGGTGCGTATAAACGCCCCCCTTTTCCAAACACAACATCTTATTTCCAATTATGTCACTATCTCCACTGTCTCCTCTGGAGTGAATGTTGTCAGAAGTCAACATTCATGTCTCAGTTTACAGTTTCCTCTCCATCCCAAAATATCCTGTGTAGGAAGGTCACTATTCAGTTCCTGATTATAAGCTTTGCAGTTCCTGTCCAGGCACAATTCCTTCTCATGACTGCACCCCTGTTCAGCAACATGCAGTTCCAGGGATGTAAGAACTTCCTTTATTAATGTGGTACTATGTCATTTTCCTTCATCAACTTAACCCTCATGTAATCTTAACATTAAGGCAATGTTATTTTTTTCACTAAGTTAATGGTAAAGTAACTTCTTTATTCGTGTGATCATTACTAAACATTACAAAGGCACGATTTGTACAGGAAAAAAATGTTTCAGTTAAGGGAAGCCTGTGTGCAAAGACAACCCAAAAACTTTGACAGAAAGAGAAAACTTGAACAAGTCTAACTTTTCATCAAGATGCAATATTCCTCCAATAAAATAAAAGGAAAAGTTTTAATAACACCACATTAAATTTTTGGTAAATCAGACTGAGCCTTTAACCAGAGCCCTTCCTTGCCTACTAGCCAAAATTATTGCACGTCATATCCATTTTCTGACTGCTGTCAATCTCATCAATGCAAATCATCCCAAGTCCCAGTAACTGATAAGCTGGTAAACTTTTCAAGACATAAATGAAAACCAATGCAATGTATGAAATTTCTTGCTATAGGATTATGTGTAACAGAGGACAGATCTTACTGTTCACACCCTAAACTATGCCTAAATTTAGCATCCAAAAAACAAGTCTAAATAAAATTCAGGATTTTCAAAGGGAGTTTGGTATTTAAATCCCTTTGAAACTCAGATGCCTTAAGCATAATTAAAAATACCTGTTTAATTATTTTAGGGCTAATACTGTGAATTATGTTGATGCTACAGATCTCGAGGGTACTATTAACCCTTTTAAGATTTAAAAATAAATTAATCAATCAACTGTTGGTACTTTGCATAGATTACTGAAAAAAAGTATAGCTGTGCTATGCCACTTGTCCTTGGGGCCGAGTCCTTTTAGCACAGTGGCCCATAGCCACAGCAACCACCTGCACAGAATTGCAGTTGGGAATGAACCAGAAGCAGGACTGCAGCTTTCAAAAGCCAGGCAGGGCACATTTCACATACGATAATAAATACACCAGGGGTATGTGCTTGTCAGGGGTATGCGCTTGCATTTTGGAGAAGTAGTTATACTGGTGAGATGAATAAAGAGAATAACTGACTTGCATAACTTCAGAGAAAATTCACAAAAATATTTTTCAGAAAGCCCACCATCAATTCTAAATTGTTGGTTATTTGAAAAAGTGAGTTTCCAGACTGGGCAGAGGAATGTGCACCTCAGAAACCTGGAGATGACCCAAGAAATGTGGCTGGTTTATTTTACAGTTCATTCTAAGCAGACATTTTTATATTTCATCATTCTCAAAGAATACAGAAGGCTATTATTCATATTAATACCTATAAAAATGTCTAATTCTGGTCAGGACTCGAAGTGTTTATTAAATTTTACACTCAAGCTTGCCAGTTTAAAGGGAAGCTGGGCATGGCAACCTTACTAGTACCTCTGTTTCCAGACTGCTGAGATTTTCCAATCCCGAGGTTTTTATAGCAGACCTTATCTGTCTTTTCACATTCAGAATTGTCACAAGAACAGCAGTTCTGCAGCTGGAAGGACTGTGGATTTCGACAAACAGCAGCTTTTTCTGCCATGCCTGTCCCAGATCATGATATATCAATTGCCATAATTCATGGAGAATCAGACGTTGGGGTAGGCAGAGCAAAGAGGGGAGAAGAAATTCAGTCTCCTGCTGTGATTCTTCATTGCCTGTTACCTGGAGCAGCTGTTCAAGCCAGGGTTTGTCAGATCCAATTCTGTGCTACACTCATTTATATTGGTTTCTCTCATTAGGATGAGCTGTTATTCTGGAAGACTAAGTCCCAGGAAAATTCCCTGGATGGTGCAAAGCTAATTTTGTACACCACTTCTGTACCAAGCCAGCAGCTTGGGGTGTAGTGAGACATTGCCAGATTTCCCTTATCCCTCTCTATTGCATAGATACTGCAATGTTATCCTGCAGTTGTAGGTACTCTAACCCAAATTAAAATCAGCCCTAGGGGAGAATTCTGGTGCATATCAGAATTAACCTGGCCGAGAAAACAACCGGGGATCAATAAGCCATCTTTAATTTCAAATTTCTTGCTCTAAAAATCAAGCTAAGTTGTGCTGATAGATCAGATTCACCAAATGCAAGACGCTCTAATGCAGCCCCGATGGTTTTACACGTGTTGCCTGAACAGGGCCCCAGCTGCCAGGGAATATGGCCATGCATCGCATTATAGCAGTATAAGAGGAAAGGCATATGCAGGAGATGGCAGGTAAATACTTTGCTGTTTGTTTAAATTCAAACCAATTTGCTTGGAATAAGCTCCATATGAAAGGACAGAGACTTCTTCTGTTATAAAGCCACATGCCAATGAAGTTTATGTTATCCTTGTACCATATGGATCTTATAGTTCCCCTGCTTGGGCCTTCCCTGGTGCAAACAGCTCAGCTGTCAAATGAGGTTTAGCTTGGAGGTTTTATTGCTACTCAAATCAGCAATGTCAACTCATTACAGGGTGTCAAGGACGCAGTCTAGAGTCCTTTGCAGCCTGCAGGAGCTCTTTCTTTTGGACCCAAAAAGCACCCAGCTGTGGCTGGATACCTGTCTGCAATAGTAGGCAGCCAATTTAAAGTAGCTCTTTAGGTTAAGGTAGCAAAATAGATCAACTTGGCAGTGTGCTACCAACATTTATTTTCTCTGCTGCTCAAAATACAGATCCCAAAATACAAAGCATCAGTAAATCAATTAATAAATTAATTGCCATACAGGGACACTTAGAAGTAATATGAGTACCAGGCATGCAGACTGATCTTTCACATTACTAATAATTCACACAGTTGGTATTTAGAGGAAAAGAAAACTCTCCCTTCTTCCATACTTCCAATATGTTCCTGGAAGCAGGTCAAAGATTGTTCTGCCTCCCAAAATAGAGAAGTTTTGTCAAGTAAGTTACATTTGTTACACAAACAAATCAAGTCTGATGACTTCTTTCAAAATTTTTTTCAACATATGGGATTAAAACAGTTAGCCTGGAAGAACCCTAAACACTGATTTTTGGCCTAGATTAACTCACCTTCCTTGCCTTTTTCTGCCAGGAAGAAAAAGGCCAATTCAGTGCAAAAGCATGACTTAGCCACTCTGAGTTCCTCAACAGGGAAGCCTATTCCCCATCAGCTGTAGAGAGAACACATTTAAAAACTAAACTAACATTTGCTTTTGCTTTGGGTTGATTTGTTTTTAATTAAAGTGCCCAAGGTTTCCCAAGAATTTTGAAAGTAAGCTTTTCCCCACAAAATGAGTGCTGGAAAAAGATTGGATTTTTCTCCAGAATGACTTCCATTATCACCTAAGGAACAGTAGGAGCAAATGCACAGCTTTCTTGGGGAACCTGAACGTCATCAATTTCAGGCAACTTGAACCGTGAAGAAGATCTTCCAGTATGTGAAGCACTGGCAGAGCTACAGCTATGATATACCTAAACCAAGAGTCATTTTCTGTGTATATAATGCTCACCCTGATGGAGAAGAGGGGTAGAAACCAAATCCTGCACCTATATCCTGTGTCCTCAACTGGGGATTTCACATGGAGGAGGAACTTTGTCACCCTACCCCTCCTAGAAAGCCCTGGAAAATGTAAAGTATGAGTAGTCCGTTTGTCATCCCCACCACATTTTGGCACTTACCTGAGTGTCACAGTTATTTGGTGGAAGAGAGGGAGAAGCCAACCTTGGGGATTTTTTTCCTCAGGGCAAATTAAAGATAATAAAAACAACAATAGTAATAATAATTCCATCCAAAGTAAATTAGAAAAAAAAATTTTATTTTCCAGATCCAGTCATTCAACATCAAAAATGTCAAACATGGGATGATCTACAGAGTCTCCAGGCAGGCCTCCTGGGTGCCATATTGATGTGTTTAAGTAATATAATTGAATTCTCCTCAGGATGTCTGCTTTATTTGGTGAACAGAATGAAGAAATTGTTTGAGGGCAGCAAGTGTGCTACAGAAGTTTGACTGGCTGGAAGTAGACTGCTAATATATTTTTGCATAGATGGTATTTCTACCAGAAGAACTGCTGTGCAAGGTCTGTGTGAAAGGTTTTATTTATCTTTAAAATAAGCAAAGACAGACACAAGTGCTCTATAGACAGTCTAATTTAACTTCCAGACAGAGAGCTGAATTTCTTCTAAAACAACATATTCAAGACCAGACAAACACCCAACTCTGCAATTGGTTGTAAGTTCTTATAAGTGTTTTTAGAGAAGGAATAGTAGAAAACAACCTGGCAGACAGAACAATGCCATTTTTCTTGCCAGAAGTTTAGCTCACTTCCTTTAAGCTAAAAGTAAATTATTTGGTCCCGTCAATATTCCTGTATGCCTATGTACAATGATACCAATCACAGATCAGAACCATATCTAGGTCAGTATTGTTCTTATGAGTGACTGAAAATTTTTTACTAAAATCTGAAGGAGAATAAGGTCTAACTAAAGGAGTAAAAATAAATTCAGAAATTTGTACTTTACAATCTGTATCATTAATATTTTTGTTTCTAAAAGTAGGACATTCAGACAGAGTGGTGCACTTAGCACATGGACAGCCAATGCTTTATCTGCAGAAAACAGGAAAGCACTTTAGTAAAAGCAATACTTCAACACACTAAAAGAACTATTTGAATAAACCATCCCTTTCGCATTCAGGGCAATGAACAAAAATTAGACACCATTTCTGCAAGCTGCCCCCTACTGCACAGGAACTTAAGTGGAATTTTTGACTGCTGTTGAAGCAATTTAGCCCCAGATACTTTTGACTACAAGGATACAAGTCATATAATGGATACATGAAAATGAAAAGGAAAAGCAGGATGTACAGGAAAAACAGACACACAAAAATGAAACAAGGGACATCCAATCATATTGTCTCCTCACAAATTCATTCTTTACAGGATGACGTTGTTTCATTTCTGGTATTTCAATCCCTTTTATTTTTTAATAAACAAAATACTTCCCTTGCTATTAATTCAAACTTGTGATTATTTGGGTTTTTTTAATTTTGTATTCCCTTTAATTATAACAGCATGAAAATCAGATTTCTTTTGCACTTTTCTCTGAGCATTCAGTAATGAAGAACTACTCTGTATAATTAAAATAGAATTATCCTGTGCTCTGAGACGCACTGTAAATTTTCATTACTGTCTTAAGCATGTCTTTAAAAATGTGCTTATGTAAGAAAAACATGCTTATGTGAACAGCAAAGTTATCCATGGATACTATTTCAGTGATATTTGGTCTGTGAGGCTTTGTCTGTGTGTCATAAGAGAGGGGGGTAGTGAGTCAACAGTAAATCTTACACAGGTTTGCGGCGTTTCAGTATTGCAATTCTGTGTATTTAAAGTTTCCAAAAGTGTAACACCATTCAATTTTGGCTTTATGAAAACCTCATTCTTTACATGGGTTTTCTGTCACCTTTCTTAAAGAAAGAAAAACAATAAACTAATATGAAAAAATTGCACATGGCAGTCTTAACCAACAGATCTTTACACCCCTGGCATTCAAGACAAACTGAAAAAAATAAAAAAGGAAAAAAAGAAAGCAGAAACAAGAGATATCTTTTGCTCCAAACCAGGAAGACTGGAGCTCCAACACTTCAAGCTATACATTAACACATATTGCTGTTCTCAGTTCAGCATAGAAAACAGCATCACAGCATAGAGAGTGCCTGCTCAGCATCAGGGGAACTTCAGTGCCTCATTTCTAAGGATGCAGCAGAAGCAGGGCCACATTCCTGCTGCACTCCCCTCCAGCCCCTCTTCCACAAGAATACACCTGCAGGCAGCATCCGTCCCTGACAGGAAGATTCTTCCCTGTGATCATCCATCAATACATGGCAGTAACCACCACCATCCCAGCATCGGCCTGTTAATTTTCTACCACTGGAGAAAAAAGAAAATATATTAGGCAGTGAAACACCTAAGGAGACACTTGAATGTGAAGCTGTTTACTGAGGGTGTGAAGGAAATGACCAGAGAGAAGTTTGCCGAAATGGAGATGGTTACATTCACACTGAGGAGCTGCACGCTGAGAGACTTAGGGCAGCCCTGTAGACCCAGGCTTGCAACTGGCATGCAAAGAGCAGGGATGCACCTGCAGGAAACTCTGACCTCTGCAACATGTGCAGGTTGCTGGCATGTCTTAGTTTGCAGCAGCGGGGATTTACCAGGCTGCGTGTCTGGGTGGTTTCTCCTGCTGCAATGCCGCAGCTATTTTCTCAGGTTGATGCATTACCAGGATCAGTTCTTCTGAGACTGTAAATACTTGGTGTTGTCATGGAGCCAACATTATCTCTCTAAATGTAATATGTCTAAAGCCTAGAGAAACCCTTGACTTTACACTGTAGGGAGAGATGAAAGCTCAGTATACCTTAAGAAAATATTGTTAAAAGGAAATTTTGTTTAGAAAGTGACTAATGGAACAGGTGAGCAGGGGAATCACCATACTGCTCTATGAGAGCAGGTTCACAGGTCTGCATACAGACATTCAGATAGGAAACCAAAAGTGACCAAGAGTCACTTATCTGTATTATGAAGCGCTGAAAACATTACCCCAAATCAATGCAGGATGGGTCCATGTACTCCCTTCCAGACCAGACAGACATCATCAGCCCAAGGGGACAGCCCAATATAAGACAGAATCTAAACAACATTGCCTCTATCAGCATAGCAAGTTGAAAAAAAATATCCACGTTGAAAACAAAATATCCACACCCAGCCCTCTCTTCTGCCCCAAAAGTCCCAGGCATTGGGTGCAGGTACAACTGATGCACCAACCCACTGGCCTATTTGCTATTCTGGGGTAAGTAAATCTTCTTCCAAACCTGTCCATGATTTCCAGGTTGAACTTCAGAGGCCTTTAAGAGCAGGTTTAATCAAAACTATTCTATTCTACAAAGACACAGACACAAACCCTTTGGAAGGCATTTGCTGACCAAACTGGGGAGGAAAAAAAAAGTTCAAAAAATTTTGACCAGTTCAGCTTCCTCTAAAAATTAAAACCTTAGTAGCCTTTTGTTAACTTTAAGCAGGCAGTCATGTCAGGATCAACACTGTACTGATGAAATTTTAGGATTGACTCCTTCACTGTGTTTAAACACTTATTTAGATGGAGGGAGGAAGGCTTTATGGTTTATTTTTTTCCAGTCTTCAATAAGGAGGCTGGAGAGCTGCCTTTACAGCCTGGTAAGCCATAGACACAACAGGGACTTTAATGCAAGCTTTTAAAGCCCCTTTGCAATTTTGAGATAAATGATCATTTCCAGCTTTTTTTCCAGATTCATTTCAGAGGAACAAGTGGGTTTTTTTGTTGTGAGGACAGAGGTTCACAGAGGGACAAGCCAGAACTTTATTCATCAGTTGCCTCATTGTTCTGCATGTCTCAAAGAATTTAAAACAAGCTATCTTCTGCTTTCTGGCCCTTGTAAAAAGAGTTTGTGACTGTACCAAGAATATGGACTATGCTCCTCTGTTAAGATCATCACAGTGCAATTCATGGCAGCTCCGTTTGCTATAAGATTGCAATGACTCTTCCTTTTTATGTCACAAAATTGAAGACAGATCCTGATCAGGAGGTCTGAATGCAACTGGCTTTTCAGCCACTGTCCTGCATCTTCAGTTTTCAGCAACAATAAAATAGTTACCAAAGAAAGGGACTATAATGATGCTGATGATGACCAAGATAGAAGAGTTTCAGGCAATACACAACACCATGCTGTCCATTAGGATAAGATACAGCAGTCAGAAGATAAGGCAGAAGTACTTCTGACAATGAACAAATGAATGCACAGTCTCACCTACCTGAAGTTAAACACAAGCATTCTTCACCCCCAAAAAAATAAAAAAAAAAAAACCAAACAGTAATATGAAAGGATGGGAGAGCTGCTTCAGCAGGCTGACGACAGAGGGTTTGTTGGGGGTTTTTGATATTATGCCAGAGTCTTTGAGAAGTGGGGAGGGCTGGGAAGGGGTAAAGTTTCCAGACACAGACTGACACACTCAGTACAGAAAAGGCTTTTCAGAGACAGCTATTTAACACCCACACTGAAGAGGCTTCTTTCTATTTCCATTTCCAGTTCTTATCAGTGAGATGAGACCAGACCTCCTAAAGATGCTCAGCCCAGCCATCCCCGAGGCAGTGAATGAGGGCTTGCCTACCCAGGAAAGCCATTGTCAAAGCAGAAAAAAAACCCTCAGGTGTCAAATGAAAGTGCATTAAGCAATAAATACCAAGCCCCCCTGCCCATGATGCCACTCTGGTTTGACACACTAATGGCCCCTTTGTTCAGTTGCATTGAAGAAAGTCAACTTACCAAAAGGTTATTGAAGAATAACTGTTGCAGACCATTCCCATGCAGTCATGCAGTCACATCCTTCCACAGCAAGCAGACAATGTCTTACAGGAGGAAATCCTGCAGTGATGCACAGCCTAGCACATCTGGCAAAGTTTCTGCCTTCCAACCCTCATCAAGGAGGACATGTAAAAAGTGACCAACAACAGTATTTCTCACCTTTCTTGAAAGTGAAGAACTACCTGTCTGCTCTAAAAGATGATCCAGCTGCCATCCCATGCTCTGATGCCATAGTGACTTTCACTTACAAGTGGAAACTACAATGAATTTTGAATGTTCATTGAGATGAACCTAATATTATTATATTGGGAACCTATATTTTCTTCCCATTTACCCTACTCATGCATACCTACATGGGAATATAAGGTTGGTTTGGTTTTTTAGGGTGGGATATTTTTTAAAACAGTTTTGTAGTCTTTTCAGAGGACTTCTTGAAGTCTTCTAGACCAGAAGTAACCCTCAGACTATAAGAATATCTCTGTTCTAAAATTCACTCAGGCTAAAAGGGCCTGAGCTACCAACTCCTGATGCAATCCAGACTGAAATAGATTGCTAGTATTTTGGCAGAAGGTTGTAGACCTTTGATCTTAAGCCTGAAAAGCTTAGCAAAGTACATGCCACAGAAAAACACCCTGAATCTCTACAAAAATGTGGCTTCTCTGAGCACATGTATAATGCTCACTGGTAGGTCCATAAAGCTGTTTAAGGGTGTTTCCCAGATAAAAGAACTCTTTTAGCAACAAACAGCATGGCAGAAGTAGATTAAAAATGGAACTGAACAAACCAAAGATGCAGGGAACAGTTACCCACTGAAATGAAGAAATCAGACTTCTTTGCCTGCCAAAAAATCCTTGTAATTTGGTATTCCTTTGGAAAGTTATGAGTGCTTTAGCTTTGCAAAGGTAATCTTTTTCCATGCTCATTTGTTTTCCAGTTTAAAATTCAAAGGCAATTGAAAGTTTTCTTTTCAATACCATAGTACTTGCTTTAATTATGTAGTCAAATGAATGTTTTAACTACTTTTGGAAGAAAGAATACACTGAGAAACGCAAGAGGATGGCAATTCATGCTGCTCTAAGAAAACATTTTTGGTTTCACAGTAATGAAAATTTAGAGGTTTCAAGCAACAGAGCTATCACTGCTAGAAGTCAAGTCATTTTGGTACCAGCAATATATTCCTTTTTCACAAGCAAGACTACCCCAAGAGTTTCTCAGTTAAACACCCATACCCTTGTGTTTGGCTCCCACCACCTGGATCCTGCACATTCTTGAGCTTTCCTTGGCTGTGACACACTTGTTGGGCACAACCCCTTGAGGAAAGGGGTTAGCGGTGCAGAAAAATAGTTCAGGCACAAGGTTGAATGTTTCGCCAAGTTCTGGACATCCCAGAGCATAATTGTATACTGTGAGAAAAATATTTTGACTCCATATACAGTTCTTGGTGGAGAGTTCAGTACTACAGAAGTGGACCTAAGAAAACCAGCACTGTAGAGCAAAGCCTGCAAAATGAAGCACTTCCTATGAAGTCAAGCAAAATGTGCTCTTCCATCTCAAATGGAAAAATTCTGTGCAAAAAGCTGGGGTAGGAACATAGAGAGAGAGAGCAATCAAATTTTCCACATTGCCCTCTTCAGCGCCATGAAAGTCTGATTGCCAGGCTGGTACTTCTCAGGCTGGAAAAGCTAAAGGACGTTTAAAAAAAACCCTAGTGGCAATGTGCTATAGAGTGGAAACCATAAGTGAGTTGCTCTGGGGCAGTATGTTAGCTGTAAACAGGCTTTGGAAGTGCAAGCAAGGCAAATGCCTGCCTACCATTAGGATTGCAGGCTAATGTGCATGTTCTTTGTGAAGAGGCTGTGAAAAATGTCTTTGCAATTTTTCTTCCCTGCAGGACTAATCCACCTTGCCCCCAGCATTAGTTTAGTCCCTAAAAGTTGCAATAACATTAACTTTGTGCCTTTGCTTTAAGTGTGACATTAGAGCAAAGAGCATTATAATATGCAAATGTTAGATGATACATTAGCGGAAAGACTTAAAACAATAAGGCTGCGCCACTCTCACTCTGAGGATTTTGCAGAAAGCTCCAGTTTATTGAAAATTCAATGGAAAAATAACATGAACAGTTGGACGTGGATCTTCTATTTGAGATGACTGCTCAGAAGGAAGCATTGTCCAAAGAAAATCACCGCCAAAAGCATTAAGCCTTTATAAAACAATCCCATTTAAGATAGCGATATTTATTGTGTATTTAAAAGCACTATAAATTCATGAAGCACATAGTACAGTATTTTAACACAAATACTTTTGTATTAAATGCACCATATTTAAGTTTTCAGCTGTGACAAAAATGTATTGTGAATAGCTAAATTTTAGACATAACTTTCAGGAAGTTTTATGAATCTACACAATACCCAAGAAATTTAAAATTATATTTTGCTATAGCCATACTGCTCTGGAACAGAAACCATTTAAAAAGTTGCAGCCTTTTCCCACACCAAACCTTAAAGTTTGTAACAGATTCTTGCATTCTTCCACTGCTGCCTGCAAGATTCAGAGGCCAATCAGCTGACAGCACCTTTAGAAAACTATTTAGAACGTAGAAGTCATGGTCGAGAGAAAGAAAAAGGTAGAGAGATGAATTGCAAACAATCTCTAGATTTCCAGTCACACTCTTCTGATTTAGTCTTTTTACTGATGGAGAAAAAAAGATTCATCAGCTACAGGAAGAAATCACTGGTCAGAGCAAGGTGCAAGTTCACTGTGCCATTTCTCTTGAGCCTGCTAGCATTTGCTGCCTCATGACACCGAATTCAGAAGCCATTTACTCATAGATAATAAACTAGTAAAGATTTTTTTTGTCCTTTCCAGCATTTCTGAATGATTGTAGAACCTGTAAACTCAGCAGTAATATAAAACTACCTGAGCTGCAGATTTACCAAAGTATTTTGTGGAATTTCTTCTATGCACAAAATACTATCAACAGTTCTAGGATTTGCATGAAAAGAATTCAGCAAAAGTACCGAAGAAACTGCCCACTCCTTGTGCAAGATAAACACAAGGCATCTGCAATAAGCACCCCTAATATGTCAACACAAAGAATTCCATATAACAGCTTCCAGTGTAATCCAGTTCATGCAAGGAAATGAAGACACCAAGGATAAATCACAAACCCACTTTTCAGGTAAATTTCAAGCAAAATTAGTTTTTCAGGCAAAAAGGAGATTCAGTGTAGTGAAACCTTCATATAGCATCACTTTTTTCATGAGATCTCCTGTCTGAAACAAGGACAGTCAGCTACTGAGTATTTCTCATTCTATCTCCTATTTTCTCTGTCCTTTTGAATGCCATGGGGTTATCCTTTTAGACATCTAAGATGTCATTCACATTTAAATCCAGCACTGTACAAGTTCATGTGCAGTCAAAGGAAGAATTTGACTGTGTCAGGCCAAATTCTCCGATCACAGCCACAGTATTTTATTTACTTAATTATCAATATTTCCTGGGGATGCAATTCTTCCCCCAATTCTTCTTTTGTATTTTAAAAAAGGGGGAGAATGTGGTTTTCCTCTTTTTTTCTTGTTTTTGTTTCCAAATCATCTCCACTTGAAAAGACTATCCTTCTCAAGCTTATAAGCATAGCCTTGTCTCACTCAGCGTTTCCTTAGTCAGATCGTGGGCAACTTGCAGATGATCTTCTCCAGCAATACTGGAGATCAAAATTAATCAGCACACAGAGCTAAGCCAGCATATTTTTAAACAAATGCCATTATTTATATTGCAATAAACTTACCAGAAGCTCATAACGCACTTACTGGAAGCAGCAAGGATAGCGAGGCAGTGGAGTCCCTGCTTTAGTGTTTCATGCATAAAAAACTCTCCACCCCTTACTGGTGATATAGTTAATTAGGATGACAAAGTCCAGACCTGCACCTCTCTGAATGCCTTTATGAAACTGATTCATCCTTAAAATATTCAAATATCCTCTTCCACCCTTGAAAGTGAAATCCTGTTCTCCAAAGAAATGTTAAGTGTGCCTGTGGGAGGTTTTCCTTGCAGACAGGCATGGCTTGCCCTTGTGCGTGCCTGACTGCTCTCTGCCACATTTGAAAGATCTCAGCACCTTCGGTATGAATGAATTCACTTTGAGAGAAACCACCTGGTGGGCAGGACTGCAGGCACATTAAGTCAGGTAAGGGAAAGGTCTCATGGGCCCAAACAAGTAGCAAGACTGATTTCAAAGTGTAAAAATGAGAAGTACCCCACTATGATGACCTGGACTCCAGTACCGAGGCTAAAGCTCTGATGCCCGGCGGGAAATGGGTTAAGCACAGTCACAAACCAGCTCAACTGGGAGATGGTAATTTGCAGCTGGAAGAGTGGGGTGCCAGGGGTCAGATGCCCTCTCTCCAGCTGTTGGTTACCTCACCCGAGACCAAAGCTCTGTGTCCAGCCACACCACCCAGAGAAAGTGGTCAAAGCCTATCCATAAGGTCTAGGTTTCATATGACAACACCCAAACAAAGGGGATACAAGAGCTCAGCAATGGGGTTTAACAGTGACAGGGTGGGAAGCATGCTCACTCCCAATATGTAGAACAGACATCACCTACAGCAAAGTCTTACAGCTGGAAGACAAAGGAAATTTTTTCTGATCTACAGATTTTTTCTCCACTTTTGTTGAGAAATTGGCTGGTTCATATGCAGCCCAATGCAAAAATGCAAGAACATTTTCACCTTATGGTAGAAGATAAAACTGTCACTATATATATATATATTTATATATATATATTTACACCATGGCCTCTGTTCTGCACCAGCGGTTACTCTCCAAAGGGAATATATTTACCAGAAACACCCTGCAAGACCACCAAAGTAAACCTATGGAGTTACCTTGTGGAAATACCTCACTCCTTCAGAAAATAGTCCTTTTTGCTGTGATTTCTAACTGTCAGAGTTTTCCTGTCAGATTTGATGGAGCAGACTTTCACTTGCTGTTTCATGTGTATGCTTGAATTAAAAACAAAATCCCTTTTTATAGGTGCATGGAGGGAAACAATGACATGGGATTTGTCAGAGACCTACACTGGTTCTGTTTGCAGAATGGCTAAGGGGTACCTCCCCTTGAACCTCACATAACCACATGTTCAAAGCCTTTTAGTTCCAGTCCACCCCATGCCCTATCCCTGTTTGGTCTCTGTAACACAGACAAGTGGTGGGTTCCCAGGGGAGAGGCAGCTGCCCTGCAGCAGGACTTGCACAGGACCACTGCAGCATCAGCCAGACCTGGCAGGGGAACCTCAGGAAATTTACTCAGGAGATGGCAGATCTGTAATTTGCTCCTGCGTCTTCTGTGGCAAAACAATTCCACTTCTACTTTTTTTGGACTAAAGTTTTTGCCTTTGGAGAAGCAGGAAAAAAAGTTTGGGACCACTATAGTAGAATAGCATCTATGATTTATAAAATGCATCTGTCATCTGTGTAAGTTAGTCATTAAAGACACTATTTACAATAACTCAGACAAACTAGACACTTCATTTAATTTCATTTTTATTTACCTCATAAATTGAGACCTAACAGTTAGTTTGTAGCTGATGCATTTTCATTTGCATTTGAAAGGAAGGCTTGCTGCATGGTAAGATAAAGGGGGTTTTAAAGTTCCCTTTTCTGAAGATATATCTGTGTTTCAATTTGTAATTAGGATGTTTCTCACTAAAAAAACACATGACATTTCTTTGGGGAATAGTTTCAGAAATTATCTCAAAAAATAAAAAAAAACTTATTTACTAAAGCAAAATACCATCTACAAACAAGAATCCCATTTGATTTATGAGTTGATACAACTCAGTGTAACTGACAATAACTACCAAAAATTAATTTACTGTACCTATATCCAGTCAAAAGTCTGTTAAAAAGCATTTGTTAAAAAGTACCCATTTTAATTACAGGTTTTTTAAAAAAAAAAGAAAAAAACAGAAAAATAGGAAAAAAAAAGAAAAAGAAGAAAAAGATGAGTGGGAATTTTCCATTACTTCTATATTGCCCTGGAGAGAGGGCAAGTCCATTTTTCATGAAATTTTCTTAGTTAAAATAAATAAATAAAGGATAATTCCAGCTGCCTTTGAATGGGAAGGATAACACTGTTTTTGAACAGCAGCAACTTGAAATCATTATTTTCATATGTAATTCGCCTGACTTACTTACACCTAAAATATCAGAATCCAGGCAGGGATTTTTTCCTGTGGCCATTCTTACCAAGTCCTTGTACAGGCTATGGCTCCTGGTGGGCATCATCTGCCAGCCAGGCTGTCCATCAGTCAGCTGGAGCCCATAGAGTGCTGTCATGAAGAGTCAGAGCCAGGGACCCAAAAACATACATTTAAGACCTTAACTACCCCTAAGCCTTTTCCAGTAGGGCACATGGTTTTGGGGCACAGTCCTGAGTCCTGTGGATCAGAAGAAGGCTCAGACTCTTGCTTGTACATGAGTTAGCCTTATGTACAAGCCACAAGTCCATTAACTTCATTATGGAGCCTGACCTCACAATCTTGGAGCAATCACTTACAAGCAAACTTCTGCAAGTTTTTGTTAATCTAATGTTTTGAACAGCAAGGATACCATTTTGCAGGTACCACTGGCAGAGTGCCGAGCAAACAGAAGCCTCAGGAGCTCATCTGATGACCTTATATGTTTGGCCTGTTAGACTTGACTCAGTCACAGACTTTGTAGGTACCAGCTTTTCAAAATCACAGTAGTTGAAAAGTTAAGTAGTTGCAGTCAAGCAAACAACTTCTGCTAGAAAAAACATTATCATGGTCTTCCCATAAACACTGAGGCACAACAAGATGGAAGTTGTGTATTGACTAGGAGATAGGAACTGAGCCGTCAGCTACCACCCAGACTGAATCATTTGCAGGATGAAGAGTTGCAAAACCTTACAACAGCACATGGGGTTTTGTTCCACAGATGGTCAGCTAAGAAAGGGCAATATAAGAAATAAAACAGCTTTTGCAGGTTTGGCTAGGGGACTCAGCTCCAGCCCTGCAAGAGTTTGACTTGAAAACCTGCTTGGATGATTGTAATGTAGAAACCTGCTTGGATGGCTGTAACATAGAAACCTCCTTGAAGTCAAACCAGCCTGAGAATTAGAGGTGTCATCATTTGTCATTTCATTGCTCTGCACCTGTCTTTGAATGAAGGAGCAGATTTCTTAAAATTTGCACTCTGTTCTTACCTTAAAGTTTGTCTGGAGTTGAGACTATTTTGGGATTGGCAAATAGCTTTCAGGAATCCCACCCTTGTACAAGTCCCCAAAGTGCTAAACTCAAGGTCAGGAGTTGCCAAGGTATCATCCAGAGCCCTTCACCTCATCATACTGACGTACCTACAATGGAGGGGACAGCAGGTTGCAGGGGACAGGATCTGGTAATTATGCAACTTCCCTAGGAAATAAGACAAAGATATTTCACACATACGTTTGACAAATGGCATTTAACTTTTTTTCTCTATTTTTGGCAAAGGTTATGCAATTTGAATAATGGGGTTTATAGGTGATAATGAAAATGTTGTCTGTGAAATACGTCATGCTGTTTGTCTAACAGCCTGGAACAGAGTGAAGAGAGATCAAGAAGGGAGGAAATTTATCTTGTGCTCATCAATCAGTAGAGAAAGATTATTATAATTAATTACTATAACCCAGCTATTTAACAAGGTACATTGTCATTTATTCATGTCCCAGAAAGCAGCTGAAAATTTCCCATCAGAAATATTTTGACTGAAGAAACTGAAAGGTGCAACAGGAACCACTTGATTTAATGTCAGGAATTTAGTAGGATGGGAATGTATATTTCAATGAGCCACATTTATTTTAAGAATCCACATTTGTTGCTCGTTCACCTCAGGATAAACATTACCAGAAGTGATCCAACTCATGCAAAAGATTGTCCTACTGACAACGGCTGAAACACAGGTTCATTCAGCAACACAGGGCTTAGCTGCCTGCACTGGGACTGTTGGACTATAGTAGTTGCTCCAGAGCATCTGTTCTACCATGGTGTGCAGAGAAGTGGTGGTGACAGTTTTAGGATGGAAGTTTGTGTTCCATATATCTTTAAGGAAAACATGAGATGAGTCTCAGGCCCGAAACTGGGAAACATACCACTTCTGTGAAGCTCCTGTGAATGTCAGCTACATCAGCCAGCTTTCAACATTCAATGGAATGCAAGTCCAAGACTGATGGTTGAAACTGACATGTATCTTCAGGAAAAACTGTACATACCAGGGGGAAAAAAAGGGAAAGACCTGAAAAGACTTACTGCTAATACATGAAACAATGATTTGTGGAACACACCATGCATCTGGGCACTTTCATGCCTGCCCAGCAGTACAGTAGATACACAGCAGAAGCATCCTGCCGTACCTTCACAGCGATCTCCCACTCTTCTTTGGGACCACGTTAAATGTAGCAGATCTCTGGAAGAATCCTCTTCATTCATCCATCATGTGGAAAATGTAAGAGTTTTACAGTAGCACAGACATTTAATATATAATTGCTTTGTTCTTCAGTGTGTAAGCAATGCTTCTTTTTCTCCAGCAGTTGCAAATGCTCACAGCAACTTATTCTGTATGTATAGCTAAATTGTTCCTGTCTCTTGCCTTTCCAAGCTTAAAATGGATCCTACTGATCTACGTTACCATTTAAGGAAACACAGCTGCATATTTCTCCTTTAAAAAGTGCTTGCTTTAGGTTCGTCATGTCACAGTCTGGTCCACACTTCATCTTTACCGAAAAGCAGGTCTGAATAAGTGTCATCAATCTCTTTGACAAAAAACTGATATGAAGGAATCTTCTCACATAACTGATGGCACTGACTCTGTGGTGGTAACATTTTCCAGCAGGCTTTTTGCAGTCCAGTCCCTAGAAAACACATATCTGGTTATTTTTGTTCATCTCTGGCCTCATGCTCTTCAGTTTTTCCCCTTTGCTCTCCTTTTTGATTTCCAGCAAGGCACTATTAACACACCTTGATTTCAGTGGGTTGGTCTCACCATTTTTGGCAAGATACTTGCTGAGATCACATAATCTCTTCCTACTTGAGCAGGCTATTTAATCATAAATATATCTGTTTCCCCTTCCTTTTTCCTCATTTTGTTCAGGGACTGAAGTACAGTGATATTGTAATCTCAAACTCAAGCTTACATTTTCCTCAAGGGCTCTTCTCTAATAACATTGTCCAGAATCTGTATGTTTGTTTTATTGTATTCCCCTCCCAAAAAGTTAAGTTCATCTGTGTTTTGAAAATTATCATCTAATTGTTAGTCACACTGGAGTTTATAATCTGCAGTAAGCACTTCTGTAAGGAAGCTTCTGTGTCTGTAACTAGTGGAGTTTCTAGTTCTTGACTTCTACGGTAATAAAAACACACACACGACTTGTGATGAGATCTTTTCTCTTGAACCTATCTCCCTTTATATCATAAATAACATAAAAATTACTTGTTAATACACAAGATAGATCTCAGCTGTTGTACAGTAGAGCAGGACTTTATCACTCTGGTGTTTCCAATTGCCAATCATCTTTAAAGCCATCCCTTACCCACTCTTCACTCTGTTCAAGACACACTTGAACGTCTATCCAGCAGTTTAAACCCATTTTAAACTCCGTGCTAGCAATTTTTTGGGACAGCTTTCTAAGACTGGCTGACATGCTGTCAAAAGAAAAGTTTGCAAGCCAGCTTTCTAGATAGGCAGCTAAAAATGACAGCCAGATATCAAGCAGAACTGTCTGTTAAAAAGGGGAGAAACAAGCCCTAACAGGAACGGCTGGCTAGCTTCAGAGAACTGGGTAGCTCTCCAAACATTTAATTCTGATTAACTAACCCTGCAGCAGAACAGCAAAATTAATTGTATTTCTAATTCCTCTCAAAATGCTAACAAAAAAAAAACAGGATAAAAGCCTACCGAAATATTAATTAATGTCAAATTTCCTCGCAAGGTATTCATGCATACGTAGGAGACAATCACAAGCGTAACTCCCTATGATCATTGGACTGGTTGAACCCTGGGTGTTTCAGTTGGTGTGAAAAAGATTTAGAAATTTATTCTGTTCTGTTTCAAAATAAAGATCTGGAAAGCCATTGAGTTTGGCTTCCTTTAACTTAAAACCCTGCAGTGTTTTTTGGAAATTAATTTTAAATTATATTTCTTTGTCTATAAAAATATTATCTTTGCAATATTTCATGAAATTTGATAATAATCCAGAACATACAGAGCTATTACTGGAATATTCAGATGTGATATTGTTGTAATATTCATTATTCTCATTTCAATTTTAAACTGATTAAACACTGACATATTTCATATGAAATAGCACCTTGTCTTTTCTAAATTACAACATCTCTTTCCATATTGCCATGAAACATTTCCAGGATGAAAATGATCCTCTCAAAAGCCTTTTCACTGAAGCACTCACCTTGGAAGTGGCAGATTTATGTTCACATACTTGTTGCAGTAAGTGGGACAGTTGCAGAAGAAGAGACTGACATGCTCACTGCAGAGTATTCAGGAGTTTGTAGGTGCCATGTTTCCCTAGGATGCAGATCTGAAATCAGTTCCTTGCTCAAAATCAAGCAGAATGGAAAAAGATTTCCTTCCAGCCCAAGAAGCACCTTATGCACTGGTTTGGTGGATCTAACAGGCACATGCATACAGTCTTGCAATCCCAGAAAATATGTTCTAGGATCACCTTTTGTAAGTGGAAAAGAATACTCACTTTTACACCAGATTGGGCTCCACAAGCAAGGTAGACCTGGTTTCACAGTCATACTAGCTGCCACTTAGCTGTGGTCTGCTCAACAGGCATAACACAAATGCAACAGCAGTGTCTAATCATTGGCCACTGGCCACTACTATTATAGCTACATACATAAGACCCCTCTTGGACTTCGGCAGTGTTCACTAATGAGGTGAATATATAGGGGGAGAAAAAAATGCATTGGTGCTTGAAAAGTAAGTACAAAATTTCTCAGTTCTGTGCAGAGAATCTCTGTTTGGCTCCCTGAGTAATTTCTGTGGATAACAAACTAACATAACAAGTAGGGTCCAAGCCTGGCAAACCAGAAGTCTGAGCTGGTTAGCAGAGAGCTGCCACATGAATTGTGCTCCTATTGCCTTTTGGCTGTTTCTCTATTACCTGGAAAGATCCTCTGAGGAGAGGAGTATCCCCCGCACAGTGTGCTTGAAAACATTAGAAGTGATGTAGGGCTTGCAGGCAATGCTGCGGTAAGAGCAACTGCTATAAACATTGGCTGGAGACTCTCCAGTGCATTGCTTGAAATCTTATATTCCAAAACCTTTCCTAGAAATATGCCAAGTTAAGTAATGTTTGTCATTAAGAAATATTTTGTGGTTCCCCACTGGAATATCCAGCTGCAGAATAGGGGCCTCCCCAGCTCCTCCATACCAGAATGAACAAGATCCTGAGAAGGTCCTCTTGATTAGAGCATTAACCAGGGCTGTGAGAAATAGTTTTACATACCTGATCTAAAAGAAGGCCTTTAACAGGAATACCCATGTCCCAAGCAACCTCTGGATTACCAGCTTCATCTTTTTCCTAGGAGGGGGAAGTGCTTATTCCTATGAAGAATAAGAACATATTTCATTAAAAGCAGTCAGTGAAATGAAATGGCCTGTACGGGGGTGTGTGGTGGGGAGTAGTTCTGACAGTGCATAGTTAGAACATATCAAATATTTTTTTTATTAAGGACACTGGAAACATAACCTAAAATGGGCATTAAAAATGCATATTTATGTAAATATATAATCACGGGTGTAATTATGAACATAAATATCTCGCTTATTAGATTTAGGGACACTTCAGAATAATCTTAAACTTAGCCTGAAATCCTGTTTAATTCAGAACTAATAGTTTATCCATAAATCACTTATCTTTCAAATCACTGAACATAATTTTAAAAACATTTAAGCAGCTTTAAAGCCTAAGTACCACTGATCTCCAAAGAAACTCACATTTCTAATACCTAAGCTGTTATAGAAGTAAATCTAGATCTATAAATCACTTAGGCTTTTTTGAAACATAAACCTATTTATTATAACTAACACATATCTGATTAAATAAATAATTATGCTCTTTTCTTATCACAAAGTTGTTGCAATACACAGGGAAAATATAGTCATGTTTCTATACAATACATAGACATTAGTGCTTGTTCGGTTAACAAAATAATGTTTATTTTGACAGAAGCTGCTGGGAACCTTGTGAATACCCTAATCTACTGCCTACCCATTCCTCTGTTAAAGATTTTGATAAGTATGACAACACACGCAGCTCCAAGGACACTGAGATGTTTTTAAAGATCAGCAAAATCCTTTCCCCTCTGTTTATCCCCCTATATATCTATTTATCCTCCTCCATAAGAGGAGGTTTGAGGGGTGTTCTCTGTGCACCTGTGGGGTTTGGGTGCCTTTCAGGTGAAGACTTCTCCATGTCACACCTATGACTTTGGGGAGGGGTTGTTAAGGAGGTGAACAGCAAGCTCTCCCATGAAGGGCTGACCCCTGCTTCTCTCTGCCTCACCCTGTGGTCTCTGGGGAGGAGGCAGTGGCCAGGCTGGGATCACCAACCTACGCTGACATCTTGACAGCGTGCTGGAGTGCAGAAACATGTGAAGCAGCACATGTGCATGGGCATAAGGCACTGCTGTGCTGATGGGCACAGTGAGCACCATGCTCAGACAGCGGTGGGTCACAGGGGACTAGGGCACGTCTCCAACCCCCTCCCAGTGTCTCAGGCTACCCAGCTGACAGCCTCCATCCTCTTTAAGGCATGATGCCAAGGAGACAAAATATCATCAAGGCTAATCAAGGCTGTGGCATCTGTGTACCTGTCTCCTGAGAAGGAGGGGGGACCACAGCCTTCATAAAGCTCTCTAAATTGTCTGCTAATGATTCTGCAGTCACATAATTTCCCATTTCCCCACCAGCACCACCCCATTTACTCTCCCCTCCTCTCCAAGCTAGCTCTTAATCATGAATAAAACACTACAAGAAGCCCTTAGTTTTCTAAAGCATCCTTGTGCTTCCTGCCTAAATGAGCTGCTTTGGCTTCAGCCACACCAGCTGCGGTTTGCACTATTCAGCCTTTCAGGATGGTTTGGCTCAGCAAAACCCACTCTGAAAAAAAGGGCAAGAGATATCTTCCTCATTTGGCAAATGCATGTAAATGAATAAAAGAACTGCCCCCCTGCCTCAGAGAAAAGTCATGTGCTCTCAGCAACTCTCTAATAACACACACAAATCTTAATCTACGGCTAACTGGAATTGAAATATTTCACCCTCTGCATTACACCTCGCCCCATATGGTTTTACAGTGAATGGGTTTAAAATGTCTATTTGTTGCCCTGGGATTGTGCTACATGGCCACTGGGCATATGAAGAGTCAAGGCCTTGCGCTGCACAGCACCAATGGTTTCCGTTCCTTTACGATACCCAGAGGAAAGCTGCTAACCCACAGTCACACACCACCAGGTCTGGGTTTCTGATGACCTCTCCCTTTTACTGTTAGCAGACAGAAGCAGTGCAAATTGTACAGAACCCAGGGGAGGGAAGAAAGGCATTTCACGTGACTCATTTTGCTGCCCCATCAAACATGAAAGGTGTTAGCAACAAGACAATCTGGAGCTCTACTCAAAATTTTTAGTGTAGAATTGCAGTGGTTTGGGCACTCATTTTGACTTTATGTAAATTTAAATAATTGCATAATGACATTTGGGGGGGTTGACCTACAGTGGACATTCATAGGAGGTGGAGAGTCTCATCCAGCAGAAGAAATGAAGAAAAATACAGAGAAACAGGCAAAACACAGAGGCCCAGTTGTTCCTGGGTGCTTACATCACACAAGTGCTAATTACAATAATTTGATGTTGCCCAGATTGTAGCACTCCATCAAGTTAATGAATTTTTAGCATAGTGACAAATGATTTTTGTTTCTAAGTAGGCTGTACAGTACTTTCCATCCAGTTAAATGATTTGAAATCATTAAAATTTCAATTAAATTCAGAAAAAAAATTTGCTTGTCAAGCATATGAGTATTTTGAGAAAGCTTTCCCAATGTTTCAGCTGTCTATTTAAAAACACATGCAGTTAATTTCTGTTAACTGGTCCTGCCATTCACAGTCATATCTTTACATCATCCATAGCACCAGATTGTGCAAAACACTCTTTTAAGAGTCAGGGAGGTACTCAGATTTGAATACATCATTTCTGTATTTTTCAGAGCACGAAAACATGCTGATGAATGAACAACCCCACAGCTGCAGAAACAAATGGTGTTTTTCCTCCTCACTGCCTCCACCAGCATCCTCACAGATGACTTACACACCACTTTTTCTGAATTATTGAAACACCCTGCATGTACAGCCATATGCATATTGATGTTCTGCTGTTATCAGATGCTTACACTGCAGAACTTCTAATTACAGAATTGGACACTGCTTAGATGATAGTCTGTCAAATTAATAAATTATAACTCAGTCATCTATGGCACCACAAAGCTGTGTTGTGGTTTTGGGGGGTTTTTTTTAATAATTTTGATTCAGAGCATAAGGATGTTAATGACTTCCTCATAGACACAAAAAGTAATATTACTTCAGAAAAAGACTTATGGGAAGATATTTATAATGCATTCAGGGGGTAATACAAAGAATGCAGCTTCTTTCAGGCATGGGTCAATTTGCTTTTTCATATTGTGTCTGCTTCAAGTAGTAATAACCAAAATAAAAGAATAAGAGGCAAAGGATTAAATTACTTGGGGGGGCACAGTCCCAAGTCCTTAATTACAAACAGTTTGACAAGATCCATAAGGTGCTGAGCACTTCTTGCAATGGGAGTGAAGGAGAGCTGGAAGACATCCAGCATCTTGCAGGGCTAAACTCTGCTGGACAGTTTCTGCTAAACTCACAGCAGCAACTGGAATAACCTCTGCTGACAGTGAATGATTGTATACCCTGGCAGGCCAAGTTCATCCTTGTGAGAAATAAAATTAATGCTTTTCAAATCCTAACCTACATGAAATTCAGCAATTTTTGTCTTTTTTTTTTTTTTTCAACTTAAACTTATGCAAATTATAAGAATCCTCTCCCTCCTGAGTGCAGGGAAGATTAGAGTTTTAAGTTCATCAGCTATAATGGAAAAAACTAATAAATGCTTTTTATTAAATTAAGCTTCAAATTAATTACCTTGAAGGAAATAATTGCGCCATCACCTCTGTTTTATATTAGCAGATAAGGGAAAGGAAGAAGAAAAAAAAGTATGTGATATAATGTGCATAGGGTGGATGGATGGATTGGTCATAATGAGGTAGGAGCTAACAGTCATTAAATAGAAGAACAAATAATCCCCCCCTGTTTCTTACATGGCAATGACAGATCTATGAACCAAAACTCCAAGGACAATTGAGGTCCAGTAGGGAGAAGCAATGCCAGCCCTGCAGCTGTCAGTGTCCCCAGCTTTTAGCTGAAATGCTAAATGCCTGTCTATGTGTCTAAGACCTGACCCTGAGCAAAAGCTTTTAAATTCTCTGATCCTCTCTCAGCCTTTGTATCTGTCACTTAGGAGTAGCGATACTTAGGACAATTGCATCTCTGATGTTATTACTGAATCAGTTTTCCCATTTGAGTGTACAACTCTTTATCTTGAACGTACAGTAAGAACACAGTATATCCAAAAGAACCAGTGTCAAATTCCATTAAATTCTACTGGTTCACTGTTTTATAAATGGATGTGCACTTAAGGACTATTGTAAATATTATAAACACTTATATCTACATATAGTTGGCAGCCAGAAGAGACAAATTAAGATGAGATTTAACACACTAGCTGTAGTCAGATGATCAGATATAACCAAAACCAGAATCATTCCAATATGAGATAATAATGCATGTTTGCAAAGCATGCCTTCTTATCTAACATAAGTTTAATATGCTTTATTGCTGTAGCAGTTAGAGCATTTCTTTAGGGCCTCTCAGACCTGCAATCCCACAGCCGTGAAAGCTGCTGCATCATGCAGCTCTGGTTGCAGAACTGCATTCCCAGACTTCAACTTTCACTAAAGCAACTGGTGTACTTGCCCCAGACAAGCTCCTGGAGCCTTACAGTGATGGAGAAAATAATGGAAAGGTAAATTACTAACAGCCTTGGGCTGTTTCTAAAAAAAGACCATTAACATTTTCTGGTATTTCTCTTCTTAATCATCTATGAAAGGTAAATGGAAGATGCAAATACCCTCAAGCTTGTTAATTCCTGTAGGACAAAATTAGATTTCACTCTACATATTTTAGTTGCAGCATTGTCTATATACTGCAGGATTCCATGTTTAAAAAAAAAAAAAAAGGAAAGAAAAACAGTTCAAAAAGGTGTATGCAATGTGTGTTTTGCTTCAGTGACTATGACCTTTAAAAATATTCAAGCTACTGTTTGATTTAACATTTCAACAGCAAATACATTTTAATGCACAGGGGACCATTTTCAAAGTTCACAAAACTGTTTGCATAGATGAAAGAAGGAGCTTAAAGACTGTAACAGAAAAAAAAATACTTGTAAGTTCCTTCCAGGTGTAGAATAACCTGAAACGAGCACATTTGCTCATACACAGTCTGACACCACACACTGCTGACCACCCCCATCTCCAGACCAACATGCTTGGCTCAAGCAGCTTGGTTCAAAGTTCACATAAATCACCAGGAAACCTTCCACTACTTCAGTGGACTATTTCATTGGATTAAACTGTCTTGCTTCTGTTAGGCATTTTCCTGCAACTATGTTGGAGAACAGAATCAGAAATTTTGTAGAAAGGACAGACCTCTCATGACAAGAGCATGTGAAGGCACCAGAACACAGAAGAGGTTACACCACGCCTAGCCCCTGGCCCCTGCCCTGATTAGGGATCACACTGCAGTTCACTTGTTTTACTAACATGTTTAGACATAGCATGACCCCAAAGACAGATCACACTCCCTTCAGCAGAAGTGTCTGCTGTTCATCTGCACATGTCTTACAGGTATTTTGGCTTCCTTTACTGTTGTTTAGCAAGCATCTCCCATGCACTGATCTACGGCTTGACTCAGCCATCTGAACATCAGCACCTGCTGCCACCTGAGATGCCTTGGGGAATTCTGCCCACCAGCACAGGCTGGCTAGTATGACTGATAATCTCTAGGGCATCTCAAGTTGCACTAGACACCCTCACTCAGGTAACTAATCATAGAATCATAGAACCTTAGAATGGTTTGGGTTGGAAGGGACCTCTAGAGGTCATCTAGTCGAACCCCCCTGCAGTGAGCAGGGACATCTCCAACTAGATCAGGTTGCTCAGAGCCCCGTCCAACCTGACCTTGAATGTTTCTAGGGATGGGGCATCTACTGCCTCCCTGGGCAACCTGTTCCAGTGTCTCACCACCCTCACTGTAAAAAATTTTTTACTTATATCCAGCCTAATCCTATCCTCCTTTAGTTTAAAACCATTACCCCTTGTCTTGTCACAATAGGCCTTACTAAAGAGATTGCCCCCATCCTTCCTATAATCTCCCTTTAAGTACTGAAAGGCTGCAATAAGGTCTCCCTGCAGCCTTCTCTTCTCCAGGCTGAACAACCCCAACTTTCTCAGCCTGTCCTCATAGGAGAGGTGCTCCAGCCCTCAGATCAGTTTTGTGGCCCTCCTCTGGACCCACTCCAACAGGTCCATGTCTCTACTGTGCTGAGGACTCCAGAGCTGGACACAGTACTCTAGGTGAGGTCTCACCAGAGTGAAGTCAGGGACAGAATCACCTCCCTCGACCTGCTGGTCACGCTTCTTTTGATGCAGCCCAGGTTACGGTTGGCTGCCTGAGCTGCAAGCGCACATTGTTGCCTCATGTCCATTGTGTTAGAGGCTTTCCCACTCACCCCCCCTCACCTGGCGTTTGTGACCATATCCCTTGACCTTACATTGTCTCCACACCATCCGAGCCTCAGCCTTCATTCTTGTGCCAGGGGACTGGCAGGGCTCTCAGCAAAGTGGGGCCATGGAGACAACACTGTGAATGAGGGCAGCTCTTGGAGGCTTAACCTTCTCTATGCCTGAGTCAAGGATAGGAAGCCCATCCCCTTGCCCAGGACCTCAGTATGGACCCTTGCTCCAGCAGAAAAGCAGTCACAGTGCTGAGCTCCTGCTGACAGTGCATGGTCCATGCACTGAGAAGCAAGAGGGGGATGTGCCAGATGAGGCATTTCTTCCTCCCTGTGGAATACTGTGACTTTACACACTCATTCTCTTTATGATGGTTCATTCCTCCTAGCAAGAGCTAGATGGAGGGGATTTCCTTCCTTGCAGGCAGCAGTATTTTCAAGCCCATTACATCCAACTGTCATATACATATTCATTGTACATGGACTTTATTGGGTATTCTTTTTCCTGTTTGTGTTTAATGTCCAGCTCACGATTATCATTCTGTAGAGCCCATAGGTAACTACTGTAATATAGAGCACTTTAGAAAAGCATACAGTACCATAAGTGGTTTTTCTATTTTGTTTCCCCCTCCCTTCACCAACATCCCTCACCAGTCTGAGGGGTTTTTGTTGATACAAGCAATCATTTATGTCCACTGGAGTTGTACTGGAGACAAAGCTCCCAGCTAAAGCCATCAACTTCAGCATTAGACAAAAAAAAAAAAAATCTGTGCTTGCAGGATTTTTTTTTTTTCCTGCCAAGACTGTGAACACTCAGGCTTTTTACCACACATCTCCTGGTCAGTTCAAGCTCAGGTAGGGCTTGAACTAAGCAGCCTGCAGCATGCCAGCACCAGCCACGTGTTGATGGCTGCTTCTGCATCTGTGGTGCTGCTAGTGCTGTCCCTAGCTTTGACAGCTCAAGGTCTCTTACTGACCCAGAAGGTACAAATTCCTCTTGGGCTTTTGGTCTAACGTTAGCAATACCTGAAATGAGGTCTCTTCAGTTAGAAAAAAGCAGCATGGAGTATGCCAACACTGAACGTATCAGTGCCTTGGATGGCTACTTCTGTATCTTTGGTGCTGCCAGTGTTGGGCTGAGTTCATATAGCTCAAGGTCTCAGGCAGACCCAGAAGGAACAATTTCCTCTTGGAAATTTCCTTTTGGTCTGCCACTAGGAGTATCTGAACTGAGGCCTCTTCAGTTAGACAAGAAGAGCTATGAACAGAACAGTCTCTACAAAATATCATCAGTTTGGGGCTCTGTTTTTTCCCTTTGCCTAAAACAACGCACATACATTATTGAAAGGCCATGAGACCCCTCCTGTTTATCTCAGCTTTTGAGATAAAAAGCTACGTTGGTTGTTTCTTTTTCCTAGGTCTAGTGGCATAATACTGCTTTAATCTCTCCAGCTGGGCAACTGCTGGTTTTATGGATGTTGTTCGTCTTTTTCTGCTGTTGCATTATTTAAACATTCTGTCACAGACAGTGGTACTCAGGCTAAATATTTTAAAAATCAATAAAACAAAACCCCTTCAAATATTATTTGTGTGGGGGAAAGTTTTATCATGACTGTACTGGATTTTACTTTTATAGCAGCCAACCTTACTGATACTCTACGCTTGTAGACATTTGCAGCTAAAAGAGAGCTTCAAGAAAATGTACTAATAAAATACTGGCAAGTATACTGGAAATCATTCATTGAATCTTATCAATGCTTAAAAATATCTAAAGGGTGGGTATCAAGAGGATGGGACCAGACTCTTTTCAGTGGTGCCCAACGACAGGACAAGGGGCAATGGGCACAAGCTGGAACACAGGAAGTTCCACCTGAACATGAGGAAAAACTTCTTTACTGTGAGGGTGACAGAGCAGTGGACCAGGCTGCCCAGAGAGGTCATGGAGTCTTCTTCTCTGGAAATATTCAAAGCCTGCCTGGACACAGTCCTGTGCACCCTGCTCTAGGTGTACCTGCTCAAGCAGGGGGGTTGGGCAAAATGATTTCCAGACGACCCTTCCAACCCCTGCCATTCTGTGATTCTGTGATTCTGTGATTCTGTGAATTATTCATCAAATTATTCAGTTCAATTCCCTTTTGAAAATACCTTTTGGAAAATTCAGGAGCAAAAACACAGCATACAAGGTGTTGTGGTTTAACCCCAGCCAGCAACTAAGCACCAGCCAGCCGCTTGCTCGCTCCCCACATTGGGATGGGGAAGAGAATCAGAAGAGTAAAAGTGAGGAAACTTGTGGGTTGAAATAAAGACAGTTTAATAGGTAAAGCAAAAGCCGTGCATGCAAGCAAAGCAAAACAAGGAATTCATTCGCTACTTCCCTTCGGCAGGCAGGTGTTCAGCCATCTCCAGGAAAGCAGGGCTCCATCATGCATAACGGTTACTTGGGAAGACAAATGCCGTCACTCTGAACGTGTCCCCCTTCATTCTTCTTCCCCCAGCTTTATATACTTAGTACAATGTCATATGGTATGGAATAACCCTTTGGTCAGTTGGTGTCAGCTGTCCCAGTTGTGTCCCCTCCCAGCTTCTTGTGCACCTGGCAGAGCATGGGGAGCTGAAGTCCTTGACTAGTGTAAACACTACTTCGCAACAATTAAAACATCTCCACATTATCAGCACTGTTTTTAGCACAAATCCAAAACATAGCCCCACACTAGCTAGTATGAAGAAAATTAACTCTATCCTAGCTGAAGCCAGGACAACGAGGAAAATGAGACCAAGAATCCAACTCATCCTTGGACTGATGCTCCTTTATCCTGCTCTCTAAGAGAACAGACAGTTCAAGACCAGATTTCACTGAAGGGTCCAAGAAAGCTTCCTTTGACTTCAATATATGAAACTCTGCCTTTATTGAGGACAGATTGGAATTACTGCTATCTCTCAAAACCTACAAAATAAGGAACATATTTGTTTTTAAAGAACACGTTCATGGTTCTTCACAAGGATTGACTCAGTGACCAATGCAGCTACCAATGTTTTTACTTATTTCAGGAAGAATCTTTCACAGCTAGAAAGAAAGAAAAGAAAAAGAAAAAATATCTGAGTCTTTGCTTTTATTCTCACAGAAGGGCAGCAAGAGCAAGTGTGCAATTTCTTTCCAACTAGATGTTAACAGATCAAAGGTAAAACAGTAAAAATAGTTCTCTGGAAAACTGGTTTGAATGCCTATAATATTTTTTGCTCCCAGGAATAATTTTGTCACCATGCCATGCTTCACTGGGCTGTGTGGAGACTTCCTGTCAACATCTCTCCAAGATACAATAATACCGACATAGAGATGTCTCCAGGAGGAAAGCTAAAGATTTGAATATACAGAACACTAACAATTCGGGGTGGGGGTGGGGGGGGGGACCAAAACAGATAATTTCTTCACCTAAGAGATGGTTATACTGCAGGACTCTGTCATACGTTTTTATAACTATAAAGAGTTTGGTTCAAAAGGGCACTAGACAAATTCATGCAAAACAAATTAAAACTGAAGATTATTAAAGATAGATTTTGGTGAAAACCAAAATAAACCCACTCCAGAAGTCCCTGAACTTTACTGCATGCTGGTAAAGCACTTCAGGACATTATCAAGGTTACCCCTCCCTTCCCCTGCTCTCTGGCTTTCTGGGATTGCCTGCTCTTCCTGAGCCAACAGTCCCGTGCTCTTCCTCCCTGCACTGCTCCTTCAGCCAGCAGGCAATGTGCTGGGAAGGCAGCTCAGATACAGCAACAGCATGATGGGAATAAAACAAGTCACTAAGGGAACCATAAAATCACATTTCAGTTATTACACCATAACTTCTCCTGGCAGGCCAGTCCTACAACAGATCAAACTTCATTGACAAAAAGCTTTGTTTCCCAGAAAACCCCAAACAACAATTCTCGCAACATATTTTTCCAAGTATACTGCCAGAAGCCCCTAGATAAATAACGTCCCAAGTCATTTGTGGCAGTCATTTTCCCACAGCTATTTGTCCAAAGAAGGGGCTTGAAACATCCACAGAGCTATTCAGTGCTTTGGCCATAAGTTACAAATATTTATTGATTTAGCGTTCCAAAAGACTCAAGTGTTCAGCCCGTTATCTAGCATGAAGGTACATATCCCCCTCTTAAGTCCTGCCAGAAAAGTAAAGGATTTCTGCCAAACTAGTTTATTGCTATTCTCTTTCCCCCCTGACTATCAATACCACAGAGACCTGTACATCAGCCTTCTGCCCAGGGATTGATTTTACCCTCCAGTCTGCTACCAATGTGGTGAGCATGGCTGATGGACCTGCTTTTCCCCCAGGGTAGCACTAAGAACAGAGCACCCTCTTCACCCTAATCCAACTAAATATTTATAATCAATATTCTTCCTACAAACTGCATGCATACATATTTTTAGGTGACAGAAGCAACCATTAGAAGGAGAGGTACGATCCAGCAATGCCACCAGGTGATTTCCCATACAATTCATCTTATTAACTCCAGCTTTGTTCGGAGCCAGACAATCCGGTAACAGGAGACCATGAAAGCTAGCCTTGTAAACACCTGCTGTACTTGATAAAAAACAGACACAAAGAGATCTCAATGGCAGTATCTCTTTCTCTATTTAAAAACAGGTCCAAGATGAACAGATAGCTGGATAATTTCCTTTGAAATGATTATATATTTACTGCTCCAGTTTCACAAGCTCACTGTTCATTGCACCCTGGCAGACACTCTCTGCACAGTGCATGCTTATAAAGCTATTATCTAAATCTGATGGTTCACATTCCCTGAGGTTTTGTGCATGTACATTTAACATAATGCTTATCACTTGTAAATGCCACAGGGGTAGGATTTTTAAATTATTCCAAACAGCCCATAACTAAATTGGCCAAATAAATTGCTATCATTTTAGGTTCAATTCATCATACACATCATTTTGGTGCTGCTATCCACAAAAAGGCCCTGAAGATGCTTTGTTTGCTGTCCACTTATTAAGCAAAAGAATCGTGATTCAATTGTTGCTGTATTTATTTCACCTTACAAAGAATTATCAACCACTGATGCACTATCGAACAGAGAAAGCCGAAACCTCTTTAAATCTCAATTTCCCTGGTTTTTTTAGGTTTCAGTTTTATTAATATGCCTTCTTTTCGTCTTTGAAATAATTGGTGGTTGCTCAATCACAAACACACCTTTCATCATTTAAAAAGCCCACAAGTCTCGTTATGCTAAGTCTCTCCTCCCACATCTATGAAGACATTCGTTAAACCTCTCCTTTGAAGTAGTATTGTTCTGAAGTCATGGATGTTTCTTCTAACCTGACTTTATGAAAGAGGTGATATGCTTTTCACTCTCTCATTTCCACATAATTTAGAGACCATGTAAAGCAAGGAAATGAGAAAGTAAGCCTCTATAAATTTGAAAAAGCACAGGTTTAGATTGTCATCCCACCTGTGACACCAGTTCCCTGCTGCTTCTGCTTGCTCGCAGCACTCTGGGGACCCTGGAGTTCAGCCTCCATGCAGAGAAAAGCCAATGTCTTCACACACTTCAAGGGAACCTTATTTTGTCTACACAGAGACACTGACCCAGAGCAACAGGCAGGCACAGACAGCACACAACTGACTCATATGCTGCTGCCTGGCCCCAGGAATCTACTTTGCTTTAATTGAGAGGAAACATTTCTCCACTCCCCTTCATCACTCCTTTGCCACAACCTCCCTCTAAACAAGCAGCTAACAAGCGTCTAGAGGAACTAACAACATCTTACAGGACTCTCAGGCTTGGGTGCAGAAGCAAACAGTGACATGAATAGTTGATGTTGCATGAGATGTTACATTGCAAACTGATGCACATCGTGCACCTAATGCCAGACCTGTGGACACACAGCTGTGTCAGGTGCGTCTCTGGGAGAGGTACCACCTCCTCCTATTCCACTTTGAAGAACTATTACTCAAACAGGTGGGGATGTGCTCTGCAAATGTTTTTGTCACCTTCAGTCATCAGTTCACAGCCATCAAGTCCATATTCACATGTTAACAGCAGGCTTACCCTTGGCCATAGCTCAGCATCTAAAGCACTGCCACGCCATCAGCTATTGCTTTCTGTACTTGCACAGAAAGAGCTCATACTGTATAAAGAGCATCTCCTAGGCATTTCTGCCACAACAATAGAAAATGGTTACAGCTTCCTGGAGTATCTCATCTCTCCTCTTTTGCAGTTCTCCTGTGTTCCTGGATTTTTACTATGCCTTCATTATTACAGCCTTTATACTGATGTCTCATTTAATTGGTTTTATACCAACAAAATAATGTTGTCTTCAGTCTACTTCATGTTTTTTTGTGCAGTGCTAAATTGTGGCTGACTCTACGTATTAAGAACACATGAGCCTTTTGTACACAGCAGTGACAGCTAGAAACTGAAGAATATCTTCTCTCAGGTATTTGAGGTGGATAAACTATATTAAGGCAACACTAGAGAACTATGTTTTGGGGAACTGCATTTTGAAGGTGAGTTTGAAGACAGAAATTAAAACATAGCAAAGGAGTGATAGCACTTGCTGTTGCATTAAATAAGCTTTAAATCACATTGGCAAAGTACTGCACAAAACAGAGAGCAAATAAAGGTTTTTTGCCAAATAATGTTTACAGAGTTAACACAATCCTTCTGTGCAGTTTGAAGTCACAGAATCACAGAATGGTCGGAGTTGGAAGGCACCTCTGGAGATCATCTCGTCCAACCCCCCTGCTTGAGCAGGGACACCTAGAGCAGGGTGCACAGGACCACATCCAGGCGGGTTTTGAATGTCTCCAGAGAAGGAGACTCCACAACCTCTCTGGGCAGCCTGGTCCACTGCTCTGTCACCCTCACAGTAAAGAAGTTTTTCCTCATGTTCAGGTGGAACTTCCTGTGTTCCAACTTGTGCCCATTGCACCTTGTCCTGTCATTAGGCACCACTGAAAAGAGTCTGGTCCCTTCCTCTTGACACCTACCCTTCAGATATTTTTAAGCACTGATAAGATCCCCCTCAGTCTTCTCTTTTCCAGGCTGAACAAAGCCAGGTCTCTCAACCTTTCCTCATAAGAGAGGTGCTCCAGTCCCCTGATCATCTTGGTAGCTTTCTGCTGGACTTGCTCGAGCAGTTCCCTGTCCTTCTTGAACTGGGGAGCCCAGAATTGGACACAGTACTCCAGATATGGCCTCACTAGGGCAGAGTAGAGGGCAGGATAACCTCCCTCAACCTGCTGGCCACACTCCTTTTAATGCACCCCAGGATACCATTGGCCTTCTTGGCCACAAGGGCACATTGCTGGCTCATGGCCAACCTGCTGCCCACCAGCACTCCCAGGTCCTTCTCAACAGAGCCGCTTTCCGGCAGGTCAGCCCCCAACCTGTACTGGTGCGTGGGGTTGTTCCTCCCCAGCTGCAGGACCTTACCTTTGCTCTTGTTGAAAGTACATGGTGGTTTTCACATGTTAGCCTACTTCATTCTGAAATTCAGATCTTAAATTATTTTTCAAAATTTACATGGTGGTTATATATTTACATTTTCTATTAAACAGTTCTTTGGGGTTTTTTTCTCTTCTTTTTCTACCTTTAGATTAAAAAAAAAAATAAAAAAAAAACAACTTGTTTGGATAAACCTATTCTTCTAAATTCTCAGATGGTTTATCCATCATTGTTCCTACATCTTCAGCAGGATTAAATTAAGGAAAAAGAATTATTAAATTTTTATTCTTATTCTCTCATTCCACTAAACAGAATACTTGTGAGCTGACGATGTAAAAAGCATGTGCTGGCATCTCTTTTCTGTCTGTATTTGAAAATGAGTAACAAAGTGGTAGTGTTTCAGCAAACCTCTGCCACCAAGCAATTTCCAGAGTATCCTTGAGATCTAAATTCTTTAGGCTGACTATCAGTTACTAATTTTTACTTTAACTAATTCCATAAGAAAAAAGGCTTAAGAGGAACATAAAATTTAGTGCAAGAAAATCATAGTCTCTTACATTAGAATGGATTGTTGTTCCTACAAATAATTTATCTACTTTCTTCTTTTACTTCAGTCAGCCTTCAGAGAACAAAGTTTAAGCTTTAGAGTACTCATCTGTAATAACAAGTGATCTAAGAAAAGAAAAAATGCATAAGTACACCTGTTTCAAAAGCACTGGAAACCCAACAAATAACAAATAACTTAAAATAAATATTGCCCTGCAACACTGGACTCCCCATGATATAGAGCATAAGGAAAAATAATTCTGTGAAGAGCTATAGGAAACTTTGGTATTTTTTATGATAAGCAACTAGGTTTTAATAGGCAAATGAGTAAACTGAAGAACCACAACTTTCCTTTCCAGAACAGGAAAACAGAGATGGGTATTAGAGACTAATTAAAAACTATATTGCTCAGACACCATGGAGAGTTAGACATTTCACCTTTGTTGATAGAGATTTTCTGTATCAGGGAAGAGACATTCAGAGAGAATTTGGTTTCAGCCTTAAAAAACCCAAAACACACAGTCCCCCAGTAACAAGCAGATTATACAGCTCATTGTACAGATGCAAATGAAGCCACCACTAAAGGTAAGTGCAGAGGATTCAATTCTCCTTTTGACCTTAGCTCTTACATGCCAATTGCATGCCTTGTTTCAAATAGTTGTTCTTCAGACAGTGAAAAGCACCTGCTGTTTCCATAGATTGTAATCTTTCTGCAGCCAAACAGGAGCTCTCCTCCAACAGCTTTTTCAGAGAATCTAAGGATTTAGAATGCTACAGACACCCATTTTCTTGGGCAGCAAGAGCTCATTTCCTTTCCAATCCAAAGCAGAGTGCAGATATTTCCCCAGAAGGACAGGATAAACCAGGCACAGCAAATCCTGCAGAACAGTGGTAAAACCTTTATTCCCCTGTCTGTGTAATTCAGGTCATAAAATATCATAGAAATTCTGGAATCAAAAATGAAAACGTTCCGGGGAGACCTTATTGTGGCCTTTCCTTACTTAAAGGGGACTTGTAAGAAAGATGGAGAGAGACTTTTTACCAAGGCCTGTACTGACAGGACAAGGGCTAATGGCTTTAAAGTGAAAGAGGGTAGATTTAGATTGGACATAAAGAAGTCATTTTTTTACGATGAGGGTGGTGAGACACTGGAACAGGTTTCCCAAAGAAGTTGTGGATGCCCCGTCGTTAGAAGTGTTCAAGGTCAGGTTGCTTTGAGCAACCTGATCTAGTGACAGATGTCCCTTCCACCCATGGCAGGAGGGTTGGACTAGACGATTTTTAGAGGTCCCTTCCTACCCAAACCATTCTATGATTCCCTCTGTTGGCTTTGCCTCAGCTAGTGAAGCTAGCAAAACTCAGGAGCTGAGCATCCAAGTCCATATGTTAGGACTTGAATCATATTCAGTCAGAGACCACAGAATAAGGGGGAAGCTGCTGTTTTGTAATCTAAACGGTGAAACATCTTGCAAGAAAGCACATTAAGGATTTCTGCTTACGGATTACTGTAATCTTGTAAGCAGAATGGCTGCAGAGCTGACAGAGATGCTGTTCACCACTGTAGGGAGAAAATTTGTGCAGCCAAAGCTCAATTAGAGTTGAAGCTGGCCAGAATTGTGAGGGACAATAAAAAGGGCTTTTTTAAATATATTAACAGCAAAAGGCAGGCCAGAAATGGCACTTGATGAGCATGGTCACCTCACAAACAGGGACTTAGACAAAGCAGAGATGTTTAATGCTCTCTTTGCCTTGGTCTTCAACACCAATGATGGGCTCTGGGATCCCCAGAGCCCTGGGCTAGAGAACCATGACTGTGGGAATGATAAACTCCCAGACAACCCCGAACTTGTGTAGGACTTGCTGCTCCAGCTGGATCCCTGTAAGTCAATGGGGCCTGATGAGATTCATCCGAGGGTACTTAAAGACCTGGCTGATGTCATAGCGAAACATCTCTCAATTATTTTTTCAGTGCTCTTGGGAATCTGGAGAGGTCCCAGTGGACTGGAAATTGGCAAACGTTGTCCCAATCTTCAAGAAGGGCAACAGGGATGGCCCTGGTAACTATAGGCCTATCAGTCTCAGTTCTGTGCCTGATAAAATTATGGAGATTATTCTCAGAGTTATTGAAAAACACCTGAAAAACAATGCAGTTATTGGTCCCAGCCAGCACAGATTCACAAGGAGAAAGGCCTGCTTAACAAACTTAATTTCCTTCTATGACAAGATTACCCACCTATTTGACCAAGGGAAGTCAGTCGATGTGATATTTTTGGATTTCAGTAAAGTTTTCGATACTGTCTGTCACAGTATCCTCCTGGACAAAATGTCCAGCATACAGCTGGATAAACACATAATTCAATGGGTGAGCAATTGGTTGATGGGTTGGACTCAAAGGGTTATAGTAAACGGGGTTATGTCGGGCTGGCGGCCAGTCACTTGCGGGGTTCCACAGGGATCCATCTTGGAGCCAGTACTCTATATGTCTTCATAAATTACTTAGATGCAGGACTTGAAGGAATACTAATTAAGTTTGTTGATGACAGAAAATTGGGAGGAGCTGTTGACACTCTGAAGGGCAGAGAGGCCCTGCAGAGAGATCTAGACAAATTAGAGTGGGACAATCCCCTCCCTCGACCGGCTGCAATGCAGTGTTTGATGCACCCCAGGACACGGTTGGCCCTCTTGGCTGCCAGGGCACACTGTTGGCTCATGTTCAACTTGCCATCAACCAGAACCCCCAGGTCCCTCTCCGCGGAGCTGCTCTCCAGCCTCTCATTCCCCAGTCTGTATGTCTATCCAGGGTTACTGTGCCCCAGGTGCAAAATCCAGCACTTGTCCTTGTTAAACTTCATGCGGTTGGTTAGCGTGCACAGTGTCTAGCAAAAAGGGCAACAGCCCCCATCCAGGCAGGAGAAACTACTGTAATATAAATAATATGAAAAAGAAGATTTCATTTCACATCTGAACTCAGAACAGATATAAAAACAAGCTACTGTGCCTAGGACTGACACTTTAGATACTGCTTAGGTCAAGAAGAGTTTCCTGATCCTCTTCATTTATTGTTGCTCCCCAAGAGTCAAATCCTTCTCCCCATCTCATGGCTTCCATTTTTCTCCTAATTACAAAGCTGTTTTCCTCCAGTCAAGATATATAAGTGATAGACTGTGACTTATGTAATTACAGCAGCTCATCTAGCTCAAACTGATGGCACCAGTTAATCACATGACTGCTGCCAACAGTAACAGAGAGGAACAAAACCCAGTTCTAAACAGAAAATTAAGTCAGATAAATTAAAAACCAAATAACCCTGATGGAATCACAACCTGCTCGTAGGCATTTTATGAGCAAACTTCATCTCAATAAATCCAATAAATTCTGTAGTTATCCACTCAATACTGCTTCTATCCAAGTGGATGAAATTGTACAGTGAATTTTAGAAAGAAACAATCAACCACATCAAGACAATATTATATCAGCTCTTCTGTGTGGATGAAAGCCATCTCCTATGCAGGTGTTAAGTGGATTAACTTATATTGCCATATAAGATGAAATCAAGTTTGCCTGGCTGGATTTAATTTCCACTCTATTTATGGAGAGTTCCCATTAACTCTGAAAAGCATTTAAAATATTTAGGAACTTAGGTCTAAATGGAAAAATCTGCAAGCTTCAACTCATTCTGGTTGCAAATACTCATGTTCAAATACCTCACCTACCTAATTTGAAATATCAATTTGACACCAGGTATCTCTCTCCAGATGGGTGTTGTGACCACCAGCCTAGCATTCTTGGGAAGTTTCTCTATCTATCTGCTTTGCCGGACCAGCTCCATTTTGTATAGCTGATTCAGTGAGATAGATATAACCTCTGTCTTCTGTGTCTGTAACAAATGCTCAGACTACTTTGTCCAATTCTCTGCCCCAGTATTTAACTTTCTATGTAGGGCAGAGAATAATGCATCAAAAGACAATCTCTTTCCAGCTCCACTGTCCACTTGGAGCTGGATACAAACTAGAACCATCCAAAGATACTGATTATGATTTCAGACCGGGAACCCTCCAGCCCCCAGTTCATACTCTTGGAGAACCTCACATTTGCACCATTAGTTCAACAGCTATTCATTATCTCCATTTAAGGTAAGTGTACAGGAGAGTTGGTATCATGCTCAGAGTAGTTACTAATACCTAAGCAATTTAGTTAAGCTAAACAAATCACTAACAGCTCATCACCTAAACAAGTTCTGTAAAAATACAAAAAAAAAAAAAAAAAGCTGCATTGACAGTCAGCCCGTTAAACTTTGGAAATATTTCAGAGCAATTCAGCTCAGGAAGCAGACTGCAAATCCTCTTAATTAGACCTTGTTATGTAGCTACGCACATGCAAAAACAGTCTTGCATTTCAGGAAAACATGTTAGAAAACTTTTAAGTCTTGCAAGAAGCAGGAGTTAACCTCTTCTTAGCTCCAGAACCAGAGAAAGCAGAAAAGCTTCATTCTCTCTGCTAACAAAATGAGGAACATATAAAAAGCCAATTCCATCCTTACATTCAATAGTCTTACAAGCTTTTATAGGATTATACTAGTTATCCTCATCAGGAACACAGATGGTGCTCATTCACTGCAGTCAAGAATTAGGTTAGGTTGGCCTGTGTTTTGAGATACCGGCCAGCGAAGGCCAAACAGACCAAATGACTGAAATGGCGGGGGACAGGTAGAACCCAAATACTGTTGCACAGCTTTCATACTGGTGTGAAATGGGTCAGCATAGGAAAGGCAGGGACGCTGCCATCAAGGAGCATCTGATTAATAAGTAAGGTAGCACAGAATTATCTCTGATTGAATGCCTACTTAATGCTACATATCTTCCCCTCATATCTTCATTTTGCTACACACCAAATAAACTATGAGGCCACTGCAAAGGCATTGATGAAACAAGAATACCTGTGTGATGTTAACAGAAAATCATAGCACTTTTATCAGAAAGAAACTATTCAAGAAGGAAAACAGCTTTGGGGAAAAAAGATTTTGAGACAACAAAAGTGACTTTCCTTATTATCTTCAAGAGAACATTACCATGGGAATGGAATAATGCAACAGTAAATAATACCTGAGTGACTTAGGATGGTTAAGGGGGAAGTGAAGATTGATGTATTTGACCACATTGTTCTCCAGATGCAAGAGAAAAAAACAAATTCAGGTAACAACACACAAGAAGTGTATTGTCGTATTGCAGGGCAGTTCATTCTTTGTGAAAAATAAGTCAAACCGGAAGACTCAGTCACAAGATAATTATGTAGTACCACTTTTACAAAAGCTGTTTTTCTCCCCTACAAAAGCAAACAAAAATAGTTGTGTGCATAAACAGCTTTATTTAGGCATATTTTAATTTAGATGTAATACTGCAGCCTTCCCTAGAAAGCCACAAGTCTGACCTGGGAAAGACAAAAGAAACACAGCATATCAGTTCAGTAATTAAGGCTTCAGTTATACACCAGCTCATTAGTTCTGCCTGTGGTCTTCACGCTTAAGATTTTTCTTTGTGTGCGGAGGTATCAGCTCCATTACAGATAACACATATATAGCCTGTGTCTCATAAACCTGTTCCCTCTAACACAGATGTGAGGTTCGTGTCAAGACTTTCTAAGACCTCTAATACACCAAGACTGTGGTGCTCTTAATTTTTGCACTCTGACTCAAGGAAGAAAGCAGACTTTGTAATACTATTAGGACCCACTAGAGATGAAGGCAACAGTGTTTATAAGTGATTTCTCTCTAAATGACTTCGGGAGGTGTCTGGGGGAGAGTTACTGGTACCAAAGTTTAAGTAGCTATAGGAAAATATCAGCACAAGAATAAGTTATAATATCCTTACCATAGCTTCAGTGATTCTGGAAGCAAGAAGATTTAAAAACCATCAGTGGAGTGGGTTTCTGGTCCAATCTCTCAACAGGAAGAGCAGGAGCATGAAACACAACTGATGGTAAGACAAAGGGAATTAATATTCCAGCCTCTGAGAATGGGGACCCAGAACCAACAAGCCAGGCCTTTGCTGATCTTTTCTGAACCTTTCCTATAATCATGAGACAATGCTCTGCTTCCACAAATTCAAGGATTCACAGCCCTTCAGGGATACCGGTTAAGCCCTAGGAAAAATTCATGGGGAAAAGGGGGATTGGCTTTGTCTCAGAGCCCTCCTCTCTCCCAGTGCAAATCATCTCCATTCCCTGCTGCAACATTGCCTTGTACACGGACACTTGCACTAGTCTGAATCCTCTGGTTCAGGAGAGGCCTCTGCAAAGACCTGCCCAGGGAAAACAGATCACTGAATTAGCCTTTAAAATGGATTAAATCAAGAATAACTTTTGTGCTGCAGGCAAGCCACCAGTGCAGCTAAACACAGCAGATCCCTCACTGGTGCCCAGCTCACTCTGCCGTAGTGATCGGGGGAGTGTGGGGTTACTGAGCAATGCCCCGCATTGGTCATGGCATCTGCTAAAAAAGCTGGACCCTTCTCATAAAAACCTTCTTGTTTAATACAAAGCAGTTATCTCTTGATGACATACCTCAGAAGGGAGGCTATACAGCAAGTTAGCTGTTGAGCCTGCTCTGTCCGCATGGCGTATAACCAACTATTTCCATAACAAATTGCATCAGAACACAGATTGATCTTGTTTAGCCTCTTTGGCTTATTACAAATCCTGTGCTGCAACAGTGGTGATTAAATAGCATTCCCAAGCACCGGTTTAATTAAGCAGTGTCACTAAGTTATTTATGCTAGACAGGAGCTCCTGATAATATTGCAACCTTGTGCTAAGAAAAGCACCATCTGCCTTCTACTTTGGTTACCCCCTTAGTATTTACCAGACACTCATTTTCATTCTGCAATATCAAAAATGCTAGGAGAAGGGCATGCATTTTTGCCAATGTCTACTCTAAGCAAATTCCCAAACATTTAGAGAAGCTTTATGCAGACCCCATTGTAAAGGACTTTCATGACAATTATTGTATTCAAAATACTATAGCCAAAAGACACTTTAAACAGATGGATGAGTTGCTACCTGGTCTGGCAGCAGAGTTTCCAAAAGCTCTGAAAAGTCAATGAAAATGTTAAAGGTTTAACCTTTGGCTATCAGTGGGGAGCCCCTCTGAAAGTAAACCAGAAATTATTAATACATACTGTTCAGGTATTTAAGGCATCAGTTTAACTAGTCCAAGACTGATACCAGGAATTCAACCAGGTTGTTGGGGCTTAGGAAAACTGGACTTACTGAAACAGGCATCCAGGCAGAAGTTAGAGGCAGCTGCACATTTCCCCCCGGTACCACCTCCCAGTGCTCAAACCTCAGCATTGCGTGGACCTGCGTTATTCCTGAGGCCCCTTCAGCCGCGGTCTCCCTGCTGCAACTCCCTGGACGGGCTATGGAAACACAGCAGCACCCATTACTTGCACAGATTCTTTGCTGCCAGGTATCTTTACCTAACCCAACCAGCTCCTCCTGCCCCCATATAGGTGAATGATGTCCTCTCAGGCATGGTGCATGTTTCAGCCTGTTGTGGTTTAGCCCCGGTCAGCAACTAGGTACCACACAGCCGCTCGCTCACTCCCCCACCCTTGTGGGATGGGGGAGAGAATTGGAAGGGCCAAAGTAAGAAAACTCGTGGGTTGAGACAAGAACAGTTTAATAATTAGAATAAAACAGCAATAATACTAATATAATGAAAAGGAAAATAATGAGAGAGAGAGAGATGAAACACTGGAAGAAGAGGGGGGAAAGAAAAAAAAACAAAACCAAAACTAAACAAGTGCTGCAACTGCTCACCACCCGCCGACCGATGCTGCCGGTCCCTGAGCCGCGATCGCTGCCTCCCCCAGCCAATTCCCCCCAGTTAATATACTGGGCATGACGTCACATGATATGGAATACCCTTTGGCCAATTCGAATCAGCTCTCCTGGTTGTATCCCCTTCCCTCCCGGCTTCTTGTGCACCTGGCAGAGCATGGGAAGCTAGAAAGTCCTTGACTAGTGTAAACACTACCCAGCAACAACTAAAACACCAGGGTGTTATCAACATTATTTACATACCAAGTCTAAAACACAGCACTATACTAGCTACAGTGAAGAAAATCAACTATACCAGCTAAAACCATGACACAGCCTAAAGGTAGAAAGCCAGGAGACTACTATGAGTCCCCTGAGTAAGTTTCAAAAGCATCATTTGATCAGGTCTAACTCTATTTTGCTTGCTCCCCAGCCACTTCAGGTAGGAAATAGCTCGCCTACCACTTCATGAAATGGCAAGTTTTATCTGCAATTTTTAACAGCTTCACATAATAGAAAAAAATATAAGTAAAAGTAGCTTTTACTTTTAGTATAACAAAAAGTAGCTTTAAAGGAAGTACAAACAACTCTCACCCCTGGAAAAGCTGCATGGAGCTCTTTAGCCATCACTACACCAGGAGGAAATATTACCTCTCCTGGCTTGCCTGGTGTTTATGCCTCAGGGGGAGCAGGTTTTCCTGTGGCCATGGTGGAAGAGAGAAAAATGAAGCTGTAGGTCTGCTTACAGAAGGAAACAAGTTAGCAGCAATGAAATATATTTAGCACAAGCCATGCAATCCCTTCTGCTGCTTTGCTGGCCTCCCAGAAAGCCAAAGCATTAAGTGGGAACAGCAAGAAATTCTTCACTGCCCTAGGAGTCAGCATTTGTATCAAGAAACAGCAGGAAAGTAGGGTTAGCTGCATTCTGGAGAATAGTGAAACAAGTGCTACATGTGCACTACACTGAAGCCTCAGCATATATTCTCAAGGGGTTTTGTTTGTTGGTTTCTTCTAAGGTAAGCAAGGTGATAGCTGTCTGTCTACAGAGAGGGAGAAAAAAAGCCATCAATATCAATTCATTTACAACTCTTGCAAGGCCATACAAGCTGTTGACAACTGAAGTGCAGCTTGAGAAATCATCCTCCATTTACTGATCTCTTTTGAAATCCATTTACCTGACAAACGTCCCCAATTCAGTTACTTCTTTGGAATCCAGATGGGGCACAAGGGAGAAACAAACAGCTAGAGATGTTGAACCACAGGTGTTTCAAATGAAATAGAGCTTGAGAGAGACACTGAGCAGAGGGAGGAGTAGATGGTGCAGAGCAGTCTATTTTGATAAAGACTAAGATTTAACGGGCTTTTGCATAAGTTGTTAGCATCACTTACACAAGCTGTAATGGAGTTCATTTCAGATTGTTTCTCCTGAAGTGGTTTACACTTCACTGTTACTGATTTACGGTAAAAAGGGAACTGATGAGGAAAAAAGTTACCTTTGTATTTTTTTTATTACTTTATCCCAGAATTTTATTTTAAATTGAGAATACATTACCTAATTCTGTCAGGCTATGGAGTCCAAGGCACACAATTTTCAAGTGTCATGCTGCTGATACTGCAGAGCCTGGATCTTGTGAGATATGACCAGAGCGAATAGAAAATACTTATATTAGAAGCACTACATGAAAAAGGTCTTCAAGAACATGCTCTTCAGAATCATCATTTTCCAACATTTGTTTCTCAAGCCATCTTGGGGCAGGAGGTGGAAAGGAACATATTAAAAATCCATTGATTTCAGGTCTCATATTTATTGTGTCTGGTGATCTAGGATTACTCTATAATACAAAGTGGCTTTTTTAACCCAAATTGTGATTTGCCATATCTGCCTACAACAAAAATTTAAACTACACTAACATGAAGCTGTAGTCTCACACCCAGTGAGAGATGTGCTTGCACCCCCATTGCTATAGAAAAAACACCTCCATCTCTTCAAAATACAAACTTAGAAACCTACATTTGCATAAACAACATAAAAATTTGCAAGTGATTTTACAAAACAAGGAAAAGGAATGAATGGTCCTTACATCTCAAAAAAAAAAATAAAAGGAGAGTGAGAATGGATAGCGATGGCAGCTGAGGTAGCACTGAATAAGACCAAATAAAGATGACTATAGAGAGAAGTTCTGCTTAATAGTTTTGAACAGGCACTCAAAAGAGTTTTTCCCTGCATAAAGCATTGAGTAGCTGGAAACTAAAGTTGGATCTGGAAATGGAGTTCATATGCAATTTTGAGGAAATGGAGAATAGTTAATTCAGTATCTACAGGTTAAATAAAAACACTTGAGAAGAAAAATGATCTTTAATTATGGGACCAAAAAGGCATCAGGTGAAGGAGAAATAAAAAAAAATAAAAAAAACCCACACCAACCCAGTCTTGCAACACTACAGAACAACAAAGAAAGAGGCAGAAAGAAAAGAAGGGATGGGGTGGGGGGAAGCACCAAACAAAGATTATGTAAAAGAAGGGAAAGCCAGAGAAGACCAGAGGTTCATCCCACTGCAAGAGATGCAACTGTACATGACTGAGGACTTTTTTCTCATGCAATGAACCAGCTAATAGGAAATTCAGGCTGTCTGTTGAGAGCAGGGACACAGGACAGAGAGCAGAGGATGAAAAAGATCTCAGTGTTCAATGGATTAATCCACTACTTATCCTCCACACTGAATTGCATCACAAGAGTCTCATCAAAATCGTCAATTACTATACTGGATTAGGAAACAAAGACATAATAAAAAGGAAGATTCCAGCAATCTTCAACAGCATCCCTTTCACCTCCAGAAAGGGCAAAGAGGCATGACAGGACAAACAGGCTGTTGTAAAGAAGTTACAGTGCCTAATCCCTGCAGGACAGTCAAAACCATGAAGAATAGGCTCAGTTTAGCCCCAGGCTAAAGGCTATTCAGGTGGACTAATAAAGTAAGGAAATGGAAACTTCCATAGAAAAAAACTCTAGGAAGCTTAATTCATTCTCTTTAGGGGAAGGTTTCATACCATTCCAGATTTCTTAGAAAAAAAAAAAAAAAATCAGCAGAATGCATATTAAATCAGGGATAACAAAATTTAGGAAATTAAATGTCTAAGTGCAAAAAAAAAAAAAAAAAAAGAAGTGATCTGGACTTAGACTTGCTGAATTAAGAGTAATAGGATAAAACCTTGACTCTCCTTTAGAAACAGTATTTGACAGAATTTGAACTGAAATGTATAAGGAAAACAGGTAAAATGCAAAAAGACAGAAGAGGCATAAATAGCCCCTTCTTACCAGAAGAGGATAACTAATTTTTTCTAAAACTTCTCCCTTATTTTAGGTTTGACCCATCATCTGCTTGACATAGTACCATGATGTATTTTGTTAAATTGGGAAGTACTACTGATTCTAAAAGTGATTAGAATATAACACCAAAAGAACAAATGGCACTAAGAACTGGAATACTAAGAGAGGAGTGACATTCAGAAACACAACAGAAAGTAGAATTTGTGCACTTCGCACTAAGCATTTCTCCTATGAGGACTTCACCAACTGAAGACATCCCAGATGGATTTCAGTATCTCACCAGTGGTTTCATCCCCATACTTAGGATAGGAAAGGACCAGCTCAGTTGAAGTGCCCTACCTAGAGAAGCCAGATACAAATTGATTCTTTGTAAATGCTTTGAGATTAAAACATCCTGTGACCTCCTGGGGGGGGGGGGGGGGGGGGGGGGGGACCCACACCAAACAATGTTGCAACACTAAAAATCTTGAAAGAAAAGAAAAGAAAAAAAAAAATTTCTAAATGTTATTTTTCTACTCAGTATTTTACGTCAAAATTATTTCATCTTTTTAATTGATGACCAAAGATTCTTGCCCTGTGTTTGTATGCATCCACAGCCAAACTATTAGCTGTGATCCTCACACTGGCACTCATAATCCGAAGCTGTATTTTAGCCACTTGAACCTGACAGAATAGGCTTGTTTTGCACAATTCCTTTTCATGGAAGTTATCTAGAGAACAATGACCTTTAAGTCTGAGATTTATCATGCTTTCTTGCTACAAAATAATCTCATACTGTAGCAGTTCTGTGATTTCCAAATCAATAGGTTTTAACTGTCATTGCCACAATCAGCTACCCAATTTCTTTGCCCTTTTTTTGGCAGAGCTGGATGTGTGCAGCCTTTTTAAAATAGTTTATGATGACACTGAAAAAGTTATTTAAATTTTCAGCTTGACAGTTTTGTCTCTACACAGAATCCAAACAAGGCAAATTAACTGAAGAGCCTTGAAAAAATTATATCATGAATATGCACATTACAGCACCAAAGATGACTCATGAAAAACTTAATTTTTCCCTTCTGCAGATTTAGTTTGCACGCAGAGGAGCAAATTGTGCTCTTCTGGGAAAATCTGTGAGATTATCAGGTTAAAAAAAAAATATTGTCCCACTGCCCACTTTTATAAGAAGAGGGATTTTTTGCCTTTTTAATTTCCCCCCCCCAAGAAAAATTACGTTCCCATAGCACGTAAATGTTCTTGGATGCAACCAAGTAACAGAAACAAGACACACCATGTAACAGTCAGCCATTATTCCATTTCTGGTTTTTATTATACTCCTTACTGTCCAGTAACTTAGCTTACAAACAGGAGTAAGGCCAAGGGGCAGGTCATGAAAAATTTTCTTAAATAAAGGATATTAATAGGTTTTAGCACATCATTTGTGTTCAGCAATGTCTGATGCATCTCAGAACTGGCTGTAATGATGAAATACGCATACCCCAAGGTAAGAAGAGTTCCCAGGTACCTCCCTAAATGCTACACTTAACATTTCCAAGCAAGGCTGCTACTTTCTGTGGTATTTGAATGATGATACCCTTGGCCATTTGAAAATTTCAACAGCAGTTCAGATTTTTTCAATAATCATTTTGGAGTCTAAGAGAAAGTGAATATAATCAAATTGTTAACATACCTGATCATCGTGAGAGCACTAGGTCTGTTCTCAACTCTGACGCAGCACATGGTTCTAAAAGGACAACTCACAACTACTCTGCAGAAGCTGCCAGAAGGAAAAACAAAAGCTTTTTGATAGACATGAGTCAGCAGGGTTCCTTCTGACCCCTTGTCACGTACTGTGCTAAAGCCAACATGTCATAGTCACAAAAAAAAGAAAATACAGACACAGCAGGTCTGAGTATTAGAAGTTGTTGACAGTCTTCATTTGTTCATGCAGGTTCACAAGACATTTTTGCAGTTCTGATAAGATACTGAAGAGAGGTTCAATGCAGTGCAGCACATCCAGGGCCCAGGCAGCCCATCTCCTGCTCAGTCTTGGTTTGTTTCTAGCAGAGTAGCTCACACTGCCAAGACCAAGATCTGGCCTCCTCTTCACCCAGCTGCAGGCCTTAAGATCTTAAATGGCTTATGGGAATAATAAACATGCACTAAGCATATGATTAAAGCACTTTCCTGCCTTAGTTCCATATGTCAGTACTGTTCTTCATCCTGTTTCCCCTCCATCTCTCCTGCACTGAAATGTGACAGGTTAAAATTTTTTTTACGGTTGCTGCATCTTACAAACTTACTCAAATTTATTTCCCATTTAGATTTCAGACCAAGACCAAAGTTTAAAGAAAATCATTTAAGCAGATGTATCATGAAAAGCAAAAGAAACCTCAGATGTAAAACTTTAAAGTCAGCTTATAAAGACTTCAAAGACTCAGTTACTTTCATTATAGGAAAATTACACTTAATTTATTCTTGGATGCAACATAAGACTGAAAAAAAATTAGAAAAATGGAGAAAGATTTCATAAAGAGAAGATTGATTACCTTAATTTGGAGGAAGATAACTGCACTGCCTCACTTTAGAAGCAAGTTAGTCATCTGGTCCATGGCAGCTAACCTCCAGTCATCTCTAAATCTTCATGTCACCAGAGGGAAGGAAGGAAGCTGCTGGCACACACTTCTCTTCCTAACACCAAGCTCTGCCCACGCTGTCATCACATGGCCCTGAGGCGTTCAATCTGCCACCATGGCATCTGCCTACCTGCCCCATGCCAGATTTTGGGAGAATGAGGCTAAGCAATTTAAGGGAGCTAACGCAGAGATATGAATAGTAAAAACAGTGCTCAGTAGCAAAAGCTAAAGCTCATTATAACTTGTCAGACAAAACCCAGAGGCAGTAAAAAGTTTTATGAGTTACTTGAAATTCAATGAAAGCTTTTTGTTGAGTTTCCTGATTTTAAAGGTTAAAAGCTCCAGCACAGCTCTGCCACATTTGCTCTTTTGGGACCAAGGATCCAAGCCTTCCAGAACCTACAGATACAGACCTGCCATGGGATGGGAGATGGACAACCTACAGCTGGAAACCAGTCCGCAGCTCCTTGCTATGCCACGATTCCCCAGGACCTCCAGGACATGGTGAGCACTCCGACTCCTGCAGAAATCTCAGCTCTGGCGACTTCACAGTCCAAATTACTGGCTGCCCAGAAAGGTCCTCCATAACACACTCCCACACACACCCTCAAGTTCATAGGCTTCTTAGTGTACAAGTGTTGGCATGAACCCCCTGAGATCACAACCCTTGAGCCACCTGAACGTTACCATCAGGGGCTGGAAATCTCTTGGCTTTCAGGTTTCACAGGCACCACAGTATCAACACTGCACACTGATATAAGAGAAACATCACAATCATTTCTTTAAATACTTTCTTCTGCCTCCAACAGATTTGTAACTAAATAGAGAACACTAGGTATCACATAGCTTCGAAACAGACCACATAAGGGAGAATTAAACTATGCACAGAGTAATACTAGCAAAGGAACAGAGAGAAGTTATTTGTATAATACATGAACACAGTACTTAGATGTTTCAGGACAACCCCTGTAAGCAATTTTGTTTTATGTTATGAATACCTTGGTTATTTCTAGCTCCCAAAAAATAGGAGGGGTTGCCATTGGTAGCATTCATTGTCTTTACTCATACAACTCAAACCCAAATCCTCTTACCAAGCAGTGCTTCAGTGTTCCCTTCAGACAAGGAAACAACACAAACTTCTGGTTTTGAAGATGGGGGTATATTCCTTCCCCATTAATGCCCTGTCACGGTTCTTGTGCCCAACATTACAGCCATAACCATAGAATCAACGTTTTCAAGATAAGTCTTAGGCTATGCTCACATCAGCAAGAAGTGTGACATGAGAACCCGACTTGTAGAGCAAGACATTTGGCACTAAGAATCCAGCTTTCACTCTGCATGCATTAAAAAGGGCCATACTTCAAACAAAATCTTACCTGGTCCAGTGGACTGAATACTTGCCAAGTAGCCAAGTCACACAGGATGTATGTCCTGCAGTTTAGCTTCATCAGAGAAGAACCCCATTCATGCACTGACACCAACATGTGATGCAAACTGAAGTGTGAAAAGCAGGGAAGACTCAGAGATTTATTTCAAGAGCATTCAACTGACCCAAGATAAAAATGGTAATGTAGGTGCACCCTTGTTCTCCCAACAGCTTCCCACACCAACCGTATCCCTCATCACTGTGGGAACATGCAGCACTGAGATAAGATCCATTCAGATAACCCTCACTCCAACTAAGGTCAGTTTAATTCTTTTCAGGCTTCAACATCTATTCTCATGATACTAACTTCAATATTGTCCTGGCTGCAGCTGGGATAGAGGTAATTTTCTTCCTAGTAGCTGGTATAGTGCTGTGATTTAGATTTAGTACGGGAATAATGTAGATAACACACTGATGTTTTAGTTGTTGCTAAGTAGTGCTTACACTAAGTCAAGGACTTCTCAGCTTCCCGTGCTCTGTCAGCGAGAAGCTGGGAGGGGGCACAGCCAGGTCAGCTGACCCAAACTGGCCAAAGGGACATTCCATACCATATGATGTCATGCTCAGTATATAAACTGGGCGGAGTTGGCCGGAGGGGACGACCAGTGCTTGGGGACGGGCTGGGCATCAGTCAGCAGGTGGTGAGCAATTGCATTGTGCATCACTTATTTTGTATATTCTTGTAAAATCATTATTATTATTATTATTACTATTATTATGCCTTCCTTTTCTTTCCTATTAAATTGTCTTTATCTCAACCCACAAATATTACATTTTTTTTCCCAATTCTCTCCCCCATCCTACTGCAGGGGAAAGTGAGCGAATGGCTGTGTGGTATGTAGCTGCCTGCTGGGTTAAACCACAACAGTCCTTTTGGCACCCAACATGGGCTTGAAGGGTTGAGATAACGACAGATCTGACCAGAGCATGTTACAACAAATTTGTTACAAGCATTCATTATATTAGTTTAGTAGTTGCTGGTCACAATGTTGATTTAGTTGCTCTCGAAGTCGTATTGGTTCTCAGAGCTGTGTTACGTAACACCATACTTGCCGTATATACTGTTTATCAGTATTTATGTGCTATTTATCACCTCTGGGTTAAGGTTACCGCTTTGCTGTACTGTGTTAATACTGGCTTATAGTATGATAAAATTATTGGTTGTGCCACCAACCTGGTATTTGTACTCAGCATTGTCGTCACCTATGTACTTTGGGAGCCATCTATTGGAAACTATTAATAATTACACTTTTTACTTTTTCTCCTCAGAGAGCCAACCTATGGGGCAGACACTTTCCTCCATCTTCCCTTTCTCCTTCAGGCTAGTTACAACAGCCTTTGAGAATTTTGAATATCCTTGGGATGTTCAAACCAACATTGTCCTATTGCTATGTTTCCTGAATGTGGTTCAGGTCTTGTTTAGGGTTAAACAACTATTTAAGAATACCATCTACCCCTGCCACAGGCACTGCAGCTACTCCAGCCCCTGTGACAGGCACTGTAGCTACTCAAACCCTGGCAACCGGCACTGAGGCTGAACCAGAGAACCAACCCGTGCTGGTATCAGTTTACCCCTATACACAAGAAGAAACACACAACAAAATCAGCTTGTTTAGTAAGGGATGAAGATGAACCAGGGCCACTATGAGAACAGGAGAAGAGGCAGAACCTATAAATGAGATGGTAACCACGCGATCCCTATCCCTGAGTAAGCTGCGAGATATGCGAAAAGATTTCAATTGTAGTCCAGGTGAGCACATTATCACCTGGCTGCTCCGATGCCAGGAAAATGGGCCCAGTAGCCTGGAAAGAGGGGGCAGGGAAGCCAAGCAGCTGGGATCCCTTTCTAGGGAAGGAGGCATTGACAAAGTGATTGGAAAGGGGCACAAGCCCTCAGCCTCTGGAGGCGACTCCTGTCAGGCGTGAAGGAAAGGTATCCCTTCAAAGAAGGTGTTATATGTCACCCAGGCAAGTGGACCACCATGGAGAGATGTATCCAGTACCTGAGGGAATTAGCCATGCTGGAGGAGATTTATGATGACCTGAACAACGAGCGGTTATCCAAAGATACAGGTGAAGTCAAGTGCACATGACCCACGTGGCAGAAGTTTGTTTGGAGCGCACCATCATTGCATCCAAACTCATTGGCAGTAATGTCCTGGAAAGACAGAGAGGAACCAATGGTGGATGAATTGGCTGGCCAACTTTGGCAATACAAAGAAAGTTTCTCTTCCTCCCTACAGACCTGCATCTCAGCTGTGGAAAAACTGTCCGAAAAACTGTCCTGGGAGTTCCAGGAACTCAAAGAGGATATGTCCTACTCCCCACCTGTATGGACCAGTATCTCAGCCACTGGGAGTAAGCATCCCTCTGCTCAAGAGAGAGGATATAGTGAATACAGACCATGGGCCACCCTGTGGTTTTACCTGCGTGACGATGGAGAGGACATGAGGAAGTGGCCTTGGAAAACCTACCTCAACCCTAGAGGCACGGGTATGTGAGTTGCAAGGAAAAACAATCACAAAAGTGTGTTCTGCTAGGAAAACTGCTGCTCCAGTTTCCAGGGGGCAGTTCCCCAGACAGAGTAGAAGGGCTGATTTAACTTCTGATCTTAATAAAGGGATTTCTGATTTGCCTTTAAAAGAAGAATATCATGACAAGGACAAGGGGGGCCCTGCCTCCAGCCAGGTGGAGGAAAGGGACAACCAGGTTTACTGGACTGTGTGGATCCGAAGGCCTGGCACATCCGACCCACAGGAGTACAAGGCTGTAGTGGACACTGGTGCACAGTGCACCCTAATGCCATCAAGCTATAAAGGGGCAGAACCCATCTGTATTGCTGGAGTGACAAGAAGATCCCCACAGCTAACTGCATTGGACGCTGAAGTGAGCCTAACCGGGAATGAGTGGCAAAATCACCCCATTGTGACTGGCCCAGAGGCTCCGTGCATCCTTGCCATAGACTACCTCAGGAGAGTGTATTTCAAGGACCCAAAAGGGTACAGGTGGGCTTTCGGTATAGCTGCCTTGGAGACGGAGGAAATTAAACAGCTGTTTACCTTGCCCGGTCTCTTGAAGGACCCTTCTGTTGTGGAGTTGCTGAAGGTCAAAGAACAACAGGTGCCAATTGCCACCACAACAGTGCACCGGCGGCAATATCGCACCGAGACTCCCTGATTCCCATCCGTGAGCTCATTTGTTGACTGGAGAGCCAAGGAGTGATCAGTAAGACCCGCTCACCCTCTAACAGTCCCATATGGCCAGTGCGAAAGTCTAATGGAAAGTGGAGACTAACACTAGACTACTGAGGCCTAAACAAAGTCACTCCACCACTGAGTGCTGCCGTGCCAGACATGCTAGAACTTCAATATGAACTGGAGTCAAAGGCAGCCAAGTGGTATGCCACAACTGATATCGCTAATGCATTCTTCTCAATCCCTCTGGCAGCAGAGTGCAGGTCACAGTTTGCTTTCACTTGGAGGGGTGTCCAGTACACCTGGAATCGACTGCCCCAGGGGTGGAAACACAGCCCTACCATTTGCCATGGACTGATCCATACTGCACTGGAACAGGGTGGAGCTCCAGAACACCTACAATACATTGATGACATCATCGTGTGGGGCAACACGGCAGAAGACATTTTTGAGAAAGGGAAGAAAATAGTCCAAATCTTTCTGAAGGCCGGCTTTGCCGTAAAGCAAAGTAAGGTCAAGGGACCTGCACAGGAGATCCAGTTTTTAGGAATAAAACAGCAAGATGGACGTCATCAGATTCCAATGGATGTGATCAACAAAATAACAGCCATGTCTACGAACTAACAAAAAGGAAACACAAGCCTTCTTGGGCATTGTGGGTTTTTGGAGAATGCATATTCCAAATTACAGTCTGATCATGAGCCCTCTTCATCAAGTGATCCGGAAGAAGAATGATTTCAAATGGGGCCCTGAGCAACGACAAGCCTTTGAACAGATTAAGCAGGAGATAGGTCATGCAGTAGCCACTGGGACAGTCTGAGCAGGACAAGGTGTAAAAAATGTGCTTTACGCTGCAGCCGGGGGGAATGGCCCTACCTGGAGCCTCTGGCAGAAAGCACCAGGGGACACTCAAGGTCGGCCCCTAGGGTTTTGGAGTCGGGGATACCAAGGGTCTGAAGCACACTACACTCCAACTGAAGAAGAGATATTGGCAGCATATGAAGGAGTTCGAGCTGCTTCAGAAGTGGTCGGTACTGAAGCACAGCTCCTCCTGGCACCTCGACTGCCGGTGCTGGGCTGGATGTTCAAAGGGAGGGTCCCCTCTACACATCATGCAACTGATGCTACATGGAGTAAGTGGGTCGCACTGATCACCCAACGGGCTTGAATAGGAAACCCCAATCGCCCAAGAACCTTGGAAGTGATCATGGACTGGCCAGAAGGCAAAGATTTCAGAATATTGCCAGAAGAGGAGGTGACACGTGCTGAAGAGGCCCCACTGTATAATAAACTGCCAGAAAATGAGAAGCAATATGCCCTGATCACTGACGGGTGCTGTCGTCTTGTGGGAAAGCATTGGAGATGGAAGGCTGCTGTATGGAGTCCTATAGGACAAGTCACAGAAACTGCTGAAGGAGAAGGTGAATCGAGTCAGTTTGCAGAAGTAAAGGCCATCCAGCTGGCTTTAGACATTGCTGAACGAGAAAAATGGCCAGTGCTCTGTCTTTATACTGACTCATGGATGGTGGCAAATGCCCTGTGGGGGTGGTTACAGCAATGGAAGCAGAACAACTGGCAGCGCAGAGGCAAACCCATCTGGGCTGCTGCATTGTGGCAAGATATTGCTGCCCGGGTAGAGAACCTGGTTGTGAAGGTACGTCATGTGGATGCTCACGTCCCCAGGAGTCAGGCCACTGAAGAACATCAAAACAACCAGCAGGTGGATCAGGCTGCTAAGATTGAAGTGGCTCAGGTGGATCTGGACTGGCAACATAAGGGTGAATTATTTATAGCCCAACGGGCCCATGACACCTCAGGCCATCAAGGAAGAGATGCAACATATCGATGGACTCATGATTGAGGGGTGGACTTGACCATGGACGCTATTGCACAGGTTATCCATGAATGTGAAACACGCGCTGCAATCAAGCAAGCCAAGTGGTTTAAAGCCTCTGTAGTGTGGAGGACGATGGCTGAAATATAAATATGGGGAAGCCTGGCAGACTGATTATATCACAATCCCACAAACCCACCTATGGTGACTGTCATATCAATGGTATTACAGTAAGAATCACCCAGATTAATGAAGAACGAACTTTGATGAAACTGAGCAAAGCACAGCAATGATAGAACCAAAACTGGCTTCAGCATGCAACAATCCAATACCACACACCTCTCTCCTGCCATGAAGGACTACTGTCACAGATTAAGCCCAAAGTCATGGACTAAATGAACTCAACAAACATTTTATAGGGATGGCCCACAGACTAAAGGAATGGTATCTGTGTGTTTATATCAAAAGACAGGAAAAGTGGTGGTGATTAATTGGACTGTATTGGAAAGTGTGGGATATGAGCATGACATAGATGGTATAGAATAAGGGGTGGATACTTTCCTGATTTTGGCTGCGATAGAGGTAATTTTCTTCCTAGTAGCTGGTATAGTGGTGTGGTTTTGATTTAGTATGAGAATAATGTTGATAACACACTGATGTTTGAGTTAGTGTAAGCACTACTTAGCAACAAGTCAAGGACTTTTCAGCTTCCCATGCTCTGCCAGGTACACAAGAAGCCGGGAGGGGACACAGCCAGGACAGCTGACCCAAACTGACCGAAGGGATATTCCATACCATATGACATCATGCTCAGCATATGAACTGGGGGGGAGTCGGCCGGGGGGCGGCAGCGATCACTGCTCAGGGACAGGCTAGGCATCGGTCAGCAGGTGGTGAGCAAGTGTCTTGTGCAGCACTTGTTTTGTCTATTTTTATCATTATTTTTCCTTTTCCCTTCCTCTTCTGTCCTATTAAGCTGTCCTTATCTCAACCAACAGATTTTACTTCCCACTCCCCCACCCCGATTCTCTCCCCCATCCCACTGTGGGGTTGAGTGAGTGAATGGCTGTGTGGTGTTTAGCTGCCTGCCAGGTTAAACCACAACAAATATCAAAGCCTATGCCTCCCACATGCAGAAGTGATCAACAGTCATTAATCTACACAATCCAATTTTAATTAAAGCAGGCCAAGAAGTCCTCAAACTGTCATCCCTGAACTGTCTTCTCTCTCCATTGCAACAGTAGTCACATTTTAGTTATATATGATGAAAATCCAGACTGGGTAAGAAAAGTTTTCCCAATTTTTTTTTTTTTTTTAACCTGACGACAGAGTGCCCTAAGCTTCCTCAGAGACTTGCACCACACAAGACTACCGCTGAGATAAAGTCATGTTCTCTCATCTTTTTTTTTTCATTCTAAAAATGAATCACAAGAATATGAACTGCTTAGTGCTGCAAGTGCCTGGAGCGAACCTCCTAGACATGCAACAAGACTGTTATCACATGCCAATCCAATATCATCTTTGATTTATTGATGCTTACATCTTTTTTACTAGCAGGAGCTACAAAACACAAAAAAGACTGATAGCCAAATGATTTGGCTTAATATAAAGGAAATACAATATATTTTAAAATGACACACATTTACAAGGATTTTCAATAACATAAATACTCCATGAAATTCTAAGGTAATCAGTTACTGCACATTTATTATTTTAAAAAAAAAACAACCAACTTGATCTACCACCTTAACACTGATGTTATACAGCTTGACTAATAAACTTAAGTGTATCAGTTTTCACTAGAGTGTTCATTTTCTCTTCCTCTTCTCACGTCCAGGTTTTTTAATGTCATCTCTAAGAGGGAAGTACCCCATCCCCAAAAAAACCCCACGCATTTGCTTTTATATAGCACTTCAACACTGTTTTGAGACTTGGTATATATTTTAGTACTGATAATCAACATTTCTCAGGTTATTGCATTTCCTATGGAACACCAAGTCAAAACTTTATTAATTCGTCTGGAGACATATAGGGACTACTTGCTTTTCTTGGAAAGTGACAACACTGATAACCCACTAAAAGAAGAGAATGATTTTTCTAGGCTAATTATAACATGGAATGAATATCCTTTAATAACATTCTTTATTATGAGAATAAATACATAAAACAAACAGAATATATTAGCCACATTTCCTCATATACATTCAGAATATAACAAGCAGCTAATAGGCATAATCATCAGAACTAGTTGAACAAACAAATTTTTACTAAGTCAACAACACTAGAGGAAAGCTGGAAAGTTTATGCACTAGTAGCAGGCAAAGAACATGTGATTTCAGTGTTTCCTTGATATTAAAGGCAAACATATTGTAGTTATAAGCATGAATTGATGGAAGTGTTTAGCTCCGTGCGGTGGCCGTTTGAGGTTGTTCTGACTGCAACTGCTTTCCAAGGTATTCCCTGAAATACAACAAAAAATTAGACTGAGAAACATTCTGGAAAGTGAGGACTAAGATAGTGGTGGGAAGTATGATGTAGAGAAAAAGGAAAAAGCTTTAAGCTTAGAATTATTCTTTCAAATAATGTCTATTGTCAATAGTCAACTGGAGCTACTATGAGCTTTAGGTATCCATCATCTACCCCTCTGAAAATAAGGTACAAACCTAACATCAACAAAACTGTTTGCAAAAACAAAAAGCCCAGTGGTAATATTTAGAAGTCCTGGCAACTGCTACAGAACACCCACGAAGCCCACAAGTTTTGCTTGTTGAATATACATATTAGAAGCTGTGGCAAAGTATTTAAAAGGATCTCTTCCCATTACCCAGCTGCATGAGCGCAAGTAATCCCGATGGACATACTGGCAATTTAACCCATAGGCTAGCAAAATAGACACTGACTGAAGAACTATATGTTCAAGGTGGAAGAAAAGCTATTCAAGCCAGGCCCACTGTATACCAACACCTCCCTTAAGTGTTTTCCTCACCTGTATTTTGAAGTGCACTAAGTCACTTATTTTATACCTGTCCTCTCAACACCAGAACAAACACCCTCCCAAATTCTTAGCATTTGCCTTGAGCAACAATATCTAAATTCTGTGGAAAAATACTGCACAATTCTTCTGAATGTTCCTATCTTTCACTGTCTCCTGTGAAAGCAGCTCAACACTTCAGAGCCACAAAGAAGCTGAAAGAGGTCTTTAGTAATATCTGGGTTGTTGCTTGTTACAGAAAATGAACTTCAATAATTGTACCACTGTATCAGCTGAAAGAGGTTTCAGGACCTGTGAAACGTAGGCAGTTTTTTTCCATTGCTGATCATACACTTAGCACCACAGTTTTTCCTCACTACACAGGTATTTCAACCTACACAGGTTAAACATTAGAAGCAATTCAGAGAAACGATGTTCAGAATAAAGCCTTTAAAAAAAAAACCCAAACAACTAACTCAAGAGTATGCATTTCTGCTTTATTAAGAAAAGAAAAAATATCCGTTCTTATTGCACATTTCAAAAACTAGTTTTCAGTTTAGTGTCCTGTTGTACGGCTATTTCCTATGCATTACAATTCCAATCACACAATGACTTTAGCATCACAACTGTACCACCCAACAGCACTTTTCTCAGTTTTAAAGTTAAGTATCTAGAACAGCAAAATTCCTATGAAGTATGTTAATTTCAAACTCCACTAGCAAAGAAAATAATGCATAATTTGTATGCTGAGCCATACATTACGATTTAGCACCTTCCTTCACAGCTTTATCAGGTGTTGCTGCAGGGTCACGGTATTTTAATGTTTGGGCTGCACTCAATAAATACGACTCTTGACCATAATAGGCAGGTTACCACCCTCAAAGTAGAGACTCCTGATGGCAAAGAAGGAAATGAGCTGCTCTCTTGTGGTTTTGCAGGACTCAAAATTCTGCTACCAAAATAAACAAAATTTGACAGCCATCCAAAAATACAGCCAGCAACTATGGAAGAGCTTCCGAACTCAAACCTCCTTCTGCTCCCTTAGTGTGGTGGTTTTTTTTTTTTCTTTGTGTCATGCCTATATGCATGTACTGATTCTAGTATTTCTCCTCTGACATCCAGCCTTGAAAGCAACTGACACTTACTGCATACATGGCTCTGCTCATAGCATCACAAGTTAGTTATTCTTAAAGCACATGAACTATTAAAGCACATGAACTATTTTGAATGTGAAATTCCTAAACAATTACTTAGAAGTAGGAAAATCGATCAAGCTAACAATCCATAACAGTAAGACTATTGCATAGCTTACACTGCTTCAGACGCATGCTCAAGGCTTACTAAAATCCAACCCCAGTGCAGTGTATTCAGCAAAAATCTCTGAGGGCAGAGCAGTAGCATATTTTGTAGGTACTTAGTGCCTTAACAGACATATTCAACTTCTAAGGACATACAGTAGATAGTACAGTATCTTCCCTAGAAACCTTTTATTTCAGTCATTCATTTGCAGGTGTGAGATTTAAGTCCAGGGACAAGGAAAAGCTCTTATCCCTTTTCCCCATAGAGAATGAGTATCTGCAGTTGCTGCTATACATTGCCATGCTGCAAACCCAGCTGAAAACCCCATACTGTTCCAACCCCATCACTTCTTTAGCCACCACCAAGGGCCCCTGAAATGCAAAAACCTTGTCCCACCTGACATTACAAGTACCAGTTAATTTTCTATTTGGTTTTCATTTCCAATTGAGTGTCACTGCTTAACCTAGGACAAGTTCTTGCACGGTCTATGCCAGATGAGAGGGATTGGCAAGAGACAGATAGGAGGGATTTTGACAGCTTCTCAACACGGAGCTTTCATGTGCAGCCTTTGGAGAGCAGACTGATAGGTTATTCTGCCAAGTCTTTGGTCACCATCTTTTCCCATCTTCCATGAAAACTCAAGTTACCAAGGGTAGCTAAAGTAGGCCCCTGTTCCCCCTCTGTTAAAATACATACTAAAAGAACAAGAAGATTCAAGTATATTTTTTTACATATTGGTATTTCATCACATCAGGAGGTTAAGTAGCACTGTAAGCTTCAGTGTTCACACAAATTGGACACACGTGTCCATCACTATGCTCTTACAAATCAAGTGTAAGATTTTTTTATTTATCCTGCAGTGTTACTTACTTAAATCTTCAGAGAAAAACTGGGATTTTAGAATTACTGTTTACCCCACAAAATTAAAATTACCTTTAAGAATGCAAGTATTCAACACATTGCACTATAAGAGCATGTACAATGAAAGAAGCTGGCTAGATGTTGTCACCAAGATAACAAATCACAAAATATTCAAAACAGCATCTGACAGATTAGAAATGCAGGCTACAATGGAAAGTAATGAGGTATTTTTAAAATTACACGCTATAAACCCATGAATTGGACCACTTCTTCCCATTTTAAATTTGTTAGTCCTTCCTTAATAACCACAGAGAAAGACCACCTTTACTATAACAAAGGTATCGTGGTTGGTCTTTTGCAAGCACATCAAGTTTCTAAGACAGTTGAACGCAGAAGCAAAAGTATACAATATATGAGTGTGGCCACTACTGGCACAGATTCACACATACCCAATCAGCTCCTATTACAGATCAAGACAAAACGTATCCTGCTAACATTTGACATAGCTGAGCTTTGGGGCCTACATACCCGTTGTCTTTCAATACACAATCTTACAAATAATATAATTTTTCCCTTCTAACCAGGCCAAGCAGATCTGCAGGGTGTCACTCAATATGCAGTCTACAACATGTACAAAATTCAAGTACAAAGATGGGGAAAAAAGCAAAATACTGATCTAGCCAACAACAAATTCAGTCACCAATTCTTTCCACTGGAAAGCTGTCTTTTACCTTGAGTAGGCATCGTAATATTTTATATAATATTTGACAAACCAGAAGTAGTTAACATTTTTCCAATAAAAATTCATAAGCTGTCCAGCCATTATATGAAGGTTCATGTTTCTTTTAAATCATTTAAGGAGATGAAAGGAAATGAAATTCTATGTAGCAGAAATCCAGTAATATTAAGCATGTTTACATGTAATGCTTTATTCCTTAACTGCTTTCCAGAAAGGGAAGGAAAGTTACATATGCTTAATGGTGCTCCCTCAAGTCAATAAGCATCTGGAAAAGTCTGTGCTCTCCCACATAGACAGACTTACAGTTAAGCACATCATTTTGGTATACTCCCCATGCTGGGATTGTAGATGTGATCTCCATGGATATTTTTACAGTACCTTGCAACAGTTCGTAGTAGCACTAACTTGGAATCAGCACTAGAAACCACGCAACACAGAACAAGCAGGCAATTCGTCCTCCAGCAGTAATAATCAAGATGTAAAGTACCTTGGAAGTTTAAATTTGCAAGTTTAGCTCTTTGGAACAAGAAGTTTTCTTTCCCCTGGAACAGAAAGGCCTTTATAAAGGTCAGTTTTAGCCCCCTTCTGACTTCCTTCTGCATAAAACCATCCTTGTTACGAAGCAGACGAAGCTGGTCCAGACAAGCTTGCATTCACAGTTAACCGCATTCAAATGTGAAACAATTGATTCAGTATAAATTTACAAGAGCACAAAACATTACCTCTACACTGCAGAAAAGCATCAAAACATGCAAGCGCAGTACATCCCTTTGTAGTTACTCTCTAAAGTCCTCCATTTCTCAACTAAAGCTTAGCTCAACAAACCTTGAAATGCCCCATTCTCTCAATTCCTTGGTCATTCAGAGGTCTGACAATGACGTGTAAGTCATTTCCATTTGCAAATCAATCTTTTTCATTCATATTAGAATAACTAAGTGAGATTCATTCCACCCTAGCAACTTCCTCTTTTACAGGCCTGATCTTTAAACACATGTTTTTGGAGGTATCCAAAGTGCTTTTTCCAAGAAAAGGAAACTTAGAGGTGAATACATTAACTTGTTGCATCTCAAATCCTTATTCCAATTTGTTGCTTCATTCAGTTTAATTTAATTGGGTTTGTTGGCATATGAGAGACACTGGCAGCCTCAAGCTGAGATATACTTAAGTGTTATGGTAATTGCAACAAATGCTTAAAGGTCATTTAGGAAAAGGCACAAGGAACTGATACAACATATAAGCTACCAAATTCAGCGAGTATGGAATAAGGAGGTAACTGCAAATTGGCACAAGACCTTACCTGAAAATTTTATACTGGTTTTCAGATTGAGCAAAGGACACTGTCAACAACAGACAATCTATGATAGCTGGGAAAGTTTTAAGGTACATACAAATTTCTAGAGGTCATGTGCTAAAATGAACAAGCTTTGCAGTTTAAGAACTACTGCTTTTAGTGTTATACTGCAAATTCCAGTGCAGTTAGATTTACCTGTCCTTTAAGGAAAATTCTTCTTTTTGACAGGCAAGGGAATAAAAGTAGGTGAAGCATAGAAGAAAGGAAAGGTGAAATTTTCCTATTGTCTCTTTTCTAACATTTATCTTAAATCTTGCTTAAATCCAATTTATTAAAGAACTATGTTATCCAGAAATATTTGACAGTCTTGAACATCTGTAATTTCTAGCTTGTCTTAGCAGACTGAGGTTCTTAAGAGGCAGAATGCTTTCCTTTGACAAAGAACAATATAAAAATATTTATTTTCCTCTTCTCAATCCAAACAAACCTAGAGTCCCATGCTTTTGAAAGTGAAAATTAAAAGCTAGTTCTAAAGAAATTCTTCCCCTCATGAAAAAGTGCAGAAGTATAATAAAGCTACAATACATCTGCCACATGACTCAAGCAACTCAAAAGACACTGCCAACATACACTCTTACAGACAAATCATAAATATGAGACAACCAATTTAAAAGGACAGGCAGCAGAGGTAATAGTTTGAACAGAAAGAACAGATTTGCCATCTTTACATTGCATTTCTACTATGGGTCTAATAACCTGGATTTGTTGACAGAGACAGACCAGTTTTAGTCATTTATTGCAGCTTCATAATTAGGTATTTGAGTTACAAAATTGATATATTCCCATGTCTAAGCAGGCTAAACTGTCTCTTGAAAGAATTGGTCTTGTAAGTGCTACATTGCTGCTAAAACAGCTCCACAGATGTGACAATCCCTGGAACCTTCTGAGCAGCAGGCATGAAGTGGCAACACCAGGACAAAGTTGCAACCATCTCTCAAATCCCCAGGTAATCCAGTGGGGGACAAAGCTGGCACAACCACCCTTGAACCCAATCCAGCTGTGTACACCTGCTTTTCTCACAGGGCACTCACCCAGGCATTCTGGTGAGACAGTATTTTTTGTTCATTTAACTCAAGTTAATTGTTTTCTGCTAATAAGCTCCCTTGAACCTGGTTACTGCAGTGTCACATTAACACTAGTGGTGGCCAGGAGAAAGGCAGGCGGAGCTGGAGAGGGGCCACAACAGATGCATTTGCCTTGCTACAGAGCCACAGTTATGGAAATCAGTAAAGAAAATAAAGAAACCAGGCTCAAATTAAACCTGGAGCTACGTTAATATTTGGTTCCTGAAATATAATATTAACATGTCATAATGCTGGATCAGAAGTTATAAAATAGTATATAAAATATGCAGTGGTATACCTAAAATATATACTAGATATATATTTTTTAAAATATAGAATATATATTTTATACATTACATGCACTGCTCTTCACAGAGGTAAACAGAAATAGTACAGCTATGAAAGTAGTAAACTAAAAAACAAAAAGAGACATCTTCCTGGAGAGTTGGGCTGAGAAGACTGCCCAAGCTGGACTGCTACCATGCAGGAAAACTTCAGTTCTCTTCTGTCACTTGTTTGCTCTACACAGTTTTCTTCCCTGACTAAGTGAATTAATACAATATGAAGTATTTCAAGAAAAGAAAAAAAACAACCACACAGGTGTTAAAGATTATAAAATATTTGTCCATTATACCAATGCAGACCATAAATAGTGCTGAAGGCAAGGCAGCACAAACAAACAACAAAACCAAAGAAGAAACAAATGTATGCAACAGAATCAAAGCTACTCTGACCAAACGGTTTGGGCCGCCACCACATCATGAAATTGAAGTTTTTATAAGTGATCTTCTTTTCAGCAGAACCATGGTGATTTTCACCGTGTATCTCCTTGACCGATACATGTGGCCTTGGATCTCAAGAGAGAGGAGATATTGCAAAAATCTCTGCAATCCTCAATATTTAGTGTAAGGGATTCCACATAATGCAAACAGGTAGAACAAAAACAAACTGTTAAGATGAACAGCATCCAGGAGATTTTTTCACCTTAATTATTCACAGTAAAGAGACATTCAACACTCTGATGTGCACACTAAAACTAAACAGCCTGAATAGTTGAGCAGAGGGGTTATAAACATTACATGAAAGTTAATTTTTGTTCATATGGGGCCTGTCTTCAGCGAAATGCAATAATATTAATAGACAACCTACAGATTATCTCCTGATTACTAGAAACATTATTCATAGCATGGTTTACAGCCCCCCTTATAATGTGAAATGCAAAATTAATGTGTGTCTTCAGACTGAGACACTGCAAGAACCTCCTTTTCACTCAGCAGCTTCCCTTCAGAGAGGATTCTCCATTTTCTGGAAGAGTAATTCCAGACTTCCAGTTCACAACTTTACATACAAGCTATAAAGAAACAGCAGATCAATGAGCCCCTATTACAAGTCTTTTACTCAAACATTTGATTAGATTTTTAAAAGAAAAACCTATTAAATTCAATTCAATATATGCCTTTATTAGGGAGACATGGTATAAGTCATTTTACACCTTTACGATGCACTATGAGCTAACACTTAACACAGAGCCATTCTGTGAATTAAAAAGAACCAACTTGACTAAACCATGCAACTTGGTTTGAAAGTGGTTTTATATTTAATCGGAAGATTTAGTTGTCACAATGAACAGTGAGCAAAATGCTTTCGACACTAAAGAGCTTTAAGGCTGCAGAGAATATTTCGGAATGACTGATATAGGAAAATTTAGTTTAAAGTAATGGTAATCAGAAGTGAAACTATCAGAAAGTTACTCCTTTGGTGACATGGTTTTTCAGCACAGCACATGAAAACAAACAATTTCTTTGAAAAAAGAAAATGCAAAAATGAGCAGGATGTTAGATATTTGCAAAATATTTGCATCACATTAACAGAAGCTCAAGAAATATTAAAGTGTGTTTTACAAACGGCGTAGATCTCATGACAGACAACACGATCACAGTTTGAAATTCCAGAGAGCATATGCACATTACAAACCACAGTCCCTACCTGTATGGAATGAGGCTTTACAAGAATACATATTTATGTTCAAATAAAAAGATGGAGCACTCACACTAGATATCAAGTGTGCCTATAACTAATTGGATTTTTGCCTAACTTGTCTCATTCTAGCTAGGAACTGTCCTCTTAAAAAAAAAAATAGTTTTTATCAGGGACACAATCTATCTTCTCAAACTTTTCAGTTGGCTAACTTCTGTTAACTACTAAAAAGGAATTGTATTGATGATGAAGGCTAAGAAACAGGATAAACAAATACCATGGATTGCGTTATCATATAGGCATTGTTTCCTAGATTTAAGCCTACTCTATTAAGCGTTACACATCTGAGTGTTGGGATGGGGGAAACAAAAAAAGAGGGGGGGCGGCCAGGCAGGCAAACTTCATGGCTGCCAGTTAACTATCTTTACAACTTGCACTTCTCACTACCAAAACTAAGCAAGGTACAGAAGCTATCTTAGGAGATATGTGGGCTTTGGAGAACAAAGTTTATACCAAAGAATAGTGACAAATGCTAACTCTATAGAGCAACAGCTTCTAAATATAGCATACTGCAAATCCTAGGCAGTTTCAGATTTTTTAGTGTCTCTCTGCATAACTAGTCATTTTAAAAAATGGAAAGCAAGTAATTTTGTCTGGGATGTGTACTCTGAAAATCATATATGAATCTGTTGCATATTCAAAGCTTATCTGAATTTGTGGCTTCATTCAGTATGCCGTTTATTAATTTTACTTCCAATACCATACTTGATCGTGCATCAGTGATGCATCCTAACTCCTCCCATCGTTTAGCATCCTCCAACATACTCATACTCTCCATGTTGGTATCAATTCATTGAAGAGCCGTTTATTCTAGAAGTCTGCCTGTTTAACGGAGGTTTATAGCTCAGAGCCTGCACACGTGAAAGGATCCTGGGGAGATTAGGCATCATACCTGAAGCCAGAGGTAAGAGATGCAATCTCTCGCTAACAGCAGCTCACTACTAAGGCATAAGCAGAAAGGTGGGGCAACACAGTCCAGTAGTTTAGTCAATGGGAGCAAATGCCAAAAGATGCTATGAGTTCTGCCATTACCCTGACTCAGTCAGAGGAAAAATAAACAAGTTTGCAGTCAGATCCACCATGGTTTCAGTAGCACTTGTATGAATACTGAAGAACTTTTGCCCTATAGAGGTTAAACCACCGCATGTTACTTTACATTTGCATGAACAAAGAGCACACATGATCCACCTCTGCACGTCTCAGCTAGAATGGATGTTGTAACAATTCTCTCTTATTTCTGACCTCTGGTCTCCGACTCCCAACAGCACTGATGCTGACAGAGGAAGAAAAAAGTAAATATGCTGCACTTACTACATGAGTCAGGAGCAAATTTCCCTGGGCCTAACCCGGCTAGAAGGCAAGCAAGTGGTGGAAACTAATGCACTATATTCTAGATGACCAGTAAGGTCATAAATAAATTACACATTAAATACAGAATATCTAGAATTCACGTAGCTCTTCATCTAGCTCTTATTTTAGTGAAATAACAGAAGGTTGGAATTAACCTCTTTAGAATGAAACCAGGAGAATATAGGTTCACAAGTCAGAGAGAAGATTATTCCCACTGCTCAACCTAAGGCACTGAAGCTGCTCTGCACTGCCCTGAAAAACAACCTACTTCTCTCTGTTGTTCACAGAAGGAACCTGGGCTTCTAAGTGTAGGTGCTTTGAGTCACAACATCCCATCTCTCAAGTTCAATAAAATGTTGTGCCATGAAGCATATGAAAGGCACATGCTTCATCTGTAGAGATTAACATATTGGGTTTCTTTAAAGTGATATATGTAAGTGCTGTCAGTTTAGAACTTATTTGATTCTTTCAAATCTGCATCATTAAAAACACTGCTCCAACCAGCATTAGGTTCCAAAAATCAGTTCCTAATACTGAAATGGTCAAGCTGGGTGTTGCCTCTGAACACCAGCAAAGACAAGGAATAAGGAGATGATATTTATCATACATAGTTAAAGCACAAATTAAAAGGGACACACAAAAAAAAATCTGCCATCCATCATTGCCATGCCAAACTCCCCCATCTGCCAATAACAGGTTTTTTACCATCAGCATGGGGTGCCACGACTAATACGGTTATAGTTCAAGCGAGATTAAAACACAGGATAAATTACCATTTAAAGACATGAAGTGATGCTAAAAAGATACCTTCGCTCCCTGCTTCATCAAGTACATGATCATTTAACATGCAAATATAACTGGAATATTTTATTTGAACTTACCTCAGCTGAAAAGCTGACAGCAATTACTGCTTTTGCCAACCTAGTTTCACCATTAAACAGAATGCCTGACAGTCTGATTTCCCCCTATTTATCCCTGACTTCAAAACCCCTAAGGAAAAGCCAGTTGAGCAGCCTGTAATGAACTATTCAAATTACTTAGGAGTTAATTGTCTCCACATTGAGTTATTAGCAGTCTAATGATACAGCTGTGTTTTAAGAACACCACTTCAGCTGCCCCATGACACTCCCTCAGTTCAGGTACCAGAAGTTTTCCTTACTCTGCTGCTTCAGGCACAGCACTTGCACCAAAGCCTCAAGCTGGCAGAGCAAGCCCTTATTTGCTCATCCTTCTCTTGGTTAGCCTCTGGTTCTAGGAAGAGCCTGACTACCTCTATCATGCATGTGTCACAGGTGGTAATGCAGAGTTGTTCCATGCCAGTTAAATTCAAGGAAAAAACCAATTGCTTTGAGTGAAATAACTGGAATACCAAAACACATGGAAGCAAGGGGGAAAACTATTCTTTCCCCAGCTCTGAAGAGCAAGGTAAACAAAACCTTCAATTTGCTGAGTAATCTATGTTATGACAAAGCAAATCTAAATAAGTAGGCACTTGAACTGCATTGTGCAGCAGTCAGGGGATTCTGCTCTCTCTTCTCCCCACACAAGCTATGAAACGGAAATGCTCCTGACACACATCAAAAGCCAGATCTATACAAAGACAGATCTAGCTTCCCACATACAAACAATGGGTCATTTCCTTAGCTCAAGCTATCTCATGTCCATTCCAGGGGGGACACTATTGTCCTTGGTTCATATTTGCCAAAGTATGTCCCAGAGGCTTGTTCCAATATGAATTAAACAAGAAAGTATTCCCTACAGAGATGACAATATGAATCTGAAAGCGGCACTAACAAACAGATCCTTTTTATTGACACCTCTGAAGATCTGGAACTAGATGTAATGGCAATCTCCCTCAGTCTCAAGTCTAAAGGTTCACAAACTGTGAAAAGCAAGCACAGAAATGTTCATGCCATTAAAAAAACAAGACAAATCTAGAAGACCAGATGTGATATTTTTTAAAATTAGTATGCTTAAGCTAAAATTGAGAAAAAGCCAGGTTAAGCATCCAGGAAAACTTTTACTACCAGTGAGGTTTGTGCTGGAGAAAGACCAGAGTTTTATGTTTTTATTACCAGACTTCCAAGACATCAGAACACACATGAAATAAGACCTGTCTCCCCTGCAGAAGGCAAATTCAGTAACAAAGCCTTCCACACTGTAATCTCCATTTAGCTATAGCTGGTTTATAATACTCCGAATGTTTCAAATATATCAGAACAGCATAGTGAGAAAAGAAGCATATCACCAAACTGAGAAGCAGGGTGGAGCACAATATACAGTACTACCCTAAAATTAGGTTGCACATGACCACACGTTTAGTCTCCACCTCCACACAGTCACAAATTCAATGTTATTTACCAAAGTACTCCTTACAGGTGGAGAATGTTAACTCTGGATTTTGTCATAGTAGGTTATTTAAATGTGTGTTTCTCTGCTATAGAGGGTTCCCACAGCATGACAGAGAGAGGAAGCAGGATAAAATGACTATTATAACATGCACGAGAGTTAACTCATTCTTCAGAAAAGGGAAAAAACTAGCTTTGTTTTACAGAAAATACACTGCAGGGAGAGGGGACAGGAGCTTTTTGTCAGCCTTGCTAGCCTGTCTTCTACAGCAAGTAGGTGACTTAAAGAACCTGTCAGAATGTGCTTGATAAACCTTGTTACCCTACCACTTTCACACTGTTAGCCTCATCACTACTCAGTCTTTTAAGAAGATCACATTGTGTTAGAAGTGAAAAAACAGAGAAGTTATAGGTACTTCCAAGCACCAAGCTTTTCAGAAATAAACGGTTGTTTAAGTTCAAAATTAAATTAGTTGTTTGTATCTCAACATCTATGTTCCAATGTACTCAGATGTATTGTTGTATTTTATCTTTCTCTAAGGTAATGCCAAATTGAAGATATGAGCTTTGGTGAAATAATTAATAATCAGATTAAGAATTCCTAATTAGCATTTTTAACTCTCCATGCTTTATGCTTAGCACACCTAATTAGTTTGGCAAGTTATACAAAGTTGTTACGTGAACACTGAAGTTTTTCAGTACTTCAGCCCTTCACTATAAAGGTCCTGTACTCTGTCAGAAAGGCAGCATCACCCACCAGCAAGTTCTGTGGCAGAACATGCCAGGACTTCAAGGGTTTTGGAGCTTTATTAGAGAACTAGTCAACAAACAATGATAGAAAAAAACCTCACTTCAAATGCTATTCTCAGCAACTGATGAAAGAGATACCACTGAGTGATTTTCAACTTCATCTAACAAACCAGCCCACAAGCTTCTGCTACAATTTTTTTGCTCAAGAAAAATTGTACTTGCACCCCTCAAAATGGCAACAGAAAAATAACAGTGTAGAGTGAGGGAAAGGACTAGAGCAAATAACAGCAATGCAAAAGAATGGTCAGGCATACACTTTGCAAAGCAACAGCCAATTAAGTACTTGAAGCATCAACTCTTCCAGCTACATCAAACTACTGATTCCTTCAGCTGAGATGAAGTAAGCTTCCTAAAATACCTATGCACATCCTTAACATTTTGAAGACTGTAGTTTTGCAAGCCTAAATTACAGCTTGTATTAAATATTAAGCAGTTCCAATAAGTTAAAATATTGTTTGAGTTAATTACTCGTGACACTCAATCATCCAAGGTCAAGCTACTCAATTCAACTGCAACAAAAACATAGGGAAAAACTAGCTAAGATCTTACACATCAGCATCATATTGCTCTATCATTTAAGGACTGCAGTCTTACCACATTAAAATGTTATTCCCCCATTAAAGAAGTCTGTCTTGAGTCCTCTCTCCACAGCCTAGTATTTTGTGCTGTTAGTAGTATGTTAAATAATCTTCACATACCAGTTGTGAACCATCAGCTTCTGCACGGCCAGTAGTGCATTATAACGAACTTGTTGGTCTTCATGATGCATGTGGTTCATTACCAGCTGTTTACCACCAAGTTGTTCAATCACTCTGAAAGAGAGGAGGGGAGCAGTTTCTTTGACATTACTTCAGCTTCTGGGTAGCTATCCTATCCAACCTCTTCGTGTTCAAGGCATTAAAAAAGTCACATAATATTAATTTTATTAAAATATTTATGTCCTAACATATACATCTTATTTGACATGTTACAAATGCAGATCTCACACTAACTACTGAAATTTTTTTTAATTGTGGGGGTTTTTTGGCTTTTTGTTTGTTTGCTTTTAAGAATTCACAACATCAGAAAGTGTTTGTACTGGACTCCTCTGTTTGCTACCCACTACCTTCTTCCATAAATTTTGAAACAAACTTCAATAGTCAAGGAAGGAACCCTTTTCAGAGAGAGTTATTTATTTTACCCAGCTTGCTAAAGAACTCAATATTAGCTTAAGAGGATCGGCAGGGTATGGCACTATTGATTATTACTTAGGAGGAGGTAGTGCCCTCCCCTCCATAAATTGATGATAACCAGGTCACTCCATTTTTTGCAAGAATAAAGCCCCAATACAGTCCAGCACTGCCCAATCCAGAAAAAAAAATGCTTGTAATCACACTAACACCTATTAAACCAGCCACCTGGTACCCCTAATAGTGCTTTTTGCCATTCAGACTATACTGGAGCCACAGCCACTCTTGCACAAGATGCAGAGCTGGCTGTTAAGTTACCATTTCCAGAAAAACAGTATGTCTGAGCCGCATCTTTCACTACAAACTTCACCATAGTAGTCAGCCATAGCTTTTTAATAGCTATACCAGATCCCACACAAAATACTGATGAAACTTTGTATCACATCATGAATATATAATTTCTTAAAAAAACTGGAAGGCAACACACTTAAAACCTGAAAAAGTATCACCATCCAGATGACTCTACATGCAGCATTTTGGTCTGTCATAACAAAGAATTCTAGAGAGAATTTGCAAGGAATATATAAACTGATTACTCACCGACTTGCATGTTTTTTTACATCAGTTCTCTCACAAGTCACTGAGTAGTTAAACACAATATCCTGTGAACAGACTATCATTTGCATTACTCTTAACCTGATGCTATCCCACCATTCTAAGCTTGCATTAGCTGTCTGCTTTTATTACTGTTCTTTTCATGGCCAAATTAATGCATTAGTGCTGCACAACACAACATGTTTTTGTAAACTGCAGAACAGTATAAAGACGTAATGTGGAGATGAAAAAGAGAATTTCCTATTTCATTTTATAACTCAGTCAAAACCATCCTGGAGACCACAGGGAATATTATTTCCCAACAGTATTAAAACACATAAGGATGTTTCATACAACAGGAATGCATTCAGAAAACTGCAACTGTTTTAAGCTGGAAAATCCTCACCAAGAACTCAAGAAGTTATTAGTAATAACAGATTCAAGAAAACCTTTATGACTGCCTTACGCTGCCTCAGATTTCTAATCATGACTTAAATATAAAACCACTGCACACAAAGACAAGACTATGAAACACAAACAAGAATTTTTCTCCTCATTACAGGACTGACTTAAACATTGTCAGGAGTTGAAAGGAGGTAAAAAAAGGCATTAAACTCAAAAGCTTCCTTATGCTAGGAGCACACAAGAAACAAAATGAAAAGTTAAAATCCTATAATCAGAAATGGAAATAGAGTATTTCAGATGACAGTACATCACTGAAATTATGGCTGAGAACATGAAGAGTCAAAGAACAGTGTTACCGTTCTTGCATAACGCTGCCTACTGGTACAAATCCTTTCCCAGCCACGTGTTTTAGACCGAAAGGTAAGCAACTGCAAGGAAGGTTCAAAGTGAATCCTGCTCCTTCAAGTTCCAAACTTGCTCAAAACACTACTTTTAGTTCTCTTTTCCCTTTCCTCAATTTCTGCTTACTTTACAGCAGTAATAGAGCCCAGTGGGGCAGTTACAGTACATGCACATCTTCTGTAGGGATTGCTCCCCATAATAACAGTGCACTAAGCCAAAACAGTGGCAATTCAAACAAGTTTCTGGATGCTGAAGAGCCAGATTTTAATGTGACCTATTTAAAGGGAGAAAGAGGAAACAGAAGATGAAGACAAATGAGAACAGTTTAGACCATTATAGCAGAAAATATTAATATAAAATCCACACTACGTATCTAAAAGTAGACCAAGGTGGAAAAGGGAATGTAATTAAGCTGTTTCTGAGTCATGAGCTAAAGGAGGGAATGGGTCCAGGTATCAGTCTCTTGTACATGCAAAACATAAAATCCATGTTCACGGCATCAGGTGATTGAAAGAGTTGATCTAACATAGCAGTAACCCTTGGGCCACATGGAAGTTGTACTGGAGGCTGGTGTTTAGTCTGCGTTTATTTTCAGTGACAGGAAACACCAATGCCATACTTTATTTCTGCTGTTACATTGTCAGAAAATACATGTTGGTGAGGCTCATTAGAAGCCCGTGGTGCTATTGCCTTGAGGACTTGGTCCACAATGTGCAATTTTAAAAGCAAGTTAAAATTACTTAAGCTGACGTTAAAAAAGAGCCAAGCAAAAATGTAGTATTTAGTTTAACAACGATTTTCTTTTGTCAGACAAAGGGAAAGGTTAGCCAGAACTGTAACTCTAGGTCTCCGCTGTGTGCGGCAGGTAAACTCAAGAAGTTTTAGGTTCTAATTCACCTCTGCAACCTTCGAAGGCTGAAGGACAATCCAGTTAAGAGTTGAGGATAAACACTTAAAAGGAAACAAAAAACTATTTAAGACATTTGGATTCTCTTATTCTTCTAAACCAACAAATAGCATCCATTCTCAAAGTGAGTCATGCAATTAGAGTGTGAAATGCCAACCAGGCATGGGAGCAGTAAACAACTATATATCAAAAAAACATCAGGGTAAGAAAATGGCTATTACGTGGGAACTGACACACAGTCCTTAGGTATTTTAAGCTCTTAGTCCTAAAATTGCTGAAGTCATACCTACTAAGCATAAACTGGATTACAAAGGGAATTCTTTAAAAGAAAGAGATTGAGGCATTTTAGTTTGTCCATCAGAACAGAAAGGTAAATAAGCCAAATTCATAAGCAGAAAGCAGCTAAAGTACTAGAATTTGATAGAAGAACATGGGTTAGAATACTATCTAGGACACTACTTATTTGCTGATGACCGCTCCTTTTGAAGGTTGACACGCTTCTGAATAGGTTTAACAGCCTGGGAGCTGAGCAGAGCTGTGGTCCCACCAGCAGTACATTTTTCCAACTACAGACAGACAGATACAGGGCCTGTTTATCCACTCATCCGACTTCATAGCTTTGGTCCAGCAACTGCATGGCCATAGTAGCCCAAGCATTATGGCACATTTGGATAGATGTGTGCAAGCTATTTAAAGAGTATGGCAAATGCCTAATAAAATGGTTTCAGACAAAGGGTAGCTCAAAGCAGGAACAACCAGTATTAGTCCTTCAGCTTTGCCACTTGCAGGCACCAGTAGGAGCTTCCACCTTATTGGAGGGTATCTTGCCTCCCCTCCAAATACCAGTTGTCATAAATCTCTTTTGGAAGACCCAGGAGCTAATTAGCAAATACACAGCACTGCTCAGTACAAGTGGTACACACTGAACACCTCTGACCTTTCTTAGTGAACTTACAAAACAGTTGATTTGTTTCAATAATCTAAAAATATCTTCAGTTCAAGTTGCTTACAAGACTACAAGGGCTGTGAGTCTTTCTAGAGTGAACAAATCTTCCTAGCATATACATGGCATGAAGTTTCAGTCTGTTCATGATTCCACTACTGTCAAGATAGCAGTCTGCACAAGAGGTGTTCATGAAATTCCCAACAAGCCTAGAAGACCATTCTCATCTTCCCCATTAAACCCTATGCAGAAACCAGAAACAGATCGCTTCTTTGCTACAAAAATTAAGTCACATGCCTTTGGGTAACCGATGAGCATGATTCCTGCAAAAACCAAAGGCCCGTTTCTGCTTCAGTGGTCTCTTTATCTTAGAGATGCAATTATTCAGCAAACATCTTTGCTCACAGGTTTTTAAAACAAAGAAAGAAAATATAGCAGTGTCTGTATGTTTTTACAGGAATTCAGGTTTACAATAAACACTTTCACCAAAACGTGTATTTGTGTAGCTAAAAGAAAACAGAGGAGTGATAACTCAATCTGTGCTAACATCACTGAAATTACAATAGCAATAGCAATTGTTTGTGAGAAAAATCTTGTCTCAATAGTCTTAAATCAAAAAACTTAATCATTGTTGAAATAGTTCATCCCTACTGTAAGTCCAGTAATTATAGCCCAATAGTCATAATAGAAGGTAAAAATGATACGTTGATTAAATCCTTGGTAGCTCTTCTAATTTCTTCTGATGCATGTCTTCTGCTTTAGTCTAAACAACTTACTCAAGACATAGGTTCCCTTCACTGTTAAGAGACACCGAAATACATTAAGTCAAAGATCTAGTCTGTATGATATAGTTTGTGTTTTCTCCCCTCCCCAGTGGATTAAACTTAAGCATAACCTGCAATCCCTATGTAGAATATTTTAATATAACCACTAAAACTAACCACAGAAAGTGGCTAGTCTCTTGAGTAACAGCATATTGGCATTTTTCTTACCGTTTCCCACGTGGATAGTGTCGTACATATTCTCCCACATCATGAGCAGCTACAGCCAGCACTTGTGGGTCATCAGAAACCTCCAGAAGCTTAGTCAGGATTCTACAAAAAGATTTGAAACAATCAAGTCCCAAGGTTTGGTCTGAGGATTTGTTTTGGTTCAGGTTTTCTTCATTGTTATTTCTTTAAATCACCGATAACTTAAAATAACAAAGCCTGTAACCATAAAAATACCTTAAAAGTCACCCAAACAGCAAAGCTAGAATAGAACTTTTTCAAAACGTGCAGTAATACTTAAAACAATGGAGATCCTGCCCTAATTACAGATTAAAAGCATTCACTAGAGTGAATTTAGTGAGCCACATCTACAAATACCTGTAACTAAGGTTTACCAAACATCTCTTTTTGTTCATTGGCTTCAAAACCAACAGTTTTGAGTTCAAGGTAAGTTGTACTAACCAAACATATAAATATCTGTAGACTGGGACGGGGTGGGACACAAACACAAAACCTTCACAAGGCCAACGATGCCGCTGCTTCTGTTATACAATAGACCCCAGTCATGCTTGCATGCTGTTCCCAGCTCCTGCAATCAGGATCCTGCACTATGGATTCAGAAAGTAATACGGCCACATTGCTCGTGACACAGCAAGGAGGGTATGACAAGCCTACTATCTATCAGGCTTTCCCCAACTCTATTCCTCTCCTCACGACAGTAGCCTTGGTCAATGCAGGACAGAAGGAAAAAAAGGGCAGAATTTTATGTAGAACACTGTTATACAGAGTCATTTAAAAATTAAAAGGCATCCTAGTAGTCGAGAACAAAGCAGCACACAGAGTCCTTTGCTCTGTGCAACTGTGAACTTCTCCCAGTTCAAGACCATCAACTTTATCTGTGGTCTGAGAAGCAGTTCTGTCCTAACTCAGAGACTGAGATGAAAGCTATACCTTGTAATTGACCCCAATTTCATATATTAGTTATTTTGTTAGCATGAACAGAAATAGAGAGCTGTAAGAATTAGAAAACAGTTTCGCAACTCTTAATATTGTCTTCATTTTTGAATTAAGTAGTTTAATCACTTCTAGTGGAAAACAGCTACCAGTAACACTGTTCTCTAGCCAGTAACGAGGAGGGGGGTTTGGATCTTTTTGGGGGTGGGGGCTGTTTAAAGGAACTATTGTAGATCACTGTCTTTGTGGCATCACAGACACAATAAATTTACGTAACAGTCCCAGAACCAGGAGAGACAAATACAGCGAAACATTGCAATTGCTACAGGAAATGTTAAGTCTCAATACCAACTTCACGTTGCAGTTGGCAGCATCTAAATTCTCTAGGTCTATAACCCTACATATTTAGCAATATGCCCTTAGGGAGGAATTTATCAGACTTGTTTTGGTGAGGTTTCAGGGCAGACTGAAATGCACATAAAGCTCAAGATCAGCTTGCCCTTGCCATGCCTTCTAACATCTCACATGCTCCACTTGACCTGAATTCTGTTAGGTCTGGCTCTTATTAGCAAATACTGAACAGGAAGAATACCATGTATTATCAGTTAATGACAATGCAGTTAAACAGCTAAGAGCTCCTACAAGCTATTTAAGACCTAGACATCTTTTGAGTACATACTTTCAGAAGCCAGCAAATAAGTCCTTGACTCCAGAAGGAAAGATGAGCTTCAGCTTCACTTCATCTAAAAATCTACATCCACCAAACAGTCCCAAGACAAAATAGACAGACTGCAATGTAATGCAGCAAGCCAGATTCAGTACCACAACTTTCAACCCCCAAGTATTCAAGACAGGAGTTCATTACTGAGATCAACAATAACACACAATACAATACTAAGACTAAGGTATGGTAAAAACGTTTTTAATTTTATCTATTAGTATAGCTGTTTTTCAAGTGAAAGCATGAAAAGAGACAACGGCACAAATCTGCATGCAAATTAAGCTAGAGATATGCCCTCTATCATCATCAATACATTTTGACTAGTAAAAGCAAATAAACAATTCTGCTTTTGAACAAAACGAACCATACATGAGTAAAGACCATACATTCTAAAAATAGTAAGATGTTCTGACTTGCTTTCATTCTAGACATTACTTCATGTTGAAATGTAAAACCTGTATTAGATACAGGTCCAGTTAAACACAGAAAATATTAAATAATTATATGATTCAAGACTTGAAAACTTACTTGAGTAGTTCATAATTTTTCTCATTTAGTCTTACAGCATTCTCCCGCCAAAACTTCTCAGACTTGTGTACAGGACTCCACTCCAGTCTTCCTGACTTGAGCTCAGAACTGTACTCATCGAAGGAGCTGCAACACAAAAGATCTAAATCAAATATTGGCTAAGCTTCTATGTACAGAGTTTGAACCGCATGCCCGTGCCTATGCAAGACAAAGCCGGAACACAACTTGCTATGACACATTTGGAAGTCAGCTCTCTGCAGAGCATAAGAGCTGTTCCCTGTCTCAGAGTTCAACACTATAAAAATAAGGAAAGGCATGAAAAGCAAGAGAAAAATTTGTTTTCAAACATACCCCTCCATTCACCCCAAAACACAATTCCTAAAGAAAAAATAGAAGAAAAACCCAAGCCACACAACCACAGCATTTGGGAATTTAATTGGCTGTTTTGCCTGTTTTCTAGGTTTTAACTTCCCCAACCAAGGATCCTAGTCCTTGCCTTTCATCCAATTAAACCTTTGACATGAACTACAACACGCAGTTCAATTTATGCACGCGAGCAAGAACTAGGTAAACACTAGCAAAAACTTGAGTTAATCTGGACAGCAAAATGTATTCTAATCAGGCAGTCTTCAGCTTAGACTGGAACTCCTATAAGATCCCTCTGAAGTCCTCCAAAAGTGAAGATTTATTTTCTATTCAGCCTGTAAATACTTAGGATAGGAAACTTTTATATACAACCAGCATCTCTGTATGCTCTACCTTATCAACTAGCATTTACGTCTCATAATTCTGTATATTATTTAGCCTACAAAAAGAAAAAAGTTTTACCAATGTTTATATAATTGCATTTTTTTAAAGTTCACACTACAAAGCATACCTAAGGTCCTGCACGCTCTCACCAAGCTTGTCCAGTAGAAATTTGATATCTTCAGTTATGTCTTCATCATCATATTTCTGCTGATCCAAATTCTCTAGCTGCTTTAAAACTTTACATTGAATCATGGCAAGAGCATATTCTTGGCGAGTTTCTCTCTCAGTAGATTTCTCTAGCAGATTCTAGGAAAATAAAATTTTATTTATTTTGTTTAAGAACAGACATCTTTGAAACAGAATGGTATTTTTAAGAAATTCTTATTGGCACTTTTTAATTTAGTTAGTGACAGAATTGACCACTTTCTGAAAATAATCTCTCCAAAGTAGTAAAGTATGAGTCTACCACACACTGGCTGCTTTACACCTACATTTAGTAGCATAAATTGCCTAGGACTGACCTTACTACACAGGAGGAGTATTCATATCCGTCACTACAGTAGATGAAGAGGAACTTAAAAAAAAAAAAAAAAGGAAAAAAGGCTCTGTTTTGCAAGGTAGACATAATGCAACTGTATGTGCTGAAATGCACAACCACCACTGCATTCAAGTTTAGGTCACTTTTAGACCTAAATGATGATATGCTACCTTCAATACTAGAAAGTATTATTTCACCTGCTGTGATCATTTTCCACATAAAGTCAGGCTGACTACAAAGACTATTCAAAGAAAAAAGGCAGGCTTAAATCCCAAACCCCAGAGTCTCTGCCATCAACAACTACTTTTATCTGGGATTATAATTTTAGCTTTCTGTGCAGCAATAGCATAAAAGCAGGAAAACATTAAAAAAAAACCAACCCAAAAAACAACCTGAAGTCATCTTTCCAACTCAAGAGTTACCACCTGGATTAGATCAGCTTCTTTTGAATTTGGGAATGTTTCAAACAGACATCTTTATTCAAACAGAAGCTTGCTGAGAAGACTGGAATTACAAGCACAGAATGTAATAGCCAAGTTCCAATGTCATTTATTCATTACATTTCTACTCAATTTAATCAGCTTCAAATTATGTTGTTCAGAGCTAGCCACCTGCACTTTGATAAAGCTGAAAACATGAATTCCTTATAAAAGACAAAGTCCTTAACAAACAGAACATGTGTTCGTATAAATAAGCCTTAAGATCTACTGGAAATAAGCAATGAAATCATATAGAAGCAATTTGACTGCACTACTCTCATTCATGTCACAGAACCATTTCAGTTAAGGTTGCTAAGATATCAGACATCATATTAGTTAGTAAGGCAGAACGCTGCAAATAAATATTTAAAACTTGCACACTGAAAATAAGTCATATTACTGCTTTTAATAGCCACATACAATTAGCTTTAATGTGCAAATAAAACCCATTTCTATTTCAGTAAGAGAACTGAGAAGTAGAAGGTAATTTACAGAAGGTAATGCTAAATTACTTAGAGTTAAAAGTGCTAACGAGAGCAAGAGAAAAAATAATGAATCTTAAAAGACAAAATTCAGCAAGTTCAAGGAGCAGGTAGATAAAGTTTCCAAAGAACTCCTAGTTAAGAGAATTATAGGCAGATGTGGAAGCTACTCCAAATATTACTACCTATCTCATACCATAGTGAGATACGAGAAAATCAGACAGGCAAATGCCCACCTAGAACTCAACCTGGCCGCTGTTGTAAGGGATAACAAAAAATGTTTTTACAAATATATTAACAACAAAAAGAGAACCAAAGAGAATCTCCATCCTCTATTGGACGTAGAGGGGAACATCACCACCGAGGATGAGGAAAAGGCTGAGGTACTAAATGCCTTCTTTGCCTCAGTCTTTAACCATCAGACCAGTTATCCCCAGGGTATTCAGCCTCCCGAGTGGGAAGGCAGGGACAGGGAGTGAAATAAACACCCCATAATCCAAGAGGGAAGGACTTTACAACCTGCTGAGCCACCTGGACACTCACAAGTCTATGGGGTTGGATGAGATCCACCCGAGAGTACTGAGGGAGCTGGTGGAGGAGCTCACCAAGACACTCTCCATCATTTATCAGCAGTCCTGTTTAACAGGGGAGGTCCCAGACAACTGGAGGCTTGCCAATGTCACGCCCATTTACAAGAAGGGCCAGAAGGAGGATCCGGGGAACTACAGGCCAGTCAGCCTAACCTCAGTGATGGGGAAGGTTATTGAGCAATACAACTTGAGTGAGCTCACCAGGCAAGCACAGGACAACCAGGGGATGAGGCTCAGCCAGCATGGCTTCATGAAAGGCAGGTCCTGCCTGATCAACCTGATCTCCTTCTATGACCAGGTGACCTGCTTTGTGGATGAGGGAAAGGCTGTGGATGTTGTCTACCTGGGCTTTAGTAAAGCCTTCGACACTGCCTCTCACAGCATCCTCCTAGAGAAGCTGGAGGTTCATGGCTTAGGCAGGTGTACTCTTCACTGGGTAAAAAACTGGCTGGATGGCCGAGCCCAGAGAGTTGAGGTGAACAGAGCTAAATCCAGCTGGCAGCCAGTCACAAGCGGTGTTCCCCAGGGCTCAGTGTTGGGGCCAGTCTTGTTTAACATCTTTATCAATGACCGGGATGGGGGGATCGAGTGCACCCTCAGTAAGCTTGCAGATGACACCAAATTGGGCAGGAGTGTCAATCTGCTTGAGGGTAGGAAGGCTCTGCAGAGAGATCTGGGCAGGCTGGATGGATGAGAAGAGGTCAGTAGTATGACATTTAACAAGGCCAAGTGCCAGGTCCTGCACTTGGGTCACAACAACCCCGTGCAATGCTACAGGCTTGGAGAAGAGTGGCTGGAAAGCTGCCTGGCGGAGAAGGACCTGGGGGTGCTGGCTGACAGAGGGCTGAACACGAGCCAGCAGTGTGCCCAGGTGGCCAAGAAGGCCAACGGCATCCTGGCTTGTATCAGGAATAGCGTGGCCAGCAGGAGTAAGGAAGTGATCGTCCCCCTGCACTCAGCACTGGTGAGGCTGTACCTCGAATACTGAGTTCAGTTTTGGGCCCCTCACTACAAGAAGGACATTGAGGTGCTGGAGAGTGTCCAGAGAAGGGCAATGAGGCTGGGAAGGGTCTGGAGAACAAGTCTTACGAGGAGCGCCTGAGGGAACTGGGGTTGTTTAGTCTGGAGGAGGCTGAGGGGAGACCTTACCACTCTCTACAACTACGTGAAAGGAGGTTGTAACGAGGTGGGTGTTGGTCTCTTCTCCCAAGTAACAAGCGATAGGACGAGAGGAAAAGGCCTCAAGTTGCGTCAGGGGAGGTTTAGATTGGATATTAGGAAAAATGGCTTTACTGAAAGAGTGGTCAGGCACTGGAACAGGCTGCCCAGAGAGGTGGTGGAGGCACCATCCCTGGAGGTGTTCAAAAAACATGTAGACGTGGCACTTCAGGGCATGGTTTAGGAGGCATTGTGGTGTTGGGTTGACAGTTGGACTTGATGATCCTAGAGGTCTTTTCCAGCCTTAATAATTCTGTGATTCTATATTCAAGCTTTGTATAGTGAAACTGAAGGGATATGTTAGGAAAGTACAAACAGGAACACATGATTAAATAGAATGGATCAGTAAACTACTCAGTGATAAAAAAAATCTTAAAGGTACAAAATGAGTTACAGGTAGGAAACAGACATAAAAGTACAAAAAATGAGGAAGACATTTTAATAGGTAAAGAGAGAAAGTAAGTGATTCAAAGTAGACAGAAGTACCCTATACCTGTTGCTTTACAGAAAAAAATTACATTGCAATTACATGCTTCAGGCAATTAACTTGCCAAAGAGGTGAAAAAGGCCAAATTCAGAGAAATCAAGTAGCAGAGAAGACGTATGCAAGTTGTCAAGACTCATAGCATGCCTTCAGTAATGCACAGGCAGGAGGGATGATTTGAGGAATCATCAAGCCAGTCCTTTACGCAATTCACCTTCCGCCCCGCCCCCAATAAACTGATATTGTCGCCTCTCACAGAGGAAAAGCGCTTTTTTGCCTCTACTACCTATTTTAATTTTGCTTCACAACTCACAGCTCTGACATCTAATTTCTAATCTATTATTTCCTGGCTGCCAGCGTATAACCTCATTTTCATGCCAACACTGGTCTTCAATGTTAGAGAAAGAAGAGAGCTGAGTTAATTTCCCCGAAGCCTGTAAGAGAACCATTTATTCTTTCTTAGCCTTTATTTATTAAAGTAACTGTCATGGTTTTAGCTGGGATAGTTGATTTTCTTCACTGTACCTAGCATAGTGCTGTGTTTTAGACTTGGTATGGAAATAATGTTGATAACACCCTGGTGTTTCAGTTGTTGCTGGGTAGTGTTTACACTAGTCAAGGACTTTCTAGCTTCCCATGCTCTGCCAGGTGCACAAGAAGCCGGGAGGGGAGGGGATACAACCAGGAGAGCTGATTCGAATTGGCCAAAGGGTATTCCATATCATGTGACGTCATGCCCAGTATATTAACTGGGGGAAATTGGCTGGGGGAGGCAGCAATCGCAGCTCGGGGACCGGCAGCGTCGGTCGGCGGGTGGTGAGCGGTTGCAGCACTTGTTGTTTAGTTTTGGTTTTGTTTTTTTTTCCCCCCTCTTCTTCCAGTGTTTCATCTCTCTCTCGCTCATTATTTTCCTTTTCATTATATTAGTATTATTGCTGTTTTATTCTAATTATTAAACTGTTCTTGTCTCAACCCACGAGTTTTCTTACTTTGGCCCTTCCGATTCTCTCCCCCATCCCACAAGGGTGGGGGAGTGAGCGAGCGGCTGTGTGGTGCTTAGTTGCTGACTGGGGCTAAACCACAACAGTAACTTTGCTTCATTTTTGTCTCCTCTTGCAAAATACACTAGATCTAAGAACTAGCAATTATTTCTCCTACTTTTTATGACCTCAGAATTGGAAGAAGTTGAATATAAACTGCTGACCCCTCAACTTTTTTCTTTTTTTTTTTTTCTTCTTCCTCAAGCTGTCTTACTATACATCCCTGCTTAATCCTAACATTAAGGTCCTAAAGTACACCAAAACAGATACATAGTAAGAATAGCCCCAACTGAATACCTCATGCCACTGACCTCCTTCGACAGGATAAATAGCATATTCTTATGATCTAACTTATGCAGAAATTTTTCAGAGTGGCAGATGCTTTTGGCTAGAGAGACCATTTAAGTCACAGTTAGCATCTTCACACAGCTCATTATTGCTGATAAGTAAATCAGTAAGCAACAATTCCCCTCTCCCCATCCTAATTTACTTGCAACACCTGCTACTGAAACACAATCAACACCCAGAAAAAAAATACTTTCCAAGATCTACAACTGCTACTCAGGATACATGTCCTGTTTTAGAACAGGATTACAAGTTGTTATAGCATTCCTGTATTACATAGAAAACACTTGACAAACATGCAGGTAAAACTACGTGCACATGCACAATTAGCATCCATGAACACAAACTGGTACTCTCACAATGAAAACATCACACCTCTGTACTCAGTTGTTCCAAATTATCTTAAATTGGACCAGTGATTTTTCAGGTAACATGGACACAATAAGTCAACTAATCATTCTTACATGGATTTTCTCATTCATCTTGATGGAGCCACCAAGAAAAGATTTTTGGACTGGCAGATAAAAATAATTTCTAGGTCAGTTGGACAAACATATGCATGTTTAAAATAATATTTTTAAATTAAAGCTTTGTAAGGCAAAATTTATCAGGTATAAGTAATGACAGTGTTTTACACTAGTACCAGTAGAAAAAATAATTTTGAACTAAATAAGGGAAATAACTAGTGCCTGTGTTAACATAGGTTTTTTTAGTCAATCTTATTTTAAGCCGACACTGAATAGCAGACATCTATTGCTTGTAAAAGCATGTATATTACCTGTAGCAAAACTCAGTTCACAAAAAAAGGAGAATTAAGCTTTCAATCCAGTTTACTGATATAGTCTAGGAGAAACAGCTGTGCAGCAGCAACATTTGAGACCTACTCATTTGAGAGAGAAGCACAGTGCAATTGCAGTCAACAGACACTTACCCGAAATGCTGCAAGGATGATTCTAGTTACTTTCTCTTTAACAGATTCCTGAAGAATATCCGACAGCACTGGAACAATATTATACCGACGGAGATATTCACACATTTGAGGGCTAAATGCCAGCAGCCACACACAGAATATCATCTGATACTGGAGCTGGAAGCCGCATTTGTTGCTCAAGACCCCCATGATACTGAAAAATTAACATAGTATACATTCAATTTTTAAATAATGACTGCAGAGATTGCACTGCTCTACCCTGAAACATTAAAAGAAATGGTTAACAAGAACTTTTTCATAAGAGCTGCTGAGGATGAGTATACAACACACACTTCACAGTATCCTGCACCAGTATTTATCATTGTACAAGCAGCTTCTTCAGAAAGCCATCTTTTAAAGATATAGTTATTTCTTCCTTAGCCTTACAGCCATAAAGCAGCTTCTCCCATGTGAACTGATGTGGTACTGTATCCATCTTCAGGTTCACCAAGACTCTTCTTCTACTGGCATGTTTAGAGCTTATTTGTCATTCTAGGAGAATGAGAGGAACACATAGCTACTCCTTCAGAGTTAAGAAAGAGAAGGAGTAAACAGACAGAACAAAATCTACACAAATTGAACTTGTTTCCTTACACAGGAGTGTCTGAAATGAGCTGAAGCATTATTTAACAAGCGAGTTCTCAGAAAACAGGTTATAGATATAACACACCACAGATATACAAAGCACTGCCAGAAGAGAAATAATGTCACAAGATCTCTAAGAAGAAATCATGCAGAAGCTTTGTTCAGCTGAAGTTTTGAAAATTTAATAAGCAATTTACAGGTCCATTCCAAAAAACCTGATGCAATTTAAAAAAAAAAATTATCTACTTTCAAGATCATTGCTATCAATATTAAGACAAATTCAAACCTGTTGAAACGCAGGCTTACTGTAATGCTTTAACAGTTTATTAAAAAGCTTCCTTGGTGAAAAAGTTTGTTTCACTAGTGTCATCTTGATGCACATGGAAATCTTTTGAACTTTCACTTCACTGGCAACTTTAACTTTTCTCCATTTCAGAGTACAAGGGTATTTTTTTCTTAAAGTGCAAATCGTAGAGCCACCATCCCCAATGGGGATTTTTCTGCACGCATGGCAGAAAAATTATTTGTAGACAAGCATTTTTTTAAATAAGATGAGCAACAATATCCTAGCCTCATGCAGAGCTATTTATGAAGAGAATCTGGATAAAAGAATGACCTACTTGAAGCCATATGTGGAAAAAAAAATTTGAGCTTAGCTCTTGAACATGTTTCCCCTTTTGCTAATATTTTCAGACTGAACAACTCCAAACTGAAAGACAAGGAAGATTAGCAGAAACTCATTTCATTAGTCCTTGTTCTATTAAATACAAAACAGAGCATCTTCAGTGGAAGACAAATGGCTGTATTCCCCTTCAGATATTTATTTAAGCAGTTCTTCATGAAGAGTAAAAGTAGCATTAAAAAAGCCTCAACATTGGTACCTCTATCTGCAAGTTTCATTTGTCTATTTGACTGTATTAATGTTTGAAAACAAATAGGTTTTGTACTCAAATAGAGCAGCTGTCTTTTGCAAGAGAGTTCTATTCCAAAAGGGTCACTGGGGAATGCGCTATTGTAAGTGCAAGTATATCTATATAAATTGAAATAAATGCTCACCAATTTACTCCATCTGCTTCTACCCACGCAAAGCGATATTCATTGACCCTGAGCATCAGCTGCAGACAGCCAGCAACACATTGTACATACTGGGAACTCTGGGTGAAAAGAAGAACACATCACTTCTTACAAGAAGAGTTAGGTAGTAAGTGCTGAAGTTCAGTTTTCCAAACTAGGCTTTACTGGCATATTTCAACACACATTTCTTCAGTGACACTTCTGAGTTAAACAGGGTCACTCTTATAATGCTTTACATCCCCCTATTTAAAAGAAGGAAAAAAAAAATTGCACAAGAAAAGGTGGGAAGCAAAATATAAACGGAGAAGAGTTTTGAGTAGGAAAGAAGCATTATGCAAGTTAAACCATTTTACATTACCATAAGAGATTTTTATAGCCCATTTGAATATGCCTTCTTTCAGTATCTATGAATGAAGGCTGTCTTCTTCTGTTTGATTATACTGCCAGAGCCCTTTCATCCACAGAGTCAATTATTATTCCATTGAGCAAACTTTGGGAAATAAACCAGCAAATTGGTTACCAAGCTTGAAGAAGTTTGCTAGAAGTCATTGTAGAAAAAGGAATCTTGAACTCAGGTTCTTCCCACTGCCATTCTCCAACTCAAAACAGCAGTGGTGTCATTACAATTGCATGTTTTCCTACGCATGTGCCACGCACTAAGTACCATGCTTATCATAATGAGATGTATATTTATACAAAAAAATAGAAAAACAAGTATGCAAAAATAATCCTCAGAGTTTAGCTTTGCATTTTTTCTTCTTTTCATTAAAAGCTTAGCACAGTATACTGTGCTAAGAAAAGAAAAGAATAGTAAGACTTAAACTTTCCCATCAGGAAAACACTGAGAGATCCGCCACTGAATTCTATTTTCACTCAGACTCCTATATGAACGGTCACAAAGACAGAATCATTAAACAGCTCTTCATCTCTAAAGGCATGTATTTTCTGTGCAGTAACACATAAGATGGGCTGCAGTTCAAAAATGGGTTTTGGTCAACCCATTGTCCCTCCCAGTACAGCAACAGAAAGATCCCAAGGTACAACAGAAGTAGCATTGTTTTTTCTCTCTTCTTGCTCAGCTTCTGGCATTATCTTCACTAATACTCAGATATGCTGCTGATAAAATGTTGGGGTTTTTTTTCCTATAAGCCCAACTTCTTTACTAAGTGTCTTGAAAATCTTACGGTAGATCACTCACATAATACAAGGTCAAATATTTAATGGAGTAAAGAAGTGTAAGCAACCCCATATGAAGAGAAAAAGAGAAGAGACAATAAACAGAATTTAAAATAAAGATTAATTCATTCTGTGTGTCTCACCAGAGATCAAGACTTTTATGTAACAAAACTGAGTTTGAACATCTAGGCCCAAATCATCATACAGAACATTCATTTCCCTGGCTAGGTATTCACTCTCACACACCATGCAAGTAAAACAGCTATAAACACACTGACAGCCCTCCCACCCCAAATAATCTGCATCACCAACCTGTGTACTACTGAACTTGGAGTTTTCTTTTTAACGAGTCTGTCATAAAACCATTCTCTTCCAACACTATATAAATGAAATTTCTTAATAGATCCCAGCCCTCATTTCCTGCGTCAAATGTTACAACTGCATCTCTAATTTACTCTGAAATAAATTAGTCAGGACCTGCTTGGAAACCCTGCATAAGCTAAATCTGAAATCAGAACACTAAAAGTCAAGACAATACTTACCCAACTTAACTATTCTAGAACATATTTGCACTATCAGTTCTGCTGCTTTGGGACCCTGCAGCAGTACGGTACACCCATGCAGTGCTACAGTACAACGAATACAGATTTCTAAGCAAGTTAGAAGAGCTCACAGCTCCATAACGAGTGGTGTTGCATGCTGTAGAACTATTTACCATTTTAAGGCTCTATGACAGAGGGCTGTCAGCCTAACAAAACCTAACAGTATGGCCTACAGAACTGCACATGAAACACTGGAATACTTCCAACTTCTATGCTCAGGCCATAATTTTACTCCCTATCCATGGTCATGCATAACAGTCTTTCATCTTTTCTATTTTAAGCGCTGGTCAGGGAGTTAAATTAAGAGACTTTCTGAAAAACTGTGAACACTTTCAGGTTGCAAAAGGAACAAAAGACCAAACTGAATCCTACTCCACATTCAAAAGCTATGATAAACCGCCTCGTTATGCCACAACAAAATAGAAAGTCCAGTTATGATGATCACTTGTGTTTGCAGTACTGCCACAGTTCATCTCCAAGCTCAACAGCCATTATAGCTACATGAAATCAGTATAAATACTCATGAAAAAAGGACAATCCATTTTCCCCTGAATTTAGGCTATTCACATATGAAAAGCTTACAGCTTTGAAAGTACTCTTGTAATTTCATGCTACAGAGGTTAGAGGGACAACATTAGAAAAAGGCACAACCGATACTGAATCCAAGTTCTGCACATTACAAGAGCCAAAAGCTTCTTAGTCTCAGGTTACTTCTACCAGTCAGACAGTTCAGTGCTAAACAGAGGACTGTTCAAATATTAAATTAATGGCATATAATTTTTTCAAGTTTTAACAAAGAGGATGCTAGATATATCTTCATTTTTAACAACGCAAACCAACTTGTAAAATACAGACTTCCACTGCCAGCATTTTCTGTGAAACCAGTGTTTAAAAAATACTTTTGTTTCTTGGCGCCATCACCTGGCACTCTGTTGTTATACAGTTCTGATTCCAAGTACTTCCTGTTACTGACACCAGAACAGCTCTGCACCTTAATCTGAGGAATGGATACCACCTGCCCAAAATAGCAAATTGACAGATTTCAAAGATATACTCACATCACTTGTGGAGACTGCTCCTGTTTCCACAGAACCCCCTGTACCACGTAGTTTCTAGCAAAAAAATAAAAGTTGAAAATCAGAGCTGTCCTTCACCCTTACAGAACAGTTGTTACCAAGTTTCCTTCAATTCTCCCATTGCTTTAGTCAAAAAAAGAAAAGATTAAGAACCTATTAGATACTTTTTCTGCCCAGTATATTATGATAATATATTGTATTTGTTTCCCACACACACCATCATGTCTAGAAGAATATGCTTGGAGCTGATCCTGATATATGAAGATTTAATTTTTTTCTTCCCCCCCCCCCCCCAATTTAAGTGCAAGACTTTTATCCATCTTTATCTCAGAATTTGAAAACCATTCTCTTGAATCTTTCCAAAGGAAATTCCAACTTCAAGATTCTTATTCGAGTAAAAACAAAACTCATTTTTAATAAGCCCCATCTGGAAAACTATGGAAAAAAAATATATCCCTACTAAACTTACTGAATGTTTCTCTGCTCTCCAGAATCCACTTCTGCTAAAACAGAATGACAAATCACTGGGTTTTGATAAAGATTCAAGGGAAAAATTTCCAAAAATGAATACAAAGGAGAACAATTAATCTTTGAATGAGAAGCCAGCAGTAAGCAGTTCATACTGAGCTAATGGCATATGAACACTGTCCAGATAAGTCAGGATATGTTCTAGTGACAGGAAAAGTAAATCTTTGTTCTACAGTAAACTGCAAAAAAGTTTTGATATTCACTTCCTGTTGCCATGTGATTTTTCTTCCTAGCAAAAAACTAAGACACAACACAACACAGGGAGACAAAAACCCTCATCATTTGTTTTCTCAGTGTCCAGAAGTAAATAAGTACTTACCAAACGAAACGGCAAAAAGCCTTATTTTTTATTTTTCATTTAAATTTCAAGGACTGGAGTAGAAAATATAAAATATTAAATTAAAAAGTATGTGTTTGAATAAATGATATTTAGCTTTAAATTAACAAAGTAAAATTTCATTTTTAAAAAAAGAAAACAAAACAAAAAACCCTCCTTCCTGCACATCTACATAGTCACATTCTCAAAAAAAAGTTTCAAAAGTCACTGTAACGTTTAAACATAAGTAGCTTTTTACCTGTGAACTGAGCTGAGTTTTAATCCAGTTGAAATAGTAATTCAAGTCACTGCCTTCCATAAGTTCCCTCCCCCATGCAGCCAGTTTGGCAATAATTCTTGCTGCCTGAAAGAGAATGCAATAAACAGATTTTTCAAATGCGGCAATTTCAGGATTCAGTGAAAAGTTATATAAGCTCTGGAAACCAAGTTCAGGCAAAAGATGGCCCCTTACAGAAATCTACCTGTTTTCTGTGTAGGGACTCTTCATGCCTAGTAATTTTGTTTATTCAGCTGCTTCTACTTCCTAGTAACTAGCATATTTTCACAGTGTTATCGGATACCTGTCTCTGATGAAGTTCACAAGGCACTAATAAAGAACTCGGAACAGGGGGAGTTATCAATGGGCTACTGCTGTAGGACACTATTACAGTCAGAAATTCATCAGCAGTAAGACACTTGCTTAAAGTAAGCCTGCTCATGTACATGTTAGACCATTAAGTAACTATGGCATATGCCAACACAAATGATTGCAAAGTATTAAAGTTTTCTGTACTTAAACTGAAGCAAGTCATCTTCAAGAAGGAAGAAGTTTCAAGCCCAGAAAAAGATGAGCAGAAAACCAAAAGGGAAAGTAGAATTTAAGAATGAAGTTGACGATTAAAAATGTAGTCAGGTTAAGAATTTTCATTATGCCTCTGGAACAAGAATACATATAACGAAGTATATTTCTATGCCAGGCTTTCCAAATTATGTTTGAAGTAGCTCTACATTGCAGCCTGCAGCTTATTTGCAGAAACATTTGAGCCAGCTTATAAATAAAGAGGTAGTCTAACCAAGAAACTACTGTGGAAGGTGTTCATTTCCCTGCATACAGCTCCGTGATGCAGGGGGGAGACTATTTCAGGCACCTTTCCACTATACTGCATTCAGATGTGCAGCAGCACCACCACTGATTTCTAGAGGGATTATGAGTGAGAGTCTGGAACAATGATCTTCACACTGAAATGCATCAAATCCACTTCTGAAGGGATTTTATAGGGTTACTTGGTTGCATTCAGCTTTAAAACATGAGATATTAGATCACTAGCTTACTGGGGTCTTGAGTTAAAACTGCTGTCTGACCCCTGAATAAGAGACCATTCATGCCTAGCAGAATTTGAGCCTGAATCCAGAGAACAAGTATTTTTATCTGTCTATGCAGATACAATGATGTGGCAGCAAAAATCTTCCAGAGTGTACAGTAAGGCAGGGTGGGGGGAAGCAACAAAAACAAACACAGTCCTAAAACTCTGCTTTGAAAACATTCATGTGCTTTAAAAAAAAAACAATATTAACAAAGGGTACTAAAAGGCACAATTAAGGGAGCAAACAGTGTTTTAAAGTGGATTCACATTACATGAGGTTCTCTGTGACTTGTAAAGTGATTGGTATATTTTTGCAGTATCTAAAGAAAACAATATCTGAATAACACATCTGTGAGCAGAGAAATACTGGGCATAGAAATTTCTATACTATACATTTGAAAGCCACCATTCTAGGGAGACTCATTAGTTTGCACTGCCAGGGTCTAAAAATTACACTTTACCTGCACACTTGCAAAGTCAATATTGCCCAAGTTTGCCCAGATTGCAGTTTTGCAAGATGGGTCTTTAGCAGCAATACTGAAAAAAAGCAACCAACAAAAAACCCACCAACCAAAAAACCCCAACAGCCTCCTCCTTCAGCTGCACCACGTAACCTGATTCCATGGCCACACAGTGAATCAGTCAGACAAAAAAAAAAAAATCAAGCCTGACATTTTTCCTGAAAACAGGCCAGCTCACTGTTCAAGTCACAGCACAGTCCCAAACACAGTTGCACAGGCCACACCTAAGGGCAAACAGCATGACTTGCCTGGAATTCTTTGCGCCAGTACTGCCACCACAGCATAACACAGGCCAGGTATGTGGCTTTGCAGTTTGAGCCACTGATTTGATTCTACTATACCATGCCAGCATAAACATATGCAGTGAAGAACAATTCATACTCATGCTGTTTTCTCCCTCTTCAAGTCATAATACAAGTTTTATTGGTGGAAACTATGGTCTCCATTATGAATTTACAGTAATATTTTCTTCCCACAAGGAAAAAAAAAACTGCTGAGATGAGATGACCAGTTCTCACCACAGGTGACAGAATATTAAGAATTCCAGAAAAGTTACTCCATATACACCAGCAGCACCCAGTGGCTCAAAGCACAGCAGATACCGTACAACACACATGGTTGTACTGAGCTTGGCTGGAATGGCCTTAATTTTCTTTGTAGCAGCCCATATGATGCTGTGATTTAGACTGGTGACCAAAACAATGTTGATAACATACCAATGTTTTAGCTCTTGCTGAGCAGTGCCTGCACTACATCAAGGACTTCCCAGCCTACTCAGTGGAAGTGTAGTGTGAGAAACAGGAGATGGGGGGTGAGCCAAGAGGCTGGGAGGGGACACAGCTGGGACAGCTGACCAAAGATATATACTGGGTGGGCATCAGTCTGCTGGTGTTGTGTGATTGCTTTTGCATCACTTGTTTCCGTTGCATTTGTTTTGGGTTATAATCCACCCTCTCGTTTTTCCCCTTCACTTAAACTATCTTTATCTTGACCCATGAGTTTTCTCGCTTCTGCCCTCCCGATTCTCTCCCCAGTACCACTGTGGGGGACTGTGCCAGCAACTGGGTGGGAGCTTTCCTGTCAGCCAGAGTCAACCCATCACAACAGCAGACATTATTTCTTCCCCAGTATGCTTACAAACCTTTTTAAGTAGATTTCAAGCAACATTATAGCGATCTGAGCATATGAGAGAATAAGGTTCATCAAGGTAAAGATATTTCCCTTTCACAGGATGAAAATTTAAATTCTCATATTTGTACAGCATGAGGAGTGTTGGCTGACAGTTGTGACAGAAGTTATTTTTCTAGTTATGCCTTACTGTGCTTAATTCTAAAATCCTTGCTTTTTCGAGCCTTTAAAACCTATTCTAACCTCCCAGAAAAAACAATGTCAGTAAACAATGTAACTTCTCTTTCTAAAATGTGGTCAAATGAAGCCTGTATTAAGAATGACTCATCTAGACTGCAAGAGGAAAACTTTCCAGTCCAGGCAGTAGTTTAGCTTCAAACACCAAAACCTCCTAAAGAAAAATAAAACCAGCATTCTTCTCTACCGTCTTCAGAGACAGGTCCATTTAAAACTTACCATATGCACAGTGAAAAGATCTTGTCGATTCAACATCGGCAGAAAATAGGACCATGCAGTGTTTTTACCACGTTTTGCATAATCAAAGAAGATACAAACCCGCTGATGATTCTCCTGTAAAAATTGGGAGAGGGCAAAAGATGACAGACTTGAAAAAGCATTCAACATAAAGCAGTTATTTGCTCCTCATTATGCTGCCATACATTATCAGAGCGTATCCTGGCTTGTAACAGCCCACAGAAATTTTTCAGTTTGACAGCTACTTGTGGATACAGTTCATTTCAGCACTCCACCATTAGGGTTAGAGATCTGGGGCTGGGGGAAACAAACTTTGAAACCCTAGTTATATCTGAGTACCCCAACACCTGCTCTAGTAAAATGCATATATCCTTTTGATCAAGCAAGCAGCATGAGAGAAATGAGAGAGTAGCTAAATACTGTCATTTTCCAGAGGAACACTACTCTTCATCCAATCAATTATGCTTGAATAAAGTCCATACAAAGTCTTCCACGTGTTGCTACTTCAACACAAAAGCCTGTTGTTCAGCTTGGCTGCATGTGCTACAAGTGAAACTTCAGAGGCATAAGCTAGTCCTGCCTCTCCATTCCTCTCAACAGGAAGTGAGCTCTTCTCTCCCCGATGAGGCTACAGCTGGTTCAGCTGTTATCTTGGGTAACCTGCACACCTAGGAGAGGGCATAGTCACCAAAAGTCTGTTCTCCAGGGCTTCTAGGCTGAACCACAAGCGACCACAAGCACCTGAACCTGGGCACCATGCACAGTTTCTTCAAGCATTTCACATAATAACCACTGTGAAAAGCAGCTATTACGGTTCTCCTTAAAGTAGACCAGACAAGATGCCATGAAAACCTAAAGCAGAAAGAAGAGCTCTGCTATTTCCTAATAGCCTAGAATATAGACAGTCTTCCAGAAAATCAAATACCTGGATTCTTGCTTTTCCCCAGGATTTCCATATACTTTCTAGCCTGGTGGATATTAAGCTTTCATTCTAAAGAGATGTCTCCCCATTGAAGTCAAGCTACTACAACAAAGTACACAACTCTTATCAAGGAAGGCAAAACTGTTTGAAACACTTCTCATGCAAGTTTCCTAATTACAGCATCTCAGTCTCCACTACCCAATGAATTTAATTTTCAAACTCCCCTAGCTGAAGGGCTTTCCTCCATCAATTCAGCATCCTATTATTAACTCTGTGGACCAAGAATCAACTAGACAAGCCTGCTTGTTGGAATATGATCTGTCAAGCACAAGATGACTTGAATGTACCCATGATCCAAACGCTGGCATCTTACTAAGCATCAGAGTTGCAACCAACCTTTCAATGAAAGTATCAAAGTTGCTGCACCACATGTGCTACAAATTGCTGTCCTGATCACAGACTGGGGGAAGGTCAGGTGTCACTAGTTATCTGACAGTTCGTACCCCTCCAGTGATTAATGTTCTATATGGCATGTGTCAAAAAGCACTCAAAAACTCTATCAAAATTTATTGTTCAAACTATGAAATAATAATAAAAAAAAGTAAGATCCCAGGAACACAGTGCCTTGGTGGAGAGCCTCTGCTCTGTGAGGGCTAGTTTGATGAAAAATGGCAGTTCGATCAAATAAATCCCTGTTAGCATCTACACTTTTAGCTAGACTCTGTGTAGCACAAGATCAAAAATAACTAGATCAATGAGTTCAGTTTACAATATAACTAAGGAGACGACAGACAGGTCTGGAAGCAGAAAAGCTGAAATAACTTCAACGTGCTGTCACTCAGAAAGACTAGTCTGCTTTGCTGTTAAGGTGCAGGATAAAGACAGGAACGAAGGAATGGAGAACTGCCTACGACCCTGAAATATGTAGTTCTGCACCTTCCTAGGCAGCTACTGACTACACCAATAAAATGGAAATCCTGAAGCTCTCACATCAACAGTTGAATAATTTAGCATCTGTCATTTCTGAAGAAGCATAACAAAGCTCACTTGGGTGGTACTGCTACCTGCACCAACTACAGTGCAGGTTCTTAAAGATTTCACAAGCAACAGACCGTGCAGCATGACAGGGTCACTAATCCAGAGAAATTGTTCTAAGTGTTTATCATATGAATAGAATAAAAAATATTTCCTCAGGGATTCCAGTATGGTAACACTCTCCACCTTCAGAAATAAGAATGGTGATATTCTTATAAGGCAATCACCACATTAATTTCACTTCTGACAGCCTCCAAAAGAAATCTTTCTTAGAATGATGATCAAACCCATAAGCAGAACTGCTGGAAAAATCCCAGACAACCAGGTAGGCTTTTTGGTGTGCTCAAGACAGAGTTAATATGGTTTTTACAACCTCACAAGAAAAGCACAGAAAGATAATAGAAGAATCAGTCATTATCAACACTGAAAAAAAGCTAGATACTGTTACCCACAATAGTTTCTAGGAGTTCCAGCTATCAAAGGTAGATTTCAAATACTGTTTGTTCATTTCCTAAAACTTCAGTGAACTTCCTTCCTCAAAACAATTTTTCTGAAAGAGTCAGTGGCACCATGACAGGCCATGTCCTTGAACAATTTCTCACTTAAAATCTTCACATGTACTGAATTAAGACCACCCTGGCAAAGACAGGAGACTTCATATCCACTATTGCTGATTCTTACATCCATGCAGTCTGCAGAGACCCTGCACTAAACTCACAGTCACACAAAGTCAATGGTCAACATGCTGCTTTCTGACAAGAATTTTACACCTTGAAAACATGCAACCAAGGGTCCACAAGGCATCACTGACAGCATGTTCTACCATCTGAACATGACCAAAAGAAAAGAGAAGCCCTGTTTCAGCTTTGCCTAGTGGAGGTATGGAGGGTCAGGAAGCCCTAGGATGATGCCATGCAGACACCTGCATACAAGCCCTCTTTGCCAGCAGCAAGACAACCCTGAATCATGAAGTCACATAGTGCATTGCAAAAGCCAGTGCAACCTTTCAGACACTGAAGCAGAATTTCTAAAGTGAAAAATGCATCCAATTTCAAACAAAAGCAAATATATACTGCACACCAACATCTCTATTCTCCTGTATCACTGTAGAGCCTGAACAATTTAAAGTCATTATGTTTGACATTAATAATTCCACATACACCACTTCTGTGGCAGGGTAAGGTGCTGAATACAGAAATGTCAGTGCATGACCATAAAGTTAAGAAAACACATTCACGTAGACACAACAGAACCAGACTACTCAAGACTACTTTCTGTGACCACCTAGAACTAATGCAATTGTTTGAGAGTAAGCCAGTGAAAGCCTTTACCTACGGAGTATTAATTCCACAGCACAGGAAATTATACCAGCTATGGCATATTGTAGCTATAGGCTATGCACTAACGTCAAAGCACATAAGCAAAACAAGACCTACTAACGCTCACAAAAAGTTCCAAAGGGCAAATGAAAAGATTACTTCTGTGGTGACTGACATGTCTCACACAGAAAACGAGATCTGTTCCTCACAAAAGTAGCCACAATAAACAGAGTTCTCACACACTAAGACAAAGTTTGTCATCAAATGCATAAACCAAAACAAGGTACTCCCAACCCAGTGTTCTAATCCAGGAATGACACTGAGGCTCCCTTTTGTCTTCTCTGCTTCTTGATGTTTGTGTCATACTTGAGATAAAGTAAATCTAAAGAAAAGAGGAATAGGGTCAGAGTGACAAAGCTGCAGATGGGCATGAATAAACTACTGCCGCCGCCACCGGCTATTATTCTAGCAGTCAGGGCACTCACTCAGAGCCCTAATGCTCAGACAGCCACCCAAAAGAACACCATAATCCCCATGTTATATGTATTGTGGAGAGGTTCACACTTTACAGCTTGCCTGTTGAGAATACTGAATACTCAGAGGTGGAATTAGAACTCACATGGTTCACCTGCTAGGGCAATGCCCTAAACTGTTAAGTTATCACTAGACACATTTCACTGTAACCTTATATTTAATAAACATAAAACAGCGGAAGAGAAACTGTCAAACAGCTAGATACCCTATGTGAATACCAGGAGTAAACCTTGCATGATGCAAGCCATCTTGGTACATCATCACTCTAACCACTTTCTCTTAGTCTACTAGAGAGCAAAGAAATGCAAATGCAGGATTATTTGATTGAGTAAAGTTTCCTCTTGATTTGTCCAGATCAGCACAGCAGTCCTGACATCAAATTTAATAGCCTACTCTTAAAAGTCATTGTATCCCATAGCTACAGAGAGCTACATATTTCATTGACTCAAAAGTTCCTGGTTTATAATCAAGGCATGGAGAACTTCACAACATGTTGTCCTGAACAGTCTAACTTAGGCTAGAAACCTGAAGCTGCAGAAACTACACCTTCTTGCTGAGGGTGGCCAAATTAACACCTTCGTAGGAAAAGCTTCAACAACTTCAAGTTAGAAGTCATATCCTAGCTACACAACAGGAAGGGGCCGAGGTCACAAATCATCCCTTAACATCCAAGTTTTGCACAAAACATGGTTGAGAGCCAAGACAAACATACAGGTATGTTTCATTTCCAGAATATGAACATATATATACAAGACTAAGTTACCCATACAATTTTAGTCCTAACGTTTAACTTCTGAAGACAAGATCTGAAAATTTAAAAGAATATTTTTAATACAGTATGACAAACACCTGAAGAGACCTGAATCAGGCCAAGGAAACATTCAAGCTTGCATTTAAAGACTTAAAAATAAGACAGGTTATTGACTTACTTGCAGCATATCATCAACCATAGTCAGAATGTACTGAACCGTCTGTTCCTTGGAGATATGAGTCATCAAGTTTATAAATGTTTTAGCACACTACAAAAAAAGACATTAAAATTAATATTAGCAGTTATCTTCATTCCTTTTGATAATATAAAATAGGACCTCATTAATTCACTAAGTCTTACATAAGCATTGAACATCCCAACATCTTATTCAACTGCAGTAAAAATGAATACATTTGACATTATATTACAAAGAAAATTTTCTGCCACATTGATCGTTACCTTTTACAAATTGTTTTATGCTTTCAAATGAAATAACAAGTAGTCACTAGTGAAAGTCAGCAAGGTGCTTTGTTGAAAGACTGATTAGAAAAATCTCCATCAGCATCTTTTTTATGGCAGCAAGGAGAAGAACCAAGTAAATTGACAAAACACCAAACTTAGACATGGTATAAGAAAGTTTCACCAGCTGGAATGGAGGGGGTGAAGACAGGCCACTCTTACCTCTTCACTTCCTATATCTTGTAGACAAATCTTTGTTCATATTTGAGGTGTTTTCTGCCTCCTGAACAACTCAACTCTACAATTTCAGAAACAGATATAATAGGCTGGAACAGTCACAACACTACTTTTTACACTTCCTCCTTCCCCTTCACCACATTCAACTAAAAGTGAAAGAAAAATGAAACTCTGAACTGCTGTACTGTATTTATATAGTGGCATAATGTTCACCATATATGCTTTTGTCACTATGAAAATTATGGTCCATTACATAGCAGTCACACAATATAGTTTGGGGGTGGGGTAGGGAACAAAACCTAAACACACAGAATAGCCTAAAATTAAAGTAGAAAAAAAGAGCTGGAAAGTTGTGTGTCTTGAGTGCATCTCCTACTCTTCCCCCCTGCCTCACCCAATCCTCTTGATGTCTGACATTGTCTGCTAGAACCTCAGGCTTCAAGGCTGAGACTCTACTGCTTGAAACATCATTAAAGTGTCTTTGGGCATCTTGCCTAGCCTCCATAAGGCAAATGGCATAGGTCACCTATGAATCTTATATCAGCTCTGTCCAATGCAGATGTCTTATATCTTACAGTCCCTAAAATGACACCTGTGTTTAAATAACTGAATCCACCTTAGCAGTCAGTGGGCTCTATTGCTGGAACTTGTTCAGCTAGCTAAGCAAAAATCTCACTGGCAGTAGCTCTCAAAAGGAAATATAAGGAAAAAAAGCTCAAAAAAAAGTGACTCAAGTGGAGTGTGCATGATTAAGTAAACTGGGATGAGGAAAGACTTGAGCTAGCTTGTCCCACAACAAAGTCAAAGTCAGATGACATTTAATAATTATTTAATAGGTTTCTAAAAGAATGCCCAACCTATATCTAGAAAAAAAACCAATCATAATAGCAAGTTTCATACTTCTTCCATAATGTCTTAACTGTATACAGTCAACAACAAAATAAGAGTTGGTACAAAAATTTCCTTCCATCCACCTCCCCAAAAGTTAGATTATTAAAAGAAAGGGAAGTTACTTGATTGCCTTCTGTTTGCAACAACTCCTGTTTTTCTTCTGGATTTCTTTTCTGTTCAAATCTTTGAATAAATTCACAGTCTTCACCTGAAATCATCTGCCCTCTGAAAAGGAAAATATGAAACCATAAGCAACACGAACAGTTTACATGGCAAGATTTGGGTAGCAAGGGAGCTGCAGGGGCAGCTTCTATGAGAAGACAGCGGAAGTGGCCCCCATGTCGGACATAGCCAGTCCCGGCCAGCTCCAGGACAGACCTGCCACTGGCCAAAGCTGAGCCACTCAACAACGGTGGTAGCACCTCTATGAAGACATATTTAAGAAGCAGTAAAAACTGCTGCACAACAGCAGCCAGGAGAGATGAGTGAGAATATGAGAGAGGAACAACCCTGCAGACACCAAGGTCAGTGAAGAAGGAGGGTGAGGAGGTGCTCCAGGCGCCAGAGCAGATTCCCCTGCAGCCCGTGGCGAAGACCATGGTGAGGCAGGCTGTTCCCCCACAGCCCTCCAAGGTGAAACAGATATTCACCTGCAGCCCATGGAGGACCCCATGCTGGAGCAGGTAGGTAGGCTCTAAAGGAAGCTGCAGCCCATGGAAAGCCCACACTAGAGCAGGCTCCTGGCAAGAGCTGTGCCCCCATGGGGGGACCTATACCGGAGCACTCTGTTCCCCAAGGACCATACCCCGTGGGAAAGGACCCCCACTGGTACAGTTTGTGAAGGACTGTAACCTGTGGGTGGGACCCCATGCTGGAGCAGAGGAAGAGAATGAGAAGGAAGGAGTAGCAGAAACAAAGCATTATGAACTGACCGCAACCCCCATTCCCTGTCCCCTTGCGCCACTCAGGGTGAGGAGGTAGAAAAGTGAGGAGTGAAGTTGAGCCTGAGAAGAAAGGAGGGGTGGGGGGAAAGTGTTTTTTAGATTTGTTCTTATTTCTCATTATCCTACCTTGTTTAATTGACAATAAATTAATTTAATTTCCCCAGGGAGAGTCTGTTTTGCCTGTGATGGTAATTGGTGAGTGATGTCCCTGTCCTTATCTCGACCCGAAAACTTTTTGTCATATTTCTTTCCCTGTCCTTTTGATGGAGGAGGAGTAATAGAGCAGCCTAGTGGGCACCTGGCAGCCAGCCAAGTTCAACCCACCAAACAAACCTTATTTTCTCCAACTTGATATCTCAACAGTATCACTTTACCAATCCTATATCCCACAGTAGAATGTAAAAAGCTCCTTTCTGCAAAAGGTCTCATGCTCAAAGAATTTAAAACTAATGACAGAATCTCTCTAAAGCCTCCCCTATGCATCGCTTCAGCACAACAGCATTCTCTAAATAGTTCTTAAACTTCCAGAGGCTGAACACAATGGTGGAAATAGTTGTAAGAACTGAAATATGCACAGCTAGCACATTACGCCAAAATTACAGTACATAACATGAATAATAGTCTAATCCAACCTGAAATAAGTGCTGAAAAATAAAATGAATTGTTATTTTAAGTTTGCCATAAACACTGAAGAGAATTTTAAGGAGTACAGAGAACTTGGTTCCTAGTGCATTTTCAGTTTTCACTAATTACAACATTTCAGCTTTCCCTGGTAGTTTAAAAACTGATATGCATGCAAGCTCATCCAAACACATAGCAAGGGGGCTTGATATAGTAAACTTCTGTGGACACCTATAAGCTAACAGATCTCTACTTGATCTTCTCTTTAACGTAATACTCACGGGGTAACTACCATCATCAGTGCTATTTCAGAAAGCTGTTGACTCAGCTGAAAAGCTGGTAGGATATTGTTGGGTCTTTGTTATAATACAAAACTTACCATCACAACAAATAACAAACTTCTCAAAATAGTACAGTCACGTACTCTTCAGGTAAGAAAACTAATTTTAAATCAAGCAGTCCTAAAAATATCCAAGACTTTAACAGGTGACTACCTTTACTAGTTACTACCAAGAGTGCTTCAGGAAAGAATAAAATTGTGCACATCATCATCAATGCAAAAGTCACAGGGGATGAAAGTATTAGACATTGCTCTGTTTCAGTTATTTCCAAGACTCATATCCTCTTACATTTCCACTGAGTCAAATGCCTCTTCCACTTTGCAAAGCTATGTAGCACGGCTTCTTTTAACCCATCTTTTCCATGTTCCGGGTCAGTTTCCAGATGTTCCATGACTAGAGGTTCCATTAAAATCCTTGTAAACTTACAAGAAATGTTTGCCTTTTTTTTTTTTTTTTTTTAAATTGGCTCACCCAGATTCTTGAAACACAGAATAAGATCTACAAGGTGTTCTTGTCTTTCCTCTTGAATGTTTATGTCTTGAGGATGGCTTCATCACAGAGCCATCTTTTTACCTATTTACTTTTCAAGCAAAGAACATAAGTAGTTCAGTACCACGCACACCATTCCTGTATTCTAGCAGCTTTGTAAGAAATATCCTCATATGCACCGAGGAAAGGCAACGAAGACTTACTAGATGGGAGATTCATAAAGCCAGCGGTAGTCCTCAACTAGTTTCTACTAAAACATAACTAATTATAGATGAAAAAGTAATTAGCCAATGATGACCGTGCTCTGCCTCATGCCTTTTGGATTGTCGTGTTCTTTCTTGCCTATTAAGGACGGATTTGAGTAGTTGTTGAAAGATGAGGACAATTCATTCGCCACAAATACTGGACTTAACCCATAACTGGAAGCGTCTCATGTTTCCATCAATGCTGTCCAAGACAGGGACTCCTGGATGATATCAATATAAAGTAACCAGATGAGCTGTTTGTTTATAAGAGTACTGCCATTTAGGAAGCACTTCAAACGCAACATAACGTGAACCCTTAATTTTTTAGCTTTAATGCTTGAAAAAGCCTCAGCCCAGGAAGAGAGATGCTTCTTTATAGCCAGGCTATTAGATGAAGTCTGACAACTGTCAAGTAAAAGCTTTCAAGCTTTAGCTTTCATCCTACATTAGACCAGAGGGGGAAAAAAAAGTAAAAAAAAAGTGTGGGGATTGATGTTGCCTTGAGAGGAAAAGAAGTTAGGGTTCACTCTTCATTGCTTTGTAAGTGCCATTCAAAAAGATACTTACCAACCCCTACAAAACAGTTCAAGAGATCTGACACTGATTAATAGTTATAGTAATTACAAACGCATTTATTTCTATTCATCTCATTGTAAAATTGAAATAACTGATTATTTAGTAAACCTTAGCAACCAGTGCAAAAAAATCCATGAAAAATGCAGAGCAGCCTCAGACAGCTGGTACCAGTTACCACGATGCTATTACCACATTTTCCTCATCCCCTCTTCAAAGAGACAGGAATTTCCCAGCACCTTTAAGCAAACGATGCAAGTAACCAAAGCTTCCCTCTGTCACTCTTCCTAACAGCCATTTAATTTCTTATTTTCCAGGATGCATCTACACAGTGTTTTGTCAACAGATAAAAGCAACTTTGCCTGAGCTTCAGCTGTCTGGGTATATCAGGTTTAGACCAGGAGTCCTGTAACCATGTTTTAAAGCTCTGTGCTTGAGATATTAAGGCCTACCTTTGACAGCGCTAGTTACAGGAGAGTAAACTGAAGCTGTGTAAGATTTAGAAAGCATGAATTTGTAAGACTACCATTTTAAAAACCTCTTGGTCTCTCAAGATGATTCAGAAACTTGTGATTCGTTCTTTTCATTATGCATTTCCTCCAGCAGCTCTTGTTCCTTTTTTTGTTTGAATGATTTAACAAAAGTCATTCTGGAGGTTAAGGGGGGTTTGTTTGTTTTTTAATTTTGGGGGGTAAAAAAAGCAAACAACTTTTTACTACATCTGCAGCAAATATGAAGCTCAGATGAAGCCATCATGTCAAGGCATGATTTCTTTTATCCAGTTATTTACACTACTTTGCACATACCTAAAGGACATTCATTTGAACCAACTGCTCAATAGTTTTAACATTACCAAATTAGAACAGTAAAACAGGCCGAATGTACTCTACAAGACTGGACCAAATTTAAAAAACAAACAAAAAAAAAACAACCCCCCACACACTCTAAAAGTTAGGAAACTTCTATCTTTCTTCTAAGACAAGATTTTCTTTTAAAGTCCAAAATATTTAACCCACTTTAGAAGGTTCCCCCACCCCCAGGAAACTAAAAGAGATATTTTAACATCAGAATTCACAAACATATATGTGAAGTACTTGAAGACATATGGGAAGCCAAGTAAAAATTAGCCATCAGGTATCTCACCTGATTAAATATGAAATATCATCAAATGCGGTGTACTTAGAAAACCTACAGTGCAGTAAGATGCAAGTTAAACTCTGAAACAAGTCCACTTTTCCACAGAACTAATTTACTACCCTTAGAAAGCAAAACCTAACTTGCTTCAAGCAAGCTAACACACCCTCCAAAGGCATTCTGACACCCTGAGGCAAATGCTGAAAGCAACCACACAGTACACAACAGCAAACCACCATATTTTCAACTAGCAGAGGGCATAAACACTTCTAAACCCCTACAAGTCTCAAGATCCAAAGGCAGGAAAGCCTGTACAGAACTAATGGCCTCAACTACATTTAGTTCCAGAAGACAGGCAGACCTACACATCACCTTCCACTGTTGCAAGTTTCCATAGAATCACATAATGTCCTGAGTTGGAAGGGACCCACAAGGATCATCAAGTCCAACTCCTGTCCCTGCACAGGACAACCCCAAATTCACACCATGGGTCTGAGGGCATTGTCCAAGCACTTCTTGAATATCATCAGGCTTGGCACCGTGACTACCGTTCTGGAGAGCCTGTTCCAGTGCTCCACCACCCGCTGGGTGAAGAACCTACTCCTAATATCCAACCTGAACCTCCCCTGGCACATCTTCCTGCCATTCCCTCGGGTCCTGTCATTGGTCACCAGAGAGAAGAGATCAGCACCTGCCCCTCCTCCTCCCCTTGGGAGGAAGCTGCAGACCGCCATGAGGTCACCCCTCAGTCTCCTCTTCTCCAGACTCAACAAACCAAATGACTTTAGCCACTCCTCGTACGGCTTCCCCTCGAAACCCTTCACCAACTTCATGGCCCTCCTCTGGACACTCTCTAGTAGCTTTATACCCTCGATGTACTGTGGCGCCCAAAACTGCACACAGTACTCAAGGTGAGGCCGCACCAGCGCAGAGCAGAGCAGGACAATCACCTCCCTCGACCGGCTGCAATGCAGTGCTTGATGCACCCCAGGGCACAGTTGGCCCTCTTGGCTGCCAGGGCACACTGTTGGCTCATGTTCAACTTGCCGTCGACCAGAACCCCCACGTCCCTCTCTGCGGAGCTGCTCTCTAGGCTCTCATTCCCCAGTCTGTATGTCTATCCAGGGTTGCTGTGCCCCAGGTGTTAAATACGGCACTTGCTCTTGTTAAACTTCATGCAGTTGGTGGTTGCCCAGCTCTCTAATTTGTCTAGATCTCTCTGCAGGGCCTCTCTGCCCTTCAGAGTATTAACAGCTCCTCCCAATTTTGTGTCATCAACACACTTAATTAGTATTCCTTCAAGTCCTGCATCCAAGTCATTTATAAAGAGATTAAAGAGTACCAGCCCCAAGACGGATCCCTGTGGAACCCCGCAACTGACTGGCCGCCAGCCCGACATAACCCCGTTTACTATAACCCTTTGAGCCCGACCCATCAGCCAATTGCTCACCCAATGCATTATGTGTTTGTCCAGCTGTATGCTCTAAGCTTTGCTACTTTCTTCTTCCTCAGGCACAGACCGTACCTGGAACTCAACACAAAGAAAGTGTAAATTTTAGCATTTTTAAAAAAAAAAAAAATTTCCACAGCCTAATTTTGAAATGAGCAGTGAACACAGTGGCAAACCAGTAATATGTATAGCCGTCATACCTAAATATTTCACTTTTGTGCCAACCGTATACACAGAAAACATCTAAAGTCAGCAGTTGTGTGTTAGCATAGTTTGACATTTAGTTTACAGTTATAACCTTCAGAGAGGGAAAAAACAGTATGCCAGTTAATCTTTAACTTGAACTGACTCTAGTAGCCTGACTTCTCTTGTAGACTCTGATGGCTATTAGTAAGCTGTTTTACTTCTGCACTGAAGAACAGAGAGAAAAGAAGAGAACTTCAGAATGCCTTCCTGTGCGACCCAGACTCCAATGCTGTTGCGACTGATGCAACCTTTAAAGCATCTTTATACACATACAACTGTCACAGCCAGATTTAAAAAAAAAAAAAAAAAACACCTTGATCAGAATTTCTTGTCAAGCTCTTTGACTCCAACTACATAAATACTATCTCTAGTTTAAGGAACACAAATTACATCATGCCTGAGTTGATGTGTTAACTTAGGGAAAACAAACATAAAAATCTTTCCTCTAATGTAAAAACATCTGAAGACTCGAAGTACACCTCCATATATTTATATGCAAGCTTACAACACTCAGTGCACAGACTACCATAATAGGAGCTCAGAAGAAAGCAAGAGAAGCGTCCTTCAAAGATCACCAGCAGCCATCTTCCTTCTACTCTATAGACCAGAACAAACTGCTCTGACCTGCCTCTAACAGGTGCATCAGAAGCAAGCATTTTTCACTCATTAATAATGTGCTTCATTCCAGAAATGAGTCAATATAGCTGCACTAACTGATTTTTCAACAAATCCTCAAAGACACCATCACATCCAAACCTGCCCATTGTAAAAAGGACATGTCCAAAACCAGGTATAATTTTGTTTCGTCTTTAGAAGCACCAAAAATTCTGCTGATATTTTCCAATAACTAATGATAAGCAAAGTCCTCAGCCAAGGAACTACAGTTAACTTCACGATGCTCCACAGTTCCTCTGGCACCACTTAAGTTCATCCTTGAACCTACCTTAGCCAGACAGTCAGGCTGTTATCAGTAAACACAAGACACAAAGATTACACTTATTTCAGAGGAATAATAAACAGGACACACTATCATTGACAGACAGAGGGCACCAGGCATTGAACAGTCTCACAACAGGATCACAAACACTAGTCAGATGCACTACAGTTGCCTCCAAAACCTGGCTAACACAAAGAGAGGAAATAACTAATTCATTCTTCTTTCACAGATTCCAGAAAAAAACAAAGTCAAATTCTACATCTGGAATCTGAAAAAGAACCATCAGCCCTGCCTCCTGGTCAAAAGAGGCTACATAGAAATTTGCTGATGGATAAATAAACAAATCCCACATCGTTATTCAGCGCCAGAGACAGAGAACCCCAAGAATGATGACAAATTATAAATGGTAGACCACATAAAGCACAGTCAAGCAATTAATACTTAGATATGTATTCAAAATACAACTCCTTGCCAAACAGAACCGTTCCCTACACTAACAAAAGCAACAGATGAATCTCACCAGCCTTATAGTCTGAAACACTAGAGATGTGGTGAAAAAGACTATCCCATATCCACTTAGATTGAGAGTGAACAACTGTACTCCCACTTTCATCCCAAATAACTGTGAACTAGCTGTTCACTTGGCACTAGGACAGCACAGGAACAGCTGCCCAGGCTTCCCCAGGGCATGCTTCCTATCAGATGGATAACAGGGCACACAGTAACAGCAAAAGCCTTTTAGATTATTTAACAAATACTTGGTAGCTGCCACTGTCAAGTTACCACACCAACCTCACTCTTTCGCCTGCAATGCCACTGTAAAGTCACACTGCAGATTGAACAAGGAACTGATACATCTGAAAAAACAGCCTAGAAAAAGGAAGTTTTCTCAACAGATCAGTTCCTTAATCCAGTTTACCATGCAGATATACAATCATAAAGAGAAAAAATAACACGAATGAATGGAATAGGCAAGACTGAGCTACATAGCACAGGGCAAAGCAGGTAGTCATTAATGAGATTCTACTATGTTAGCATTTCTCAGCTTGCAAGTGTACAGTTTTGCAACCTTATTTTAATATATGTAGCATATATTTATGTATCACAACTATCTGAAGAGAAACTATCTTTTGCAAAGTGGTGTAACGTTGATAATCACAAAGCATCATCGGCATGTCTGGTATCTCTAGAATCATCAAGATTTCTGCTACTTCCGTTACAAAGCAATGGACACTGTAGTAGTTTGCTATTATACATGGACCCTCAAGAGATAATACTAATTTACACTTTGCCAACATTATTCATAGGTACCTGTCACGAGGAATGCAGGGATGCAAAAAATTCTGCATTTCACTTCAGAGTACAGAGAACTAATAAAAGTCCATTTCTTCTCCCTATTCCCTACCTCAAGCACAAATCTGTTTTCTTCAGCTTGTCCCTATATGGTCTCTGGACAATATTTCTTTCACTACTCCCAGTGTTATTATATACCTTCCAAAGTAAACTCTGAGCTTATCTGAAATGGCAGCACAGCTCTCCTGACACTGAAGTATTTGTTTCAGCCTACTCCTTGATTTACTTGTTTCAATTGCTCTCCAGCACTTCCTTTATTCTTTCTTTAGTTGAGGTACAGCTTATTTTCCTGGACTACCAGACCAGTTTTGCTAGTACAATTTGTATTGACACATAAGACACTTCAGCAATAGAGGTAACATACCTACAGATAAGACAACTCTTACTGTAAACTTGTCTTACATCAGTACTCATCCAGTAAGGATAAAATTGAGAACGGTGTTTGAATGATAAGGAGAAAAAAAATGGACAGTTTTAACAAATAACATGTTTGCACAAATGTGTGGTATTACAACATCCAGTTCACAGAAGGAGAGTTCCCTTTCTTGTAATATGTCATAAGAAAATTTTCCCCAACCATCTCCATTTAATGTAGAATTTTTCCAACTATTTTCATAGGACCAAGACAGAACGTTCCTCACTGTAACCTCACGTTCCAACGTAACCAAAAATCCCGAAAAGTCTAACACTTGAGAGAAGGAAAAATAAAAGAAAAAAAAAAATTACAGAAAGTTTTTACTTACTGGAGATATGACTGCCAGTTTACTTTGTTGGCCCGAACTTCAGCAGCTTTGGCAGCAATAATGTTTGTTGGGACAGCAGCATCTACAGCACCTCGGATATCCATCTTAACTGATAATTAAAATGCACCTAGAAATGCAAGTCAGATTTGAGACCTCTTATGAAAGTATTAAAGAGCAGAGCATCTGTCCAATATTTCAAAGAAAAAAAAGGAAAATCTGTTTTCAGGTGTCCCATTCCCTAAAACCTCACTCAGTACTTTCTGAGAAATCAAAGTTTTACACAGCATCTAAAATGTGACTTCCCTGAAACAAACAAAAATAAGCCATACCTACACACTAAAGTGTAACCAATCACAAGTTTGCTAAAATCAAAGATATATATACAACATTTAAATAACTCCCAGACTTGCAAATTTTCAAGCAATCAAATAAGTTATTTGATTAAAGACTACTTTTCTGCAATTCCCAAGTAGCCCTACAGATAACAGGAGCTGTCTTCCTCCCAAATCAGGAATGATGATAAGGTTTAAAATTCAATGCACACTTCCCCCCACCCCCATATATTCGGGCTGATCTTGTTCAGGTATTTGTCTAAGACTATTTAGACATTAGAAACATGTGAACTACAACTTCAAAAAAGAAACACAAGTTACATAAATTAAAAACCATGTTACTAACAAACAAAATTTAAATCATCACTGTCCAGAAAGCAAATGGAAAAATAAGTATGAATGGAAGCTCTTCATCGGGATATACTACATTACCATAAACAGTGACCTTCACCACTTCTCCTTTCTCCTTCCTTTATGGTTTAATCTCCACCTGACTTTGATGCCAAAACAAGATGTATGTTTGCAGAGGCTTGAGACCCAGCTGGAGCAGGAATTCCTTACAACCTAAACCGCATCAAGCCTCTCCACACAGCCTGTTTCCGTACTTTTGTAGCTCCCTTTCCAGAAGCAAGCAAGAGCAAACTGGCACATTCTGCCCAATCCCTAACAAATATACCTCGTTTGTACGACTGAATGAAAATACGATTCTAACAAAAGCAAAAAAAAAAAAAAATAAGAACTACCCTAAACAAATGGAGCAGCAGAACTGTCCTCCCTTTCAAAGTACTTCTGTGAGCAGGCACCCACAAGGATGGCACCGTTTACGGACAGAATCAACAGAATGGTAGGGGTTGGAAGGCACCTCTGGAGATCATCTCGTCCAACCCCCCTGCTTGAGCAGGTACACCTAGAGCAGGGTGCACAGGACTGCGTCCAGGCAGGCTTTGAATATTTCCAGAGAAGGAGACTCCACAACCTCTCTGGGCAGCCTGTTCCACTGCCCTGCCACCCTCACAGTAAAGTTTTTCTTCATATTCAGGTGGAACTTCCTGTGTTCCCACTTGTGCCCATTGCCCCTTGTCCTGTCGTTGGGCACCACTGGAAAGAGTCTGGCCCCATCCTCCAGACACCCACCTTTTGAGACTTATAAGCACGGATAAGATCCCCCCTCAGTTTACTACGTCCTTCAACGACCACTGAACGTTTCCTAGCTCCGACGTGACCCGGCCAGAGCCATTTAAGCACTCGCCAGGCCGCAGAGGAGGACAGGGCCGGTAACGGCGGTTTCAGGAGCACGCAGGCTGTACAGTTAAGCCGGAGAAGCCGAGAGGCGCCCGGGGCGGGAGAGGCACTCGGCCCCCGCCCTGCCGCCCCCTGCACCGACTCACAGGGGCGGCCTCTTCCGGGGGAGCCCAAACCCCCGGGGGAGCCGCGGCGCCCTTCGCACCGCCCCAGGCCCGCCAGAGCCCCCTGAGAGGGGCCGTGCGGCGGCTCGCCCACGCCCGCCCGTCCGCCCGTCCGTCCGTCCGTTCCCCAGCTCCCACTCACCCCACGGGCACACCGGCGGGTGAGGGCCGCGGAAGGGGAGGAGAGGGGAGCCCGCCCGAAGGCCCCGCCGCCCTCCGCACCGGCGCCGCCGCCGCTGCCGCCGTCATGTGACGCCGCTCACCTGACCGCCACGGCGGCCTCCGAGGGACAGCTCGCCCCGCGAACCGCGCGGTGGGCGGGGCTTGCGCACGGCCCCACCCGGCGGCCGTTAGAGCGGGCGGCCGTTGGGGTGGCCGCTCCCCGGCGTGCGTTACTGGTCGTGCGCGTGCCGGTTAGGGCGTATCTAATTGTATATACGTATTTAGCGTACACATTTATACACACACGCACATTTAGATTGGATGTTAGGAGAAATGGCTTTACTGAAAGGGTGGTCAGGCATTGGATCAGGCTGCCCAGAGAGGTGGTGGAGGCACCATCCCTGGGGGTGTTCACAAAGCATGCAGACGTGGCACTTCAGGGCCTGATTGAGGAGGCATGGGGGTGTTGGGTTGGCAGTTGGACTTGATGATCCTAGAGGTCTTTTCCAACCGTAATGATTCTGTGATTCTATGATTCTTTATACATATATGAATATTATTTTACATGGGCATGCAACCCCGTACTGAGAGGACTGGTGGCAGGGTACAGCCCGTGCTGTTGGCTGACGAGAAAGGGCTCAGTGTCTCCCCAGAGAGAAGAGGAGGCTGGCCAGGAAGGGCTGAGGGGCTCCCCTGGGTGCTGCCCCACGGGGCCAGTGCCTCCAGGACCCCGGGGAGCCCCCGCAGTTCTCCTCTTGGCCCTGCCCGGGTGAGGGGCTGCCGAGCTCAGGAGGGAGCCCCGGGAGGGGAAGGGGCCGGGGAGATGGTGGGCAATGCCCTGGCACTGAAATGCCTTCTTGGGCTCTGCATTTTTTTTTCCAGTACCCAGCCTTCTCTTGCTTTCTGCCTCTCATGCTGTAGTGGGGTGAGTTTGCTCTTTTCTGCAGCTGGAAAGCAGGCAGGTGTTCCTGGGCCCCCGCTTCTGGCTTGAGAGAGGTCAGAGAGGTCTGGCTGCCTGGACCATGTTGGGTTGCGCCAGGTCTCGCAGCCCGCTGTCTTACACCTCTCCCTCGCCTCGTGAGCTGCACCACATTGTACACCGGGAGCACGCCGTTTCCTCCTTCCCAAGTTGTATCTCAGTGGGAGATACACCTTGCACAATTTCCTCCTTTTTTAAAAAATGTCCTGCATATATTGGGCTTTGTCTCTAGAAGCGAAAGGAGCAGGAAACTTTTCAGACTAAAAGCCCGTGTGTTTCAGAAACCACAGGCTTAAACTTCCATGTTTTTGAGAAAAAACTGCTGTCTGCAGTTGCTGAGTGAAGTTTTCCAGTCATACTGTGATGAAATGCATAGACATACCACTCCTAGTCAGAAATTATCCTGAAGGGTAACTCTACTAACATATAAGGAGGAAAGGCAGAGAAAAGAGAAATAGGTCAGAGAGTTTTATGGGTGAGCAGATCAAAACAGCCAATGTAGAACTGGCCTAGAGATGTCCACAGTTAACTTTTCATTTTGCTAGGGTCTCTGTATTTTCCATTTAGAGGATACACTGTTCTTTAAATTATACCCGGCCAGTACCTCTGTTAGTGTCTTTTTAACTCAAGGAGGGTTTTCATTATTGTGCCACTGATTAATTACACTTCCTCCATAAGAATTTTTCCTTTAAAACGGATCTTTCTTCATACCACAATAAAACTGTTGATTTCTTGATAACATGACCACTGAGCTTAAATCGCAGGCACAATACAAGTAACAGCATTTGCATTTATTTATGCTTTAGCAGAAGAAAGCTCTCTAAGCCGTGTGCACACTCTGTGTTCTCTGGTCTGTAATAAACACATCCATTAATGCGATCTTGTGGATCACCCAGCACATGGGGCTTTGAGGTTTAATCTTACACATTTGTGTTCCTGCAGGTTGTTTACATACCGTGATAAGAAATGCTTGCACAGCTCCTGATTGCTAGCATAGAAATCTCCACACAATCTTGAATAAAAATGTGTTACTTTGAAAGTTTATTTGAATCTGATTTTTATTTCAGGACTGAAAGACAGAATTCAGCCTCATTTTTACCAGTTCCTCCTTTATGAGTGTATGTAACTTCTGTCCCGTGGCATTCTGCATTTCCTGCTTCTGCTCTGCCTCTTTATGGCATGGCTCACCCGCCGCTATTGAGTCCAGCATCAGGCACCTGGAATGAACATATTCACAGTCATTTCAAACCACGTTACCAATGATGATACATATGACTCTACCCATTTTATAAAGAAACTAAAGCACAAAGAATTTACAAGAAAATCTGAACAAGGGTTGAAGTTTCTTGAATGGGATTTGCAGAATGAAGGGATCAAAGGCCTGTACAGTGATCCTACAAGCTACCATTCAGCCCTTACCTAAGCTGGAGGCACGTCGGGCTTTCCTTCTGCGAAACTTCCTCAGTTGTCCACAGTGATGGTTCTGCCCAAACCCCAAACTGTCCCAGCACTGAAAACACTGAGGAGTTGGTGCCTTCTCTTACCTAAGCCAGGTATGGTATTCTTCCACCTTCATCCTTCCAAGCTCAGTCTAATAGTTGTTCTCAGAGTTTAAGTAAACCCATGGAAACTGAATCGGCACCTCTGAACGCGCAGTTCCAGCTGCCAGTTTTAAGACACAAATAGTGTTGCTCCCCATCATCTGCCCCGCTGTCTAGCAGAGTAATGTCCCAAATACTTGCTTAGGCATGCAAAGCCATTTCTTCTGCTGGGGATCACCTATCTCAAGGAAATCATCCAAAACGCTGGATTGTAGTCTGCTTTGCATGGCATATTTCTCCCACCCCTTTAGCACACTTCTGGCTTAACCCAAGTACCAGTACCTGAGTACTCTGGCTGAACCCATGTACAAGTATACACAGGTCTGGGTTCTCTCACTTCTTGTCCCTGCTTCCAGTATTGTTTCAGTACTTTATAGTAAGCAGAGAAAAATAAATTCATGGTTTCAATTTGGTGCCCAATGTGATCTCTTATTTGGAGCATGCATTAGGTCATCGGTGGTCCTTTTTTTTCAGAGCAGACTATTTTTTTGCCTAATTGCACCACCTGCAAGAGTCTAGCACCATCCGTTCAATCCAGCTAAAAGAAGACATCGCTATTTGCGGTTGAAATTTTGATACTACAGCAACATGGTCATTTTCATGTAGAAAAGAACTTTGAAAAGCTGGGATTTGGCATGTTGACTGCATCATAAATGGCAGACCCTGGCTTTACTATTCATTTCACTGGCGGTTGAGAGGCTACAGTAAAAAATATTTTCCTGTAACATTTCTGTAACCTTGGAGTGAGGCATAAAAGCTGAAAGTATGCATCTACTGAATTAGCAGAAAGAGAAAGGCAAAGAAAGGAGAAATAATTGTAATAGTAATTACATTTTGTTTTTTTAACAGGAGTTCCAGGGGGCATTTAAGGAACTACCAAACAGGAAACATGACATCTATGCCAGGCGAGTTAATAGTCTCTAGCAAAGGAATCAAATTACTGAACGCAGTGCACCATATTAGAGAATGCAAACAATATATTGTTCCTGAATATACCTGGATAATAATAGACTTAATTTACATATTCTTCTACACCATGTAAGGGAAAAAATGCAAAACATTAACAAAAAGTGCTACAGCTCTGTAAGGAACAGTCATGTCTCACACCTCTGCAGGAGTTCTTCGTATGTGTGAACAAGGTTGATACAGGTAGACTCCATCCACTTGGATTTGTTTCCAAGAGGCTTTCAGTGAGATGCATCTGCAGGTGCTCTTAAAAATCCCCAGCTCTCCTGGGTTAAAACAAAAGGTTTGTGCATTGATTCGTAACTCTTGAATGTTATATATACAACAGAGGGTAGGAAGAAATTATCAGCTTTCACGGTCCAGAAGGGTCTTCAACAGAGTGCAAGAAGCACCTGGCTGGAGCCTGTGCTGTTCAGCACTCTGAGAAAGGTTTGAGAAAGGAGGTAAATAATGTAGTGAAAACTTTGCTGATGATAGTGCTACTCCTTTGACAAGTGCACAGTTAAACTGTGAACCCCCCTGCCGGAGGATGGTGGGTGTACTACAGATTTACATGCACTCTTATCCCCCCTCTGTCAAACGCTTGGGCCCATCTGAAAATTTTCACTCAGTGTGAGTCCCATGAGGCACTCTCTGTGTTAAGGAACTTCATTGCATTGCAAGGGTAGGCTTTGAGAAAGAAAAACATTATATAGTCATTACAAGAACATGTCTTGTGTGCCTGTCACCACTATGACAGCAAGAGGCGAACCTCAGCAACCAGTACAAACCCATCCTGTTTCATCAGCTTCGGAGAGCACCTCGTGGTGCCTTATTCATGCTAGTTGATTCTCTGAACTGAATCTTGCTAAAGGTTATGATTGGAAAACTGCTATGCTCCTATTTTTTGGTAAGCATCTATCCTTTAGGATTCAGGTGCTGCGAAACAATTCTCATTTAGCTAATTTTGGTAACGTCAGTGCTTGTCCATTAACTCCTGGCAGCACAGCTTCACTTGAAGTTGCTATATTAAGATGACTTTATTGATGTGTGAAACACAGAGAGAAAAATGAAAAGCATTCAGCATGCAGGAATAAAAGTCATCAATTGCCTGGATCACAAAGAACAAAAATAATCAATAGTTTAATACTAGAAAAATGATGCAGATGAGTCATCCTCAAGTAAGATTACAGGCAGGTGGATCATGAGAGTATTTTTCTGTTCTCCTTTTCCTTCTTGTAATAAGAACAACATATCATTGTCTCCCATATATTCTGCAAATTACAGAAGTGTTTTGCACAACCGCCATTTAACGTTTCAGCATTCTATACATCACCTGCCTGTCTCCTGCATGTCTGTACAAGTTTTTAACATGTATAGAAGAGATGGATAGGAAAGTTTATCCAGGCAAAACATACTTAGAAGGTCAGGAATGGTGATGCGCTTTTCAATTCTCAAAATATTATTGACAAATAAAAAAAATCAAAAATGGCAAAATTTGTAAAGGAGGACATTTTCAAAGTGGTACCTATACACTAGAAAAGCACAGAGACTAGCCTCACCTTTAAGAGCTACCGTTCCTAAAACAAGTACTTTGTTTTTCCCTAAGGTTATTCATCCAAGGATTCAGATCAGATCTTCTGAGTGCTCAAGCTTCTACATTTTCAAGGCTTAAAACCCATCTTTCCAGGGCAATGTGGAAAGGAGCAGCATGTACATTGCATGACAGCGGATGGATGCAAGCCGTAGGCATGCGCTACTTAGTGTGACTTCTTTCAGCATGAATCCCCCATGGGTGCATTGCAAGAGTAGGACATGTTTCTTCTATCACAGAACTAACCACCAGGTGCACTTGGTCACCAGACCCTAAATTAAACCTGTTGTTTTTTGGCAAAGGGGATTCTATAGCAGGAGAGAGGCAACAGCAGAGGAGAAGAAGAAATAACTACGATTCGGGTCTGTTTGTGGGTTGCAAGAGGGAAACATTAGAGGGAATCTAGCTGATTTTGTAATGTATGAAACTTGAAGCTTTTTGAGCATCAGTGGCTAAGTCCATACAACACTAATGTAAAGTAGGAAGGTCTTTGTTTTCTTTCTATTTCTCTGAGGCAGAGAAAGATGAAGAAACTAGCTCAAGGTCACACAAATGGGGAAAACCAAAGAACATGTTGTTGTAAATCTAAAATGCTTCTTTCCCCAAAGCACTGCTCCACAGTGTGGAAGAAGACAATAGTGCAAAAAAGAAGTGAACCTACAATAATCTGTCTCTAATGCAAGGTGAGAAGAAATATATCCGAATGTGTCCATCTTTGCATCTTCCAGCACCTTACCTCATACACGAAAAAAATAAATAGAGCTAATTATTTAAATACTTTAATGTTTTCATTTTTATATGGTTTTTTATTTATTTATAATTTTAAATATATATTTCAACTACAGATAAGAAAAAGACAGTCACTGACTTTCTTACTCTTTTTGACACATTTCTGGTACAAAACTTCACATCCGAGGTTCTCCTTTGGGCTTTTTAGTGGTATGGAACAGAAGAGCACAATGGCTTTTGAAAATTCTCATTGGACATCTAGACATGTCTTTAGGTGCCCAAATTATCTGAAAAAAAAAAAATCTAGCATGATTTGATATTGCAAGGAAGTATAAAAATTACTCACATACTGGAGCAAATCCCAGTGGTTTCTGATGACTCACTGATACATGACTAACTTCTTATCCTGAAGAGAAAATCCTGTGACATTTGTAGCTTTTGAATGGACTTGACTTATTTTACAATTCTGGTTTCCCCTTATTTTCATCTCATGGGTTTCCCATTTAATCCATCTCTCCCAGCAGATTTCATGTTTGCCTCACAGGCGTCAGGGAGGACCTGTGGGACACGGGAATGGGGGACTCGACATTCTTTTCTCTCCTGTCTAAGGGTGGAGGGTTGTCATAGAAGAGGCTTCCTTTCACAGAAATAGAAGTGACTTTTCAATGTGAGGAGATCTGGAGTGCTTCACTGGACATTTTTCCTGAGTAGTTATAGCAAGATTGGCCCACTGTGAACAGGATTTTTACTGCTTGGTCTGTCTTTGTTTTCTCCTCTTATTTTATCTTCATTTTAGTGTGTGTGTCATGGTGGGAGGACATTATTCTGTGAATATTTTTTTAAACAAATAATTCCTGCTTCCTGTAACCAATATAGACTTATCTGACTTCTAGGTCATAGAACTTGGATCATTTTTCTTTTAAATTAATGGCCTAAAGGAACTGGTAAAGCTAATACACCACAATTTTGCAAATGTCATACCAGGCAATCTTTTGATTGCTCCACCACCTCTTTGAAATTAAGTTTTGCATGCTCAGTTAAGGAACCACACATATCTTATCCTCAGTGGAAGCACTGTTTTCAAAAGAAAAATAAACTAACATTTTATTGTAGTAAATACTTCTTCAATTTTTTCCCCTGGTAGAATGGAACAATGCTATATTGTCGAAAATTGGAAGTGAAGTACTGTGCACAAACAGAAACAGAAAGGCCAGCATGAAACTATTTATAGCTATGAGAAATAAATGCAGCTGTGGCTAAAATAGTAGAGTACATTATTTTAGGGAGTAGGGACAAGTGTCTCTGTCTCATGAATGTTCACTTCTGTATTGAAAGCTGGAGGGTCTCAGAGTCTCCAACCCCTCTTTGCAGCCTACAGCATCTCTCTCACCATCAGTCTCTGCTGCTTTGTGCCAACAGCTCTTGTCTGGACAAGGGGATCTGCACCTGAATCTGTAGAAGAAGCACTTTTCCCTGGGAAACTGCTGCAGTACCAGGTGAAATAAAGCCCATTTCTGGGTTAAAATTAAAAAGAAAAAAGCAATAAATCCTCTAACTTCATCCTCTCTCACAAGAAGAGGCTAGGTCAGAGCAGCAGCATCTTGGAGGAAAAAGGAAATGCTGAGCTACCCAGTGCTGCTGAGAGTAAGCCTGGCTAGAGGACAGAAAGAAGATGGTTACTGAAACCTCAGCAGTAACTCTGCCAAAGTCAGATTTATTACCAGAGCTTATGCAACAGCTTTTGTACTATACGATGACTTCTAGTGCAATTCAGTTTGTCAAGCCAAATGCTGGAAAAAGTGTTCTCTTATTGTTCTTCATTTTTCTCCTCAGCACTTACTGGATTTCTCTGAAAAGAGACAGAGATGTGACCAAGGCACCTCTTCTCACAAGAGATGCTATGCGGGCAGAGGGCATTATATCTACCTTATATCTACAATGCTGAATTGTCAAAACTTTTGACTCTTGGCAGAAAAAAATGTTGATTCAGACATACTTTTCAACGTGGAAAAAAATATGTTGTAAACTTTCAAAATAGATAATACCCCATCAGACACTTTTAAAATGGAAGGTCTCTTAGCTTCCCATTTATAGTAACTTCTCATTTGGAAGTTTCAGCTAATTCTAATAAAAATACTAACTTAAAATATAAAATTATTAGAACTGGAAGTATTTTGAAATGATGACTAAGCTAACAGATTTATTCTTTTCAGTGCACACTAACATATGTATGAGTTTGACTTTCTGCTATCTCCAGGACAAGATGTTTCAAAAGGCTCCCAAATGCTTTCTCACACAAGGAACACTATTATTTGCTTAGCTCTCATTACAATAGCATTGCTAATGACCAGAACTATAAACAATGTTTACATAATTATTTGTATGAAAATTTCACAATAATTTAATATTCCTCCTAATTTTTTTGTGTTTCTCCCATCTGTATTTCGAAAAGCACAAAAAATAAATAGCGAGTGAATGTTGACAAACAGAAGGCAAAAGCCTGGCTGCCCTCTTTAAAGCTAAGAGAAATTATCTATTAATAATCTACCTGGAGTCTTAGTCTTTATATTTAGTTTGTCTCTATCCTCAGACATGGCTGCTGCTTGTGTGGTGTTTTCATTGGGGCTGGAAGGATTACCAGTAGACCATCTGTTCAGTCGGTGAGAAAAATCATGGTTGACAGGTGCCACTGACCTAAGACAGACATCTCCGTTTGGTGCTGCCTGCAGAGCATAACTATGTGCTGAGTTGCTTCTTCCTTGAAGCTGTAAATGAAATGCATTCCCTCTGAGGAGATAAAATGTGTTTCATGATTGTTACAGCCTGTTTCTCTGATGTGTATTCAACCACTATATGCCTGTCTTCCTCCTTTTCAACTTACTAAAACGTACGAAGTTGTAAATCTAATCTTTAAGCTGTCACAATGCTGAGGAGATGAGGCACCGCAGATATCTGAGGGCAGATAATCCTGTTTGTCTCCAGAACTGTGGAGGCTGCAGAAAGGACTGGCAAGCTGCAAGAGGCCCTGACATTTGCCCATCAGTGTAAGGACGAGCCATCTCTATGTTATTGTCATTCAACCCAATGTCTGGGATTTGGTTTTGTTTCATCATTAAATAAAAGTGGTGCTTTTCCAAGAAAGGTCATTGTAAAATTGGATTCAGGAACAGCCTTTTTATTTCTTGATGTGGAGGCAAGTTTTGCTCTACTTCAGGACTCACAGCTACAATGCAGACAACTGTCAAGCAAAGGAGACCCTCCAAACTGAAGATGAAGAGGATATTAGAACAGCACAGTGGATTTTCAAGGTAAGACAAAATCCAGGGTTATCCAAATGTCCGGGGGCGGTGGCGGGAAGGGGGAGGGAATGGTGTATCTGCAAAGAAGCAGAAAGAAAGTGTTAATGTCATGTATAACAGCCATAGACTATTTGTCACCAAGACATCATTATTCATGTAGTTTTCCTTTATTCCTGAGCCTCATCCTCTGCCCTCTGTTCCTCGGCGTGTTGCAACCACAGTGACAAAGGAGGTGGTGATCCACCTTCCTGTTAAGTGTCTGCTTTCAAACAACATATTAAACACCTCCATCTAACTCATAAAAATGATTCATACTTCATGGAGCCAATCTGTTGGTAAAAGGGTGAGGGAAAACATGTTGCTTCATGGTGTTTAGACACTGAAGAGGTCTGCATTTTTTACTGATGCTACCTCAGATGATTTTTTTTGGTAGTGAACAAAAGGAGATATCCCAAAGAAATCAAACACAGCACAATACTAAAATCTATTAGGGTGTTAAAGTAAACCCCTTTAGTGAACCTCTAGAGCTGAACCATTTTCCTTAATTAAAAACAACAGTCATGTATGCTCTAGATTTTGTCAAAAGCCTTAAAGCTGCCTGAGGGTTGAATCAATGTTATTTATGGTCAGCAGCACGCTCCTGTGCAGCTCAACAGAGCAAGAGAGACAGGTGCAAGAAACTGTATCTTATTAAAACTTTGGTGCAGAAGTGATGCGCCCTGGTGCACGGTAGGGAAGAGAATGTGATAGCAAAGTCCCACACTCTTGGAACCACAAAGTTTAGGGGTTTTTCAGACTAAGTTAGCACCACAATGGAGAGGGACTAAGGCAGCCAGTCGAGGTTGTTGGCAGGGCTGGTGAAAGGCAAGGCCAGGGAAGAAGCCATTCCTCATTCCACATCTGCCCTACAGACATTCAAGTTAAAGCAAGAACTTACTTCTCCATCCCACTTCCTCAGCCAATGCACGTCCATTTCCAGGAGGCCATTTCATTTGAATTACGGGAATACACTCATCAGAAATCCTAAATTACTTTCACTGCTTTTGCTGAGAGGAAATACTCAGCCTGCTTTGCCACTATCAGGAAACTGTTTCTGATAATGAACCAAGTACACTCCTTTCAGAACTTCATATCATTCTGTCTCATTATCTGTCCATTTAGCACACCAGCCTGGGGACTTCTTGGCCCTCTTGAAGGCAGAGTGGGTTTTGTCACAGGCACAACGGCTCCTGAATTTAACCCTTGGTAGTCATACCTTCTGAAACCCATATACTGAGTTCTTCACAGCTCATGTCCCTAGTCATTTCTCAATTAGCCTTCCTATTATTTATCCCAGGTGAATTGTTCCTTTCAGCTTGGTGATCGCTTTTACAGCTCTCGCCTGAAATCGTAGTTTGTTGCCAAGTGTCTGAGAACATGGTGCACAGGACGGAGTCAGGGACCTCACAGAGGAAAACATATTATTTCTCTGCTCTGTGACAGGATTTATCTGCAGAGGGACCTAAATGACACAAGGTTCAGGGCCACTTACTGTCCGGAGTTCCTTAAACAGCAGCGCTGCCAGCTTCCGTTCTCCCACTAGCCATCTGTCCCATTTACTTTGTTCTGTGCTTATGTTTCTAAATGATGCAGCTCCACTGGTGTGGCTGTCATCTCTGGTAGCAGGGACAGCCCAGGAGGTGCTCTATAACAACTTCATGAGCTCAGCTGAGGTGAAATTGCTGTCGTGTGGAAACTCTTGTATGAGGTTGCATGCTCTGGGGGAACATGTCTCCAGAACTTCATAAACCATATCAGCAAATGATCCTTTCACATATGTAGTGTAAGCAATGTTACTAGTAGCTAATGAGTCTGCAAGGACTGTGTTAGTGACAGGAAGTTAGAAAACTTACCCATCTAGAAATGTGTATGGCCCTAAGGCTGAGGAATTAAAATAAACTGCAGGCGTTACTTCACGTAGGAAAAAAATACTTTTCTTTTTAACTGATAGAGAACAAAGGCACAGAGGAATTATATGATTTCTCAGGACTGACGAATTCAACTTGAAGTTTGTAAGGTTCAAGACCAGTTCGTCACTTACATTCCCCGAATAGACAAGATCACATCAAAAGTTTTTCTGCTGGTGAAATTGAAGTCTGCAGGAAGTTCGGATTCTTTCTGGTACAATGTTTCTATATGTGACACTGATCACTACAAACAAACTATGTCCTTAGACCCATACATTTGTTTGACTGACAGGAATTTGATCAGACTGATTCCCCAGTCCTCATTAATTCCCATGTTCCATTCCACCTTAGGTAAGGTTTTGAATCTGATGCTTCTGAATGTGGGCAGTGGCTGATTTGAGAGCAAGTTGCTGTCTAATTCAACATGCCAAGTAGTAAAAAAGTTGAAATATTAAATAAATTGGGATAAAAAAACCAAACCAAAACCAAGTCTTTTAATAGAAGACTTGAATTAAGTTCATTTATTCTTGAACATGCTTTCAAAGAGAAACTGAATTACAAGAAAAATGTTTTTGAAAAGTGGTAGGTGGAATTTAAAGGCCTTTTAAATTCCCTTCATGACATTTAAATTAACTCAGTGAGTTGTTTATTTCTAATCTCCATTTGCATTGCTTAAAAAGCCTTTCCCTCTGACATGTTTGCATCTTGATTTACAAAAGTGTTAAAAAGCAAAAGTGAATAAACTTTTTATGAGTCTCAACACAAAGATGCGAGAACTTAACCCAGAGCTAACACCGACACATTCTCATGTGCTCTCAACGTACTTTTTGCCAGTTAACAAAATAAAACACCCCAGAAGCATTACACTGCACAGGGAGATAGTGAGAGGTTGCAAACAGATCACAGTATTTTCCTAATGAAAAAATATGGCCCAAGTCCCATTACACAGAGCTCATCGCCATCACTTCCTCAGAAGAGGATGAGAATATTCTCCACAGAGATGCCACATTTTAGTTCATGTCCAGGTTACATCTGGATAGGACCCATTTCAATTTCATAACATAATTATGATTTCTAAACATAACAGCTCCACATTTGGTTGGGTTTACATGAATAATAGACCTACAGACAACAAGTGACTGGGCAAGCACATGATAACAGTGTCAGGGCTCTGAGGGCACTAATAAGCCTTAATGGTCCTGACCAGCCTCACCTGAGGCCTCACACCACACCCATGGGTCCAGCAGCTCTAAGCTCTGTCCTGGGGCCCTGCTCCCTTTCTGAGCTGTGTTGAAGGACTGCGGGTCTCCAGCTGAGTGACAGCCATGCCCTATTTGGTGATGGAGCCACTTGGTTGAGACCTTAACCCACACCCTGGGCTGACTTCCTGGCTTGGTCTTGGCTGTCCCTTGTCAGTGTAGGCTTGCCTGGTGGTTGTGGGACTTGATCTTAACCTTGATCTGGTGGGTTGCCTTCCCCCCTGCAGTGAGATTGCCTTATGATCTGGACCTTGCTTGGACCATCTCCGCATCTGTCCTGTTTGCCTTGCTCAAGTACTGTGGGATGGGCTGTGGCTGATGAGGCTTCTGTCCTGCTGGATGTGGGATCCTCTTGGATCCCTGCACCTTCCCTGACGGAGCAGCCCTGCTCTTGCTGCTTTCTGGCAAGCAGAATCCTTTCCAGATCCTATTGAGATTTGCCTTACCTATAAGGGCTTGCTTTCCTCTGTTCCCCAAGGCATGGAGCAGAGAGAAAAGCACAGTGTGAAATGAGAAGACATGTGCCAAGAAGAGAGCAACTATTAAGCCTCCTTGAACCGTTAGGCTGAGGCCTAAGGAGTCCCCAGTTACACCAGCACTGCCCTTCTGCTTGCCAAGTCCTATCCATTTGAGTTCTGCATAGGAGACCAGGCAGAAACTGAAAAGGCCACAAGCATGCTGTCTGGGGGAACAGCCCAAGGGACATGTGGCATCCTTTTTCCTTCATCTAGCTGATCTCAGCTCTCCAGAAATCCTTTGGGTTTGGAGATGTCAAACATTATTCCATGAACTGCATGTAATGTGGAAGTCACTCGTGACCATGCATAGCTCATCTAAATTATTCAGCAACTGCTATGAATCATGATTTGTTTGATAAAATAAGGATCCGTTCACAAACAACTCCAGAAAGGTCAAAAATCATAAACAATGTTATTTGCAAAGGATATGATGCCAGTTGAAAGACTGCACTGCTTTGCCAAGTACTCTGGTGTTTTCAGGTAGTGAGTGCTCTCAGTCATTAATTACTATTACTGTTAAATGTCCCTCTGAAGTCAGATGGTGTCTTTGTCTTTTATAAGAGTAGGAAAAGATCTGATATTAGTAAATATACTCACCCTCTTCAGTCAATATAATCTCTCCCAAGTACATTTTCATGTCAGGAGTGTTTATTTTTGTGAAGTCTGTTTTTCATAATTAGTCACGGTAGCATTTGTACATCTTAAAGCTTGCGATTTTGTCATAGGGTGTTAGGAACAAACCGAGTAGCAACTTATATCAAGAACACATTCTTTTTGTTCTTTTGAACAGGTGTTGTGCTTAGTTAAATAAGCTGAAACATAGTTTAATAGTCACATTTTATCTAATTCGTGTGTTTCAGATAGGCAGGGAATGCAAACTGTATGGCTGTGGATTGAATCATTTGGCAGCTAACATTCTTCATCTTTGCCAAAATAGTTATTCTTACACAGCAGATGTAAAATCTGAGATGTGCTTGCTCTGTTTTATTCAGGAGCAACGTTTCAAAGGGAGGCAGAATTCCGGGAGAGAAATAGGAGGGTATTTAGGACCACCAAATTATAAGCATCTAGTCTTATAGACAACTTCTTTGATAATACAGTATACTTTCAGGTAGGGAAAAGAGTGGGTATTTTGCTGAATAGTTATAGATTAAGGTAATGAGGTAAAATCATATGCAGTTGGTTTGAAAGGTAAGCAAAATTATTTCTAGGACAAGGTGGAGAACACTATCTCTCTGTGGTTTTCTGTGCTGGTTAATTTTGTTTTCTTGACATGTATCCTTTATAACAAGGGTTTATCTTATCCCTGAAGTGTTTTTACTAGTTAAGAAAGGGCTACTCCTGCATATTTTTACAGACTGTGTCAATCCTAAAGTATCACTCCTTTTGAGACCTGCAGTGTCCAGCAAAATATTGGGGTGCATCTTGTCAGCAGACCTATTAGGAGGATTAAGGCCTGTCAGTGCCCAGCCCTGCAAGAGGGGTCAGGTAGAAACTGGAAGTAGTTTCTCTTGTCTGCAAGAGAATTCCTCCAAGAAAAAACTTGTTTTATTAATTGCTGCTTTCAGAAGCCACAAAGTACTCCTGGGGCACAGGAGGCATATTTCAGGGTTACTCTGTACCCAGGTCTTTAGCACTTATTTGGGTCAGGTCATCCATGCTGTGAAAAAGACTGTACTAGTCATTTGGGGGGGTCAGAGTCCTCCCTTTCATGTGGTCATCTGACATGGGATATCTGTTAGCTTAACTATAGTACTTGTAACTATGGTATGGACATTTCGTCTTTGAACGATTTATGTTCATCAGGGTACGAATCTGCTGGTCGGGTAAAGCTCCTACAGTTTTCTGACTAAACAAACCAGTAAGCTGAAAGTAAAAAGTACAGGACTGGAATCCAAAATAAACATTAATAGCTATTAAATAATTTTTCTCATAGCTAAAAACAGCATGACCCGCAACAGGCCATGGTCACCCCAGTGACAGCATCACTGCGTGATGCACTTAGGTGTGCCGGTGTCGCCTAGAGCCCATGTGTCTGAGCTGGTGACAGGGTATCTGCGTAAGTATGAGCAGAATAGAGTATATAGGGGTAGGATTCAGAAAGCCACCATTCTGGAGAGGTGGCCATCAGCAGAAATATCAAATGACATTAGAGATAGGCTTCTCCTTTCATTTGTGAATCACAGACCCGGATGCACTCCTGAAATTACACCTCCCTGTCCTGACACAGGACAGAGGAGTGCTTTTTCCTTTGACAGCCCAGCACTTACTGCTGCTGCCAAATTGTGGGAAGTCCAGGTTCAAAACCTTCCCCTGAGGTGACTTGAAACCACACACATCAGAAGAATAACATAACTACTTACGATAATGTGTCTGTGAGAAGGATAGCAGGTGTCCCTTCCTCCCCTTGTGTTGAAAGCATTCTTTGTTGTATAATAATTTAATATTCCTTGTATAGAGGGGGTGATGATGCTTTACTGTGTTTAGGGCACTTACCATGCAAGGGTCTGAGATTCAATGAGAAATACTTCCATCTTCCCTTTTAACAGGTTTTCAGTGAGGCCCAGACCAAAATCCACAGGGAGGTCCCTTGCAGCTAGATGGGAAAGTCATCCTCTTTCCCCTCCTCCTAGTTAGCCAGGTCCAAGCCAGGGAGGGCAATTCTGAAAGCTGAGGCTGAGAGACTGCCTCCAGTGGCTAGGCCACCAGCCTGGGAGATCAACCCGTGCAAATTCAGAGTGGAGGAAGGATCTGAGCCTGTATCTCCAACAAATATGCTAACAGCAGCATTCAGATGTGTAGGTCTGTGGCTGGGAGCTGGGTGGTAGCTGGGTGTGTGGCTCCCAAATGAAGGGTGATGCACATACAGTGCCAAGTCAGTCCCATAACTTCCTTTGACAGATGCAGCATAAATGCTATTTCCTGTGACTGGGAGTGTCCTCTGTCCCTGTGAGGCAGCTCCCCGTGCAGTGTGTTGGCATTTTTGGATGGAATGCTTAGATACCAGCTCTGTCCACGCAGGATGAGGGAGCAGGTGCTGGTGCCTAGTTCAGCTCTGTGGGTCCTGCTGGGAGCTGTGGAGGGGCACAATGTGCTGTGAATGGGGCACCCTTTAACAGGCCTAGCCCTGAAAGACATGCAACAAGCCACTGGCTTAGCTAATGTCAATGGACAGGACACATTTTTCACTACTCGTTTGGTACCCCTGGGCAGCCTTGCAGAGACCTTTCATGTTTGGTATGGGGTTTTCTTCTCCCCATGTCTCCTCTGAATGTCCTTAGTATACTAGTCTGCTTCAGGCAGCTCAAACCATTAAATATAACTCCTCTAAAAAATAATATGCTTTAATATTTAGCATAATACATGAATGTAAGAACAGATGAATGTGGCTTATGCAGGAATTATTCTACCAGGCAGGAGAAGTCGTTTGTTTTTTTACTGTGGGGGTGGTTGAACAGTGGGACAGGTTGCCCAGAGAGGCTGTGAAGTCTCCGTCCTCAGAGGTATTCAAATCCTGCTCAGCACAGCCCTAGGAAGCCTGAGAGCAGGAGGTTGGACTAGATGATCTGCAGAAGCCCCTTCCAACCTCAGCTATTCTGTGAAACAAATTGCTCTTCACAGTGTCTTTCTTTTTCAACTGTTCTGTAATTACATGGCATAATAATATTTTTTAAATTCATAAAAGATTTCTCTTTTGCATCCAGAAACACTGTTATGAGAATAGCTAGTTGTATTGCTCAGCATTGTCTATGAGCCAATAATAGCTGTGCAGACAGCAATCAGAGGGCATTCTTTTGTCAAAGTTGTCAAAATAATAATGTACTACACATTAATGGGTGGATTACTTGCATATTAATGGTGTGCAAATTTTCTAGTCCTCAGAGATAATTTGTACTAATTTGCAATCATGTGTTTTTCCAATTTAGTGATTTACATATTTTACCTTTGAAATAGCCCTAAAACTTCCTTTTTTACTGTGCACCTTCGGAATGGAAAAATGCGGAAACCTGGGCCGATTAGGATATTACTGTCAGAAAGAATTTAATGAATACAAAACCCAAAAGATAAACTGTTTTTACACTAGTTAGAGAAATTTTTTAGCAAAACAATCCTAGACTGACCTGAACTACAGAGACTGTTTTCATTAATATAAGATTGCCTTCTTTAAGTGGAACAAAATGTCATGCTGGTTAATAAGTAACCCACTCAGCCTAGTTCTAAATCAACTAATTTGAGATATGGGTAACTTCAGATGTACAAGTATATTAATTTAGGCTATCCTTCCACCAGCAAGAATCAACAGTTTAGATAGAATATACTGGGGAAAAATAGCAACTTTTTCTCCCTGGAAAACCATGGAGACCTTCTTAAAAAGGCAGCTGGTTTGGGTGTCTGTGAGTCAGGAGGAATTGACCTTTACACCTTGATATGTCTCTCACACCCAGACTGATGAAAGCAAATGATTTCCAGTAAAATAAAAAACTAAAGTGAGGTACAACACCAGCCCCAGAGTGTTAAGAAATAATACAGTTTCTCCTAGAGGCCATCATGTGGTAGAGATCACCTGAGCACAGTGTTCCCATCACACTCTGTTTTGTTTCCAATACACCTCATGTTCAACTGAAAGAGGAATTGTGGTCTGGGTTTTTTTGGGCTCAGATTTCTCAGGGATTTCGAAGTGCCAGAGGAATCCCCAAGTGCCAGAATAAGTCATGCCCAGACCGCAGGTATCAGCCAGTCCACTCTGGTTAGCGAATCTTTCCAGTGGCCAGGAAAATGAGAGTGCAGTATCATCAAAGGCAGTTCTGTGTGGGTAGGAGCTTGAAAGCACCATCTGACCTTTGTTGCTAGGATCAACCACCTCCAAGCCCTTCTTGGCACGGGTTTACCTCACCTGCTCTTTAAAACCTTGGTAACGCAGACTCCACAGTGTAGGCAGCCTGCTCCAGTCCTACCATTAAAACCCCATATTTAACTTACATATCCCTGCCTGCAGTTTAAATCCATTACTCTTTGCTGTATATGTACTGAGCATGAAAAGTAATTTACTCCTTCCCCTTGCCTGTTTGTATGCAATGCACGCTACCTGATACGCATTTCCCATGAGTGGTGCAAAGACACAGAAGTCATGAATCACACACATGCTTGTTTACAGCAATTTCTTTCTGCAAAAAATTCAAAGACTCTAGGGGAAAATAAATGTTTCTTTCAAGCCATGTAGAGCTTACTCAGTCCTACATTTTGCTGGCCCCTTTTCTGCAATAACAGGACAGCTTTTTACTCCCATTTATTTGCATCTCTTTATAATCCAGTCCAAAGAATGATGCAAAAAGAGATCAGAATATCCTACCACAAATATCTTAATTTCAGAGGCCAGCTCCAGGTTGCTAGGTGACAGCTAGGTGCATCCTCCTGAGAGCAGGTCAAAGTCAAAGCCCCACCAAGCCAGGAATGCAAGGGAGAGACCATCACTCTTCTCCCAGAGGCCACACAGGGAATGAAAGCACCTTGTTTATGTACAATATAAATAACTGTACGTTTCATCACAAGCATTAAAACTTAACTCTGAGGCAGGCAGAATGTTACTTTTCCATCAGCCACAACCAAAAGGTGTGCTGAAGGGTAACATGGCAAGGATCTGTGAGCAGGTGAAACGGTGAAGCGTGGCTCGCAGTGGGTGTGTGCCTGCTTACTGGCTGATGTTGATGTCTGAGAAGGCTTGGCCTTTCCTACAGCCCATTCCTGTGCTGAGCACTGATTCCAATGAAACTTTCAGGAACTTAGATGTTGAGATCTGTAACTTAACAGATCTTCAGTCTACCACGAGATGTGGTTGGAAACAGCTCAGGAGGCTAATTGTCCTCAATGTTATACTTTTAGTGTTAATCTTAAAATAAAGCTAATCTAAAATACTGTATCAACTGTTAAATGTAAGAACAGTCTGCAACAATCCCGGAGCTGCCCAGTGATGCCATCTAAGCAGCAGCTGATGATCTTACAAAATGTCAGATCAGTTTTCCTGGTTCACTGTTGCAAGTGCTTAATTATGCTTACAAGAAGGATGAAAATTATTCTCAGTAGTCCAGAGAGGTCAGGTGTAGGCTGAGGAATTCATACAGAAAAAGGGGAAGGGCACAACTTTGTTTTGTTATTAATTTGTTTCCATTTGTGAACACAGCCTAATTTCAGGAAGTAGCTGTGATTTTTCATGTGACATCTTGTGTGATTTACTTTAGGACTCAATAAAGAAGAAAACAGTTCTTGCTGTTCTGTCAACTTCACTGTTTCCTTTGAGGGTGATCAAGTTAAGAGCAAAAACAGTGGATCAGACTTAGACCAAGATAGGATAAAGTATTTGTTCTTAAACTGCATGATTGGCATTTACTATGAGAGGTAGGAGGATTATAATATTTTAAGGTATTCATTTTCTTGCATTGCAGTGCTTGATTTTGTAAAATCTTCTCTTTCTATTACCAAACTGATTTGTTTAAACACAAGGATTCTTCTGGGAGGGATGTCTTTGGGGAAGAGAATCTCCCTTTAGGGATTCCTTGCTAATCCTGGAATTTAGTATCCGAAATAAGATTTGGCACTCGCACCCTTTGTGCCTTCTGGTACTTGGAACTTGTGCTCAGATTTGCATGGGTGCTCAGACTGCACCAGGGAAGTGGCCGAGTTGCTCCTCTCTGTCCCTTTGTCCTGTTTTTCTTTTGAAAATTCTTGCTCCATTTACTGATCCTCATTACCCAGAATTCTGCGTGTCAATAAATGGGACATCTGTAACATCTATATTTAATATGGGCTCTAAATAAGAGGGTTAAAGGATGTTTCTCAGTTTACATCCAGATCTTCTGGACAGTTTGGCATGAAATAGTTGGCTAGTTCTCCAATCAGGAGACTGATAAAGTTAATCTCAGCCTTAAATGCCAGGGGCGTTTCTTCAAACCAACATTTCTTTATGTTCACTGAAATTTTTGATTCTGAAAGATGGTTGCTATTTTTATGACAGACTAGCCTTCCTCACTGCACTGTTTATTCCGTTCATACAGACCCTGTGCAGATAAATGCATGCACTTCATTTAAGTACAAGAATAGCATCTGCTTGAATGATTTACCTGACCAGCAGTGGTATACTCGGGTTATAAAATTGCTTCAGACTCATAAAAAAGCTGTGCTCTCTCAAGTATCATACTGGGTTGTAAGCAGACGCACTTTAAACAGAAAGAAAAGCCAAACTCTACTGGTTTCTTACCAAATCATCAGGAGAAATAAGTTAAAGGTGCTACAGATCAGAGAAGGAAGTATAGGCTTTTGCAGGCAGGACGCTTTCAGTCCCACTTTGCCTCTTCTGTGTTTGGTCAGGAGGTAGATTTGAAATGAAGTGCAGAAAGGAGATTGGGAGTGACATTTCATCTGCCCAGGAGGAGGACATGGTCTTTCATAACAGTAGTGTAACAGAGTGAAACTGCCACAGGTGTGGTCTGTTAATAACTTGTTTTGAACAACGATGCATAAAGATGGGATATAAAAATAGGTTTGTCCAAATTTCTACCCATCCGGACTGCTGTTCTCCCTCTCTCGGGACACTTCTAGAACCGCAGCAAAGTGCAGTGTATTTCTAATTGCAGGGAAACATGACAGCACTGGAGTGGCCAGAGGAGAAGGTCCAGCTTGCAGAAAGGAGCGTCAGTCTCTCTGAGCATCAGACAGGAGAAACATGGTTTCACAGGAATATATTAAGGGCCTTCCCCAAAACATCAGTAACTCAGAGGAGGTTTTTTTCTTCTTTTTTTTCTTGAAGTCCTCTGTACCCATAACCTGTAACTCAGTATCTGTGGTGTCAAAGGAGACATGGGAACTCATACCATTTGTAAATCTGCTCCTAAGCCTAAAGCAAGTATGACATTTCGCCAGTAATTTGTGCTGTCTGCAATCACAGTCTCTCTAATCCAGGCCTGCACTCCTATATGGGTAAGATTGCATAAGGCATCTCTGAGAGAAAGATTAGTAAGAGATTCTGCAAGGAAGACCCAGGCCTTTCTGCTTACTTCCACAGGGGTATCTACATAAGAGGGGGATAACCTGACCTCTCTTAATCAGTATTTTTGCAGTTCCATTGATAACTTAGTACACTAGGGTAGGTATCACCTGAAATTTCCCCATTTCCCAAATATGTTCACACCTTCTTCTCACCATCATTCTTACCACATCAGCTCCTCTTCCTCCTATCGTCATTCAAAGGTCTTTTTAAGATGCTGGAGAAGTACTCCTGGTCACCATCTCAAACTAGTCTGCAATGAGACAAATACAGAGTTTGCTCTTTGTGCCAGCATCTATCAGCCTAGAACATTCTCATTTCTGATACTATTCTTTTCAACCTCATACTCTTTAGCAGTCTCTCATTGCCTGCTCTTTATTCTTTTGTTCTGTTTTTCAAAAGAGTTATAGTGCATTTTAGCTCTGATGTCTTTTCATGTTCTCCACCACATCCTGTGAGTGAGTTATATTTTCTCCCATCAGCCTTTTAACATGGTGGCATAATTCCCTCAATTCCTCCAGATTTTCTAAGGACCAAAATCTGATCAAAAGTCAATGGCAGAAGTCACACTGGCTTCCTCAGGAATCTTGTCAAGCTGGAATATTACTGTGTAGCCTCATTGTGCAACTGCGCTTTCAGATACACTTTGAACTACTCTGAAACCTTGAGCTGTTCAGGAACATTGGTTCCAAATTGCCCCATTAATCTTGCTTTCTGAATCAGCTCTGGAATATAACTAAAAACTACTTTCTGTACCAAAAAATTGCAGTCTTGTCAGTTTTAGATTCATCTTTAATTTAACTATTTTATTACTTACCAAGCACCTGTCTGGTAAGGATCCTGTGCAATAATTAGGTTATGTGTGACCCAGAATATCAGGAACACTCCTGCAGGTCATGGTTGGATAGGTACCTCTTGAGTGATGTTGATACTATGAAGATATTTTTCCTTTGCTAATCATGAAAAGAGGAACATATTTGTGTCTCCAGTTTTAGTTCATTTAATTTCCATTATGGACAGAGAAGAGGACCCCTAATAGCACAAGGAGGAATAGTGCTTTGGCACTAATCCTCCACCTTCGAGGTTCCCCATTCAAATTGTAAGTGCGCAGTGACACCTTCTGGAAGCTTGTAATCAGCGTTACTGAGCAGCTTCCTTCCATCGTCTGGGGAAAAAGAAAAAAAAAATCACAATTTTTGGATGTAGAAACTAATCTTTTTCTGGTCAACATTTTGCCCAGACCTTTGGTACAGATTCTCTGATGTCGTCGGGACATACGCTAACAGAATGTTGTCATGATGAGAGAGTTTCTTTTTAAATCAACCCAAACCTGTAGGGTTTTTTAATGATTCCAAATAATTCAAAGGTTTATGGAAAGAAAAAAAAAAAAAGAGGATAGAATTAGAAATGTATGTTAACCTCGTGATTTAAAAAAATGTAGTTGGCATTACATTTTTAACTATTGACTTACATAAGGTGAGAGGGTCAGACAGAATATAGTGAGGCTTCAATTTGCCAAACATGGCGAACGAAATGAATGACATAGTTTCTTAATGCAGTCATACTTCAGCAAAGATTTCATTTTTTTGTATGTGTCATATTGCAATTTGTAATTAGACCTTCGTTGCCCAAGCTGCCAGCTTCCTGGGTAGTCTGTCAATCTGCCAGAAACTCCGAGTCACCAAGGATTTTAAGCACACGAGTTGTGCCACAGAACTCCATCCGAGGGCTCACGAACCCCACGGTGCCTGCATGCATCAGCTGGACTGGGGCCAGAATGGGGGTCAGAGACATCACTGGCCTGACTCCAATGCTCTCAAACCCAGCATTCAGTCCTATTACTGGAAAACATCTCCTTATTTCTAATATTTAATTCCACCTCAAAGGTTATTTCTCTTTAAGCTTCCTCTTCCTTAGAAATAGCAAAGATGTGATATGTAGGAGTGGAAAAGAAACAGGGTAGTGAGAGGAGACAGCAGAGTAGAGACTGACTGATATAAACACTGAGGCTGAGAGTTTTGGCCGAACATACATCCAGGATTGACCAACCCTGAGAAAGTACATCACCCTAGAAAATAACCTTAAGGTGCTGAAATAATTAGCAAAGTACTAAGCAAAGCCATCAATAGCAAACAATTCTGGCTGCACTGGCATCTAAGCCAAGTCTAACCATTACAATAACTTTTCAAGCATTAGTCCTAACGTAATGCAGTTGCAGGTTTTAGCATAAGACCTCGAGGAAGCTTAATCCTCCAGCATAAGACTAAGAGAAACCCTATGCTCTACATACGTCCTACTGAACTGTTACATTTTGATGATGTGAATGACATGGCATCGGGAGGAACTTCCCCATCTGACTTTCACATTTGGGCTCACACAAAATAAATTCTACTGGAGAATTAACATATTGCTATTAATATTTATGAAAAATGAAAACCTAACAGGCATCCCCATGTATGGGATAAGTTAATGCTTTGTGGACTGCTCCATGCAGCTCTCTGGTTAGTTTTACATGTTTGAAGACTCCAGTTTATTCTGCCTCCCATCAACATTGAACCTACATCTTCCAGTTGAAATCAGTTACTGATAGATCCATTAAGAAAAGTTACTTACACCTGTACGTAACTAATGTTGAAAGAACACAAATATTTAAAAGTTCAAGAAAGCTGTTTCCCATAATATCACCAGCATTATGTTCACTTCAAAATGTGGTTACTTAAAATGCATCTTTTGAATATGTATATATATATTTGCATTTTAAGTTTTTATTAAGGAATGAGATAAAGCAAATACTAGAACACTGCTGATATATATATATAAAAAGAAAACTAAATTCAACTAAAGTCCCTGGAAACTCATTTTACTTCTGAAAATACTTCCTCTCCCAGAAAAGCCTATCAAGTCTTCAAAGTGATTTGTAACAAATGCACTTTCATGTCAATGAAAATAGACAAAAATGGCTTCTTACTTTCTGTTTGAATTGCTCCCTAATTCACTATGAATCAGCTCCATTCAATGGTCTAGAAACTCTCTATTTAACAAGTGAAGTGAGCAGGAAACACTAAAATAGACTAGCACCCATAAGCTGCCATACAAATGTGTCTGACCTCTCCTTGGGCAAGGAGCAGTTCAGGCATGAGGCGCAGGAATCGGTCTTAACACCTTAAAGCAAAATAGGCTCCTGAAAAGCTAATATAGGCATTATGTCACCCCCTGAAATGTGATTGCAAGAATGTTGGAATACAGTGTTATTAAAATACGTATACATGTTCTATATTGCCTTTCTTATAACCTGTTCTTAACATTTTCAATGAGAACAAAAAAAATTACCGTACAAGTTTGTAATAATAATAACAACAACAACAACATTCTACCATTCTGTGAACAACAATAATAGGTTCCTTCATTCCCACAAAGGCAGAACGAGGAAAAGATATTAACTAGACAGATCTGCAGAAAGAGAGAGGCTGGAGTCTAAGAAACATACAAAGGGACAATATTAAATAGCAAAGGCACACTCAAATAAAGTCACCACTTTCTGATGTAGACTAAAAGAAAACTACTGCATGCTGGATAGACTTCCCTCCTAAAAGTTTATCTACAGCTTATGTAGACTTCATGCGAAGTGTTCAGGAAAGTCTAGTAAAAAGATTTTTTTTTTTCCTAATGCCTTATATACTAATAGCTAATATCAGTTTTTGAAATTGAGTCACGATTTAATATTTAGCTTATACGTTACAAACAGAGGTGACACTATATGGCATTAGGAGGTAATTTTATTAAATACATAGTTCACATGTAAACACTCCATTTTCCATAACCTATTTTTTAGAACAGAACCAAGACCCAGGCCCAATACTGCCATGCCTAACTAGCTTGTCAAGATGTTCACATTTTGCTTTCTCGCTGTCCTAGCAAAGTTGAATTAACCTGTACAAAGTGGGGCAGCAGTAGGGACTAAGAGTACGGTTGTAGACATGCACGTGCAGAGCAAGCTACTCTGGTGACTGAGGGAATTTTCTTTCACATGTGATAAATACATGCTCAAATTCCTTTTAGGCAGAGGAAGGGGTTCAACCTCTGTTTCTCAGCTCTTAAAGTCCCTCAACTTTAAACCCTATTTCAACAAAGTCCAAGCACTTGTTTATGCAGTTCTGTCTTACACAGCTGGGCATCAGCCTGCATCCATTAGTCAGGGAGAAAGGAGAAGATGATGCCTGTTTTACCAATTTTGAGAGGACTTTAGGCCTCCAAGATGCTCAGCAGTTTCAGGATGTAGGTGGCTGTGTACATATGCAGTAACGCAGATGTACCTGCCTGCAGTGCTAGGTAGGGTTGTCTACAAACACCAAGCACTGGAAGACGCTCAGCTTAGGTGGCTTTGTTTATCTAACTGCGTTCATGCCAGGGAGCATGAGCATCATCTTTTTATACAATACTATGCACTATCACTATGCATCATTAATGTTGAAAAAAATAGCCATTTTTAATAAGGTGTTAGTTGATCATGACGCTCCTGAAAGAAATGCAAAGGATGGGGCAAGACCATACCTTCCAAAGCGGCTACACTGTGCCAGCATTTTAAACCTGCACTTGTTGGAGCACTCCTGCTAAGCCACCTGGGACCATAAGTCTGGAGAGGGCTTAGGGGAGTCACATCCACTCACTGGTCTGAGAAATGACTGCCCTTCCTGGCAGAGTGACTAGGAGCTGGATTCAAAGGCCAGTGGTGTTAACAGGTGTTTTGATCTTGGTCTCAGGACACAGGAAGACCCACCGTGCTGTGCTTACTGAGTCTTTCTTCCCTCTTCTCTGCCAAGGAGTGAGGTGCTATCATTTAATCCTAATTGTCAAGCCTGTAATACCTCCATAGGTCCTGTCTGGGCTTTGACAATTTTAATTCAGCACAGAAGTGTATTTAACATCTCAGTCGTGTGCTTTGTGCCATGACCAAAAGGGCAGAGATTTGCAGAAGGGCTCCTTGCTACCAGGCAGGAGAAATACGAAGGGGAGGGAATCAACCTTTCTATTTTTTACACTCTCCTGGGAACATTGCCCAGCTTCCACCCTAGTTCACCTCTCCAAACAGACCTAGGGGAACTCTCTGCTGCTAAGCAACAGCAAGCTCTCCTTATGTGCAGGAATGGCAGCTTTCCCTGCAGGTCTCAGCTCTAATGAGCACCTTCCCCCGGCACCAACGGCACCACAGCCATGTTCGCCCAGTGCTATAGCAGTGGCTTTGGCCTTCAAGGGCGGCGCCATCACCATGGGAAGGGCTTTCTTCACACTATGCAGACTTCAGTTCCTCTCTGTCTCTTTGATGTCAGGAGATTGGTTGTAGGCCAGCAATGGGGAAGATGTTTTGGGAAGGGCTAGGCCTTGATGAAAAAACAGAGCCCAGACCAGGAACAGGCAGAAATCACCGCCAGAGAAAAGGGAGGCAGAGCCCAAATGGCAGCGATTTCTGTCTATTCCTACTCCGGGCTCACGCCCTAGCAGGGTGGCTCCCTCCCTCCAGGACCATGGCCCCCAGCAAGCAAGGGTAAGGTCATGCTGCCCTGCCGCTTGCAGGCTGGAGCGGGCTCGCCGAGCTCGGCGGGAGGCGGCGGCGGGGCGGTTCAGGACCCTGGACAGGGCCGGGCCGGGTGGCGGCCCCGTTCCGCTCCGCGCCCCTCGGAGGGGCCCCGCCCGCCGCCGCAGCCCCTCCCGCCGGCTGCCGCGGGCTTTTCGGGTGGGGTTTTGGGTTCGGTGTTTGTTTGGTTGGGTTTTTTTTTGGGGGGGGGGGTGCTCTTTGCGTGTAGGTTGTAAGTTGCCAACCTCCTCCCCGCGCTCCTCTGGCACTACGTCCAGCCCTGATCCCCGAGCGGCACTGGCTCGGTACGAGATGTCTCCTCCACTCCGCGCCTGAAGGGCCGGCTTAGAAAAATTAAAACCACAGAGCGTGCCTACGAGGGGTGGGGCGGGGGGGGGGAGGTGGGGGGGTGGTGAGGGGGCAGCCCCGAGCGCCGGGGGACCGACCGGTGGGGGTTCAAGTCTGCCAGCCCCGGGATTAGCACGGGGGTGGATGGGCTCCCCTCGGGGCTGGGCTGTGCAGGGCGCCCGCCTGCCCCCCCGGTAATGCTCATTTTGTGTTTTTTTTTTCTCTCTCTCTCCCCCCCCCCCGCCCCCCCGCTCCCACACCTCCCCCGCACGCCGCAGCCGCCGAGGCCCGCCGGGCCCCTCGCCCCGCTGTCAGCTCTGCTCTCCAGCCCCTTCCTGCGGCCGCAGCTCCCCGCCCGCCGGTCCTGCCCGCGTTTCGTCTCGGCGCCCCGTCGAGACGCGCCGGGGCCCCGCTTCGGCCCCGCGGGCTCGGCGGCGCTGCCGGCCGGGAGAGGGGCGGACGCCCGCTGCCCGCTCGCCGCCCTGCTGCGGAGCCGCTGGGCTCAGCCGCCGCCGCCGGCCCCCGCCCCGGCCCCGCCGCCGCCGCCGCCCAGCCGCCTCCTCCCGGAGCGCCGGAGATGCCCGGCGTGCCACGGAGCCGTGCCGCCGCAGCCCCCCGCTGTCCCCGAGCCGCCCGGCGCTGTGAGTACCGCTCGTGGGGCCGCGTCCGCCCCTTCCTCCTCCTCCTCCTCCTCCTCCTCCTCCTCCTCCTCCTCCTCCTCCTCCTCCTCCTCCTCCTCCTCCTCCTCCTCCTCCTCCTCCTCCTCCTCCTCTTCCTCCTCCTCCTCCTCCTCCTCCTCCCCGCACCGGGGAAGCCGCTCTCCGCCCACGTCCCCCCAGCCGGCACCGGCGTGGGAGTCTCGGGGGCGCTGGGCGAGCTCCCCCGGCTGAGAGCCCCGGGCTCCACGGGCAGAGCCGGCCGCTGCCCATCTGCCATCCTCACCGCTCCCCGGGTCCGCTGCCTCCTGCAAGGCGGCTCCTGCGGCCGCCGTACTCCGCGCCCGGTGCGCCGGCGGGAAGGCGGCAGGCCCCGACGGCGGGGCTGCCCGCCAGCTCTCCCGGGGACCGGGAGCCCAGCTCCGGGAAGAGGGAACGCGCAGGGCGTTCGTGCACCGCCTCGGTCTCGGTTTCACGGGAACACCGTGTCGCTCTGCCCGGGGACGGCGGTGACACAAGCCAGGCGCAGCCGTCCCGTTAACCCTTGTCCCGCCGACGGCCGCGCTGCGCCGCGCCCGGCCGGCAGACGGCGTTTGGGACTGCCGGGGCGGCGGGGGTGGGGGGGGTGGAGGGGGGGGTGGGGTGTCCGCGGTGTTATCGGTGAGATCGTCCCCAAAACGCGGCCGTGCTGGTACGGGCGCCGCTGAGAGGGCCGCCCCGGGGGAGCGGGGGCAGCCCCGAGCCCGGCGGCCCCCGGCCGCCCTCCGTCCCTCCGGGCACAGGCCCGCCTTCCCGGGGCGCGCTGCGCGGCCGCCGCAGCCCGGTAACAACGTCGTGCGCGCCGAAACGGGGGAACGAGACCGGGAGAGCCCGGCGGCGCCTCTGGAAGACGGGAGGCGGCCCGGGGGGGAGGGAGGGAAGATGCATCCCTGCAGTTACTTAACATGCAAGCGCGCTCCAGCGCCGGGTTTATAAGCGCGGCTCCCGTGTAAGGCATCCGTGAGCATTAAAGCACCAGCACGGGGCCCCGCGGCGGCCCCGCCGCCTCCTCAAGCCCTTCCCACCCTCCCCTGAGCGCCCACACCCCCGCTCGCACACGCACGCTCGCACGCCGCTTCCTCCGCCGTCTCTCCCCCCGCCGCCGGCCCCATGGCTCCCCCCGCGCCCTCCCCAGCCCGCCGCCGCCGTGGGGGCGCGGCGGCGGCCGCTCCCGTTGCAAACCGCCCCTGAGCCCCGGCGGCCGCCGGTGCTCGCCTCCCCGCGGGCGGCCCGCCGGCAGCCCGCCCCGTCGCGCCGGGGCCGGGGAGGGGAGCGCGGGCTGCCGGCCTCGCTCCCCCACCCCGGGCTCCGGCCACGGTGGGCGAAGCCCACCCGCGTCCGCGGCCGGCACCGTGAGACCAGCCCGCGAGGGCCGGGCGCATGCGCGGGGCTGGCGAGCCGCCGTCCCCGGGCGCCCAGCCCGCCGCTACCGGAGGGGAAGCGGGCGAGGACTCCCGGCGGGGCCCCGCCGCCGACACCGTAAGTACCGCTCGGTCCCGCCCGGCGGCCGCCGGGCACCGCGGCACCGCGCCCCGGGCTGCGGCCGGATCGTCGCGGGCGGCCGCGACCCCCGCGCCGCTACCGGGGCCGGCCCGGGTGCGGCGGGACGCGACGGGACGCGACGGGACGGGCGGTGCTGCCAGCGGCGGCCGGGGCGGCCGAGGAGCCGCGGCCGCCCTCCCCGGGAGGAACCGGAGGGACCCGGCGCAAAAGGCGCTTCCCGCCATCTCCCGGAGGGCTGGGAGCCGCCAGCCCCGGCACCGCACCGCCCCCTCCCGTCCCCACCCCCGGCGCCGCTCCCGCCGGGTCCCCAGCGCAGGACCCGGGTGGCACCGGGATGCCCCCGGCCCCGGGAGCGAGGGCACGACCCACACCACCCCCCCCACCCCGCCACCGCCCCCCGGGGCGGGATCGCGCCCCGCTCCGCGCTGCCCTCCTCGCCCCGCCGCTGGCAGCACCGGGGCTCGGCTCCCGCCGCGCTCCCACGGGCCCTTCCTCCTCTGTTCACGAGTGACGATGAAGATAAGGCAGCACCCATCCCCCCCCCCGCCCCGCCGCGAAGGGAGCCCCGCGGCCGGGCCCTTCTCGGGGCCCTCGGCTCCCCCACAGAGTTGGGGAGCTGAGCAACGACCAGCGAGTGTTGCCATGTAGACTCTTCCAGTACGAGCCTGCCGCATCACGCGTCCTCGGGTGAGAAAAGGGCTCTTCCCGAGCTCTGTCGTTAGTTCACGTCAGTAGGTAAGAAAAAGCAGGTAATGAAAATTGGACACGACTGCAGAAAGTGCAATAAGATTATCCTTGTCCGTGCCAGTAAGAATTACCGTAATTTAATACTGTTGTAATTTACTTGATGCAACCATTCCATTATTTCATTTTGGCCGTTGAAAAATGTGCGATCAAAACTTTTCACACGGTGCTGGCGGTGTGACGTAACGGTGAGGAGTCTCCTCGGTCCTCTGTGCCCGCTGCACAAAGAGAACGTCGGCATCGGCTCCAGCGCTCTGCGGAGCCGCGCACCGTGGGGCCGGTTACGCCGATGCCGTACTACGGGCCCAAAACCCAGTAACCGCCGACTCCACTAAATGAAGCACCGAAATCACTCTCAGCTAGGAGAGCCCTAGGCGCGGTCAGGTTACAATCAGGAGCGTCTTTCCAAACTAAGAACACGTTCACGCCAACTGAACGTAAAACTAGTGCTATGTTTTATAAAATACTTCTAAGATGAGACAACAGTTACTTTATTTGCCCTTTAATTTCTTATCTACCCCCCCATCAATTCTTATTTTGATATCCATACTCTGGTTCCCAAATAGTTAATCACAGAAGCAGCGCCTCGGCTCTTACACACCTCTTCATCCTTTGGAAAGAGCAGTGTACGTTTTTCAGGGCAAGTAGCGATTTTTTGAGGGCTCAGCTTAAAGTACCAGAAAGGAGGTGTCGGAATGTAAGGTCTGCGCATCGCTTGGAGCCCAGGTCACAAGTTGATGAAGCTGAAGCACAGGCAACTACCAGTCCTCAGTCACTTATAAAAGTTCATCCCCTCTTTTTGTCACTCAAAGTTATCCCAAGGGGGCAGCAGGTCTTGGAAATACTGCAGAGATCTCCTAGCATTCAGAAGCAACAGAGTATTCTTAACTCGAGGTTCATGACTCTTTCTGGTTGTGGGCATGTTTCAAAATCTGTCATAGCCAGGTGAAGCAAAGAAGTCCGTAGAGTGTCATGACATGACAGTGCGCCAAGTCAAATTTGGCCCTTACTTCAGCTTTAAATTGACTTTGGCAAGACCCCTCCTGGCTGACGCTGCTCCATTTGGCACCGTGGCCGAGCTTGCGAGGCAGAGGGCGGCTCCCCGGGCCCCCACCCTGCCAGAGCAGGCAGATACCAGCGTAGTACAAGCTCAAGCAAATCGCGACAATCGGAATCAATAGGAAACGGTACGTGAATCACTATTTAATGCACTCCAGGGTGAGTCATCCCAATTCAAACCAGCTTTCGGACCAGTACAATGTCAGTCAGCTCCTCGCACAGTTCGATATGAGTCAGATCTCAGCACCGAGTACAATATGAAATGAGTCACTGACTAATACAGCGCCATGTGACTCCAATACCCAGCGCGAGTTGTCGGAGCTTCTGTGTGATATGAGTCACTTCATAGTACAGTAAAATGGGTTTTCTGGAGACCATTCATAATTAAGCACGATGCAACCAAGCGCTCAGTAGGAGATGATGGGAGTGAGCAGAGCAATGTGCTACGTGCACTGGTTTCACTGTTTGCATAGTAAAGAGGTTTGTAAAAATATTAGGCTATAGGAATTTTTATTTTTTTTCTAAAGTGAGCTGCATAAAAATAACTAGAAGCAAATCCTTCCTCTGACATTAGAGCCAGCCAAAGCAGGGCTGAAGCAGTGGCAGAACTCCCAGCACTGGAAAAGCCCGGGGTTTATTTTGTTTGGTTTTGCTTCTGAGACAGCTGATCGGGCAGTGTGAACTGACATACACCCACCGAGGCTGACTCCAGCTGCCGCAGAACACAAGGCAAGGGATGCCGACAGTCTGTGCTGTGCGGAGGGGAAGGACCCGACAGTGATTTAAGTTAATTGCAGTTTGCAATGACCTGGTTTGTGAAGGGGATTGTCAGCACGGGATGAAGCTATATCCATCCTTGCATTTGTACTGCTCCACTGTCATAGCGCCCATGTAAACAGCTGGACAGGAGTGACAGGTTGCATTTGTAGCTTTTTCTATGCAACTGGTAAAAAATTCTCTCATCTTTCCCATATTACAGGAGAAATAATGACAGAGTGAGCCTGCTAACTGCACGTTAGAGTAACATTTTCAGTGAAGTCTCTTTGTGATAAAATCCAAAGTAAAAAAATACTTCACAATACTACCAGAGGAAATATAGGGCATGCCTCTAAAAAAAATATACATAAAATCCCACTGAAACTGCAAGTAACTACGTTTCTTAACAAGAAAGTCTGATTTAACTCAGAAAAATGATTTAGTGCAGGAATTTTTTTTGCAGACAGCAGGCAGCCAAATGTACAGCACTGAATAGCAAAAAAAAAGGAGTGGAAGAGATCTAAGGGCTTACCCATGGTAGAAAAAGAGCTCAGTTACAGGTGACAAGATCAAGGCACCATCACCTGTTCCTATGTGCGTGTGTGATACATTTTCACCCATTGCTTTTGAAACATAAAGCAATGCTTTAATCGGAATAGATGAACCCAGCTCCTCTGAGGTGCTGCTCCTCTGGAAAAATAAATTAAATGAAACAGGCAAAGGCACTCAATTTCCGGACATTTTACATAAAAGCATCCCAGAATTCTTCTTTTAACTCATAGAAGGATACTACTTTCTCTTACAGTTTTATCCACTGAAGCCTTTGACAGACTCAGGCGCAGCAGTGACATAAGACACGGCTTTATTCTGTGTGGCTGCCAGTGTCTTTTCTGCCAACGTCTGTCTTGCATTCGTAAACTCTCAACCATTTCAGTCACCCCACTACAAGATGCCAAATCTCCAATTATACAAAATAAACTTCCAAAGAGCTCTTGCTCTTAACTCACCAAGCGGGCAATCCGATAACTATGCCTAAAGCATGTGCGTATGTGTGGGTGAGTTCATTAACATATATTATAATTCTTCTCTATCTAAAATAGTACACTGCTTGATGCAGAAAGCCTGCATGTCAGATTTGTCAATGAAGAAGCACAAGCATCAAGCTTCCCATTCATATTTCAGTTGACAATAAACCGCCACAGGCTTCTGTGGGAGTACGTTGCAGCCCCAAGTATTTCTAAATTAATACAGATTCAGAGACTGCCTTTGAGCTTGACCCCAGCTGCAAGCCTCTTATGACATTAGTAGACAGGACAGAATCTCCTTCTTCCAACTCACCCGTTATCCTTACTGGGGGGCAGGGGGGAGCACCCAAAGGGAGAGCAGCAATTGCAAGAGGGACCTAACCTCACCTAAAGCTCGCCGAAACCAATAGGTGGTTTTCATTGTTTTAATGGAGTTTAGATCAGGCCCAAAGCATTTACTGAAAAATAACTGGACTGTGATGATCCACATCTGTGCACTCACTCCAGCTGGCTGTCAGCTAGCCTTACAGCGCAGGCCTTCACAGGCTGCACGGTTACTGTGGAAGCTTCATGCTGTGGCTATGCAAATCGGACTCGAGCACAAGTTAAGGCTTGCACACCTGCCTAATTGTAACACATGCAAGGAGGACACATTAGGTTTAAGTAACAGAATCTTTGCACTTTGAGCTGAGAAAATGCCATTGTGCTTTAGCATAAAATGAGGATAAAAGCACAAGAGCTTTGACTACAACCTTCTTTTCTATGTATTCTTGTGTTTAGGGTTTTTTTTATTTGGTTGGGGTTTTGTTTTAAATTTGACCTTTGTGTTTTAGAAGGTAAATATTCCTCCTTTGGGAAGGCTATTTTCTTTCCTGGCAGCCCACTTTTCCATTGAGAGATTAGCAAATACTATAAATGTTACAATTAAGCCAAATATCATCTGAGGTGCTTTTAACCAGGGGAATAATTTTCATTCCTGACCTTCAGAGTCCTTTGCGTTCATAAGGTTAGGTACAGAAATGCCTCATAATCTGAATGTCAGATAGGCATGCCTTGGAGTGGAAAAGCTATGACAGACATACTTATCCCAGTACCTCATACCTTACTCTGGAGGCACACGGTAGTTTTTCCCTCTACTGTCAAAAGTCGCTTTTCAGATGCTTGCTTAAATCCCTGGACTTTTTTTAAATTGCTTATTAGCATTGAGTAATATGAGCGTGTACTTTTTATATGAATCATAGATGCTGCCTAGCTGGATAAGAAGCAAGAACATGTGCCATTATTTTTCCTCTATACTTGGTTCATTGCTTTTTAGGGACATTTTTATAATAGACTAAATTTGTGATCAATATATAGAGAAGGACCTCTCTCTCTCTCTCTCCAAGAGATTCAGAAACTCCACACCCAGGCATCTGCATAGGTGCTACATTAGATTGACTTCAAACAGTGAACCAACCAGAGACAAGCGGATCAACCCAACTCCTACTCCCCTTTCTAATTAAGTATTTGACTAACTGGTCCTCTTCGTGTGGGATCTGGACAGTTCTGTGGATTCCTCCAGGCAGGACCCACTGTGCCTAGACAAGTTTCTTTACTTTTCAATGTGCTGATTAACATGGGGAGTGGAGAATATGGCCCTTCTAGAAGACTCCAAGGCTGCAAAATTGATCTAACTCTACACAGATTGCAGGTAGTCAGAGGAAGTGGCCAGTCACTTTTAAGTAGTCAGAATAAACTTCCTGCAGATGCAGAAATGATCATGTAGGGCAGTCTTTTGTACAGAATTTAGTAGTTCGGATATGTTTTGTATGTAGCTGAAGATAATCACCAGGGATGGATCCTGCATGTGCTGGAGTGGTCCCAAGGAGCATGGGCCAGCTGGGTGTAAGAACTGCACACTAAAGCACAATTCAGAGAGTCTCATCTGGTCCAGCCAACACCTCCACTACAAGGACCTTTGCAACAGAAACTCCTATTGTTATCTGGACACTGACTGTCCTGTTCAGGGATTCGATTCCCCACAGTGACTTGATACTAGCAAAATCAGATCCAACTGACTACCCTCGAACCAGCAGAATAGCACCTTTTAGTCCTTCCCTATCCATATTAACCAGAAAGTCATATTTTTTCTATTAAATTCTGGCTACCCAAGCCCTCACCAAGCAGGCATAGGTGTCTTTGACAGTGCTGTCATTACTTTGGGCAAACTGATATAATTGGACAGAGAGATACATTTCATGTTATATCCAGCAATTGGCTAAAACTGTACCCAGGCTGGGGCTAAACAATGGTGGATATAGTAGAGGTTGAAGTCCTTTGGTTAAAGGTATCTCACCTCATACCATCAGTAGTCTAAAAGACTTTTGGATTCCTTAGAAAACATGTACAAGATAGCGGTTCATCTCCAGTTTTTAAATCCCCTGTGTTTTCTTCTCAAATCCATTTTCAAACAAGGCGCATATCTGCTCCAGACGGTGGGGACAGGGAAGGTAGACCCCAGTTCTCAAAGTGCAGAGAGCATCCAGCACTGAAGGTTCTCACACAATTTGTTCATTCTCATAGCACCTTCTGAGAGGTCTAGAAATCTGAGAAGATAAAGGAGACACAGGGAGTGCAGAGCAGTGAAATTTCCATTTTGGTGTGACGGAGATAACCTGGAGAAAGAAAAGCAATTTTTCATTGGCTTACTCTTCCTCAGCAAGGCAGATTTTAGGGTATGGATCTCTCCTGTAGTACAACAACCTAGTAAGGAAGTTTAAGGGAATGGGGAATTAAACAAGAAAGAGATGAGGGAGCATCCGAGGTTTCTGAAATCCAGGTGTATTAGGGGATAAATGTGTCACAAACTAGGTTGGTTAGTCCCTCCACTGGGGCACAGGGGTAAGTTCTCCTCCTGGACCTTCCTTTCCTACCTTGAAGAAACAATATAACCTTGCCTGAATCTTAAAGAGGGAAAGCACTAGAGCTCAGTGTGACTACCCAAGTGACTTAAAAAAAGACCCAAAAACCAGAGTCATAATTTGAGCTTGAACCTGTGAGATGTTGGTCTTCCTGAACTTGAAAGGCCCTCCATGAGAACAGGAGAACAGCAGCATCTTATAGGTCTGAATCTTTAACAATTTAAGGAAATATATCTAAAAATCTAAACATACTTAAGGTACCCTGGAAAAAATAAAAACAGCCATCTCTGAATTTACATTATAGTCAAAACAGTACGAGGTCTCTCAAAGAATCAATACAAAACTATTCAGAGTGGAAACAGAGAACAACAGTTTTTACACCCCGCTAGACACTCACCCTCTGCATTCTCTTAGTAAGATGGAAGAAGTCACTTTCAGTGGTAAGATAAAACTCTCACGGTTTGTAACCATCTGGGTAAATGCATTCAGGAAGCAGAAGGAGGATTTTTAAACAAAACGTTTACACAAATTTGGAAAAAAGGCATTTCAGACAATTCATAACACCTCTGCTTAGCACCACCTGGTACTAAGTCCAACCCAAGATATGAAGTAACTTTTCTCTGCAGCATAAATACAAGTACCAGATCAGACCCTCAGCTGGTATAAATCCCCTTGTCATCACTGGATGTAGCGATGTGTTTTTTCAGCAGTTGAAAATTTGACGCACACTACACGTGATCAGCATTTATACTTCAAAATTGAACATATAAAAACTAGGATGGAATTTTCTCTTATCACAATGAGATCTTGATGTTCCAAAGAAAACATCCTCTTTGTTGATGGACATACTTATATTTGATCATCCAGGGAAATAAAACAGAAAATACTTGACACTGGCCAGTAAAAAATCCATTTAAAACCAGATACTAGTTGCATGCCATGCAAACTGAAAACTTTAGAAAGAACACCTCCATCTTGTTTTTATTTCAGAGTGTCATCTGACCAAATAAGTGACTGTCCTGGGAGGCTGGTGTGACAACAAGCCGTATCTACCAATTGCCATTTTCAAAGTGCACACCTGGTAGTAAGGAACAGAATATTTTGGCTGATGGAAGAACATTTGCACTGATGTTAACAGAAAATGCACCTAGTTTTTTAATTTTTAACTGCATTATACGACTTCTCTACGAGGAGAAATTAATTCAATTGCAGGTTCTTTCCCACAGCCTCCTGTCAGATCTGAGTGAGCTACCTGACAGTGCCAGGTATAGGAGGATGGCTGTACACCTTGTTTTCCTCAGGAATGCACCCTTTTGTTCTACAACCAAATAATAGCTCTGAACTATCCCTCACCCTTGAATACACTTCCTTTTATACACACTTCAGCTCTCAGGGGTCCTTGAGCTCCGAAGTTTTCCAACTGATTGCTGCAACTAATGTTTTCCCTGCCCAGCTCTGTACATGCATTTCTCTGCAACGTCATACTAATGGTTTAAGAAAACAAAGATCATTAAGCATCACAGTCAGCTTGTGGGGACAAGTTTAGGCCACCTCTTGTGCTGCTTATGAAATGCAGCAGCTGGCATGGGAGCAACACCCACGTGCCCCTCATCCTACTTCCCCACTCCACCACCTGTGGGTCTGCTGAATGTATTCTCAACCAGGATAGGGACGAAAAATATTTAGCTAAACATAAATATCAACATATATCATTCCCTTTAACAACTTTAAGGTAAGCTATTAGCTCAAAATGCTGGTCATGATTCAGATTTTTCATTATTAAAACAACCTGATCACCCACAATATCAGTCCAGAAAACAAGTAAAGCTGTCTTGCAAAATTAGCAGTCACACTTCCACTGGTTTTGATTACAGTTGGTTGAGGCTCTTTGGCCTAATACTGTGGGATAATAAACTTGAAGAGGTCACCAATCACTGGTACCACGTACCAGCAGGATCCACAGAGGAATAATCCTTCAACAAATATATTATTAGTCTCATCACTGATGCAAACAACACAGGCACTAGATATTCTAATTGGTTTCATGCCTACTGCATGACCCAGACCAACCATCTGATGTCCCAAATTAGCAACCATAACATTACATGAACAGAAGACCTTTTTATTGGGAGGTCTAAGAAAAGCCCTTCTCCTTTTTGCCCTGAGCACCTAAAGTCTACTGAAGGCAAAAAAATAGCCACCTCCATTCCCACAGATCTGCAAGTCAGTCAAGCAATTGTTTGAATTGTTGCTAGTGTAGGTTGTACTGTAAAGAATTTTGTAAATTTCTACAAATAATATTCACTGGAGTTGTTGATAAATCTATTGTCCCTTCGTGCACACAGCACAACTCAAACCAGTAATTCGAGCAGTTGTCTGGGAAGGCTCATTACACAGCTATGGTGGCTGCAGCAAGAAGCAGCAAAGTGTGATGCAGAACTTCGATGAGCCATAGTGAAATTCTGGATACACTAGAGGTAGCAGAAAAACAACTACAGACATAAAATAAGGCTTTTCTGTTTGTGTCCCTTAGCAGCTCTGTCATCAGCTCGCTGCATGATCTCAGACAACTTGCTTCATCTGAGTTTTTCCTGTAACACCTTCCAAGATCACTGCACTTCCCTGCGTACAGACATACTCAGATAGTCTGAATGCTTTTCAAGGTACTTTTCTTTGAAAATGAATCCTTAGATGACTTGCACAAACGCAGTGTCTGTGTCTTTGCCACTATTCCAACCAAGGAGCAGTTTATGGAAGAGCAAAAGCAGCAGACAGGGAGCTCATAGTAAACTTTTGTATCACCATGCACAGCTACAAAATTGCAGGGTTTGTGTTTCCCTGGTTTACCTTTTTTTTTTAAATTATATTTTTTAAAAAGCAATAGAATTCTAGAAAGCCAGTGTATATCCATGAATATACATATGAAATTACGACATATCCTTCAGACAGAGCCTATGTCTTACTGTGCATTAAGGCCTCATGCCTGGCATTAAACAGTGTCAGTACAATCATGACTGGGATATACATTTGCAACAAGTTGTGCTGCAAACAAACATTTTACCTTTATTTTGCAATTTTGGTTAGAGGATGAACCACAAAAACCTAGACTTTTAGTGCAAGACATCCACTTCTCCTGCAGATTAATCATTCTTATGTGGCAAAAGGGAGTTGATCCAGGCAGAAAGGTATATGAAACGATGTGCTTGAGGACAGTTTGATTTAGAGCCAGAGCTGCATTTAAAAACAAAAACAAAACAAAAACAAAAAAGCAGGGAAGAATGAAGTTAGAAAACCAGCACTGGGATGGATCACTTACTCGTTGCTTGTTCTGTGAACCTGGACCAGCCCGGTATGTTTTTGTCTTCTGGGTCTTAATACTATCTGTGCCAAAGGAGTTTCTACAACTTTGTAATAACCTGCACCACTGCTCAGCTCTGTACCTTGCCATCCTATAATATTGACCCTAGACTTTATTTAGCCCAAGCTAACTCATTATTTATCTCTGAAAGCAATAGAGAACAACAGAACATCACAACCTGTTACTGACTGGAAGATCAACATGCTTCTCAGTTCCTCTTTCTAGATTAACAACCCAAACTCCTACCATTTTTCTGTGTAAACATCTTGTTAGATGTTTAGATAGATACTTTTTCTTTCTTGGAATGTGATACCCATAGTACTTGCACAGAGGAGTACATTACTTCCTGTATCTTACCACAGTATTCCTGCTAATACACTGATGAAAGTTACATCCTAATTAGTTTGTGATCCACTCCAAACCTCTACTGAATGTACAATATGACTATCAATTGCCACAGGAAATACATGCACGGTAATCACTAAACAGCTCTGTAATTCAAAAGCTTGGGCTGTCTTTAAGCCAACAAATATATTCCAGTCCTCTTTCTCTTATTTCCCATGACTCTAATACAGCTCTGCTATCATGAAAGCATGCTTTATCTGCTAAAAATACCTTACAAAACAAATCTTCATCACATAAATGACCAAAACCTACTTATTCAATGAGAATATTTGTATAGGTCTACCAAATAAAAATGAAAATGCATCACTTAATCTGAAAAAATGTCTTGAATTTTTGTGTTGCTCAATTCTTCATTTTCCATAAACTGTGTGAGAAATCATGCAATGATGAACACTCACAAAAACCTGTAGTGCCAGAAAACTTCTGGGGTGTGTGGTTCACAAATGAAACAAATAACATAATGCTGCTGGGCAGTTTTTGCCATACAGCTACCTACATACTCTTCCCTTGCATTAAAGATGTCAAAGAACAATTCTGACAAAAAACCTGAAACGGTAACAGTGGATCCAGAAAGATTTTTTTTAATTAAGCCACAGTGGGATGAGATGGGGAGGATGAGTGTATTCTTCCTATTTCCACCATCTTTTACCTTTCTCCTTGGAAAAAAACAAACAGGAACCAGCTTTTCTACTCAGATCACCATCACTTCAATTGTAATATGAATTAGAGGTATGAATGTGTGAACTACCCACAAAAAACATCTCAAAAGTAAGACTAGATAGGTTAGGCTATATAAACTGCACATATCTGAATCCAAGTTACACTTTTCTAATCAATAATAATTGTTTGCTGTCCAGAGAAGCCTGAAATATTTTTAGATATATTATCATTCCAATAATGCTTTATTTGCCATCACTCTAATCAACGTTTGAAGATGCTTTATTTTAGAAAGGACAGGTATCTGGAAGGAAATTAATACTGAGGGGTTTGTTCTATTCCTATGAATTTGAAACTCTGAAGGAAAGAAACCTGAATCTACAAATGTATTCTACACTTCACATTTATTATTCCACATTTTGAAACAAGAAAGGTTGTGGGTTTTTGGAAGCTACGTTCTTTTTCTGATTTTCTATTTCTGGGCGTTTAGGTATTGCGTGTCACATCAGATCTAGAGTTACAAAATGGGTTATAATTTCTATCTGTACTGTTCTTATATTTTATTCCTGCTACAAAATAGGTGCATCTTCTGCTCAGCATGTTGTGCATTTTTCTCTTGAGAGAGTGGGTGGTTCTGAAAAAAGCAAAAAACTATTAAGCTCTATAAGAGAAACAAATTCAGCAGAAGAAAAACCAGCACAATTTTATGCTGCACTCTGCTAAAATATTCTCCTTTTTTCTCCTGACACTTCTGTTGAGTCCATGACAACGTCTGCATTCTCCCCCAAGTTACAACAGTATTTCCTAAACACAGCTAAAGATTTTAGAAAGGAAGGCAACTTTTAACCCAGTATTCAGCTCAGATTTTTTTAACCGGTAATTTAGTATCAGACTTGAAACAAAGAACTCAAAATCTGTAGTAGCTAATTTTAGTTCCCCTACAATTGTCATGGCCTCAAAAAAAGGTTTAGCAACCTGAAAAAACCTACACACAAAGTGATCTTGTGACACAGCAGGATGACTAGTTATATATCCAAAAATCAAATACAATCAAAATGAAGAAAGACGTACTCATCTTTGTACAAGCTGGCATTTCATCTATAAAAACATCTGTCACTTAGGTATGGCACAACCCTCAGCATAATAGGGAGAGCATTATTAGGTGCTGTAGAGCACATTCGAAGCTCATAGAAAGATAGGTCACAAAAGGACAGGGACTTCAAGGGGACTTGTCATTTCATTAGCACCACTCCTCTGCACAATCTGCAGAATTCGGGCTCCAAAAAGGTTTCCTAGACCAGTGCAAAAACCACAACTAGTGCTTCCACCAAAAATTGTTTCCTGCTGTCTTCAGCTGGGGGAGGCAACCAAAAACCTTGTTAAATGAAATGAAATAAAGGTGTTAAATCTTAAAGCTGTAAAGTCATGTGTTTTCTCCACAAGTAATTCTTCATCTTCAAAGAAGCACTTGATTCCTTCTTGAGAGAAAAACATTTTAAAAAACTGTGGCAGTCAGACGTATAATGGACAGATAAACGTTGGCTCTTCCCCTTTGCTACAGGGCAACCAGCATGTTTGGTATCCTCAATACTTGCCACCAAAGGCCAGATTTTCAAGAGCGCTCAGGTGTCTCACTCAAGCATCACTAGGCCTGCACGTTGGGGATGCAAAGGAAGAGGCTCCCAACACCCTCAAGTTTGTAACCTTTTCTTTAGAACTGACCTTGAAGTCAAGACCTCAGCAAACCGTTTTCAACTCCTAGGCTTATATACCACTGTCCTAAGAGCTGCAGCTCTCTGAGACCCCTCACTTCCACCTTTTGCTCTCTCCATCACTGCTCTTTTTGTACTCCCACCCATGTGCAGAATTCGTTAGCCACTTGGCTTCCATCACAACACTTAAATGAAATAAGGGAATTTTCCAAAGGAGTCAACACATAAGAGCTTCTGTGGGGAAAACGCAAGCATTTAGCATTTCAATTCCTTTGGAGCTGTGGCCTTCAGCAGTTCTTGGTAAGACTTTTAAAGCAAATAAAAGGAAAAAAAAAATGTTTCTTACTTCCCCCCCTTCTCTTGCTGTCTTACAGCCCATGGGATCAGAGCGGATGGAGATGCGCAAGCGGCAGATGTCTACGACCCAGGAGACACCAGGAACTGCACAGGCTCAGCACAGCACAGGAAATCGAGGGTCCAATGCCTGCTGCTTTTGTTGGTGCTGTTGCTGCAGCTGCTCATGGTAACCCTTCTCATTCAAGCCTCCAGGGAACAGAATAGCAGGGGAGGGAGAGGGAGGTAATAGCCAGTGCACAGGACAGCATAAGCCAAACAAACCACCTGGCTAATTCTGCAAGTCTGGGACTAAGAGAGATGACTGTGCTATGGTACTAGACACAATACCAGTTTACTCTATTTTTTCCTGCCATTGAAATAACATTTAAAAAAAAATCTCTCTACAGTATCTTTGTTGTACTTGTTGTCAATACTGTGAAATGGAAGGTCTGTTTTGTGCAGAACTGGTTCTCCTCAGCCTTGAGCTTCACCAGGACTTCCACTAAAAACTGAAAGCAATGCCAGAACATGTAACAGCTTTAGATTTAGGACTGGGACATAACAAGCAGCACAGACTGTGTCAAATGGAGTCAGGAGAAGGTGGAAGAATTTGTAGGTCAGGAAACTAATAACCAGGTGCCCAGTACTGTTCTTTTGAAGGCAACTGGATCTGTTGTCATTAATTAGCATTGCCAACTCATGGCACCTGCAATTCATATGAAGTTAAATCCTTGGGATCAGAGACTTTAAACATTGTGGCTATTTGCTGAAGATGAGGAGTTAAGCAGAAAATAATTCAGAAAAACTCCCATTACAAGGTGTTAAGGAGGAAAATTTATCAGTGAAGCAAAGCAAAAGAAGAAAAGGAATCACTTGATTCCTTCAGTTATGTGTTCACCTTCTCTCTTACCAGCTCCTCCAGATCCAAGTGATTTTATTCAAAACTAAAGCAAAGCTTCCCATACTGAAAAGTCCTGTATCTGTTTGGGGCCAAGTGTTAATTAATGGGCAAGACCAGAAGTTGCATTGCAATAAAATTAAAAGTCGTCTTAAACAGCCATAGGAGTTCAACCAAAACACTGACAGCAAGCCGAGTGCTTCTTATGCATGCACTACCCACCACACAAACACTTCAGAGCAAGCAAACCTGGCACTGAGGTGAAGGGAAAAAGTCATAAATAACCTTACTACAGCCCAGGCTAGGAATCTATTCCACTATTATGTTTGTTTTTCCAGCTGCAGTTGGTAGCAAATGCTTTGGAGAACACCATTAGAAGGCAAGGGAAGAGCAGGCCGATCGTTCCTTTGCTATCAGTACTCAGCTCATCAGAAGCCAGATACCCAATTCTGCCCTCTCTAATGCAAATAGTGAATATTTTGCAAGGACAAAAGGCTGCTTGGATTTTTTTGCAAGATGCCAAGTACTCTGATTCTGATCCTACCAAGCTTTCCAGCAGGTGCTTAGAGGCAAACAAAGGCAGAGTTTAAACAAACAGTAAACACTGTGCCTGTACAGGATCAGAGTTTGCTAGCTTGCAGAATGGCATCGATGTTAAAGCATCCCATACAAATTCCAGTGTCATCTGAACAGTTGTCCAGTGCAATCACAAGTGGCTCAGTCTAGAGCTGCATGTTAACACAAACACACATCTTTCCATAAAAGGAAAAAACAAGGCACATTTATCTACCTAGTCAGAATATATAAAATTTGCATTTTATCTTTTGAATTGTTGATAAAGTGCTTTCTTGCCATATTACCTGATATTTTCCAGGATGCTAATTTTCTGTGCACCTCACTATTCAAACAATTCAATAGGGTGTGTGAAAATACCCAAATTTCATCATGCTTAAAATTCCTATTTGCATTTCGGAATCATCTGGGAAACGAGTAGAGGCTCCAAAACAGAGCAGCTTGTTTTAGCTTCAAAATAATTTCTGATTTCTTTTGAGAACAATTGTTTTCTAGTAGCAAGGAATGCAAAACAAACCATAATTAAGCTATTTATATTCCCTATTCATAGGGCCTTTCCTCAAAATAGCTCAAGCACTTTGAACAGAAAAATTATGAATAGGAATAAAAATAACAGTCTACAGGAGTCATGCAGCTGAGTTGCTGAACGTCCACAATTCAGCACACTCTTAACAGTAGGTTTAGAATGAAGAAATGGTAAAATCAGACTCTTGGCTGGATGCTCAGAGCCTGTGTTCATTCCTACGGCCAAGACTCAAGCCTCCAGCCTGTTACTCTTCCAGATCCTGAGAAGATGCAGTATTGCACTAGTCTTTTGTTTTTGTTTACCTGTACATTTCTAGGAAAAGAGCCTGCCTGCAAGTCATTTTCTGAGGCATATCATGTTCTTTTAGGGAAACTTGTTATTTCTTTTGTCTTTTTCCCCTTTCGTGCATTACCCTATTAATCCTTTCTGTTGGATCTGTTGGTTCCCCTCAATCCAAAAATAACTGACAAGCATATCACTTCTCTGCGTGTGAGGAATACATAATACCTCACTGTTCATATTAAGAAAAGGCCAGAATCACCAGTTAAAAGGGTATTAAAGGATTGAGACCTATACACTCCATAAGAATAAGATAACTAAAACTATTTTTTTTTTCTGAAAAGGTGCATTGAAATAGTTCATTGGTTTGAATGTATGGTTCAGATGCTGCAGAAGAAAAAAATGTGTTTGCAGTAACTGCTCTCCAGCTTAGCAACAGGAAAGGTTCCCTACCTCTTCAATGCATGGACTGCCTTGGCAAAGAGAAAAGCATCTCTATTCTCTATTGCCAACCTCCAGCCACTCCTCAAGGCTTAAAATGTTTCAATTCTCCAATCCTCCAAGGTCTCTGCAGATTATGGACTAACACTGGAAAGAGCAACAGAAGGAGATAACCAGTAAATAGTAAGGCTGCAAATAAGACAAAGCCATGAGTTTAGAAGGAAGAAAGGAAAGAAAAATCAACTGGTTTAATAATCTTATTTATCACTAGCAGGCTTTTTGTTAAGAATTAAGGCAACAAAACTTACAACATTAGCATTAAAGAAAGGTAAAATACAAATGAAGAAACTGAGTTTGATATTTTCCTAGATGTTATAACTGTATTGCTTTACTTCAGCTGGAGGACCCATTTCATATAAGTTACAGGCTATAACTCACTGGGACCTTTTCCTCTTGACAAATTTTAAGCAGCTTCACTGATTACATGAATGTATGAGTATGTATGCACATACACATGCATTCCTCACTGAACTATGATAGTCTATGAATTGGAACATAGTCCCCATTCCCTGAAAGAAAATACGTATATTCTCAAATTCAGTCTCAAAAGAAAAAGAATCATCTGCAAAAGTAATTTTAAAAAACTGTTTTAAGACGACAGTTATTCAAATTAACATTTGATAAAAGCAGCAAGAGCTGACAGCTACCCTTCCAGGGGACATGAAAAACTCTGATCACTAGTGATGGAAGCAAACATTTCTTTCTCCTTTAATTTACAAACAAGCTAATACTCTTTTCTAGTCAGACATACTCAAAATGATATTCAGTGATGGTTTATTGGCTCATTTTGCTCCAGGCCTCTTATTTTGAAGCACATACTAGCACCTTCTTAAAGTTGCAAACAATCACCACACAATCTGGCTAGATCTACATCTGAACTCTGAAAGATGCTTACACTTCCAACATCACATAAATATGTCTAGCTTGCTTAAAACTTTTGCTCCATCTTCTGAACTCTGGCTTTCTTGGAACATGGTATCACCATTCTAAACCAGAGTCTTGGCCCTCATCATGCCCTATGGATATAAAAAATAGCTAAGGAGAAAAAAAAACCAAAAACCGAACCAACCAACCTTGAAATCTAACTCACATAAAACCAGTGCATCAAGTCTAACTTAAGTAAAAACATTGCATCAAACATACACAGTATAATAAGCATCAAAGGAGAATAGATTTGGTATGTGATAAAGGGTACTCATGTATACATATATATACGCACATACCCCCTTGTGTGCGTATATAGATAGGGAGTTGGACTTGATGATCCGTATGGTCCCATCCAACTCAAGATAGACTTTCTGTACAGGGATCATAGATTCATAGACTATGTGATACAACATTGAACAGCATTCAGCTACATTAAAGTTTGCCAGGTTTATACAACTGTAAAACTAATGTCGGAGTGTAACTGTGGGTAACGTAGCTACTGTTAGTTTCTGTGCTTTCAGCTGATTTTTTTTATTAAATATCGGAGGAAAAGCATTTGGTGTACATTCAGCCTTTTCCTTTATAAAGCAGACCAATATTTTGTTTGCTACCTTGCAGTCTTACTGTTAGAAATCAAGACGAAGAGAGAGCAAGGAGAACATCTCATGAACTCCAAGCAGAGGGTATTCCAAACTGTGAGGAGAGGTATGGTCTTTACTAAGTGTTCTGTCAAGCTAAAATGAAACTAACCCAACAAGTCATACTAGATAATTCAAGTGAATTACCTGAAATGTACAAACAACTATTATTATCATCTATTTAGCATTTATGCTGAATTTGCTGTCACCTGTCTCATACCTCCTCAGGAGCCAAGTCTGATCTGTAATCTTTTACCTTATAAATAAGCTGCATGTAACCACCTTGCCACTTTCATAACACGGCAGATCAAAAACAGCATTGTAAATAGTCTCCCTTTCTGAAACAGTTTTTACATACATCCTGTTCCCACCCAGCAACTATGTAATGAAGCTAACTGGCAGTGCTCAGCCTTACAAAAATAATCAATATAAAGAGGAGCTCAGATCCTCCCAAGAGTCAGACAACTGTCTCTTCAGAATTGCTCAAACAGGTAGGAGCACCTGTAAAACTGTAATAGACAGAAGGGTACCTTTTAAGGGGTCTGAATCATTGCTTCTTTCTACATATTTTCATTCAGTTTTTAACAATGATTCAACAAGGACTACTAGGTATAGAAAAAATGCTTAGCTGTTGCAGAGGGACATCTTTGTTGCAATTACTTTGAGCAGTAAACTGCAATTTCTGCATCAAAGCACTGGCAACCATCTGCATCTGAGCTTTTGATAAGCACACTTTCAAAGCGCTTCTTATGAATATGTTTACTACAGTTTGCTCTTGGGTAGTTCCGGTAAGGAATTAGAGCCCCATGAACCTTGTGATTTTGTTCTATCTTGATGGCAGATGCCTCCTGCCAGCTGCAAACAACTTGAGTTAACAATCATTCATTTCTCTCTTGTCCTCTCCTTCCTCCTCAAGCCCTGCTCCTACTCTTGAAGAAGTAAATGCCTGGGCTCAATCATTTGACAAGTTGATGCTTACTCCAGCTGGCAGAAATGCTTTTCGTGAATTTCTACGAACAGAATTCAGCGAGGAAAACATGCTATTCTGGATGGCCTGTGAGGAACTAAAACAAGAATCCAACAAAAGTGTCATTGAAGAAAAAGCAAGACTGATTTATGAAGATTATATTTCTATCCTTTCTCCAAAAGAGGTATTTTACTTTCCCCAATACACTTTGATGCTGTTTTGCAGAGTTACTTCTAACATGTGTTTAAAGCTACAACAAGAGTCAGGGAGAACTTCCCCCCCACCCCCGCCGCCATACACACTTTCCACTGCCATCAAGTAGAGATTTAGGGGAAAGAGGCAGACCCATCATTGAGACAAGATGATCAAAACTACTTTCACCGGCTGTAAGAGAGCTCCTCCTATGCTACCCTGGCATGCTTATGTGAAGTCTTTAGTTTGAAGCACAAATATACAGATGATTACTTCATCCTTGCTCAACGTGAATTTTATTGGTTGGACAAATCAATTTCTTTTTTCTCTGCACTAGGAAGGGGGTGTGTGCATCTCTCCAAAAGCACAGTAACCACAAAAAATAAAGTGCCATTTGCAAAGCGCAAATTGCTCAAAGAACAGCTGACAAAATATGGCATAGAACAAACACACTGACTTCCTGAAAATTTTCAAAACAACTTGTCACTTTGCTGTTAGCAAATATGTCAAGTTTCAAAGACACCTCAGTTTAGTTTGATTATAATCATGCCATGTAGGCTGGAATTCTCAGCCTTCCAATATTCTTGCAAAACTCAAACTTAATTGTTTGCAGTGCAAGCTATACTTACGTACTTACAAAAAATGCCATTTAAATCTAGTTAGTCTATTCCAGTAACACTAATAGATTTCTACAGACACTAGAGCCTTGCAGAAAAAAAACCCAACAACATTACTTGTATGTTGTATGGAATCATTATATAGCCATACCTGTGGTTCGCATCAATTCACCCTGCTTTTTAACAGGAATTTGATTAAGCAACAGCTTCCCAGGTTACAATTTCCATCTGCGTCATACTGCTTACTCCAAATTCAGTCTCTTCACAACTGCACTAACTCCCAAGGAAACAAACCGTCACAGAAAAGTACAAATCCTCTCTACTATAGAGCAGGAAGTTGGTCTGGAAAGAGTCCACCAGTCTCAGGTTTCACTAATAACGGGATTGCAGGCAGCCTCATTCAAAGTAAGGTTGCCTCAGCAAGAAAATTCCTCTATCCACACTCAAGAGAACACTACTTAAAAATTTCACCACAGTCATTTTTTGCCTAAGTATATTTAGCAGTTTCTACACTCTTGAAGGACACCAGCTGAAATGGTTAAGACTGCTTTTTCAACCAATAAAACAAACCTAAAAACCCCATATGTACTATTCACCACTATTAAATGTGTGACTTTCTATTTTAATATGCAGGTCAGTCTGGACTCCAGAGTAAGAGAAGTTATTAACCGAAATATGCTGGAACCCTCACAACACACCTTCGATGATGCACAGCTTCAAATTTATACTTTAATGCACAGAGACTCCTACCCACGGTTTATGAACTCTGCTATTTATAAAGACTTGCTTCGATCCTTATCTGAAAAATCCATTGAAGCATAGGATTTTTTCTTAAATGTATTTATTTTAAAACAAACGGAACTCTGGGCTACACCAATCCACAGGGAATTTAGAATTAATCAGATATTTACCTGAAAATAACTCAGGCAAGTTTTACTACAGACTGAATGTTTTAAACCCGCACAAGGCTCTGACACAATCAGCTAACTACAGTTTCTGATCAAATTCAGTGTCACTTTGCAAAAGAGAATGAAAAGAAAATGTTGTTCAAAAAATGCAGTATTTTTTCAAGCGCAGCACCCAACTCAGATACAAACCTGTTAAAACGTATGTCTGAGGTACAAATGCCAACAGAGCATGAAAACTAAAATTTATTTTTAAGTGGAGCGTTAGAATTTTCTTGAAAGCCAAACCAGTTGTCCCACTCACACCGTAACCAAAGTACGAACAGTACTGTCAGTATCTGGGTTACACTAGACTAAGTTTCACATATTGTATGAATCATACCTGGCACAGGTACACTCCACTTGTCTTGGTATATTTAATGTGTATACGAAGTGCTAATGGAAATCAGTACGGCAATCTCAAGTTGATGAAAGCTAACAGTTGAAATAATGCTGCCTATAATAATCTTCTGAAGAATTGTTATTTTACTACTAGCGTCTGCTGAAAGCATTTTTAAGTTCATATTGTTGATGTTTATAAAGTTAAATTATTTACTTAAGAGGAAGAAGAGTCTGGGCATTTAAATTCCAAAATAAAGCACAAGAATTCTCACATGTTCTTCTCTTCCCTCGGTAGGTAGATGTAAAAACCCTTTCTCTTGTTCACTCCCGAGAGGATGGCAGTATCAACCATCTTGGGTTTGTACATATTAAATTCTCCTGTTACCCTACAGATCTTGTAAGGTTTCTATTACAGATACACACACATTCCATTGACAAAAGAAGGAAGCTGCAACTATTCTGTTCTGATACAGCACTATTTCAGACTGCCCGAAAGAAAAGCAACAGCTCTTTCCCCAATAAACCATGTTCATTTACAGTATCCCCAAAGCATTATACTTGATTTCTGGTCATATCTCAAAACCAGTAGTTACAGGAAGTACTAGGAAGAAAGTAAGCTGAATTCACATAATCTATTTGTAGATCTGTTATTAGAGTAACTTCTTTATTTGAAATTACAAGATTCACTACAATTCCACTATGTTAAACTTTGGGGTTTATAGTGGACTTCTATTGAATTGTATTTTTTCCTGCACATTTATTTAAATGAACCAAATGACACACGTAGGTAGGAAAAAGTACATACGAGGAAAAGAAAGAAAAACACACCCCTGAAGGAAAGAACCAGACAGGCATAGTTGAGTGACATTTACTGTAGCCTTTGTAAAACGTATTCTTTGCCTAATTCCAGCACTATGAAAAGCATAAACCGGGGACTTTCTCTGAAAAAAGGAAATAGGAATAAAAAGGCAGAGTTTAGGAAATCAATGTAATTGTTTCCTCAATGCATTCAACAGGAGACACGTTCTCCCCTTACTGCATTTGCATTATTAAACAAATAATGAGATTTTTCATTACACAGCACCACAGGAAAAGACCTGATATGTGGTAAGTTAACAATAGCTATGGACCAGTTTCCATCATCTCCTTCCATAAACAAAACACTATTCAACCTGTTAGCACAAAAAAGTAAACAAAAAAACTTAAGAGAGACAGCAAAACAAAGTGTTTTTCCCCCTCTGTAGTGCAACACTGGATGACTAAGTTAAAGAGAAAGCTGTTTGATACACCACTATTTGAAACACAGGCCAGGTAGTGGTTGCCACCGCTGAATGTATCAACTTTGGGTATCTCAGCTGAACTTGTAGTAAAAATATCCAAAGCACTATCAATACAATCTCAGCTTACATAAAGTATTACATGATAGGTAGTAACTTCAAAGCAAACTAGATGTTATCGGTGAGGCAGTATTCATGGGGAGCTTGCAGTCAAACTGACAATGCTGTACTTGTCTTAATCAGGGCAGGTAAGAGTGCTCGCATAAGTTGACAAAGTAAGTTAAACTAGGTCAAATTCAGCTTGCTGGAAAGATCAGAAGCACACATCAAAAAAAGTTCAAAGTGTGTCATTCCATAAAACGGAGCATTTCACTTCTTTTAAGTTACCTCTCTTCCTTGCAAAGATACCTCATTAAGAGCTGGAAGACAGTCCAAGCACTCGTACTTTATATCAAACAATATATTCTATTATTCTGCAAGAAAAAGAAAGAAGAAGATGCAAGAAAATTAGAAGGGAGAGAAAGCTATTGGTTTGGGCAGTTCTGTGGTTAACATCAGATTATTACAAAAAGAAAATAATAATTGCTAAGCTTATTTTCCATGTGCCACAACTTCTAAGTAATTAAAATTCTCTAGGCTATTTTCATTTTACTTCTGTGTTACAACATGCTGACATTTGCAATGCACATCTTTCCTGAAAAATCTTATCAATTTTTAATGCCATGTTTTAGGTTTTAAGATTATGCCCAACACTAACAGCAGAATGCTGGTCCCTAGATACCCTGAGAGTATCTCTTTAAAATCCCCAAACAAACAATTCACTCCCCTAAATATCTTGTTATTTTGAGACTGTTTAATGCTGGATTTAACTGAAGCAGGGGGGAAAGGAAAACAAAAGCCGACCTGCACAGAAGACAGGATTTTAACTGTATTTCATTATTATATACTTGCTTATTAAGCACAAACTTTTCTCAGGGCAAAAGCAAGCTGCACTGTAAAGGAAAAGTTACTATAGACAAGCTGTTACATGAACAGCAGGAGATAATAATCATATTGACACAAGATATTATTTATAATTCATCAAGTAAGAAATTATCAGAAAATCAATTTATCCTAGCTTGAAAATAAGCATGGTTGGTTTGTCTTGGCATTTATCTAACTGCAGGATATCATTAAGCTCTAACAACTTTCCAGTCCACTGGTATTCCTTCTTCAGTGTCTGCACTTCACAAACCAGTAGCTCCCACAGAACATGCATACTGTTAAGTCTTTGAAGACTGCTCTTTTCACCAGCCTGCTATGCAGTATTAAAATTGCATGGGTTCCTTCAGCCAATATATAGTGTGCTTTACACTGGCCTTTAAATTCCAAAGTCATTAGCACAATAGAAATGAAGAAAAAATGTTTTCTATATATATCATCCTGAAGGGCTCAACTGTATAAAGATAGATTAAAATTTATCACACAAACATCATGTACTTATGCACTTTCTGATTACAAATGACACGTGAAAAAGATAAAGTGATAAGACTATCACAACCTGAAGTAATTTTTAAACAAGTTTGCTCTAAAGAGTACTTAAGAACACATCTTCTTCCATGAAAGCTATCAGTATCATTTCAATGACATTAATGAAACATTTTCTATACTAATGTTGTAACTACATTAACCCCAAACCTTCTAAAATGGTAAAACAATTCAAGATTAGTGATCTAGTGAAACAGAAGCTCATATACAGCTGTATGAAATCTTCATTAAAGAGGTGAAACTCAGGTTTATTTGTATGAATGACTAGTAAAGATCTATTTCAAAAGGCATGTGTTTGAAAGGTAATACAACCACTTTTTGCAGAATGAAGACTTCATGTTGATGAATTTAAGTTCTACCTAAGTTGGTACAGGTTTTAAGTTTCAATTTAAAATTCACATATGTGACCAGAAGTGGAATCCTGAACTCTGCACTTCCTTCGCAATGCTTGGAAAGTGCAGTCAGGTTTCAAAGTTGGATCCACAAAAGCCAAGATCATTGAGCAGGTATTTACCTTCTGCTCAGTGCTAGTCAAAAAGAATCGTTCAGCACAAGGTATTTTAAAACCCCCACTTACTCCTGAGCAAGTTAACAGGATTATATATGAGGAAATGCCTTTTAATGAAAAATCTGGAAGCTGTGTTTTCTGAGCAGACGAAACCTCTAGCCTTCCCTACATAAGAAAGGTGGCATCCTTAAAGATCTGCACGCACACACACTTTAGAAGGAACACGGCCTCCTCTTTTTCTCTACTAGATAGTATAAAAACTAGCTTAAATTGTAGGGCAACTATGTTCCAGTCTCTCTTGTCCTCCCTGTCCACCCTGCAGCTCAGTTGACAAGCCAGCCAGCTGGGAAAATGAGGTACAGTCCCAGCCCCACCTCTACATTCTTCTCCTATACATCCTTCGGACTTCTCATCTTCTCCAGTAGAGGAGGGCAACTTCAGACAACTGGGAAAACCGAAGCACCTGTTGAACAGAGGTGCATCCAAAGCTCACTGCTGGGCAGTTTTATTTCTGGATCTGGGTAACCAAAATGAAGCATGAATAGAATTTAGGCAACTATGATCTTTTTTTGGATCTAGTTCTTGGACTTCATCTTTCACTGCAAGAAAGAAACTTGTTCTTTTTACCTCAGGGACAGAAGAGAGAAAGGGTGAAGGCTGTCACCCAGCCATAAGGTAACATTAGGTGAAACAACGTTTTACATGAACTCCTACTTGGATACACCTACATCACAGAAAGTGCTATCACAGTTCTAGTTGTTTTAATGAAGTCCAGATACAATTTGCTAAGTACAGAAAGACAATTACTCCATCTTCTCAAAAGGTAATTCTCCTAAGTACCACGATCAGCCATAAAGATTAAAGGACACGTAGCATGAAGGTGGTTATGCAAACCAACCTGTGCCTGCCCTGTACATATGCTGTGAACAGCAGCGGAAATTTAGGTCTACTTGGCATCCCATGTGCAATCATTTTTAACATAATTTTTTGGACTTGTTCCTTGACAGAGGTCTCCAAACAAAGCACTGCAATTGATATTAAACATCTGTCATTAGTTTGTTGCTGTCTTAACTTGGGAAAAAAAATACCAAGTACGCATCTTTAAGTAACTCTCAAGAAGAAATCCTGCCAAAGGACCTACACACAGGCTAAAACCCATTCTGTTAATAGAAAAAAAGAATGTTTTCTGAATTAGGGCATTAATGTCTAATCAATTGAGTTTAAAATGTTTTATATAAAAGTTATGCAAGAAACTTCAAATGCTGAACAATTTTCTGCCTAAAAAAATGTTTGTAACTAAACTTACTCTGTTTTCATTATTTTTAACAGAAAAGCCACTTCCTTGCACAAGCTGACTGGAAAAGCTTGCTCTATAACGTATTTACCAAACACTTCTTGTCTAGCAAAGCCCAAGTGTCATCGTACTATTTCCAACACATTTGTTACGATTGCCACCATCACGCAAAAAATATTCAACATAGAAAGTCTTGACCTTTACAGTCAAGGAATTTATTCTCCAGGAACCACACATACTCTTGCCATCCCCCTGTGGAACCTTTATACATGGCCAGGATAAACCTCCTCAGCCCCAGCCTTCGATAAATTAAAAAAGTATAATGAAAGAATTTAATGTCTTCTGAAGATGTTGACATTTTTCCTTCAAAGTGCATTTGAAAATACTTAAACATGTGCACTGTTAAAAAGCAGGCTCTAACAAAGCAGTATTTATATCATTCCACATATGGAATAGACCATAACTTTAATAACTTATTCTCACCTGCACATCTATGATTGACATTGGATACTCTACATCTCAAAATTCAGTTCATGAATAAAAATTAATGTCATTTATATTAAGTGAATTTAATGTTACCTCCCCACCCAGTTTATATTGTGATGAATTGGTTAGCTGATGTTATTAAGACAGCCTACAACACAATGCTTTTACTTATTTACAAAGTCTAAAGCAAACATGGTTGTCAAGAACATTAAGCAAACTGAACACTCAAATCAGATTTAACCGACGATTAAGACATTCCTAGAAATAATACTTACTGATAGAATGTGAAATACATGCTTTGGGCAATAAAGTATATTGCATTGATCAAAGCTGGTTACATAAACAAACTTAACCAACCACAGCAAAAGAGGTCATCATATCCACAAATAAATTTCCAAACCCCATGATCACAAATTTAGTCCCAAATCAGAAACAGTACGTACAAACTAGAGAGTTAATTGTGATTTAGTTAACCACCAAGTTGAACGTAATTAGATGAAGTTAAATACCTTTTCTCTTCGCAAAACTAGTGAACACAGCAGCAAGAAACAAATTCCACTCTTAAAGCTGAACAAATGTGGAGAGGGAAAATACACATGGAAGGAGCACGTATGTTTCAGACCGCAAAAAACACAGTGCATTATTCACATAGTTAGAAAAAAACCAAGCCAATTACCAAAATATTTAATTGGTAAAAGTTTAATGTCAACTTAGTTATAAAAATGAAAAAATATTTTAACATTCACCATACAATTGAGCAACCTTGCCCTACTGACTATCAGCTATAGGAAGGCATTTAAGGAAATGATGGTTGTGTCAAAACAAAGGCTAACTTCAGGCATGTATGCTGCTTTGAAGGGAAAAAAAAGAAAACAAGAACCAAAAAACCTCTCATTTGCAGGAAGCTAGATGCTTAGCCTAGTTTTTAAAGCTAATTACAAAATCCTCTTTCATACTGGTCCAGATGTCTTGACAATTTCTTCTTTTAACAGAACTGTCAAAAGAAAAGAATTTTTATGAGATCTTCATACAGCTTATTTCTAAATCTTTGCAAGAAGGAACAGAAATATGACACCATTCTTAGGATATGGAAATTACTAGTTAGAGCATTTGCTTGTATCGTAACCATTCCTTCACTCAAGTGTCTTTATACGGACACTTCTGCAACCACCACCTTACAGAAGGTTTTAAGGACAAATGAACTTTTCCAGGTACTGTATCAAACAATTTCGAAGCTTTGTAAATTACTTAGGTATCTTGGAGTATAGATTTGAACAATATTCAGTAATAAGATATGTAAAACAAGATGCATAAAATGATTTTTTTTTTAGGCAGCAATCTTAACGTATGCTGTGCACCACGGTTCTGCAGAGCTGCAGCATTCTTAACACAGAAAAATAATGGACTGAGGGTATCATGCTTCCTATTGCATGCTATCACATCTTAAGTTGTAAATTTTACAGGCTTTCATTTCAGTTTCTTTCCACTTTACTGGACTACCAGTGTTCCTCAGAAGCTTTTATAATTCCCATTTCCTGAACTTACAAAAAAAATTTAAATCAAGTTATCACTGCCCTCCACTTATCCTGACACAGGAATATGGCAGCAGCCATCTCTTTATCATCCCCTCTTCTTTTCAGAGTAGATAAAAACCCAGAAAAAACAACAACAAAAGGTCTAAAAGGGCCTATTCCACTCAAAGCAGAGAGTAAAAGCAGTGCAACTATCTTTGGATGAAGAAAGAGAAAACACAGTGACTAGCTTGCCACTGCTTTTTATGGCAAAGCAGTACTGTAACTAAATGTCACAAGGACTAAGTCAGTGTTCTAACTTCTCTCTCCCTTTGCCACCACCCTACTTGCATGATCTCATACCTTCAGTCAAATATACTTTTCTAACCTAAAGCTATTTTGCGATATCAACATGTATCATCATTAATAGGCTAAGAAATAACCAAAAGTCAACAGAAACTCATTTGTCATTTACTGTAAACCAAAATTAAGCACAGAGCCTGACTGTCTGCTATCAAATATGCGGAGCAGTCTAACAGTCTTACCTTCCATCTGTTTCCACATTCATTACAGACAACAAACGTTGTCATGGGTTCATCAGCACTGCGGGTTTGAACCTTTGGCAAAGGCAAGAGCACGAGCAGAAAAGGAAAATTAGTATCTTCAATTTTTGTTAGTATGTGTTCAATGTGAAGGTTTAAAAATCAAAGTTTAACATTAAGGAAACACATTTGGATAAAAATACAAGTTAAGTTTCCGTACCAATTGAAACTGGTTTGTCTAGACTAACATGATCATAAACTTCTGTTTTGACAGATTTAGTAGCACCAAAATATCAGTTTCAGCATAGAAACTGTGCATATACTTCTAGGAGAAGATTCTGCAGTAAAACTAGATGTTCAGTACAGCTTTATATATATTTAGTAATACAAAGGCTTAAAAATCTCATGATTGAAAAACAGCTTTCTACTTAAAGCATCGGATAAACATTAAATAAGCACAGCTGATCCTATGATCAAAATTACACACCCTGACACACTGCTAAACAAATTAAAGCCCTTCTTGCACATTTTTTCCTAATAGAAAAAGGTTGTAGGAATGATTGTAAATCAGGGTCTAGTGATAATCAAATGGAGGTTATATAAAATATATACACATATATATTTTAAAATATATATGTATCTATCATTGTTATCTGCCATTTATTCCCTCTGTAAAGGAAAAATTGCACACATTTAAAAATCAGTAAATTAGCTCTCCTCCACATAAAGCCATATTAATAATATGTACTAAGAAGAATTCTAAGAATTAGCAAAAACTCAGCATTGCAAAGAAACTGATGTTTCATGCTATATAGATATGCAGCTTGGATTTACATACAATCTATGGTAAATTAATACAACAAACGTTCTTTATGTAAGCACACCTAAGTGGATCCAACTATCTTCACATATTTTGTAATTTGTTAGCATTTTGTTAAAAGTTCATTTTGTAATTAAAACTTTTTTCCTGACAGTTTTTATATAGGTCTTAAGCTTTGAAAAAGGAAAACAAAGAGTCTGAATAACCACATACCTGGGTGTACGTACAGTTCTTCTTTTTGCACTTGCCACATGTAAACAGATCAGTTTGGGTACCTCCTGTTTTAGCCATCTGGTGCTCTCTGATAGCTTCTTTGGTCAGATTTTTGCGCATTTCTTTCAGCTCATCACTTGCCATTTCCTGTTATGGACAAAGAGCAGAGAGAGTTTACTAGAGAGCTTTTGTTTCAAACAAGTCATTACCACTGTGCAAGTACATACCATTTTTGATTTAGAATCTACAAACAACTCTATTGAAGGGCAAAGTAATTCTACACATTTTTAATTTTACAAGACTTCAGTTGGGATGTCTCACAGCACAGAAGCTACAAAAAGTTAAGTGTCCTTTTTTTCCCTACACAACTGGAAGAAATCACTAAGAATTACAATATCAAACACCTACAAACATTTCTATGCAAATGTATTTCTTAAGTTCAGAAATGTAGTAGAGACACGAAGTAGAAGAGGGCTTAAGTTCTCTAGAAAGGAAGAAAAAGATCCTCTCCCTAGCTTAGATCCTTGCATAATTACCTCATTGACCTACAGAAAAATATAGGAAAAATGTACATTATTTTGACTATTTCCATACTTGTACTGAAAGACAGTAGTGCCATAATTTACCATACGTTACCAGAAGTCACATACACTTAGTTTCAAAACACTAACCGAAGAACTCAGATTCACCGATTTTTTCTCCTTTAAAACAGTTTAGTATGCAGATCTACACAATGTACAGTAATCAAGTGTGCACAGCAAAAACAAGTTGTTTCATTTTTCTTCAATAGAAGTTTTACTCTGCATCCCATGTAGACATGGAATACAAATCTTGTATTAATGCTGTTTCACTTTAGAAGTAATCTTAACACTAAGGGGTTTTTTAGTCATTAAAATTTTAATCCGAGACATTAATTAAAACAAAGAATCGGCACTGGACAACACAAAGCGTATCTTTGTGCAAATGTATACGCACACCTGTAGAACTCAAAATTTAGAAATTTTAGAATTTTAGAAATCAAAATTTCTAAAAAAAACACCTCAGAACATGCACTGAAGATACAAGCTACTTTTCTTTACACATTCCTTTATCAGCCTGTTTGCCCTAACCTTTACTTAAAGCTTTAGGGAAAAAAAAACCAAACAACTTTCCTTTAGAATAAAGCTAATCATTACTTGATCATAAACTTAATTTCTTTCAGTCTCCAAGACACTGCTTTATACCTAATTTGGGGGGATGGAATCCAACACACAAGCAGAACTACCAAACTGAAATCAGATGTTAACTGTGCTTTTGTTTTTCTCTCCCATAAAGTCTAATTTTTCATTTGACTTCCTAGATTTATTTTGATTTGTAAAGACAGCGAGCATCTGAATGGGAATTTCTATTCAAGTGTCCAAAATGTGCTTTTCAATACATAAAATTAATTTGATTTAAAGGGCAATTCTCCTAACTTCTTTCCCCTATCATTTATGGCTTTTTGTATTTATTGTGAAGAGTTTCCTTCAAAATCACTTGAAATATTCTGTCAAACATGAGATAAGCTTTAAATAAACACTGAAAATGCCAACAGGAGAGGGACTGATCTTTAAAACCACAGTGCTATACCTCGCATAGGAGTATAACAGCAGAGGTTAGCATCTGAAAAACAAATGGCAAGACAAGCTAACACTTACATATCCAGAATGAGTAAGCAGCTTGGAGGCACTAGCCAGACATATTTACATCTTCCTAGACTTAAAAAACTATCACTGATATACCATGTGGCCTTTTAAAAATAGCACAACACACCGTGTTTCAGAAAATTTACACGCGACAGCCTACCTGCCTTCTGACTTGCAGACAAAATCAGGTATTTAGGAACCATTAACAGACATCACACTTTCATTCCCTCTGCCCCAACACAGCCCTGTAATTCAGACTGTGCAAGCCACAAACAAGCCACAGTCTTTCAGAAGTGCAGGCAGCTTACATAAATTATCTTTATGGCTAATACAGGCCAGGATGTAAGACCAATAGGGAAATAGTTAAAGACCTATGCTTTACTCACCTCTGCTGTCATTTTGGCAAACTTGTCAGGAGGAATGTTCCCACATAACACATTTTTCCTTAGATTAGGATTCTTTGCATCCTTGAGATTCGCTATTCTACTTCGTACCCTATTTTTGTATTTCATATCAGTGTTTTTTAATTCTTGAAAAATAGGTGCTTTGGATTTAAGGAACAAAACATTACAAGTAAAACAGAGCACTATATTCATTTTTGGGGGCAACTTTTCTAAAGCAATGTACTTCTCCACTCTTGATCAAGTCCTCCCCCTAACCCCAACCGACAGTTACTTTCCCATTCAATACAGCAGACTTAACGCCCTTCCAAAGCCTAATCACAGTTTAGCACACGGTCAGTGAAATGTGAATTTTTGGTAGTAGGATCTCAACGGAAATTGCGACAAGTCACCTGTAAATTTATGTCCAGTTCCTTGACCTCATTCTGAGGATTAACTGATTTCTAAACCAAATATTTAAACACTGGCCGTTCACTAACAGAATTTTAAAACAGATTTGCAACAGAAACAGGAAATTCCTTAACAGGAATGGTGGCTGACTATAATTACTGAAGGACATTAGCAAGTTAGAATCATGAAGCTTAGACTATTTCTATGCTTCTATACTTTCTATGCTTCTATACCCCCCCCCAAAAAACCCCAAAACCTAAAATAAAAAGCCCAGACCTGCACTCTGTAACTATTCAAACACTGCTACCAGAACAACACTTTTGAAAACTCCAAATTCATTTAGAAATGAACTTGTAGAAAGTGAAATCAAGATATTAGAAAAAGATTAAAACCATTAACAAGAAAAGATTTTAAAGTAACATAGAGGAGCCCAACATTTTGTCAGAATGCTTCAGTAAGATATATATTGCTGCTGCAAGGAAAATGTACTGAACTGAAAAAACCCACACACTCACCTACACACATTCCTACATGTTTTTAGGCAAAGCATTTAGGTTGTGCTTGTTTTTTAAATGCTAAATTTCTGCACTGATGTGTTGAACACAGTTTGCTATTTTTGTTTTAAATGAAATTAAAAAATATTCAATATACAGATGAAGTTAATTAATTTTAACATTAGCAATGCTTTTAAAAAACACTCTTGTTCTAGAGCACATAGATGTACAACAAAGGATATCTTCTTCAATCTGAGAACCCAGCTCTTCCTCATCAGCACCAATAGCAATGTAATCATCTGAGGAAAACAAATATTAAAATATTAGCAACCTGACAATCTGTGTTCTATATCCCTGAGAGCCCATTTGAAACTCTGAAACTCAGCAAATTATGAAACAACTGCAGTAAATTTTCCTTTTGTATAGGACAGTTTAATTTACTGTATACTTATCCTTTCAAAACTTTGTTAACATATTACTTGGAAAAACAAAAATAAGTGAAATGAACAGCAACAGAAGTTTAAAAAAGTAGAAGAACCCTAAATCTTTTACAAAAATAAAAATTCTGACATCTAGTTGCAAACACAAGTAGTAACAGAAGAACTTTGCTATACAGAAAAATTTTAAATGTCCTAAGAGGCTTGACAAATACCCATCTCCACAGCATATCTGTGCTTAGAGTAGACTATTATGAAAAGAAAACATTTTGTATTGTGTTTCATCAATTTGTTTAGTCCACACAATACAAGCATAAGCAATTAATTTTGCATGCATGCAAGAGAAATATTTCATTAGAAACATAGCAATTAACAGAAACAATATTATTAGATATTTTTAAAAATGCAAAGCAGATGTGTCATAAAACATGTAAATTAGAAGAAACAAACCATAGCAATCTTGAAGACAACACAACACTTAAAATGTCTCAAGATAACTGTTCACCATTTCTGACCAAAAGCCTTACTCAAAGACAGCTGCCTTTCCAAGATAGGTTAGGACAAATTAGATACAATGTGTTTTCCTCCTTCTCATTTTAACATGACTTTATTTCAGTAAGTAATCCAAACACCATTTCTCCTTTGATCTTATGCAGAAGGCCATGAAACCAGAAAATAACTTTATATTTTGAGATTGGCATTCAATCCATGAATGATCAGCTAATACGTGCTGTATAAAGTAATATAGCAAAAAGTTCTTGGAAAACAAGCTAAAATTAAGACTATATAGAATTATGGAAACTAAGATGCTGTATGCAACTTTCTGGTCACAAATTATTTTAGAAGTCTATGAACTACATATCTAGAGGACCACAAATTCATGGTCTTTAGTCAGCTTTGATTACTGTCTGTATCCGAGTTTATGTGAATTAAAAGAGAATTAAAGAGTGAAGAGGGTAAAAATGGATGACTCGGAAATCTGCTTGCACCAGTCAGATTACACTAAGCTAAGAACATAGGAAGAGGAGCTGGGTCATAAGTTCTGGTAGAAAAGAAGGACCCACAAGAAAAAATTCAGGTCATTCTGAGGAGTCCAACTTAGTTTGCTCCTCATCTGGCATATCATTCAATTTGTCAGTTTAAAGACACCCAAGTGTACGTGAGGGGGGAAAAGAAAAAACCCCAAAACAGTCAAGAAATTTACAGATACCCAAAAGGCATGAAGATAGAGCAATGCAAGACTCTAATTGCGAGTATCTCTATGAAATTTCAAGATTAAATCAAACAAAGGCAGCCTTGAAAAAGCCAAGATCTGAAGGCCCACAGGACCTCTGGTGTAAGAAAGGTAGGCATGTATATAGTGGCACTCTCAGAGATATGACAAAACAATAGCAGCTTCCACAAAAAGGTTTAAATGAGGTGTTAAGGAGGCAGTAACCTCCCTGAAGAAAGTTCCACTGTAGGCAAGATATCAGATGAACAGAAGCCACAAAGTGTCCTGTACCATCAGCAACAAAAATGTATTTCGATACATTCCCATGCTGTCAAGGTTACTCATTACTTAACTTGGGTGAACTGGCCTCTGGGTGCATACATACAAATGGACATAAACAGGGTTTATTCTACCCTATGGGGCAGGAGAAAAATAGAGTGGGAAGGACTGAAATAAGAAGGAAATAGTTAGACTTGAAAATATAGCCTACAAAGCTCACCTCCTGTTCTGAGAGCTGCAGAAAGCATTTCTCTACATTTCACTCGTACAGAATCCGAAGTGCTTGGAGCCCGGGGAAAAGAAGGGATGAAAGAATTTGAGGGAGCACTACCCTCCTCCTTCCTGCTGCTGGAATTGCTACTTGAACTGCTAAAAAAAAACCAAAAAAACCTAGTATTAATGGTTTTTTCCTCCCCTCTTCAAATAAATTTGTTCCAGGGCAAAACACAGGTCTTTTGCTTTACCCATTTCATGGTATTCCTGAAAAAGAACACAGGCCACCTTTTTAAAGCTACTTATAGCTCTAGAGTCAATAAAATTTTAAAAGCGTCTTTAGAATATTCACCAGGGTATTCCACACAATAGCGACACAGCAGGTATTTCATTCCATTATGTGACATCTAAGTTTTAATTCTCAGTTCTCCACATTAACATGAAATCTTCCCCCCCCTCAATGGAACTGTACTTTAAAAAATAGTAAGGATACATCACACTAACATTTGGTCTGCAGTAAATGCATTGCATTCAGTCTGCTTACTGTAATGAAGTGGTACCATGGTCACAAACAATTAATGTAGCTTTGCAAACTGTAAACCAAAAAGTTTTCAGCTTGCATCAGGACAAACTGTTGGAGGTTAAATTGCAATTTGAAAATGGCTGCCAGAAACAGATTCACTAAAACCAGAAAGGCATAGAAAAAATGGGCTTGAAGATGCTATTTTGCAAATGTTCTTCAGCTCCTAGTGTCATTAACATGGGCTCATTTTTCCGATAACATATATTTTGTGTTTACCAAAAAAAGTGCAAAGTAAGATTGTTTATTAAACATAAAAGCTAACAGACCAAAGAAGTATTCTAAACCTCCAACATATGCAATTACCACAAAGCTGTGACTGTGTACAGTTCTCAAAGCTCAGTGCTAGTATTAAGAGAGGAAGAAGTATTTGACAGGTGAGACAAATGGAATAAACAATAACTAGTCTGGCCATACCTTGACCTGCGACTTTCATCTTTTTTTAATGTCAGGAGCAGCAGAATTTACTTCCCTAACAACACACCATTTCTTGTACAACTCTAAGCATTTCAGAAAAGAATGTGGAAGCTGTCTCTAATAAGACAAATTTGAACCAAAGAGTTTAATGTTAATTTATACTGAGTGAGATTATTTGTATAGTCATGAAGAATTAAGCACCTTTCTTCTCTTGCTTCAGGGCTGTTTTGTGAGGAAGATGCAGGCTCCTTCTTCTTTTCTTCAGAATCTTTATCAGTTGAAGGTCCATCTGGGAAAAAACACAACATGAGAAGTTCTTTTACCCAGAAATAGTAACCAACTTAAAGCAGTGGTAAAATATTTTTGATGATTTCTCCTGAAGCAGTTGGAAATGCTATCAGCTCCCACTCTCTGCTTTGACCTTCTCTTGCAGTAGAGCCTTCCACTCCCCAGCACTCTCCCTAACCCAGCAAATGGAAAATATGACACTTCAGATCCTTCAAGTCCAGCATCTGCTTAAACTGGCAGTAAAGACGTGATGAAAATGTAGACTTTTATGCTTTATTTTTGCCAACTCTGCTGCCTGAGGTAGACAATAACTTCTTAAACTACTGCATCAAGTCTCTGGAGTTTGTCTTCCATGTTTTGAATATAAGCCCCTACTAAACACATGTCATTCTTTAGTTATATTCACAGGATTTCTACCAAAGGACTGAACCAAATGAAACTGTGGTGCAAAAGCTAGCATCATTACCAAAAAATAGAGATCATTTTCATATGCTTTTGAAAGATTTTTCTAGACACACACAGTGTTTTCTGTGATAGGTCTTCAAATATTTTTAAACGCTATGGCAAATAATTTAATTTGCCTTTCACATACAGGCTACGTTTAATGATAATTTCATAAAGCATATGAATGCCTTTATTAAAAAGGGCAATCACAACATTTAACTTTAGCCTAGCGAGAACACATACACCCTTCCATCGTAGAGAGGAATTCAGAGTGGCTAAGTCAAGCTCTTGCTTTGATTTGCTCTCTAGAAAGGCTGACTCTCTCCACTGCCTACAGAGAAAGCCTAGCAAGATTGGCATCAGTCACTGACAGTTAGATTTTGTGAATTCCTCTCTCTAAGCCCTCATAAAGCTGCCATTACACTTCTAAATCCACAGACTATTACTGGGATAAGCATATATTGCAAAAACTTTAAAAACTAAAAACAGGTCAAGGAAAGGAGGGAAAATCCAATAAGGCTCAGTCTTTCCCACGAAGATGTCCTGAACTAGGTATCTAAATCCTTGTTTAAGCATCTAAGAGTATCCTCGTTTCCAGAAAAGTCCCATCCCCACACTTCTCAGGGGAACTTGGTGGTATGGAACACACAAAAATTCAGGTCTCTTATTCAAGCACAGATGGTTTGGGGTTCCCCCCCCCCCCCCCCGAGAGTAGAAAATTACTGTACTGGCTTATTTTTAATAGGAGCAATTTACATCTAAACCTACAGAGAAAAGATATTAAACTGAACAGGATTTTGATCCTTTCTTTAACTTTTGAGTTAGGGAATTTATCAAATCAAATATCACTTTGTTAAAAACTCATCATGAAAGGAGACCACAGACAGCTGTACTGGATCACACCAAGCACCCATCTACTATCCTGTCTCCAGCTGCACCTAAAAAGAGATGCCTACTAAACAGTATAGGAACCAGGCAAGCACACAAAGATGCTTCTCCAGAATATTTCCCCAGCCTTCACAAGTTTAAAAGTTTAGTGATTTCCTCACCCACTGTTTGTAACTTTGTATTCAATCCTTGATAAATTCCTCCATTAAAGAAAAAAAGGAAAATTAAACACAGTAGATGATGCACTTGAACTGATTGTCTTTAATAAGCTAAAGGTGTTTTTAAAAACTACTAATAAAGTTATCAATTCAATCAAGTATTATTTGTAAAAACGTAATTTCACTAAGAAAGCAATTGAGGCTATAAAACTGAGTGGATCACAGAAGTTCTTTGCTATGACACCTAAAGTGTACAATACTCAGAGAAAGAAAACAAATCCCATTTTTAACATGCGTATTCAAATGACTACTCTATAGCAGCAAGTGCTTGCATGACATATGATTTTTAAAAGTATTCCAAACATGCATGTAATCTCATTTACCCTCATCATTTTTAAGTACATGATCACTTTTGTCAGAGGCTTTATGACAAACCGATAGATCAAACAGGTATCTGGGGTACAGCTCAGGTTCTGCACAGCAGCATAGCTGCCTTAGAGCTGAGCTCTGCTTCAGCCCATTTACCTCCATATTTTTTCTGGCGCATGAGTTGTCAAATTCAGAGCTGACCTAGGTATCTCCTGCTTATTTTGCATCAAATACACTGTTACGGTATAGCTGGCACCTAGTTTTAGTTTATCAAACACTTCCATTTAGCCCAGCACCATTTCATCAGAGAAGGCAGGCACCTGAGAACATTTGCCAATACCTGGATTGCATCTTTCACTTACAGAGGGCAGGGTATATGCGAAGCACAGGGATAAAAGCAAGAGGTAAAAGCACAGCTCTTCCTACAACTGTGGACCAGTCTATGCAAGCATTTCTCAAACCAAGGTCAAACTTCAGCAGCTGAAACAACTGGACCATCTTCAGCAAGTATGTCTTCAAAACTACAATTTCTTTAATCACTCCGAGAAGAGTTTATAGACACTTGTTTAATCCAGTTTCAGAAATCTGAAAATAAAGTTAACAATATTCTGTTTGCTCAAAATATTCTCCTAAGTGTTTAAGTCACTCACTCTTATAGATCATAAATTGGAAAGCACCGAGGAGACGAGATCCAGTGTCAAGCAGTATTTATTCTTAAACTTACATATTAAGAAGGATTTCTTACTTTATTTTAATAAGACAAATCTTATCAATCTTGTATTGACAAGAGAACAGAATGCAAATTAACAGCCTGGTAGAGACCATTTCAACTATCCTCTGGGGAAAGGAAAAAAAATTAGCCTTGAGAAATTAAAAGTCCCTACTAACTAATTGACTTGTTTTACATTCAACAGCCAGGCTCTAACACAAAGGAAGAATGACAACTACTGGGAACAACAACCAACCACAGAAATTCTAACAAAGTAAGATGGAAAAAATGGCCCTTCTGTTAAAGATATTAAAAAATTTCAATAAGCAAGTGATTCACATCAGGAAGTATACAGAACATCATAAATATTTGTACAATATAAATTATACTTTGTTTTAAAGAGACACAATTACTTTTCATCTTCGTACAGCTATTAAAATTTACCAAAATTTTTTCATAAATAAATTGAAATTGTCATCAATTTTAGGATTGAAAACTTCACTTCAGTTTTAGCTACTGCAGCTTCAGAAGGCCATAAAAAAATCTTTAAGCTTTTTTAAATAAGGTAAGCTAATTTATATTAATGCTTCTTTAAAATACAAAGAACAAGCTAGTAACATGAACTGACTATTAACCATTGGAATATGACTATCAGATTCTGACTACTGCATTGCAGTTTCTATCTGGGACTTGCAATTAATTTGAAAGATACTTCTACCTTTTCCAGTGAAATAATCTCTCCAACAGAAAACATGACATGACAGTGTTCTTTGTTACCAGAACAAAATTTTTAATGTAATAATATATGGCCAGAGATAACATAATTAATCTGCATGTTAGACGCCATTAATAGCTTCATCATAGATTCTTCTAATTATATTACAAGCAAACCCAAGACATTTGCTAGTAGCAAGAAAAAAAATCAGGAAAAAAGATGTAATGTTACTAAATCAGAAATTTAACTTTAAATTACAAAATTTTTTGAAAGTAAGAATTTTCCAGAAATATTAATGAAAGGTGGTTAGTTATTCCCTGGAAGCACATGAGAATTTAATTTGGTGGGTTACCTCATGTTACTGATTCAGATATCACCACCAAAACTTGGAAAGTTTTCTGAGTATTCAGTTTAATTAAGTTAAAGGAAAGAGATATGAGAATAGGTAACAGGTGGCACAGTCATTAATTTAACAATGACCCTCATATTTAATAATTCTTTAGGCCCCATTTTCCAGATCCTGACCAAAATAATCCTGAGAAGCACAAGCAGCTACACTTGTCAGCAATTCCTCTGCAAGATGTAGTAAGACATGAAGGTAAGATCAGAACAGCTTCTTCCTAGTAGTAGCATACAGAGGAATACTATCTAAAAATCTATAAATAAAAAACAAAACCATGAACTGTTTGTCATTTTTAAATATTTTTTATCATAAGTGACAGAAAGGCATGACATTAACTTTTTTGCTTAGATGTTTTTTTCCCCTATGCAGTATGATGTAATTTGCATCACATGTTATTACCGCTCCATTGATAATCCTAACAAATTATAGATCTACTAATCATACATGGAACAGTTCCAAATGTACATTTGACAGGAGACGATTTCCATACTTCATATAGAAATGAAACTACTGAAGTTATTTTTGCACTTGATTCTACCTGATATCTTATAAAGACGTGCTCTTCTTGCCAATACTAACCAATACTCTTAAACACTATTAGACTGTAATTTTGGAACTTGTTTTGTCAGTAACAATTTTTTTGAGCAAAGCAAGTAGGTTACTAGATGTCCCTGAACAACTTTACCGAATGACAGCATTAACATACCTGTAAGACAGTCCTAGACTGCACCACCTTGCGCCAGTAGAATCAAACTCACATTCAAAATAACAGAGGATTGTCTGAACGAAGTAATCTGAGTAAAACACTTCTGTGAGGTCTGGCTGGTGTTATCTTCTCTTGACAACATTAAGCACTTAAACATTCTTCTAAACTAAAATTACTCAGGCATGCACATTTTTTGAAACAGGCATTTCGAAATGGTCATGGCTCCACTTTTGGTTTTTATTACTGGCAATAGATGATCACACTTGCACTTAATGTCAAGAGTATTGTCCAATCATTCTGCATTTCCATTTCAGTAGCTAAATGTACTAGAGTTAAGTTTACTTATTTAGAGGTCTGGACATTCTTTTCCACTGTATAACTCTAACTCTTGAGTTCAGTAAGTAACTATTTGTGATGGAGAATGTTAAATGCCTTAAAGAATTTTTTGTTATTGTTTTTTATTATAAAGGAACACTCCTCATAACCTAAATGGGTATGCACAGATTCATTATCTGCACAGGATACTCTATATACTCGGCTACTTGGCAAAACAATCTTTATTTGCAAATCCTGTGTTTTAAGTGACCAGCATTTTATTCAGAGAGCAGAATTTGCTTCCTTATGTAAATTGTGACCAATGCGGCTGTGTGGTTTAACGTTCTTGCAGCAGCATCTGAAAGTGATCTTCCACTGTAGCTCAGTGAGTCACTTCAGACAATGCTTGCAAGCCCTCTGCTCAGCAGCTTCCAACCCCCCTGAATAAACCAGTAGTAACCTGGCACAGCTCTGGTCAAGCCATACACATCTGGTGATTCACAACCTTACTTTGATTTCTTCTCATGTTTCCCATGCATTCTTAAAACTTAAGTTCCAATAGCATTCAACTTAAGACAGTACATGCAGCCTGAACAGTCAATGATTCTTGCCTAAATTCAAAATGTCATTTATAAAAATAACTCACAAAGACTTCAGATCTCTGTGTACAATGCTTGGTACGATTAACAGCTGTCCGCTTCTGTTGTCATCTTTGATCCATACCATTTTACATGCACTATAAACAGCATAATCGAAACTGATTTCTCAAGCAGCTCAACATATGGTATTTCGTATTCTTCTGAGAAAGTCAAAACTAATGATAAAACAGAATAAGAGTACTTCGTAAGATTCCCACCCATACTTCGCACAGCCCAGATACCCTACCTTCCACGGTCATGAGATTTTAAGTTCTAATGAATTTACTGAGTACTGAAACAAGAGGTGGAACATTTGCCCTACTACGCTTTATTATATGGTCTACATTATGATCAAGGAAAATTTAACTACGTAAGTTTTGAATACAAGCAGTGCTGTATTTTGAGGAATAATTTGATTTTATATAATAAACACAACCACAACTGTATTAGACTTGGCACAATAATGTACACGCAATAATATCTGCCTTGTAACAAAAGTTAGAGCAGGAACAAAAGGTCACATACCCACTGCCTCAAGAAGGAAATATTCCGTTCTGATTAATGTCAAATATTTGCTATTTACTTTCAAGTTTGTCACATGCTTGACTTCACCTGATGTAAGCAGCCTTCAGTAGAGTCTCCCAACTGTCTTAAAACAATCTGAATGCGGCAAGCCATCAAGAGAGGAAGGTCCACCTTTCCCCAGCTGTATGTTACTGCCGCAGTCCCTGTGCAGGAAGCAGTAACTGCAAACAGGCTGGATCAAGAAACTGATACAGTTGAAATCTAAGCCAGAAGAAATGAACAAAACAATTGGCTTCCAACTGGCCAGTTCTCAGCTATGGCCTCCTGGATAGCCCCCTGGGCACTACAGGTAGGAGGGAGCAAGGAGGCACCAGTGCACAAGGGAAGCCAAGACCACCCCTTTCAGCAGCTGCCTACACCCAGATTGACCTGCCATGACCATCAGGCACCACGGTCTTATTCCAGACTTCTACAGCATGAACACCCTCTGGTCCTCAGGCAGGAATAATACTCCCATGTTTCACTATGTTTGAACACTTAAAGATCAGTCAGCTGTAACAAAATATTAAGACAAGTTTGACTGACTTAAGATATGGCATTAAAAAAAATTACACAGAAGACTACTTTTACTGTCTCAACAAATAAACAGCAACTCCTTTGCTCAAAGGACAGCAATACCCAAAAGGCTTAGCCCCCACCAAAAGCTGTATCCAAGGGCTCTCCCAAAAGCTGAGAATTCAGAGGGATGGGGCGGGAAGAGTATTTCCCTCTACTTTGATACTGCAACTTAGTTTAGACAGCAAAAAAATTTGGACTTTAGACAAAAAAACCCGAAACTTTGATAGGGCCCTTTTTTTCTAACTGAAATTAATACCTTGAGAGCTACATCACTCAATCCAGCTGCTGCTTTTATAAGCCTTTAGAGTAACTCAAGTTAATATGCAAATCCATTTATCCACTTATGTATCTTACCACTTCTATGCACTGGATATAATACAGTTGGACTTCAAGTTCTAAGTGGAAATTTAAACATAAAAAGTACATAATTTCCACTATTTACCCGTGAACTTATAATAGAAGTAATTATCATTTTTGTGATTTAAGTATTTTATCAGCATATCTTGTATTATCTAAATTTAATTTCTAAAACTAACCTAATTAGTATTATCTAACTTTCTAAAGGTAGGTTAAAAAATGTCTGCTGTAGAGGTTGCTGCTTCTTACTAGAATATATAAGTTGAGAGCTGTCACAAATTGTCTGTTTCTCGGATACAAAGTCATTTCTATACCATTTACAAGAGAGTAATAAAGTATCCGATAAAATACTTCATAATAAAAATTAGGCTGATTTCAAATGGCAGGGGACTCTAACACCTCCTGGAATTTAGCATATTTTTCTAGACAGAATGGTAAATATTTAAATAAGTAGAAAAATAACAAACTATTTTCTATTTCAAAATTTTAAGCCTCCTAAATCTTAGTTTACCTAAAATTAGACACAAAGAAATAAAATAGAGTATAGCACAGTGCATGAACAAAAACATCTGGACACAGTTTGATATTTAAGTGTTTTCAAATACATTAAAATTAAGTACTACAAAATACTCTTGAGTAAAACCCCTGCTAACAGAAAGGTTTCATTAACTGCATTCATTGCCTTAAGGGAAATTAAACAAAAAGTATTAACTCATTAATTAGTAAGTTGTTTAAAACTATGAAGGTTTTACGAAGTGCAGATCTATTTATCACTACCTGTAAGTTCTAACAGATTTTTAATGTCATTTTTTTCACCGTTTTTTTTCCTCTTCACAAATCACTTTATAACCAAACTTCAAAGCCTCCACACTCTCATTTGAGATTTTGCACAAGTTCTTCAGAGTACCTGTTATATTTGACAAAGGAAATAGTCAAGAACAGGTTCGTTAGCGCTTAGTACTGCAGTACAGTCACTCTAGCTCAACAGCAGGCAACGAAGACTTCAGGAATGAGTCATGTCACAGAAGCTGACTTCCTACTGCTGCCAGCCCCAATAAAAGTATATTAACTTTTTCTCTGAATACACTTTCACAGTAATGCACTTGTGATAGTCAAAGAGTAAAACACAACTACATCAGTGCAGAAAGTTTCCATACTTACACAGGAGCACAAACATATCTAGGGCAAGGCAGTGTCAAGGATTTGCACCAAGGCTGCATACAGTTAAAACATGCGAGAGCAGGGTAAAAAAAGTTTGTGTCACCATACCTAACAGTTTCTTCCAAGACTTGATAAGAGATTTTGCTAGAGATGTAACTTCTTCATCTGTGCTTTGCTTGCGTATCGCATTCACTGACATTCCAATTCTGGTAGACTGCAAAAGAAGAAAATATACACTGTAAAAGGTTACATGAAAATGATTTAACACGTAAACATATATAAAGTTGTACTTTTTTAAAAGTATCTTTTTTTCTCTGTTTTTAGTCTGGGGGGGGCTTTTTAAAGAATATCAGGATAAAATGCTGCAAGCCCTTATAAGACTTATTTCAACAACATGGACATTTTAAAAAGAAATACAACAGTATTACCATCTGTTTCTACCACAGAAGTCTGGGGCTGGGGGGGTTGGGGGGGTGGGACAGGAGGGTTAAGGGGAGTCAATCAGAAGATTTTTCCTCCGAAAAAACTTCAAAAAGCTCTGCAGAACTACTTACCTAAACTAAGTATGACATTCAAAATATCTAATAGTGTGAAAAATCATACATACATCTTAATGTTTAGCAAAGGTTCTAGCCTCAAAACGTTATTTTCCTGTGAAGCAATGACTGTATTTATATTTTGGCATGATCAGAAGCTTGCCAACTGCTTCAGTGACTTCATACTCTTAGAATTCCCATTTAGTGGCTGTGGAAGAAGCTGTAATATCTGTCGGGAGTGACCACGTTTTAGATTCCTAATAATTTTGGCAATACTGAAATCTTTTAAAACCTTAAGCACAGAGAGTTCTGCTTTTAGATAGAAACAGTAAGACTAGCCTACTCTGACAAGGCCAAGACAGTGACAGGCTTTAAACTTTTGGCACTACTGCCACCTATAGAGTGAAGCAGAGATTAATTTACAGTCCACTCCTTTGAAGACGCAGAAGATGAGGACATAAATTCAGTTCAGCAGCAACAAAAGCTTCATTTTATAAGACTTCTAACGTGTTAATCTAACAAGTAGAACACTTCCACACTTTTAGTTTCATAAGTGTTTAACAATACAAATAAATATTTTTAATCATTTCATATTTTGATTGCTGACTAATTTTTTTTAAATTGTTAAGATACTCGGTTTTGTTGCACTTACTATTTACAGGACTCACTAAATATAAGTTATTCTACTTACTTTAGCAGTAGTTCATCATAAATTTCCTCCTCCTTTAAAGGAAAATTTAAATCTTTGTGGCTCGCTAAAAATGGAAATGATTTGTTCCTGTAAATTACTCCTTAAAACCCACACAACACTTTTTGGGGCACCATGGATGTGCTAAGTGACTGGAAATGTACTGAAATATTCAGTACCTATTTCAGCCAAGGAAACACATCAAATAATCTCAGGTCTGAGCATCAGCTCCAAACACATATTTTGAATTAAAGAAAACAGATGGTTACTCACCTGTAACTAAAGTGTTTCAAGATTAAATCTGTTTACTCAGAGTAACAGTACTGGCCAACACTCCTGACATGTTAAACACACACTCTGGATATTATGTTCAGACAATAAAGAATAACATGTGCTTGGAACTCCATAAAACTCTCATCATACCTGAATGAGAAAAATGTATCTACAAAAAAAACCAACCCTCCACTGATAACTGGGTACAACCACAGCCTACTCTCATCAGCAAAAAGGAAAGACACCAACTTAGACTTACTTAGGTAAGTAAAACCCAAAAAAATCAGGTAAAACTCAAAATTAATTGGATAAATTAATTTCTTCCTCTCATCACACAAGAGAAACAGATTATGGTAACTGTCTAAACTGCCAGCTTTCTCTAAGGCAGTACATAAACGTAGTTCATTTGTTTTCCTTCTATACACCACTTGATCTGGCCTCTCCTAAGGAGATGGAAAGGAATAATCTACCAATTTACTTGCCTGCAAACTGACACAGGTAATCACAAAAGATCAGTGCTATATTCTCAAAACGATTGTGCTTTAACGACAAACCAGCTGTCAGCATTTGAAATTTCCTCAGTCTTCCAGCTTACAGAGCTATTCTTGTGACAGCCATTTTAAGTGGAAAACTCCGGTATTTCTGCCTAGCCCAGTATAACCTGCGGAATTGCTTATCTCTGTGCCAGCTTATAAGTGTGCAGATATACGAAAGCCTTCCTCACCCTGTCCAAAATGCATTTTTAATGGATCGCTCTTCCCCACTTCAAAATGCTAGAGCACTCTTCATCTGCTTTCTGAGAGTAAAGAGACTCAGAGACCGCACAAGGCAGATGTTTTCACCCCTGAAGTGTTCAAGCCGTAGGCCAAGCAGCCTTCAGTTGGTATGAGCAACAGTTAGCATAAGTAACCTATGACTGAACCCAAAACAAAGCATATGGTGGCAGCTACTCTTCTCTAAACCAGACCAAATGAGAAAATGTGAGGAACATAGCTGGGGAAAAGCAACCACTGAAGCAAGCAGAGGTGTTGCCAAATTTAAATTGTAAGTGAGTATGAGGACAGAGAATTGGTGAGCACCTGGACCAAAGCAGAGCCAAATCAACCCCTGAGGAATAACCACCTCCAGGTTCCCAGGTCTCCCTGGCTCGCCAATGAACCGGCAAGAAGTCATTAACAAGGACTGTACATCACAGCCTAGTTCTGCATATGTGTGTGTAATTTCCAGTAAAACCTGTTTGTTAAAATAAAGACCGTCTGCCTCACTCGCTGTTTAGCTGTGCACTACCCACAATTAGCAGCAGAGACATGATGCCTTTAATACTGTGCAGCTGCTAAACAGATTTGCAATTCTGACCACCAGATAAATCACATGTGAGGAAGGCTACTGGCTCCCTGCCTAGCTGAGCAAGGATCTGCTGGCTTACATAAAACTCATTAGATGTGACAGTCATATTATCGACTGTAACCACTTCAGCTTTCTGTGACAAAAATCACTCAAAAAAAGACAGAAGACACAAGCACAAGTCCAGACTACCGATGTACACCTTCCTATTCCACATACCTGCAAGTTGTTCAGAGGACCTCGCCAGATCAGACTGAAGCAACAGTCTTGTTACAGGAAAAACTGTCACTTCTCTTATTACACGGGAATAATGAAACTGTCATATCAGCTAGCAGTGCTCTTTATGTAGCCAGCTTTCAAAACTGCTTAAAAATGGGTGCAGAGGTGTGCTTTTCACTTGTGACCCGTGTTTCATCAGTTCAAACACATCAATAGATATCTCAGTCCACACAGAGGAAGTTCGTGCTCCCGCTTTCTCACATTCATCACCCTTCCTGACATTAGCACACTAACGATCCGCTACCAGAGCGATGCGTATGATTACTTTGCATTTCAACTGTTGCTCTGAGCCCTCCATTGCTTAAGCAAATTTGGGAGACTAACATAGAAAATTTATGGCAGACTTTACATATTTTAAAACTCTCAACAAAAATAATACGAATTTGAGTCTGAACATGTTGCTAAATGCAATCTTATACAGCGGAACTGTTTTGAATACAGCAGTGGATACTGAAGAAAAACTTAACTAAACTACAGTCAATCTACTACGCAAGAGTATGCTAAAATACCTGATCCCTTTAGACCTACTGTAACACAGTGAAATCTTTTTTACAAACTGAAATGGTGCCCACCCCAATACAGATTAAAAATCATTTACTGCAAGTATTATTTCACTCTAAAAACAGGTACCTATCATATGGATGGGAATAAATAAGCTTCTTTCAAGCAGGATAGAAAACTGGACAGAATTAATAAGCAATCCTATATAATTAAGTCAGGGTCACACAAGTATGCTAAAAGGCACAGTTTGTACTTAGCAAGATTGAGTCCTCCTCTGTTGATAACACTACTAAGTTTTTCATTGCAACTAAAAAAAGAATAAGTCATCTACTTGTACATTCTTCAGAGCCTCGCAGTTCAAGGGTAAAATTGTTCTGCTGTTCTGTGTAAAGCTTCTCCTTCTAGTCTCATTCTTCACACTAGGCAGAACAGGTTTGTATAGCAGCATTTACAGAATTTCTGGAGCACTTGCAGAGAGATTTTTCATCCCAAAGGCAAAAATATATTATTACACAAATACTATGTATTAAGACCTGCACAAAAAAACTAAAAATAATCAGGTTAACAAAGGGGTTTTCTGGGTTTTGTTGTTGTTTTGTGTGGGGCTTGAGGGGTTCTTTTCAGTGGGGTTTTGTTTTGTTTGTTTTTTTTTTAAGGAAGGAGGTTGGACATAGGGGAGAAGGTTGCAGCATTACATCAGCCATGCTCATTCATGCATGAAGGTGACACTTTCAAATCCCTATTTTCTGTCAAACAGTATTAGTAATAACATGCTAAAAGTACATTCTGCAAATACGTAGGATGCATACATCAAGAATGACATTGCTATTGACACTGAAGATTCGAACTTCATAAATAATTCTGTATCTGTGACCATTGTCAATTAAAAAATTACTTTTCAGCTTCTTCCAATTTAAGTGCCTACCACAGCAAATCAGGTCTTACATTTACTTCTCCCATTTGAAAATTTTCACAGAGATAGGAAATAATCTAGTCACTTTGGAACAAAAGTTGTTAATTGATGAATTACATGACGAACTCTGAAACTTGACACAGAAATGAAGTTCACTGAGTTACTTTTTGAAAGAATTTATAAATAATATATAAAATACTATGTTGGAGATGTAGCTATAAGCAAAACTAGAGAGAGTATGCATGCAAGTGAGAGAGACTGTAGCACACCATCACTCCTGCCCAGGGGAGTCAAAGGGGAAGAGGAAGAGTATAATTACCTTACAAAATATACTACTCGGAGTTATGGGGGGGGGGAGGAGGAAATGGTCAAATACAACTTGCCTGAAGTTATAAACTATGCTTCTCCTCACTTACAATCCAAAACCAGAACTAACTACACAAGAAAAAAAGGTAACAGCTGTAATTAAACGCATTCTCCTTCAGAAGGAAGGAAACACATCACATTAGTGTTAGCAAGAACCTAAGATTATATGTAAGGTAAGTTCATAAGAAGGTCTTCCCCTTTGTACATGACAAAATTCACTATTTTCAACTTAAACAGAAAAATAAGCTTTAAGTGCTTGCTACTGGAAGAAAACATTTCTCTTCAGTGCCCCAAATCAGCATGAAGTAAGACTAGTTACCCTATAACAACACTGATTCTTCCAAGGAGTTTCTACATAGGAATCTACTTTAACAGTGCAACCTTCTTCCAAATTTGCTGGCTTCACCTTCATCATTATGGAGTTAATATTTGCAACATCACAGTAAGAAAGTCATACCTGTAACAACTCAAGGGTCATAGGAATATTTTTAAGCTCTTTCAGTAAATCAAGTGCTCCAGCCTGCAAAAAAAGAAAAAAGAAAAAAAATAAGTCAATTTAGCAGCAATCAGGTCCTTTAAATATAACACCAACAACATACTCTTATCTACCTTCAAGGTCCCAGACTGGATACAAACCATCAGTTCCCATTTCATCCACAAAACAACTCTAGGACAAGGAATGTTCTGCTTCACAAACTAAGCATTAACAGGTGTTAACCCAGAAATCAAAGTATTCGCTCAAAGACTAGAGAAGTTTTATCCCACGTAATTCCAATGCCAGTTAAAGCATTCTGTCAATTACTACTTAACACACATCCTCAAGAAAACAGCCTCAAGGGTACTTCACTTCACAGCATCAGAAACAAGCCATACAACAACAGCAATTTTCAGTTCAGAACAACCTCACCTGTTTTAGCACAATAACTTGGAGTTGAGAAGCTCTGCAAAGTCTATCGATAGCACATATATATATGCACATTTAACTATACATATAAAGCATATATAGACAACATTCTTAAGTGTATTTGCAGTGGTGTGGTAAAGCCAGAAAAGTTTACTGGTTTAAAAACTGCCATCAGTTTACACTATTTTACTAGACACGGCTATAGTTTCCGCAACAGAAAAAGACAACTTTGTTAGCATGTCTACCAAAAAATGCCTAAATAAAGCAAGCTGAGCAAGACTTGCTTTCAAGTTTATTTTCAACTATCAAGTTTAAATATTATTTCAATGAAATACATAGATTAGGCTGCATAGATTAGCGCAGACAATGCTCTGCAGCCTATACCAGGCTATCCAAGCATCAACACGTTCTAAACTAGAAGCCAGAGTCCGTCCTAATGTGCTCTAACATCTGAGCTAATGCACTTGTTTATTACTGAGCTGTTGTGAGTTCTTCTTTTTTCCTTTTCCCCTGCTAAGACCATAAGGAAAGGTACAAACTAATACTGTGTATGCAGCAACTTTCTAAATAGATGAGTTAATTTCAGAGATTGTACCACGAGGCATTAATAAACTCTATACACGGCTACTCTGACTAACAATTCATGTTAGTCAACATTCATTGGTGATGCTGGCCTGAAAAAAATTTTCATAAATGTGAGCTCCATAATTTACTTTAACATCTAGATCCTTGATGATTTACCACCTCTACTTAAGTAAAGCTCTGCACCACCCACTTCTTACTGTGTGCACGGGTTGTCAGGCTATAGCAACCTCCTAAAGGTTGAGATGATTTTGCTGTTATTCAAGTGCATATGGTTCTGAACCTGTGAACTATAAACAGCAAGAAGGCAACGGCCTTTGCATTTAACAGGCCACTCTGCCCAGGCTAAGCCCATTACCTTCCTGCCTTTCTTTTTTTTTTTTAATTCATGAGGTTTGGAAATTAACCCAACAAAACTTCCATCTGCAGATCTTTGGAATTTGATTCCCTTCTCTTTCCTTACCTCTCTCACAACTCAACTCAAATTGTTTACTTCAATATGCATTTTGCTTGCCTTTATTTTTAAATTCTCCCCAATCAACCTCTAATATGACACCTGTTGCAAGGAAACTCTTGTCATCTCCTGCTGCATCTGTAGGTCTTAAAATTTAACTACTAAAAATAGCACATAAAATAACCACCAAGAGGCAGAGAAAGATGAAAGTGGAACTTCTGTGTCCTAACAGGCACAGCTTTGGACACTTTGAAACATCTGCTATAACCTCTGTTCTTTAAACACATCTGACAGCAAAGCCGCCTCTAAAAACAAACATTTCACTATATCCCACCTTACACAAACCCAATTCACTTATAAAACTGAAGTTTTACTACTTTGCCATCAGAGCAAAGAGTCTTTTTTAACTTTTATTCATGATACACAAAACTTCTCCAGTTTTAACCACAGAATTTTAGCAGCAATGATGCAAGACTGGGAAATGTCATGCTGTTTTCAGGTGCTAAATCGAGTAAGCATACTAAACCATTTCTTTCTCTAAGCAGCCATAAGCATGGTTTTCTTCTATTTCAAACATGCAACCAATATTTGAAGTAACAGCAGAAATATGTATCTCACAGTGCATTAAATACAACATTGCACAATTATTTTGCCCTTCAAAACAAAAGACTTGCATGCATCACTTCATTAAAATAGTTACAAAATCTGCACAGCTACAATTAAATCCTTAGGCAAGGCAAATCACCCAGAGCCTGACTCAGGAAGGGTGTCTGCACGGCCTGCATTTTCAACTCATCAAAAGAAATGCCACAAGCCACAGAGTCATCTTTTGTATGAGAGATGAAGCATCTCTTGCCATCCGAGTCTTGACAACTCCAGAGTGAGAGGGTATCAGGGCTTTTTTTTTTTCTTTTCTTTCACTGATGGGTTTCATCAAATCGTTCTCAAAGATATACAGCAAATACCTGTTCTTGTTGAGTAAAAATAGAGGAAGGAATACAAAGGGTTGTCAGGAGCATCATTATCTACCGGGTACTTATGTAATAATGTATTTTTCAATTCAGTTTCATCTTTACAAGACAATGAAGTACCTCTTCATAGAAATTATCTTAATAATTTTGCTAAAGTTAGCATTTTAACTGCAGGGCAGGATTAGGTAGGAAATCACATTGTGCAATTAAAGAAGAAATACCTTATAAATGACAAAGTCTAGTAAGAAAAACACAGAGACATCTACTGGGTTAAATACGGATGTACTTCCTCTCCTGTCATACAACTAAGGGGTTTTATCACGGTACACACACGTGCTTCAGATCAACTGTCAGATCTCCACTATCGGCCACAGAGGCAGCTCAAGCCTCAGCCTTAGAAGGTTTTTGAGACAGCATCAAACTAACAACAAGAGCCACTCATGTGCAGTAATGAGCTCTGTTCCAACAAAGTACAGAAGCACAACTGCTTCCAGTGCGGCCCACGCTCTCACTCCCAGGACAGGGGTGAAGATGAAGACCCAGCCGCTGGCTCCAGCCAGGCACAGCCTGGCCCAGCTGTGCATGCTGCCTTTGGCCACACCAGACCCACGCTGACCCCAGCAAAGACACTGCACCACTCCCTAGAGCTTTGAAAGTTAATTAGCTCACATGTGCTAGAGTGTGAACATATGTCCCCAGCTGCTGCTAGGAATTGCATCCAAACTCCTAAGCCTCCCAGATCACAGACAAATACACCGTGGCCACCAGGAACATCTCTGGTATCGCTGCAGCGATGCCTCCCAGTGTCTACAGTCGTTCCCATATCATCTGCGAGTTGCCATTTTCCTTCTAGTGTCAGAAGTTCTTCCAAATCAAGTTGAATTAACGGTACTTTATCACTCTCATTGCCACGATACTGAAATGTTTCACAGTTGGTACGTTTTCATTTTTTCAACACCTCATAGGAAAGAGCCACTACTCCAATTTTAGAGTCAGGAAAGCGAGACCGAATTCTTCTGTGCTGAAAAAGCATGAGGAACAGAAATAAAGAGGGAGGAGACAAAAAGGGAAAAAATAATCAAGTGAACAAACATTGGTTGTAAAAAATCCTTTCCACTAGACAAGGCTCCTGTTTCCACACTGTATCATCAGAGGGTTCAAATGTATCAGAGCTAAACCATACAATACTATGGAACATCGAGAATTCTGAAACACAACAAAGCAGGGCCTGCGTGTACTTGCAACGAATTTGTTTGGATTCTGAACCAAACAAATTTCATTGCTTTAATGTAACCAGCGTATTCTATAAATATGCAAATCTTATTTAAAACTGTTATTCAGAATTTCCATTATCTTAAATAGCAAAAAAATAATAAGTCATTGCTTCATCCATTAAGACTTCTGTAAACTGAAATTCCACAGAGCTCAGTTCTGAACTATCACTAATATTGAGCATTTAATGCACTATCATAACATATAGAAAAATTTTCCGTACTAAAATAATAGTTTGGGGGAAGAACGGCAATCACAAATATACAAGTTACAAGAGAATAACAACATGCCTACCTGTTAAAGAAGCGGCAAATGGAGTTTATAATTTACCTGTATGCTATTTTACGTCTAATCACAATCAGGTATTTGACTGCTACTGCACACTCTGGTTTTACTTATTTTGATGTTTCGTAGGGATAGTATAGATGTTATATGCCGTCTAAGTCAGTCATATATCGAGGGCGTACATGAGAATAACGTGTGAACTAAGCCAACCGAATTCTACCCAACTAAGTCCTACCTCCGCTCCGAGGCACAATTACCTGAATTAATAAACACGGCAAGAGTTACGTTCATACTTTGGTTCAGGTTTAAAACCGAAGCCGAACAGGAGCGGCTCGCAGCCCCGCCCGCTTCAGGAGTTTGCCCACACAGCTCCGTCCGCCCCGACGAAGCGGGACGGGGGCTCCGCAGTCGCATTTTCAGCTTGCACAGCCCACCCGAAACACCGGATTTCACGCCGGAAGGCAAACCCAGCCCAGCTGAGGGAGACCACCTCCGCCGGCGTCCCCCTCCGGCTGGCCGGCCTCGCTCCCGCACCGCCCCGGGCGAGGCCGCTGCCCCGGCGGCGCGCGGCGGGAAGCGCCGTGTGGAGCCGGGGCCGGCGCCCGGCACGGACGTCCCTCCCGGGCCGGACGCCGCGCTGGGCCCGGGGAGGCTCCGCTCCGCTCCGCACCGCCCCGCCGCCGGCCGGGGCCGGGCACGGCGCCGCGGGGAGGGAGGGAGAGAGGGACGGCGGGACCCCGCAGCGGGCGAGCTGCGCCGGCCGGCGGCTCCGCGGCCTCCCGCGGCCGGGCGGGCCGGGGGGAGCCGCCGCAACCCCGCCGGGACGGCGAGAGCGGCGCCCGGGCCGCGGGGCGGGAAAACGGAGGCGGGTGAAAGGCCCCGGCCGGGCCCCGGACGCGAAGGGGGGTGCGCGGGGCTCCGCGCCGCCGAGCCGAGCCGCCTCCCGTCCCGTCCCGTCCCGCCCCCGCTCACCGCATTCTTCTTCTGCACCATCTTGTCCATCTTCTTGGCGATGCGGATGATCTCGTCCTCCGTGGTCATGGCTGCGGAGGCCGGCGCGGCGCCTGCGCGCTGGAGCCGGAGGAGCAGAGCCCCTCACCTGGCCTGGCCTCGGGGCGCGGCGGGGCCGCCGCCGAGCTCTGCGGGCAGGAGCGGAGCCAGGCCGCGGCGCAGCGCCCCGACCCAGCAGCCAGAGCGGCGGCGGCGGCGCCAGGCAGCGCGCGTCGAGCACCGGCCGCAGGAACCAGGCGGCGCTGCCGCAGGCCGAGTCCATGAGCGCGCCGGCGGGCGGGGCCCCGCGGCGGGGGACGGGGCGGGAGGGGCGAGTCTCCCCACCCCCCCCCAAAGCCTCACCCCCCCCCCCCGCCCCCCTCAAAGCCTCACCCCCCCGCCCACCCCCCCCCAAAACAGCAGAATTCCTCCGGCCTCGTACAAAGTCTGCCCGTCTGCAGCTCCTAACGCCGGCCTGCAGGCAGCGAGCGCTGCCAGCCGGCCTCGGCGCGCCGTCCTGGTCACACAACTGCAAAACATGCCACCAGGAATTCGCTGCCTGTGTTCGTGCTTGTCTTCAGCTGTCAGAGGGCTCGGAGTTGCAGCAGGCTTTGTTAGCTTCAAGTGGATGGGAAATCCCCTCTTCCCTGCAGTGGAAGAGGTTTCTTGACATCCATCCCTAAAGAGTTATTTTTCTATAAAATGGAGTGAGGATTTCAAATTGCAGTTTTAGAGTAAGTCGGGGATTTACAAGTTCAGAGTCAGTACAACAGAGTTGTGGATAAACTTTTGCATTGGCCAAGTATCATCACATCGTGATGTGCTACAGTGCTTCCAAGTCTTAAAAATAGTCTAAATCTTGTATATGTTCCAATCACAGAATCATTAAGGTTGGAAAAGACCTCTAGGATCATCAAGTCCAACTGCCAACCCAACACCCCCATGCCTCCTCAATCAGGCCGTGAAGTGCCACGTCTACACGTTTGGTGAACACCTCCAGGGATGGTGCCTCCACCACCTCTCTGGGCAGACTATTCCAATGCCTGACCACTCCTTCAGTAAAGAAATTTTTCCTAATATCCAATTGAAACCTCCCCTGATGCAGCTTGAGGCCATTTCCTCTCGTCCCATCGCTTGTTACTCGGGAGAAGAGACATATCACATTTATAAAGTTCGGCAAATTTATATTGTGTACCATCAGTGAATCCTGTCCATCAATTGAGTGATATGCCTTGTTACCATGATTTGTTGTTGAAAAGAACAGCATCATTAAACCATTTTCACTGTAAACTAGAAGTGTTTACTGCAAGAAAATGGTAAGCATAGCTGAAGGTTACAGAAAGATTATCCCCTACTAAGATCACCCTCCAGGAGGGTGCTTATACATGCTGCTCAAATCTATTATTAGTAAGCAGTCGAATGCTGTGGATGCCTGAGTTGTAAACTGAGGACTGTAAAATATGTACATTTTGGAGGTGAGCTAGCCTTTTCCTTGAAACGACATTCAAGGAAGCAGTTACAGCAAGAACTGCCGCTGCCCTTGTGTGCCATGTACTGTGCAGCAAGACTGGCTTGTGTTTTGAAGCCACATAGAGACAGGCACTTCTACATCGTGCTCAGTGCACGCACTGGTCACGGCATCTGCCAGCTGAAAGGCCTGCATGTACACAGGCATATTAAAAGCAGTTAAAACTATCTGGGAGCTACATAGGATCTTCCCACAGGTTAGATCTGGGCCATGAACTGGACAAGCAGACAGAACCTTTGTCTGCAGCTTTTTTGTTTGTTCTGTCCAAGGGGGGAAAAAAAAACAACAAAGGAGTTATTCCTTAAGGAAAAGAATATCTTTTCTTTCAGGGACAGGTTTTGGGGGGGGAAAAAAACATAGCAGTGCTCACCATGACATTAAGGGATTGTGCCAGTTCAGGTTTAATGCCATTTTGTCTAGCTGCAGTAACGTAGTACCTGTAATAATCAACTCAGGCTAAATAAGATGCTAACCTCAAATGAAATTTATTATCATTTTTCCCACAACCACATCAATGATAAAAGCAGTACACGGTGTGTTTGCAGCTGAGAGCTATTGCTACGCTATATGGTAAACAAGCTTGTACGTGTTCTACAGTAGGTGCAAGTTAGGTCAGGGATAACGCTATCAGAAAACTAGAAATCTCACATCAGTTATAGAATCATAGAACCACAGAATGGTTGGGGTTGGAAGGGACCTCTAGAGGTCATCTAGTCCAACCCCCCTGCAGTGAGCAGGGACATCTCCAACTAGATCAGTCAGTATGTTTAGTTTGAAGATATTTAAGTTCTGGAACGAAGTCTTGCAGTATTAATTTCTTTAAAAAATATGATTCAACACCGTCTTCATTGGAAATGCATGGAAAGAGTTAAAAAATGCAGATGAAATCTATTAACATCCAAAGCATATCAGGTAAGGAAATTATAAATGTAAATTAAATGCTATATAGCACTTACATAAGGCCTGCTGCAGGACAGTAAGGGGAATGCAGGTCACGCTTGTTTAACATCTAAACTAATAAAAGTAGCATCAGAGAAATATTTCAGCAAGGAAATCAAAGACTAACCAGATGGTAATGCATATCCTCTTTTGCAAATGGATGCATTAAAACAAAACAAAATACAGCTCACGTTATTTGTACTGCATGCTACAATATCAGAATGATACTCAATTAACTGAACCAGTAGTAACCAGATTCTTTGTATTAGCTGCTCTGTCATCCTTAGGACAGCAGTTCTTTATTGCAAAGAAATACACAGCACTCTCCACAGTTGTTCTCTTTTAGCTGGTTCTAAACCAAGCAGCTTTATACAGCATCAATCTCTCCCATAACATGCCATTTAAAGTCCAAAGAACAGTAGGAGAGGGGAAAAAAGACCAAACAGAAGTTAAACTGAGCTGTAGCAAATAGAAGGTCCGATTCCTCTTAATGGCAAGATTTTCCTCAAAAATTTCTGAAACAGTAACATGCATCTTGATTAGTTGTTTCTATTGTTCTTCAAGAGATAGGGTTTTTTTTATTTCCTCAGACCAGCTCTAGATTATAATGCTACGACCTGAAGTTAGACAAAGTATCATTTTCAAATTCTGGTGTTTGCAGTATGTTATTAAGCTCATTTTCAAAATGTCTTCACTTTTTTTTTTCAACTTAGAAGCAGTAACTAGAGGCAGTTAAACATGAAAAATAAATATTTAAGAAAATGTTTTTGTTTTTCAAGGTCATATTATTAGACTGTCACTTAGATAAGCCCAGTTCTCTATTCTGGGGCAACCTCTACTTATCTTTTGTACATAGACTGAAAATATTTAAGCCTTTTAAAGATTCCCCAAAATAATTTTAAATACCATGACATAGCTAGCAAATGATTTCAAGTAGAAGCTACTTTAAGAGTTTGCTCATATTCACAACCAGGGAACATTTGAACTCCAACTTTTAGACTCCATCTGCTCCATCTGTTAATGCAGACAAGTAGCCTCTTAAAAAAAGAACCTTGAACGACCCCTGAGGGAAGTCTACCTTCTCTACACTGGTTTTAGCTGGGATAGTTAATTTTCTTCACTGCAGCTGGTATAGTGCTGCGTTTTGGACTTAGGATGAAGATAATGTTGATAACACACTAATGTTTTAGTTATTGCTAGGTAGTGCTTACACTAGTCATGGACTTTTCCAGCCTCCCATGCTCTGCCGGGTGCACAAGAAGCCAGGAGAGGAGGGGGCACATCTCTCTCTCTTGTTATTTTCCTTTTCATTATATTATTATTGTTTTATTTTAATTATTAACCCATTCTTATCTCAACCCATGAGTTTTCTTACTTTGGCCCTTCCGATTCTCTCCCCCATCCCACAAGGGTGGGGGAGTGAGCGAGCGGCTGTGTGGTGCTTAGTTGCTGACTGGGGCTAAACCACAACAGTCCTTTTTGGCGCCCAATGTGGGGCATGAAGGGTTTGAGGTAATAACAGTTGCTGGTCACAGCATTGATTCATCTGTTCTCGATATTAGTTCATCAGATCTACACCATGCTGATTTTGAAGTACATGTTAAAGATTGGCATTGGGTTTTGTAGTTTGCTGTGCTCTGCAGTGGTTAGAGATGTTTTGCCTAGGAGATTTGTTATTAAAACACTGGCCTTGAGTTTTATCGGTTATTTGGGTCTTGCATGGAAGCTGTTACTATACTTCGGGTACCACCTCATGGAGACAATTAGCAATTATACCTCCTCCTCTGAGAGGTTTTTTATAGAGGAAATACAGAATGGCACCTTAGCTACCATCTTCTGTAATGTCTCCTCCTTCATTACAACAACTTTTCAGTATCTTGAACATCCTTGGGTAGTTAAGATACATCTGTTGGTATTCCTATGGCAGATTGTTTCGGTTTTGTCTAAGGTTAATAAGCAATTCAAGAATATCATCCAGAGATCTGCCCCAAGGCTCGATAATTATGGATGGCAGGGTATGTGGGATAGTATGGGCAAGTGCCTGAGACGGTGGGCACCTCCAGTGTTTTGGGACTTCACCCCTGAACAAGTGCAGAAAAATTAGTAGAATATTTGGAGGAAGTCTGTTGTAACCCTAGCAATTCCAGAGAGATACAAATCACTGCAATATGTTGGGGCCTGGCCCATGCCTACCGAGCCCTGTTTAACACTATTCAGTACCCCCAAGGGGAAGAGAAGGCCTCTAGATCTAAAAAGACAAAGAAAAGGAAAACGACAAGCACTCTAGCCACTCAAACCCCCAAAACAGGCGCTGCAGCTACTCCAAGCCCAATGACAAGCACTGCGGCCACTCAAACACCCACGACAGGCACTGCGGCTGAATCAGGGAATCAACTTGTACCAGTATCAGTCACCCCTATACATAAGAAGAAATCTTGGAAGAGAAAGTCAACTCATTTAGAAAGAGATGATGGAAAAACAGGGCCATAATAAGTAGAGGAGGAGGAGGAGGAAGAACTTGTACAAGAGACGGAAACTACCCGATCCCTATCCTTGAGTGAGCTGTGAGATATGCGGACAGATTTCGGCCATCGTCAAGGTGAGCACATTGTCACCTGGCTGCTCCGATGCTGGGATAATGGGGCCAGTAGCCTGGAATTAGAGGGTAAGGAAGCCAAACAACTGGGATCCCTTTCGAGGGATGGGGGCATTGACAAAGCGATTGGAAAAGCGGCACAAGCCCTCAGCCTCTGGAGGCGACTCCTGTCCGGTGTGAAAGAAAGGTATCCCTTCAAGGAAGATGTTATATATCGTCTAGAAGAATGGACCACCATGAAGAAGGGTATCCAGTATCTGAGGGAATTAGCCATGCTTGAGGTGATTTATGGTGACTGGGATGATGAACAGTCACTCAAAGATCCAGATGAAGCCCAGTGCACACGACCCATGTGGCGGAAGTTTGTACGGAGCGCACCATCATCCCATGTAAACTCATTGGCAGTAATGTCCTGGAAAGATGAAGAGGCACCAACAGTGGGGGACGTGATTGATAAACTCTGGGATTACGAAGCAAATATTTCTTCCTCCCTCGTCTTGGCTGTGGAGAAACTGTCCCGGGAGTTCCAGCAACTCAAAGAAGATATGTCCCACTCCCCACCTGTACGGACCACTGTATCAGCCATTAGGAGTAAGCGTCCCTCTGCTCAAGAGAGAGGATACACACCATGGGCCACCCTATGATTTTACCTGCGTAACCACAGAGAGAACATGAGGACGTGGGATGGAAAATCTACCTCAACCCTAGAGGCACGGGTATATGAGTTGCAAGGAAAAACAATCACGTAGGGGGGTTCTTCCAGGGAAGTTGCTGCTCCAGTTTCCAGTAAGCAGTTCCCCAGACAGAGGAGTAGAAGTGCTGATTTTGTTTCTAATCTTAGTAGAGACACTTTTGATTCATATTTACAAGAAGTGAGTAGCGAATATTATGATCAGGAATAGAGGAGCCCTGCCTCCAGCCACGTGGAGGAAAGGGATAACCGGGTTTACTGGACTGTGTGGATCCGAAGGCCTGGCACATCTGACCCACAGGAGTACAAGGCTGTAGTGGACACTGGTGCACAGTGCACCCTAATGCCATCAAGCTATAAAGGGGCAGAACCCATCTTTATTGCTGGATTGACAAGGAGATCCCCACAGCTAACTGTATTGGAGGCTGAAGTGAGTCTAACCGGGAATGAATAGCAAAATCACCCCACTGTGACTGGCCCAGAGGCTCCGTGCATCCTTGGCATAGACTACCTCAGGAGAGGGTATTTCAAGGATCCAAAAGGGTACAGGTGGACTTTTGGTATAGCTGCCTTGGAGACGGAGGAAATTAAACAGCTGTCTACCTTACCCGGTCTCTCGAAGGACCCTTCTGTTGTGGAGTTGCTGAAGGTCAAAGAACAACAGGTGCCAATTGCCACCACAACAGTGCACCGGCGGCAATACCGCACCAACCGAGACTCCCTGATTCCCATCCGTGAGCTCATTCGGCGACTGGAGAGCCAAGGAGTGATCAGTAAGACCCGCTCACCCTCTAACAGTCCCATACGGCCAGTGCGAAAGTCTAATGGAGAGTGGAGACTAACAGTAGACTATCGTGGCCTGAACGAAGTCACTCCGCCACTAAGTGCTGCCGTGCCAGACATGCTAGAACTTCAATATGAACTGGAGTCAAAGGCAGCCAAGTGGTATGCCACAACTGATATCGTGAATGCATTCTTCTCAATCCCTCTGGCAGCAGAGTGCAGGTCACAGTTTGCTTTCACTTGGAGGGGTGTCCAGTACACCTGGAATCGACTGCCCCAGGGGTGGAAACACAGCCCTACCATTTGCCATGGACTGATCCATACTGCACTGGAACAGGGTGGAGCTCCAGAACACCTACAATACATTGATGACATCATCGTGTGGGGCAACACGGCAGAAGACATTTTTGAGAAAGGGAAGAAAATAGTCCAAATCTTTCTGAAGGCCAGCTTTGCCGTAAAGCAAAGTAAGGTCAAGGGACCTGCACAGGAGATCCAGTTTTTAGGAATAAAACAGCAAGATGGACGTCATCAGATTCCAATGGATGTGATCAACAAAATAACAGCCATGTCTACAAACTAACAAAAAGGAAACACAAGCCTTCTTGGGCATTGTGGGTTTTTGGAGAATGCATATTCCAAATTATTGTCTGATTGTAAGCCCTCTTCATCAAGTGACCCGGAAGAAGAATGATTTCAAATGGGGCCCTGAGCAATGACAAGCCTTTGAACAGATTAAGCAGGAGATAGTTCATGCAGTAGCCATTGGGACAGTCTGGGCAGGACAAGGTGTAAAAAATGTGCTTTACGCTGCAGCCGGGGAGAATGGCCCTACCTGGAGCCTCTGGCAGAAAGCACCAGGGGACACCCAAGGTCGGCCCCTAGGGTTTTGGAGTCGGGGATACCAAGGGTCTGAAGCACACTACAATCCAACTGAAGAAGAGATATTGGCAGCATATGAAGGAGTTCGAGCTGCTTCAGAAGTGGTCGGTACTGAAGCACAGCTCCTCCTGGCACCTCGACTGCCGGTGCTGGGCTGGATGTTCAAAGGGAGGGTCCCCTCTACACATCATGCAACTGATGCTACATGGAGTAAGTGGGTCGCACTGATCACCCAACGGGCTCGAATAGGAAACCCCAATCGCCCAAGAACCTTGGTAGTGATCATGGACTGGCCAGAAGGCAAAGATTTCAGAATATTGCCAGAAGAGGAGGTGACACGTGCTGAAGAGGCCCCACTGTATAACAAACTACCAGAAAATGAGAAGCAATATGCCCTGATCACTGACGGGTCCTGTTGTCTTGTGGGAAAGCATTGGAGATGGAAGGCTGCTGTATGGAGTCCTATAGGACAAGTCACAGAAACTGCTGAAGGAGAAGGTGAATCGAGTCAGTTTGCAGAAGTAAAGGCCATCCAGCTGGCTTTAGACATTGCTGAACGAGAAAAATGGCCAGTGCTCTGTCTCCATACTGACTCATGGATGGTGGTAAATGCCCCATGGGGGTGGTTACAGCAATGGAAGCAGAACAACTGGCAGTGCAGAGGCAAACCCATCTGGGCTGCTGCATTGTGGCAAGATATTGCTGCCCAGGTAGAGAACCTAGTTGTGAAGGTACGTCATGTGGATGCTCATGTTCCCAAGTCGGGCCACTGAAGAACATCAGAACAACCAACAGGTGGATCAGGCTGCTAAGATTGAAGTGGCTCAGGTGGATCTGGACTGGCAACATAAAGGTGAACTATTTATAGCCCAACGGGCCCATGACACCTCAGGCCATCAAGGAAGAGATGCAACATTACAGATAGGCTCATGATTGAGGGGTGGACTTGACCATGGACGCTATTGCACAGGTTATCCATGAATGTGAAACATGCGCTGCAATCAAGCAAGCCAAGCGGGTAAAACCTCTGTGGTATGGAGGACGATGGCTGACATATAAATATGGGGAGACCTGGCAGATTGATTATATCACACTGCCACAAACCCGCCAAGGCAAACGCCATGTGCTTACAATGGTGGAAGCAACCACCGGATGGCTGGAAACATATCCTGTGCCCCATGCCACCGCCCGGAACACTATCCTGGGCCTGGAAAAACAAGTCTTATGGCGACGTGGCACCCCAGAAGGAATTGAGTCAGACAACGGGACTCATTTCCAAAATAACCTCATAGACACCTGGGCCAAAGAGCATGGCATTGAGTGGGTGTATCACATCCCCTATCACGCACCAGCCTCTGGGAAAATTGAACGATACAATGGACTGTTAAAGACCACACTGAGAGCAATGGGGGGTGGGACATTCAAACACTGGGATACACATTTAGCAAAAGCCACCTGGTTAGTCAACACTAGGGGATCTGCCAATCGAGCTGGGCCTGCCCAGTCAGAACTCTTACGTACTGTGGAAGGGGATAAAGTCCCTGTTGTGCGTGTAAAAAATATGCTGGGGAAAACCGTCTGGGTTATTCCTGTCTCGGGCAAAGGCAAAACCATTCATGGGATTGCTTTTGCTCGAGGACCTGGGTGCACTTGGTGGGTGATGCGGGAGGATGGAGGACTCCGATGTGTGCCTCAAGGGGATTTGTTTTTGGGTGAAAACAGCCAATGAACTGAATGGTATGCTGTTAATTGCTATATGATATTGTATGTCATCACTCCTATGGTTGCTATATGCCATATCAATGGTATCATAGTCAGAATTTCCAAAATTAATGAAGAATGAACTTTGATTGAACCAAGCAACGTGTAGCGGTGGTGGAACAAAGGCTGGCTTCAGCATGCAACAATCCAACACCACACAGACCATCTCTCCGGCCTTGAAAGACTGTTACAATAGATGGAGCCCAAAATTATGGACTGAATGAACTCAGTGGACATTTCTGGACCCTCTACAGACATTTTACAGGGGTGGTCCATAGACTAAGGGGATGATAAATGATATGTGTGTATGTCATCAAAGGATGGGAAGGCGGGTGGTGGTTATTGAGGTTGTATTGGATAGTATGGGACTTGAGCATGACGTAAATGGTATGGAATAAGGGGTGGATACTGTCATGGTTTTAGCTGGGATAGTTAATTTTCTTCACTGTAGCTGGTATAGTGCTGTGTTTTGGACTTGGTATGTAAATAATGTTGATAACACACTAATGTTTTACTTGTTGCTAGGTAGTGTTTACACTAGTCAAGGACTTTTCCAGCCTCCCATGCTCTGCCGGGTGCACAAGAAGCCGGGAGGGGAGGGGGTAGAGCCAAGAGAGCTGATCCGAATTGGCCAAAGGGATATTCCATAGCATGTGACGTCATGCCCAGTATATTAACTGGGGGGAGTTGGCTGGGGGAGGCAACGATCTCGGCTCGGGGACCAGCAGCGGCAGTCGGTGGATGGTGAGCGGTTGCAGAGCTTGTTTGGGTTTCACCTCTCTCTCTTGTTATTTTCCTTTTCATTACATTGTTATTATTACTGTTTTATTTTAATTATTAAACTGTTCTTGTCTCAACCCACGAGTTTTCTTACTTTGGCCCTTCCGATTCTCTCCCCCATCCCACTGGGGTGGGGGGAGCGAGCGAGCGGCTGTGTGGTGCTTAGTTGCTGACTGGGGCTAAAACCATGACAACACAGAAACTAAACCTCCCACTGAGATGCTTGAAGCAGGGTCACTACACCCCAGCAAACTGGCTAGAAGTTTTAAGTTTTACAAGTTTTGTAGAGAAAAAGGAAGCAAGGGGTTGCTCTTTTCTAGTAGTTGGAACTAAGAGAGACCATTTTCTACTGATTCACTTTGTGGATGTCCATTAAATTATAGAAGTACTTCATTTAAATTGGCTTTAATCAGCTACATCAAAGGCATTTCTTTCACTCAATGAGAATTAATAAACCTGTTATCCCGAAGGCAAACGGTGGTAACATGAGAGTGGCAAACAACAAAAACAAAAGAAAAAAAAAAAAGGAAAAAAAGAATCTGTTCTACAGCTATTATTCTTTGAAGAATCCTATTTCCAAGTTGACCAACAGACATTCTGAAAACTTCTTGAAAGTCACCTTCTTCACTTACACCACTGGTCTCATATGGTATCTGATAAAGTTTAATACAATAGTACCCTGTAATTTTTTTACTATGCCAATTCCAGACAGTGTTTGTCCTCGCAGTTATCTTCTCAGGGATGCCAGGACTGAAAGTAAATAGAAACTGAAGATGACTAAAAAATTTTTTCATAAAATATAAACTGACAAATTAGTCTGTATAGTATTGCATCTTTATTGTTACTAGCTATTCTTATACTCTTTAAGTTGCCACAATATATTCACATGCAGCACTGCACCTGACATGCATTTCCACACATTCATGAACTTCCTAACTGTACTCCACACTGACTTTTAGACATCAGTCAATGGAGACAAGCAGCCTTGTAGTTGCTTTAAACTGCTTGAGGTGGAAGAGCTACCTTTACTACCTGTACACCCCATTCCCTCTCAAGTTTCTTCAGCACCTCTTCCCAGATAATCTCAAGTTTTCTCCAGCATGCCCCATACTACCTATACCACTGATCAGACTCAAGTCTTACAGTTAACCTAAAGAGCACATGTAACCCCTGACCTGGAAACTGCTTCTTTAATAAATATGTTGTGCAGTACATATGCTATACCTAATATAACTTCAAAGGCTCCCTGACATCAAAGAACCCCCAGAGAAGGGTGCAGCAGTACACAGTGAGAAGACGAGAACTTTGGCTCTTTAGTGTTCTAGAACAAGGATACTAGAAAATATTTTAGTTTCCTCTACCTTTCAAAATTACTGCAGATTTCAAGAAAACAGAAATAGTGTCCTGGTTTCAGCTGGGATATAGTTAATTTTCTTCCCAGTAGCTAGTATGGGGCTGTGTTTTGGATTTGTGCTGGAAACAGCATTGATAATGCGGAGATGTTTCAGTTGTTGCTAAGTAGTGCTTACACTAGTCAAGGACTTTCAGCTCCCCACGCCCTGCCAGGTGCGCAAGAAGCCAGGAGGGAGCACAGCTGGGACAGCTGACCCCAACTGACCAAAGGGATATCCCATACCATATAACATCATGCTCAGCATATAAAGCTAGGGGAAGAAGGAAGGGGGGACGTTCAGAGTGATGGTATTTGTCTTCCCAAGTAACCGTTACACGTGATGGAGTCCTGCTTTCCTGGGGATGGCTGAACACCTGCCTGCCCAGGGGAAGCAGTGAATGAATTCCTTGTTTTGCTTTGCTTGTGCTCGCGGCTTTTGCTTTATCTATTAAACTGTCTTAATCTCAACCCATGAGTTTTCTCACTTTTACTCTTCCGATTCTCTCCCTCATCCCACCCGGGGGGAGTGAGTGGGCAGCTGTGTGGGGCTGAGTTGCCGGCTGGGGCTAAACCACAACAATGTGAAAAAAAAAAATAAAATCATACGTAACGTTCTCTCAACAAGGTAGCAACACATAAATTGGTGATTTTTTTTTTCTTTTCAGTAACTACAACTCATCATTCTTTTGTATTATAGCATCATGCATACATTACCATGCAATACATTTGCAAGAAGTCTCTAAAGTGACTGTTTCACAGCACATGAAAGCTCAATTTCTTTCAGGTAAGTATGGAAAAAGTCTTTAGTACTTTCCCAAACACTGATTGAAATTTATTTCACAATAATAAAAATGGAAAGATTTTACATATTCCCTAATACAGAAATAATTTCCAAAGTTAAGATTTCTTATCATAAATAAAATGAGTAAACTAAGTGAATTACATCTTAGATGTTTATATGAAATATAAATGGCTTATACTTCATAACACAAAGAGTAAATGTTCAGTATTTCTTCATAAAATTTAAGATACACAGGCCTTGTACATATGGCTTCGTTAACACTTACAGTTTGTTCTCAGACACATCCATCAACACAAATAGCACCTCTTATGTATAAAAGATGCATCCTAATGATTTCAATGAAGTGCAGTATACTCCATTAGAGAGAACATGTTTTAATTAACAGTTCTAATACCAGTTACAGTGTACAGTACTTTTACCAATCTACTGTGTTGTAATTATACAAGATAGGAGGAAGAGACCAAATTGTACAGCCCTCACCACAGTACAGACCCCAGTACAGTTTTACTTTAAGAATGGCGGGAAGATTTGGCTTACAATACGTAATTCAACATTTGTTAAAAAGTAGGCAACATATTCCAACAAGAAGTCAGACTTCTGACTGCACAAAACTGCAGTAAAATTTAAGTACCATTTTGAAATTAAAAACGCATTAGGGTGTTAGATACCCATTGAAACAAACTGATCTGCAATCAAGGTATTTTCGTATCAATGCTTTCGTAGGTTTGGCAGACATCATCCCCTTTTGGGGGAAGTCTCACATTACAAAAAAATAAACTTAATTATTGGACAGTTTCAAATCGTAGTTTATGACGATAGGACATTCACATTTAGAACACTAACAGTCCAGCTTCTCCATTTTAACAGAATATTATTAAATCCCCCACACCAGGCCAAGCTATCATTCAGCCTAAAAATACATGCAGTTATGACAATCCCAGTATCAAATCACTTCAGGTAGAGAAGAAGTTCAGCTACAAGATCATACACACAGCTTTCCAACTAGCTGTGAAGTTACAAAAGACAGGAGCTCAAGATACACACTGTAATTTGGGAGGAGACAGGATAGGCTTCAAGTACACCCTTGAAGTTTCCTCTAGCTTCTGGACTCTTTAACAACCCCCTACTACAACGTACTCCTATACCCCTACAAAAAAAAAAACCCACTTGAGGAGAAGAATTCTTCCCAGAATACAGAAATTCAGAGTAAGTCACAACATTTACTTACATTTACTTTGGTAACACAGCTCTTTGTAGATAAAGCAAGCAGCAGAACAACAGTATGAAGAAAATCTGGTTACGATAACTGAATATTTGAAGAAAGTTAGCACATAAAGTATTTCTAGAAAAACATCTGAAAGCATCAAGGAGACGACAGTTGAAGCTGACTTGGATTAAAATGCTTAAGTACTAGAAACTGACCACAATCTGTGAACACAGTTCACCAAACTGAAGAAGCTTAACACAGACTAAAGCTGGACTAATCTCATTTTACCACCTTAGAAATATTTTTTTAAACTCATTCTAACAGAAGAAAGAATATATGAAATGAGCGCAGTCAATTAGAAGTTGAACAAAACAGCTGAACAGCATTATCAAACAATTTACAAACAGCAAGAAAACAATAAAGGAAAAATTAGAAGCTTGTGCAGAACTTTGGAAACATGCCAATATTCAGGGAATTATTTAGACAACAGGGGAATGAGGATAAATCTAAAAACTAGGAGAAATAACGTACAGTTTGCTTACCAAGTTTGCAATTCAGCAGGACTGCAAAATTAGCTAATGCAATTTGGGAATGACTCCAAGCTGGGACATATTGTTTTCTCAATAGAACTTTGGCACAACTACAATAAGAATATTATGGTTTCTTCTGTGAACTAAATTAACTGAAAGACAAATTGGCAGACCTATAGAACAGAGTGACTGAGGGAAAAGACTAATTAAACTTCAGAGTTAATAGACATGCCCTCTAAAACACACAGATGGAGTATCTAAAAGTGTTTCAATACCATTTAGAAAAAAGCTCCTTTTCAATTTTACATGTTAAGAGATGTTTAATAACCCAGAGAAAGTGGATTAGAAAAGAAAAACAGCTTCCTAAAAATGAAGTGCAATACAAATGAAAAAATGCACTGAAAACTGAGGGCTCACACTAGATGAACAAGTCAGACTTCTGGCAGCAGCCGTGTTAAAGAAGGGATATAAAGGCGTAATTCCCCATTTATGCATTTGTACTGGCAGATGCCTCGGACATAAATCCATATACACCATAAGAGAACCGCTTGATTAAGCTGGGAGAGGAGGAAGTACCTTAAATGCAGGTATGAAGCACAGTGCTGACACAACAGATGCATCCAAAACACAAATATTCTTTGCTTGCAAGCATATTATTAGTATAGAACATTGTTATGCAGCATATTATATAGTAAAAACTGTAGCGTATTTTTTAAACATTCCTAGTGTGGTGACAGCATCTGAACTCTACAGAATAACAGCTGTTCCCAGAAGTAAATTATGGCTCTTAATTGCAAAAAGCTCTTGAGTGTGCATCAACTTCTGTAACCCAGTGCATTCTAGAATTTTAAGCTTCTGAAAGAAGAGACATTCTGTATCTTGTAGATTTATTTTTTTCCCATAGTAGGCTTTCATATTCCTAGGCTATACTGATCTAGGGAAAAGTAGAATGATATATTTGAAAATAAAATTCTTTGTTCTTTTTCAGAAAAAAACGAAGTGTCAACATGCAGTAAAAGAAAGTATTAGATGCTATCAATTTAAAGTTTAATTTATATCCCAATTGCACTTATATTTCTATTAGAAAAGAACTCAAATTAGTCAATGTCTGCATTACAGATGACACTTCAACAATACACAAAACTACACAGCTGCATTGTTTTCAGTTAGCTACTCCAAAGCAGACAGAAAAATCAAAACTCTATGCTGGAATTGTTTGTGTGAAATACACCAACATTTCTACAACAATGAAAGCTACAAAGACTAAAGCACAAGAATATTCAGTACAAAACCAGGAATTTTTAAATGAAACTCGAATTAATCCTATGTGCTTCTTCACAATCCTGTTCCAAGTCAGCATTTGATGTGAGTTTATAGTAATCAAAAAAAAAAAAAAAAAAAGATAAATGACAGTCTAACAAGGAATGAGTCCCTTTAGAATTTCCACAGTATCTACCTATATGAAAACAGTTAAAAATTGAGGTGGTTTAAATATAAGAAATACCTTCGCTGACTTCTAGCCATTCTAGAACAACCCTCCTTACCTGGAGTAACAATTAACATTTAATATTTAAAGCTTTGTTCTTAGTAACATTTATTCTACCATCATATGCCCGCTATGTTACATGTTGCATACTTTATTTATCCATTACATAAAATAAATGTTTTAATATGTTTTCAGTGAGTATTGAGAACAAAACATGTCTCAAGTATAACTAAACTGGTCACATTTACGTTGCTCGCTTAAACTGAGTTTTTAATTACTTGTACAAATAGTTTAAAATTCTGCAATGAAAAAAAAAATCAGACATCTTAAAACAGTATGCTTAGGTTACATTCTGTCATTGTCACCTAGCTGCCTTATTCATATAGTCTCACCAGTGGATGATTAATACTAAAAAGATTATCATTTCTTGTACATATGTATTATTTAATCCCCATCTTAAGTATAAATTTGCAACACAGTAATAACACTGCAGGTATAGAAGTAATGTTCCTGTCAGGCATATGAAAAGATTAACGCTCTACCACAGTTGATGCTGGTGTATTTATATAGAAGGCTTCTCACATATCATTTCAGTCTACAGGAGGTAGGTGTTTGTCTATGAACTGTTTTACATCCATCATCTCCTGTTTAAAGATAAAAGTATGTATTAGTCGAAGTTACCTATTAAGATATCTTCAGCTACACAAAATCATGTTTCAACATTTCAGTTATAATGAGCAGCTGGGCTACAAATATTGTATAATTAGTTACTTGATAAAATCATACCAGTTTGCACACAACAAGTCAAGGCTGATAACTCTTCAAGGCGCTATGCACTCAGAAGAGGCTAAAATACAAGAAAAAGCAAAGACTGCTTTTTCTCTCTCTCTATGAATTTGAGCTGGCAAGCTACATATTAATCATCAAGTGGCCTGAACAGCACCAGGCTGAGCATGGATAGGATCTGAACATAGCTAAGGCCATAGCTTCGTGTGTACTTTAAATTTTTGCAAGTTTTCACACAAGCAGTGTGAAAATCCAGCAGCTCCTCCTCCTAACCATTCAGTTTCACCTTCATGATGCCTCCTTCTTTAAGGAAAAGCAATACAGCGAACTAGATGGGAAAAACCAATCCATGTTAAAGAGCACATTATTAATATATTTGTGTATCAACTTGGTGCTATTACTGCCTAAATGCAATACAACTGTGTAATTGTCCCAAAGAGGTTGTCCAAGTGTACAGTTCACACAAGATGCAGCAATCCAAATTAACAAAGTTACTGCTGCTGACAAATGGCAGATTTGTTCCTTGCCTCCTCTTCTGTTTCTTGCTCCTACCATTTACTTTGTGTGAGTTGCGATGCTTCAACTCACTACAGCTGCAAAAACTGAAGCCAGCAGCTTTTGCCATTTTAGCAAGTTCAAATGGTTCAAAGAAGTTCCTGATCAGCTCCAGAGGGGCAAGAAGGAAGAGAGGGCCACAAGGTCATGAGCAGAGGGAACTAGTCCACCCTTTTCTGGCAGCAGCAAGCCATTACATCAGCTCAGCTGCCTGCTGAGCCAGAACCATAAATGTAGGTTCTGAGGCTGCCTCTTCCGTAGCGTCAACCCTCCCTCTCCACTCCTTTGGTGTCTCCATCCATAGAACTAACAAGGTTGTTCTCTCCAAAATACCAAGTTGGATTTATGCTGTGAGAATCTGCCTTCCAATTCAGCGATGTTTTTTAGTAAGCAAATAATAAAAATTAGGGGGAAGGAAAAAAAAAAAAGAGAAGGGTATTTTATAGACCAACTAGCCAAGTCCCAAAAATACAATCTTATGAGGAAGTTCCCACTAGTCATACGAACTTTTGCCTTGGATGGGTTTTCAGCCAGGCATTCAGTTACTCACTAAAATAAGTCAATAGCATCAAGCACTTATTATTAACAAAACCCAAAACAACAGGAAAAAAAAAAAAAAAAACGAACAAAAAACAGCCCAACCCCCCCCCCATACATATTTGTTCTGAGGGAAAAAAGTTAACCATACCCACCTAAAACAGTGTATATCAAGAAAATTACCTCAATACATGAGCTATGCATCATGCCAGAGTAAGTCCTGAAGGTTACGTTGGCTGGGTTTATCATACTCTTTAGCTTCTCAACAGTGAGAGAACCAAACATTAAAGGCACCAGTGGGTCACAGTCCCCATGGCACTGAAGAACAGCAATCTCCTTGTTGACACCACTGATAGGGCCCTGTTAGGGGGGCAATTAGAGGGGAGAAGAGAAGAAAGAGACATTAAGTGGAGGTAAGGCTAACATCTTTGAGATAAAATAACCCCATGGCACTGTTCCCTGTGGCATGACAAATAAGTTGAACTCTGAAGGAAAAAACCACAATGTATAGTCTGCAAGTTCCTCATGAAGTAAGCTCTGTGCCTGACAACACATTAAGTTCAAAAACCTGCAAATAAAATTTTGGCACTAATTTCATAACTGAAGAACATGATTTCTGGCCAAGGAAAAAAAAGCCTGATACTTTGTTTAAATACCTAGTCTCTAATAAGATAGTACCTTGCAGATGGAACAAATGGCAAATAAAAAAAATTAACCTTCACGGAAAATTTGCTGTATCCTTTAAGTTTCCTAGGAACGTCATTTTAGGCAGAGATAGCTACTGAGTATTTCCTCATTTTTCCTACTTGCCAAACTCTAAAATTCCAGGGCCCTATTTTAAAAACTTCTGAGTTATCAAATAACTGTCAATATTCAGTAATAACAATGACCACTAATTCCTGCACAAGATACAATCTTCAGATATACTCATTCCCCAAGTGCAAATTAGCTTAGGAAAGAAACATAAATACCTGAGGAAAAGAAGACCGTAGAGGAAGCCAACAGCTGAGGGCTACAACACCTGCTAATTTTTGCTGTGTTGTAAGAGCTGTATACAATGATAAAGCACCTCCCTAAGATAGAGATTTAAGTATTAGAATGGTGATGGTAATGTTCCTTTTAATGCTTGTTTCAAGATCTCTGGTTTCTCCTTTGAAGGTCTTTTTCTATTCCAATCTATTCTTCCTTAGAACCAACACTAAGGCCAGTATTCCTGCAGAACACTTATTTTGCCTTTTTTCCCCCCCTCCATGTGACTAATTCAGAAGTAAAATAGTAAATTTACCGTAACTTACAGCTGGGAAAAAAACCCAAACAAACCATGAAATAAAGCACTATCACTCATTACAGTATTATCACTACTTTGATATTTTAATTTACTTGCATGCAGACTGAGGACTCTGTGTAATCTATTAACCTAACTACCACAGATGTCTGACAAGTGTGAAGGGAAGAACCTCCCAAATAAACCCAGACCATCAAATATCTACCAAATTGAAGTTAAATTAAAAATACTAGTAAGATTTTCAACCAAAGCTAGGTAAGTTACGTGCATAAAGACTTTAAGTAGACTATTAATTTTAGTAGCTTTTTTCCACATGCATGTTCATTTTCCAGTGAATAGTAATTATTTGCATAAAACTAAAAAACTTCATTTGTTAAGGCAAAGGCAAAAATGACACCTTAAAATTTTAGAAGCTCTTTTCAAGTGTCTGGATTTCCCACATTAGGAAAGCTAGGTTACTTCCCTAGAAAAAGACAGTTCCTTCCAACCATACCTTACCTGAGAAAAGCCTCCCAGAATAATTCTATTAGAAGGAATTCCATTTTTTACTTCCTGATCTATCAGTGCTTTAACTGCAACATAAATAAAGGCCAGTAGTTAAAAACCACTCCATTCTGTAGAAGTCTAGAAGAGAATAGAGACCTTCTCCCCGATGTCAGCAGAAAGCTAGTGGAAGGAAAATCTAGTCTGCTATACATTAAAAAGTATCAAAAGATCTAGAGCATGATCAGAAATTCCAGCACCACTGCACCATTTCCAAAGAGAAATACATGCAAATAAGTCTCACAAAAGCCCCACTGCCAGGAAGATGGTATCCTCTTCTAACTATCCAGCATCACAAGTGAAAAAACGATCCACTGGTTCCCCTGTACTTTTCATATTTAAGAGTACGAAGTGTTTGTACTGGTGAATTACTCTACCTACTCATGAAGTTTAAAAAAAAAATAAAACCAAAACAAACTATTCACTTAGCTCAACTTTGATCAGCAATAATACAATATATACATATTACTTTCCCTAACAGTTTTGCCTTTGGAAAATCTGTTTCAGATTGATAATTCATTTTTAAGAATACATGGAAGTACTTTTAGCCATAAAAAGTATTCCTAAGCATACCATTCTCCGCTGCCTGCTTGATCCCAACTTCATCTTCCTGTGAATCTGGAGAAAGTCCAATGATATCAAACCTTACAAAAATATCAACAAAAGAATTACTCATTAGAGCATCTATTCCACTTCCTTAAAACACAAGTAATAAAATTAGGGTGTTTCCCAGATAACAATGTTAGCTGACTTATTAGTTAGTACCAACCACCCAGAGTTTACAAGAAATAGTGGGCAATCTGTGAATGCAGCTAAAAGGCTAGATCTAGTCAAAGCCACTTTTCTGAGTTTTGCTATCTTCTGTAATTTACTGCAGATTAAGCAGCTCAGGTTTGATATTTGTTCCAAAAAATATCAGCAGATATTTCAGTTTATCAGATGCATGTACAAAAGTAAAATACCATTTGAAGAAATATAGGAAAAACAAACGCAAGTTACTGAGGGGAAAGAAACTGAAGAGGACTGGTTTAAGACCATTGAACTCTACCATATTTTTCTTGCTTTCTATTCAGAATGAATGTTTTAAAGAATAGTTTCTGGATATCCTACTGACGCACCAAGTATTACTCACTAGTAGCAATAATGTTTCTACTGCAAATCTCTACTATTACCAACTACAAAGTCACACAGACTACAGACTATATTTGTAAAATAAAGTGGGGTTTTTTTAAGACAGACATAGAGATTAGCCCTGAGGAATAACCATTACCGTACACACATAAGGAATTAGAACATACTCGTGAGAGCCCTTTTATAAGAAAAGAACTAAAGCAAAAAGTTTTGTATACTTAAATCTGATTAAAACTAGCCATTCAGGTTGTTCATGGTTTTTAATTAAGAACAGTCAGTTCAAACCCCTAGATATCTTTGATTAGAATCATCTGTAATTGAACAAATACTTACCATGATGGCATAGCCATGTTCATGTTTAAAGAAACTGGCATAACTGGCCTAGAAATGAGAATGAACAACACTGACATAAGATATATACTGAAATTTAATAATGCAGATGCAGTTACGTCATGAAATTACATCTCCCTAATCCTGTCTTACTTTTAAACCATAATTAACATTAGCTACTTTGTAGCATCTCTTCAAGAAATCTCTCTTGAAACCTGCCAGCCCAAACACATTTAATATTCAGAGCTGAATTACCTCTCCATGGAGAGCAAGCAGAATATTAATGGACTGCTTTATATAAATATGTGTGTGTGCATATATATATATTAGTTAATATATATAGAGATATAAAAAACACACACACGTACCTCATTTACTTATTTCTAAGTAACAGTTATTTATCACAGTTCCATACACATGCTCAGTGGATGAAGGCACCTTACACAGCAGCATCAGCAAACCTAATGAAGCAGCCAAACGTAGCATAGTGCCAGATACGAGTCTGGCCACACATGCTTCTCTCAACAGCAGAATCTGCTTAAGCAGCGCCTGCCTTCATTGCAGGACCCATTCCCACCCTCACACTGCTGTACGGCATCTTTTCAGACATACCATGACAACTTCATTGGACCATGCCATGGATCAAATCTGGCTATAGTTTTAATCTACTGAAATTGAGGAACATAAGTTCTGTGGGGAAAGACTGAAAGAAGACAAAGGGCAAGCAAAAAGAACAGCAGATATTGCTAAGCTCTTTCTGAATGGCTCAGCAAAGCACGGCCATGTGCTAAAATAAATACGTAAATCACAGCCCAGTAATCAGTAACGCACCAAAACATTGCTTACTTATCTCCCTATCATCCCTGCTCCACGTCTCCCAAGACTGCTGGAGCAAAAGACAATCTGAATTTTGCGTTAAAATAAATTAAGGTTATACTTAATTAGTTCTTCTATCATTAAGTAAATACTAGATAGATCTTAATGCTTTATTTACTGACTCCTGACTCTGCTCAGAAGTATCTCACTTCTCAAATTGCACAAAGACAGCTCAAATTGCATTATTTGCTGAAAATATGAATATCCTGTGAATCTTTGAAATTTGCCGTAGGTAACACGGAGATTTCATCTACTATACATGCACCTGAGTTTAAGAAGTACGTGTACCTAATACAAAGTATATTTAATGATCAGCAAAACACAAAAAAATACTCCTTGTTAAAACTGGCTTTTAACAAATTACTGTTGGGGAAAAAAAAAAAGCAACAAACAACTCAATTCAGTGAAAACAAAGTCAAAACAATCTAACCTTGCACATAAAACTTTCCAAATGTTTTCAGTCTGAATTAATAACAAAAGCAAAACAGGAATAGAAATGCAGTTTTGCCATGAACTAAATCACACAGCAGTTCCTAAAAATAACAAAATAATTAATAGCATCGAAATTATTTTAGAATTTTTTAATATAAAAATGAAAAGCAGAGACATCCAAATCCCATTTGACTTCATCATCTGTGCAAGTGTCTTAATAAGTAACTCTACAGAAAAATGTAAAACAAGAAAAGTTACGAACTTACGCATGTGGGCAAATGTATTTTACGTGGGGGCTTTTGATACCTGCAAGCGCTTCTGACCATCCGTGCCTGTTATAAAAAAAAAGGCATTTATGGCATCTATGTTTTGGCTTAGTTCTTATTTCTATGTTGGTGCAACAGCACAGACCAAGTATGAAATATGCTGAATTAGATCAATATAAACACATTTCTATAAAATTTTTATATCAACCACAGTATGCTATGAATATAGTACTAAACTTAAAAGGTTTGTTCTGCCTCTGACTATTTGCTACATATACACAGCCAGGGACACCTTACCTAATTTGGCTATCACAGTTGCAGCACAGCTGCAGAAATACCACTTTGGCTCTAGGCAAAGCCTGCTCTGTATCTGACTAGGTTTATTAACTTGGGTGCTGCAACATACGAACACAGGTATCCTGCTTCCAAGGCAGCTCCAGCCCAGAGGCTGCTTTGCTGCTCCTGTAGAATTAAGGCAGCTTCTTTCACAGCCAACTTTGCTTTTTCTGAACCAAATTTCTTGACATGGGAGTGAAGCGAACTGATATGTAAGCTAACTCCAGATGGAGCCAACCTAATCAATCAGACCGATTAACTTTGGCTCAGCTCAAACGCTCTCAGATTCAGGAAGTCCTGAACGACACTCCTGATTGCAGGTAGTTTTTTAATCTCCAGCACATGCTGTATGAATGCACAGAACGCGAGATCTGCACAGCACATCAGTTAAGCTTCCTACAAACCAGAAAACTGGAAAACATAATTTAAATAAACAGCTCCGAAAGACTCGCTCCAGGGCTCATCTAGGCACGAACCAAGCTGGACCCAAATCTGAACCTGTGCAGAGCCACTGTCTGTGCCTGCACTTTGCTTTCTGCAACACTCGATAGTACCCGTATGTCCTGATTTTTCTCATGATTCAGTATTCCTAACTCACCCACTAAACTAGATAACGGAAAGTTGATTCTAAGCAGAAAACACCTGTAACAAATTCATCAGTGACACAGCGGAACTGATCAGACCAACAGCAGACAAGCCATAAAAGTATGTTTGGTTCAGTTTTAATTTTAATATCATCCTGAAAAAGTTATGCTCCCTAAAGTTAAAGATGTTTCCAACACACAGACAGCACAGACATCTGAAACACTGGCTGTATATCTCAGCCTACTTCCTACCAATACTTTTATATATACCGTTAACAAATTGTGGGTGATATTACTTGCATAATATTTGCAGTATCACAGAAGGCCAAATAAGAATCTACAGGGGAAATACAACTGAGAAAAACTAGGTAGGTAAGAATTTGGGGACTTTTTTTAGCAAACTTTAAAGATTAATTTGACAAATCTGGAAAGCAACATTGTATGCACATTTATGCAGACTCTTTAGAACAATCCTCCATGTTGTACCTTTTGTTCAGATTTTGGCAAGTATGTACCAATCGTTAAGTGCCATTTATATAGGAGCTAAGAGAGAAAGAGAACATAACCTTTGTTAGACACTCCGTAGAGCAGAGAAAAATACAGTTGGTAAACTGAAGTGAGCAATTTCAAAATTTATGTGAAGTAGGACAGGTCAGTTTAAACTGTGGGAAGTTATAAAATTGTTAATTAGTTCTCTTCAGAAAATTCTTTTTTTGGGTCACTACTATGGCATTTTTGGAAACAAAATGGAGGTACGTCAAAGGCAGTTTTAGCTAATCTGATCTGCCGTGGACTAGAGGAACAAATACTGCTAAATCACCGTATTTCCACAGAGTTGTCAGGACTTGTTAATGCATACATTCCAGTATGCCCAGTGCATTTGCAAGCCTGAGACTGCGCATTAGCTTTGTCACCAAAATGGAAACACCACATTTGTATAAGGAATACAATTTATGTTAAAGAGCAAATCTCATGTAGGTTTTTTTCCCCTTGCCAAAACCGACATCAACCCGATTTGCAAGGACTCAAATTTCAAAGACTCAAAAGATTCTGCAATCGCTTGCTGGACCTTTGGTGCCAAGATGCAGGAAGCACTGCTGCCTCAGCTGTGTCCTACCAGCAGAAAGGAAGAGGGATAATGCAAACAAGGTGGTGTGTCAGCACAACAAATGCGAGCAAACATCTCCACTTGTAGAATACTGCCAAGTGCATGAACTTGGCTCTTTTTAACTTATTAAGTGTCCAGGTTACACAAGTTTCAATTTTGAGAGCTAACTTTTTTTTTCAGTTCTTCAGAAAAAGTTGTGTCGTAAACATTGCAAGTGTCAATCTAGAGGCATCAGTCAAGTTCCAGGTAACAAAAACAGAGTTCTTAAAAAAAAAAAAATACTATGTAATTTTACCCATAAGGGAGCACAACAGACAAAGCATTTGTGCTACTTACTTTCAGTATCTAAATGCCAATACCTTTAAAGTATTCCACCAAAAAAAGGTTTCAACACACTCCTAACTTGTTAATTCAATGGCTTTAATGAAGGTATGCTTATATCTCAGCACCCACGAGCTTCAAATGGAAACATTACAGCACACTTAGAACACCTCCCAGAAATTCCCTACTCTTTCCATTTGTATTCAAATGTGGAAATAAGAAGAACAAGGCAAACAGGGTATTTCACAGCTTGTTTGGATTTTTTTTTTTTGGCGTCTGAAGACTATATTTCAGATAGAAAAATCTGTAGACATTAGGTGACTACTTAGGAGTTTGCTTAGATAAATCTAGCAAGCCTGGATTTTAAGGTAAGCGTGACTTACTGGAGAAGAAAGCACAGCCTAACTGCACCTACTAGCAAACCAGCAATCCACAGGTCTGGAAAAAAAAAAGAACTCTGAATTTAGACAAGCACAGGAATAACCAGGAACCCACTCTCAGGAATGCCGAAGATCAGAAACCCATAGGCTTCTTTTTCCACCAACTTTGACTCAAAAGCAAAAGAGGGATCACATTCAGACCAAATTAGGTAAGCGATTGAAAACAGAGAAGTGTTTGAGGACTTCTGCTGGGAAGTTTTAAGTAAATAGCTGTCACCACCATTCCAGTCAGCGTACATGAAGTTTCATCTGTTGTTAGCCACTGCAGTCGATTAAGGGCAAAATAAGAAGCTTAAGTAACTTTTAACTGCTCACGTCTTTAAAACATGGAGGCTTATATTTGAAGCTATAATAACTATTAAGCATGTAACAGATCAGAATACACACCCGGTATCTCCCAATCCATGAAGGAAAATGACCTAAAGGAAAAAAAAAAGAAAAAAAAAAAGAAAAAGCCATAGCGGTATCAATCAGCACCTGGAAACGCAGCCAACCCACGCGCTACAGAGGCCCACGCCGGGTCACGCACGGCGCGGAGCGCGGTACGACTTTCTCGGAAGAAAACCCCGCGTCGCCGCTGCCTCCCCAGCCCGGTGCCCGGTGCCCGCCCCCGGCCCCAGCCCGGCTGCCCCGTCCCTCCCCCGCCCGGTTCCCCGCCGCCATGGGCGGCCGCGCCCCGCCCCCGCCGGGCCCTCCCCGACACCCGTGACCTTCCCCCGCGGGAGCGGGGCCCCGCTACCGAGCCCGCCCCGGCTCTGACAGGAAACAAACTAACCGGAGAGACCGGGCCGCCCGGGCCGCCCCGCACCCCCTCGCACCGGGCAGGCGCCCGCCCTCCGCGGGGACGGGACAGGACGGGACAGGCCTGACGGCGGCGTCGTCCCCCGCCCGGGGCTGAGGCCGCGGCGCAGAACAAAGCGGGGCGGGGGGCCCCGGCCGCCGGCGCCTCCCCGCGGCTCGCCACGTCCCCCCGCCCGCCCGCCCGCCCGCCCGCACTCACGGCAGCCGTCGCCTTCCTGGCGGCCGGGACGATGGCGGGGAGCGGCGCCGACATGTTGTTGCCGCACATACACCGGGGCTGCGGGGCGGCCAGCGGGACACCGGCCAGCAGCGCGGAGGCGGGGCGGGGGGCGGGGCCGGGGGGGCGGAGGGGGTGGGGGGGAGCGGGCCTGGCGCCCACAGCGCCCCGCCCCGCCCGAGGCCGTCCCCGCACCCGATTGGCTGCCGCCGGGGCGGCGGGAGCGGTGGCCCCCGGGGCGCGCGGCTGAGGGGAGGCGGTGGCGGGCGGCGAGGCCGCCCCTGGGCGGGAGGGTAACGTGTCTCCCGCCGAACCGGGGCCGCCGCCCTCGGTTCCCCTCTCCGGCCCCTGTGCCGGCCTTCCCGGGCCGGCCTGCTCCCCCTGAGGGGCCCGGGCGGGCCGGTGGGCGCTGCAGAGCTCTGCGGCGCACCGGCGGCAGCTGGGGGGCACCGGTGTCCCCGGCGGGGACACCCCTCGGGGGAAGCCCGGCTGAAGCCTGCCGTACCGAGGAGAAGTAGTCTGCGTGCGCTGGTTAAAAGCCAAGCTCCGCAAAGTCGCTTCCGTCTTTGGGTTTCCAGTGGTTTCAGAGAGTCCGGACTGTCTTTCACCTCTAAAACTGCCCTTCAAACAGCCAGATACAGCTTTTATAGTACAGTTCATACCGGTCTATGGTTTGAGTGTTTCCCGTAAAAATCATTTTTATGCTGGAATATAAGGCTTAGGGAAAAAGGGAATTTATGGTATTCTTAAATAGGTAAATATAAAATACTAAGTCATGGGAAACTGGAAAACCAGCAAACAGCATTGTTAGACAGAGCTCGTTTGTCCCCATCGGATCAGATGCCTTCATCACCAAATTAAATCTCTTGGCTGACAGCCAAAGAGTCAATGATTCTTATTCATCTTGAAATGTATCGGGCTATTCAGGCACTCCGTATTGAAATTACTGGATCATTCCAGTCCATTCCGAATACTTCGACCAACTCTGAATAAGTATGGCAAACACATTTCTATCAAAATGAAATACTTTGTTCTTTGTCTTCTATTCCATACATCTTTGTCAGATATTTCCTCCCAGAAAGTCAATCTACTCATTGTATTTGTCGGCTGGTATCTGGCTACCATGGGAGCTTTTTTGGCAGCTCAAAGAGCAGCTGAGCGCATGCTATACTTCTTTCACATCCTTCCCACTGGCACGCTCCATACCAGGCAGGGAGTTTTTTTTCACAAAGCTTTTGCTCAACAACATTAATATTTTTATCAGCATGGCTGCATAAAACATCTTGGAGAAGCCTTTGCGCCAGGTGTGTAACTTTAAACATGCCGCCTCTTTTGCCACAGTTGTTAAGGCTGCTTTAATATCTAGTGTTTATGCCAGGGGATCCGTGTTATTGCTAAAATTGGGTTATTTTCACAGGTAGCTTTTTGTGTTTTGATTTATCTCTACTTTAGTGCGTGTTCTTGCCTCATGCACTGTGACCAATTTAAATCTGTTAAGAAAATACAGCTTACGCATAAAAGATTCCGAAAAGATTAGGAGCTTCCCATTATGTCAGGTGCTTATCAAGGATGCCGAACCTGCCTCTTGCTGTAGAGCATCCTTCTGGGACATGAACAAAACTCTGTCTTCCCTCTCCACCGTGCTATTTGCCACACAAACGTAACTCCTGCAAGGTGGCCTGCTGATGAGCCTCCAGCCTAGGAGATCAGTGGTCTGCTCAGAATTAGACCACGCTTTTAATCTTTTAATCAGTACAGCTGGAATGATTTTACCTGAATTCCTGGTTGCTGCTAGCGTGGCTCGGGGCCGCCGGAGAGACGTGAGCCCTGCCTGGGTCGGGCACTCGCCAGCCACAGGTAGCGGGGTGGCCTCTGCGGGCGTGGGGCAACCTGCCGGCTGCAGACAAATGCTGAAGGAACAGAGCTCCTGAAATCCTGAAGGAATTGCTGAAAACATCGGAATGATGAACCTTTCAAAGACTTGCGAGTTGGCTGTCTCTTTACAGTGAGATACCTGTTACATGAGTGGTACTTTTCTACCTCATTTTAAGGTTTTGCTTGAAGCAGTGAGAGCTTTGCAAGGCAAAGCATGCTCTGAACTATGTATTTATCCCTATCCTAGTGGCTCAAACGGAGGTGGGTGACGTGGCTGTCCATACCACTGTTGCGTTGTATCTTTTATTAATTTTTTTGAAGGGGGTGAGAAGCTATCCAGATCTCGTGCTGAAGCCCACCGATTTCTGCCAGGCCATTCCCATTTCACCCTTCCTCGCTCCCAGAACGGGCAGGGCTGTTGCCCAACCTCCTCCCCACGGCGCCGCCCGCAGCCGACCACCGACACGGAGGCGGGTTTTGCTCCCACAGAGGTGTCAGGGCTGAAGGCGGGACATTAACGCGGCCGAGCACCGGCTGACACTCACAACGGGAACCGGCCTTGCGGCAGCTCCCCTAGATCAGTTCTCCGGGCCCGGCTGAGCCCACCCCCGCGCCGTGGGGTGACCCACTCCCCTCCTCCCGCGGTGCCGCGGCGACGGCGGCAGCCCCGCGGCCCGCCCCGCCAGCGGGGGGGGGGCGCTGCGCGACACTGTCGGGAAGGCGCGGGAAGCGCGGTTTACGGTCCTGCCGTAAAGCGGCTCGCCTCTGGCGAGGGTGGTGTCCGCCCTTGGGAGGTGAGGGGACATGAACGGGAATGGCGGCGCCAAGGCTCTGGAGCTGCTCCGGTCCCTGCCCAGGGTCAGTCTGGCCAACCTAAGGCCCAGCCCAGGCTCCAAAAAGCGGGTGAGTGCCTGCAGCTTGTCGGGTGGGTCGCCGGACTCTCTGCCCCGGCAGCGGGCACGCCTGGCCCCGCTGGCGTTCGCCCCGGGGGCTGTTGGAAAGCCCTTGGGGAGACTGCGGCCGGCCCAGGAGGGCGGCCTGGCCGGAACAGGCGTGGGGAGGCAGAGGAGGGGGTGGCAGTGGTGGGCGCGTTGGCCCTGTGCTTGCCCTTCGCGTGTCCTGTAGCCGGTGTGCGTGGCGATCTCTGCAGAGAACTGGCTGATGAGAGGCCCTAGCTAAACCTCAGGGCCATCGCTGCGGGACCTGTGGAAACATTAAAAAAGCATGGTATACCAAGTGTTTATAGGAGGGGCGTAACACATTTGTGAAGGGAAGGTTAAAAGGCTTCAAAAGAAAAGGAACGTGATGCAAACCAGCGCTTCTTGTTACTGTTGATTTCTCGAAAACAAACTAAATGTTCTCTTCCCTGTTTCCTTGTAAAGCGATAGAGGAGTAAAAAAAAGAAACCAGGAAGAAACCCACCTGGTTTGGGGGAAATAGCAGTGAACAGGGGGATTAGGTTCAAGGACTAAAGCCGTAGCAATAGAGAACTGATAGGGAGCACCAAATAGCACTGCCCTGTCAGTGCTCAAGGCTCTCTAGGGATGCCTGCAGAGCTGCTGAGTGCTGCATAGTTGTTACCCGTTAGACCTGCGACAAGGCAACGGAATGGAAATTCTTCCTCCTGCAGCTGTTGGGGTTCCCCTGTCAACTTACTTCACTTGGAGCTGTGAAAGCCCAGCTTGGCCACGGTCGAGCAGAGCTGAAAGAAGCAGCCCTGTACAGTGCTGGAGTGGTGATTGTTAAGGTTTTGCAAACTAATCCAGGCTCCCAAAACAGTATTTTCAGGCTTAGCATCCAGAAGTTGTGAGGTAGTCTGAACTATCTCACTAGGTTTACTAGAACTAATGCTTTCCTGCCAGTCTTTGATCTCAGGACTTTTTGTTTTTCAAGGTAGCTGTTGGGTTTAGGAAAATGCGCTTTTTTTTTTTTTTTTTTTTTTACACCTTGAAAGTAAAGATTTTTGTATGCTCACTGGGTCTTTAGCAAGTAACTTGCAAACCCCTATAGGAAATGAGCATTTTTTCACCCATGTTACTGCTAACTGTCTGCCTTCGGTTAGAGTTAGTACAAGTGACCTCAGTGCTGTTTCTCTGGTATTTTTCTTTTGGTGTTGGTGTCTGACAACCTTATTCTGTGATCAGTGAAGCTCTCAAATAAGAAGATTGATGAGCATTTGACCTCACAAACAGAAGTTGCAACAAAAAAAAAAAGTTTTTGATTGGCTCCTCTGACAATCTAAAATCTGGTCAATGTACTGATTACATTCCATTTCTGACCAGATATTGTTGGTGTGTTTGTATTAACCAAAGTCACCGTGTGATCTGGTGTGGGTAGGGGCAACTGCCAGAAGGGGTGGGCCAGCTGTGTCCTCTCTTTGCCTCCAGGTGCTCACGCCCGCTGTATATTTTGTACTGCTGCTAGAGGTTGTGGGGTGAGCCAGAGCAGGGAACTAAACCTGCTGAACACTAGTTAGACAAAAATCAGTTTTCATCTAGTTTAATTCCCTGACCTTCCCAATGCAGAGCCCCGCAACTTCTTGTGGCAGCATAAGAGATGCTCTGAGTAAAGAAGCGTAGCGTGTGAGCCGGGGACAAGTCAGCTTCCTCTGGTGGCAGGGATAGTCTAGTCTGGCATAAAACTGCAGTTAAACTCCTTGCTGTTTAGCATTAATACAAGTAAGCTGTGCATCTTGGGTCAGATGACGTTTCAAACAGATAAACGCATTTTTTTCTGATGTATGTCTGTACTGACTTTTCTACTAATATTTCAGTGCACATTAAGTGCTCCATAACTTTGGAAAACTTACAGACACAATAAAGAGCATAAAACATCGATTTTTGTGTCTCTATGGTGTTAGGCTAATAATCAAGTACCATGATGTAATAAGCAGTTTTCAGACCTGAGTTTTACTCAATATCTGTGCTGCAGTCTAACTGCATAGAGTGATTTGTATGATTAGGGGTACTTGAAGTTTGGCTGTCTGAGTGTTGAATACAAAAAATGAGAAATTGAAGAGGCTTACTGTAGTCTCTTTAGTAGTGAATTATTTACATTATTATTGATCCAACAGTGACTGTGCTGTGACTTAATCAAAGTTAGCTTATAAGCAGTACAAATACTGTTTAGAATGTGTTGCTTTACGTGTTTCCCAGCCTGACTGATTCACGTTGAGGAACACAATGGAAAATAGCAAATGTGTGGACTGTGTTGTGCAGGCATGAGACTAATTAGCAACATGATATTGCTCCTTCCACATGCATTCACACTCCAGTGAATGTTTGTTTAAATGGGAAAAACTTTGTAAGATCAAATGGATCTATCGAAGCGATGCACAGATGCAGTCATGCTTCTTGGAGCTGAGGAGTGGACTCTACCCTGTGTAGCATGGCAGTGAGATTTTGAAGCTTGTGGCTCTGTCTTAGCCCTGACAAAGCATGAAAAAATCAAAGTGAGCCTTAGTGCTGCAAATTCTTCAGTGTATGAATTAAATGAAGTCACCTTACGCAGGAAACTTTATTAGTTAGGTCAGAGTGAGCTGGCACTGCTTCATTTAATAGCAGTCACTCCCAGCTGCTCGTTTCCCCCCTTGCTTACTGCCTGTTTTGTAATCCTACAGATAGAGATATTTGCATACCCGTGAATTGTACTGAATGGTGCAACTGACCGGGATTTTAAATTTAAAAAAAAAAAGTTTTACCTTTGCTTACCTCTTTGATCCCATTCACCATTTAGTTGTGCAAGTGCTTCTGCTGGCACAAATAGGAGGTGAGCACAAGAAGATTGCTGAACTGCTACTTATGGCTGTAAGGCTCATTTAAAGTGCTCGGGAAACCAATAGCTTAGTATCACAGTCTTGATTTAAAAAATAATAAAGGTTTAAAATACAATCTTCTCTTTTGATTTGTAGTCAGTAGAAATTGCAACAGTTACAGACTCTTTAGAAAGTCTGAGTCCATTAAAAGAATTATTTGTGTGCATAGCATATATAATCTGATTCCCTGCCCCTGAGGTAGAATTTTTTTTTTTAAATTTCATTTTTCATTGTCAGTTTTCAGGAACTTCTGAGCACTGATCAACTTTCTCATGAAACAGGTGGAAATATCAATAGTTAATTCAGGAAAATTCTCTAACTTGGAGAGTGCAGGGTCTAAGAGGTAGGATTAAATACTAGTATTCCTTTTATTGCAATATGTGTTGATATAACCTTTCAGACTATTTGTGGTGCCTGCCTAGAGCTATGCTCTGTAAAAATCACCTTAACTGCTTTTCTGACTATTTTTTCTCTTAGAAAAGAGCGATCTCTTAATTTTTCCCCAAGAATCAGCATTTTGCTCAGTTGTTTATATCTCTGAAATCTTATGTTTTATACATACTTATCTGCAAAGTAGTTAACTAAATGTATCATGGATTGTTTTCAAGGAGAAAAGGCGTGGCCGTGGAAGATACGGAGGTCGGAAGTGTGGTCGAGGTCACAAAGGAGAAAGACAAAGAGGAAATCGCCCCCGATTAGGCTTTGAGGGCGGTCAAACTCCATTTTACTTAGCCATACCAAAATATGGGTTTAATGAGGGACACAGGTAAGTTTCTCCAAATTTACTCAGAAATTAATCATTGTCTGCTTTTCTTGATCTTTCTCTTGAAGCCAGAAGCTAATATGCCAAAACAGGCCTAACTGAAAATGAGGCATTCCTCTCAGACTGTTAGCTTCCTTACCAGCAGAATCTCCCATTTCTTGTGAGATTTTTTTTTTAATGAATTCTTTTTATTTTTCTTTAATTAATTACTTTCTGTTGTTTTACAGCTCTGCTTATTTGCCCTTTTCTTTGCATAATCCCTCATATGTAGCAGGTTACCCTTCTGCCTACAGCTGAGTGCGTTTCTCCTCTCGGACTGCTCCTCCATACATGCTTGTTTCTCCCTTTGCCTGTCTGCGCAGCAGATAACATGTGAACTGACTGGGAACAGTCCTGTTGACACGAACGAGGATGTTAGGCATGGAAATGTAATCCAAAGCCTTCCTTTTTTATTTCTCTTTGCTTTATTCACCTGAAGCTCTGATCTGCTGCTAGCCGAACAATTCTGCTTCTCTTCATGACTACTTTTTTAGCCCTGCAACACTGCAGTCTGTCTGTCTGCACTCCATCTGTTCCGCCTAGGATCTTAACAAGATCTTTAAGATCAGATCTATTGGATGAAGCCATTAAGTCATCTTTCCCAATTGTTCTCCTCAGAGACTTTCTGCCTTATTTGACGCTTCTGTCCCCTTTTCATATTTTGCTTGTTTATGCCATGTCCTTCTTTCTGCTTTTTAAGGTTTAAAATGATTCTTCTAACCAGTCACTGTTCTCAGCTGGAGATCTATATGCCAGTGTGTTATTAATGTCCTTCACTCTATTGACAAGTACAAATTGTTGTTTGTTTTTTGTTGTTGTTCAAGGCTGGTTTTGTTTCCTAAGACAGCACCTATGTTACCTGTGTCACTACCCATTTTATTGGTTTTAGGTATGGTCATGAAAGCATTGTATGGATACAGAAGTTGTTATAGGCAGTAGTAACAACAACATGCCACACCTAGCAGACAGTGCAAGAATGAAAGGACTTATGTGAATTTATTTGTGAATTGTTAAACTTGCAGTTTGATTTTATGTTTCATTTGCTGTTATAACTTCATCAAATAGCTGTGCATTTTTATATTTCCATGCTTTATGCGTGCAGTATAACCTACAGACTTGTTCTGATTATCAAAGGTTTTCTCTGTCAGTCTTGCTAGTTTTGAAGTGTGATTCAAACTATATTTCCAAGTACTGTCATTTCCTACTGTTTGCTTAACTTGTTACAAGAATAAGTGGGCAGCACTTTTGATAGCTGAAGGCGGTAGATCCGCAGTCCCACAAAGGAAATGCTGCAGAATGCAGGCACTGAGCGTCTTATGTTAACAGTGGTCACGAGGGCATGAATAACCAACAGCAAAAACCCAAGTTTCTGCAGTGACAAGAAATTAATAGGGTTTTGCTGTTTTTAACAGCATCTGACAGCATGTGAAACAAAAAAAAGTACTTTGTAATTTCTTTTCAGTGTTGCTGGCAAAATTTCAATGCCAGGCTATTGTAAATGTTTTTCTAGTGAACATTTTAAGTGCACTTGAGAGAGGCAATTGTGGCGGGAGGGGAACACGCTGAACAATGTCTCTGTCGGTTTATCTTCACCTCACTCTTCTTTCTGTCTGCAGTGGTGTTCCTCTACTTTTTGAACTTTTGCTCCATTAGGAACTGTCTGACAGTGCAAATTCTGTTGCTTGTCTTGTCGTATTTAGCTTGCCGATAAAAAAGATAAGCTTCTCAGTTTGTCTGCTGCTAACAGCAAAAAGATTAATATCATATTGGAGGTGGGGGTGTGTGAGCAAGCCTGAAGGCATAATGGAGTTTGGGGCTGTAACTAGGGCTTGCATTTGCATGAAATTAAACTTAAAATTTTGGTTTATGGATGGGTGTATGTTAAACATTTACTTGGCAGTTTTAGGAGTAGGTAGAAAATGGAATACAGTGTGGTGTATCTCAGTTGACTGGTTCCTATTAAAGCTTCAGTTTTGTAAATTTCTCATCATTTTGTTTGATTTTTTTTGTTTTGTTTTGTTTTTGTCTCTCCAGCCTCAGACGTCAGTATCAACCGCTCAGTCTCCGGAGGCTGCAGTACCTGATTGATTTGGGAAGAGTTGACCCCACGCAACCAATTGACTTAACACAGCTCACTAATGCTAGAGGTGTAACAGTGCAACCTCTCAAAAGGGATTATGGTGTCCAGCTGGTGGAAGAGGTATGCATACAAGACACTTAGTACTTCAGGCAGTATAAAGCCTTGGGTTTTCAGTTTTCCCATGCCAGGCTGTCAGTCTGTCCCGCCCATGTTTTGGAAGCATCTTTGCTTTTCTAGATTAGTTTGGTGTGGAATTTTTGTGGTAATCAATCCACTAGAGGGCACTGTGTGTTAGCAAAAAAAAAAAAAAAAAAAACACCAGGATGATGTTTTAAGACCTGAGAGGCTACAAAAATAATAGTTAAGGAGCACATAACAAGATGTTGAACTAGTATTTTAGAACAGAAGACTAGAATGTACTGAAAAGAAGTGTATGAATATTTTGGACAGGCAAACTTGTTTCATTCAGTCCAGGTGACTTGAGTGAGAGCAATTTGGTTACCTGTCTTGGTGTAGGGAACAGATAAATCATAGCATTTTGCAGGATTTAATGTTTTTTACAACTTTGCAGAGAAGAAAAAATGTGTGTCCTAAAATACTCATTTTAATGTCACTCTAATGTGTTGAAATTTGCAGGGTGCTGACATCTTTTCAGCAAAAGTAAATATTGAAGTGCAGAGGGCATCTGAATTAGCAATTGCAGCCATAGAAAAAAATGGAGGTGTTATAACAACATCATTCTATGATCCAAGGAGTTTGGGTAAGAATTACTTTTCATTTCTGACTTTTTTTTTTCCCCCTGAATGTGCAAAGATTAAATGATCCAAATCAAAGTTTCGGACACAGTTCTTTCTGGAAAATCATCAACTTCTATTCTAAAAGCTTCAACAACACATTGTTATACAAAAGTTGAACTGTAATGCATCCTCAGTTCTGCTTTTTTTAACTGTTCGCCTGTTTAGTTCTGCCAGTGTTAGTAGTTACTTACCAGTCAGCCAGTTAAAGAAATCCAAGTAGCTTTGTAAATAGAGGAACTAATAAAAGATTGTTTCTTTGAATTTTTGTCTTCTAACTTTCTCCCAGGTTTAATAACCCTAAGAAAATTCAGGAAAAAAATTAGATTTAAAAAACATTGTGGATGTTTATATTTTTAATTTAAAAATACTTTTGCAGTTAAAGTGAGGAAATAACTAAGTTACAGAAGCTCAGAATCGTTCCAGTCAAAATGGCTATTGTTTTCAGAGCACTTTCACTGGAGAATGAGGCTTTGCTTTGCTTGAGGCTGCATCCTGCCTAATATTCATTCATGCACTTTTTATTGACAATAATGGAGCTTTCATCTGTGAATGAGGCTGAGAACAAGAGGAATAGGCATTTTTAGTGTGCAAAATATGTTACCCTGGAATGATAAAAGTTCTTTTTTTCCAATCCAGAAAATAATCAAAATACTAAGGTTAAAAGGATCTGGAGTGTAATTTGCCAGATTCAGTAAAACTTGAGGAGAGGATAGTCTCACAAATGACTAAATAGGTGCACATGCCATTGATTCTTTATTTAAAATACTTACAGAAACACTAAATTTGACATTTGTCAGTACACTGTGTAAATAGCCATGCAAGTGCATTGCTTCTAACCTGGAAATCAATCCTTCATATAAATGGCATCTTCTAGCTTAGTTATTATGTCTTTCCAAAGTAGGCATTCTATATGTATGAGAAGTAATGATTCACCCAGATTGTCACTATAAATGTAAGTTAAAACAGACTTGGTTGTTTGATAAAGTGAAACTTGTTAAAGACTATCTTATTCTGAACAAGAATATTCTTAAGATTTGTTTTTTTGCTTGGTACTTTATTAAAAAGGGTTTAATAACTAGCACAAAATACTGAATGAGGAGGTGTCATTTAATGTCGTTAGATACTATGCTTTACAGTACATATCTAATTTTTCTCTCATGTTTGCCCACAGAAATTCTGTGTAAGCCAGTAGTGTTCTTTCTGCGTGGCCAGCCTATTCCAAAGCGAATGCTTCCACCCGAAGATCTAGTCCGTTACTACACAGATGCCAGGAATCGTGGATACCTGGCAGATCCATCTAAGGTTGCAGAAGCCAGGCTTGAACTTGCCAAGAAATATGGTTATGTCTTACCAGACATAACTAAGGATGAACTCTTCAAAATGTTGAGTGCACGCAAGGATCCCAGACAGATATTTTTTGGTCTTGCTCCAGGATGGATCGTAAACATGGCAGACAAGAAAGTTCTAAAACCAACTGATGAGAGGCTGTTAAAATACTATAGCTCATGAATTCGGGACTGGAGACAACTGCAGGTGTACAGGAAACATCTGGGTATGAAATAATGGATACAAAGTGGTGTTTGTTTTTTTTTAAGACTCCTGTTACGCTAGACAAAACATAAATCTTTTGTTTATGTAATCTTCTAGTGTAGCTCTCAACTTTTTTATTGTCATAATACAGTGTATGAAAAGTCTTAACATTTGGAAACAGTGTAGAGCCTGACATAAAAGTGTGTGTTCGGGCACTTTCTCTTGCGATGATTTGCCAGTTATTTTTTCAGACAGAATGTTTTGATGTTGCATTTATTTCAGAGGATGATTTCCAAAGAGTAACTTGACCTAATAATAATTTTTTCACCGCCTCAATTTAAAATCAGAAACATGGCTGTACAAAACTAATATTACTTTTATAATTGTATTACATAGCATTGTATTTTATGTTTTGGAAAATGGTATCTTTACTACCTCTAAGAGGTAGACCATCTATTTTTGGATGGGGAAAATTAAAAACAACCAGAGATTATAAAGTACAGAAGAATTCATTAACCTTTTCAATTCTGTAGTAATGTTTTGGATTTTGTCACTGCCATCAATAGTACTAGAGCTTGAGAGGTCTTGACTTTTGTCTTACTCCTTCAGATGGAATTGAGAATGACAAGGTGTGCAGTTTAAAAGAACTTGATATCTAAATTTAAAAAAAAAAAGACAGCTATCTTAAGTCAATGGGTTTTATTATTCAAACGGAATTTAAAGCAGACGCAAAAGTTATGTCATTTATAAAAATGCATAGTAGAATCCAGAGACAATGAATATTAGTCAGTGACAGTAGACTGTGAAGGGTGGGGATGTGGCAAAGTACGCAATTAGGGTTCCTTTTTCGCTCAATCACAGATCGCATATGTGACAGCGGGCAAATGAATTTAGATGTTGTGAAAAGTCACGAACAAATTATTTTTATGGGAGACAGTATTTTAATCACACCAACTTGATAAAATTCTGAAAAACATTTTCTGACAAATGTTTGTTTCATCAGTCTCTCCAGAATATTATCCTATTACTAAGCAAGCGTATTCTAAGTTTCATACGGAAGTTTAGGATTGGGCATTTGGGATGATGAACCGAGCAGTAAATTGAAAGATGAGAGAGGAGACTAAGTTAATCTATCGGAACTTGATCTGACTCCTCAGAAGTTAATGAGATGCTTCATAATTATATGAACTTTAATGGAAACTGAATTTGGCTTTAAAATAGGGATAATTTGTTTATTAGGAAACTGTCTGGAAGACCAGAACACAAGAGTAAGTCTTGCTTTCCAATTTTCATGTGCCTTTGGAAATGCTACTTACAGTTTCCTGTAGCTGCCAAACCATCCCATCTCCTAGGGAAAGCCCTCCAAGTGCCAGAATCTCCTGTTTCTCCTGTGTAACACCTGTATTTCACTTCTGTGCCTCAAGGGGGGGTGGGGGGGAAGAAAAAACAAATTTTAAAATACCTTCTTTTTCTTTCAGAGAATAACAAGAAGTGGATGAATTTTTTTGTTGGTGTTTGTCAACCAGTCCAGATTTTTGCTTCGCTCAACAAACTGCCTTGTCAATTAATATGAGCAGCTATAATCACAAAACAAAATAAAACAAGTCTTTTATCCTCATGCTGATTATTTAATCTGAGATCCAGAGATTAACAATGTAAGGTCACTAATTTTTGACAGTTTACTCTTCAGCTGCTATTGTCCGTTGTTAATGTGCGTTGGATGCTATCAGTAATGGTTGTTCTCCTGATTTGTGGATAGCAAAACAACACCTATATAAAATTGGATTGTGAATAGCAGGAATTTGTTCTTAGCAGCGTTAACATTCATATTTTATAAGGTGCACAACACTTTTTTTGGCACATTAAGAATAATACCATGTGCCAAAAAAAGTATAGCTGGTGTTAACTTGAATGTGAGGTAAATAACTTTCTCACTTTAGATGTATCCTGTTCTGCATCCTGATGATTGTTGGTTTGGAAACTTAAATGACAAGCAATACTTTTTTTTTTTAACTTTTTTTTTTTTCTTCTTTTTGTTATTACAATACTACTGCCTCCGTTTGGGAAGGAGTTGGAGGTGGGGGAAGAGTATTTATTGCCTTCCCTTATTTGTGCCATAATGTTTCTGTTTTTATGAATCAATTCACAATTGTATTTTGTGGAGGTGGTGGTACTCAACAGGAAAGCTACTTAACTGGAAGCGAAGAAGGAAGTTAGTCATATTAGTGAAGACCAGAAGACAAAAGTGTTTATGTATCATTGTGTATTTTGGGGAGGAGAAGAGGGGGGGAAGGCAACTTTGTTTCCACTCCTGTTCTTTGTATTAAAATGAACAAATTGCTCTTGGCAATTTTTTTTCCTAAATCAATTTCTTTGATATATACATGCGTGCACGCGCTAGTTTCTGTGGGCTTCTAAATGGTTTTCAGGTGAAAGGGTAACTTGGATAAAATGATAACAGTGAAAGAAAGAATGAAAACAGGAAACAGATGTCTGGTGACGTCGAGGGGTTGGATAGCACTTATTCAGCGAGCGACGTCTTAGTCACAAGGCAGCTGTATCCTGGCTCTGATACTATAACGCTACAAATACCTTGGAGCCAAAACAGCCACGTTCCACAAAATCCGGTCATTCTACTTTAAAAAGGTGATCTTTTATCATCTTATAATTGGAGAGGGCGAAAAGGGCTGCATGTTGCTTTATTGAAAACATGTAATGCTTGTCTTTTCTTCTCTCTTCTGTTTACAGTAGCTAGTATTTTATAAGGGTTGTCCTGATTTTTATTTACTAGTGAAAAAAGTGACAAGGCTATAGAGGATTTCCTGTTCATTTTATCTCGTCAGGAACACAAGTCTCCTGGCAATGGAATACAGAATTATCAAAAGCACAAGTAAGTTATTGACAAGGTTTCTAATAAATCCGCAATAAACAGCCTCCTACTGGACTGTTGTTTATATGAGGGTCAGGCTCGCTGATGCAAGACACTGAGCCAGCACTGGCATCTGAGGCCGTTCTCCTTACTTAGGAATATGCACCATGTTTTCATGTTCATAAGGTAAATGATTGCCTTGGATATCCTGTTTTGATAGGGGTTGTTCATATGCAACAATGTCTTGCACAGCAAGAAGCACCCAATCTGCTGTAACCGGAAAAGCACTATCAAGTAGCTGAGGAAAAGAAACGTCATTTGTGCCATAAAAGACTGAAAGCCATGTCAGTTTTTATCAACAACATCATACTTTTTTGATGAAACTGATTACATGTGTGAGACTGAAATAAAAATAAAGCCTCCCGAACGAGTACATACTTTGTTATATCGTACCTTGATAATTAGAAATCACCTGTTTCTTATGGTGGTTTCTACCACCAGCAGGCAGTCAATACTGTACGTACAGGTGGCTGACTGCAGACTTGAAATGAAGCAAGTTAAAGTAAATGCCTTTTTCCTTTTATTTGTAAGCACAACAAATGCACACTGGCTTTTCATTCCTTATACTTCATAGTATAGTGTTCGTGTTTAGCAATCAATAGGTGACTGTACTGTTCACCGATTTCCAAAAAGGAATAAATGAATAAATCAGTGGCCCTGACCTGAATCTTCGCTGGCAGTGTGCCAACATTGTTTTGACATACGAGCATAATTGATGTTAGTGCTCCAGGAAGTCATATAAAAGTGATCAATTATGAAGATAGCTTCCCATTGCTATTTTATTATTTTCTATTTTATTGCTGAAGTTTAAAATGCTAATGCAAAGCTAATTTTGCACAGTTGAATGCTCACAACTTCTGTAAAAATTTGTCTCTGATTTGAAATTGTTGCACAAGTTTTGTATTTTAAATACTTAAGTGTTAATATTTACATATATCTAAAATAAGAAAGATGCAGTGTCTGTCCCAAATGGCCAGTTTAATATTCTCTATGCAGCTTTATTTCTTAAAATTTCTTCATTGATGATCAGATAGGAATAGTTTTACATAACTCACACTCTGTACTTCAGTTTATTGTGTTACGGTTTAGTCTATGAAAAGGTGTAGTTAGAAGTCCTGGTGTGACAGAATTCTTACCCGTTGGAGAAACATTATGAACTTTTAAAGCTCCTTCATCTCCTAGCCTGGGTGGCCCATCTTGGCTTTTATAGCAGAAATATAGGGTGTTGTCTGAAGAATTATTGGTTTCTCAGTGGAAGTAAACTATCCTCAGATCTCTTCTGTCTCCTTTGGTTAATATTCCCTCTGTTGCATTTGCATCTGCATCTTCCCAAGGTCTCTTCTCACTTCTTCTGTTGTAGTGGTGGGAACTACAGGTCTCAATCATTCTCACAGTGTCATCCTGTCCGGCCCACTCTGGGTTTGAAAATCTGGTTGTTTTATGTGCCTCTGGAGCAGGAAAAGTGTTGATCATTCCTGCATCTGTTTATACGAGGGGGTTTTTCGTGGCTTGAGTTTCCTGGACTGGTGTTGCTTTTGTTGTTAAAAATGTCAACAGCAATGTTGTTTACTTCTTAACCTTGTAGATTTCAAGGCACACACCGACCGAGTTGGAGGGGCCTTTGAGCAATAGATTCGGAGTTTATTCAGAGTCAAGGAACACTCCTAGAAGGGTGTCTGTGCGCTTAACTCAAAATTACATGCACTAGGTACAAGTCTTAATGGATAGGCAACTTTGTGTTCAATGCATCAGTGCCCAAATCGGTCTCTACTTGCAGTTCTGGAAACCTAGTCTTTGTAAGGTTCCTTGTGGTTTCATGACAGGATCGTCCTGCCTGCTCTCTAATCTATGAATAAGGGCAAGTTAGCCTGAAAGTCTACCATTTCTTGATAATGATGATTTTCCTTGGGCAGCTAGAGGTTTGCATACATAGAGCAGTCTATGAAAAATAATGTGTAAATTTACAATAAACTAGTTCTCTGTGGATTTTTTTGTGACGCTAGTGTAGTTTGCCTTGCTCGCAGTGTGGAGTACCTTAAATTAAGAAAATAAATTCACTCTTAATATCAGACCCAGGAGATGCTTTCTTTACTTTGTTGAATGTACTTGTGGTTCAGAGCTTCAAAACTTGGAACCTAAGTTCCCTATAAATTTAGTATAGTGAGATATTGTCTTAATTTCAAAATTAATGCAAGTCTAAATTTACATTGCTCATATGCAGACAGTTGTTTAAGCTTATTTCACAGTCAGTAGAAATGTGATTGATGCAGTCAGCAGAGCCTGGAGAATCACTGCGTTCAGCCTGAGGCAGATGTCTGAGCAACTAAATTGCGCTCTAGGCTCCACTGACTGCAACAGGAGTTTTAACATACAGTGCACCTGTATACACCTGGAATGTAAGTAACTGGAACTGAATCCCGATCTGAATTTTCAGTGACCCAAGATGCTTCAAGTTAACGGTGGGAAGATCTCCTTGTGGATCACAAGCCACCAGTGTGGATTGCCGAGCTCAGCATTGGGAACTTCTGAAGTTTGATGTACTAGGTTGTGTTTGTCTTTGAAAATAAGTGTGCTAATTTAATAAAAAACAAGTCAGAGGACATCTTGGTGCCACAAGAGGTGAAATGCTGGAAAATAGATCATCTGTGTTATTTTACAGCTGTTGGAGAGCACAGCTTTTCCAGGATACAGAAATTGGTGGCATCCTCACCTAGAAGCCTCTGACTCTTTCAAGGCGATGATTCCCAGTTCACAGCTCTGCACTGGTATTGCCATTTAAAATTTGTCCACCTTCTTTGGCCCTCGTGTAATATGTTGCTGATGTTTGTGCTAACTCTAATGTATGCATTTCCTCTGTAGGCAAAGCATGGAAATTAAAGTTGCCTAAACTTGCAAATGAGAAAAAACAGGAGAGGAGGATAGTGTCCCTCTGAGGTGTCTCCTTCAGCAAGTGGTGCTCGTAATGGTCAGAGAAGGTGACTGAGATACTTAAATTGAGAAACTAAAATGTTGTCTTGCTGCTCTCTGGGAACATGCAGTCCAGTGTGTCTTAGGGTCCCCCCGACAACTGCTGTGATGAATTGTGGTGTGTGTATAAAAGACAGATTTAGGACTGATCCTTCTACAGATTTTGACTTGCCATTTCTCCTGTTTTCAGTGATTTCTGGGTCCCTGAAACTTTATAGAGGCATTTGTTTTTTTAGTGCACAGGCAATCATTTATCCCTTCTTTTTTGGTTTGTTTTTTGTTTTATTGGCAGGGCAATCGCACTAATCACCACAGCAGGCAGTCTGGGTATGGGCCATGTACTAGGCTTGAGACTGTTCCAGTCAAAATATTATTCTACTGGTTTTATGTTGGGCTTGGCTGGCTTGATGTTGCTGCCGCCCTGACTTCTAGGACTAGTGAAATGTCTGGGCTAACTGTGACTTTGTTATTGGGATCTGTTTTAATTGTTGTTATTGGAAGGCTCCAGCCCTTCCAGGTTCATTATTAAAGACAGGTGTTTGCTGTGGAATGAGCGTGAAATGAATTACCATAGTGAGAATGTGAGCCTGTCGCAAAATTCTACCTGGGTCATTTTTTCTGCGCTTATTTGTATGTATCTGAGGGAATTGAAGCACTGGGATGCTGTGATTTTGTCTGTATTGTGGAAAAGCTTATCTGTCCATTAAGAGAACCTCAGAAGAAAATGGAGGGTAAAAAGCTGTCAAGTCATTTTTGCTGCATCTTGTGAAAAATGCATGTTTTCCCAGTTCGAACTGTTGCTCTCAGCGGAGCTGGATGACTTTGCTTGCAGCATATTAGGAAACTGCAATGGCAGCAGGCCACTGTGGGCAATGACGTGCAGCTGTGGTACTGTAGGTGGCACTAGCGAAAGAAAAGAAAATCTGCGCAGACTTGGGAAAGTAAGAATCAAGGTATGAGTCTCCATCTGAAGAGATTCCAAAATCAGAAACATACGAGTATTCTGCAAACACCACTGAAACTCCGCTGCATGTTTAATTACTCTTTGTTTTTGCTGACTGTGCTGCTATGAACTGTAAGTATTCAAGAAGTCGTTTAAAGAACACATTTTAGGTTTTCTTTGTTGTCCTTAGAGTTTTCAGCCCTGCAGGGATCTTGTTTCCAAGCATTGTTCCTGTATCCAGCGAGGCTAGAAGCAAATTTAAGAAGTGGGAGCCAACGTTTTCATGTGATGGCATTATTCCAGGAACTGGTGCTGTAGGATAAACAGTAAATATTGTGAGGCTTGCAAAACAGTTACTGATTCATCGCTTATACCCTGCTGATTTATTCATTGTTTGAGAGTGTAACTCCTCTGCTGTCTCTGCAGTTGACCTCCAGTCACGTCTCCTCGGCATGAAAGAAACGTGCTGTTGTTTCCAGCATCCAGACCTGAGGGTGACAGATATTATATTACCAGGTACATAAGCATCCCACACGAACAACGTAATCCTCTGCTCCTTCCCCCAAATAATAAGACTGCTACAGTCATTGGTAGTGCTGAGAGTTGCATCTGCTCACTGGGATAGGGAGACGGTCCAGTGTCCTTCTGGCACAGGCAAGGCTGACACCTAGTGACCAGACACATTTATTCCTATGGGAATTCACTGAAGTCTGGTTCACTGGCTATTCAATCTTTTCTAAGTCTGGAAGGTTTAAACTTCAAAATGAGTAGTTCATTTATTTCATCACCACTTTTGGCCTTTCTTTTCAGTGTTTCTAGCCTACTCTTCTAAAGATGAACTTAAGGTAGCTTGAAATCTTGTCCAAGCTTAATATTGGAGCCATAAAGCTATTGCATATAGTCTCCTGGGAACTGTGCATTGCAGCTGCTGTGAGCAAACTGTGAGATGGCTGATGGCAATCAGTGGTAAGTTCAGAATATGGTCTTTTTGTGGTTTTTCCTTAATAAAATCATGGCTGACCTCGCTGTTTGCATTCTCTTTGCTCATCTTATTTTAAAGAATCCAAAATCAAACATAATGGGTTGTTCTCTGAGTTGCAGAGTTTTCTGTCTACTGATGTCTGCTGACCAGGGGTAGCATCTTAAACTGATGCTGCCACCTGCTCCATTATCATTGCAGATCCTGCTGGAAAGACTTTGAGTTCTGTGCCTTAGCGAACTGCCTATTAAAGAGGAAGAGTAAAACCTAGGTAAAAGACTCTTCCAGAATGCTTCTGATTTTTCATTGGTTATCTAGATCTAACATTTCAAGAGTATAACATACAGCTGAGAATTGTGTGTGACCTTTACTAAAAGGAGTAGCCATGTAAATTTGGGGAAACAGCCCCTCAATGTGAACCAAAGCAGTCTTCTCCTTGTAAGAATAATCATTGACTCCAAAAGCAGACTGCAGAGGTTCTCAGTGGTTCCCCATGTTAATGGGTTTCACATGCAACCCTAGACTGAAGCCCTAAAGGAGCCTTCTTGGAGCAGTCCTTGGGACTGGAGCAATTTTTTTGTCTTTTAAATGTCTTTTGTAATTTTAAATGTTTCTTGAAATATTGGAAATAAACATTTTGGTTGATTCAGCATGACTCTCTGCTACTAGCACTGTGTTTGGCTACACAAAGAGTCAGAGCTCAGTGTTTTTTTGTGGCTGAAAGGAAACTTTGATTCTTCCTGAATGAAATAACTAGGAACTTGCACAAGCCCTGTGTTGTTGAACGGAAAAGGCAGGCTTTTTTTCCTTCAGATAATCTTTTATATCTGGCTCAGAACTTTACATATGGCTCAGGTTCTGTATCTGTGGCATGTTTCTAATTAGACCATGAAAAGATAAAGGTTCTGTATTTCAAAATCCACTGATTTTTCATCTGCTAACTGTCTCTGATAGGTTGTGCCTCTGGAGAGTCGGCTAACAAATTCACGAGGCAAAAATCTCTGTCAAAGGCAGCAGATACCAGTCTGAGCAATACGAGCCTCCAAATAGCCATCATCATTCTGTAAGTCTGGGATTCAGGTGCTCTGACATTCATTGTGTACACAAGACTTTTTTTTTTTTTTTTTCTTCTTTTATGCAGAGTAGTCCACGTCATCGTGGCCTATTTTTTTTCCATCATCACACCTTTCACAGTTTTGTTCCAGGGCTGCAAGGGCACCACCAAGCCTGACCATCCCTTGCCTGACCCACTGGCCAGTGTCCTATTCCTATCCCGATGGTGCTGCCCGATGCCCGGGGCTGGGGCTGCCCTGCTGCCCCCCAGCTGCCCCGCTCCGGGCTGGGGCGGTGGGATAGGACGGGACAGGCTGCAGCCCCTGCCCTGCAGCACCCCACGGTGCCGTTACACCATGAATGAGAACAGCAAAACTGCCCAAACACACACATACAGTGCAGTTCTTTTCCCTCTCTGAAAAACTGACGGTGCGATTTGGTGAGTGTCTCAAAACTGTCGCCTGGTAACATTTGCCTGAAGGGAGAACTGCATTTTCTCGCTCCTGTGTGCAGTCATCCTTGGTGTCTCTACAGAATGAGCTCACAAACAAGGTTAAAGGGTAGTTCATTTGCGTAGTCAATCTGAATAATTATTTTTAAAATTCACAAAGAATTACTTTTAAACTTAATTTCCTTTACACTGAAAAGCTGTTGATCAGTTATGAACAAGAGTTACAGAACAGGTAGACCTGAACTTGACCAGGAATAAATAATAAAGACACTTCAAAATCTTCATTTTGAAAGCTAAATATTGGGGACCCTGAAGGCCTTGAATGTGATCTCTGAGTTTATAAGGAATGCAGTCTGAAATGATTCCCCCTCTTTTTCTTTTCTTTTTTTTTTTTTTTTTTTTTTTTTGAGGTAATGGAGTTTTGTTAACCAGTCAGACTAAGCCAATTGTTTTCATTATTTCAGACCACAAGTGCAGGATTCCTGCCTTTGTTCAAAGCAGTGTTGTGGGGAAAAATAAAGCTCTCCAGTATCAAAGGAACTTCTTGTGCCTACAGGGAATAAAGCAGAGCATCTATTGTGGCTTCGTCTCCGTGGACAGTGGACAGGTAGACATCACTTCTGGAAAACCTACTCGGAGCCTCAGGCAACCTGTGTAGTCTTTGTCAGTCCTGTGCTGCTCTGCTTGCACTGGTAGCAGTAGTACCCAAGTAGCAGGTGCCCTAGGGCAGAGCTAGGTCCATATATATGCTCCAAAATAACGCATGGTATGGAGCTCCAGCAGTGCAGATACGGGAACAGATGCAGGCAGAGCCTGCTTTGCAGCTGCTGGGTTGGCATCTGGAGGGGTGGCCTGCCCCTGGATTAGCAACGGGTTTTGGAGGAGTTTTTTCTCCTTTGACAGAGCTCACCTGCAAGGCCCCTGCTATCAGCTGCCACCTGCTAATCCGGGAAGAATCATATTTCCTTTCTTCAAATGACAAACTCAGCCAGGACGGTCACTGGCCTAGCTCTGCCTGCTCATGCAACCAACTACCATCGTACCAAAGAAGAGACTGATCTTTCAGACTCAAGTGCCTTCGTCAGAACTTTGCATGAGGTATTGTAGGAACCAACAAGTAAGGAATGCAGCTCTGCGGCTTTTCTTCTGGTTTTATTGTATCCAAAATCGCAAGAGCTTTAGTGATATTTCTGACTATCCAAGGAGTCAGGCCACTTATACATATACTTCCTTTTTATATTACAAGCTTTTCTACCAATTCATTTGGATTTTACCTGTATTTTATTCATAATGCAACTAGATTCATCAGACACTTGTAAATACGTAGTATAAAGGCATTTCCTAATTTCCGTCACAGTTAAAGTTAAATGAAAGTTAAAGCTAAAGGTACATGTTTGATCGTAGTTGTTCTTCTCATGACTCAAGATGTGTCCCCATCACACATTCACTTGAATTTTACACAGCTGTGTTCTAAAAATACCAGCTGATGAAACCTTAGACAGAAGATTTTACACTGTTGAGACTTTGTTTGTTGTTTTGGTTTTTTTTTTTTACAGAAAATCACCAGGAAATGCCTAATTCTACACTGAAACACTATTTTTGTATCTCTATCCACTAATATTCTTTATCAGAAAAAGTCAACTGTTTGTAATCATTTCTGTTTATGGTGTTATTGACTGCTTTTTGAAACAGGAATTTTTGAAAATTCCTAATTCCACTTTCCTACAAAAGCTTGTCAACTAGTCCAAATAAAGACATTGTGGTGAAGTGTAGACTGGTGCAGTAAGCTATAGAGTTCAGTGTCATTTAAATAATGGTGGAACTTTTGTGCTCACTGAGGAATGACTAAATTTCTTTTTGTATGTTTGAGTGATCTGTTCAAATGATTAACATGAACAGAAAACGCTTACTAAAAGAAAGAGGTCAAAGGGAGAATATAAAGGTCTCATATGAATGAAAAAGTTACTATGGCCTGGAAGAAACTTTAAAGGCTGTTTATTTTTCCTGAAATTCAAATGTTTTCTCTCTCTCTATTCACCCATTTCAACCTCTTCTGTGCTGTCCTTCCGAGGATGCTAAAGCCTCTGACCACATGAAAGACATGTCTGAGGGTCCCACAGGATGCAGGTCATCCTGACACATGGCACATAAACCCCTCTGTACTAATTTGTTTTGACCAATTACATTACGTATCTTCTTTGGGTTTTTTCACATCCAATCTGAAAACAAATCTACACCAGTGTCCCTTATTTACTATGAAAATACTGTCGTTTGTTACCCCTTGACTGATAATCAAAATCCAATCAGCAAGCTACTCCCTGGCTATTAATTTGTTTTGGTAAAAAGCATAGTGCACATAAACCACTGATTTTGTCAAGCTGCAGCCTGGTGGCCAAAAGTACGCCATCCCTGTATATAACCTTTACAGAGTTTTCAAGTAAAACTTTGACCTGGGTGCATGATAGTCTATAGTACTTCTGGAAGGCTCATGGGAGTAGTCCATTGGTCACAAAGTTTGGGAGGCACAGAGCGAGCAAGAGCTGGTGATGCCGGCATAGCCACTTCTTCCGTAGGTAGCAGAGCTCTCAGCTGCACACCCACCCAGAAAGGAAAGGAATGGGAATATGCTTTGGTAGCTAACACTAATGCCAGCTGACATTCCTAGAATGTGATGGCTTCTTATCATAACCTCATACAGTCAGAAGCTGATTCCCTTAATCAGGTTCAGGAAATGCTACAGTCAAATTTTCTTTAGAGTCTGGTTTCCTAGGAAAAGAAGTGTTGTGCAACAGCACACACTTGCCTGTCTGTGTACCCGTTTGGCTCCTTTGCCATTTCTTTTGAAATCTTTTCAGCAGTTTCAGCCCTGCTTGATGGAGGAGTGGAAGTGTCCAAGAGAGGAATGTCCCACAAGCAGCTGAGGACAAGCAGCTGGACTGAGAGAGGAGGCTCATGTGTCTCCACACTGGGCTTAAGTGTGAATTCTTCTCATTAGACACCAGCAAACGTAGCTCTAAGGCTTCAGCTAGACAAGGCAGGCTTCAGCAGGTCATGAGCCATGGGTGAGGGTGGGTGTCTCCTGCCCCTGGTGCTGTTTGAAAGACGGACAGAAAGGTACTGACTCGAGAGGGAAACAATGAAATTGAATCCACAAAATATCCTGTCAAAAGTAAAATAGACATATTTTTCCCCAAAATGTTTTTCAGTCGCAGAGGTCTTAATGCTGCTTGTACCAGTAATAAGAACAACCCTTTCAGCTGTGGTGTGATTTATACAAAGTGGATAGCCCTCTAAGGTTAGAAAAATTATAACTACAACCTTCTGCTTTCACATCAACAGGTCTAAAACTTTCGAAACTATTCCAAGTGTATTTAATGCAAATTCAGCTCAGTAAGTTGAATTTTTACATGCTGCTTTGTTCCAGCTTTGTCTCCACTTGCTGTCTGCATTTTTTTTCACTTGTCACTCATAATCAAGCAAGACAGATTTTGTTGATCAGTGTCAGAAACATATAGATGTAAAGCAGTACAGAGAATAAAAAGTATTGGAAGCTACTAATAGCCTAGGAGAAGATTTTCGTTAAGATAATTTCCTAATTTTTTGTGAGATGAACATTCCCCGTTTTTCCTAATTTATGCCATGTGTGGCTCGGCGGTGACTTTTATCTGTTACTAAGACAAAAAAAGAATAATGTTTTTTGTAAACTTATTTTGCAGATGTGGGCCATTTTCAAATTGCCTTAAAAAATGTCTCTTTCTCCTTTTGCTACTAATTTTTTTTGGGAGGGGAACCAGCTCCTTTTCTGCCCTGGCAGGAGCTGGGAGAATGCACCTGCCTACGTGACTCAGCGGGAAACGAGGAGGTAACTCAGCTACACACGGCGCCAGCAGAGCCGATGTGTGTTTCGCTGCTCAAGAAGGAGGCTGGCTGGCACTTCCCGGCGTCTCCCAAGGGGATTTAGCCACCAAAATATGCTTATTGCTAAAACAACAGCACTGATGAGGTGGGGCAGCCGGCTGCCCTGTGAGGGCCAGGGGCAGAGTGGGCTGTCTCCTGCATCTGCAAAGGCGTGGGTGGTGAGCAGCCAGGGTGAAGAGGGGGTCTCCAGCCTTGGGACATGTTTTTCAGCCCTGTGGGGTTTGTGCCATTGGTGAATAAGGCAGTTGATACGAGTATCTCTTTCTGACACTGCTCAACAAAATCCATCTCTCTTGTTCAGGAGTGGCAAGTGAAAAAAAAATGCAGAGTGTGAGTGGAGAGAGGTACAAAGCTGGAACAAAAGTGGTGTGCAAAAATTCAACTTATGGAACTGAATTTGTTGCAGTGGCAATCCGCAGCACTTTGCGAGTATGGCAGTATTGGTCGCTACCAGCAGGAGTTATACAGAGGGCGGCAGTACACCCGTCACCCTACCACCTGACAAAAAATGAGAATTAAGGCTGAAGTGTGGGGAGGATTTGGGTTTTTTTTTTTTCCCCAATTAACGTAGAAAAACTTGGAAGAACGACAGCAGAGTAGTGGCCGCTGGGGGGAGATCTTACCCTGGCCCGGGGGCGCGTACCGCTCCCGAGCGCCGAGCGAGCAGGTTGGCTCCATTTCTGGGTCAGGTATTGAGATTAAAAGTCTCTAATTTGGGAGGAAATGTCTCAGGGGTGTTCTGAAGCAGGAATACTTCGAAATGTGCTTTGCAGCAAAACAGAGTGCTGTTTAAAACGATGGGAAACGTCACCAGACGTCTTGTTGTAATTAATTGATCATGAAAGCTTTTAACGCTTTCAGTCACGCGTGGAGATTAATGAGGCAAAATCTTTGGGGGGAGGAAAGGAGAGTTTTGAAAGATAATGGTTAGTAAATGGGAAAGCCGTGACTCTATTACCTTTACATTTCCTGGTGTTAAAACCCGCAATCTTTGAGGGTATCGCCAAGTCAGAAATGGTAAGGTGAATATTCTTGTTACACTGAAATAATGAAGAGGTGGTGAACCCTTTAAGATTGTCAGGAAAAGAAGTACTAACAAAACAATAAGCAAAGGCCTCTTGTAAAGATACTTTTTCTTTCTCTTAATAGATTTAAATGGTGATGGAAAGTATTCATTAAGCATAATATGTTTGGGGGTTGGACTAGGTGACCTTTAAAGGTCCCTTCCAACCCAAACCATTCTATGGTTCTATGATTCTATGTTTGGACCAATTTTCAAGGGTTTTAGAATTACATTGTTCTACTTCAGTCTACAAACAGCCCCACTGAGCTGATATGAAGTTACTGTTTAATGGAAGTAAACTGATTCTAGTGCTCTGCTTACAAATTAAAGAACTGAAGGTATGCTGAGATTTAGTCTTCCAGGTGGGAAAGCAGCAGCAAGTAGTCAAATACTGGAATGAGTAGCCTTGGGAAATCAGATACAATACAAATACACAGCATTTTCATTTCTATAAATGAAGTGTTAAGGGAAACCAATTTTGTGATGTGCAGTCCATGTTTGTAACATGGCAAGAGGCACTGTAAGTGTCCTACTGAAAGGGAAGAAGGCATCTATTCTCCTTTTCACCCTAAAATCAAGCAATGTGCCACACTGTGGACCCAAGCACAAAGTGGCCAATTCCAGGATCCTCCGTATCACAAAAAATTAGAGCAGTATGTTTCTGGATTATAGCTGTGTTGCCTCCTGGTTGTCAATAGGCAATGTTAAGCTAAGACATAAAGCAAACTGTCTTGCTTTTACCATTAGTGAGTCATCTAATTCTTCCTCACCTCGCATTCAGGAAAGATGTGAATGTATAGTGAAGTAGGATCTTCAGATTTCCTCGAGCTTGGGAAACTTAGCATAGTATTGCAGCATAAGTGTATTGGAGAAGGACTGTCTTGGTTTTAGCTCTGCTGAGGACAAGGTTTTTTGTTTTGGATTTTGGCTCCATAAACTCTGCTGCTTTCCTGAAGTCCACTACTGTCAGATACCTTGTTAGATGGGAAATATGCTGCTGACTCTGGGAAGTTTTCTGTTTTCTTCCAGAAAGCACAGCAAGGGCTTTAAAACTGGTTGTCCTCCACTCCTCTGGTCACAGCCCTGAGGAAATAAGACACATGTGAGGGAGAAAAACAACTTATGTGAGATCAGACAACATGCAAGACACAATGTTGTCTTTGCCTCATGCCCCAACACAATGTAACATCTCTTGTGACATGTTAGAGACCTCTCACGAAAGAGGTCTTCCACCCACAGCAAAACCTGATTGAGTTTACTAACTTCAAAGACGTTCAGAAGCAAGAGCCATTTTGTTTGTCTTCAGTCTTTCTCCATATGCTCACCAAGTGTAGTAGGTGCAGTGATCAAAAAGATCACATAGTTTATTCTGCTCCTTTTTGATGGAAATAGTCATTTGTCAAAGTCAATGGATTAATTTTCTCCCATGATGTACCCATAGAGCGATGAGCCCAGCTCCAACCTCCTTCCTACACATTCACTGGATGAAAGCTTTTTCCCTAAGTTTATCTTGAATTTTCAGTGGAAGTTTTGTGATTAAATTCTGCTAGTACAAGCAGTGAATCAGTAACAATGGGTTTCCTCTCCAGCATGGCACAAAGAACAGACTCCTTAAACTTTCTGTCATGTGCAAAGGCAAAAATGACCGAAAGGTTTGTTGACTGCTTGCACCTTATAAATTGCATTGAGCTTCAGGAGACAAGAAGACATCTTGGAGCATTCTGGAATAAGGTGAACTAAATTGCTCGGGAAGCCCCTTTGACCTCTGTGCCTCTTAATTGTGAAACTGAAGTGCACAACTAAGGTTGGATGATTTTATTTCTCATGGATGATAGCTCTAATTTACACAACATAGTCATAAGCAATATCAGCTAGAAACTGATGTGATTCAGCACACTCAGAAGATCAGATTCTGCCCAGCTTAAATCTAGCCTTGCATGCTAAAGTCAAAGAGCAAGGCGAGTGTCGACCTTGCAGAGCCTTTTCCATTCCTACTTACCTTAAATATCTGTGGAAGAGACAAAGAGAAAGGTCTCCTGGCATGTAGAAATGTCTAAACCCTCTCTCCAACATGGTAGAACTGGATAGCCATAGGAAATATGATGTACTCTGCCTTTATGTGATGATTGATGTATGAGATTTTTGTGGCAGAGTTCAGTAAATGCAATTTATTGTTTTGGAAGGTAGAAGTGATTCTTGCAGTGTCTGTCATCATCTCATTGAAAAGATCAATCACAATAAAATGCTGAGCAGACTAATAAAGGACTTCTCAAGCTCCCCCACTACCTGATGAATTTTTTATAATTTTGAGGTAAAACTATGGATCAGCACATGAGACATGGCCGAGGTTCAAAGAGGAGTTCCCAGATACCAGTGAACCTGGTCCATGAACGAAGCCGAGCTCTTACTGTTCAATTGCTCTGTTCAAGTGCAGACAAGAAAATAAAATCCTGTTCATTTCAGAGCTGTCCTCGGTGTTTCCACAGTTTTTGTGACATTGCACAATGGATGGAGACTCAGAACAAAAGCACAAGGGCAGGTTCAGCTAATTCTGAATTTAAACCTTCCTCTATGCAGAGTCTCTTATAATATAAAGAAAATCCTGCTGAGGCAATCTTCTACTTATTTATTTCAGGATCACATGAACTGGCAGAGAATGTCCTAAGCTTTGTTCCTAGCTCCCAGTTTGACAAGCTGTCCAGAGTCAGAATAACCCTGGCCTCATACTTCTTCCTAGAGTCTCCTGCTGAGTGTAAAATATGGCTGTCTTGCAGTTTGAATAAGGCTTTTAATGTGCCATGGGATGTCACGGTCCACAGAAATGGAATACAGTGTTCTGCTTACTGAGAAACAGAAAAAAAGCTAACCAAACTGGTTTCTTCCTCCTGAGTACATAGTGACTGACTGGAAATTCAGTCACTGAGACTAAAAATATCAGCCCTGATCCCCAAAAAAATGAAGGACTTGACAGATGGATTTAGTCTTCCCTCAGCACAAACATCTATTTGCCACTAAAAGTTTGGTGAGTACACTGAGGCCAAATATTGTGGTCTCATCCCCCAGTGCATCATTAACAGACTGTGGGGTAAGGCGGATGTTATTTCTTTGAATTAAGCCCTCCAAGAGGGAATGGTCAGAACTCTCATAGAAATGGTGTTGTTTTAAAGGTTGTACATGGCTGGGGGTAAAAGAAAAGTTTATCTGAGAATATAAGGAGGAACAATGCTTAAAAGCAGGGCTTTGTTCCCCCCCACTGCTATGCTTAAAGGAGCTGGAGTGCTGCCCCCCTGGTCCTCACACCTATGCATATGGGCACAGACTGCTCTGACCAGGCTAATTAGTCATTTCTGTGGTGGTGCAACCGTCAATGAATATAGGAGCACTTCAAGAACAGTAAACAAGGAACGAAGCATCAGACATCTCCAGTGCTGCAGAGTATTCCTACAGGTTTCTTACTGCCTTTTTCTCCTTTCTTCTTCCTGATGAGGTGCTGTTAGTTGCAGAGCAAGGCGATATGTGAGACAGATCTGTTCTGTCCAGCCCTGACGAAGACTCACATGTGGAAATGGCCACTAGCTGATGATGAGATTTCAGAAGCACAATAAATCAGTACTGCTTTGGGTCAAATTTTGTCCAGTGGACAGGAAACCTGCTCAGAAAACGCATGGTGAAGGCCAAGGCTGCAGGCTTTGTGCATAAGCGCTGGAGTATGTGGAGGAGTTGGTAAGACAGTTTAAAGATCCCTTCTGGAAACCTTTGCTCTCTCTCACTGCCTCTACCAGGGAAGACCCTGGCACAGCCCTGATTCTAAGGATAATATTACTTCTCATCATTGTTTTACTTCCAAGCCAACACTGAGCTGTATTTTCTTCCAAGCTGTACAGCATGCTTTTTTACTGTGTTGGACTCAACCAAGGCTAGTCCCCATTTTAATAAATGTATTTTCCACAGGAAATTAATGTATTGTTTCCCCAAAGCTATTTCAGTCTGTAAACTTCACTGCAGTCTGCCCAGTTGCACGTTATTTCAGGCAGCCAAACAAATCTAGTGCCCCCAATAGTCCTCTTAGTAGTTTTAGCCAAGGGAGTTGTGTCAGGCTCATATTTAATATTTGGATCCTCCAAATGGCAGTCCCCTGCAAGAGATCTGGTGGCTGAATATCCCTGTGGTTTTTCCCAAGGAAACCTCCTTACAGAGAGAGTATGGTGTTTTCCTAATTCTTGTATTAGTTCTCTGACTGTATGTGTATCATGGTGGCTATAGATACTAGGATATTTGGTATATATGCACTGCACATGTAGCATGGTACCTATAGATACCAGTATACTCTGTCTTTGACTGTAGATTTGTATATTTTTAAAAGTCTTTTTGGTCAAAATCGTTGGGTTTTTTAATTAGCATAGGTAGTTTGAATTCTTCCTTTTCTCAGGAGTCATTAATAAAATGGCAGCAGGCTTGCAGCTTCACTTTTAAGGTGACAAATGCTTGCAAATGACAACGATCCCTTCCCTGAACCATTCTCTGTCAAGATGACAAGTAGCTGGTGGCTGTCAGGTCTGTGTAGGAAATCTCCACAGCAGCGCTGAGAATGTTTATTGTAGGGAGAGAACTTTTGCCCTGTGAAGTCACCTCCTACTAGTCACCAGTAGGTTTCTGATATTCTATCACAGGAAATTCCTGGTGGACCACAAAAGCAATCCCCTGAGTCCAGCTGCTGGGGGGGAGAAGCGGTGCAGCGCACCGCCGGGTTGAGCCTCAGCCTCCAGTGTGGGGCAGAGCACCTGTGCCCTGCAAAATGCAAACTCTGTGCTCCTCAAACAATGATAAAATGAACTATACAGGGGGGCAAAGGTCAAGCGAACCATTATTGTGCTGCATTTTATGCAAACAAAAAAAATGTATTAGAGGATGTGCTTTGTATTGTAACAAGGTACTGTAAGATTATATTTAGGCTTCATGTCTTTGAAGCCCTTGGTAACACAACTGTATAATCACAGCTCTTGATGTTAATGAGGAAGTTATATTATAAGGTACTCCATCTAACTGGGAACAGTGTAGGAAGAATTAATAACCTTTAGGAGAGCATATAAAACCAGCTATCAAGACCTCCAAAGCTAGCTGTAACAGGTGAATATATACACATTTCTGCAAAGGAGAAAGAAAGATAGCAATTCGCAATTACTTTTCTCACCTTTGAATGCAAAAGCCTTGCTTGTCAGATGCCAGTTCTTTTTCTTGTACACCTCGGAGGGCACAGCCCTTATTAGCGCTCCATTTTCCTCTGCTTTTCTGCCAGAGTTTCAGATATTCAGTCACAGTCGCCATCTCAGTAAGCAAGCAAGACTGAATGAACCTGTGTCTGCGTGAGTTAGTGCACAACAGGGAAACAGCTTTGGAAAGATGAGCACCATGTATGTGGTTAGATGCTATAGGGTTGCGTGTCCTTTAACTAAAAGGCATCAAACTCTTCCTTTCTTTTAAAGATAGGGATGCTCGGGAAGCAAAATACTGACCCCTGCTAAAAATATATTACGTGCTTCCAGGGAACTGCTATTAGCTCCTTACCAATGGCTGATTTCATCTGTCTGCAACCTCAGGATGTGTAAGTCTTGAGAAAAGGGTACTCTCTGGGGCTTGTAGGATTTTGATGCCTCACTCCATGTTTGCCGCTCCTCAAGTGCTCCTCCGTTCATTGACTTTTCCATCACCATGCCATCACTGACTAGCCTTGTCACAGAGCAATCTATGCCAGTGTGTGTAGGCACGAGCAGCAAGGAGCCAGCAATTTAGACGTCAGCTCCTTTAACCAGAGCAGTGCAGCAGAACAAAAGTACACTTTAAGAGGTTGTGTGTTTTGAGGCTTTGGTGGTGGTGGGTTTTTTTGAGTTAATGAGTGTGGCAAACTCCTCCTTTTTTTGCAAAGAATATTTTGGGGAGGAGAAAACTAGTTGTGGCTGATCATAAGCACTGTGGTAGCCTGCAGCAGCTGCACCAAGTTCTTGCAATCCCAGAGCACATAGTCTCTAGACCTAGGAGGAAGGTATTATGAAGATGTTCTCCAAAGGTGCCCATGTGACTTAGAAGCATATGCACCATTTTTTAAAAGTGACTTACTGAGAAGTGATAGGCTGGGTAGGGCCTGTAGAGAAGTCAGATGGGCATTTCTGAAAACTGTACCCCTCAATTTAAAAGAAAGGAAAACGTGAGGCAATCGCAGCTGATTCAGCATCCGGCAGCCTCAGCCAAGTCATATTTTACCTCTTCCCTTCCCTCCCCGCACAAAACTTCCAGGAAAACCTGCAAAGAAAAGGCATATGTGGGTAGGAGGAGACCTGCTTTTAATTTCTGTACCTCCTATTCAACACAATGCCACACAATGCACAGGATGCGAATATCCCAAGGCACCTTATACAATGCAAGTAACAAAAGCACACACACATGCACAAGAAAGGGGGGAGCAGCAAGCATGACAGGGTTATAAAACAAAATGCAGGTAAAGCTGTCTGTAAAATGCTTGTGTAAAGGGTACTCATGAAAAAAAAGTCATCTTTAGAAAGGAGAAAGGGCGGGGCTGAAGAAATATTCAGGTGTTCACGAAAATTTGATTTCCATTTCAGAGCAGGATTTACCTGGTTTTCTCTGCCATGTTGAAGGTAGTGGGCAGATCTTCATTATCAACAGAGGAGGAGTCTGGTGGAACGTGTCCTCAGTGCAACATCCACTGATGCTCCTATGATACTACCTATACAGCAACGTGGAGCCAGCACTGAGTCATATAATGGCTGTAATGATAGCAAGTGGCAATCATTGTGGTGGAAGCATATCATGGCTATTCCTTGTTTCCCCTTCTTTTGGCTGCGGAGAGCGGAGTGTGTGTAGGAGCTGCTCACTCCTGCAGACCACCACCTCATCCGATTAAAAGAGATCAGTCAGGGGATAAGACCAAAACCACTATTCTGATGAAGCGATTCAAAGTATTTGGAGAAACACACAACATTAAAACTACTGTCAGCCCTAAATGAGTGCATCAGAGCCTGACCAAAGAAACCTAAATTTTCTTCAACCCTCTTGCTGATGCATTGCTCTACTTTTCCATTAGAGAGTGTTGTGGGTGAAGCACCTGGAGCCTTGCATGACCTGCTTCTGCTTGCAGGCTCATGCACAAGTTACTGGTAAATGAGCTCACAAAATCTACGGAAAAACCCATGTAGCCGTGAGAGATTTGCAGCAAGAAGGTATTCTGTGTTTTCAAACAAGAATAAAAGCAAAACACTTTAAATAAAAAATGAGAGACAAGATCTTTCCATACTTTCTTTATTAAAAGGACCACTTTTTTAATGTAGAGGGCTTCATTCATAGATAGGAAACACCAGATGATTTTTAGTCACAACAATGTTAGCTGGAGCTAACAAAATCAAATGTGAACATACAGAGGCAGAAAGGAGAAACTGCAGGAATTTTAAGCAGGTTGTAGCCATGAATCACTTCTCCCTATGGAATGTGGTCACTGGAGTAATTTAGTCCACATTACTTCTGTGTTCAAGAAAAAATGAAGTCAGCATTTTTTTATTCCATTTGCATGTTGATGGACAGTTGCTATCAGTATAGTGTAATTATAGCAGGCAAATAGGATCGTTTTCAAATTAGCTGCCTAATTCTGAATCAAAAAAAAAAAAAATCAGTACAAAGTTCTCCCTTAATAGAGGTTTGGTTACCACATCAAGTCCATGCTTGATGTAATGTTACTGGTAAATTCACTAGGAAGGAGGAAGAAGAACAACAAAAATACCAGAGAAACCTTTTTTTTTCATTATACAGTGAGGCAAGGCAGAGATTTTGTGTAATGGCTCTTGAAATCGTGACCAGTGGAACCAGATGACCCAGACCCACCAGCAGTCATGGTGTGGCACCTGCACCTTTGGGGGGGTGAGGGGGCTGCAGAGCTGCAATTGCTGTGCTACTTAAAGCTACATGAAAGTTTTCTGTAAAGGTCATGTGCTTCCTGTATAATAGTGTGTATCACTACCGCTTACATTGCACTCTGGATTTTGATTTTGTTTTTCCAAAAAAAAAAAAAAGGGGAACAAAGAAAGGGTTATCTTAGCTGTGTGTAGTGGTATCTTTTACAATAAGAAGATATTTAGGGTTTTTGGAAGGTATGTATAAAAATGATTTTGTACTATCTTTGTACGTTATTTAAATAATTAGTTTATCTTCTGTGTGTGTTCGTGCAATGTGACCAAAGTTTTGTGTTTTAATGAGAGATTGGATAAATAAAGAGCCCCTCCTTAGCAGCGTCCAGCCCAACTCCCCAGCGAGCTCCTCACCTACTGCTTGTGTCCCGTTCCCACGCAGCTCCACAGAACCTGGCCTTGCCTGGTACCTTGTAATCCTGGCCAGCTCAGGAAAAGGAGTCATTTGTTGCCTGGACATTGGACTGAGTGGTAAAAGTGACAAAAAGTGAATCAGTAAGTCAGTTCCAGTAAGTGATTTCATTTTTCTTGTGTTTAAAAAATTTTGCTTGGCTAAACGCCAGTGATTTGCCTAGAAAGACGCTAAACACAAATGATGCCTGGTCTGTGGAAGTTAGCCTATATCATGCACCAATACCCTTTCAGCATGTTCTAGGATCTATAAACATGCTCTTATAAATCTATCTTTTTATAGTAAAATAGCTCCCAAAGCTTATCCCATGGATAGCCTGCATATAGTTTTCTTGCAGAAGCTAGAGCTCTCATATGTGTGTGAAATGACTTGATTTATTTCCAGTCATCCAGGATCCGAATTCCTGTGTGGACAAGTGGTTAGATGCAGAGTCAATTTTTGGAGGGCCTTGGCTCTTGGATGGGGATTGGATAGACTGAATGAAAAATTATGTTTCCTTATCACTAAACTTCTCTGCACTTCAAAATTATTCCTGTTCTGCACTGATGAAACCAAGACCTTGTGGGGGGACTGGAGTTGTTGGGGTTTGTGTATGTAAAATCAGAAAGACTGAACCACCACAAAGTAGCCCTGAGACATGAGGCCAGGAATTTAAGGAATATTCCAAGAGTCTGGCCTGATCATCAGAGTTTTGGCTGCTCTGTAGAGGAGCTGTGCCTCTCACTCATGGACTACAATACCAGTAAACTACTTCAAGTAAAAATTTACTTTGTTGAGCAATTAATCCTGTTATTTTCCATAGATCTACTTTGGAATGGCAAGATGGCCTTACTCTGCAGAGAGTACAATCTAAATTGGATCTGCTATCCTGTAATTCCAATTCCTGTAATTCCTCCATCAGATTCGGGCGGGGGGGGAGGGAATTAACAAGCTGTGAAAAGCTGAATAAAATATCTAAAGCCCACATAATGAAAAGCTGATACATTTAACTAATCCTGAGAGGAGAAAGGGTTTTCTGTTGGGGTGATATGCATAGGAAGGAGGAAACTTCATGTGAGCAAAGGTACAAAGAGAAGCTTGCTGAGATCTTTGGAGTGTAATAAAGCATAACCCAATAATGGGTGACTACTTCACACCATGAAACAGGTCTGACATCCCAGTGTTTCTCTGGCACACGCAGAGCTCTGATGGTCTCTCTGATTAGATACAGTCTCATAACCCAGATGGACAATAATCACCGATGTTGACAACCTCAGCCTGGTGAGGCAAGGGAAATTGGTCCAAACCCCAAACCCTAATTTTGCAGCTAAGACTTCTCTTTCATTTCAGTTTGCTCCAGAACCACAAATGCAAACATCACAATTTTTGTGGGTTGTTAATACACAGAACCTGAACTGAAGATCAGAGCCATCTCCTTCCCCTCCTCTTTTTGTCTGCACTGGGTTCCATCAGAATCTCACCTAACAGTGACAACAGTGACAACAGCAATATTTGCTTTCAACTACCTCTAATAATGTTTTCAGAGTAGAAATACAACTTTGGCAGCTTTTGATCATATTCAGTTTTGTCTCATGTTTGTATTTCCAACTAATCACCTCAAAAAAAACCCCCAACCTAACCAAAATCCAAACCCTTCTATTTCTACCCCACCACTGCAGCACAGACATGTCAGACAAGGTGACCTGTTCTTCTAAAGCTGCTGGTAAAGGATCATGCAGTCTTGTGCTTAGGAACAATACACAGCGCAACAGAGTTTTGTTCTTGTGCTGGTTGCTACTAGGAGGAATGAGCAGGTGACCATCTACTGACTCCTGCACCTTCCAGGAGTAAATTTTATTTGAATGGCTATGCTGTGAGTGTGAACACCCTTCCCCGGTCTTGAATAATTAATCTTAGGAAGGTGGGATGAGAACACCAAAGTATGTCTCTTAAGTGCAGGTGGTGAGCATGAGCTACTCTGTTTTTAATACAGGTTTTGGCCAGGAAGCTTCATATCCAACAGATATTTTCATATTCATATCATGAGAAAAAAACACAGTGTCTACCTATGAGTGTTTCAACAAGATTTGTACGTTATTGTCTTCGTTATAAAGTGACTCATTGCAGCAGGAATGCCAGCTATGAGGAGAGGAATTCTTTACATCCTACCCAAGGGAGTAAGAGGGAATCTCTGGCACATCCCTGTGCACAGTCCAAACAGGCGAGACAGCTTCCAGCTGTTGGACACGGCACGACTTAAAAGTGAACTATGAAGTGGGGGGGAACGCGGGTGTGTGTTTTGCTTTGACTGTGCTGAGTGCACAAAGGAGAGCTAGTTTTCCTCCTGATTTTTTTTTCCTCCCGCCTTGTGTTTCTTTTGTTTGTTTGTTTTTTAACATCAGGAATTTGGGTTTTGCTTGTCCCTGGAAGACTCTGTGACTAAGCTGAAATAATAATAATACAGGAGTGAAAGATGAGAAATCAAATGGAAAGGATTTGGTGGTGGACATGGTAGTGTCAGGTTAATGGTTGGACTTGATGATCTTAAGGGTCTTTTCCAAACTAAATGATTCTATGATTTCTGCAACTGGGGCAGTGTCAGCATTCCTCAAAATGTACAGCAGATAACCCAGCCTTCTCTGCCATCACTAACATCGCACTGACAGTCAAATGCTAAATTTCTTGGCCATGTACCTGTAGGCTGCTGGGGTGACCAGTTCTGGATACTGACAGCGTTAGATACCCTATGCTGGATCTATGTGGCTTTTTTATTCATGTCTCCTGATGCTGGACAAGAGCGAGGAGCTCTTTGGGTAGCTTTGTAAGGATCTACTGCCACCTTCAAAATTCTTATAGTTGGGTGTACTTGATTCTTCCCTCCCTGCTGCTTGCCCTGCACTAGAAACACTGGATTGCATTTAGGGAAGCCACAGAGACCACTACATGCAGAGTAGCTCTTCTGCATTGAGCCTGCCACTGCAATGATTGACTTTTTCTGTAAGGCACATCACCACTTTGTGGGGTTTAGACATCATCTCCCATTCCTTCTGTATGATCCAGCCCCAGAAGAAGGATGGCCCCAAGCATGATGTCCAGCTGCAGGTCCTCACTAGGGAAACAGAAGCAGGGCATGTTGGCATTTGTAGTGCCCCCACTAACCCCCGGTGTGCTGAGCACAGAGCTGCGTGAGCGGGCCATCACAAGGGCTGTGGGGGCAGTTGGCCGAAGGGGGCAGTGCACTCCCACCCCATAACAGCTGTCCCCCAGCCCAGGTGGACCACAGATGGAGCATGCAGCTGTAGGCACCCAGCCATACGCTATTCTTGTTGTCTCTTTGTGGAGATGCCAGCAGGTATGTCTGTTCATTGGGACCCGGGATGTCTCCATGAGAAGGATGAATGGACATGGGTGGTCTGGGGAGCAGCAGCCACCATCTTCAGATTACCAGGGGGAAGAAAGCCTGGACAGGTAACATTGGAGATGGACCTCTCCCAGCATTTTCCTTCCTGCAGCTGTGGGTGGGTGACTGCCATCAGGTGAGTCATCATGAGTTTCTCCTGCAGGTCAGTGAGCTGCTGCTGCTGGGAGGGATTTAAAAGGTTAGCTGGATAAAAGTGTGTGCGCCAGAGCAGCAGGAGTGAGTGGTCCTGTTGTGGGTGCTGGACACCTTCACACAAAGAACAAATTCCTTGGACAGACAGACCCTGGGGCAGCTGATACTGGTGCATTACAGCCTGGTGTGGACACCAGAGCCTGTAGCACCAAGCAGGGCAGCAGAGCATCAGTGTTGAAGTAGTGATATATATTCAGCTCATATGTGAGTTTTGCAGCCCAGCTCAGTGCATGTGCCACTGGCGATGTCTTCTGACAGATCTCCGTTTGTCTTTTTGGGCCATCACTATTGCTTCACCCCTTGGATTACACACCAAGTGCTCAGGGCAGGGGTGAAACCTTTGCTCTTCGCAGTATTGCCTGGCAAGGTGATGGAAGGTAAGAACAGCAATATGCAAACATAGATTTGGAAGTGACTTCTTTGGCCTTCATTTCAGGCCCCTGATCTCCCAGGTATTCATGTTGTAAAACCTCTTTACAGCTGATACTCAGTTTCTGGGGAACATTTAAGTTCCTCAGAGCAATGGGGGAACATTTAAGTCATTATGTAAACAAAGGCATTTTGTTGATCTGCTTTCTACAACAAAAGAGGATAGACAAAAAGATGATGCAAGCTCACTTTAAAGAAAAAAAAAACATCAAGAGGACTAATCAATCTCTGTAACCTTAGAAGTGATTATTAGACATAATAATTTATTTTCTGTTTCTGTGTCATTAATTGTAGGCCACAGCAGTACCCTTAAGGATAAATCTGGCCACAAAACCCTGAAAAGCATCTCACAGCAGGAGTGGCAGATTTAGGAATCCATGGATGAGCAGTAGATGAGCTGGCTCAGCAATTTCATGAGCTAGGATTGGTTAATACTTCTTTCTAATGCTACATGTATGAAACAAATAGGCCTTTGCCATTTAATTTGGTGGCCATTCACTTGCCGTTAGTTTAATAGCGAATTTAAGCTCTCCCACTTCACAAGTACTGCCTTTATTTTCTGTTATCTGTCTGTGGATTTTGCTGTTTTGTGTACCTCCAGATATCATATCTGAATTATCATCATATCTGAATTATTTTCTTAAACAGTGCTCTGGGGAAACTTGCAGATCACCTGGAGGGTGAAGCCTATTGTAGAATCCCCAAACTTTCAAAATCCTTGTATTTAACCACTGTTTGAGCTTTCAATGTATTGGCCATGAGATTGTTCAGAGTTTTAGGCTTGCTCCTTCTGAAGCTACTTGTTAGTCTCATCTACCTGGAGTGAGCTTATTTACAATCTTTATTGCTCTGTACGTCTACCTTATTCTGATTTTTCTCTTTCTAATTAAATGCCTGACATAATATGAAGCCCTGAATACCAATGGTGTCTCATTAATAGATTTTTTTTCCTTCCTGTATCTTGATTTGAGCTTAGATCTGGTAATTGTGGGCAACTACCTCTGATGAATGAATTGGCAGTCATAGTATTGGTTGCCAGATTCAGCTGACAAAGTATCTGTATTTTTTGAAGATGTTAATCAGTTATATAGTCACTAAATGACATTTGTGACTAAAAAGGTTAGGGCTAGAATGATGAGGTCAAGGACACATTTCCTAGGACACACTTCCTGGTGTCATGTTGTTTTTCAGTGCTCAAACTTATCATTAGCAGTACCAAAGCCGTTATTTCTTCTAGGTACAACATTATGCAGTCAAATAAGCATATTAAGGGAGTAAAGCAACAGAATTCACTAATTTAATAAAAATTATTTATTAGTAATATCCAAAAAGAAGTTATTGAATGGATGGGTGTCTGCCCTGCATGGTGGGGAAAAACTCATGTCCCCAAATGAGAATGACCTTAATTTATTGCAGTTGAAAAATATATCACTCTGCCAATATCCCTTTGAATTCAGTTCAGTGGTTTCTGTCTTTATTTAGTTTGCAGCCATATTACCTCATCCCCAGCTGGCAAGGTTAGGCCACCTGGGAATGCATGGGCGCTCCAAGAAGCATTGGTGATTCAGCACGGTAGGTGGCACGCTGCCCCTTGAGTCACCACGGAGAAGTCCTTCACTACCGCATGATGGGCACCATCTGCTGAAGGAGGCATCTTCCAGACAAGGTATAAAACTGATCCTTGGAAACTCCAGACAGAAAAAAATGTTCTAACTAATCAGTGTTTCCATGTGTATTTCAGCATTTCTTTTGAACTGCTGAAATATATTCCAGCATGCTGTTCAGTAGCTTTCCTCTTCTAGTTTGAATTCTCCATTTGAGAAGGGTGAAGTGATTCACAAATGTGTAACACTCCTACGGGTGCATTTACTTGCAAAGTGTTTGAGGGTTTAGCACTATTCCAGTAAATATTGTTTAAGCTGTGAGGATATACAGGGTAAAAAGCTTTGTCTTCCTCTATAATGAAAAGTGATGAAGTTAGGTTTGACTAATAAACCAATAAAACCCAGCCAAAATTCCTCTCTTTCAATCAAGGCAATACCCAAGAGCTCAGATTTTAAAAAGTGGATCCTAACTGGGCTGCTGTGAACAAATGTCATAAATAGGTAATGGGGCTCCTTTTTGTGTGCATTCGGTAGCGAGTATGTGCCAAAAATATGAATGTCCACAGCATATCTCAAAGTGACTGTCACAACTTACTCCCCAGTTAGCTTTTGCAAATACTGTAATTTTTTTGGTAGCATTCTTTGCTTGCTTTGCTTGCAAAGGTTTTAGTTTCTTGACACGTTCTGCCAAGGGAAGAAGGGCATCTCTGGTCCAGCCCCAGCCCCATGGGGTTCCTGCTGCACCGCTCTGTCCTCCATCCTCCATGGACTGGCTGGCATAGAGCATGGTGGCAGCAGGGAAGAAGTGGGCAGGGGGTCAGGGCAGCCCAGAGGAGAGGCAGCCCCTACAGCCACTCAAATCCTTCCCTTCCCTGGGGAGTGCTGCTGGCAGGAGCTGGGGAGATAAGAAGGGCAGGAGAGGGCAACCGCAGGAACGGCTGAAATTGTTTGGCCATGTTGGCTCAGCACCTCTCCATTGCTGACTCTATATGTGAGCTTGGAAAAGCTTCTGTGTGGTGGTAGGCATAGAAACGCAGAGCGGTGGAGGAGCTGGCTACAGGGGCAGCCCCTGTAGGAAGGAGCAGTACTCTTTGCATGAGTCAACAGAGAAAAGGAGGAAGGTCCTGCCTCCTATGTAACATAGGCACTTTTCAGGATGTTTCTGAAGTGTACACATCCAAAAAGTGGTATACTGGAGCTAAAAAGCTAGAATAAAGATAAAAAATTAGACGTGAAAAAAAATCAAACAATGTGTGGCAAAGGGGTTTGTGGGTTTTATTTAAGTCTTTGAAGGGCCGTCAGTTCTGCTGTGCAAATAAAATGAGCCAAGAGATACGAAATACCTAAAATGGCAGAATCTGTGTCATCATATATTTGAGACAGATTCTTCTCTCTTTTATCTGAACTCTGGTTGCCTGATGACTCCAGTGGAAATAGTCCTCTGGACATCAATCCAAAGTGAAAGAGTTGCTCCTGATGCCTCTGTGCCACTGATAGATACAAGCACAGCTTCTGAACTGTAGTCTGGCAGTTGTATTGTGGATAATATACCTTTAACCCTACCTCCACAGAAGGGGTTTGCATTATTCATTATTACTTGTCTCTATCCAGTTCAAGTTCATGGTGATAAATCTAGCTTATAAGGCACTTACAAAGATGGGTGTGGTGTGCTGATAGCATTCATGATTAAGTGCTTTCCTGTGTCAAATATAGCCCGTAATATACTACAAACAGGCAGCCGGTTTTTATACAAACCGATCTGGCTGCTATCAGACTCTGACATTTTATACTAATACTTAAAATAAATCTAGAAACAGGAAAGAAAGTACAGAATTATTGTTTTAGGCTAACTGTGAGGGCTTATCTTCAAAGTGGCAGAGTTTCTATTGTATTTAAAGAAACTGGTCAGTATACTGGCGTAAAGGTTAGAAGTACGCATGAAGCGGGAGTTAAGTTCCAGCCTCAGTTTTCACTTTTGATATAGAGCCTCTGAGATGCTTTTTGTTTTAACATGAAAACTTAAAAACACTTTTGTTTTATTTTATTTTTTTCCAGGCTTGCCAACTTTGCATTAAAACCTACTCCTGTTCAAATCACTGGGAGTTTTGCCATGCATTGCAAAAGGACTGGAATGTGGCAGCATACACTAAAATCTGTGTGATTTGCTGGACACTGGAGTCTACTTAGGCAAGAGCTAGGGACTTGTGAGCTAAAGTTAGCAGTTTTTTATCTCCATGTCTTATTGCATGTAATGTTTCCATGTCTTTTTGAGTTCCCAGTTTTAAAGGCCAAGAAAATGCTGAGTTTGATCCCCTTGAAAAAGAAGATGACAATTTTCTGTCCAAAAGTGTTCACTTTAACATGTTTCAGAGAGTAGGCACTCGACTACAAGAAAATAGTGTTAAGGACTAGTGAGGAACTGAACCCAAAATGAAGCTGAAAACAAAACCGATACATTAGAATAGATTTTAATGAAGTTCATAAAATGGTCATCTGCTGAACAGGGGACACATTTCCTAATCATGTTTGAGATTTTGACCAGCTTGAGGCTACTTCCACTGCCTGGTAAGGCTGTTTCCATGAACCTGCCTGAGACTCAGCTTGTCAGCCATCCGTGTGATGCACGCCCACGTTCGCACTGGGTATAGGCTTGGTTTCAGCCGTGGTGTGCTAAGGGGAAAGGCAGATCACACTTGCACTGTGATGTGCTCTGAACGTCCTTTCCTACAGTCTGGACAAACCAGGTGTGATATTACAGTCCCTGGAAGATATCTTGAGTCTGGCTCATTATAAGCATGGGTGTTCAGAGTTTGAGCTCCACCTGGACCAAAAGGCAGGCTGAATGAGGACCAGGATGATGGAGTTTCCCATCACAAGCCTGTTCTCAGGCCTGCTGATAATTTTATAGTCTAGATGTTCCTCTTGATTTTTTTTCTTACAGGGAAAGATGACTAACTGTGGCATGTCAATGTCAAATTCTGAATATAAGGAAATGCAAGACTTTAACAAAAAATGACATTTCTATGATGGAGAGATAAAAATAAGGAGCTTCTTCGAGATGTGAAAATTTGGGGACTTTAAACAATGGAGTGACAGACTGTTCATGAAACACGCATGATCCTAAAAACTCTATTGAATTTATTAGTCATAGCCTTTTCTTGTCACTATTGCCATAGGTTGTTACTCTTCTCATAGGCCCCAACCCTATGAAACATGAGCAGGGAACAACTTAAACCCAAAAGAAGCCACATTACTAGAACTACTTGCAAGTACAAGGTTGCTCAAGGTTTATGTGTCCTTACAGCAAGAAAATCCAAACTCCAATACTTTTTGCTAAGAAAAGACAGCTTTATTAGTCTGTTGGGCAGGTATTATCAAATGAAAATGTTTTTTATCTCCAACTGACTAGTCTGAAAATCAAACTCAATTTTTTTTTTTTTAAATCGGTGTAAAACATTTTGGTTCAATATAGGTAAGGGGGATTGTGTGTGCCGGGTGAGTGGCTAATAGTGGAGTAAAACTTTTCCAAGGAATGTATCAACTTTTTTTTTAATTAGTAATTACAGTATACATTCCACCAGTTTAATTACCCAACATGAAAAATGTTATCACTCCAGCCTATTACTTTCTGAAGTCATCTGAATAATTAAATGTATGGCTCTTTATTTATCTTAAGTAAAATCATTTTTAGCTAAAAGAAAGAGAGGAGAATATTTCTAGTTCAAGTCCATTTGTTTCTTCTTGGTGACTGGTGTTCTAATTCAAGTTAGAAATAGGAATTTGTGTGTAATTGGTACATTTTACTTGTGCAACACTTCTGCCATCAAGGGTGAAAATTAATTCCTAAGAAATGAAAATTGTATTTAAAAAAAAAAATTATTGCAAAAATCACACTCCTGTTTTTGGAGTGTAGAAGTTTGGTGAGTCCTTTTAACAGGCTGGGTTTAATGCACTGTGATGGCAAGGGGTGAGGCAAAATTGAAGGAAAAAATGCCTGACTGACAGCACTCCACCCAGATAAGGCCACTGCTTATAGAAACTTGGGAATGGCTCAGTGTAAGCGCTGTGCCAGGAACACACGCTCCACTGCATCCAGGAGTGATTTTCAATCATCCAGCCCTTAAGAGGTCAGCGGCAGCAGCAGCCTGCAGGCTTATTCTCTCCTCTCAACACAGGAAAGACTCATGCCACTCCTGAATCTGATTTAGGTCTTTTTCCTTGCAACCTCTACCTTATTTATAGAACCACAGAATAATTTAGATTGGAAAGGACCCCTAGAGGTCATCTAGTCCAACCTTCCGCTCCAGGCAGGGTTAACTTAAAAGCCAGATGAGGTTGTTCATGGCCGTGACTAGTCAAGTTTTGAAAGTATCTGAGGGTGGAGACTCCCCAACCTCTCTGGCTGGGTTTAAACACTCTTGCCTCAATCTTTTTTTTTTCTCCTTATACTTGCTGAGCATTTCCCTGGATGCAGCTTGTGGCCATTGCCTCTTGTCCTTTCCTCTGAGAGAAGCCTGGCTCCATCTTGTCTGCAGCACCCCTTTAAGGAGCTGAAGATGCCAGTCAGGTCCCCTTCCACCCCCAGCCCTTTTTTCTCCAGGCTGGGCAAACCCGGTTTCCTCAGCCCCTCCTTGAATGTCATGCCCCACAGTCTTGATGACCCTCCATTGGACTTGGTCTAGACACGTCAGTGCCTTTTACTGGGAAACCCAAAAATCGACATGACAGAGTACTCCAAATATGGCCTCACAAGTGCCAACTGGAAGGGAACAGCCATTTTCCTCAAGCTGCTGGCTGCTCTCTTGCTAGTGTGGCCTAGCATGTGCTTAGCTTGCATTGCCTCAAGGGCGCACTGCTGACTCATGTTCAACAGCTTCTCCACCCCAGGTCCTGCTCTGCAGAGCTGCTCCCTCCCCAGTCAGTCTCCAGCTTGCAGTGTTGCAGGGGCTTCTTCTGAATTTTGTGAAGTTTCTGTCAGCCAGAAAGTACGGTGTATGCAACATCAGCAAACCCATCATCCCTTCCTCCACAGGAAGGTCTTTTCTATGTGTCAGTCTTTGAGTTTTAACTTTCTGACTTTTGCCAGAAGCCCATGGACAAGAAAATAGCCTGCATCTCATAATTTTGGCTCTCTAACAGCTCTACACCACAGAATCTCTGTGCTTTATAATCAACTTGCATATGAGTGTTTAGCCTTAGATATCTGGTTTTTTAGATTAGTTTAGATTTTAGATTAATTTTAGATTAATTTTAGAGTAATTTAGATTATCTCGTGCTTCATAGATGAGGCTAGGTCTACCTCCTTTAGAAGAGCATACTACCCTGTGTTAGGCCAAAAAGCAACAGAGAGAATTGCAGGTGGTTGTCCCACTGGGCAAAATGAAGAAAATACCAGTGAGAAGAAAGGACATAACCCTAACTAAGTTATTTTCAGGCCTCTGGAGAATGTATTCAATATTTAGGGAAAATTTATAGAAGAAATACAAGAAAAAATACAAGGAATGGCATACAAGAAATATCATATCAGAAGTGTCATACAAGAAATTGGCATACAAAAAATTCTCACCATAAGGGATGAGTTACTTCATCCTAACCTTTTTGGTAACATCCCATGGAAATGTGTCATAAATATGACCCTATTTCAGCTCTTGAAAGTGAGAAACGGTGTAATAATAGCTCTTTCTCCTGCTATTGGAAAACAAGAGACATTTCTGGACATATGGGCATGAGAAATTAGGAAACATTAATTATCTGGAAGAATTTTCTATTAAGCACAGGTGGCAGAAAAGAAACAGAAATCTGAATTTTGTACCGACTGCCATGTCTCCTTTCCTGTTGATAGTATTCAGGAGAATGTTAATGGAGTCTATTGAGAAGGCAGGACTTTGAGGAAAACCAGGATGTTTGCGCTTCACCTGGTAGAAGTTCTTCCAGGCTTCTTCCTGGAGAACAGAGTGGTTGGCCACAGGTTGTGTATCAAACAGCTGAAGACATGTAGTTTAAACTACGCATAGTTTAGGTCCTAAACTTTTAAGCAAATCTTGTATAATTTGTGGAAAACTCTTGGCTTTTCACTTGAAATGCTGAAATGTCCCCTGCTGTCTGTTTACATGTGACTTATGCATATTTGCTCTGCAGTACTTTAAAAATGTGTGGGAATGTTTGAGATTTTTTTTAAAAGGCTTTTTAAAAGGCCAGAGCATCAGCTGTTGTGTCAGCAATACATCATTACTATCCTAATTACAAAGGCCTGATATTCGTATTAAAATCTATGGGAGTTCTGCTGTTGAATTCAGCTGGGGCAGATTCAGTGTCTAAATCACAACTAAACTTCTGCAAGGTCAAATAAGAGAGGCAAGCGGAGGTGAAATGGTTCCCTCCATCGTAATTATATCAATGATTGTGTGTTCATCCTGCACAACAGGAATACCTTAGAGCAGGCGATGAACACGGGAATTCTGCCAAATCCTGATGTCCTTTGTTCATGGCACTGTGAGGAGGAAATTAGGGAAACCCTGAGTGTCTGACTCATGGCAGACCACCAGTGGCAACAAGTTTGGAGTGAAGAGAAAAATGTAGCTGTTGAAGGCAGTAAAGAGAAATCATGGCCAAAGGCATTGATGGGGCTGGCTTTAGGGGTCTGACCTGGAGGTGAGAGACTGATCTAATTTCTGGTATTTGACAAAAACAACACATCTGGATTAAAAAGAAAAAAAAAAAGAAAGAAACTTATGTGAGGAAAAAAAAGATAGCTCAAAGTGTCTGAAGGGCCTTTGCTAGACATCCTCAACAGTGGAGATCTCACTGTTCTGGATCACTTCCTTACTGTTTATCTTGAGTAAAGCCCTTTGTAATTAAGTTAATACTGATTTAATCATGACAATCATAGCTGGTAGATATCCAAGGCAATGATAACAAAATTTAAGCAGTATGCAGATTGCATCTATGACAAGAGATTGAGGAATAAAAGAATACTGCAGGGGCCGGTCATACTGCAGTTTTTGTATTGTAACTGCTGTTAAAAACAAAACCGAACAAACCAGAAAGCTAGAGCTGCTTCTTCTGCAAGTATTTAATCATGATTTGTGTAATAAACCTGGGCTAGTTTGTTAACACAATCCCATGTAGTAGTGAGGATTTGACAGCCACATTATTACATTGCAACTTGGCTTAAAGGTGGTGGGAGATGCACTCATTGTGTTTGAGGTCATTTGTGTTCATTAGCAAGCGCAAAGTCATCAAAGCCATGTTTGCCTTTTGCTAAGCAAGACTGTATCTCTCTCACCTGGACTCAGCGTCATTCAGATATGCAGCAAGGTTGTCCCATCCAACACCTCATCTCCTGGAGAGAATGAGTTGGGATCATGAGGCATTAGGCAGAGCTCCACTATTTCTTCACATTTTTTAATTACCTGTCGAGCTGTCTGCCCAAAGCAGCAGTGGATTGGAGGAGTCTCGGGACAGGTGGTGGAGCCACTACCTGCAGTGCCAGTACAATACTTCATCAGGCTTAGGTCTCCATCCTTAGACTGGAGCTTGCTTAGATAAGGTAGCCAGCGTTAGCAGAGGAAAACCCTTTAGCATGATTCATGTGTTACCTGAAACAATGTCACAGCACCATCTCAGATTAGAAAATGTAATTACCCTGATCAGTTGTTTACAAAGAAATTGTTTGAAGCTTTCCAAAGACATTGTTTGCAGTCAGGGCAGTATCACTTCCATTGTGTGTTTTGTGTACTGGCCTGAGAGATAATGATGGGAGCTCCCAGAAAATGATCCTCCCTCAGAGCATCAAAGTTTAAAAAGTGTTTGTAACCCAGCTGTAGAATCTCATGCAAGATGTGAAATGTAACAGCCTTTAAATCCATGACTATTAAGTTCATTACATTTTAATTTGAAAATTGGACACTCAGCATTTCAAGGATTTATGGCCTTATCCTGCACACACTGAAGTCAGTGGGAGTTTTGTCCTTGGCTTCATTTAGAACAGGATTAGGTTCTTGTGATGTAATGTTTGATCTCCAAGCAATGAATTCAAGAAATAACTGGATCTGAGTAGTTATCAAGATCACTTACAGCTAATCAGATAAAAACCCTACAATTTTGAGGGAAAGAAGGAGAGTGCCAGAAATTCAGGGCCACTGAATGCCATGGGAAGACATAGTGGAGAGCACTTCTGTGTTGACAAAATTTAAACCACAGTCAGAACCGTTCTAAGCTAGCCCAAGCCTGAAAAACCTTGGCTGACTTGCAGAGCTGAGCAGCTCTGAAGGACTGCCATTTCATTTTAAATTGCACTTCAAAACTGACGCCGAACTTAAATGTTACATCGCCATAGGGTCAATTTAAGAGTCAGATCTCTCACCGGTTCTAATCTGGAAGTAAAATCTGGTCAGAAACATTTTGAGTACTGGGGATTGCTACATTTGAACACAGACAAGTTCAGACTTTCTTCTTTTTTTCCTTCTTCATGCTAATGTAAGGCTACTGGGAGTGGAGACAGGGAAATGGCAGTAGTTCTACTATATTGATTTTCTGGAATGGGAATTTTTTCTGGAAGGAAGGAGCTTTGTAAACTAATTAGCTTAATGCGGTGACAAGAGCACTAGAAAACACAGGTGAAGAAAAGATCCTTAACCTTAATTGTGCTTTAGTAAGGCTGATTTCACAGCTGACGTGACCATGTTCTACACTGACTTCTAGTGCTTTACAGACATGCCTTTTGAACTTCATTGTATCCTTATGTAGACAGACCCTCACTCCCCTTACTCTCTAGAGATGCTTGAAAATGGCAAGTCTAGCTCATGCAGGAATTTGTGATACTTAATTCATTAGTTTTCAGCTGTTATAGAGGAGCTTCAGGCATGTGTAAAATGTAGACTTTGATTAAAAGGATGTCTTTATTATGGAGGATATGCTGAATGCAGCGTACGCTGCTCAGAAGCCCAGCTGAGCTCAGGTAGCACAAACTGCCAGCAAGCTGATTTGCTATCCAGTGACAAAACTGGATTGTAACATTTCCTCTTGCTATGGCGCTGGTGGCTAATTACATGTCCTGCATTGGTGTGATGCTGGCACAGAGCTGGAGCAGAGGTTCACGTTTGCAAAATCTGGGATACAATCCTGAAAATAACTAGCCTGGGAGGCAAGCCCAGGGAAGTCTTCCTGCTAAACTTGCTGTATGGCATTTATTAACTATTACTTTTCAATGGCAGGGATGGGGCATTTATAGTAATCTTTCACGTTTCTTTGCCACCAAAAGGAGCAGGGGTTTTAGTTTTCTCTGAAACCCACCAGATTGCCTGTACCTGTGCAGAGGTTTAGAGAGCTGCCAGAGCCATGAAAGCACCCGGGTCATCCCTAAGCAGTGGTTTCAAAGATCTCCTCCCCCTTTACCCCCCCCTTCACTCCGCCTTCCTCCTCCTCCAACCTGCCCCCAAGGGGTCTCTTGCTGGAGGCTGTGCCAGAAGGAAAATGCAGATCCTTATTTTAATTAACCTTAATGGCTGGGAGGGCTGTTGGCACCCCACCATCACCCCCCATGTCAGAGATCTGTCCCATGAACCTCTCTCATGTTGGAATTGCTGAGAATTAAACGTTTGCTGCAACTCATTACACTGTTTTTACAAATCCAGAGCTAGGTCTCACCTTCTCCGCAGTAGAGGTGTGGAGATCGCTCACCTGGCACTTCTGCTCCACCATGCTGCTCTGATGATGTTTCTGTCATCATTTTTGGTAACCCGATTACGGCATTTCCACATACTTTAGTTGTCAGCAAGGAAGCGGTACTTGTCTCCCTGTGCCCGTGACAGCATTGCATAAAGCCACTTCCTACATACAGTATAATGAACCGGAATCTCTCCTCCTATGGAAGGCCATATCCTCCCTCCAGTTGCACGCACAGAGCATGAAGGTGTAAATGCATGTTAATCCACAGCCTTACTCTGTGCTGTTTCTCCTGGTCTCCATCTGAACTAGCCATCCAGGTGGAATCATTCGTGAAATCCAGATTTCTTTTTTCATATGTGCAGTAGCTTTCCAATATCCCAAAAAGGAGATTTCTTTGGAATGGGACAGAAAAAAATTCTTGAAGATCTGAAGCCATTGTTCTGAGCTATTTCTCCCACTCACAGAATAGCACAGACACAGCCAATAGATGCACATACAGGGATGAGTGTAGCAAGAATATCCAAGTGTTTGCAGCACTGGAAGACACTGAAAATGTGAAGGGGTCTGAAAAACTGGTATTTAATGCACTGATCTTTGGAGCCTTCACAATGAGGCATTGTTAGATATAGGATCTGCTAAACAATGAGTCCTTGATAGGACATAATACCTATTCAGAAGCTCAGCTTTGCACACTTGCTCTTAAAACATCCTTAGCTCAACTTAAATTTACCTTTGTTGCACACAATGCATGTGACAGACGGTTGCATTCATTCATCTACTTTATTTAGATCTCTGACAGGCTTACCTACTGTCTGCCGTAAATCTGAGGTTGTTATGGGTTCTTGAATCAACGCTATTGATAGCTAGTAGCTTTTGAAATTGTCGTTGTCAGATGCTCCAGGTGACACTGAAATAACCTGGAGGTAAAGTTGAAACCTGGAGCTCTGTGAGCGTAACCTGGTTTTGCCTAGTTGCCTTCTGTGCATACCTTATATGCCCTGCTTGGACAGTTTCTCCTTTTGAATAAGAAATGCAGTTTACAGCACATACTGTACTTTGTCTACCAGCCATTAATGATCCAAAAGTATTGTTTGTTGTTAGCAATCAGTTGAGCACCTCTTATTACCGCAGGCTGACAGCCAAGCTGGCAGGTCTGGAAAAGGTATGAGAATCCAGGATGCAGTATCCTGACTGTACATAATGTACCCTGCCAGTCAAGCAGAGGCTTTCTGCTGCGAGTGCCTGCGGTTGGCATTCCTCTATTATGACGGCAAACGACAGCAATGAAAAATGGCAAAGGTTTTCACCAGAAACATTTTGTTCTGCTTTGGTTTCTTCACCTGGAACTGCCTGGTAAACAAAGTTGCTGCTTTTGTAAGCTTACCTGCTCTTTCAAATTTTGCCAGTGCCTCCTATAAACTCCTGAACAAAACTGATCATTTGAAAATAAGTAACCTTTTGAAATCTCATGCATTAAAACATGGAAAAATGGAAAAAAATAGGGCTCCAAAACCTATAGAAATGTGTTTGTCCATTTGTTCAGCTGATTTTAGAAGATTTTTTTAATTATTTCCAAAATCTAAAGAAGACTTTGAAAATAGGAGTGCATTTCAGATAAAATGTGAACGTAAATAATAGCTGTTTACGGCAGTTTCTGGGGACATTCAAACTGGCAAAATCTTTCCTAGGTGGAGGAAGTGTTGAGATGCTGCCATTCCAAAGACTAAATCCATAGTGTGCCCAGACAGTCCTTTGTAGTAGTTAAGGGTTTAATTAGAGGTAAACACTACTTAGCTCATCTGATACAAATTCTTCCCAGGGGCTAAGCAGTTCATGATTCAGATTTCTGTCTGCCACAGCGAAGCGCAGTGCTAATGGGGGAATGGGGGAGGAGCAGAAAGGAAGGACTGCTAAGTGAACAAGTTCATGCTTGTCCTTTGGACAAGCCTGTTCTTGCTACCCTAAGACGACAGTTTGCACAGTACTTGAAGCAGGAATACCAGGCTAACCTTTCAAGGAGGGGAACTTTTGCAGTAGGAGAAGTAATTGCTGGCGTGATGGGCCAAGTGACCATCAGAACGATCTAAAAAGGCCTTCAGCATGACCATGATTTTGATCAAACACAAGGGTGAGGAAGAAGTAGTGCATTTGCATATGTGCCTCATTTAGCAGTTAACAGAATAGATGGAAATTAAGAGCAGAAGCTGTGGAATTTCCTGGAAGCTAATTTGCTGCCTTTAAGCCATAAGGAAATGAAAATGAGAAACTTAGCTCAAAATTTGAAGAGAAGAGGTTTCACTCACAGTTCTTGGGAGCCTGTTCATTGTTCGCATTCACCGCTAATTTACGTGCTGTGGTCGAGAGACAGGCTGGCCCAAGTTTTACAGCTGTTTCTAGTCCTTTGATAGCTCCCACTTATTCCTCCCCTCCTACAGTGCTTTAAAATGACATTGGGTATTTACGGTTTTGATAGTGAAAAATATAGGCTAGCCTTTTAAATGGCCATCTCTTTCGGTTACCAGGCAGCCTGATTATCTGTGTTTGAAGAGGGCGAAAGTCGTTGGCATGTAAATAAGGTGCTTGGTGAGGTGGCAGACGCAGAGGCTGTGGATTGGCATGCAGGGCCACCAAGGTGGGGAGACAGTGCCGGACACTGTGACTCATCAGCTTTGCTTGGAAGGCTCAAAGTCCCACTAAAAAGGACTTGTTTCTCTTTGGTCCCTGGCCATCTCTTTTTCCAAGTCTAGGAGACTATTCTTGAAAATTAAGACATGTGTTCTGTTAAATAGTCATGTATCTTAAACATCATTCTTATAAATCTGTAGGAAGAATACAATCTCATCTAGCTAAGGCTGAGACTAAATGCTTATGTCTGTTTAGTTTTAGAGAAGTAGCTAGCTGCATTAGAACTTGATTTCTTCTTCTACACAGTGTTTTCAGACCTGGTTTCCTAAAGGTTAAGTGAGACAGTCACCAAGGTTTTGAGCACAGATCTCAGCCACCCTCTGTGCTGGCTTTACCAGCTCTATGTTGCACCTTCTAACAGGGATGCCTTTATTGTCACCACACCCATCTTTGCTTTCCTGTCTCCTGGTGCAAAGTGGGATAGAGGGGCCCAGAACTCACTATGCTGCAGTTTTACAATGCTTTCACCCTGCACTGGATATTAAAGGCAACTGGAAAAAGTCTGTTTGAATTATCAGAGCACAAGTCCACCTAAACAACAACTTATCAGATATCTGTTTTGTAAAACAATTACTTGGTAGTACTGAGGAATATCACTGGAGATACATATTTCATACACTTTATGACTTGACTGTTTTTCAGCTGCCTTATTTGAGTAGAGGCAGTGGAAATGAAACTTTAAGTGTTTTGAATCATTTCTTCACCAAAACTGCAAAAGCTTTGAGGAGTTCTTTGAACAAAAGGTCTTACATAGGTGTATGTTATTTGTTAGGGCTAGTTAAATAATATTCTCATACACTGAAGTAAACAGTATTGGCTGATTTGTGGCTATAGCATCCCCTACAATTCAGCTGAGCACCTCACAGTCTTCTGTTAATTCTTTCACACCACCCTTACAAAATAAAGGTGGTTATCCTGCATCATTTAAGATAGCTGCTGTGCACGTGCAGCATGGGGAAACCTGCGCGAGGTCACACAAGATGTCTGTGGTGGATCAGAAACCTTAGTGTCAGTTACTTGTGTTCTAGATTAGTCCCCTGAACCAGGGAAATGCAAGCTTTCCAGACTGGGATCTCATTTCTTTTCCATAGCTTGGATCGCGTCCCCACTTTCCAACGGTCCTCCTTGCATATCTGTGTGGCTGCCTGTGGCTCCTGTTCCTGCACCTCCAGCCTTCCTCGTACCCAGGACTCTCTTCCACTGCCAAAAAATCCTTGTGTCTCCAGCTGTAGCAACTTCGCACCCTCTTCCCAAAGCTCTATATTGCAGCTTGGTGGGGACATGCAGATTTAGCTGCTAACTGGTTCTTTTTGTCCCTGGGGGCCAGGTCTGCTCGGTGCACCCAGCCTTGCCTGCCTGCCTGCCTGCCTGCCTCCCCAGGTACCTGCAGCCACTGCAGCACCAGGGTTGCCACGGTTTGGTCCTGGCTTCCCTGCTCACTGGGCCCCTTGCTTATGCCAAAAATCTTACAAGGAGTCACCCTTCTCACAGTAGCATGACCTGCGAGGATGTGGCTTGACATCCTGACTGTGTCACCCTGCCTGGCCAGCCTGAGAATCTCCTGGGCAATCTGCTGGCCCCATCGGGCTGGGACAGCTGCTGCCCTGCAGTTTTTTTGACCCCAAGATAGGAGAGGTGAGGAAAGGGAGGAGAGAGGTGAAGGGAGGAGCAAGCCAGCTGCTGCCAAACGTGTAGTGAACATCCTCTGGCCTAACTCACCCGCTACTCCACCATGCACACTGCATCAATGTTGTGTGATGGGAATACTGCAGATCTGGTGGAGGGGAGAGGGCCAGAGGCAGAGGGGAAAGAAACAGGAAAATATGAGTAAAAGTGAGGGAGTGGCAAAGTCAAGGTAGAAATGTTCAGTTTTTCTGTTGCAGTCCATGGTTTGATTCAGGCCTCCTCATGAGAAACCATATCCCACTTTGAGAACAGCTTCTGCATTGGGGAATGGCTCAAAGAGCAAGACTGGCACCATGAGTGTAAGGGCCAGAGCAGGCAGAGGCGACTGGCTTATTGTTAGTGCTGTGAGTCACTGTAGTATAGGCAAGGCCAGCATTTTGTCTGGGGAAGGTGTTTTCCTTCAGGGTAGGGGTAAAGAAGAGCTGGCTTTATTGCTGGATCTTGCAAAGCCTGCAGAGCTATGGATAGGGTTAGAGACAGCAGTGTAAATTACTCCACAGTTAGTTCTGTGACTGCTAGAAATCTCTATGGTGCAATTAAAACTAAAGTGTTGAAGTGAGGAGTAGGGCCCAAGACACTACAGCTAAGATGATAAGCCTAGAGCTAGGGTTTTTTGCTGGAACCTATAAAAGCTGCAGGTTTTCTAATGACAAGTTCAGACAGTAACTTTTGGAAATGTATTTGGGTCACTAGGCAAAACTGCTGCCAGTAGCCGTAACAGTGAACATATTCTGGGTAGTTTTATAATTGTATATAACTACTTTGTCATAGTCATAAACCAGAAGATTAATCCATTTTTACCTTTAGTCACTGCTTTGGGGCGATCATAGCCCTCAACCTGTCCCTGTAGGCTCCTGCAACCTCCTTAGCTTTTTAGTTCCTACTGTTCTAAAATCAGAGTCCATCTCCAATGCTAAGCTTAACTTAGACTTGTGACATGATCGACAGACTCCCTGTTAACAAATTTGAAGCCCTTTTCTACTGCCTCCAGCCTTTGCTGGGCTTTGCACACCGCCTTCTGCTTGAGCAGGTTCTAGCCCCACTTTTATAGCCCATTAAGCCCAACCCTGTCAGTGCTGGTTGTTTCGACACTGGTCTGCGTCTTATCCACTTCAGGCATCTCTCTTGGTGCCTGCCTTCATCATACACCTCCAGGCACTGTAAAATTCAGTGATAAAGTGATCTTTTCATCTCACGTTGTGCCCAAATGGAACATAAGCCCAACTCTAACTGTAGGGTAAGGTACAGCATAGCAAACTCATCTTTGTGCCAGAACTCAGAGAAGTCATTCACCCTTTGTAGCTTAGTCTTCATCCTCCTACTGTATTTTGCACATCCAGTAATGAAATCAGCTCTGTCCTGGACAGAAACTCTGACCCCAAGATGAGACTGTAGCCTGGTTATGTTTATAAGGATAATGTCAGGAGTTAGCAGAGCTATATGCTTTGAAGTATTCTTTTTGTATCATTGTTTATGCTGCAAGCCACATAAGGTCACTGAGCTATGATTAAGTCTTAGGGCTGAGTACCACAAAGGTGAAGACAGTTCACTGTTGGATCCTACAAGACCTGCAGGGCTGGGATGAAGGGTCAGTCTGACAGGTGAGAATATTTTAATGTAAGTTTTAAAATATCTTGGTTTCAAGCTAGGGCTGGGAAAAGTTTCTTACAGGATGGAAGATCTGTGTTTGTGCTAGGTCCTGCTAGAGTCACAGCTCCTCTGGGTACTGACAGAGGAAGATTTCTTGTTTTGGGCTACCATTAAATTATGTAAGTTTAAAGTGTCTGTTAAAGAAGAATGAAGAATTGAGCTCGTTACTGGATGCTGTATCCTTGGTCTTGTTGGGAGATCTGGGGTGAACAACGAATTGAAGAATTTTGTGATCGCCAAGAGTTACGTGGGCTTTGGGTTGAGTTTGGGCTTAGGTTTAGGATAACTCCAACAGAGGTAGCTTTATAGCTAGACAGATAAAGCTCTTAGAGATAAAGACCAGAACCATTAACATATTTAAAGAACAAATATGTGCTATTTTTATTTCTGCTGTAGGAAGGATTTCTGGGCTGCAATGAGGCTATTCTGGGGATTAGGGTAAGGATTCTGGACAGCCAGAACTAGATGTATTTCTGAATCATTCAAATAATTGCAAGGATGTGGGCTTTTGTTAGTCATGAGAAAAGTCTTCTGATTAGTGCTGGGGCAGGTACAAGTCACTGGGATAAGGTTCAAGGTTAGTGTATGCCTCAGCACAGCTTTATTCTCCCTCCATTTGCCTGTGGACAGCAGCACATGCGCTTCCTGTTTGTGACTTTTCTAAAAATGAGTCCAAATGGGAACAGTTCTGGTCTGAAGGGTCTTCAGGTTTTGAGAAAACTGGGGTCTCTGTTTGAAATATGTAGTTCTGCTCCTGTTCATCTGGAATTTGGAAATGTTAAATGTTTAGCGGGAAAAATCTAGAATGCAGTGCCCTGCTTAAATGCTTGGTTTTGATTTTTCAGGAGTAAGCGTTGCAGCAGAGCTGTAGCTGTCTTTCCTGGTGCCTCTTTAAGCAGTGCTTATTTTGTTAGAAAACAGTTTAATTGCCCAGGGTGAAGAGTTAAAGTTTATTTTTATGCCGCTCTGTTTTTAGCTGCAGATTGACATAACCGACTAGTAGTGGAAGCCCCTTTGTATGAAACATCCCTTATCGTATTTGTCCCTTGAGCATATTGTGTGCCAAATTATCATTCCTAATAGGCTGGTTGACTTTCTGGACAGAGGAAACATCTTGATAAGTTTGCTAAATATGTTATGTCAGAGAAAGTGTATCGCGGATCTTTTATCATCCACATATGGACACACTCGGCTCAGCTCTGAAGTGCCAAATTCCCTAAGCTCACCTGTTGAGCAGCATGTTATTCACAGCATCTGATTATCCAACTGTGTACACTTGGCTGCCATTTTTTTCAGAGACACTTACGCAGTGGCGTTTTGCAATGACGTCAATTCTTTTCCTGTCTGACCTAGAAGACTACAGTGACTCAATGTTGGCTAGGCAGCCTTAAAGATTAAATCGAGGACACTAGCTTAATTACTTTAACAGTTCCTTTAAAGGATTTCCCAAGAATGAGAATCATGACAAATTGTAGCTTAGGGGATTTTAGTAATTCCTGAAACTGAAGCTAATGATGCAACCCAAGATGTGTTCTGCATTCCTGTTGATACACTGTGGATTTCTTAAAAGAATAATCAGCACTGTGAAGATTTTTGTGCTACAAGTCTTAAATGCATTTGGAGCCTAATTCTGATGCACCTATTAGCTCAACTGGAATACCTTACCCAAGTAAGAGTTGCAGGATTTGGCCATAGTGGAGTATTTGCAAAATACATTCAAAACTTTCTTACATCTAGTTATAGAACTTGTGAAAAATTAAAAATAATTATCACTGTTAAATGTTCAAACCTTTCATCTAAAACTATCTTCAGATATTATTTTCATCTGCAGAACTTTGCCATGCAATTAGGAGAAGCTCTATTTGCAGTTGTGACTAAAGTCAGTGCCTCTGCTTACCCCTTTGCTAATAAGCAAGACAAACTAGATTCTCATTTCTGCTGCTTCTGCACAAATGTGAAGTAATGCCAGTGACTTTCACCCTATTGCTCAAGCAGTACTGTAGGGTGTTTTTTTAAATACATTTAACTTTGCATTTACTATATCTGAGCAGAAATACTCTGGGTTTTTTAGATTTTTCACACTAAGACATTCTCTTTTGGTGTTATATCATGAAGAAATAGATTCAAACCCTTGCCTCGGTTACAGTGGTGTATTTCCAAAGTAATTTTAGTACAGTTAGTGAATTTACTCTACATTTACACTGGAGCAAATAAGAGAGATTATTAGCAAGCTATTTATCATTATGATTGGAAAAGAGAATCCATCACAAACTTGATATTTGCTAGTTCTGCAAGTGTTCTCACTATTTACAGCTTGTTCCAGCTTACACCATCAGATCTGCAGGAGGAAGAGAATCTACTCTTGGAGAGCTGGAGAGAAAGGAGGCTGAGTAAGTCTGAGGAAATTTTTGGGACTTCTATGTAATGCTTAAGACTTGCTCATCAACTCAGAAAAGCATTCTCCCTCTGTTAGCTCTCCTAACCACCGCTGAATTTTCCTTCCTGTAGACTGCAGAACTGTTGGGGAAAAAAAGCTAGGGTAATTTCCCTAAAAATACTTTACTGAAGATAAATTAGGATTGAGAATAATTAATAGCAATTTAAACATAGTATTGCCTGTAAGAACACTGCAGGTAGTAAGTGCTCAAATCCAGGGAACTCATGGTAAGATGCACTGAAAGGAGATCCCATATGTTTGAAGCTGAGGTACCAAGATTCAGATCTACAAGGAGGAAAAAAAAACTTTGGAAGTTTTTTCGATTTCTGTGGTTAGTTTTAAACTGAAACTTTGAAGGTGTTTGGCTTTTTATTTAATGGTAGGTATTATCTGTGCTCTTGAAAGCACAGCTTCCTAGGAATCATGGCAGGACACTGGGTGGGAATGCCTGGCTGTCAGCTGTGTGGCATGTCCATAAAAAGGCAAAGGAAAACCAGTAGTTGGGTATCATCAGTTTAATGTGCCTTTTTTCCCTCTCTTTTGTAAATTTACTGATTTGAAAGGATGCAATATTGAATTGATGATAACCAATCAGATGCTTAAATGATTTACAATGGTTATAAAACCTAGATATGCATGTTTTATCTTGGTATCAATCTACCTCTCAAAACTATCTGAAGAAGAGATACCTTTCACAATGTGCTAGCTTAAAAAGTAGCCCCCCAAACCTGTGAAGAGAACAGCCTCTCCTCCCTAAGTTGGGGTCCTCTGGCTTGACCAGGTCTTTTAAGAATATCCTCAAAAAACCCTAGAGTACTATGAAATACTCAGCTTATTTACTTTTGATAACAGCAACAAGAAATGCAAAGAGAATTGTTTGCTCTAGGGGAGAGGCAAAGCTGGATGATCTGAAGAGTTTTATAGCCAGCTGTGTGTACAGCACATCCTGAATTCCACAGTAGCCCCATTTAGCAAGGCTGGAGATTGCTTCTTTCCCAGTGCTGAAAGCCTACTCCTGCTGCCCACAGCTTCTTTCATCCAGAGCAACCATGTTCAGCCCCCTCGGTAACATTTTTATAAATGTTAGAAATATAGAAATTAGAAAGAGTTTATACTATTAAAACAATGTGGTGATCCTGTTAATCCCGTTATATCCAGACATCTTGGACTTTTTATTGTTTTTTTAGTTAAATGACTTATTTTGAAAAAAATAAATATGTGACGGTATAAAATAAGTGCTAAGCTTGGGTTTAACCTGCTTATGTTCAAAGCGATAGGGGAAAAAAATTTTCAGAGATGCTGTCCTGAGACTCAAAGGAGTTGCCTTGGACTTCTGTGGGAACAGACGTAGAGGAAAAGAGCACTTTTGAATAGCTTAGTATCTCGGGAGCACACTAAAGTATAAAAACTAACTCTGAGGAAGTTGCTATGTCCTGAAACGCAGTCATTATTTCTAACTAAGTAACATGAAAGAGTCACAAGGAGATGGCTGAGCACTAAGTCATGAAGGTAGCGTACACATGTCATCTTGGGGGAAAACAGATGCTGTCTGAAAAGATCTTTACCTTTCTGACTTGTCATACAGATGTGAGGTATTAACAAAGAGTAATCAAAAGGGACTTAAATCAGGAACAAACTGATATATGACTCGTCATGAAATATTCCTATCTTCACAGCTATTGTGCTCTTTATCTAATTTCCCTAGCTATCTGATCAGAGCTGTTTATTTCACTGTTGAATTATTGCTGAAGTCTGAGACGGCGCTGCTTTAAACAATGGAGCTGGTCAGCAGTGTTAGCAATTCATTTCCATAGTATCTAGCCCTGTATGGGTCTGCAAAGTCTGGATTTGCCCTTGGAGCTTTCTCTCATACCAGATAGCTTCTGTAGATATGACCAGGACAGCGCCGGAGTTTAATGATGGCAAGACACATACCATAGTAGGCTTTTTTTGTGATGAGTACACTTGATATTGCTTTGGGATATGTATTTGCTACTGGTGATTGGTGGCTGTTAAATGTGAACAATAAGGCTGCTTGGGTCCTAAGGAATAAATGAGGAACTTCCAACATGAGATTGCCTCGTGACTTTCTAGGCATTTTATTAAATAATTATCTCCTGATTTAAGCAGCAGAGAGTTGACAATAGGGATTTTTTTGTCTGAAGCATCCTTTGTTACCAAGCTGGCTTCCCTAACTCCATCTCCAAAGCCTGTATACACTAGACATGCTAAAGCTGTATTGCCACAGTGAGCGTGGAGGGGAGGGACAGACAGAGCTCCCCCTTCTTGACTTTGTATAGACACAACTAAGCAATGTTGCTGTCACCTAGTTTAAATCCTGGACTGTCTGAGGGTTAGGAAATTGTTGGGAATCTAGCTGTATTTCCACTTGAAACCTGTTACCCTGTTACACCTGAATCAGGAAACAGCCATTTTATAACTGGGCCTCCTAATTCACGACAAGGAATATGTCCATGCTGTAATTACATGCATGATGGCAAGACTACTCAAGCAGCAAGCAACACCAGAAAGAAACTGTGACACATAGCAAAGCAGTGACCCAGCCTTTGCTGTGAGCCATCCACCATGAACCTGCATCCAGCCTGAGCCGAAACCCAGGCCACCGGGGTGGGACTGCCCTTGGCCTGACAGCACAGCATGTGCTAGTGCAATGTGCTCACATCTGATGGTGATCCATCGGACATGCATGCAAAAGGCATGGAGAGCTATGACAGGGCTGAGGCTGCATCTGGTTTTTTTGCCTGACGACAGCATTATACGGCACGATGCTCAGGCTATTTCTTTAAAACCTGACAGGTCTGGACAATATTTCTAGTAATAACTGGTTGGTGCCCCATCGTTACCATTCTGAAAAAAATACGGGCACTACCAGGATGTGATCTGATGCTTTAACCTGCTGCAGATGAGTCACCGAGGGATATTCCAGGTTTTTCTCTGTGCTGATCAGCCAAGCCAGGAGGCATTGTCTGCCAGAGGTTTTCCAGTTTTCTGTGGGTTTGAAACAGGCTCTAACAGAGTAGCAGACCCTCGCAATGTGTGTGTATGTATGTAGGGGTACATGGTACTCTGATTTTTATCCCTTATTTTATCAAAGGCAAGCCCACTGAGGTTTTCATGAGAACTTTAAAATACAAATGGGCCAAGGTAGTTGCTGAATACACAGTTGCTGCATACAGTGAAGCCAGTGTCAGCTGCAGCCGACCTCTGGAAACACATTACAGGAAAGCTGTTGGCCTTAGGTTGCATTCCTGGGCCATAGAGCAGCCTCTGAAACTGCTGTCCCTGGTGAAGGGATGTATGACACCAGCAGAGAGGCTGGCTTTTGGGAGCAGCAAACAAGCTCCCGGAGGGAGGCGAGCCCTGCCAGCAAGCTCAGATCCCTGCCTGAGATGCCTGGGGAGACCCACTGGGACCTTGCCCATTTGTTGTTTTATCTCTGTTGATCTGACACCAGAGCTGGGCTGGGAGGTACCACTTCTGGGCTATTCTTAGGGATTTTGACACCTGCTATAATTAGCCAGGGGGCCCAATAATTTGCGGGGGGCCCAAATGCTGCGTCTTTGTGCATTGTTCTGGCAGGCAGTTACGGCTTCTTCCCTGGACACATCCAGACCTAGTGAAAATAGAGGGGAATTTCCATGAATGTCAATGAAGTTGCATCCTAGTTAAGCCGGGACTGGTTTTGACGCTAATTCTTTCTTGAGGAAACTGTCAGTGATAATCAGTGCTGATCTGTAATCACCCTCGCAGTCTACCCTGTGCTGTGCCCGCACCTTCTCTGGTTTTGGACAAAAATAAGGCCTTATATACTATCAGTAAAGGAGGTTTAACTGGATTTATTTTGCAGATGGAGAGCTCTAATTTGGTATGTGATGGCTTGATTTGAAAGTCTGATTCCTCAAAGAAGCCAAAATTCCTGAAGTTTCCCATCAAACGTTCCTGAACTAAAACAAAACAGGTAGCTCCTGGCTCCTGTTCTTGTGGATGCAGAGTTATTCTTACTGTGAGCTCAGGGCCACACTGCCTATAAAATGACATCTTTGGGAATTACCAAGTAATATCACTTGTTTTTCATCCTGAATATTATACAGTACAAATAGGAAATAAAGTATTATTATTGGCAGTGAGAGACAACAAACCTTGGTTTTTTGCTTGTACACAAATTGTTTCCATGTTTCATTAGCTTCTGGAGGTATTCTGCTTCTTTCCTCTCCTTGGGGACAAAAAGAGGAACTCAAACACAGAGTGTAACCCCTTCCATACCATCCTCTCACTGACTGCAGAAATCCTGTCAGAAATTTAAAAAACTATCATGACTGATCTGACTGTTGCTTTACTTTACATTCATGCAGGATTTAGGAAAACATCAGGCAGGATGGAGATAATTGCAAGTGAATAATTGCAAAGAATAGAAAGGGATAGATGGGTAATTACAGAGCTTCTCTTAGGGACAATATTACTTGTCATTAAATTTGATGAACTGACTTTCTTTAGGATAAACAGGCAAATGTTTCTTCCTAAACACTTAAAGTTACTTCCTAAGAAACATACATTTTGTTTAGGCGTAATTAACCCTTCCTGAAAGGAATAAAATGCTGGTAGGAGTAAAATCCTTGAGTGAATTGCTGAGAGTTACATGTGGATTACAGAAAGTCAACCACAAACATTTTCAAACTCCCTGTTCAAGAAGTAGGACAAAATTGAACTGATGTATTATTTTGATTTCATAAGAGTGTGTTAATTTCCTTGTATCTCAGTAATATTACTTGTTTCATGATGATTGCTGAGATGGGCTGACCCCAGGCTCTTGCATCTGAGCAGTCACAAGCGTTTGAGGAGTCTGAACGCAGATATAGATCAGTATTTTAAATTTGGCTCCTTTTGGACTGAAAGCAAACCCAAACATTTCCCTGAACTTTAAAGAAATCTACTTTCAAGACTGGATGTGAACCCAAATAGTTCAGTTCCAGCAGCAGTTGGCACAACATAACAGCAAAGGGATATAAAACTTTCAAGGTGCTTATACTTCTGATTCGGTCAATTCTCTGTTTGCCTCTGAAAGTGATAAAAATCCTGTACTGGGCAATTAAAGGAGTACCTGTCCTTCCAGGAGGCTTTGCTTGGATTGCTAAAAGTGACCGCTTGGCCTGTGCTTTAAAACCGGGCTCCTCACTGCATCACTGCTGGAGTTTCTCATACAGTCGCACTGGGGCTCAGGACATGGGGTGCAGATCCGGCTCAGCTGGGCTGGCAGGCCCTGCTGCTGCCCCTCGAGGGGCTGGGGACTGGCCTGGAGTAGTCTGGGACAGCCCCCATTTGAGACCCTGGCAAGGTCCACATAAAATGGACTCACTGTAGATCAGGACCATGAGCAGGTCATTTGAATAGCAATGCCTTAAAGCATGAAGACTTTCATGTTTTCTTGATGCTAAAATTATTACGGTGGATATCCCCATTCAATTCAGTATGTCCAATGCTTGTAAATCCTGATAATAGGAAAAGACAGCATCCCAGAACTGTCATTTACAATAATAACCAAAGAGGTTAAAAGAAGAAAAAGACAAGTTAAAAATGAAACAAGATAAAAATAGACCATAGGACAAATCTGTTGCCGTGTTGCCACTGGGCGATGAAGTTTCCATCGACTTTCCCTTGGCAGTGCTGACTTGTGAATAACGTACACATCCCCAAGGCCTGGCAACACCAGTGCAGGGCTATGTGTATGTGCGTGCACCGCCCCACACCACTACAGTCTGTGCGCAGAGATAATCTTTTCCCCCTTCAGGGTCGCAAAGAGCAACTGTACAAAAGACCTTTTTTAATAGAATATGTTCTTATCTTTCATAAAACATGGACCCACCCGACACTTGGACTGGTCTGTGGGCCCCACCCTTGCCCTTTTGTTTGCAGCCTGGAATCATATGATGAACTGGTTTAGTACGTTGCTGTTTATGTTCTTCAAACCTCATCTATTTTGTTTTACAAGAATACCCCACGCTGCTGTGGACTTACTTGTGCCATGGTATTAATATTAGTATTAGTGGGTAGCAGGGAGTGGGGTCCAGAAAGGGGAAGGAGGATGTGACACATCTGTCATGATCTGCTGATGTTTCCAGGCTTGGGGTTGGTGACAGCATGCTGCTGGCATTTTAAAAATTAAAGGGCTGGAGCCTGATCTCACAGTTCTAAAAATCAGGAGCAATTGCACTGAAATCAGTAGCTTCTCAGAAGTGCAAAAATCATGTACCTGAAATCAGAATCGTTCCTTTGAACTCGTAGGTTTTCAAAGAGTCTTAATGTGTTACAATCGGGTGGTTTATGACATGTCAGCAGGCACCTGGGGCTCGCAAAGCGGGCGTCCTTGGCCTGCTTCTGATGTTTCCCAGTTTGATCCATTCACTTCACCAGACTGATGCCCAGTTTGCAGTGATGCTACCAAGGTGCGTCTGGTGCGTGAGGCCTGACATTGAAGCTCTAACACAGACTCTGGAGTTTGTGCATTATTGATCGTGTTCTGGTATTTGCCACTAAGTACTTTTCCCACAGGACAATGGACTACTAAATCAATACGGTCAGACTCGGTGCCAGACACATGGAGGCTGATGGCAGGGGCTCCGTGGAGCCAGTCATCACAGAGGAAGACCCGGGAGGAACCTTGTCTCCAGAGATATAACCCTGTCTGTCACAGAGGACAAATAAGCCAACCCTACCACTCTGAAGGAGGAGGGCTTTGTCCTCCAGCGCAGACAACAGAGGAAGACAATGAGGTAAGTAATGGCCTTTCTCGCCCTCTGGCCTCTTCTGGGCGACTTGCAGTGAAGGGGAGCTACGAAGGAAGGGCTTTTGCCTGGCTCTGAGACCAGGGTCCAGCATGACGCCTGACATTTCCGCATGAGGGTGCAAAAGTTATGGCAGTTTCCCAGGTGTGCGAAGGGGTCCAGGTGAGGGCCCAATCCCACAGGAGAGTAAGCTTTTGAGTTAGCACCAACATTCACTTTCAGTTGGTTTTCTCTGCTGTGGTTTCCATCCAAATCACATTTCACGCAATGTCACAGCAGGGTGTGTTGACGGGGCTGACAGCTTGGCATGAAAATCCTCCTTACCTCTTGTCACCCCTCTCCTGCCACTCAGTCATGACACCAGAAACTACTGGCCTGACTACAGATTTAGGAGACAAATAGTGGTTGATGGGGGAACCTGAAATCTCAGCGTCTTCACTCCATGGTACAAGACCAGAAAAACTTGTAACAGTGGTTTTGGAGCCAGGGTTTTTGGAGGTGACTCTGACACAAATGAGCTGGAGGTGCTGTACCCAAACCTCAGACCTTGGAAGAACAGAGTCCTCTACTGCAGGACATTGAAGCTAGAGACAAGGACCCAAAAGAACACTGATGTCCCTGGATCTAAATTAGTTTGTAGAAGTGGCTGGAGAGTTCTACTGGGTGCCTGCCTTGGGCTTGGTGAAAGATTTTGAAGTCAAAACAATATACATGAAGTATTTTATGCTGTACAAAATCCTCAGCCAGTTCTAGCGCTGACACACAAAGAAAACCACTTCATGTTGTTTTGTCAGATACTGGGCAGCATAGCTGATACTAGATAGTCCTGCAAAATCCTAAATCCTAAACTTGATCAATTCCTACTTTTTGACAAAATTATCAGATTAGTTTAGAAAACAGGAAGATAAAGTACATTGAGAACAGACATCACTAAGACTTCCTTGCAACATGTCTGATACTACCATAAAAGGAGTTGTAGAATAAAATGAAATTATTTACCAGAAAGGTGTAAAACTGTAAACTAAGTATTGCTGTGTCAGTCCAGTGGTTACCTGTTTCAGAGGGCATCTTTTCATCTTTTTAACATTTGTTCCAGTCGAGGCCACCCTTGATTTTGGTCTGGCAGGATAGCCATGGTAACAGTGTGCTTCCAGGTATTCATCTGGGTGGGGTGAAGAGTTGGACACCTTCCAAAATTCTACTCCATGCTTTATTAACACCCTGAAATCCGACTTGCAAGTGCTACTAAATGGGGGAAAATAAGGATTGAGGGGGGGGAAGGGGGAGGGGAGGCGAAGGTAAAAGCTGCAGTAATTGAATATTTACCATAATAAAATTCCAAGTGAGGTTTCTATATCTTGTGTGAACCCAGCCTGCGTATAATCTTATGACCTAAAAGTTTGCTGCAGTGCAAGTGAATATGACTCATGGAAGAGTACATGATACTTGCAGAGTAAAGACTTTGGGAGGCTTCTGATGTCAGTAAAATGGAAGATGGTGGAGCAAACATAACTTTGAGAATGCAGGGCCTGCCAGACATGCTTCTCAGTTTATTTATATATCCCCTTTTGATTCTTTCATGTTATCATACAGAAATCTTCTACATCTGGTCATTATATTGGAGATACAGTCCCTGCATCCCAGTACCTCTATGCTCAATGGGACTGTGCAAAAATCACACTGGGGCTGGAGTGGCGAGACTGGGATTTAATTTACTAAGGGCAAATTCCTCATAATGTCTCCTATTCACCTTTTCTTTCTTGCAAGAAATGACAGTGAGAAACAAGAAGCATGCCATAAAAGAAACCATCCGTTTAGAAAAACACCAGCTATTTGCAGATTTGAAGCATCAAAAGCCAAACTCTGCTTATTTAGCATCATGTGGGCCAGTGGTACTGTTCCTAAACAGTGTTGGGGGAGCAGTGTAAAAAAAGGCAACACCCTAGATACTGTCCACTTACCAGAACAGATGTACTTAAGAGGGATGATAGTTTCTGCTATCTTGGTTGACAGATTAGGGATTACACTGGATATTTCAAGTATGAGCTCTAGAGCTTGAACTAAAGATGAAAGGCTTATATATCATATACTGCAACAAGTGCATACCCCTGGCGCTGCACACATCAACATACCTACAATTCCTGTTTCTTGCAAAGTGCCCAGGTAGCTTCTTTCCCAGTATGATGAACTGGGCTTGTGGGATGACCTGACAAGAAACACACCTGGCGCATTGGATCACAGAGCAGAAGAGAGGGAAATGGAAATCGGTCAAATCCAGGGGTTTTTTTCTAAGTAGATGTGGGGCAGATTTCGACTTGTCTGCTGTTAGTATGTTATAGAAGCACTTTCTAATTTAGGACTTGTCCAAATATTCTGAAGAGTAATTTAATTTTTTAAGAACTTTACCACAATGACTTATTTCTTTCATAGGCAGATTTGTGTGTGTCAAAACACTCAGAAACAAGGGTGGGAGGAAGATGGTTCAAACTTGCTCATGGGCAACACAGATAAGTCTTACATAAAGGTTTCCTTCTGTAATTTCCTTTCTTAAATTTCTGTTCATGTTTTCATAATGCTGTATGAATTTACATGTGGAATATATTTTAAAAAGAAAACAAGGAAGGTGGAGTATTTTTATGAGAACAATGTCTGGTTGAAGACACTGCAATGCTTGTCTGACAGAGCTCACTGTTGGCCACATTAGCCTTGTTCTGCTACAAGGCCATATATGTTTTTTTGTCTATTAATGGTCACATACTGAGTTTTGTTTATGTTTTGTCACTAAAGATTTTGTGGGCAAACTGTAGTGGTTCAGATACTGCTTCAGATGTGGCTTAGCTCTTTGGGTAGTGACAATCGTCCCAGCAGATGGGGAGAGTAGTCCCATCCACCAGGAGCATGAGTCAGAGACTTGAACCAGGAGAAAGATGGGGGTAAGATTTCAGGGGAGCAGAGCTAGGTAAATACCAGTGCTCCACAGATAACACCTTCTGGCAAGTTGCTCACAGATACCAGTACGTGATTGAAAGTGAATGAGTTAACGCATTTAAAGGAGTCACCATCCCTTAGCAGGAAGTTATTATCCTTCAGCTGAGGAACAGTAGCTGTGTGTGTTCTGCTCTATTGTGGTCTTAAGGACAATGGGTTAGTTTAAATCATCCTAAAGTATGCTATTTTGATAACTTGCTTCTGTAGGAGCAAGCCCAGATTTTGCATCAGTTTTTCAAGGAAATATAAACTATTATAAAGTTTTACTGGGCCTTTTTTGAGGGGAGATGTCCCACAGATTCTCATAGTCACCTTGGCTGGATGGTCTTGTTTGGAGGACTAAGCCCCAGATCTGAGGCTTTGAAATGCAGGATGTTTTGAATTAACCTCATAGGCCTAGCTAGACAGATTTTTTTCTTTTAATGGGACTTTTTATTCTTGTATGACTCTAATACAGTTGAAGTGATTTCATAAGAACTTAGCAAAAATGCAAATGAACTTCATTTTGTAATAGAATGAAATACTACCATGAAAATGTCAATGCTGTCTAGTGAGAAGCATATGAAAACAGGGATTTAGGATAGAAAGTTTTTCAGAATTATCATTAACTGTAGCAATCAGTGTAACTGTTTGTAGTATGAATGAACCGTTTATTTTTCCACATTCTGAGTTTTTGTAGTTTTAAAATGAGGGTTTTTTTAGTTTCTCTCTCATTAATTAATTAATTTGCCAGTGGCAAATCATATCCCAACTCCTTTGTTCATCCATTGACCTATACAATGACTTAGTGTTTGGATTTTCTATCTCCTAATCATGAATTGAATGACATTCTTATAAGTATATATGCCAGGAAGCCTAACTATATAATCAAAACAGCCTTTTCCAGGACTGCCCTACTGAATCGATCATCTGTAGGTATGAAGAGAAGAGAGACAATGTCCTTATAGTGCAAAAAAAGACCATGAGACCTCCAAATGAATCATATCCATTCATCCATCTAATGGGTATACTTCTGTTTGTTTTGTCCACAGAGAGATTATAAACATCTCACAGACTGCAGAAGATGCAGGTTAGAAATCTGTTCTCTGTGGCTCCTGCTGAGAATTATAGAATAACAGTTTTATTTGAAAAGAAAGAAAAGGCACTTTCCTGGGTAGAAATGAGATCTTGTTTGCGCACATAGATTTCTCTTCAGGTGGTGGGATCTCTGCTTCTGATTTTGTGAGATGCAATAAGACAGCATATTGAATAAACCAGCAGATAACATTTGCAAAACATTAAGGCCAGTTCTGTCACATGAGGTTGAATTTTAGAATTTGATCTCCCCCTCTTAAAATTAAGAGCCTGTAAGTTGAGAAAGACTTGTAGAAATCATCTTTTGGGGAGACCCACTTGTGTGACAGGTCAGGCATGAGTTTATCAGTCTTTAATAGATGACAGGATGAGTCATATAACTCAGGTAAAAAGGAGAGGAGAGGACTGAATGACACCATTCTTTTACTTTCCAGTAAATCAACTACAAGCTGTGATGTGTCTGTCTCAGTTACTGCCATGCCCAGTGACTTCTACATTGCTGTCTTGTCCCTGTTCTTGGTGTGACATTGAGCTTTGACTAAAAGAGATGTGCTGACCTTTGGAAAGAGCCTTTCTCCCATGCTGCCTTCAATCTTTCCCTTCGTTGCTGAGATGAGGGAGGGCAAGGGTGGTAGTAGTTCTCTCCAGTCTGCAGCTGGAGGAGCAGCACGTTTCCAGTATCAGTCCCATACAAGTATTGTTATTTTTCCTGTCATGTTTGTTGGGGTACAGCTTTTCGTTTATTTTTCTTGCAGAAAGGCAGGAAAGCCAATCTGGAAAAAATACTGCTCACATGTCATCAGTAATTACTTGGCCGTTGTGCCAGGCATTGGCTTGCTGACAGCTTCAAGGCGGAGAGTGGGTGAGACCCAGCTGCAGCCAACAAGAAGAAAGAGGGAAAGAGATCTTAATCTGACTTGGGCTTCACTTGCCCTCCCTTCTTTTCCCCTCCATCTTTCTCCTCCTTGGGGAGCCACAGCTATTACTTCACACAATGAGCTCTCCCCATTCTTCACAGGACTGCCAGTCCCTGGCCTGTGCAGCTTTCTGTCCAGTTTCTTCCACTTGTTAAGTGTAACTTCTAAGGAAACAACTTACCCTTAGGAGGGAAATGCCTTCTGGGAATAGAGACCTTGCCCCACCTCCAGGAAAAAAGATAAGTAGTTTAATCTATAGAGTGTTTGACAGCAACAACAAGGCTCACAATTCTGCAGATGGTTTTTAATGTCTATTTTTAAATTTGTACAGTTTCTGAAATGAAATCTATAATTTACTTGATATCTAAAAAATCAATTAGGTCATCGCCTGGAAGGGATGAATAGTGTTCATACAAGAGCTCAATATGCCAACCTCGAATAAGATATTATTGGATAGAGAAACTAAGAATGCCTAATATTGCTCAGATGGGAGATCTGGGGGGCAGGAGGGGTAATGTGATGTATGGGGAGTCAGCAGACAGGACTCTTCTCTCCCTGACAGCATTGAAGAAATGCCTGAACCAAGGTTTGTGAAAGGATTGCAGGATGTGTGAAAAGAGGCTCACTGTCAGTACAGGACAGGCCTGCAAACCAACCATGTGCTACTGGCTCAGGTAGTTGGTGGCTCTCAACATAGCCAGGCTGTGAGATTTTTGAGAGTTTCAATAATTTTTTTTATGCTCACCCTCATTCAGAGTTAAGGCAGGATGCTAGTGTCTTTAGCTGTACTGTTGGTTGACTGCCACATTCTTCTTTGCTGTGGCTTTTAAGTTGTTACACTGTGGTGCTGAATGCTGCTTACACGAAGTGAAAATGTAGGTGCTGGGGTAATCCTGCATGTGGTAGAAACTAATGTCATACCCATGGTCTCAGAAACCTGACAGGGACAGTAAAACCAACACAGTCAGTGCATATAAGCAGTGAGTACTGTCTGTAAGGCTGCAAATTCATACTCTTTCCCTTCTCCTCAGCTGATCATCCAGCAAACCTATTCCAGAAAGCTGTACAGTACACTAAGAGAAGCAGCCCCTCACCCTACCCCAAGTCCCTTAAAAGTGCAGGCTAAGACCTGAGCCTGGGATAAATTTTTGTCTTTCCCCTCCTTGCTTTGGTTGGCACAGCTGTGAGAAGATACACTGATATACTGCTGAATGGCTGTTCCCATCCTCTTCCTCCTCTTCACTCAAATCCTTCATTCCCACAGACTTCTGCATAGCAGAAATCTTCTCTCGCTACCCCAGATTGATGACAAAATCGCTACTGGCTATTACAGAGCATGTTCTCAGAGAAGAAGGTACCAAAAAGAGTTTGCCAAGAGACTGATTTTAACATGCAGTTTATATCTTCACTTCTTCAGTCAGCTGGATGACATCTTGCTGATTCGACTCCTCCTTCAAATTAAGAGGCTATGTTCAAACCATGTCCTCTGAAACCTGTTCCTGCACTGACATTTTTCTTTTTATGGCACACAAAGTTTTAATTGAAATTCATCATTTATTGATGGGACGTTTGTTGATGTTGTTATTGTTTTCAATTTAAAAAGAATAATTTCTGTTTTGAAGAAAAAATATAAATAATTCAGGCTAATTTACAAGGAGATCTGAGAACACCTGACAGCATCAGTTCATTGGTGCTTTTTTTGTGACAGAAATGAGAGCATGTTTCTTTGTGGTATGTGCTGAAAACCCAGCTCAGACTGAGAAACCTTTTTCTCCCTGGCTACACCACTACCAAACTGTCTAGCACTTGCCAACATGGATTTAGATTGGATTAATCAGCTTAAAGAACAAGAGTGTGATAAGAAGATACTCTCCGCTCTGTGCAAGCTATGTCTGGGTTCAGCAAAGAGGAGATCTGGGGAGCCAGCATGGTTAACCTGTGAATTAAGTCTGTGTAGACATAATCAATAAAGCTAAGAATTAGGTACTTTGCTATTGATCGGCAGTGCTTTGATTTAAGAATCCGATATTAACCAGTGATAAAACATACTTCACTGTTTGTCCAGGTTTTTAAAATGTACTTTTTGAAGAAAACTGATCAAATACTTTTTGTGGGTGACCAGACCTTCATGTGTTGTGCACAGTGTTGTGCTTCAGCCATGTAGGAAAAATCACAAGGCTGAGTGAATATTAACATGGGAAAAAGCTTTTAGGCTCACAGGAAGGGAGGTGTAAATTTGCAAATGGTACTTAGCAGCAGTGGGGACCCAGTAAATCTCTGTTAGCTTTTAGGCAAGTGATATAGCTGATAATGTAGTTCTGTTGCTATCAAACTGCTGTCAGTATCATGTCAGTACCTATCTGTCTCAGTATTTATAACCTGCTAACAACAGGGAAGTGATGTGGTCTAATGACCTGAGGACAGGACTAGGAGCCAAGAGGAAGTTGGGAAAGGAAGCTGCACAGAAGAACAACTTCTCTGAACAGGATGTCTGGTCCTGCTGCAGCCCAAATTTTGTCGTATTTTCCTTTGGATTTCAGTACATCTTGGAGGGTCATTCTCCTGATTCATTAGGCATGTTTACAAATTAGAAGATTACAGGGCTGACCATGGTATTAATTGGTCAAAACTGCACTTTGGCTGGTCACTTCATCAGGGTCACCTGGCATAATGCTAACTGTAGTTGCCTCCCTTGGCAGAGCACTCAGGTCACAAAGTCGCTTTCATTGCAACTCTCATTGCAGGTCCTATTTTAGCAAGAGAGCTTTCCAATGTGAATATGAAAACCTTCTGGTCCACCTCAGATTATCTTGAGAGATTCACTGGGACCTCTGAAAGTGAAAACTTGGATGTTTTCCTCTTGTCTGTCATTTTCCTGAAAGTCTCTTGAGAAGTATGGGTTCCGGGGAGAGTGGACTTAGCTGTATCTGAATTAGTAAAACCAATTTCCATTGACACCCCCTGTTTCTCTGCAGGTTTTGTTCAAATAAGCGGAAAGTCAAAGCCATCCCCTTTATATACTTTAGAAAAAGCTGTATAGCTAGAGCAAGCTCTGGGTAAAGACAAGGCAGGCAACTGCTAAGGCAGAAGAGTGACCATATATGCAATGTTTTCTTTGTTTGTCCTGGACCTGTAGAAGACCAAACTGGAAGCAGTTGTTGCTCCTCTACCCAAGAGAGGGTTTTATGTCCCCAAGGCAGTGGCAGCAAAGAGGGCCCCTTGCAGAAGCAGAATGGCTAGCTGAAATCTTCAGGGCTCCTCTTACCTGTTCTAGATGGGACCCTTCCCCCTTTCCTGCCTCCTATAACAGGAATGGACATGACTTTGCCTTCTATTTCAGAGCAGCAAAATTCAATGATTCTGAGAAATACTGAGTTGGCTCTGTATACCTACGCCTAGTGTGAGAGATGCTACTTTTTGCTGCTGTTTGCTGATGACAGCACTTACAAACATGCTACATGAGTCACAGTATGTATGGGAGATGATCCCAGCCCCACTGAATGCATGCATCGCTCATAAATGATGAACTTGACAGGCAAAGCTGGAGAAAGTCAAGTCCCTACTGAGGATTATTATATCATATCCACTCACAGCAGTGGGGTCTGGGCCCACTGGCTTTAATTAAGTTATTGCCAGTGTACAATAGTACAAATGGCAGAAGAAACAGCCTCAGGAGAAAGAGAGTCAAGCAGTAGGGATGAGGGTGTGGTATGGGGATAGGATTAGATTTGGCCATCCTAGTGTCCGGGTTGTCTGATGGGTTTCTGTCCTCAGTGTACACAGAACTTTAATGAAGCAATGTGGTAAAAAAGTTCCTTTGGCCAGGGTTTGTGTCAGGTAAGGGTGAAACTGGACAAATACATTGTGGAAGGTCATTCCTATCTGCTAGAAAGAGCAGCATGGAAGAAGGTGCGGATATGTTTGTGAGATAAGAACGAGAAAGGAGTATTATGTGAAGGACGATTGATGTCACAATGAAAACATTTGCAGTGATGTTGTTAACAGATGTAGGAAAATGTGAATAATTTTTTTTATTGTTCTTTAATTTAAATTCCTGTTGTTTTCTTTACAGTGCCAATAATTTCTTAGCCTTCCTTGTCCTTATACTATGTGGGATTCTCACAGAAGGGATGCTTTGTGCTGCATCTCACTTTTATGCTGCAATACCTATGTTTGTTGCACACTGGAATGTGTTTCTGGCAGCTTGCCAGGCATGGATAGGGGGAAGCAAAGAAACCCTTTTTGGAGGGGTGAGGGTTAGGACAAGGACTGGGGCTGGTAAGCACAGGCATAGAACATTCTTTGTTACAATTTTTTGAGAGTTTGTAAACAAAATGGGGTTTCTAATTAAAGCAACCACTAAACCGTTTAACTTGCATAACTAGAACTGACTCAATAGATTAGCCCAGGTCTCACTGACCCTGGCAGAGTGACAAGGCTTGTATTTTGTGTGGATGAAATGTTCAATAATTTCTCCAGAGCATTATGTGCAAATAGGCTTTTCTTTAACAGCAGGCATGCATGTCTTCTCCTTCCACCTTCCTGCTTATTTTATCAGTCAGCAGATCTTAGCTAGACAATGTGAGAAATCATTACTTTCTCTTTATCTTGCTGTTCCTATATGTTAAAAAAAGGATTGGACATTTATACAAAAACTATGATCACGTTTCTCTACAAGGAATGCAAACCTTGCCATATACTACCTCTAATTAGGGGTTTAAGTGGAAACTCTTGCTGATGTGTACACTGTGAGCAATTGGGGTTTCTTTCACTATTATTTAAAGCATTTGGTACTCAATCCCTTTTAGGGGCAGGATTCTGGGTGGATCCATGCCCACGTCCTATGAGGCATGTTTGACATTCTGGCCCCTAGTAGTCTGAATTAAATATCAGTAATTTTAAAACCTAGAAAGGGCAAGCAAAAAGTGACAACGAATAACCACCACGTTGCTGCTGAGCATGGCAACCCATCTTTATCCTCTGTGTTTTCTGGACTTTAGTAATAGTACATGGAGCTTACATAGCGTTTCCATGCAAGCACCTCAAAAGCACATTGCAAGCACCACAATCGGCATCTTTAGAACAGTAGGAATTTCTATATACTTTCTTCATTGATGGAGATCCAGACACCCTGTGGAACTTCTCCAAAGCCTACATGTTCCATTTAAGGTCTTAATTCCCTTAGCCCTGTAACTGTGCTGGTGAGAGTAGGGAAAGGATGAATGAATGATCAGAAAGAAAAGGAGAGGCCAGAAACATAAGGGCAAGCTTTTACTTACTTCACTAATAAGTGAAGATAAAAGATGGAAGAAAAGGAGAGAGACATCAGTTAAGGGAGTGATGGACTACTTGGAATAAGAAACAATTAATTATATTTTGGTTTGTTCATTCATTGTGTTTTTATCTGTTATCTTTATAATGTGAATTCCCAGGTTCTCTCTGTTTCACAGAGAATTGAATGCCAGGTACTTCAGGTACACATGTGCTAAACTCAAGCCTGTGAGACTGGTCTCAATGAAACCAGCAGAATTCCTTGTGGTGTTTCAGATTAAGTATGAGTGCATCTTCTTTTGAGGGTAGCATAGAAGGGAAAGCTGGCTGATGGATATCACACTTTTCCTATATGTCTAAGACTTGTGATTTAAATTGAGAGGAAGGAAGATTCACTTACTGCAGAATCTCCTATTCAGTCCTCATGACATAACATGAGAAATGCCCTACAGGGTCAGAGCATGGTGTGTGCCCTCAGTCTGTCTCCAACGGGGAAAGAGGAGATGCTGTTTGGAGAAAGGCCTGCAAGCCCAGCCACATTCTGTGGTGTTTTCCCCTTATACTTCCCAACAACCATGGTTGTTGAATGTAGGATGTTTGGGGGCATGCCCCTGCCTGTTCCCTTCAGAACCTCTTTATGGAGCTGTTGCCTGTGAATTTATGTAACCCCTTTTCGAACCTGCTGCCACTGCCTGCCTCCACTGCCTCCTATGGCAGCAAATTCCCAAAGTTTACTACCTGCTGTGCAAAGAAGTATTTTACCTCTTTTAAACCCATTTTCTAACAGTTTCAATAAGTTTTGTCTCATTCTGCTGCTGCAGAACTGGGGATTAACAATTTCACTTTCATCACATGCAGTTTACAATCCAGTTTACAATAGTTGAAGGCCTTCAATGTATTTGTCAGGTAGTACTGTGCTATGGAGTTATAAGGCTATTATTACACAGCTTATGCTCTCAGCTAGGTTAAACTACAGATCACCCAGAGAAAAATTACTGGCATTAAGGCTAGTGATGTCTTATGTTTTGATCATACGCTAAAATTCTATTAGGTCTCAACTTAAGAAACAGATTTCTCTAGCCTCTCTTCAGCTGCAGGCCCCTCAAATGGTCCTGTTTTCTGCAAACAAGACAAAACGAGGAAATGAGCTATCATCCCTGCCTTTCAATGAAGCATGTCCACTGTCCTCTTGACAGGTAAATCTTGTGAATGTGTTCACCATTGCTGTGATGTTATTGTTTCACATTCCTCTTGTAACAGCATGTGATCACAAATGAATCTGAGATACTTCGGAGCAGTACAATAAAGACCCTGTTTGTTTGCTGCTGTACTGTCAGAGAGAATATTTTAGCACCTGATAGCACTGCATAGATTAGGCTTGAGAGGATGTCCATTCCTAACTAAAACAATAGTAATCTACATCTTTTCTATTGATGCTTCTCCTTGCACTCAGTACCTGATTCACTTCTAATCAAGAAGGCATTGTATTGGTGCTGCATGTATAACCAGGAAGGTGAGTGAATTGTGGATTAGCTTTGCTTTCATCTCCTACACATTTTAGAGGACTAGCAAGCTAAATTAGGTTGAGGATGCATACTAAAGGCTTTGAAGTACTTGTTAGTAAACAGAATTTTGATGTATCAGTCCCTCACCAGAAAAAGTTATGCCTTTCATTAATGTATCTCCTGAACTAAATCTATTGCTTTTTATTAGCTAGGTATTTCTTGAGATACAGCAAAAAGTAATTTATTTCAAAGAAAGAAAAATTATCAATGTTATATGCATGCAGAGACAATTGAATTCTCTGAAATGTCACCTGGAAAATGTTTCTCAACTGTGAAATGTAACCAGTCCTTTTTTTTTTTTTTAACAAAACTATTATTCCTTTCTACAGTTTATTTCTTAAAAACATAAATATGTCCATAACAGTGACTGTTCCAGGTCAGATCAGGGTCTGCTTAGCACAGTATCCCGTTTCTGGCTGTGGCCAAGAGCAGATGCCTAAGGGGAACTATAAGAACAGGGCAAGCATATATCTTATTTTCCTGAATGCTCTCCCAGCCTTCAAACATCTGAAGCTCTGGGATTTCCTGAGCTAGACATGGTTTATATGTCGGTAGTAACCCTTTATGAATTCCTCTTCTTCTGGCTTTCTCAGGCTCCCCTTGAATTTGTGTAAGTGGCTTCCATCCAGAAAATCTTTGCAATTTCAACGTGTTTAAAGAGGTCATTGGCTCAAAGATTTGTCTGCTTTTCTCCCAGTTATATCAGATGGCTGAATAATATAATCTAATTAAACCTCTGTGCAAACCTTGTCTGTCTCATAGCTTTACTGCTGTGATGACAGCATTGCCACTACAAATTAGACTATATACTGAAGTGTCTTTCCCAATGGTATTTAAAGGTGTTCATACTATCTATATAATAGCTAGAAGAACATTCACACTATCCAGTTTTAGGCATCTAATTAAGGTTTCTTACTCACTAGCTAATCTCCTTAGACTTGCTTTATATTCGGGGAGGAGGTTCTGATACAGAATTATGTAAATTAGAAATGTAACGCAGTGCTCTGAATTGTCCTCCAGAGCAGCCAGTCTGCTTCTGCAAAAGGACTTTATAGAGAGTAGCTGAAGGACTTCAGGTTGCTTGGTGTGAATACTTCCACACATGACAATGACTAAAACCAAACTATGTATTTTCCAACCATAAAAGGAGACACAATTTTAGATAAGCAGAAGGGTCTAAACAGGAGTACACCAAGATTAATATTATTGTGCTTATAAAACATAAAATGAAATTTCTACAGAACTCGAGATCAAAATCCTGTCTTGATAACTGTTTTATTTAGAGCTATTACATAAAATAACACAGGGAAAAGTAAAAAATAAAAAAAAAGATTTATAAAGAATCATATATTTTCGCTGTCTTCCCTACAACATTCATAGATTAAGGAGGTAAAAGGAAAAGTTTATAGAGGGAATATTTTTTATTAGGACAACTAAAGAAGTTAAAAAAACAGGCAATCTTTCAGACACATAAAACTTACAAGAGAAATCCCTTATATGCCTGGTATTTTGTTTGTTTTCTGGCTACATTTATTGGTCTGTTTATTGGCTTATTTTCAGAAGGGACACTATTTATCCCTACAGAGGTGTATGCTACTGTTTCCATTTCTCCAGCCCTTTTCTTTCTCATCTGCCTGTTTTCTAATTACCATGCCATCTTCCTAATGCCTAGCCTTTGTCACTGGCTGGACCCTGAAAAAGGACCTAAGAGTGTGTTGTAAGGGAAAAAGGAAATCTACTTCATCAGAAAGTTTTGAAGCTTAATAGTCCTTCTATGTCCAGAGATAATTTGTGTCTCATGCTGAGACTAAGGTAGGTGTCTAAATTGGGCTAGTGAATCTCCTTTTTACTACAAGGAAACAGAGTAGATAACTATCCACAGATGGCTAAATTTTAATGAGATGAATCCCACCCTTTAAGAGCAGGCACTTGTGCATGGTGACCTTAGGGGTCTGTAGTAGTCCTATGTTTCTTTTTTCCTTAGTAAAAAATTATGAAGGTAAATGCCTATTTAGCCCAAGCCAAATTAGGTATCCAAACCTGAACGTTGAAGTTTTATGGCAAATGTTGAAAATTCATCCATTAAGAAAAATAAGTAATTTTTCTTCAGATAAAATTGGTTATTTGATAAATAGAAGTTTGGGGTACTTGACAAAATGGTCTAGTCCTTTTAGAGCATATTTGAATACAGTTTTAAAATTAGTGGTTGTATCAGAAAGATAAATGAATTCAGTGCTGTTAAAACTGTGTCCTTTAGGGGTAGTCACATACCAACATTCTGTTTTAACAGAAATAATAAGAAATACCTGCATATGCTGCCGAGGCTTTTTGAGAAAACAGCTGTGTGGAATAGATGCCAATGAATCTTGTTCAAAACAGCATGGAGATTTCTAATTGTTATTTAGATTCTCTTCTTAGTTAATCTCTGATTAACTGATGAAATTAAACATCTACACAGTGGGGACCAGCCTTTCTTCTTAATTTATAAAGACCATAATTTTGAAATTAAAAACCTGAAAGTTTGGCAATTAGATAATCTTTTATAAGTTGACATCTGCCCTTCAGAGGTAATATTCATATATATTTTTAAACAGAAGTGGTGTCTATACAGGTATTTGAAGCAGAATTTGAATCTCTAGGACTTGAAAAAGCAAAGTCATGGATATATTACCAAAAATTATATTCCATTTTCAGTTCATCTTGGGGGAGAGTTTTTGGTACCGCTTCTTCTTTACTTGCTCATCCTCTTTCTCTAAATGCACTAATGATTTGAGTTCAGGGATGCTGAAGGATAATACTTTTGTAAGACAGACCTGCTGGTCCGTGATGCATATTATTAATCCCAAATTTCAAAAGATAGGAACTGTTGGTGGTGACAAATAGACAGTGAATTTAATATCAAATGTCCAGTCATACTTGCATTCAAACTAATGTGTTGCTCTCAGCTTGGACAATGGAAAATTTTTCTTCAAAAGACTTAAATTTCATTAATAACTTTTCATATGTTCTGATAGTCACATTAATTTTTACTAAAAGGAAGTTGTATGCTGGTCAGTATTGCTATCACTGTCAACACAGGAAGAAGGCCTGGTTAAAGGAGGTTAAAGATATAATTTTGTATAAAGACAGTGAACTTGACTGGGCACCTTCTGAGCCTTTTTGTTTTAAAACTGAACAACAGAACTCCACATTTCAGGTCAGACTTCTTGCTGAAGTGTGAATAGCACAAATTTTATACTTTTTTGGAAGCACAAGTTCATTTTCCTGTTATCCTGTCACTGAATTACCACCTGAGTCAGGGAAGAAATTATTTCTGGGATGGAAATACAGCTGAAGTTGTTGATAATCAAGATGTTCAGCTGCTTTACTGTGGCTGGCAGCCAAGGACTAAAAGACCTCCACATGAAAAAAAAAAGTTAACAAACTTACATAGCTAGAGATAAGAAAGAAGAAAGTTTCTAAAGACCTTATAATATGCTAAGATTTGACTATTTTTACAGAATATACTGTCTAGAATTTCCTTCCACAGACTGTAAGGCTTTTTATGGGGTAGAGGCCAGAACTAGTTTCTTTAGGAAATATTCACACAATCTACTTTCAAGCACCTGCTCTGAATGGCCCTCAGAAGGAATCTATTATACAGGGAGCCTAGAGAGGCTGTCATCAACAACCTCATTCAACACCTGAAGTAGGTTACATATACATATATAGGTCCCTGTAAATTGGGGCTGGCCTGTATATATATATATATAAACATATAATAGCAAGAAGTAAAAATTCTAATTTTGTGCAAGAGAGGAAATCTGGACTTTTTTTATTATATTTTGAAAAACAAAAAATTATTAGTCATGTATTTATTTTTATTTGTATTGTATAATATTGTTAAAATAAAATATAAAACTACTTGATGAAGTATCTGAACAGAAAGGTATAAAAGTTCTCATAACATCAAAGTACTGCACTTTTTAAAAATACAGTATTGATATTCTTGTTAAATGCTTTAGTATCCATAAATCTGTATATTCTGTCAAAAGTGATAGAAAATTTGTAAACAACTGTTGATAAAAGCTACCGGCATATATAATTTTTACTGAACCATAGAACACAGCACAATTCATTAAAAGATGTCAGTCATTCTTTATAGAGAAATTAAGTAATGTAGCTAGTGCGAAAATTTAATGAACAGCAAATCCCAGAGGCTTGAAAGATACCTGAACTCTGCTGCTTCCAAACAGAGGGCAACTTTATGCTGAAAGCAATTAGGAAGGGACTTTCCCTTGGGTGTCTTAGTCTATAACTGGTTCTTTCAGAGTTTCTTAAACTGTCTGCTCAAACCGTAATACCTGCCTTTTATGAGTACTACCATGCAGGGTTAGGTACACTATTGATTTGATTCAGTGTGTCCCTACTACAAATTAACAAATGCATTCTGTGATGCATTATTCAGCTTGCTTTTGTTATATTTTGCATAGTAGGAAAATATGTAGGAGCTAAATATTTTACGTTCATTAGAAAATCCTTACACCAGACATAAGAGCCACTGAAATACAACCTGCTCATCTTATCAACTCTTCATGTAGCATTTTGAAACGGTATTGTGAATCTTACACCTTCATATTTTTAATGAGGTGGCCTTTTTTCATATGGCAAAACCCCACATGTATGGGTTTTAAGACACTGTAAAATAAGATCCGTCAGAGTAAAGAAATAAAATCCTTGTAAATCTGATCTGAGAGTCGTCTAAAATAAGTTGTAGGAGGCAAGGTATTTATTGTCTTCATGACTTGCAGTCAAACATACTGAAGTGATTTTATCACATGTTCATGATTTTAATGTTTGATCTTGATTTTTTTTAATCAAAGTTTCTAGTATGCTCCTTAGTTTGTCTGATAGAGAATAGTGTGACTGGACTCTTTCATTGCACTACTCTTAACAATTTCACAACTTCTGTGTTGAAACAATTTCACACAGAAAAAGTAAGTCGGAACTAAAGCTTGGCCGCCTAAGACATTGACGTAGATATTCCAGTGAATCAAGCTGAAGAATTCATGTCCCTACATTACCTGTTCCGACTCTTTGTGGCAGGTTACCACTTCCCCAGTGTTAAATGAGTTATATACATGTGTCACACCTACTTCAGTACAAAATCAGCCAATTTTGTTTAAAACCATATTTGCCAACAGTTTAGGCTGGTCCTCTATATCAAAATATCTGAGGCATCCACATATATTCTGTTTCGCTGGTCCCATAGCACGACTCTGGCACAAAGGGACAGCCGAACAGCAATATCTTGTATCAACAGTAACTTTTATTAAGTGCCAATGTGTTAGTGCTCTGAGAGAAGCCGAAGTGGTTGCTGATGTTTGAAATGCAGCTTTCAGGTATCAAGTAATAACATCCATCTGATTACAACTGCTCCTGCAGCAAAGTTTGTCTAATGAAAGTCATAAAATTTAGTCACCCTGGCTGCAGTTTCTGGACTGAGATTTTTCTGTTGCTCTAACAGCTGGGTTTACACTGATGATATCCAGAAAAAAGTAGGTGAAGAAATCCTATCTGGGAGCACTGTTTGGAGAGAGGAAATGAGACAGTCCTATGATATTTGTGTATTTTAGTGGCGTATTCACAAAATTCCTGATTTTGGACAATTCAGCTAATAAGTAGGACCTTAAAAATTATATATATATTAGCAGAGAAAAAATTGAGAAAGTCAAGGGAAAGGTTTCCCAGAAGATCCATGGGGGCTGAGGCCCTCACCCCCATTAACACCGCTTACTGCAGAACGTGTCGCTGGTTGTGTGAGTTGGGAGTGGCTGCAGGACTGTGCAAACCCGTCACCCCTGCAGCCTCTGCCACCCCTGAAGAACCTCACAGCTGCCTAAATATAGCCTATCTGCTCTTATTGATGTGAAAGCATTAGCTTTCAGTTACCTTTTTTTCAATAGAGCATATAGTGCTCTATTAAAACGTGCTTTTGAAGAAGGAAATGTTTTTCTCCATCTATTTTAGCTCAAACTTCTATATAATGTTTCTATTCAATGCTTTTAAATGAATGAAAATGTGTTAGTAGAAGAAACCTTTATGTTTAATGGCAGGGGGTACGAAAAGGAGAGGGTGGAAATCAATCTTTCCTGAAAAATAATACAGCAATAAAGTATACCCACGCTTGAGCACTGTTGGCTGCTTATGATTTTTTTCTCAGTTCAAACAAAGCTGTATTCAAAACAAGGATAAACATATCAATGTTAATTTTATATAAGACTCTTCCTTGTATAGTAATTTCACCTATTCTATTCATATAGCAAAGAGCAGGATTTCTTTGATCTCTTCCTGCCATCTATGTTTTGCCATTTAGGCTACTACTTAATGTCTTTTGTTCTGGTATATATTTGCTAAAAGTGATAGATCATTCTGTTTATAATCTACATAACTGTCTATATTTCTGCCAGATGTCAGCTACTGTTCTTTCCTGTTAAAGTTCTCAGGAATATATCACAGTAAATAACTCAGTACCAAACAACAAAAAAAGGGATGATGTCTTGGGTTCCCATGTGAAATTCTTGGTATGAATGCGGAATATTTAAGCTTCACTTGTAATTATGTATTAAGAAAATAACAAAAAGAAGCTGACTTCCACAGGGTAGGAGTTCTCCCAAGATGGTCACACTGGTATCATTAGGTAGATTAGCTGTTTTTTCATGAGGCGTGGTCCACATGCCTGTCTGTTACTGCTAGTTGGAATGAGGGATGACACTTCCATGACTGGCTTGCTTACTTGCTTACTTACCTGCTTGCTTAGACATCCCAGAGGGTGTGACTGACAGCTGCTTTTCTGCCAAGAGATTTCAGCTGCGGCATTCATTAGTCTTCTACATTCAGTGCTATCTTATGGCACCCAAATCTCTATTTTTGTCTTATCAAGCATAAGAAAGGCAGTAAAGTGCCTTTCTTTTTCTTGGGGTGAAAATAGGGGATAAATGACAAAAAGATATCTGTGACTTCATCAAAAGGATCAGAGGAACTTTTCCAAATTAAACTGTCCTCTGCTTATTTACTCTAACGTTTGTTACCATGTATCACAATATCATTCATTTCTTTTCAACTTTTTATAAAAAAAAAAAGCAGGAAAAAGAATCCCTTTTTCTATTATCTGTCCACCCAAATCACAGAAATGGTAGCCCATTTCAGATGGACAGTGATTCTGTGTATCATACCCTCTGGTGGACATAGGACCATCAAACATGGTCCATGTTCAACATTTGGCTAAAATTAAGTCTGCTTAGAACATGAATCTCATGCAGAATGTTGTGGCCTGGTTTTCCAAGTGTTTGTGACTGTCTGTCACAAACTGTTCACTGACTTTTAATTGAAATTTTAAGGTGTTAAGTTGAACAGCCTCACATGACCTACCTGCCTAAAAGTCCCCCAGTGTTATATTACCACAGGTTAATGGGGGACCCTGTACTATCAGAAAGGGAGCAGGTACCATGGCCTTTTCTGTAAGAACCTCTCAGCTCAATGTGTCCTTTTCTTACCTCCCATGGTTTGCAGTATTCAAATATAATGGTCTTTGATATGTTGTGAAAACAGTGTTTTTGAAGAGGTGTCAAAAATGTGAGTTCAGGCTGCAGACAGGAGTCATCATCCATGGGGCGTGTAAGAGGCTGGGAGAATTTGGTGACTCTGCTGGTGTACAGTTTCTTCTCCTCTTTTCAGAAAGTAAGGCAGTCCAAACACCCTTGCAGAAATTTAGAGTGGTTTCTCATTGGGCACCTCACACTCCACAGTGCAACCTTAATCTTTGTTTGAGTCGGGAGGGCAGGTAACATGGCTGACACTAGAAAGATTCATAGTGACTTCATTTTCACCTCCTCATGGAAAGTTTGTGAATGCTGTTATTTATTTTGTTGCTAGAGTTAGTTTCCAGTATATCAACATCCTTGCACTTTTCTCAAGCACTGAATTTCACTTCACTTCAAAACACAAAGCAATTTGATGACAAAAGACTTTAAGAAGAGATTAAGGAGCCCTGTTGCCTGGAAGTAGCTAGAGGCACAAGAGATGGTGTTACTGCCTCAGGTAGTGCATACTGGGATGAAGAAATGCCTGGGGGAATTTTGTGGCTTCAGATCATTATCCTCTAAGTCTCTTGAAAGCTCCTTAAAATTCCAAACCAAATCTAATGGCAAACAACATACCCACTAAGTCTTTCACCATACCGTTTTATACCCCTCATTCAGCCAACTCCAATCTTCAAGCAGAAGGAAAGGGGATTTAATCTTCTACAGTAAACTAGAGGAGAGTAGAAGCCACTCTGGGAATGGAAGATCATTCAGCTTTTCATACTTTCTGGAAAGGCTCAGATTTACGGGCTGTGGTAGACTTAGCTTTGGTGGATTAACACCTACAGGGGTTAGCACCTGTGGCAGGGCAGCAGAAGGGCTGTGTGCCTGCACCTCAGCCTTTCTAATTCATAGTACAATACAGTGGTGTGCATCAGCCTTCTCAGCTGTTTCAGATAATATTCTATAAATTGGAATTGCTAAAGGGTGGGTACATGGTCTAGGGATAGTAATCTCCAGCAGACAGATGGGAGAGGCAAACCGTTGTCATATCTTAAATTGCCGCCAATGTATCCACCACAGCACCTCTAACAGAGTCTTTAACAGAGGAATTACAGTGTTTAATCCAGCTCTTCAGATTTTTAAAAGTTACATTTTTAGCTGAGATTTCTTCTGGTTCTGTAAGTGAAGTAAGGCGTATCTTTCAAACCATTTCTGTAACAGCACACAAGAGGGAGCAGGTAAATAGTTGTGTCTGGTCTGAAAAGTTTTTTTTATGAAAGAATTCCAATAGCTATGATTCAAAACATGAAAATCAGCTTTTGTTTGACTTTCAGGAAGTTGACAGACAAGAATGAGAACATCAGGGAAGAACCCATAGTATTTAGTCATTGGACTAAATAATTTATGCAATTAAAACTATTTCGCAGATTTCCATATTAAGACATTTCTAAAATATCCTCCAAATAATTAGCATAGTATCTTTCCTTTTTTACAAGAAGGTCACCTTGTTTGTCCTCCAGCTCGGTCACTTGAACTTCATGTCACTGTACCATTTACTCAGGTATACTCTGTATTATGGCACATGTTCTAGCGTACCTGTTGCTGGATGTAATCTTATCAAAAATGTCTTTCAGCTGTCTACTTGGAAAGGAAGAAGAATATGTTTGTGGACAAGACAAGAACTGTTTCTGCTTGGCAAATCAGACATAGATAAGATTTGTACAGAGTGTGCCTCTGTAGCATAAGACTCTGCTACCTGGACACAGAGAAAAGTACCTGTAGAGGGCAGGTAAAGCAGTCAGATTTAATTTAAGGAAAGTAAAATTAGATTAAACTTCATGTCTCTGAACATATCACACATAAGGTAAACAAAATGTCGTTCTTTTCATTATATATTAGCATTAACTTTACATAGCTGCTATGCACCTACAGAGAGTAGTATGTATCACAAATGATAGCTAGCAGAGCTTTTTAAAAGCCTTGTTAGCTCTGACTTGCAGGATTTGTGGATACACTTTCAGTTCATTTATTTTGGCCTGCTCTTAAAATGTCCTTTGATGTTCAAGTTCAAGTAAGTGTAAAAATTCATTTTGAGCTTTAGGTGGACCAACGAAATTTTGCATCAGTTCAGATTTAACAAAAATCTCTAGATCATGCCAGAAATTGTCCGTTTTGCTCAAAACCTGATGTAAAATTGGGCCAGAATTTGTCAAGCTCCACTAACTCTCCCGTTATGAAAGTGCCACACAATAACATAGCACAAGTTTGTTGTGAATGGTGGTGACAAAGAATTACTTTTAGACAAGTGTCATGCCATGAACCAAATTCTTCTCTTTGTTACTTCTGCACAAACACAGTTAAGGTAATGGAATCACATAATTACAAAACATGTAGAATTTAGCTCTATACATTCTCCTCCCTGGTGTGTTTAGCAACCTAAAAAGTAGTTTATAAGTTAAAGCTACCTCCCAGTCTGGTTCTTTTGCCCCAGCGGTACTTATTCAACCCAGGAGAGGTCTTACTGACCTTGGCAGCTCAGGTAGGTAATATATTTTTACAGAAGTGAACCTCTTTTCACCTTTCTCCAGCAGGAATAAGCTTTGACTCTTAAAAGGGATGAAACTGTACAGTGTTTGAGATGCATTTTCAGTCTTCTTGAGTACTGAATTTTTCTTTATGTTCCTGTTGAACTAGTCAAGACTTTTTCTGATGAAACAAATTTTTGCTTTCTAACTGAACAGAGGAAGCTTTCAAAGGCAAAGTGTTTCAGCCCAAAGAAAGGAATTTATCTTCCATATTTTGACCAGGCATGTGGAAAAACACATTCATGCTCATTAAGAAATGCCCAGGCCTCTTTCTCCACAGGGAATTTCAAGTTTTGCCAGAGTTTTAGTTTTATCATAAATTCAGTTTTTGCACAGACCAAAACCATTATTTAGGGTGTTATCACAGTATTCATAGTTCTTGGTAAATGGAGGTCTATTCATTTCACATTTCTTTTTCAGATGTCAGTTTTCCCATTTTTGGTACCTCCTTCATAATATAACTATTATTTGGAGGAAAATATGTCCATCCAAACTCTCTTGAATTTTGAGGTTTCTGATCTGGGTTCACCTTCTGAAAGCCAGGTACCACTTCAAAAAAAAAGCAGTTATTGGTGGTCTGGTGCGATCTCCCACCTCCCAGGACAAGAAAATGGATTTGAATTAATGAAACTTCAGAAGTAAGAAATTGTTGAGTTTCTTTTATTAAGGCTACAGAGCTGTTCAAATTCATATTTTTGTTCTAGTCAGCAACTGTGTGTTTTGAAAACTTTGAAAAAATAATGATGTCTGAGATTTGGGAGCTGGAGCTTTAAAAATGCATTAAATATTGAATGTTGGCTACACTCCTGAAATAAAAAAGTAATTTGAATTGCCTCGAATCTCTTTCTGATAACTCAAGAAACAATAACTAAAATTGTTTTCCTTGTCCACCTCTTGGATCTTTTTGCTGTTCCAGTTTGATATTTCAACGATAGATATGAATTATAAAAGCAGTCTTCATGTACCTCTTTTTTTTAATATTTGCTTATTTATATTGCTGAGTGGCCCTAAGGTACTAAGATCTATATAAACTTAATAAAAGAGAGCCTCTGTCTTAAAGAATGCAGTGCCAAGGTATGGGAGACAAGACAAATAAGCAATTATGGTTTATATGGTCAGTCATAGTTTTGGTACATCAACAATAGTCATTGCTGGAAGGCCACACTTCACAGGCATCACAGCAGGGATGATACTTCCTTTACCCCCACCAGTGCATTCCAGCTTCACACTTCCCACCTCTCTATTATTTGTCTCAGTGATACCTTCTATCTGTCGTTTTGCTCCAATCCTTAGAACTCTCTTCATTTTCAAATTAAATTTCTTTTTAAAAACCAAATACTTCTCCAAATAATTTCTCAAATTTAAAGTTATCAGTGAAATCTTAGTGAAAATACCGATAAGCAGCTGTTGTCAAAAAAAATTTACCAAAACCTTCCAAAACCAAGCATATGCAAAAAAACTTCCTCTCCTTCTATGTGCTCTCTGACTTGTGTTCTCTGCTTTGCTCAGTTGTAACCTCCTCAGAAAAAGTTATTTCCCTTCCCCTGCATTGCACAGCTTTGAAAACTAGATTGACAGTAAACAAACAATCCAGCCATCTATGATAATACTGCTGGCTTTAATGGAAGAAGCAAATTGCCCGAAGTGTGGAGCCTCCTCAAGAAGGTTGGGACTCTGCATGGTCTTATTGAAAAGTTCAACTGTTTCCATATTTCCTTTTAATGAATCTCTTACTCATGGAAAGGCTTCATTTGAGTTGCTCTAAAAGAGTCCCCAGAAAACAGGAAACTAATTATAGTCCTATGGTTGGAAAAAAAATTGAAAAAAAATTGTAAAAAATTACAAAAATTAAGGAGTCATGTTGGACTTATGTTCTTTGCTTTTCTCCTCATTGCTAACACTGCTTTTCTTATAGAAAAAGAATTGTAATAACCAGTCTACAGCTCTCACTTTTGCTGTACTTTGGATAAGCTTCTTGGTTGTTATGCCATAACTTACAGGAGTGCAGCCGAGCAATCCCGCCAGTTAATTGGGAATGAGTTCCTCTGCACCTAGTTGGGCCCAGATCCCGAAGCATGTGCACAAGTTTGCTATTGTCAGTAATTGCATTTTTAGACAGTTTTTTTGAGCTGGTACTATTTTTGATATCCTGCTTTCATTAAAGTCAGTGGGCACTGGATTACACCTTTTATGTTTTAGACAGCCTCGTACAATAGTAAATTGTTTGGCTTCCATTTAACTATATATATAAAATAGTAGCAACAAAACTGAAGTCTCTATATGCCTGAAAGTTGTAGCACCGCTGGGATGTGGCCATATATTTTTACATTAACTGAATTTAAGGATGCATAGTTAAATCTAGAGCTAGTGGGGAATATTTGGACAGAACACCTTTTTTTTTTTTTTGAAAATGCTGATTTTTAAAATCAGATGAACATGCAAAATCCTGTGAAATTCACAGTGGGACCAAGAAAGACACTAACCCACTGTAGGCTACCTGGCATTCCCTGAACAAGACAGTAAGAAGAATAAATGAGATCTAGGACAAATCTTAGCACTGTCTGATTCAGCATCATGATTACTGGCTGTGGTCTGGATCTCTTCTCTCCTTCACAGCTGTCCTACCAGGTATCAGCTATTCTAAGATGGTCTTTTTCAGCATCAGTTGTTTTTTAGAGATAATATCTCAAACCTACCAAAAGTCAAACTGCCAGGTTCCCTCCAGCCCCCTCCCCTCCCCAATGTAGGTGAACAGCAGAGCAAGAACTTCAACCTCAGTAAGTAAAATAGTAAGTGAATGAGCACCCTAGCAGGGAAGTGGCTCTCCTACTGTTTGTCCCTCTCTCATTTTCAAAGGAAAAATATAAAATGTCTTTATTTCATCACTGGATGGAACAGGAAGAAAATGTAAATCCCCTCCTTTCAGGGGATGGGAAAAACGCTTGTCAGCCCAGTATGGCTGGACTCCCTAACCTACTCTGAAAACCTTTGGTGGTGCAACACAGAGCAACAAGCCTGGACTTTTCACTGTGTGTGGCTTTTACAAGCCAAACTTTGTAAGAGCTTTCCCTTTCTCCTTAACTTGCTCTCTGACCTTTTTCCCATGGGGCAGTATATTGGGAAGCAGGTGTTGTTTGGAAACATACCAGTGCAAACTAAACCACTCGGATTCAGCTCTAGCATGATGGATCAAAACCAGTATTAAAGACATTTCCTTTGGTGTGTCCAGGGTCAAACTGAATTGCTATAAACAAACTGATCTGCATCCCAGAAGAAATGTTTATGTGAACTAGTACTTTCCCTGTTGCCTTCCCCTCTTTCCCTCTTCCCCTTACAAAGCTGCTAGAAGCAAAAGGCAAGCACAGCAAACAAGGATATTTTTTTTTTCCCCCAGTAAGTTTAAAGGGACAGTAGCTGCGATTTTGCAATTGTAGCTGTTTATCTTTGGAAAATAGTGCAGTTGTTACATAGCCTAAATACAAGAGGCTCTGCTGCTCCCTTTGCTGTTCGGTCCTCTCAGGCCTGATAGTGCTTCCTTCCTGACCTCTCACGGCTTCCTGCCGCTAGTCTTATCGCGGCAAAAAACTTGACACTGTACTGGCTGTGCCACTTGGAATGTATTTAAATTCTGTAAATGGAAATATCCTTACCTTTACATTTACAAACAACTATCATCTGCAGATCACTCAGTAATTTCCTACTGATACTTATTTTTTCTTTTAGATATGTTAAAAAAAGGAAAAGGGGAAAGGAAAACTCTACCGTTTCTTTTAGGTTCACTTTTCTGCACTCTGAGAATCTATCTCTCAGGATGCTGAAATCAACATTGCAATAACTTTAACAGCCCTGTGTCAGTTTAGATCAGTTGAGGAATATGTCTCCTTGATATAAGCACTTTAAAAGGCGAACATTGCAGAAGTAATGGTAGGTAGGTAAAAGAAATGAAAGTGGTGCATCAAAATCCAGCGTATGTGCACCCCCAGTGCAGCAACAGAATTCTCCACTTACAATACTGTTTTTCCCTGATGCTTTCATAGGAACTAAAAATTGCAATACCATGAGCCTTTATACCTCATATGACTGTAGGGATGTCAAAAGAATGATTCTGCTGACTTAAGTTGACCAGACCCAGCTGTGCAGACTTGCATAATTATTTTAAATTAAAACACTGGATTTGCTAAAGAGAAGAATGTAGTCCACCATTCTTAAGGAGAAAAATGTTTTTTACAGAACTTCTTATGCATATAGATACCAGTTTATCATCATATTTTAGGGTCAGAGGAGACTATTAATGATCACTAATCCAAACTCTGGCATTCACAAACCTTAAACATCATCAGCTTTCAATTTGATCACAATCATAAAGAATTCAGAATATCACCATGTCACGTACTCCAATGGGTAAATTAGGGAAGCATTCCAACTATGTTGAGTTCCATCAGTTTCCAATTATTGAAACACCTTGTGGTTTTCCTGGTACACTAAAGCACTGTCTACGATCAAAAGTGTATTCCCTTTGTAACTATTTGTAGCCAAGTACTTAGTAGCGCTAACTATTTGTAGCACTTCACTTTCTCCTGGAAAAATTCAATAGATTCTTTTTTTAGTCCCTTTCTCCAAGACCTAGCTTCCAACCTCAAATTATTCCTGTACTTTTAAAAATTATGTCCAAATCTTAATTCTTCTGAAGTGTAATAATCAGAACTGGGCATAATATTTGAATAATTATTTCCTTAATACTACATACAGAAATGATATTACCACTTTATTCTTGTTTAATACTCCCTGCTTATATGTGGGAGTTGTCCTGGAAGCTTTCAGATAAAGTAGGCTCAATTTTAAAGGGGAATTAATATTCAATAAAATTTAGATCTGTAGTATTATTTTGTTACTTTAATCTAGGATTTGCAATGTCAAAGGACTAATTTCTATGTTTATCTGTAATAGGAAAAAGTTGGATTGACTCCGCTAAAGTCAAATGTATTAGTCTATAAATGGGTTAGGTATAAATGAAGGAAGAATTTGTTCAATTCAACTTCTCTAAGATCATCTAATTAAATGAGAGTAAATTTTAGGGGTATCTTAGAAAAGATTAACATAATTTTGAATTTAAAATATAATTAGATTTAATTGGTTTTAGAAAATTGATTGTCTTGACATCACTCAGGCAAAAGAATCAGAAAATACTTGAAGGACGGTAGCATGGTTAATTAAATCATTGTTTTAAAATTAACTGACCTTAAAATTATTTTTTCATTAAATCAATTTTTCTTATTTGGAAAATAAGTCTTATCAGATATTTAATAACTTTTTTTTGAGCTATAGATTTGCTGATTAAAAATACCTGGTTTTTTATTATATGTACCTCATACCATCCCACATGGCATTCTGATTTTTTTTTAATTATCCTTATACAAATTCTCTACAGCCCATATTCAGCTGAATAATATTAGTTAATTAAGAGACTTCAGTAAATTATTCTACATGGGAATCCTCCTCCTCTCACATAATTTTTTGGCCTCTGTAATTTTAAATGCTTAAGTTTGGTCATGTGTATCTTAATAAAAACTCTATGTCTGCACACACAGACACATATACATGTGTGTAAATGTGATGATATCCCTCCCTGCCTTCTTTTTCCATATCACTTTTTGATAGTATTAGATAACAAATATCTCTAGGGAAGAACTGTATTTTCCCACATTTGTAAAGGTGCTATGAGACTTGCGGACGCTACTGAAATACAAATATTATATGGTAATAAAAGACAATGAGTGGATTTATTTCACTGCCTAAGCACGGGTGCAATCTACCAATGTATGTGATAAAGCAGATTGACCTGGCACCTCAACCTCCTTTCAGCTGGCCAAAGAAAGAATTCCTGAGTGGGAGTTCCCCAACCAATCTTTCCTTAGCAGAAAAAGATAACAATACTTCAGAGTCATAACCTCATCCAGTTTAGGCATAGTCTCCTTCCAGATTAGTCAGTTGGAATATTGTAATCACTGACGTCATGGTAATGATGAGAGAAGAGCAACTGTATTAAAATACCTAGGTGAATGGTCAGTCCAGAGTTTGGATTGTCTTAAAATCAAACCCTTCTCTGAACAATATTGATTCTTTTCAACCAGTTTTGCAACTAAACTACTGAGATCTTTAAAAAAAGGAACGTGCCTCACATATCAAAGAAAAATGGTACTGAGTGGCTTAAAATCTTCCATGGTCTCTTAAGTAAGCCTATCTCTAAAATGTCAAAGCTTGAAGTTTTCCAGGAACTCTTGCATCAGCTTGAGGGATAAGGTTAGAAAGAACAAGGACCATTTAAATGGAATCCCACTAATTTCCACACTTTGTAAGCACAATTCCTAAGTGATCCTTATTAATGCTACACACACTTACTGATCAAAGTTTACGGATTTTTATTTTGGTAATATAATATGAACGTGTTGCAAGGTTTGGTCCAAAAAAGAGAGAGATAATATGATAATCTTTCAAAACAATCTAAAGAGTAATATAAAATGTACACACTTTCTGCTCAGCCTAGGTATTGAATATAGCTGGTCCATCACTGTGCCCTGCTGTAGTTTCCAGTTGTGACTTTTAGCTGTGTAGTTGTATTGTGACCTCTGGATCCCAAGGCTGGATACAGTGTGAGAAGAGAGACTGTGTGCTTGGTCATCCTCCTGGTTTGTGCCAGATGAATGGATAGAAAGGCAAGAAAAATGAGGAATTTAAGTCTACCCATGCACCAGCCAAGGAAGATGGACTTGCATCTGGGCAAATGGGCATTGTTCTTCACAAAAAAACATTTCAATGTAAGCTTAAATTAGGATGTTATGGCCTTTGTATTTTGCACGCTATGCCCCTGAAAAAGACATGCACAGCTTTCAATGAATAGTATAAATAAATCTTTTTGATACAGGCAATCTGTTTAATTAATGAAAAGTCACCATACTCTTCAGAGGTTATGCTGACAAAAGAACCAGGCAGTTAGATTCTCTGTTCTTATCCATGCAGCTGGTTATATAGTACCAATCACTAAAGTATCTGAAGTACCAATCACTAAAGTAGCTGCATAGTCATTCCTGGATTTTATTTTCATTATATTCTCATGAGGCAGGGAAAGAATGCCCATTTTAGAGTAAATGGACAACGATTCACTGACTTTCTATTGAAGGTTAGTACAGTGAAGTGTCATTTTTGATAAGGCAGTATTATGAGAGGTTGTGAACTTAAACCACATTATGAACCATGGTAGTTGCTGAAATTAGACCACTTTACATATCTTGCTATATTGGAGTGCTTTTAAAAAATCTGGCTCCTGTTACAGGAAGTGAGGAATTCTGAAATTTGATAAATTTATTCTGTAATATATGCTAGTATGGTTTCTGCTAAAGGAAGAGTCTTTCTTCAAAGACATTTCTTCCAAAGCAGGAATAATGGTTATAATTAAATGACTGGTTTTGTACAGATGTCTGTGTATTAACTCATTAGCCACAATAGAATCCTATAAAGCAAGGTAATTATCACATTTGCAAAAGCTAGATAAGGCAAAAGCATTTTGAACTGCCCTAAAGAGAGAACTTCAGGTGATGGTAGCTATTTAGGACACTTTATGTCGTAGGGAGTAGGACTGGAATTAATGTGGACTTCTATCATGTCTTACTGTACTTCCCTCCAAATACCTACTAGTAGTCTTATTCTGTGCCAGAATTCCTTGAGTTTATTAATATTTCCTACACATTGTATTTGTTTCTGTTTTTTAAAGTTATTGCCAGATTATAGCCTGTCTGTGCCTGATAGTGGTTGTGTTTGTATATGAGCACAGGGTCATCTGATAACAAATTGTAGCACCGTGCGATAAGCAATGTTTAAAATGGGTACAAGCCAGAAACCTATGGCTCCCAGTATACTTTTAGAAAGTCCCATCAACAAAAGAAAGAGTTCAAGGTATTTCGGAAAAGGTCATTGATTACAACCAACTTCATGATCGTTCTGGATGTGTTCCTTCCTGCAGAGACATAATTACATTTGTTTTACAGTAGAACTTATTTTCAGCTTTGGGCAAGGACAATTGCTTTCAAACATGATTTTGACTCACATGTACCAGTTTAAGAAAGCTGTTAACTCTGAGTCAGTGGACTAACAGTAATGGCCGTGAGATCTTGTTCGGACCTCTCAAATTTAAATTTATAGCATAGCATTGTGACTGGCTGAAAAGTGGCTACCTTGCAGAATGCTGACCTTGGTTTCTTCCAGGAACTATTTATTATACTTAGAGTACACTCCAGCCCAGGGACTTTTCCCTGTCTTTTACTGCAGGAGTTCACGCATCTGTGTAATTTTCCTTTTTTACTTTCAGCTGAAGTACAGCATTTTCTGTGAAAATCACTACAGTTGTAATCCAAGTCAGCCTGTGATCTCTCTGGCATCCTATGAGAATTGGATAGCCTCTTTCCTCCGCCTGCTTTTGAACTGCGTTACATGTACCAGTGAAAAATATTTTGAACCTAACTCACAAAGGCATATGTTGTCATATTTTCTAGGTATTGCAAGTCTGTACAAAAGACAAATGTTTTTCTAAAGTGTGTCTTTTATCTAAAATGTGCATTTATCTGTAAGGCTGTGGTCTTAACAGCAGGTAGTGGGTGCCTCAGGCTTGTAATATTTGGGGTTACATCATGATTTGGCATGATATCATGACTGTTGTCCTAGATAAGAGTGGAAGTAGTTTCCAATGTGAAATGCAGCAATATAAACTGCATTTTAGATGCTTTCAGGGACTTTATGCTCACTGTAAGCCTTCCTTACAGTAGGTAAGTCTTCATCTACCCTGTTACAGTGGCTGTGCATAGCCTACGAGGATTGAGGCAAAGGGTGTTGACTCAATACTTCATCTGCCCCAATTCCTCTTTCTTAATTGAAGACCTCAGTGAGGTTTTTTTGTTTCTTCTTTTTCTCTAATCTTGTACATTAGAAGTCAATCTGTTTATTAGCAACTTTACTACTCCACTGTTTGAAAGAAGGTGTTGACCAATGTTTTTGATAGGCAGTGGGGAAATCCTGTCATGCTATGAAAAGTTAGTTCATCCAGAAAGAGGATATGTTATAAGACAGAGTTTTTTGCTTTTCTTTTAAAACAACAATTTCTGCAGGTACAAGTTTTTTCATCTTCCTTTTAGTTAAATTTTTCTATGACTATAGGAAAAAAAAAATTGTGATTTTACTGGGTTTCTGAATTCCCTAAAGCATGTATGAAACCTGGCTAGAGTCTTTAATAAGATTCCGCTTATTTAAATAACTCACAGGCACTACAGCTTTTTCTTTTTTTTAGAAAATTATGCTTCTTTCAAGACATTGGGATGGCAAGGATGCCAACAGATTCTTGTCTGACACTGTGCTGTATTTCACTGTTTGAAGCTAGACCCTGCCCTGCCCTGAGTGCTGTGCAGTGTCACAGAAACTCCAATGCTCTTTTTACTGCTCCAGCCGAGCGATCACCAAAGGAATTGCCCAAATCAGAAGAAATACAAGGACCACAACAGATAAGTTCTTTCAATAACACAACTGGAAAGAGGAGGGGAAATGCCAATAGAGGCAATGCCTGCACCTATGTCTACAGTGGCAAGCAGCCCTGGCCTCTGGTCTGAAGGGAATATTCTGTTCTCCTTACAGAGAAAACCAAATTTCATCCTCCCAAAACAACCAGGAAGATCTAGATATGTGGCATAATTCAGGGTCTGTTAGAGTCAAGGGGAAGACTCATACTACCTTCAGGACAATAATAATACACAATCTACTTTGAAAGAATTAAACCGCTAGTATTGCACGTTCATTTTTTTAACATTTAACTTGTGCGTTTTGCTTATATGTTTCAGTGTTAAATTACTCCATATCAGGACCAGTTGCTACAGTTTCCTCTGCAAACTCCTTTTTTTCTTCTTGTCTTTCAAAATAACGTGCCATCCTTCCAACATAAACACTGAGGGGAAATAGATGAGTGGGTACGTAATCACAAAACTATCTCAGGCAGCAGGCTTCTGAAATGTGTTAAAATCCCAATCACAAAAAGCTTTCACTCCTGCCAGTGTCTGATGAATATCCTTGCCATCTATGCTCTGTCCTGGCCACTTCCCTTGGAATACTTAAAATATAATTAGCTTTTTAAAACATAGTTTCCTATAAAACAGCTGCAGTCAATGTGCAATTGTCCAAAAATAAGGTAATACATTACACATAATATCCAAAAGGATTTACGCTATGTTGTGCCTTTGTTAACTGAAAGCCAAGTGTGAAATAAAATACACTTTATATCCCTTCATTTTTTAAAAGGTAGGGAAAATCTCAGGAATTTCTGTTGCTGTTTTTTCCTCCATTGAAATATTTATGACAAAAAAAAAGGGCGCTGGGTGCCAAATTGTTAAGTACCTATCTTAATGTGACTTTTTATAACAAAATTGAATTAGAAACTTCCCAGAAGATCAATTTTGTATTCAAGTAGTAAATTTGAAGGAGTGTGGGTGAAAAAAAGAGGTCAAATCCCAGATTTAACCACAAAATTCAGGCACCTTTGACCCTTCCTGTGTATTAGCATTCATTTTACTTCATATGACAGCATCGCTTTTAATCAGACTCCACATTTTAATGCACTCGATAGAGAAGGGAACTGTTCCTCCTCTGCTCGGTCATCTGGCAGCCACTGCTTGCAAGCGGCAGCTGGGCCTCCAGCGATGGATGGCAGCATGCAGCCCCATCCTCTCAGATGTTATTTAATCACACAAAGGTGATATGGTCTGGTTTTTAATGGCCAAGATGCCCAGGGTGGGCAAGCGCAGCCAGTCAGTCCTGCCCGCTTTCAGTGTGGGTTGTATTTTGGAGCAGGCAGCAGGCAGCAGGGCGCCATCGACGCCTGGAAGCACCTCAGCTGGCGTGGCTGGTCCCTCCTTCCACCCCCGGCACGCACTGGTGGCTGGGCCACTGGGAGGCTCCTCTGAGTAACGGCTCTCTGAAAAGGTCCGTGTTGGGGGAAAAAGAGGCAAAGAAAATGAAGGACAAAGATTGATCCCAAAGGGAAGCCATGGTGGGGCACTGGGGAGATGAGAGCCCTGACCCCGGCCGGGAGGTGAGAGGAGAGAGCAGCCCTCGGCACCTGCGTGCTGACAGGAAAGATTCAGTCGCTCTCCCCAAGATGGAAGGCTTTTGCACATTTATGCTGTTTTTCTGGATTTGAACGGAGTTCGCTCATTAACAACGAGACTATAAGCACGATTACGCCGGTGAGGCCAGTCGTGCAGCTGGCGCCTGTGAAGAAGAGCAGGGGAAGAGCTCTGCGGAAGCTTCCAGAAGGAGGTGCGCCAGGAGGGTGAGTCTGACTCGGCCACCCAGCCATGCCCCTTTCTGCCCTCCACAGAGAAAATGCCATTTCTAGGGAAGAGAGGATTTTGTTTATAGTCTCGTCCATTGTAGCTGGGGAGAGTGGAAAAACAATTTCACCTTTCGTGTAGCGAAACACAGGCTGTCTTTCCAGGGCGCCATGAAATTCTCTCACAGCAGCACACCCAGCTGCTCTCCACAGGGCCTTGGTTACAAGAGAGAAGCAAGGCCAAATCTGCTAAAGCCGGCTTCTAAGCTGCTGAAAATTGGTGTTAAGTGGCTTCCATATTGTTTTAGGAATATAATTATGGTTGTATGCTCTTGTATGAACAGTGTGCCATAAGTGTTTGGTAAAGAAAGCGGTTATTGGATATGCTCTGCTAAGAAACATCTGTTGCTGATGTTTTAAATCCTGTTGGTATGTACAAATTGGTGTCATGTCAGCCTCTCTGTGGTGCAGAAAAATGCTCTGAAAGACACCAAAACTTTTGGTAACTTCATACATGTTCTATTTCTGCTGTCTGGAAAACTTGAAGAACAGTTTTTATAATAAAAATAGTTTCATAGACTAATTTTTCTCATGGATTATAAAGCTAGAAAGTATGATAATCTAGTTTGAACACCTATAAAACACATTGTGGGTTTTGCTGATTTTTTTTTTTTTTTAATTATGATGTACTTCTAGATAAAAATACTCATGAAGAATTAAATCTGTGTAACTTATGTGCTATCAAGGAATGAAAATAAATTAACAGGATGGCAAAATTGTACAAAATATTTTCAGAAGGTACAAACTATGCAGGGCTATCTAACTTTTTCCTTCCACTCTCCTCTGTCACATTCTTCTTCCTGCTGCAGACTCCTTCCTCCTCCTGACTTTTATGTTGTCTTTGCAGTTGACCCATAAAAATATTGAGCCAAGAAAAACCTTCAGATTTCTTTCTTTCAGAAGCTGAAATTGTAGTCCCTGGAATAGCTTTCACTTTCTCAAGATAGATATAGATACTCTTTAATTTTTCTTATTATACCCTTTAATTTTTTATAAGGTTTTAAATTACCATTTGCCATAGTTTCACAACTGCTTTGTGACACACGTCTATCTCTACTTTTAATGTATATCAAAGGGAGTACTGTAAGGCTACAAGCTAATATGTTCCTTGAATTTCTTCTCAGAAAGGCTTTTATCTCTGTCATTTGTAGCACGTACACTTTGTAAATAAACTGGAGTTTTCACTTCCCTGCTTTGTTATTGAAAGCTATGATTTGGAACTGGAGCCATTCTGTCCCTCTGTAAAAAGACACTTGTTTATGTGTTGTCTAGAATATTGGGGCCTGCTTGCCAGAGGATGTACAGTAGATGTGTCATCTCAGCACAGCATATTTTGTCTGCCCTTGCCCTGTTTTAAACAGTTGGGTTGCAAAATACTTTTTTCCCACAGCAGGTTTCTGCTCGCAAAGAAAGATAACGACTTTATGCTGCTATTCTGATCCACTGCAAAAAACTTTTTCGTTTCAGTTCTGGATTTTCTCTATAAAACTGATAGCCTCATTTGGCATTATGTCTTTCAAGACTAAAGTTATTATCCGATTGAGATTTCTGCTTATAAAGTTCATTTGATCCAAATTCATAACATCTTACACGTTACTGGAAGCTAATAATAGCTTGGAAGTTACTTTGTTTTGGTGGGAACGTTAGTTGCTCATTAGGTGACTTATAGAAAGGTGGTATTTTAGCCCTGCAGGAATACGATCGCTATCTCCTTCCTACTTGAAGCTGCTTATGATTTTGGGTCTGTTAATGAAATGCTGAAACAACGTTGCTCAAGTAACACAGTAAGTGAGAGCGCGCTATTTCAGGTGTAATAATTGTGTTTATTTTGCCCTCTTCTATAGACCTGACATTTATAGCATAATTAAGGTGAAAATGAAGGTTAGGAAATTTCCTCCGCTCAGCTCAGGCCTCATGTGGGCCTCAGTCTGAACCTTTAGAGAACCAGCTTCAGCAACCCAGTACATAAGTCCTCAGAAGAAGGGCTTAGAAACTGGCATACTACCAGCATGTACTGTTTGCTATGGTAGCATACCACCATTTGCACCGATGCAAATTCTGTATTAGACACCACGTGTTCTTTGTGGCACGTAAGAATCTGAACTGTGAAAATAACAGTGTATTTTTTGTAGACAGTGAAAAATATAGAGAGGGATTTAAAGTTAAAGATATATTTCATCTACCCCAAGTATTCTTCAGTAGAATTTGCAGGACAACTGCAAAATTGTATTTTGCAGTACAAGTCAAAATATTTGTGAATCTTCGTATCTTTAGAAGTGGTGAGCAAAACAGTTAGGGTTCTCACAAGAGTCCCAGGTAAAAACAAAAGATTAATTAAAAAGTGTCTTGCTACAAAGTGATTACGACCTACTAAACTGTAAAATCTTTGGAATAAAAATTCTTTATTTTGCACTTGTACTAGTTCTCTCACATGGCCTCTCACGAGGTCTACTAAGTGCTGCTACCTTATAACTAGTGATAATTATTTAATAAAATTCCCATATGATTTTGCTGTTTTTCTCCCTTACTGGGAAGTTATTGTCACATTAAGGTATTTGTTTTTACTTCAGCAGAAGGAAAAGGAAACACCTTATAAGAACTTTGTTTTCTCTTTAAAAATACATACATAAAAACTAACAAGTTTTGATGACAATTACAAATAACTATTTCACTAAAATCACCCAGGTTCAGTTGACCTGTCATTTAAAAAGCACTGCTTTCATTTTGACTTAATTTTGAAACTGGGTCTTGTGCCATGAATCAGTGTTAAATCAGGAGGAGGCATATTTTAAAGTGACAGGTATAATTTCCAAACACAGCCTCGTTGTTCTGAATTAAATAATTATCTGAGGACGTAACCTAGCACTCTTTAATGTGATCTTGCTTGATAAACTCCCTTAAGCTGTAAATTCAACACCTAAGAAAAGTCCTTTTCTTAGTGCCTTAAAATATGTTTCACCTGAAACAGGTATTGTAGGAACACACTGAAAAACAAAAGAAGACTAATTCTAACATTTCCTTGGAGAGACTGTGCCAGTAGCATTCCAAAACCAGAAGGAAAGGAGGGTTTGCTTTTCTGTAGTTGAGAGGCAAATAGTCACAAGAGAAGTGATGGCTTGCTTTTCATGGGTCCTCTTGTGGGCACCTTTGGTTAGCTCCTCAGATGAGGAGCTTCTGAGATGATTTGTTCAGATAATTGATTTTCATGGTACAAAAGCGGATATTTTACTCTAATATATTAATCTTTTTATTTTTACTGCTTGAAAAAGTAAGTGTTTTCCCTGTATTTCTAAATCAGTTTTCCTGTATTTCTTTTATGAAACACTGATTACTGTGACGACTCCAGTCATGACTGCTGTTGTGATTAGGCAGGACACTCGTGCTCCTTAATCAGTTTTGTAGAGCTAGGAGGGATTTTCTTTGCAGAGCAGATTTGCTCTCTCTTAAAGTACTCTCATAATTTTGCTTGAAGTTAATTCCTAGGACATCAGTTCCAGTTGCTGTTTATCAAGATTTGACCTGAGAATGCTTAGCAGGAAAAAAAGTCAAAAAAAAGAAAGAAATTTGTCATTATGGGAGTTTTTTTCTAAATGGAAACAGGTCTAATTACATTCAAAGAACCCTGGTGTATTGTAAAGTTTCTTCATTTGCACTGGGTAGGGCAATGTATCCTGTCCTACAGCAAGTAATTTTGCATACAGCTAGGTTGGGCAATTCTTTAATACTTTTAATTGCCTGACTTCTTTAAGTTAACCTGGGAAACCACGTAAACGCTATAGAAATAAGCACCTTGTTCCAGTTGATTTCTAAAAGGGATGCTTGCAATGTCAACCCCCACAAAATTCAGCGTGAATCTGTTAAGTCCCTATCTTATCTACTTTGCTTTCTTAATGCTCATTATGTTTGTGACTGATTTGAAAAGGGAGTGTTAATATCTGAAGTACTACCTGAAGACAGTGTCCAGTGTCACTAAGCGAGAAAAGAGACTTGTCTTCTAATCCTAAAGGTGCGGGTCTGGAAAAGAAAGGGCTCATTCTTAGCTAAATGATAAGTGTAGCAGAAAGTAGACATAATTAATTTCCTGTGGCGTGTTAAGATCACAAAGAGGAGTAAATGGTAAGGCTTGTATTTTCTAGCCGTAAAGAATAGACTTATATTGCCAGTCTGCAGCAATCAGTATATGTAGTGGAACTGTTTTATTTGCACATACAAGATACCCTCCAAATGGGTGACAGACTTCTAGCCCAATTTGTTCTCTTCAAACCCATCCAAAGAAGAGGAATAAATCTGTCTCCCTTTTTTTTCAGTGCCTGAAGGACTTAATAACTTATGTATCTAGATTTTTAGCATAGATTCTTGGTGGCACATAATACTACACTTCAGCTTGTTACAGCGTTGTGAAAAATGCTATTAAACATTTTGACCCGTATCAGGTTTTTTTGGTTTAAATCCCTATTTTTCTGTTGCCTAATTAAATAAGAGAGCTTCCACAGGTCTTGTATAACTCCATGTACAACTGAGAAAAAATATCTATTTACAGTGGAGTTATATGACGAGGAACTATTTTTAGCAATCATTGATTCTGAGATACTTGTGTTGAAACAAGAAAGTCCCCACGGGAGTGTATCTTCACCAAGTACTATCCCATTTACTTCCATCATTATATCTGCATCAGTACAGAATTTTAGGGTAGGCAGTCTGTGGTATTCAGTTTAGCCTGCTTGAAATGGGAATAAGCTACAGTGATGAAAAAAAGAACAAACAAAAAACCTCTGTTTTTTTCCCTGTCAAAACCAAAAAACATAATGCTGCTCTGCTGATGGCTGAAAGCTGCAGCATTAAAAAAATAATCTGAATAGGATTAGGTCTTTATCATTCCAGTGAACAGCAGCTGATTGTTCCAATGAGAGCCCAGACTGCTGACAGAAACTTGTGATCATTAGACATAACCTGCCAAAACTGGCTTTTTACTAAAAACAAGGGCAGAAGACTCTGGAAAGTAAATAAATTATTTTGGTTAAGTCTGACTAAACAGTACAACCTGTGGAGCTATTTATTTAACTGGTTTTTGCTGGCGTTTTTTTTAGAGTGATGCTAGTGGTTTCACACAATGTAAACTCTAAGTCCCATCAACTTTCAGTGAAATTTGAATTCTTCAGTGCCTAGGACATGGCTGAAAATGGAAGGCAGGTTGTGTAATAACCCAGATAGTTTTGAAAGTAAGATCAACCAGAGTTTCAAAATTGGATTTCCAGTATGTTTCCCATTGTCAGTGTTGTCTGGGACTCAAGACTTAGGTTCTGACACCAGAATACCAGCCAGTCAGTGTCAAAGTATCTGTAAAGCAATTCAATTATTATTTGATCGTGGAATCACCAAGAACCTTTTTCTTCATGTAACACAGGAAGATAAAACACAGTCGTATTGCTCTGTTTTTTTTTTTTTAAATGTGTGTTGCTCATGGTTTTTTTAATATTGGAAAGGGCTTTGTATGACTTCAGGTTAATTACAAAAAATAAAATATTGTATCACAAATGAAAAAAAGTGCAGCATTGTCCTTATTGTTTTATAGAAAATGGGAAGCTAGTGTGGTATGGATTTCTTCATGCCTGCTGCTCCAAAGTGGAAAACCTTACAACCCCTTTTAGGAAGAGTTGTAGTTAAGATGCTTTTCCAAACTGGCAGTTACTGAAAATTTGCTGCATTTTGTTTTTTAAACTGCTATTCTTTTTGCATTTGGCTCAGGACCGAAGGTATTTTAAGTCTTCAGAAAGTCTTTTAGAAGTTCTGCTTAATTTGAGAAGCTTTTTCTTGATCAAGCAAGCAGAATCATATATGAGATGTTTCTAAGATCCTGGAATGTAACTTTAAGAAATTACAGCAGTTACAAATCATGAGCCAAATCCCTGCCTTACACAAAATGTACCAGTGATAAATGAAGGTCTTACTGACCTAATAAAATGCTACAGATTGATATTCCTTTTGTTGAGCAGCCTGTAATTTCATTAATTTTATTGACAGTAATTATAACAAGTTGAATTTATGGTAGCCATAAAGAAAAGTTAGTCAACCACATGAAAATGTCAGCATGCTCACTTTGGTATGAGCAGGCTGAAGATTTTTTTTGGGTTAGTGGCTGCTGATCTGTTGTCTTCTTCCTGCAGTTGTGTTTGATGGCAGTTTATAAAGGCAGGGGAATGGTGCTTTCAGTGCCTCTCTCACAGTTCTGTCTGTAAAATTGAAAATAGGTTCTTGTAGCCTTGTGACTCTGGACCTAATTTTTTTCTAAAATTGTTGAGACAGTAGCTGATAGAACTGTATGACACATCAAGCTATCTATTCAGCTAGATGAAAAAGCTGAGAATATAAGAACTGAACTTTGAGTGAGGTTTTTCAGTTCTTCTTTCTGTATGTATTAAAGTACAAACATAATGAAATCATGCATTTTTTTAGCCAGGCAAATTGCCAGTTCACTGATTTGTTGAAGACTTGCCTGTGCTGGGAACACAAGATCAGGCCTGTTTATACTAAAGGTGTGCCAAAATTTCTATATATACCTGTGCAAAAATTAGCACAGGTTGCTGCTGTTGGAGGATTGTACAAACAAGTAGGGGTAATGTTACTGTAAGTATCCTTGCCTAGACAGAGCAGCACCTTCTGTAAAGAATACCTGTGAATATGAAAATAGCATATAGGACCCTGTGCCTACTTCTTCAAAATAAGCATCTTTTCTAAACAAACTTATGACCTTGTTTAGCATAAACTGGGAGGGGAGTGTGTGTTCTCTAGGCTGAAATTAAGAAATTAGAGTTTTGTGCCTCTTAACTAGAAATTAACTGGAGATAACAAACACAAAAATAAAAAAAAAAATCATAAATGTTCCAGTAGAAGATTGCCTTTTACTAGAGATGCTACTTGGTAGTAAAATATTTTCAAATTTCACCAGACTTCAGAGACAAAACTGTAATGAACATGTCCCGAAAAAAATGTAGGCAGATACATAAAAGTTTGAAATAAACTCCAGCAGGGCAGTGAAGTCAATAAAACACTTTTGGTAAGAAGATTTTAAAATAAAATTTCTAGAAGAAAAATACTCTTAAGAATAAAATATTTACAATGCCATACCTTAAATATAGGGGGAAAAAAAAGGATGATTACCCACTACAGATATGTCATGTTCAGTTGTAGGATAAGAGGCATGAAAATAATGATAAGAGAGTATGAATAGGATCCCAATTTTGGGAAACTTAAAAATCACAAAAACTTTGTTCAATTTCCATACTTTTACCTCCAGTAAAACCCAAGTCTTTCTTGCTAATTAAGTTGAAAAAATTCAGTCATTTCTTTTGTCATTAAAACTTCCATAGTGTGACACATCTTGCTATTTCAATGGAAATATTGGAGAGGCACAAAAAGTGTCTAAGCTTGCAGCAGAATTGTAGTGTATCAGATCATTTGTAAGCAAGAGCCTCTTTCCTGGGAAGAGTTTAGGAATTTGGTACAATCTAGCATATTCCACCAGTAAAATATTTGTGTTTCAGAAATGCTTTTTAATAGTTAACAGATATGCCATAAATATATATAAGCCATAAATGAAAATCCAAGGGGGAAATCACCCAAAGAACACTTTGTTATGCTGGTAAAAGTTGCTATAAACCCCAGAGTCCTGCTTCCAGGCTGTTACTGATTTTGAAGCCTCAGTTGAAATTGCCTGTACCTGTACTCTTTTTCTGAATGGAAACTGTCCCTAAAGCTCCCTGATCAGTAGCACAGAAGAAGGAGATATTGTTCTTACCTTCCTAACAGACGACAAAGTGAACCTGGCGGTGATTGAGCTTGTTTTTCTCTATCCTATGCTCTTAGCTTGGAGGACTGTGCTCTAGAGAAGAATTTGGGCAAAACTACTGAAGTTGTACTTGGGTCTTTCTGAAAAGACTTTTAATTTCTATTTTATCTTGATGAACAGAAAAAAAAATTGGTTTAATGTCTCATTGCAGTAGCCATTCTCTTCCAGCTTGTCCTCTCCGGGTATGTATATATTAATGGTTCATCCGAAATATACCAGCCGTACACCTTCCTTGGTGCAGTAGTACCGAGGGTTGCAACAGAGGAAGCAATAGTATAGGCAAGTGCCAATTTACTAACTGTTGTTTTCTAAGCCTGGTATTACCAAATCTTAGCAAGACTTTCCTAAAGCAGACTTCTTCCTGGTGGTCTGTCTTCACAGCTTCTGCAGTTTAAGAAAATTAAATTAAATTAATAGTACTAATTGTTATTAAGTAACAGGTTGTCTTTAATCCAGAGGTTTAGTGCTACAATGTAGTGCATTTGGAAACTATGAAGATGTAAGCAGGACAGAAAATGTGATTTGTACATTTGTACATTTTAAAATTTTCTGGGAGTCCTGAGATGGCCATATTTATTCAAATATACAGCTGTTACTCCTAATAAAATACTTATTATTAGCTGAATTTCAAAGTTTTTAGAAGATGGCTATGTCACCAATAAGGTCCATTCTGCACAAGCCTATCCTCTGAACTGTAAAAGACATCTTAAGATGAAGAACTGTTTGCTATTACTTGCTTCATAAAATAAAAAAAACCATTATCCATAGCCAAAACATTAAATGTGCTGTGTATGGTCTCCGTGGGGCATTTGTATCTGAAAATAGCATTTCTAGGCATGAACTGCAGTAAGCTGTGACCTGTTCATATACTGTTTGAAATGAGAGTTAATTCATATGCATCTGCAATCCATTAGGTTTTTGTTTCCTAAGGAGTTACCCCCAATGCAACAGAAAACAGGCTTAAAGGATGACATGCAGTTTATATCTGGCAAATTAACTAATACATATAATTCTAAATGTGAATGCTGTGAAAAAAGAACTAGTTACCCCTGGCATCTTGTACATTTAGTGTGCAAGAAGAGTAAACGGGCACTGCCACATTATAGGTTCTTGTTTAGAGCAATAGAAAACTTGAGGTAGTGCCTCTAAAAAGATTCCATCTAATCCTGCATTACTTTATTTCCTCACATTGTAATGTTGCAATGTCTATCAGCAAGTATGTGAGTCAGCCTCCCCCTCACCTGATTTCATAAGGTATAAAGCTACTATAAGGCTAAAGTATTTTTACTATTCAGTAGAAAGCAAGTGCATGTAGTATGGCCCTATAGCTAGATACACAAAGGATATAAAATATACAGTGCACATAGAATGAAATCATTATCTGTTACAAATTTGATATTGTTTATTTCAGTTACGCTAAGCAAGGATATGGTCTGTACAAAGGTTGTCTTGAATCACAGGAATAGTGTTGAAAAGCAGAAAATATGCGTCCTCTGAGTATTTTTGCCTTTAAACAGACAACTATTTTTTTCTCACCTAAACCATCATTCAAATTTGCATTCTTGCCATTCTGTTTCAGTTAAAAATAAAGTTTATTTCCCGTGTTTCACTTACCTTGTTATGCTTTGTGCTATTCTTTTGATTTTTATTAAATAGGACAATTTCCACTAAAAAAATATCATCCTTCCCAAATGTGGTAGGGGTGATATTTTTTCTTATATATCCTTTTACAAGTTTAGCTTGTCCTCTGTACTAGTGAATCGGCACAATTGATCTTTCATTGTACTAAGGGTTCCTTTTTCCAGGTACAGACTTCCCGGGAGCCTGCAAGCCCCACTCTATGCTCTGGCATTCAGAATTCACATGTTCCTAGGGCAGCAGCACCTTCCCTGGGACTGCTCAGTTCCAGGTATCTGTCACAGGGACCCAAAGATGACCAATTGCAATGCAGAACTGTACGTTTTTCCCCTCTACCATCATATTACAAGCCACCTCTTTTTCAGTTTCTTCCCCTCATCTCCTCCCTTACATGAGGTCAAAAAGCTGGGGAAAGGCAGTGTCACAGGCTGAGACTCCAGGATGGCTTTTGCTGCTATTCAGTCCCCTCAAGGCAATGCTTCTTCTTAAGTATCTTTGATCTTGTGCAGCTGTAAGATTGCTAATACTTTGGTTTTATTTCTGAGCACTAAGATGTTGAGTTTGAACAAAGATTTTGAAAAACATCTCTGGTTTCAATATGGGCTGCAGTATTAAGAGAAAAAACTACCCTGCAGGTCACATCTTTGAATGGGCAGAGAACCTGTAATTTTATGTTCCTGCTGGAATCTTCTACTGGAATTTCCTTCTTGGATCACATCACAGTCATCACACTGGAACTGATCACAATTTGCACTTTCTCAGGCCCCAGCCCAGGAGCCCATACCTCCCGCTCTGAGGTATTCTTAATGTTACCATACTTAAATAGTTTGGACAGAAAATTTTCTCTGAGTTTCTGGCTCACGGTGAGGGGGAGGGGGCACTGTGTTTGGGATTTTTATTTATTTATTTTTTTAATTAGAATATAATGAATCTTCTTAAGATGAGATTTTGAAAAACATTCTTTAGTCATGTTGTAGTGTTTTGGTGTTTCATTAATACTAAATTGCAATCTAGCAGCTATATTATTTGGCACAGGGATTTGAAATTTCAGTTGTTTGGAGGGAGGCAGAGAATTACCATGGCTTATACCTCTTACACTTTTCAGGAGGAAAAAATAAAGAATTTTAGATGCTTATAGTTTTCACTAAATTTTAAGCTAACATGTAATCATAGTCTGCCACTACTGAGTGTGCCACAAAATACAGGAGCAAAAGTTAAGGAAGGCGTTTTTGCAACTAGTCTTGAGCTACCTATGTTGGACAGAGACAGTTCTCAACTTTTTCTTCTCCTTCTTCTGGCATCCCGGAGAAAGGAGGGCAACTTAAAATGCAAAGAGTTGGAAAAAAAAGAGTTGGCATAGGATGAGGGAGACCCTAATGTTGGGGGAGGGACAAAGGAGAATTATAAAAAGAGGACGAGAATAAGAAATGTATGAAATTATTTAGGAGTAGAAGGGGAATTTGTAGGAATTATCACTTACACACTTATACTGTGTAAGTGAAAAGTCTACAGAGTGATCAGAAAAGTCTACAGTTGCCATAGCATACCAATTTCCAGAGCCTGGAAATAAATCCAGTGCTGTCAAGGTTCCGCATTCTGTTCACATATGGAAGGTCAATCATTTTTCCATTCATCCTGCTGTCCTTGCTCCCATTGTAACAGTCCACAAGAGGGCTTCATAGCTTGGGCTTTCTGCTGGTGTCGCTGAACCTACTAGCGGGCAGATGTGGAAGAGGTAGTAGTACTAAAGAAAAATATGGGGCAGAGATCACTACTGAAGTGTGTGGGGATGGGTGAGGAGGCAGCAGGAAGACTGGGGCGATGGAGGAGCAGAGAAGAGTGCCGACAAGAGGAGGCAACCCAGGGAAACCTTGGGAACATGCAAAAGAAGATACAGTTGTGACACTGATGTCCAGCTACAGTTTGAGAAATATTTAAAAAGTTCATTGATAAACTGCCTCTTGTTTGTCATCACAAAATATATTGAAGCTTTGGCTCCCTATCTTTGCTCTGATGCCATTCTGTCATGTGCTCTACAGGGTTTTTTGTTCCTGATGAAGTGCCATGTGATCTTTGTTACTTGCAGATCTGAATATTGATTTCTCCTCTGTAGCGTGTTACTTCCTGACAATCTTGAAGCCACCAACCACTGCAAGTCATTGATCACAAAATTCCTGGCCAACCACTTTGGTCTAAAATTATCACTCAAGCTGTCACACCTGAACCTTGTAATGATCTAACAGAGATTTGTATGGGTGAAAGGGCAGAGATGAAAGAATTCCAACTACTTACTGTTCTAATCCTTCTTGAGCTCACAATAAACATTTTTTACACCTTTTCTCTTACTTGACTGTGACTTCTTTTTATTAAAGGACCTTCATTCTTTCACCGTTCCAGCCCTCATCTTTTGGAAAACTACCTATTTTGCTGGTGATTTTTTGTTTTATTTCTGCATGTTTTGGCAAACTGCTCTTAATAAATTCTGTAGAAGATGATAGAGCAGAACCTGGCTCCCACACCCTTTTGAATTTTATACACATATAATCTGCACTGTCATCAGGGCTGTGCAATGCATTGTAATAAAATGGCTTTTTGGAGTTGCTCCAGTAGAGATCCAAAATTGCCCCAAAACTGCAAGGGTTTCACTGAAGTTTCACAAACCTGGGCTGTCTTTGCACTTAGTCTGGGCTAGGTTGTCTTTTTTGTCAAACTATGAAAATCTTCTTTTTACATAAATGAAATAGAGTGGGCAAGGAACAGGGTAATATTTTCTGACCTCTCTCTGACAGTTCAGTTTCTTTTAACTTTTATTTCAAATCAAGACTAACAGTTTTAAAATGTTGATATTGAGATATTTAGCAATGTGGAGCCTTGGTGAAAAATAGTATATGCGTAGATCAATATGAAACTGCAGCCCAAAGTGCTTTCTGCAGGAGGCTACAGAAAAACAGGCAATTAATAATGATAATGCATTAAGTCTTAGTTAAGGAATTTGCAAGACCTGGGTTTAATTCTTTTTGATCTCAGATTAGTTAGATAGGTTCTTGACTCTACAAAGCCCATATTTTACTTTAAGTTCTTGTACAGAGCTACTTCCCTCCAGCAAATTATTTCTTACTATTTGAGTCACGTATAATTTACTGAAACGAAAGTTATTCTGCATTTGTTCAGAATGGATGGTAGAACTGTAAGGCAGACCAGGAGCCAGAGCTCAGTTAGAGAAAACATTGCCACTGTTGTTTAAATAGGATTCTTCCTGGACAGAAAAATAGGTGCACATGGTGAAATGCTGTATTCAGGCATTTCATTACATTTGACTGCATTTTAATCTGTTCAGTGCCTAAGCTTATAGTGCCCCTTGCTGCCTAATTCCTCCGACGCCTACCACTAGCAGTAATAAGTGTGCAACCCTCTTGTTTGCCCTTGGATTGCAGGCTGAATTTTAGAGTTGGCACATGTGTTTGAGATCAGCAATGACATAGATATATGTCATCTTCCATCATGTAGTTTCTGTTGTGTCTGCATAAAGTGGTAAAAGGGATCAGGAAGAAACACAGAGCGGGGAACCAACGAGGGACCTTCAGGACCAGAGAGCCCGCAAGGCTACACTGTGGGCAGCCACCGCTGTAGTCTCTGCTTTCACAATGCAGATCAAAGTGTGATAAAGTGTGTAGGTCACGGTCATGAGTACCTGAGTGCTGACTGTTGCATGAAAGTTGATGTTCTCCACTAGCAGCCACTGTTTGTTTTTCGCTGTTGACACAGAGCTGAGATGTTGTGTCTTGTTACCAGCTCTACACGGAAAGTGCCACTACCTTACTCTGTGCATGCAAATATTTACTGGATCTTTGGACAACCAGCTGGATCAGTCCAAAGGAGACAATCAGAGAAGTGCATACAGCAGGGTTACTACAGGGTCACGTCTAGGCTGCTAGCAGGTTTTCCATATTGTCACTGCATAGAAACAATAGGTGTGACAAGGAAGAAGTTAACCCTTTGGGACTTCGCCTCCACTACAACTTTTAGAGGAATCAAGAGAAACCTGTATATTAGTTTCTTATTCTCAATCATTCAGAAATAAGCAATGGCTTTTTTTGTGTTAACTGAGCAATCATCTCCAAAAATGAGACTTTTAGGATGTGTCAAGTTGATGTCCAGGATTTCTCATCACTCTTTTTTTTTTTTACGTTGACACATCACTCTTTAAGTGTTTTGAATATGTTGATACACGCAACAAAATAATTTATTTTAAATTTTACCTCTTTTGTAATGAGCCACTTTTTGATGCCCATATTGGTTTGGCTGAGAAATGTGAGATAGTTTCATTGCTGTTATATTCTTCTAGAATACATCTAAACTGTTTTAATCAAACCAAGCTTTAAATAAATTATTTTGTTTTCCTTTGAAGCCTTTCCTTCTGAATGTAGTGTGACTTAAAAATATGACGTGATATTAAATATTCTTCTCACTTCCTTGATTGCAGAGAGGCTTGCAAATGCAAATCCTAGAGGTTCAAAATCCAAAAGACAAGTAAAAATATTTTTTAAACATTAAAATTAAAGTTAATGTCATTGTTTATTTTTGAGATCTGTCTCAAAATGTGAACTATTATTAAACTCAGCCATAACAGTTTTAATTTGGGGACTTTTGCTACTTCACAATATATGGATTATACCTCTCATGGACAAGGTCTTACTCTACACAGCCCTTCTGCAGATTCAGGTTAAGTGTAGTGCCTTAAATATAAGACCGCCTTTACATATGCTGTTTAGGAACAGACAGCTTGCTGCTATGGTGAGTTTACTTGATAAACACATAAAAATAATGTTGCAAAAATAAAGTGAACCCCAGTTATGTTGCTAGCCAGAATTATTGCTGTGTCAAATATTACCGCTGTACCAATTAAATTGGTATTATTTAATAATAGTAGGTTCTGTAAAATATTTTTATAAAATAAGTACAGGAAGGTAATCCACCTGTTGAAATACTTGTTATTTTATGAAAAGTTATGAAGTACAGCATACTGTTTGCAAATTTATTTATTGCTAATCAATGTAAAAACAGGAACAGATTCAATTGATGCTGATACAGAAATCTATTCCTAGTCTTACACTAGATTCCATCGATTTTAATAAATACCTGAAATTTTTGAAAAGGCAAATACTGGCATTCTCACTAATTAGCTGTACCTACTGTTGTTCCATTTGCTACCTTTTCAACAGAATGCTTAAGGAGATTCTTAAATCCACCATGATGAGCATTTGCGTATATCTGTAAATGTATGTTTGGAAGGCATATGAGGGGTGCTCTTGGGGAAGCTGCTTGGACTGCAAAATGTTGCTTCTCTGGAACAAAGGTAGCAGAAGCTGGCTGCGCTATATTTTATTTGTTGGCTGGTGGGGTTTTCTCACATAGATTTTGTAAAGGGAAAGCTTTTATTCAACTTGGAATATCTTTGATTTACCGTTACCGAAGCACATAATTTAAAAATATACTCAGCACAATACTCGCGCTGGGACTTGCATGGCTTTTTCAGAGAATCTAACGCCATCAGAGCAAATGGTGGGTGGGAACACACAGATGCCACATCCTTGAACTCCTTTGTGTGTTAAGAACAATGTCTCTTTTAAACAGAACATATATCTTAAATGAACCTGGTAGAATTAAAGGGGATAAAAATTAAAAAGATTGGAGAACTTGCCTGTTGAAATGAATCTTTTATTCTGTTTGATGGGTGGCGGTGATAGGAATTTGCCACTGTTCAAAAAGTGAGAGGAACGTAATATGCATTTTGGGGTAGTAAAGTATGACTTTTCCCAATAATCCTGTCATCAGCTCATTTATTGCTTGTGACTTTAAATAGTTCCCTGAGAGCCCAGTGTGAATACCACTACCAGAGCGAAGTGGAAAAAAAAAAAAAGAGGGGACTCGTAAAGAAGAAGTCATAAAGTCTGGAGCTCTCGCCAGATTTCCTTTGCAAGGTGAGGTGTGGCCCGGGCTGTGCGCGGAGCTGCCGGAGGGCCAGCCGCCCTCCCCGCAGAGCCCAGGGCCCGGCCTGGCTGGGGGCCAGGCCGCCAGACGCCAGGCTCCGGGCTCCCAGCGCTGGGAGAGGCCGCTCAGCCTGCTTATACAATGGTATTATCTCAGGCCAACCACCGCTGCAGAAACTCTCAATGCTTCCTGTCCTTATAGCAGCAGCACAAACTGTCCGCTTTCCAACTGCTTGCTGACACACTCACCAGCACTTGGTCGCCAGACTAGCTGTATAAATGTCTAAACCTACTTCTTTCCTGGGATTTACAGACACTGCATGCAGTAATGTATTGTATTTTTAGTGTCTTCTGTCATGATCGACAAGATCATGAGTCACATAAGGAAAGAGAATAAGCTTCTATTTCAGGTTCTGTAACACCAGCAGAGTCTTATAGTAAAAAGACCACCAATTCTTTAATAATCTAACACTTCTTTGCAATAAATGTCAATTTTAATTATGTCTAAAGGGAACAGGATATTTAAAATCAATTCTTCTGTTCTTTGGCTTCATTTTAATTGTAGTAAGTATTGGAGAAGTTATGAGGAATCGTTTAATGTGAAGTATCTTACGGGTAGGAAAGGTAGGAAACCTACTAGAAAAGAACTTTTATTTTACACAGCATCTTTTTGAAAGAAAAATGAGAACAAGTCTGATATTGTCCGTCATGCATGTTTCTGACCCCATTTTGTTTCTTGCTCTTGAGGTATTATGTTATGTGCCCGTTGGTGATGAGGAATAATACAGTCTCAGTTTCTGTAGGATGTTAATGAAATATTAACAACTGACTTATGAATATTTAATAAACATTTCCATTAATTTTAATTTAGAAAATGTAATAGTTGTTTAGTATAGATGTATTTTAAAGACACGGTTCGGTTTAGAAAATCTAACTTGTGACTGAGATACATATATGTGTTGTGGTATGATGAGCCAGATTCTCAGCTTCATTTGAACTACGTATGTGTCTGGTAGAGTACCTTCCTGGTGGAGTGAGGGAATAGGATCTACCAATTGTAGTTAAAAATCTTAACTTTTTACTTTGATTTCTGTACAGTAACCAAATCTCATTGCAGGAAGAAGGAAATATCTTTCATGCTTGCTAGTGCTTAGTCTTAGATAGTCCCTCACATAAGTAAGTAAGGGAATTTCCATTATGTTCAGTGAAGTGTAGAGAGAAGGAATAGCTCAGGTCTTATGAAGTGCAAAATTTTTATTAAGACAGTAGCTGTAGTTTTGGTAAGATCTATTACACCAATGCTGGGTCTTGTGCAACAGTGAGATGTTAAAAAGATTAAAGCCACAAGTCTTAAAATGCTTGCCTTTTTTCAGAGAAAGTTCCATTATAATCATCATTCATACCAGTCAAGCTGGTACAATCACCATAACGTGACATGGTTTTGTCTACATAGTTTGACTCAGATGGCATTATTTGGAGGAGGGCAGTTTTCTGTTAACACGGGAATGTTTGCCAGATGACACCAAGCATCTCAGTTTGACATACCAAAGAAACAGAAAGAAATTTTTCATGTAGGTGTGTCTCTATACGCTGCTTAAGGTCCATTAGATTTAAAGAAAAATTCTTCTGTACTTTTCTTTGCCATTTTTATCTTAAAAGGAATAAATGACTGACTGACATATCTCAGGGAAGATTGAACAGAATTTCAGGTGTAGGAGGTTTCATGATAAACAGGGAAACATTGAGTATTTGTCATATAGTTATAATCTGATCACTGTCTAAATCCATAGCTCCCTTTACAGAAAGGAAGGTTGCAGTGCTTTTTCTATGATCCATGGGTGGGAAAACCCATCCCAGTGCTGATGCTTGTAAATAAAAATATAGGATGCAGGTGATGAAACCAGCTACATAGATGTACAGTAAAACCAGTGCAGACAGAGTTAAAGCAACACCTAGAAAATTGAGGTCCTGCTCATTCTATATTGATAGTGGAGATCCTGTGGTGTTTTATCAGAGTTAGTTCAATGTCACCTACCACACATTCCTTGCTCATCACTTCTATCAATGGGTTTTTTACTAATTTCTCTACTGGTCCCATCGTAGTTTATCAGCTTTCAATGACAATTTTTAGATTTTAAAAAGGTAATTTGCCTTTTATTTTCTGCAGTCCTGTTGCCTGAATTGCTTAGAATGAATAAAGTACAGAAAAGTAGTTTCTTAGCTGGATACATCTTAGTTTTGCAATTGCCTTGATATAGAAATGAAGATCCTAATTTAATAACAGGTGTCTTCACATGTGTTGCTGGTTTACTCAACAAAACTCAAAACTCATTCCTGCGGTTGGATCTGTACATGTAACCCTCGCATCTGTACATGTAACCCTCGCATCTGTACAAATCTAACTGTACTTTTAGAATCACGTGCATGCCAGTAAGATCAGATCATTCAGCTTGCTTTAAGTTAACTTTACCAATAAAAGGGAAGAAAAACCCCACCACCAATTTCACACAGAAAGTTTATCAGGAAGTTGTTTCACACATTATTACTGGTGGAAGTGAAGTTTCTGCAGCTATTTCTCCATCAGACTACTTAGTCCCCCATTCTGAAGTGCCAATTTCAATGTTAATATTTCTGTAGGTTTCATTACAAAATGAGAAGTGTTTATAACTACCCGTATATTGGATATAAGCAAATATTTTCAGCAAATAATTTGTCCATACAAAAATACCATGTATTTCTATTTGTGTTCTGGAATATGTCTAAAATAAAATTTGAATGTTGACTGGAAAACCATTCACAAAGTCACATCCGTGGCTGCTTCCAGCTCACCAGATAGCACACAACTTTTGTATGATTCTTTCCCTAGTTATAGTCTTCAAAAATGTGCAGTATAAAGGATCCTCAGACTACAATATTAATGTCTCTTTGAAGTGGAGAAGTAGTTCATGAACATAAGGGCCCTTATGTTTTTGTTTCTGTACTTGTACTTTAAACACGTAAGTGATGGTAGGTAGTTTAATGACTATGTCTGTCTGAAAAGATAATCCCAGGAATGGATGGGCATTTAGTATGTTCATAGATTCATAGGTTTCCTGTCATTGTAGAGATCTCATGAGTTGGTCTGTTGGCCAGCTTCATGCAGATGTGTCTCTAATGCTCACATGTGCAAGACCGGTGATAGTGAAATAGCTTAGCTCTTTGCTGAATCATGCTAACTGCCAAGTCTGCTCAGATGAGTGAGAAACTATGGCTATCACTTTCTAGCTTCACTGTCTAGATGAAAGACAGAGCTTATCTCACGGGAAGCCACAAGCCTTTCTCAGGAGACAAGTTAGACCTAGAGTTTATGACACCAGTAATGCAGTTTGGCATAATTTTGATTTTTTTTTTCAGTCTGAAGACTTACAGTGCTTCTTTTCTTAAACGAAGACTTAAAGAGAGCTTTTTCACTGATCTATGAAATTCTCCCCTCTTGAATTTCTGTCAGTGTACTTAGCATTGTATGTATGCGTAAGGTCAAACTGTAGTTCTCTAGATCTTTCTTGTCTTACTGCTTGATCATATGTATGACAGTCTGTAAGGATAAGTACATAAGCACCCCTTTAGGATGTATGTCAAAATCAAAACTGTTTTTACAAGGTCTATAGAGGAATACTTGTGTAGCATAAAAGGGAAGTGGTACTAATCATCTGAATAATTGATCTACATTGATCAGAATATGGAAACATTAATTAATTTAATTAAAGTCAACAAGTTTCCTTTTGTTCCTTCTGTAGAGTCCATTTTAATATATGAATTGTATTTGTGATTATCTCCCTTTCTTCTGCCTATATATGCCTTTAGTTCTTTCTGAAGATGGCGTGTTTGTTCATTTAAATGTACTGAAGCTTACTTTCGGGTTGCCAGTTTGGGAACTGGTAACACAGGATTTAGCTACTGCTTACCTGGAAGCTTAGTTAGACTTAGCAGCTGATGTTGAACTTGGTGTTATCAGGCTGTATTGATACCTGGCTTAGGCTGTTTTAAACTGACTTGTCTGTCAACAGAAGCCGGAGTTACATTTTGGATTGTAATGCAGATATATGTTGTGACGGCCTTTATCCCTGTATAATATTTACACATAATATTTTCTAAATGTCACTGCATTTTTAGCTATTGGTTTAAAATTTAGCTAGAAATAAAGGGGAATCAGATCCATTAGAACTGACAGCTCCATACAATATGTTAGAGCTGATCTGAGACCCTTCAGCAGTGTACGCAAACTCAGTTTTTGCAGCACTGGATAAACAGACTTGAAGGGGAAAAAGGAAGGGGGAGGAAAGGATTAGGAGGTATCAGTGAAGACTTTGAACCTCTGGACTGGGAAAATCAGAGTTTCAGATGGGAAGGGTGAGGGATCAGCTGATATTTCAGAGAATGAGGATGAAGGAGCATGTGGGAAAGTGGGTTTCAGAGGGCCATGGAAGCTTTGGGGACACCGGACAGGTATAGGACTCTCCTGGTCTCATTCTGCTGAGATACATGATCTTTACTTTTTCTGGCACTTCCTGACCTTTCCTCCCAGTCTTGTATCAGCCCTTACTTCCTAGGTTGCTGGGAAGGAAGGGAGAGAATGAATTCCTACTGAGAAGAAAAAGGAGATTTTGTAACTCCAGAGGCATGGCAGAATGGAAGAGATGGAAGCATGGACTGCAGCCACCTATAATGTCTGTTTTGTGTCTTGCTTACAGCAGTAGACAGCAAAAGAAAACAGCAGGTGTTTGATTCTGGAAATCATCTCTTCTGGAACAGGTGAAATATTGCAATCTCTGCTGCACAGGCAGCAGAAAGTTGTCCCTGGTTCAGATAGTGGCCTCTGATGTAGCTGTATTTGCAAGTAGCATATTAAGCTTCCATAAATTGAAGTCACAGCATTCTGAAATGAGGATTTCTTTTACTAATACAAGTCCATATTCATTGTGGTTCCCAGCTGCTGTACTAATATTTTTGAATTATTACTTACATCAGCATAGCACCCACTTTAATAACTATTATAAAAGAGATTAGACTTTGTATCCCACCCTCATGTTGTCCTTGGTACAACTGCATACAACATTGTGCTGTACATTTTCACAAAGTCTTCGTGGAAGATGTGTTGAAATCATTGCTCATTAGGATCATAACTTCTGGTTTTAAAAGAAAAGCTTGTATTATGCTGCTTAAGTTAGAGATCCTCCCTTGGAATAGAGTATTTTTCCAAGGGGGGAATAATAATTTCTACCGAATTTGTGTGAATGTCAAAATCTTTTTAGACATGAGTATTACTCTCCTCTAAAGTCAAGTCAGGAAGGGAAGTGGTCAGACTCATTACATTACTATTTTCAGTCAGTTAGGAGTTGAAAGATTTTAAGAGGAAATTCCAGAAATTATTTTTTTAAAGTTTTGGTTTAGATTTTTTTTTAATATAACAGTAAAACAAAAGAATGGTTATACAGTTCGTGAGAGATTTTGTTCTTATAGACAATTTAGGCTGGCAATTTCATGGATGGTTTGACATTCATCAGTCTCCTGCTTTGGTGTTACCTCCCATACCCAGGTCAAGGACAAGTGCAAAAGACAGTCTTCATGTGGCTGATGAAGTCACTTTCAGATGGTTCCTGCTGCTTAACTAGTGTCTGTGCCACTAAGTCATTATTATAAACACATCACTATAAATTAAGATAAGAAAGAATGAGGGAATAAAGGAAGAGGAAATGACTGAGACCTCGTATTTCTGAAGAAGTTCCAATAAAACAATTCTCTATGTATGATGATGGAATAGCTGAAACTACTTTAAAGCCCTACTCCAAATTTATCTCTAGTGAAAATTTGAAGTCAGTAGTGTCATGTTATATGTGAATTTGACCACTAGCTTTAAACAAACCCATTCCATACCTCCACCCTTTCCTCTTAAACATCCCTCCTTAAAATACATTTCTTCCAAAAGGCTCATAACATCTAGTTGCCATGAAGAGATTTGTTTGCCAGTTTAATAGTTGTTCACCTGAATGCAGTACATGATAAGTTTAAAAATAAACCAACATAGCACTTAGACATAGACTATAATATTTAGTCATTTCTGGTCAACTTCCCAGTAAACCTATGTTCATTTTACGCCTTTCTTCTTTGCCTGTGCATGTAAGTTCAATGTGTATTGCAAAATTATTCTTACATGAACACTTAGATGATAAGTTTTGGGGGTCAGCAGTCTTGTTTTCATACAGTGCAACTTTGTGAAGCACTAAATTGAAATTAATATTAATTTAAATTATTTAAAAGAATTGTAAAAAGCTGTTTAAAAAACATACAAAAATTTTACCTACAAATAGGGTTTTTTTTTTCTCACAAGTTCTGGAATTTTTATTTGTTTGTTAAAGCCTCAGAGTTTTTTGCATAATGTCCCAGATGGGAGTGAAGGAGCAGTTTGAAATCTTAGGCATCGAGAGAGAATCAGCTAAATGTGATACATTGGGGTACAACCGTCCTGTGCCCATGCAAAAGACAGAACTGAGGTCCTTTAGTGAAGGAGAGAACTGTTTCATCTGTCTAATGTTGTCCAGGTAACGTTAAAGCAAGGGTAGCTGGATTATATGCATGGGGTTATACTGCTGAAATACAACATGCTGGGAATTATTCATGTTAAGGGTAGATATATAATTTAAGATATTTGAAGGTCTGGGAGAAGTTGTGGATGCCCCCTCCCTGGAAACATTCACGGTCGGGTTGGACGGGGCTTTGAGCAACCTGATCTAGTGAAAGCTGTCCCTGCTCATTGCAGGGGTGTTGGACTAGGTGACCTTTAAAGGTCCTTTCCAACCCAAACCACTCTTATGAGTCTATCATATACATGGACTTCCTAGTATCTCCTAAATATGACTCCAGGCTGTAGATCTATGGTCTAGATGTTTGACAAACATGTTATTTAGCCAGGTGCTAAATGAAAATTAATCTTTTTTGCTCTGTCTGAATGTATCGTCATTTTAAAAATAACCTTCTTATTGTAACTGTTCAGCATTGAATTATTAAAGCTAGATTTTGTCTAGGTCTATAAACCTGTAGAAGCTCAAGCTACTAGATTTTGTGATTGCCAGTTGATACAGTTGTCTACATATTGTATCGATTGCCATTGTTAAAGTGATTGTTTTAGATACTCTTTGTTTTGTGACTGAAAACATGTAACAAACAATTGCAGAATGTCAAAAGACAACTCAAAATATGACTGCATAGTTGAACAGAAAAATATGTCTTTGGGACTATGATGTACAAGGATTAATACCTCAGTCAGAGATGGAGAAGCGCTACGTGATTTAGATTGCAAACCTATGTTTTCATTGGACGATGAACACAGAATTTTGGTCCAAATTAATACAGAGGTAAGTCTAGATAATGCAATTACACTGGCTATGCTTTTCATATCTCCTGCCTCCCCGATATTTTCAGAACTTGAAATGGAGAGCAGATAAGAGAGGGAAAGAAAGGGAGTTCAGAGCTGAGGCTTCTAGGTCTCTGTTTTACATGCAAAACAGAACATCTTAAATATTTTATTCCATTTCTGTGGAAAAATATCTAAAAAGAGGGATATGTGTCATATCAGAGAGGCATTTTATTCTTCTAGATGTTACCACTTTCCACCTTCGTAAAATTTGTCAGATCTTGTACACCTTTAGTTGGGTTTTTTAGTCATTTTAAGATAGTATTTTTGAATTGGTATCAATAAGTGTTTCACTTCTGTAGTAGTTTTAACGGAAGTAAAGTACAAATATTTACATTAAAATTCAGTTTGTTAGGTACCTTAAGAGTTTTAAAAGAACAAAGCCTTATAAACATGCTCAACTGCAACTTTAAATTAGTTAGACCATTTGCACGTTTCACCAAACAGATACATTTTCAGGTTTGTTGTGTAGGTTGTGACTGAAACCCAAAAGCCTGTGTTTGGATAATACCTATTATGTAACTGGTATCATAGACTTCATTTTTTAAAATCAAGAAAATAATCAGAAGTTCAAAAGAATGAGTGTAAAACAGAACAATCTGGTAGAATTAAATTTATTAATCTTTTTTCAAAGATCTAGATGGAAAAATAACATTTACATAGTAATGGGCAATGTCTCATTTCATGCACAATATTATGGACACTTAAAATCTGGAGGGACAACAACATTTTAATAAAGCTTTTGCTATTAATGGTAAGTTTATCTCTTCTTACATTTCAGCTTTAAATAAGAATGTAGTAATAGGAAGTAATGAAAAATCTAACCAGCCTCTTTGAAGAGCTTGTAGAATTGAGGTGATGATGGAGCTCAGACAGATAAGAGAATTCAGTGCAAGAACAAGACAGAGATGGACAAATGCCAAGATAAAGAAACCAGTAACATTATACAGAGATAATATATCTTTTTTTTTTTTCATAAACCTACACTTATTCACCTTGGGATACTCCCAATTATTTTTAGGGACCTTACTCATTTCCTAGATGACAGATTAGAGAGGTTACATTGTCAAGTCCTTGTGATTAGTGAAAGAAAGTTATGGAAAACCCCTGTGTCCTCCTGCTGTCTTTAATCTCCTAGAATATAACTGTGATGTCTCCAGACTTTTAGTCTGAGGCCAAGAATTGTCCAGCATTTGGAATCGAATTAAATAGGTTCATTCTAGGCGTCATAATTAAAGTGTTAAAGGTCTTGCATTAAAATATAGTTTGGAAAAGGTCATGCAGATACTGTTTGCCATTCTTAGAAGCAAGGTGATTGCATGTTTCAACTTTCAGCTTTAAACCAGGAGTGTAATAGTGGACCTCAAGCAAAATAATGTCATCACTAAGAATATGCTACTGTAACAGCACTTTTGTCTTTCATGTCGTTTACAGCTAGATTAAAAGATGCAATTTCATTTTGTAATCAGATTACATCATCTGCACTTCAGTTTCTTCATTGGAGCTAAACGAAGTTTAACAAAGGAGTTGAAATCTCTTTGTTTGTATTTGAAAAGTAGATTTCTGTAAAAATATGAATAAGAATCCAGAAGTGAAGTATCTTATTTATCTTATTTTATTGAATAGATGTTCAGTTTGATACAATGATTTTGGAAGGAGAGTAGCATTAATTAATGAATGTCTACTGAAAATGTCAGTACGTTCTCAAAACAAAATCTCAGTCTGAATACAAAGTTTGCAATTTAGGCTTTTTATATGGAAACTCAGATGCCTGCAGCGTTGAACTGTCTGGCTTATTTTCAGTAGCGTTCATGCAAGCAACTCAAATCAGCTTTTCGGAAGGATTTTTCTCAGTATCTCAAAGCAGCCTTCAGCACACCTAACCTGCATAGGACAGATGCTGTTATTTTATGTGGTTTGTAAAGTGCTAGGCATTTTAAAGAAACCTACAGAGCTGGCAGTCTCACTCACTTTAGATGTGACAAAAAAGAAAGTAGTAAACAAAAGATGTTACGGGGAAGGAAAAACAGAGGATGTGATTATAAGCTGTAGTAAAGCAGGAAACCTTGAACTTGGCACTGAAGTAATCAAAGTGCAAATCAAAACTCATATCTGTATGAAGATAAACTTATTTTTAAATTACAAAGTATCTTAAGATTTAGACGAAGTCACAGTGGGTCTTTTTTTAAATAAAAATCCTCATTTTGACTTTTTAATTGATTACTCTCCTGTATGCAAAATGGCAGTTTTAAAAAAAAAAAAATCAAAAAGCTGCTTGGCAAATAGAAGTTACATAAAAGTATGTTCTTTGCGAAATAACAGTCTATTAAGGGTGGTGAGGAACAAAAACATGTAATGCAAGCAGGGAAAGGTAGCTACTTCTACTTCACCTTCCCAGTAGCCTGCTGTAATTTATCACATATGAAGCAGATCTTGCAGGATCTTTCTGCTCAGGAGTCACATAGCCATTGTGAGGGTTATTTTCATTCCCTGGTGGAATTTCTTGTAAAGGCTCTTCCCCAAGGAAGGCTTTGGTTCTCCCCTGTGAACGGGTAGTTGAAACAAAAGTTTGCCCACTCATTATTCAAAGACAAAAAAATTTACCTGCATCAAAAATGATGCAGATAAAAGATATTAACATTTTATTCTCTTAATGTTTATAGATGGCCTTTCTTTCATATGAGACAATGAAGACTGACAAATTAATTTGTATTTTTCTGTTCCATGTTCCTGTCAAGATATTGCATACTGTCAGAATGCTGTGGTCACTTCAGGGGAGTGAGGAGTTTTTACTTATTCAGAAATAGTTTTTCTTGGTTTTGTGAAAACTCACTTTAACAGCATGTGTGTTTTAGGCTACGCTTGTGGTCTGTTAAAGGTTAAGAAAAATACAGTTCCTAAAAGTATTATTTTTCCCTTTTATGGATGAGCACCAGGCTTTAAGACATCAGTGTAAATAGAGTTTCCTGTTCCAGGGAAGTTTGGCTACTGCAGGAGCCCAAAGGTCCTTTGGGAAAAGCTTGATAGGAACTATGAGCTGAATGTGACCTGAGGCTCCAGGAACCAAAGAGCCAGAACTGAGGGAAACACATTTCACAGCCCTTTTGTGCAATCTTAAGTCCCATAAGCACTTCTGGGAAAGTAAACCCTTCATCATACACACAGTATTTATTGCTAAAGGAGAAGTCATGCTAATGGCTTTCAGAAATCATTCTGTTATCTGTAGATCTGTGACTTCTTTCCTTGAAGCTTGCTGTAACTTCAAAAAAAATCTGCAGATTTGCAGAAATGCTGAGCAGGAATAGGAATGTTAAGCACTTCTCCATGGCTGGTAGGCATCGTGCAGGATCCAGTCCAAAATGCAGTTTTGCATTTGTCATATTTAGGAATTTTCTGAACAACGTATACTTGAATTACTGCATGAATTCTGTTCTGTTATCAATATTAAATTATCAGAACTGCATGTTTATTTATTCAGAAATCTGTGTTGATCCTTTTCTCCTCCTTTTCTCACCCTCTCCCGTTTGCAGCTGGGCAAAATTTGTGTATGTGAAGAAGGAAGGAGGAAAGCAAGCTGGGTGGGTGAGATGACTTACTGTGATGCAGAGCAGCCACCACATATTTATGCTAACAAGGTTACTCGTGTGCATATCACTTGACCTCATTTTTTTCTTCATCTGACCAAGTTTTAATTGGACCTCTGCCACAGATTTTCCAATGTGACACAAAGTGAATCATCTAACCTCTTAACTCTGTTCTATATCATTTTAAAAGGAGTAATAATACTTAGTGTATCTTTTTTTTTTTTTTTTAACTGGATTTGTTTGGGTAAAGAAAGTCACTATGCCCTGTCTCTGAAGGTACTGCTGTAATGCAAATAATTGAAGAAAAATACTCACTTGTTTAATGTTTCCATTTGCTTTCATATTTCCATTTGCTTTTCACCTAGCATTATCAAAAATAACAGTTTAAAACAATGAATTAACATTGGTGAAAAACTCGAGGTATATTTTGAAAAAGTAAAGCAGATAAATTACATTAATTGTAGGGATTGGAATGAAATAATGCATTCCTCCTTTTCTTCATAACTATTCTTTCTTTGTGTTGTAAGAAGTTGTCCTTTGGAAGTCTGGAGAATAGCTTTCATAACTAGAAATTAATTCTGTTAGATTACCTCAATTTGATATTGTTGAAGATAAACAAGTATTCTTTTTAATGACTTAAACTTTGAAAAGTAATGTTCTCTCTCATTCTCCAAGTTTTGGGTACGCTAGGCAGTTTGTCTATAAGTGTTATTCATGTGAAGCAAAACATTGGGCGTGTGCTTTCTAAAGACCTCTGTAAATCAACAAAGCTATACATAGCACAGTCTGATGTAGTTACCAGCTGATATTTCTGCAAAGACACTCCAAATGAGAGAGGAAATTCCAAACTTCCTTATTATTCCAACATGCTGAGCTTGCTAGTCAATAAAAGTTTTCCAAGTTTTATTTAGTATATTGGTGGCATTTGGCTGGTTCCAGTGGCAGGTATCCTTTGTTTCCTACTTTTCGTTAGCTATGAACTTTTCATTAGTATTGCATTTCTGAAACACTCCATTTTTATTATATGAGGTACAGCAATCAAGCTATTTCCATTTAAGCATCCCAACTACATCCCCTTTTGACTAGCCGGTAGTATAGAGCAGTATTACAATGAAGAGTTTCACAGAGAGTGTGTTGCTTTTGTGTACAGAATTTGGAGAGCTCTCCTTTCAGGTTCTTGTTTTATAAAAGAACATTGCATGTAGAAGGGGGAATTGAGCCTAAATATTACACAGCTTTCCATTTCTCTTTTCAAGCTTCGGTACCATTCACGTCATCATAAGTCAGTCAGCCTCTGCAAACCCAGGCAATTCAAGCTGAAGAATAATGAAGAAAAAAAAATTTAAAAAAAAAAAAAGGAAACAAACCAGGTTGATTTGAAAGAGAAGTGGTTAGTAAATAAACGTACTTTACACTATAGTGGAAAAACTGTGCTGTTAGGATAACAGTGAATAAAAAAAAAAAAAAACAACAAAATTGGAATAGTCATCTTGGTGACTAGAATGGGCATATGTTTAAACAAAATCAGAAACATGTCATCCTATTTCTAATATACAGAATTGTGGAAAAATGCTAAATAGTCCACGTTGATCTGGTTAGGATGTCATAGGAAAGCATCAGCCAAAGAGTGATTAACAGACAGTGGAACAGACACCCAAAGAAACATATCTAGTGAAAGGCTGTCTCTTACCTGGAAAAAAGATGCTTGTTCTAATTTTGGTTCAGCTCCCACCTCTGCTTTCTAGGGTGCAATTTTCAGCTCTGTGCTGGGGCAGGTCATCAGCCCATTGCCAGCTACGTAACTGTGAGCCAAGCAGATGTAACTTTTTGCATCCTTTTTTTTTTTTCCTGCTTAGTAGATTTGGTTTCATTTTAAAAGGTACCTTGCTTTATTTAGTGCATAAAGGTGTTTACTATCACCCTGAAGTCAAATTAAGACGTTGAGATGACAGGGTTAAGATCTATGAGAAGACGTGGAATGGTATTGACAGAATTTTCCTTTCAAAAGTGCAGAGACAGTTTAATTTTTCAGATGTGAAAACATCCTAGAATTGTTGTGGTGGTAAAAATTAAAGGTTCTGTAAGTTAGCTGTTAGAGTCTTTTTGTTAACTTATCATGAGGATCTCCATATGACAGTTCATTTTCATTTCCTTTTATATTTTTCCTTCTCAGATTTACAAGCAAAACATTCCTTTTCAATTTTGTAAGGCAGATGAGCAGTTAGTACCTTTGTGGTACATTTTGCTGTTATTGATACAGGTGCTCCAAAATAAACAGCTAATTTCTGAAGTTGGAAGTTTTTCAGGATTCTTTGTATGCTTTGCAATCCCGGATAAAAGCGTGTTTGGCTAAATCTGCTTATCTTTTACACAGATACTCTGGTTGGAATTGCTATACAGCATTGTTGCCAGGCATTTCTCGAACAAGAATCTACCTATATTGTTCATAAACTCTTTGGATTAAAATTCAGTGATCTCTCTCCTAAAAAGCCTTGGAACAAGTTTTTTATCAGAAAATCATACCAAACAATAAAGCTTGTTAAGAGTTCAAGGAGGCAGCTTTTGGACATGGGGGTCCCATTTAAAGGCTGTTTTTCATAACGATATATGTGTTAGAGTACAATATTTATTGAAGCTGGACTGAAAGACTTCTGTGAAGAGTCTTGACTTGTCAGGTTTCATGATACTTGCAGAAAATATGTGTGCATAACTATGCAATTTCTACTACTTAAAAGGAATTTTCAAGAAACTTCTCTTTTATTAATATCCATGAGAAAATAGATCCTGTGGATTTTTGCTGTTTCATTTTCATACTAATTTTTATAAGTCTCTTACCAAATATTCTATATTGTCTTTGGTCCTAGACACAGCTTCTCCAGGGAAGGGGTGTTTGAGCATGACAGACTATAGAATAAAACTCTCTATCTGTACCCTACCCCAGGCCACCATGGTACTCCAGGTCCTACAACTTGAGAGAAATTAGCTGTGCCCTTTAAGAACTATCACCGTCTATTATTCTTCTACATTTCATCATCTGGGATACTGAGCTCCTTGCACTCCTTCAAAGATGCAGGCTGTGTTTCCTTTATCCCATACTGGTATATAATAAACAAAATTCAAAAAATGTACTGTTTCGATGTCAATTCCATGTCTATCTGTTTCAATAACAACTGTTGTGTATTTTACATATTCTTCCTAGTTAAACTCATCGCTGACTTGATTCCAAACACCTGAGGGCAGTAGGCTGAAATAGAATTACAAACATAAAGTCACCAAATTTGCTAAAGCCACATTTTTCTGTGGAATTTGGCATTAGTCTCTTTAACCAGTGGAAAAAGCAGTAGTTGATGCTGTGAATGTCCATGCTTAAGTATAGCAGTGAGTTATTAAAACTGTGGCCATTACCAGAAATTTTTCTTAAAAAATTACTGTATTCACTAGTTCTTGGAATCATTCTTGGTGTTCTCTATCAGATAAAAAAACCCACAAGTTGCTTTTTTTTTAAGAGAACTAAAAATTCTCACTAGAAATTTCTATACAGTAAATCAAATCGGTAACCTTTCTGAATAGTCAGCAACATCCTGAATGCCAATATATTCTTCCATTGTATTTATTCCTATGCATCCATCTTCTGCAAAATATCTGACTTTTGCTAATTTACAGTTACATCTTCCTAGGCCACATTTTTTTTCTTTGACTCTTCTAATTATGGGAAGCATGAGAAAGCCGACCTTCCCTTTCCTCACCCTCTTCATTGTACATCAGAAGCCAGTATTCTTGTCTGCTGGAGTTCAGACAATGTCAAAGTGGAGGGGGGAAAAAAAAAAGAAAAAGAAAAACAATAACTGGGGCTGTCTGCCCATCCTTCCACTGTGTGAACAGGGAGGGTTTGAGACTTAGCATTCTTCATGGGATAGGACCAAGACTTAACAAATTAAAAAATAGTGTTTAGAAACCTCAGTAAAGGGAGTGATTTGGGGGGGAGACTTTTAGAAACACATCTCAGTTATGGATTACTGTAGCCAGAACTGGTACCAATTAAATAAATCTTTTTGTTTTAAGTACAGATATGAATGCAAACCAGGCTTTAGCTACTAATACCTAGATTCACAAGCACAGTTTTAGGTTCCTACTTTAAAAAGTTGGCCAGTAAATCTGGGCATATTGTTTAGTGCTGTGAATTTCTCATTAATAGAGTTTCTGCAACATAATTTGCTTTATTAGATGAAGTCTATATTTAATGTCTGTTGCTGTTCACCTTGGAAAGAGAGATGTGCTACTTGAGTAGAAAACTGCTATTTATTTCCCAAAACTCTTAATGAAATGAAGAATAGTTTTACTCTTACTTTGCCATTTGATGATAACTGGGGGTTTTGGGGGAGGTGTGTCTGTGACTCAATATGATTGTATCTTTTCATTACTTTGCTGGGATTTTTTTTTAAATGTTTTAAAATGTGTGTCTGAAACAGTAGTTATATATTAAGGTATAAGGTAACTTCAAAGATCACTTTAAGAAAGATATACAGGTTTAAATTTTCTTTATCTTTGTCACAAAGTTTATTTGTTGATTCTGAAGGAATTAAATTGATAAATGCAGTGCTCAGGTAGCACCCTGTGACATTTTAACCTGGGTTCAAAGCTTCTCTTGTAGTTCAGCTCCCTCAGAGAACCTTTGATGTTCTTACATCCAATCACCCCTCATTTGCTATTGTCTTACGTATTTACCTTCTGGAGTTTATTTAGGAAAGGTATTCTAGGATGTAGCAGAGTATCTTAAAACAGAACCGTGGTAGGGTAGAGATGCTTACAGAGATGTTAATCAGCTGTGATCTGTCATATACTTAGGTATAAATTGCAAGGTCAATACTAAACATATATGATTCTGAGTTATTAAAAAGTGAGGAAGAAACTGTACGCTTCCTTGAAAGATATCTGTCATTTTCTTTTTGTAATGATTTTCAAACCTGAGTATTGATTTTAATTTTTTTAACTCCAACATTTGAGTTATAAAGAATTCCTTGAAACTAGCTTGAAAAATAAGCTTTTCAACATATAGTTACTTTTTGTATCCCTTATAATTTTCAATATTAGTTTTTCACAGCTTTGTGTGAGCAATTATAATATGTGTATGCAGAAGATTCATTCTGTCCTGTTCACTGGAAATATTAAATAGCTCATGAGGAATTTGATTCTAAAATGACTGGAACACCTGCCTTCTCTTCATCGCAAGGCTGACCAATGGGACTCATGTACTTTATCCATGAGGCTGAAAGTTAAACTGTGAAGAATTAACATAATCTGAGTGCGCAATATGAAATCAGAATTGCGTAGTTATAACTTTTTCTCGAGGGGAGTGCTGCTGAGAGATTATTTGTTTGCATACTTCCTGGGTATAAGATTTATTGTTTGACATTTTAGAAACGCTTTTTATAATTCCATGCAAGAAATGTTAAGGTCAGTTCACTCTTGTGTTTTAGGGATCTACAGAGGGGGATTATTAAATATTGTCGAGGGCCGAGTGTAACACAGGATGTGATTTGTCTTCCCCCCAATTTCTGAATAGCAATTCCTAAATTAGCATAGCTGTACTATGAAACTGAAATGGTAAAACAAGGATTAGAGGATGGAATGAAGAAAAATCAGCAAGTTAGTTTTAAAGTCAAAGCTAAATATTAGAATAATTTTTCATTAAAGTTTAGAAAACTAAGGATAGAAGGAGATTCAGGGGCTGACTAGTCTGCCCCCTCACAGGTTGCCCAGGGAGGTTGTGGACTCTCCATCCATGGAGATATTCAAAAGCCTTTTGGACATGGTCCTGGGCAACTGGCTCTCGGTGGCCCAGCTTGAGGAGGAGGGTTGGACCAGATGACCTCCAGAGGACCCTTCCCACCTCAACTGTTCTGTGGTTCTGTGACCTGATGCAAGATCAGCTGTAGGTGTGCCATTCTTAACAGGTGTTTGTCAGCCTGTTTTAAAAGATAGGTGTTCTCTATTTTTAAAAACTGGAGGGTTTTGTATTCTCCATAGGCAACATATTCCAACACTTCACTGTCTTCACCTTCTTTAGACTATTTTTCTGATCATTAAAGCTAAATTTTCCTTAATTCAGTTTAAGTATGTCATGATTTTCTGTCCTGTCCTCTGTGGATATTAATCCGTCCTGCACCAACCCTCTAGGAACATGAAGAGTGTTGTTACTTTGTCTCCTCTTCCCTGCTTCGCAGGCTGCGGAGAATGTACACGGCTGCATAGCCCAGTGTGATGGGTTTTTTTCTCTTCTTTTCCTCCCAGCAGCATGACATTTTTGACTGGTGTTTAAACTATCATCTGCAATTACCCCCAAATCTTTTTTTTCAGTACTGCTTCTTGCTTTTAAGCTCCTTATCTTTAACATAGGTTATTCCTACCTCATTAAAATGCCTTGCATTTGTCCATGTTGATTTTTATCCTGTTACGTTTAGGCCACTTGTGCAATTTTCAAGATAATTTTAATTATAATCTTGTTCTTGAGGGTCCTTGATGCCCCTCCTCACTTGCTGGAATTTTGCAAGTTTAATAAATATACACCCTCTTCTATCTTGGTTGGTTAAAAGTTTATTTTTACTGGTGGTTGATCCATATAAAACTCCAGACTATTTGTCCTTCCTTTTTGACAGTGAACCATTGATAAACAATCTCTGATTTTCATTTTACAAAGAAAATACTTATTTAAAAAATTACTGTGGAAATTCTTCTCTGTGTAAGTTTTGCTACAAGAAAAAAGGTATCTGTGAAACTTAATGCAAGCAACATATATATCTCTAATAACTATACATATTTATAGAGGATCTTATCCTGAAGGATTCAATATTTCTATGCAAATTATATATAAGGGAATCCTGATTACAAAAATGTAGTTGTTGCTTGGACCAGGTGCAGCTGTATTTTAATATTTCACAAGTGACGCTACCCAGAGTTTAAAAATGCATAATAAAAAAAAATATAGCATTTTTTTCTGGGCGGCTCTTCGTATTTATCTTTAATAAACTATCTCAAATCCCTAAGGTAAGAGCCTGAAATTAGGCAGTATGAAATCACTGTGTAAACAAAACTATAAAGAGTCAAAAGAAATTATCCAAATTGGAATTTGACCTATACATAGTCAACAGTATCAATACCTGTATTTTTATAAAAAGGTAAAAATGTTTTCTTATCAAATGACCAAGATTTTTTGTATTATCCAAATTTAAGTGTTTAGATGTAAAAACTAATTTTTCAATATTTCTTATTTTGTTTTTTCCAAATAGTTTTGTATCTTGTATATTTTGGCATCAAATAGAATTTACAGGAATAACTGTATCTAATTCATTCACTTATTTATTAGTAGAGTAACTATAAAAAGTCAGTTGACTATCCATTTTTTGCTAGTTTGCTTTTCTTGTAGTCAGAGATGTTGGTACTCATTTAAAATCAAACTTCATCTTGCCATTGCACTTTGTGTAGTGAAAGTAATGAAAAAATCAGGTATGCTAGTATTGGTTATGTAGTCATGTGTACTATACGGTAAGTGCTGATTTATATACAAACATAGCCATTTTTCTTCTGTCTGTATGATTTGCCACTTTACAATTTTCTGGGATCCATGTGGAAAAAGGTAATTAAGCCTAGAAGAAACGAGCATTAAGCTGCAGTTCCAAAATAGCTCACAGAATGCACAGTAGAAGTGAAGGTTTAAATTTGCTTGGGTTCCTCACTACAAATTTTCTTTTGGACCGTTGATTTGCCCTTTTCATAACTGACTGTAATCGGTCTGTTATTGCTAATCCCTGACTAGTCATCCCACCGAAGGCGAATCTGCTAAGGAGTCCTAATGATGCCCTAATTCCCCCGGAGTTTTAGCGGGAATGAGGGAGAAAGGGAGTCTGAGGCCAGTATCTTTCGGTTCAGCATGGAACTGCACTTAAAACTGGAGAGGGGAAAGGGAGAGGCACATGATCCATCACCTTTTTCTGCTGTGCTGCAACTTCAGGCAGGTTAGTTAGAACATCTGTTTGTCCTGAGTTCCCAAAGGTCCAGAACAGTGTTAGTAATATTAACATATCTTTGTAAAGCATTTATTAGATGAAAAATTGCATATAAATGCTGTTTGTAGTGAGATGGTATACAAAAGCTGGGCTTGGAAAAAGTATGAATTCTTTTTTTTCAGGATGTACTCAATTACAAGGTAAGAGCAGTAGGCAGAGGCCTGATAAACACAACTTTTTGTTGATCATCTAGTGTTGCAGTCACATAGGAACTCTCAAGGAGTGCTATATCCCCTCACTTGCCTTAGTTCTTGATACGATGGCTGTTCAAAATGATGTCCAGTTTAGCCTGTGACAAAGAGGTGAAGCTGCAGCGGCTTCTGTGATCTTGGTGTACTGTCTCAGTCATACACCCTTCAGAGTCTCCTTGAAATGGTAGTTCTCAGCTTCTTCCTTCCTGGACCACTCTTCTGTTTAGACGTGCAGTTATTCCATGGAACTCTGGTCAGAGCTCCTCCTCAGATTTACCCAAAAAGGGGGTTGAGAACTTCGGGTTTTTAATAATTTGTTGCTGTGGAATTTATACAATTGATTTTGAATTGTTTACTTTCTGAAAAATTGTCTTTATATTATTAACATTGCATGCAACCCTTCTAAGATTCAAGCTGGTTAGCCATTTTTTAATTATTTTTAACAGAGCAGTGGATAATAATTGGTTCTTGAAAGAAGACTTTCCCTAGTGAATGTATCATGTTTGTGAAGTAACTAGGGTAGATTTATTGATTCTGGCTAGAAATGTAAAACATAACCTTGAACACTTTGTGATCTTCCTACTGATATGTCCAAATTGCTTCTGGTGCCATGTATTGTATTTAATTCACATTATTATTTAAATTCTTTCTGTAAAAATATATTTACCTAAGTTTTTTACTAAAATATATCACTGAAATTTACAGAGCTGAAGAATTAATTTATTCACAGTATTTGCTATCAAATTCTGTCATACAAATATGTCTGTCTACTCACCCTTATTTCAGTATTGCAGGATAAATTTTGACCTACACCTATATGAACAATGACCGTGACATATGGCTATTCTGTGGATGAAATCACATTAAATATATATGAACCTATAAACTCTTCTTCTGTGAGTAAACATGAATAATAATCTGTGCTTTGGGAAAGCAGCCAATAATCAGCAGTCTGTGTCCCTAACCTTTATAATAATGTTTTTTTAATCCTGAGTAAGTATACATCTTAGGCAACCATATACTTTAGCATTACATGGTATTTAAAGTTTTTGTAAGCAATGCCATCGCAGCTGTCTAAACACTCACTGCTGCAACACTATTAATTTTTAATTGTAGTATTATAAGTAGAAATAAGTGTCGTATACCTCTTCTCACCACTACGGTTTTAATCCAACAAACTCAACCTGTGCAAGGACATATGTAGCAAGCTGGGAAAGTATTTCTGCAAGGGCTGTGCAAGTAATCTGCTTCTGTTTGGGACAGCGTCTGAACACATATCACAATCTACTAGTTTTCAAATACAGATTTCTTAAATTTCTATTTCATTGAAAATCTCTAGCAAAGGGAAAAATAGCTGAGTACTTTTTTTCTTTGAATAAGAAAATGACAATGCGTGTTTATCAACCACTTGCAGGTAACTATGAGCAGCAATGGTTCCTTTTGTTAAAGGAAATTTTGAAAGGTGAAATTTGAAATTTGAACCTGAGCCGATGACATAAAAGGCTGTGGTTTATAAACACATGCATAAAATCAGTAACCATACTATCAAATGTTCTGTAACTTAACTGTTTAGTGGAAAAAATACCTATTGAGTATTTCGCCATTTTGTGTGCTTAACAGTAAGAGCTCTCTTGAGATATAAACGTAAGCCCTGTGTGCGTCTGTCAGAGGGATTCCCCAGATTCCATACTCACGCCTGTATGTAATTTGGTAACTGAATAACTTTATCTTCTTATTTCAATTTCAGATTAATTTGGTGCTCCTGTAAAGGGAAGTTCTGATAGACTAGTGTGTAGCCAGTGCTGTGCTAAGATTCAGTATCTAGTTAGGGAAAGTTGATGGATCAGTGAGCCTCCATTAATATGGAACCCTTCCAAAGACAGATGATATATCCACCCTTAGTTCTGTAATCACATAGTTAAACAAAAATGAGTTGACTGTATTTCAGAATGTTTCTGAAGCTACAAGGCTGCAAAGAAAATCCTAAGAATTAGTTTGAAATCATTCATACAACTATTAATTACCAACTTATGTGCAACTACTACTTACCCAGATCAAATCTTTGTGGCTTGGATTTTGCTATTGAATTGGTCTGACAAGCGGCAAAATATGTGTGACTGCACTGTTGCAAACCTGAAAAGGAGATTTAAAAATCCTCCCCCCCTACAAAAACTGATTGCACCAATAGATTTGCTTTTTATGGAAAGGAGATAACCAATGCAGCTTGATTTTTACTTATCAGAAGTTTAGGTCTGTGCTGTGGCATCTACTGACTGCTGGCTAGGAGTACCTGCAAAAAGAAAAATGCTGAGGAAATTTATTAATCGATAATTAAGAAACAAGCATGTGAAGAACAAAGAAGGCACTAAAAGCAAAAGTAGTAGCTTAATAATATTTCATTATATTGAAAGAAAAAAAAAGGACAGATACCAGGAGGTATGCAACTGTAGGTAATCATTAGTGCCAGAAACACATGCTTGCTGATGTAACTACATCTTCACTAGCAAGGTTTTCCTGCTTAGATAGGCAGCAGGGTAGTTTTATTGCTAAATGGATCTTGTGTTTAGCTGGCCTAAGATTTTTTAAAAAACCCCAAACCAAAAACTAAAACCAAACCAAACCAAACCAAAAAACAACTTCTGCAGCTCTGCCAGGTTCTGAAAGCTGCCAAGAAACCTCTGTATTACACCCTGTTCCAAACATTGATCATGCACACACAATCTGGCCCTGGAAGGAGCTGCAGGTCCTTCCTGAACAGGACATGTTCCTAGTGTTAGCTATGAGGTCAGACTTTTTTCTGTGCTTAGTTGCAATGCAAGTTAGATTACTGAAGTCTTTCAGTTGGACTTTAAAGAATATATGAGAATTACTAATACATTAGAAGGCTGGTTCTTGTTTTTGAGGAAAGAAAAAGTGAGAAGAGTCTTTCTTTAAAAAGTTTTTATTTTTCTGTTGACAAAATAATATTTTTCTCGCAAGAACCTAGCTGAAAGTATTCAATGGCTATATATCACAAATATAGTCTAACAACCAGCAATGAGAAGACTACCTAGGACAATATAAAATGTTTACATCTGTCAGTGACATGCTGCAGATATATGACTGGTTTCCTTCAGAAATGTTCCATTTGAAAGGCAAATGTATCATCTTCCTCATTAAAGTACCTTTTGTGCTGCAGAAAGTATTGATCAAGCAGCTACAGAATCCTTTACAGCTCTGTACTTTCCCGTTAGCAGTTTGTCGGTGTGGCACCCTTAGCTGGCAGTTGCTCCTCCCAGCAGCGGTAGAGATTTTAGAGGGGTAGTTCTGAGGCCCCAGCAGGTAGCAGGTTGGCTGTACTACAAATGATGGCTTTTGGGGAAAATGGGCTCCCTCTGGTGAGTGGTTGAGTGGTTGTCAACTGAACTACCTAGGTGTTTTGGCTTGTCTTAGCTCAGATTTTATTTCTCAATGGACTATCACAGCACTTGAGCACCCACATGCACTGGCGTATAAAGTGTTGCTAGCAACTGTCAACACTTGTTGTCTTTATTTCCTGAAATGGCGTAGGTCTTGCCGTAGTAAATCTTGCAATTTTGCGCTAACTGGGAGGGAAGGCTAGGAGACTGACTCCTGGAAACAGATGCCTGTGGGAAGTTAGGTATTGCAGTTGTGTAAGATAATTTTGGTGTGCTTCAGTTCTAACTCTGGCCTTAGTAAATCACCCGTGTAGTTGGTTAATATTTCTTAGGCATTTTTCAGTTTGTCCTGTGCTGGGTGACTTATTACCTTTACTTTTTGCAGGATGCTACTGTGAACCCAAAAAGCACAAATATGCTTTGCTTTTGTAGCAAGTATATTTATACACATGTAAATCCAGAAACTAAAGCTCTGTAGTCTTCTACCTTGCTTCATTAATTCAAACCTCTCCAGGCTTTAATGGTAGAAGGCAGTCAACACGGTTCATCTAGGTACTACATAAACTGTCTCCTAAAGAAGATTTGACTGAATTTTTAAAAGCTGAAAACATCATTAAATTCTCGCTGAAGCAATGTTTCTAAATTGAATGTTCTGACAACATTTATATGTAGAGCACCGTTAAACGGGCGTCCTATCTTAATGGAACTGGTAAACTGGAGGTAGCTGGGCAGAAATCGCCTTAGATCTTGCAGGTTGTTTGCAGTAGGAGTGAGGATCTCTAGTTCCTCATCTAGCTACAGAGTAGGTTTATTGAAATTCCTGGGTCTTTTATTTTTTCTTCAAGTTTTCAGTTCTGTGTGATAACTGCTCTCTCATCCTTTCAGTAAATACCCTTCAAAGGGCGTTGTGAAGATAAAAAGGTGATTTTAAGGGGACAAAGGAGGAGGAAAGGGGGCTTTCGGTTCTTAGGTTTTACTCAAAGAGAAATAAGCCACGCAAGTAAAATAGATGTGACTGCTGAATTGCAAGCTAGATAATTCTAAACATATTCAAGTCCAAGTAATAACGGCTGGATCAAAAACCCCTGTATTGCTCAATTTAGCTTGGAGGTTTTTGCAGCTTAGTTGTCTTTTTTATTTCAAGTTTCTAGGCACGTCAGGCATGATCCCATGAGGGGTTGAGTTCCCTTCCCTCTCACTGCTCGGTGGAAGTCAAAGGTGTTCAGAACATTGAATACTATTGGATTCTAGGCAGAGAAATTGTAGACTTCATCGTGCCCTGTAAAGCAATCAGATGTCTGCCACTGGAAGTGCTGCGAGTTTGGTAAATAGTGTTAGAACCATGATCAGATGGACTGCTTTGGATTTGGAAGATGTGCAGGTGTCTTTTTCTTATCATCTATGACTTTATATGATGTTTCAAGGGAACATTATTGTAATCTTAATTAATATTAAAATAATAAAATAATATTTTAAATATTAAAAGAATAATAAAAGAATATTAAAATTAAAATTTGCTTTGTGTCTTAAGAGTAATCAAGGAACATAAATATCAGAAAACCAAACACTTGCAGCTATCGAGAAGTGAAACCAAATTTACTTCCCGAACCTTCTAACTGCCCAATTTTTTTCTTTTTGTATTTTATTTATCTAGATAAATGTCGGATGTCAAAAGCTGTACTGCACTTAATCACTGAATATAATTGCAAAGACACAATGAAAATCCAGAGCATTGCCACTGGACAAATTTTAAAATTACAACCTTAAATTAATTCATATTTTGCTTTGCAAAAACAGCATCAAATTTTGTATTCATATGTCTTTGTTATAGAGAATGCCCTTTTTGGTCATGTAAGAACAGATATTTTTTAACAACATTACCACTGCATCTAATATCAGGGAAGGAAAGGGCAGCGGTGACTTTTTTCTGAAAGATAAATGTATCATATTGTCCACCTTGGAAAAAGGTTTTATTCAACTTCAGTGTTGTTGAGGGTTTAAATCCATTCTTAATTTCTGTCTGATCTTGTTCATCACTGCTGATTCATCAGAACTGCAGATGGCAAGCCATTGACATTTGGATTTAGTCGTTATCATTTAATAGTTTTGTTAGTATCACTAACATACTTCTGCTAAACTGCTAGCATAGGATTGTTTCCATATGCCGAAATCCCAGATCATCTCTTCTGTGACTGTAATTGGCATGATGGAACAGTAACTGCCCAGCTCCAGGCCCACCCACTTTCTCATTTGTATAATGTAACAATTTTATTCTGGCTAAAGACAAAGAACTTTATGCTTTGAAAGTAGTGTGAAATACTGCTGCCTAAATAAAGCAATATATAAATGTACACTACAAAACTACAGTACCATAATGCACGGCAGCATAGCTCACCTTCTAGAGAATCTCATTACATTCACTCTTCTGGCTTTACTAAGGAGACCCTGGGAGCTGAGTGATCCCAAAGAAGAAATTTATTTCACTCCTGTGTGACTGGAATCAACTTTTTAATCATACAGTTACATGACTTGCTTCTACCACGCCAGAATGAATCTTACATTAGTAAAAGTTTGCAGTAGCTCCGCTGACATAAAACCAGGATAAATACAGAGGCTGGGCCAAATTGTTTTGTTCAGTTCAGATCCCTGATCTTTTGGAGTGGCTCCAGCATTGTATAAAGCATTCTTTTTTTTTTTTTTTTTTTTTTTTTTAATGACTTGTATGTACTTAAGTATGAAAACTAACAGGATTTCTGTTCTTGGAAATTCAAGCGTAGGGGGGTTCTGCCTCGCCCCAGCTATTGCACTGTGTCATGGGCCCGCGCAGCTCGCTCTCGAACCGAAGGGCAGCGAAACCGTAATGAAGGTGGGAACTCCCTGTGTAATCAAACTGTTGCCAATTTATTTTGCAGAGAAAAACCCAGCAGGTCTGTGATCTTAGTCTCATGAATTAATCTTTATATTAGAGAAGTAGATCATTTTATTAATATAATGGTTGATTAGCCTCGGGTCTAGATTACAGGTTTTCTCGAGGAAAGTGCCGCTTCTAGGCTTCCTTTCAATGTCATTTAAGCTGAGTAGCATTTGCCATTGACTTTACCGCAATTTGTTTGGGTCCCCGTGTTACCTCTCTGGAAGAGATATTACAGAAGCACCCAGCACTCGTGTCAGTTAAACACGCCATTTCCCGCTCATTCCCATACATTTGATTTATGTCTTCAGGCGGGGGTAGGGAAGGCGTTACAGCCGCGTTAAAGCCAAGCCCGAGCGGTCCCGCCGGCGGCAGAGTTAACTCCTTCCTAGGCGAAGGCGCGGCGGAGACTCCCCCCGCACCCGGGGTCCCCCCGAGAGGGCTGCGGGGCAGCGGGCGGGCGGCGGGGCGGCCCGGGGGGCGGGGGGGGGGGCGCGGGGAGGCGGGGGCGGGAGCCGCGCTGCCCCTCCTGCCCGGCACCCCCCGCGCCCCGCCCGGCCCCAACCCGCCGCTCTGCCCGGGGCCGCCTCGCTCCCGGTGGAGAGGAGTGGAGCCCCCGAGCGGGGGGCGCGGCGGGGGGAGCCCACTCGCGTCCGCCGGGAGGCGAAAGCGCTCTTACCTCGGAGCGGGAGTCCCGCGCGTCCCTCTCCCCGCGCCGGACGCCCCTCGGTCCTGAAATGCGGGCGCACGGTTGCTTAACACACCCCAAAGCGGCCGCGCAGGGCTGGTGCGGGCGGCTGGGCGTGCGGGGCCGCGCTGTGCCCCCAGCCCGCGGCCGCCGAGCCCGGGGCGCGGTACCGGAGTCCACGGCGGCGGCTCCGCTCGGGGCGCTGCGCGCAGCTACGCGCAGCGAGCTTTTGCGGGTTTGGGTGTCCGGGTGCGTTTGCGACTTGCGGGTTAAACTGACGCAGGCGAACCAGTAACTTTTTTAAATGTTGGGGACTATTGCTCTGTCGTAGTTAACGTTGCTTCGATAGTTATCGAGTTTCTGAAAGGGACGTTTTTCGTTTTTTGGCTTTTGATTTTTTTTTTTTTTCCTTTCAACAGGGGCTCATTCCCCGCCAGGGCCTCTCTGATCCACGCGCTTCCCTAACGCAAAGTCCCGACAAGTCTTCACTCGGGGCGATTTCTCGCACTATGCAGCGTTGTCGGGCTGGGCTGCTTTCCTTTAGTGGTTTTGAACCGCTTTAAAGAGGCAAAGCGTGTTCCCTTTAAATACACGTTTTAAAAAAAAAAAAAAATAAATAAAAAAAAGGGGGCTCTTGTCTTGAGAAACTGCTCGATTCGCAGGAAACCCTCCGGATGTTTGCTGCTTTTCATGTGGCATTTGTGGTCGGCTCTGATAACGCTGGGAGCACCACTTCCAACACCGCATTCTGTAATGGACCCGAAATAGAAACACATCTCTCGCCGGAGGATCCCCGCTCCGCGCCCCCGCGCTGTGCACCGGCGGGTTTAAAAGGTCAATAAATCAGAAGGATGAACTCTCGGCGGCATTGTTAGGTTGGGAAAGTTAACGAATGACCCCAGGAGTCGTGCGACCACGAAGGTTTCGGGAGCGTCAGAAGAAGCTCTTCTCTAAGCGCTTCAGGGAAGTGAGGTCTAAGCACAGGGCGCAACTTGAGTCAGAATCAGCGCTGCGCGGTGTGCTTTAAAGTTACACTTCAAAAAAACCTAAGCAGTCAAAACAGAAAGCGAGAATAGTGGTGAGATGATCTATTTGTGAGACCAGGGGCACCGAAAGGGTCACAAACTACCAACATTTTCTGTACAAACCGGGGAGCTTTTACTTTCTCGGCTTAGATTCAAAACACACCTTTCTTTCTTTGATCCCAGATCAATGAGCTGTAGAAACAGTTTGCACAAATCTCCCAAACAAAGTCAGCGGCAGTTTGCTTCGTTTATTACCCCATGTTCATTATATAGAAAAAACATTTTCTTTTCTGCTGGAAGTGACAACCCCCCAAATTGCCGTAAAGTCTATTTGTACCCAGTCCCTCCACTCGCTGAACTTTTTCAGTGCAAGCTCTTGCAGGATTTGTTCCCTTGGCTCACGAAAATGTTTCTGCTAGATAGAGTAAAAGGGACCGTTTGGCGTTTTAGCAAGATCAGCTCGTAAAAAAGGTAATACTCTCTTCTGCGCGTTGAACTCCTAGGTGGTCAGTTTTGCCCGAGGCAGTAACACGACGTGAGCTGGGAACTGGTCTGGGAGTCACTGGAAATGCACCGACTGCGTTAGGGCAGCGCATTGTTGCCTTCTGGATTTTTGTTTTGCTTGGAAGTTATCTTGCTCTCTCCCTTCAGCCGAGTATTCTCTTCTCTGCAGGGAAAAATACGCACGCTTTCCTCCCGCGCGAGTTTGCTTCAGGCGCGACTGGGATTCCGTTTAATTCCGAATTTTCTCTGGGTATCAGCCGTGCTTCGGTGCGCGACCTGTCCTCGGCCAGCCGGCCTGGGGTGAAGGGCTCCGAGCCCACGCACGCCGGGTCGGGAACTCTCACAGCCTCAGCCGTAAAAGCAAAGCCACTGGCCCACCAGCCTTCGAAAGGCGCGCCCTAAGGTAGCGTCCCAAAGGCGTTGGACTAAAAACGATTGAAAAAGCACTGAATTCCTAACGAGTGCTCCCGGCTATCAGCGCCAGTTCTGTGATGACGGTCGGCTTTGCCAGCCGAGTCTGTCCCGATGAACTTCTTTTACAATCGATTTTAAATGCATTACACTTTTGCAAGAACGGTGTTATTATACACTAGCACGAGATCAGTTTGCACATACATGTGTGTCGGAGCATTGTTTTCGCCTCCGCTGCTTGTTACAGCATCTGATAGAAGGAAGGAAAGCCGAGCTGTTTGAGTCGCTGCCTCTCGCTGTGTTGGACTAGCGCGTGTGTTTGAAGGGGGGGGGGGGGGGAACCCCTAAAAACTTCTCTTTCCTTGGTTTCAGGCAGCTACTAGCCTTTTGGCAATGATTTCAACTCCTCGCAACAGGGATAAACACAGGATGCCACCGGTCTGGAAATATATCGCTTGTTTATAGTCTCTAACGAAGCGAGGGGAGCCGAAAGCACGGATGCAGAAGTGCCTCGAGAATTACCCGCCTCGCTGGTAGCCCCGGGCGGCTACCGTTCGCCTCTGGGCTTTTCTGCTTTTTAGAACATCTGCTGGCTGTCAAGTGCCAAGGAGCAGGTTTTACGTGGCACGAAACAGGAAATTCAGTGTTAGAATAGGTTAATGGTGTTGCTGGCTTCATTCATTTCATTTCAGCGAGAATTCTTACAATATTGTTTTATTTGATCGAAGTGGCTACCCCAACAGAGGTGTCCTTAACCAAATAAACCTCTTTGATCTTCGGTTTAAAGCTCAGCGGTTTCTCAAATAAGCCTTGATGGGTTTAAGAGCACCGCAAAACAATGCAAATATAAAGCAGAGCCCCCGTGAAAACGCCAGTTCTTACATTAGTTCGTGCGGCAAGAAGAACATAAATGGTGCGAGGTAGAATTTGTGTTTTATTCTGAAGTGACGGACTTTTTACAAACCTCTGTTCGTATTTACGGTTTATATGTTCAGGCAAATCCGAGACATCCTGAACAAGGCAAGGCAGCAAGCAACACCTACCGCAAAGCTCAGCTTAAATAATAACTAAGTCAACTCACACTACACACAACAATTATTTGCGCTTTTGCCAGATACTGAATAACTTTATTACGACGTATGAAGAAGTGCGATAAAATACATTTCACGGGCTTTACGGTGGATTCAGTATCCCACTGCCCCACGCAGTTTACACCTTTCATGGGCTTGCGAGGTGAAACAGGCGAAGGTGGCACTGGAAGGTGGGAAGCCGAGGTGTGAGATAGAGACGGTGACTGGGCTTACTGCTCCCAAGTTACCTCCCAAGTCTGCCTACAAAAGAAGCCCCTTGCATCTCTCCGGCTGTTACGGGCTACCTGGGTACGGCTGGGAATAGTCTGTCCCTACCACACCTTTCCTGTGTCCCCTGGTCGGGGTTGCCCGTTTCTGGCGGGGTCGGTGGCGGGTGGGTGTTTGCCCGGTGACCGGACGGCGGGGCACGGCCCGGGTGGGCCGGGCTCTGCGGCCACTACGGGAGCGGGGCTGGACTCCGAGGGTCGCTTCGGAATGCGCTGCCCGTTCCCCCGAACGGCCCCGCCCCGGTCCCCGGGGGCGGCGGGGGCAGCGCTGCCCCGGCGAGCGGCGGCGGCGGCGGCGGCGGCGGCGGGAGGAGCCCCGGGGCCGCCCCAGCGGGAGCCGCCGGCGGCCCCGTCCCGCGGCGCGCCCGCCCCCGCCGCCCCATTGGCCGCGCCGCAGCTCAAATAGGGCCGGGCGGCGGCGGCCGCCAGCAGCGAGCGGGGCCCGAGCGCCGAGCGCCGAGCCCGTCCCGCGGCCCCGCCGCAGCGCTCGGCCTTGGCGGCGGCGGCGCCTCCCGACCCGCGATGAGCAGCCCCGATGCGGGCTACGCCAGCAGCGACGACCAGGCGCAGGGGCGGTGCTCGCTGCCCACCATGATGCCGGCCGTGGGCGCCTGCCCCTGGGCAGAGCCGCTGAGCCCGCTGGGCGAGGCGAAGGCGAAGGGCGAGGCGGCGCCGTCGGGGGCGGCGGGCGGCCGGAGCAAGAGCGAGGCGCGGATCCGGCGGCCCATGAACGCCTTCATGGTGTGGGCGAAGGACGAGCGCAAGCGGCTGGCGCAGCAGAACCCGGACCTGCACAACGCCGAGCTCAGCAAGATGCTGGGTGAGCGGGGGGGGGCTCGGGGGGCGCCCCCCCGGGGGGGCGCCCCGGCGGTGCCGGCGGGCGGGCGGGCGGGGGAGCGCGGGGGGGAAGCGGGGGGGAGGGAGGGCGTAGGGCGGGTGTCGGGGCGCGGGAGCGAGGGCGCGGAGCCCGCGGGCGGCGGGGCTCGGGGCTCCGGTGGGCGGCCGGTCGGTCTGACGGTGCTCGTGGGCGCAGGGAAATCGTGGAAGGCGCTGTCGCTGGCGGAGAAGCGGCCGTTCGTGGAGGAGGCGGAGCGGCTGCGGGTGCAGCACATGCAGGACCACCCCAACTACAAGTACCGGCCGCGGCGGCGGAAGCAGGTGAAGCGCCTGAAGCGGGTGGAGAGCGGCTTCCTGCAGCACGGCCTGGCGGAGGCGGCGGGGCCCGGGCTGGGCAGCGAGGCCGGCGGCGGCGGCGGCGGCGGCGGCGGCGGCAGGATGTGCGTGGAGGGCCTGGGCCTGCCCTACGGCGAGCAGGGCTACGCGGCGGCGGCGGCGGCGGGCGCGGGCCACTACCGGGACTGTCCGCCGCTGGGCGCCGGCTTCGACGGCTACGGGCTGCCGACGCCGGACCCGTCGCCGCTGGACGCGGCGGAGAGCGAGGCGCCGTTCCTGGCGGCGGGGCTGCAGGAGGAGTGCGCGCTGGGGCCCTACGGCTACGCCCCGCACCCGGCGGCGGCCGAGTACCCGCCGGCGGCGGCCGAGAGCCCGGCGGGCGCCGCGCTGCGCCGGCACCTGCCGCCCGGCGAGGCGCTGGGGCCGGGCGGCTCGCTGCAGGCGCTGCTGGGCTGCCCGCCGCCGCTGCACGCCTACTACGGGCAGGCCTGCCAGCCGCCGGGCCCGGGCCGCGGCCCGCCGCCGGGGCCGCCGGGGGCGGTCGGGCAGCCGTCGCCGCCGCCCGAGGCGGCGCCGTGCCGGGAGCAGCTGGAGCACTTGCCGCAGGAGGAGCTGCTGGGCGAGGTGGACCGCACCGAGTTCGAGCAGTACCTGCGCTTCGCCTGCAAGGCCGAGCTGGGGCTGCCCTTCGCGGGCCCCGAGGCGGGCGCGGGGCCCGTCTCCTCGGCCGTGTCGGACGCCAGCACCGCCGTCTACTACTGCGGCTACCCCGACGTGTGAGGATGAGGAGGGACTCGCTCGGGGGCGCGCCGACCGACGGGCAGGGAGGCGCCCAGCCCCGCTCCTATTTATGTAATTTATTTGAATCTTGAGAACTGACAGGGTATCCGTGACCTGCTCGAGGTTTGAAAGGCGACGCGCCGTCTCGCTGTCCAGGTGGTGCGGGCCTTACACCATCGCTGTCCGACAGTGACATGTAAAACTGTTCCTGCTGTGGAATCGTGATACTAGTTACACACGTGGAATACAATTTCTGAGATCTTGTTAGAGATCCCTATGCTTTTGTAACGTTGTACAGAGTGCGGGGTTTTATATGTCGGATTTGTACAGAATAATTTTGCACTTTTACAAATAAAGGGAAAATAATAAAACCGGTCGCTGATATCTCCTCAAAGAGCTGCTATCGTCCTTTGTAATCGATTGTTATTGCTTTTAAAACTACTCTTATTAATTTCCCTTGCAGTCAGCATTAGGTCCTGTCAGCGTTTCTGTAGGCATCGTCTTCCTCCGTCTCTCTTACTCAAATTATAAACAAAGCTCTAAGCGTTGGGAAACTGTCTAGGCCACGCTGTTCTTTTCTTTTTTAACCTCTCTGTGGTTAATGTAATCATGGACCCAGGGGAGGCCATTAAGAAAAGCGCCTCGCTGCACTGGCCGGGTTAAAGCACCCCCTCGGAGAGAAGGTCTTTGGTGTCCCAGGGGCTGCGCCGGGGAAGGGGGTGGCAGCGGGGGGTACCACATCTCCGCTGCGGAGAACGAGAGCAGTAAATCGGGGTTCAAAGTAGGCGAAAAATTTCGACACGAGCCTCTAGAGGAGGCGGCCGGCCAGGAGCAGCCGCTCGGGCACGCAGCCACGGCGGCCCCTTCAACCGTACGGCAAAGGATCTCGCCTTTTCTTTGCTAAGGACTTTCCTTACACTGTCTCGTCGCGACTACAGGTAGAAATATCTTCGCGACTACAGGTAGAAATATCTTCGCGATTGACAAATAGGCGCCCTGCAGCCAAACTTCCGTGGAAAACCGGCGTTTTCATTTAGGTGGTGGGACTCAGTCCGGCTGTAGGGCGGGACTGATAAATTCATTATGTTTATTACTTAAATCGGGGGGAGGTGGGGGGGGGAAGAGTCACCTGGGTCGTTTGCTTCCTAAGATAAAGCTGTGGACCCGAGCCCTGGGGAGGAGGGGACCGAGGCCGAAGTGGCAGACTTGCTCACTGATTAACCTGTCTTCCGTGAGGATGGGAAATTAAATCGGGTCCGTTTTCAAATTGCATTTAAAGATGCTTCTGTTTGTACCGGTGAAAGATAAAATAGCGTACACGGACCCGGACGCAAGCTGCCTCGGTCAGTGAGTTTCAAGCACAGCCTCCTCGGCAAAAATTGACTATATAATTGCATAGTATTGGTGTGTCTTGAATTCAAATGCGTTCAAACCCTTAGCATTCTGTAAAACAGCCTACCCTCCAGTTTCTTAATCTTCCCATTTTGCTTTTCAAACAGTCTTCGGCTCTCTGAGGTATACCTAAAATGCCCACCCTGCCACTCTCTTCGCTCCTCTTCCATGTGTGCACGAGAAAAATGACGTATTCCTGAATGAGGTCAAGGAATTGGTCAATGAGGTCAACGAGCTCAGGACAAGGACATTAGATGCCTTCTTGATACTTTACTTTGGGAAAATTTATAACGTGTTCCTAAGCACAGGTACGTAAACCCAGTAAAGAAATAGGCGTGAGAAACGATGGGCTTGTATTGGTTGAGTTTGCCTTTTATCATACGGGTTTAGCCCACAGGATTAAATTGAAGTAATTTTGTCCTTTGCGCACACGTCCACGGCTTTCTGGAGGAAAATGGCTTTGGTTGTTTTTGGAAAAAAATTCATTATTATGCTTTTGATAAGTTTGGCCACCATTTCTTGTCATTTTTCAGTTAGGTGCAGGTTTTGCTCCGCTCCTCTCTCCTTCACCCCAACTCATCGGACAGTTGACAGCTGCAGGGGACTTGAAACTATAAGTGGGTTCATGCCGAAGGTTGATAAACCTTCTACTTATTTTTTATGATAATACCGGAAGGGACTGACAATAAATTGTATTAAATAAATACAGAGGTTTTGGAAAACGGGTTGGCCAGCATGGCAGTCCTAGGTGCCAAACAGTGTGTGGCGATGATGTACAGGCAGATCTTACAAGAACCCTTTGCAGAGATCTTTCGCAGACCCAAATCTAAGGGACGTTACTTTCCTGTATGTATCCAGACGTGTAGCTTCCCCCCCACCCCTCCACCCCCGCCCCGTGAGAAGAACTGTCTGAATCTTCTTTAATGTGTCTAAAATGTGGCAGGTTTATGCACTGCCAATCTACTTGGAGCAAGTTTTTCTGAAGCTCCGTCCAAGCCCCATGTTCCATAGAGCATGTCTCGACTTTCCGATTCCAAAGGATCTACACCCAAATCTGTCCTGTAGGCCTCTTGACAACGTCAAACCTTCCTCACATCCCACGAGTGGCCACGACAATTGCGTATTAAAAGAAGGACCCCAAACTGATTTATTACCTTTCGCAAGTATTTCCATAGTTCTGGAGCGGTCAGGCGGTGGAAGCGGTCGCTACCTGCCTCGGGAGGCTGTGGGGAAGGCTGCAGGTACGTGCCCCAGACCAAGGCACCTCACGGCCTCTTCGCTCCGCTGCGCTGCGCCAGGGCTCTTCACTCCCTGGAAACCCCATCGGCCCTTCCCGCAGCAGTTCTAGTTTGCTCCTCGCTTCACCGAAAAGATGGGGTGACATCTTTAAACGCCTCTCTAACCTTGCCAAAACAGCCACTCTCCAGTTAAAGGCGGCATTAGCTGGGCAGCGCCTTCAGGCCCCTTCCCGCAGGCACCATAAGCTCTGTGCAAGTCCCTCAGGCCACTTGTGCCCAAAAGGGATGCAGCTCTTCTTCTTCTTCTTCTTTCTTCCCCCTCCCCCCCCTCTTGCCAATTCTTCGTGTTTCAGGAGGTCCGTAATCGGATCTCGATTTTTCCTAGCACAGCCAAGCTCCTTACACGGGTGTCGTACTGCAAGTGTGCAAGTGCCATTTTCTTTCTTCTTCTTTTTTTTTTTTTTTTTTTTTTTTTTGGTGTGCCTGTGTGCGCACTCTCTATTCCTTAGGTAAATCGCTAGAAAAGTTAAGTAGGCCTAGCCCGACAGAAAGAGGTTTCAGACAAAGGTGCTGAGTTAAAACCAGCTCAAGGTTCGTCTCTACCGGGCAGGTGGCAGGGAAAAGTCAGGACCGGAGAATAAAACCCCACTCGCTAGTGGAGAGTAGCTGGGGCTGGACGGGGCAGGAAGCAGTGCTCTTGTGCTCTGAGAAGCAGCCTTGCCTTAGCGAGCTTCTGTCCGGTTCTGGCAGCTGTACGCTTTTAAACTGGAGAGGGAGTAACCCGCAGAAGGCGTTAGCAGCAATACCGCTGCGGGAGTTCTCCCTGCAGACCAGTTTTCTTTATTTACGTGGCGACCCTAGTCTTCCTTTGGAATAAATAGCTCCCCCGTCTCCCCCGCTGTTTACGTTGCCCGTGAAGGACACCCACACCCCCACACCCCCACACCCCGGTTTTAGCATGCCCACGCGGGAAGGTGTCCCGAAAACGCCCGCCGGCCACCCAGGCGCGGGCAATGACACCGGTGCGAACGGCACGGGGACACCCGGCACGGCCGGCAGCGGCAGGTCGTTCGCAGCCTTGCGACGAGCCCCAGCGAAAGCAGCGCGGGGCCCGAGCGGCTGCCGGGCCGGGGCGGGGGGGTGCGGGGAATGCGACGGGCCCCCGGCGTTCCCCGGGTCACCGGCCCGTCCCCCCCCCCCCCCCCCCCCCGCGTCCCCGCGGCTCTGCGGGACCCGCTGCTGGCGGCCGGCGGTGGGAGCCTCCCGCCGTCCGCCGGGCTTTGCCTCCCGTCGGGACCCGGCGCCGAAGTCGGTTGCAATTGCCCCGCGATTCAAATAGGACAGAAAAAGGGCGCAAATGTCTCCTCGGGTCCGTCACGTAGATATTCGCGTGCCCCGCGGGGCCGGGCAGTGGCTGGGTGCCCCTGCGCTGCGGGACCGGGTGGCCTGCGTTGCGGGGAGCTCTGTGGATTCCCGTACTTACATCCCCGCGTACGCTTAACGTTAAAGGGAGAATTGATGTGTTGCCTAATGAAATGCCTGCGAGATCGGAGCTCCGCCGCCCTGCTTCAGCTTCCCGTCCCCAAAAAGAGGAGAGTTGCTTTCACCTTCCGCGTGTCTAAACGCGCTTCTCTTCCCGAGGAGTCAAGACTGCCGCTTTTTGATACTTCAAGTGTACGCATTTCACCCAGAATGATTTGCTGAGGAGCTCACAGTTGAAAGAGATTTCAACTAAGATGCGAATCCTGGCCCGGAGCAAGAGCACCTCTGTAATTGTCCCTGCTCCTGCCGTGGCAGCCGGCTGACCTCTCTCCAGCGGGAATGCCGCCGAATCCGTCCTCGCCTTTATTCATCGGGCCGGGGAAAAAAAAAAAAACCCAAGGCCCACACCTTCCGCAGGGGAAAAAAAAAAAACCCCAAAACAAACCCAGAGAACACGGCTGTCGGCGGGAATAAGCAACTCCTGCCCTGTCAGGCGACAGGGGACGAAGGCGTTGGCGCCCGCGTAGGAGAAGGGTGAGCTGCTTGTTCCCCCGCCCGCGCAGAGAGCGGTGCGGGGCCACCGCACCCGCTGCCCTCGGCACCCGCGATCCGTTCTCACTCCGGATCGCCGTGCCCCGCGGGCGCTTGTGGCCCCCCAGGGCTGAAGACCGGGTGGAGTGACATGCGTAGACGTAATCAACGGATTACATCAGAAACGCGTTTCAAAGCCACGCTTACTTTGAGGAGGCCGGTTCGCAGCCTAACCGGGCCGGTACGAAGGGCGCAGCCCGCGGGTGGAGGATCCACGGGGCGAAATAAGAGGCTGGGGCCTCCTTTCCTGCCGTTTAAGGGGTTTTCATATAAATATATTCAGCTAGTTTCTGTCAGAACGGATTTCTGTCAATCTTAAGCGGACACCGTTACCTTTCAACGGCCGCTTGGCCGTTCCTCCGGGACGGATCCCGCCCCCGCCCCCTTCCCAGCCCGCAGCCATTTGCGTTCGCTTTTGCGGGTCCCCGGTTCCAACTTCCCGCGGGACACGAAGGGCTGAACAACCCGCGCCAGCCCCGCTCTTCGTCAGGGACTAACGCAAAGGTATTTAGTCTCGACTTCAAGCGAGGCACGAACACGGAGGTACCGGGCAAGAAACGGCAAGGTGCCTTAAGGAATTCCCGTGTCGGTCGGTGGAGAGAAGCCGGGGGGGTTCCCCGAGGGCGGGGAGCTGCCGGGGATGCTCCCACCCCGCTCCCCGCGGCAGCCCACGCCCCGCCCCGCCCCGCCCCGGCGGGACCCCGGCGGCAGAGAGGGGCTGCCACGGAAAACCGCGCCTTGCTGGGGGAAATAAGGCGTTATCCTCGACGGCCGGCAAGCTTAACCGGGGAGGGCACGGGTTTTTCGGTACCCCCCCCCCCCCCCCCCTTCCTGCACCGCCTTTTCATTGAAATAAGACGCTGCCGTTTCGGGTGTAAAGGCGCGGGTGTTCTCGGCTTGGGCAGTCGCGCCGCACGACAAAGCGGTCCGACAAACGCACTGCGGGTCACGGCGAGGCTGCAGGTGGCGCGGCCGTGGGCGCACTTGCCGTGCACGCAGCCCGCGTGGGACCTGCCCTGGCAGCGTGCCTGCCCCGTGGGCAGTGAGGGGCGGGGCCACGGGCACGGCCGAGAGTACGGTCAAATACCAGAAAGCTTAAAACGGAAGAATTCTGACAGCGGGTGAGCGGGTCCCCGTTACCGGGATCGCGATGGCGGCAGTCGGACAGTAACCAAAACAATCCGCGAAAATCCCCCAGAAAGGCCTTTTTAGGAAAAACCGGGAGCTGTCTCCGCAGCCTTTCTAAACGTTCCGATGGACTTCCGAGGGGCGGCTTGATTTCGAGCACGCCGTGACTTAACGAAACCGACGTGCCGAGGAGGCAAAGCGCGGGGCGGGAGCGGATCCCGCGGAGCGGCGGCGGCGGGAGCCGGGCGGGAGGAGACGTCTTGCCGGGGCGCGGCGCGGCGCAGCACCTCCGCGCCCTCACCGCGGGGCAGCCGGTGCCCCGGGGGCGGCGGGGGCAGCGCTGCCCCGGCGAGCGGCGGCGGCGGCGGCGGCGGCGGCGGGAGGAGCCCCGGGGCCGCCCCAGCGGGAGCCGCCGGCGGCCCCGTCCCGCGGCGCGCCCGCCCCCGCCGCCCCATTGGCCGCGCCGCAGCTCAAATAGGGCCGGGCGGCGGCGGCCGCCAGCAGCGAGCGGGGCCCGAGCGCCGAGCGCCGAGCCCGTCCCGCGGCCCCGCCGCAGCGCTCGGCCTTGGCGGCGGCGGCGGCGCCTCCCGACCCGCGATGAGCAGCCCCGATGCGGGCTACGCCAGCAGCGACGACCAGGCGCAGGGGCGGTGCTCGCTGCCCACCATGATGCCGGCCGTGGGCGCCTGCCCCTGGGCAGAGCCGCTGAGCCCGCTGGGCGAGGCGAAGGCGAAGGGCGAGGCGGCGCCGTCGGGGGCGGCGGGCGGCCGGAGCAAGAGCGAGGCGCGGATCCGGCGGCCCATGAACGCCTTCATGGTGTGGGCGAAGGACGAGCGCAAGCGGCTGGCGCAGCAGAACCCGGACCTGCACAACGCCGAGCTCAGCAAGATGCTGGGTGAGCGGGGGGGGGCTCGGGGGGCGCCCCCCCGGGGGGGCGCCCCGGCGGTGCCGGCGGGCGGGCGGGCGGGGGAGCGCGGGGGGGAAGCGGGGGGGAGGGAGGGCGTAGGGCGGGTGTCGGGGCGCGGGAGCGAGGGCGCGGAGCCCGCGGGCGGCGGGGCTCGGGGCTCCGGTGGGCGGCCGGTCGGTCTGACGGTGCTCGTGGGCGCAGGGAAATCGTGGAAGGCGCTGTCGCTGGCGGAGAAGCGGCCGTTCGTGGAGGAGGCGGAGCGGCTGCGGGTGCAGCACATGCAGGACCACCCCAACTACAAGTACCGGCCGCGGCGGCGGAAGCAGGTGAAGCGCCTGAAGCGGGTGGAGAGCGGCTTCCTGCAGCACGGCCTGGCGGAGGCGGCGGGGCCCGGGCTGGGCAGCGAGGCCGGCGGCGGCGGCGGCGGCAGGATGTGCGTGGAGGGCCTGGGCCTGCCCTACGGCGAGCAGGGCTACGCGGCGGCGGCGGCGGCGGCGGCGGGCGCGGGCCACTACCGGGACTGTCCGCCGCTGGGCGCCGGCTTCGACGGCTACGGGCTGCCGACGCCGGACCCGTCGCCGCTGGACGCGGCGGAGAGCGAGGCGCCGTTCCTGGCGGCGGGGCTGCAGGAGGAGTGCGCGCTGGGGCCCTACGGCTACGCCCCGCACCCGGCGGCGGCCGAGTACCCGCCGGCGGCGGCCGAGAGCCCGGCGGGCGCCGCGCTGCGCCGGCACCTGCCGCCCGGCGAGGCGCTGGGGCCGGGCGGCTCGCTGCAGGCGCTGCTGGGCTGCCCGCCGCCGCTGCACGCCTACTACGGGCAGGCCTGCCAGCCGCCGGGCCCGGGCCGCGGCCCGCCGCCGGGGCCGCCGGGGGCGGTCGGGCAGCCGTCGCCGCCGCCCGAGGCGGCGCCGTGCCGGGAGCAGCTGGAGCACTTGCCGCAGGAGGAGCTGCTGGGCGAGGTGGACCGCACCGAGTTCGAGCAGTACCTGCGCTTCGCCTGCAAGGCCGAGCTGGGGCTGCCCTTCGCGGGCCCCGAGGCGGGCGCGGGGCCCGTCTCCTCGGCCGTGTCGGACGCCAGCACCGCCGTCTACTACTGCGGCTACCCCGACGTGTGAGGATGAGGAGGGACTCGCTCGGGGGCGCGCCGACCGACGGGCAGGGAGGCGCCCGGCCCCGCTCCTATTTATGTAATTTATTTGAATCGGACCGGGAGAGTTTTGCGAACCCCGCCTGGGGGGAAGTATGCCACTATCGTCGGGCAGATTAAAAGCATGGTTTGAACTCGTTTTCGACTGGTGTGCCGGCGTGTTTACATCTTTTTTACGTCTGTGCCCAAAACTGTCGTTGTTCTTGCAACATCAGCACCGTTACTTGTTTGCCCAGACACGTTTTTATTAGCTGTTTTTGACTATACCTTTTTTATCCGGTTTTTTTGTACTTCAGGAAAATAAATTTATGTACGGTTGTTTCTGTTATTCTTCTTGGCCACGTGGCCCTTTTGGGAGACTAGTCTAAAGTTCAATCAGTCATGCCCTAAGGTGGAATAAAGGGAGTGCAGATACTGTGTTACACACTTTCTTTCACCATGACAAAGGCTCTAAAACGGTCTCCAGGACCCCAGAAGTTTGTTCCCTGGTGTGGCTGTAGTCCTGTTACGTAGCTGAATGGCTAGACCTGTGCTGCTGTCTGTCTCTTGCAGTATGGAACACGCAGTACTTAACTGGGGTTTTTGTAGGGTTTTTTTTTCTGGTTTGTAAGTGCCAGCTGGAATTTGCAATTGTCATTAATGCAGTGGGAAAACCTCCCGCTCCGAAACTATCGGCTCCATAACAAAAGAAGCTAGGTAAGTTCAAGATACTAATTTTAAAATGTGCCTGAAAGCCCATTGGATTTGGATACTTGCAGATGTGAAGGTGATTTTGCTTTCCATAGCGATTTCTGTTTGAACCACATGATTGGTACTGTATTTGCAAATTCTTTTACTTTCTGCCACCTACCTTCAAGTAGGTTTAGACCGTTTTGTGTCACGGGGTCGCGCTTATGTCAATAAGGAGAAATACACATTAGCCCAAATGCTCGATTGCTCTCAGTCAACTGCCAATATCACTTAGCCATTAAAACAGGAGGGTTTTTAGCATGTTCAGCTGTACCGCTCCGTGACATTTCTGCCAGTGCAAGAGTGCAACTACGTCTCTTTCTCATCATAACACTCTCAGATGAGTGTAAAGCTAACAACTATATGGAAAGTCTGAGAGATAACTGAGATGCAGGCGTCGCTACCTGCACCCCATTCAACATCATCTCAGTATGGTACTCGGGCATTTGGGCTATTTACCAGAGGTGGGCACTAATTTAGGAACAGGAACATAATTTAACTGCTGTACTGGTTCAAGAAAAAGACACATTTAAAAAAAAATCCTATGTAGGGATAATCTAATTAGTCCTATATTCACAGGCTACACTGAGCGCTTTCTCCGTCACGTGTAGTGTGGTTAACAGCTTCCCTCGTGTGCTCTGGGTACCGAGCCGGTTTGTGTGGTTGCCTGGCTCCCTGGTGGGTGGCTGGGCCTTGCCTGTGCAGTCCTTACTTTGACACTGATGTGAAAGTGTGGGCGGCGCAGTCTGAAGTACAATTCCTCGCCCCGATTCACTGTGGGTTTCCCGGAGCTGCTGCATGAGGAGTTTATGGGCTGGTAAGAGTTGTACCTATCAGTCTGGTGGTTCTGGCTGTCCTGATCAACTCACGTTATCAGAGCACATTTCTGGAACTCTTAAAGGGGCTGTGTTTTCTTCTGTCGTGATAAATCAGGGGTCATCATACATCAAAGGCCACCAGTATGGTAAGTTGGAAATCAGGATGTGGATGCTCTTAAATATTTAATAAGACATATCAAATAATTTTATTAGATTTTATTACTTATTTTATTCCTTAGAGCTGTTCTGCAGAGGCCACCTTGCTTTGATTAGTTTCCATATTAATAGAGTGATACTGTTTCCTTTGCAGATATTCTTAAAACAATTGATTTACTTATTGAAAATCTAAATCTTTCTTAAATGAGTATGGATTTTCAGACAAGGGAAATATATGAAGTGTTTTAGCAAGCAATACATTTATGGCTGTTTGTGGAATGATTACTACATTAATGTAAATTGATAGATAGGTTTTAAATTCTGGGTTACGGACTGCAGTATAAAGTGGAGAAGCCCAGGATAGTTAGTGGAGCAAAAGCAGTTCAACTATGGCAGCATAGTCCTAAATAATGACTAATTTATACTACTTGTCAGGTAAACTATGAATAAGCACCTTGGCTTACCCCAATGATTTAAAAATATATTTAATTAAATGGGTACATGATTGTATAGAGACAGGGGATTTCTCACTGGGTGTCTTACTGCCCATGGAAGAGCTTGCAACTGAAAAACAGGTAGTACATTGCAGCATGTTCTCATTATTTCTTTTATCTTTTGTATTTTTTAAGATTAAATGTAGTTCTAAGGTGTCTGAGATTTAATTAAAGCACGAATATAACTTACATGTATCTCTAGAATTTGAAAGTGCCACAGCTCTTAGAATATTAATGACATAAGTTTCAAACTTTTGAGAAAAAGAAACTGAAACTCCCAAAGTTTGTTATATGTCACTTGACACAGATAAAACCGAGACACTAATCATGACCTCATGAGTCCTTTAGTAAAAAGAATCTCAAAATGAAGAGCATCAGGAAAAATACAGAAAATTTTAATGCGTGTGTAGAAAAGGCATTTGAGGTATTCATAAATTTAAAACATCGATTGTCCTGAAACTTGATGCAGTCTCCAGGAATTTCACAATGAAAAAAATTTTAAGGATCTGTTTCCAGCTGTTTTCAGACTTTTTCAGAACATTTGAAGCAAGGTTTTAGAAACAAAATTCTTTATTAAAATTTTACAATCTAGTTGTTTAAAGTAGGATTCTAGCATCTTCTGCATTTTTAATAAACAACAGTTCAGAGAAAATGAATTTCCATCCTTTTCCATATCAGAGAGAAAACTCATTTCATGGAGTATTCCGTGGAGCTATCAGGGGAATATAGTTATTGTTCCCATTGAGGGTGGCCGCTCCATTTACCCATAGAGAATATATTTAGGTACCAGCAAGTCTTGGGTTCTTTCCAAGGCATTGTGGAATTACTTTACAGTGTCTGATTTACTTTAAAGCTTCTTGTTATTGCCGTTTAGAAACAAAATTTATCCTGCACACATCCTGTTTAAAGCAAAAATTTGTCCCCTGTTGAACAAAGATAAAGAATATTAGAATATGTTTTTGTGGCTAAAGGTTGTGTTCAAATTAACTGGAAAGGTAAACCAGTATTTGTGAATTCATGGACTCGGATTGATTGATACATTACAAATTTTGGTTTCAAATGCACAGATTAGTATTACTTAGTGGAGAACAGTCTAAGGTATAGTCAGGTTGTGTAGTCTTGATTTTGTTTTATGCTTTGATTATTTTAATGAAAAGTATCACTTCTGGACGTTACTGTGAACTAGACTACATATATTTCCTTGATTACATGCATATTCTTTCAAGATGTCAATGTATGATCTTTTTGCTCGTTTACAGTCAACAGTGAGAACAGTGAGTGGTTTCCATGACCAAAGTGAAGCAGATTTGGCATCAGATGAATGCAATATGTATCAATTTTTCATACTTTCGATCTGGGTATGATTTCTGAAAGTGTAATTTTACAAAAACACTCACTAATATTGGTGTAAGAATCTTGATTCACAATATCCTGGGCTTACTTTAAGAAGAATGGATTTAATTCAGCATTGATTTGGAATTACAGGTTAAACCTGTAGAGAGCTATTTAATGCATGGAAAACTTGCTAGAATTTGTCAAGATACAAGTGCTATCGTTCCTATTCTCAGCGGAAGCTTCCCATGTTATTTCACTACAAATATTCTTGGAAAGCAGAATGAGAAGCCCGCATGCAAAGCTGAGGCAAAAAAGAGAAGATCTATCATGCTGTTCCTGAACAGGTGAGGGCAATGTCCTGGGGAGTAACCTGCTGTTTTATACCTACTCATATATAGACTGGAATTCTCCACAGGAGATGTGAAAAATAACAAGGCCGCTATTTTGTTGACATAAATTAAAGTGCCTGAAAAAGATCTACTCCTTCAGCCTTTTCTTAGCATCCTGCACGGAGTCTCAGGTGTGTTTCATCTACGTGAGAAGAGTCTGATTTCCAATTACAGCACCTAAAGCATTCCTTACCAACTTCCCAGCAAGTGTAGCATCACCTCTACTCTCTGTCATTAGTGTGGTGGACAGCTACCTCAATCCAGATGGGTTCGTTGCACTGAGTGGGTTGGAATATTTATGTAAGTAAGCTTGTGTAGTCACTTACAGTCTATTCAGTATGGTCTGTTCTGTAGTCATTTACAGTCTGTTCTGGTTGGAAGATGTAGAGAAATAGGCTTTGTCTTTCAAAACTCACAAAAATTCCATCCAGACGAATTTAATCTCGGGACAGAAAATTTTCCAAACAGCCTATCAGTCAGTGAAACACTTTCTAAAGAAATATGAGAGCCTTGATAAGATGGAAAGTAAAATATCCAAACAAAAATGTGCATCAAGGAGATCAAGCTCAGACCACCGTTGCTAAAAAAGGAAAACACTCAGTTTGAAAATCCTGCGTCAGAGCTGTGTCACCTTAAGTGGCAAATCTGAGGTTGTACTTCCACAAGCTTTTTCATGGTGACAAAACCAATAACACTGATCCAAGTTAAATTATTAGGTTTTGGGTTTAGTCCAGTTTTGCTCTGAGAGTAGTGTTCATGGAAATGTAGCTGGAGCAACTTGTCTGCTTTGAGTTTATGTCGGCACTGGGAGCTTTGTTTGTGGCTCATGGTAGACACGCAAGTGCCTACCACTTCAGGTGGCATCTGAGTTGTAGCTTTCAGCACGTCATTGTTGACTAAACCGTCGGAGAAGCAGCTAAGTGCCGATGAGGGCTTGGGTCTATGCAGCACTTCCCTCTGTTTATAATTCCAGTATAGCAAAACTGCAGCACTTTATAACTTTTTCTAGGGCGACAATTGCTGTTACTAATTTAGCTTAAAAGTTTGCTCCTCTTAAAAATGTAGAGCAGAGTTCACAACTCATCTGTCGTATCTTTTACATAACATGAAAAAAATCAAATATGCACAATGGAGCCTGAATAACTGCTTTCCCTCAGTAAGCTACGTGCTGAGAATGTAGTTAGGTTGATGCAAACAGCCATGCTGTCTGCCTTCAGAGGAAGTCTTGCCAGAGAACATGGCCACTAGATGGCTGAGAAAGGATAAATAATACTTGATAACAATTTGTAGTAGCATAATGTTCTTTTCTATCCCTTATGAAAAAAATTGCAGTGTTTATGTAATCTATGTTTAGAAGAAAAGAGCAAATCACTTGCTTGTATTTATAGATAATTCTCTAGTTTTAGTAGAATTTGTAAAATCTGATGTGACAGATGACTGAAACTCTTTAGGCGTAAATTGGGCATGAATATTGTTGCATTCCTAACAACCTTAAGGTTTCTGCCAGTCAGGATGAGCTATTTGGATTGACTCAGTATATGTAAAGTAATGCAGAATGACTACTTATTGCTGTCAAAATATATGTCCTGTTAATAGTTCAGTCAATATGGGCTTACTCCTGTAGAGAAGCTGCCTACTGCAGTAAAACACAGCATGTTCACGCTTGTTCTGACAACCTTGACATAATTGTGCTATTTCCTCTATTTGTGTAACAGTCCCTGGCTACAACACACATCCTTGGGCATGAATTTTCATTTCAATCTTCCCAAATGGCCTTCATATAATTTGCTGTGCATGCATGACCTGGGTACTGCAGAAATAACTACACAAATCCTAAACTTCAGCAGGGCAGCTAGCTGCCCTTTGTGACCCAGAATCAATTCATTTATTGTACTTTAGTCTGGATTTATGTAATACCATCCCTTTTCACTTTACACAACACTATAATACTACTGCTAAGAATTTATTTGACATAGGAAAAGTATTGGCTGCTTTTAGTCTCCTTTGGTTGTGATCCGCTGATGGCAAGTGTGGCTGGCAGTGCTTCTAAGAATAGAATTTTCCCTTAAATGAAATATTAGAAATTCCTGGGATTCCTTCTGCAGTATAACCTACACTGTTCCCCACCTCTGCAGCCTGGCAACTAAGCAGCCTCTTCTTCCTTGGGGAACGATTTGATTCCTTCACTGCTCTGTTTCCTGCGTTACTCACTTTTCCATTCAATACCTTCAGAAAATGTTGCCAGTTCCTCTTGGTAGTGACAATCAATCTGCCTTTCAGTTTGGTTTTCAACTATCGTAACAAGCTTGTTGGTCATTTCTTTAACAGTGGTGCTGCCATTAATGACACTTTTTTGGGTTAGAGTCTGAAGCATGGTGTTGACGATCTGTAACCACAATAAACACATTTTCATGAAGTTATTAGGGAACCTTTTTAACTTACCACATCTTTTTCTGTCAATATGAACATTTTTCTATTTTACTGGTTAGAGATCTGAAAGAAAAGCCAACAGACTTTTCATTGTGATCTCCTATCATATGTAAAATTGTATTCCTGTTTCAGAGAGAGTAGCTTAACAAACTGACTTTTAGACAAATACATATTGTGATATGTACTAATCTTCTCAGACACATTTTCAGACTTTTGGCTTAATCAAGAATGTTGCAATATTCTATTCACTTTTATTCCTGGTTTAGAGAATCTTTACTTCTGCTAAGGACAAAATAACTGAACATCTCAAAAAAGGAACAGAAGTTTTAAACATTTTGTAGCTAGGTGACAGTAGGGTTGCCTTTAACTTTGTCTTTGAATTTACATCAGCAATAAGGCCATAGCATATCCCTGAGTTTTGGAAAAGTTTGTAATCAGTCTTGTGTGCTATGTTCTCATCTGCAGCCTGAGAAATATTCTCTCAAGGTTTTCAATGTATTCTTCATCAGTGGATTTTGTGACCCAAATACCTTCCAAATAATGCTGTTCTTGCCTAAACTTCAGGGTCTGACACCATTTGAGACATCCTAGGGGTATTCAAGACAACACAAGACTGGCAGATATGACATAGGACCTCTTGAAGACCTGCATCCTTGTGGAGCAGCATCTTGGTTGAGAGCAGGGTCTTGGTTGGGATATGCCATTGCTCATGTAGTTTAAGTAGCTCCTTTTGGAGCTGAATTTATCATAGACCTGAAGTGTCCTTAAGTTGACACCTGGGAGTGAATCTCAGTGTCTGAGCTAGGTAAAAATCCATTCCTGATGCTACCTCTTTAGCTGTCTCAAGTGTTATGTGAAATTACTCCAGTTTGTAGATTGTCTGGAAGTACTCCAAGCTTCCCTTTGTGCCAAGTGATGAATAACAATAGCAGTGTTGTGACATCCCATATAAACAAACCACATTAACTTGACTCTTCATACTTCCTAAATTAGAACTACAGTAATATCCAGGAATTACAGATATTTTCCAATATCTGTAACCTCCATGAGTTCTCATGGTTTACTTTAAAGCAAGAGAAACTGATTTCCAGAGTTTACCTCTGTTATCCTTGATAACAGGAAGGTAAACAGTGTCAGTTTTAACTGTGACTGTCACAGCTTGGAAAGCTCATTTGTCAAACAAGTTTTCCCTCCTCTAACAGCATGAGCGAGGAGACCAACCATTGAAGCACTGCATTGTATTTATAGCATCTTAAATACAAAGCACTGAGGAAGGACATCTAATGGAAAAAATAACAGTAGTCAAGAGCTGAGGGGAAAAATTATAAAAGGGGGAAGGCAATTGGCTTTTGTCTGTACTAGACCTTTAAATCAATAGTTTTATACTGCTAGGTGTAGTAAAATTTTCAAAAGTGATAGTTATGCAATCTCCAGTTTTCTAAAAATAATGGTGTTGGAACTGTGTTTGTTTAGCCTGGAGAAGACTGAGGGAGGATCTTCTCAATGCTTATAAATATCTAAAGGGTGGGTGTCAAGAGGATGGGGCCAGACTCTTTTCAGTGGTGCCCAACGAGAGGACAAGGGGCAGTGGGCACAAACTGGAACACAGGAAGTTCCACCTGAACATGAGGAAAACCTTCTTGACTGTGAGGGTGACAGAGCAGTGGAACAGGCTGCCCAGAGAGGTTGTGGAGTCTCCTTCTCTGGAGACATTCAAAACCCGCCTGGACGCGGTCCTGTGCCCCCTGCTCTAGGTGTACCTGCTCAAGCAGGGACGCTGGATGAGATGATCTCCAGAGGTCCCTTCCAACCCCTACCATTCTGTAATTCTGTGTGATTCTGTGAACTGGTGGAAACTGATGGAAAATCTAAAAATTGGAGGTAACTTAGTGAGGGTAGTTGTGACATTCTCATTCTATTTCACAATCCTGAGGAATATTCCCTGGAATGAAAAAGGACAAAGAGTATTTTTCTTAAGGAAAGCCTGACCTGGAGGGTTGCAAATAAATTGGTCTAACATAACCGGAAAGATATTAAACCGAACAATTAACACTACATTACAAGTAGTGAGAGGATAAAGAAACTAAAAGAAAGCAAACAGATTTTTCAAGAATAAATTTTGTCAATGCAACATGATTTCCTACATTAGCACAGTAAGTGGTTGGGTGTTTTAGGGAGAAGTGGTAGACATAGCTTGATGATAGTAGAACTTTTGATATTGTGTCGTAGTTTAACCTGGCAGGCAGCTAAACACCACGCATCCGTTTGCTCACTCCCCCTCAGTGGGATGGGGGAGAGAATCAGAAAAAAGGTAAAACTCTTGGATTGAGATAAAGACAATTTAGTAGGAGAGAGAAGGAAGAAAAAGTAATAATAATGATAAAAGATTATACAAAACAAGTGATGCACAACGCAATTACTCAACACCCACTGACCGATGCCCAGCCACTTCCTGAGCAGTGGCCATACCCCACCCTGGCCAACTCCCCCCATTTTTTTTGTTCAGTGTGATGTCATGCTGTATGGAATATCCCTTTGGTCAGTTGGGGTCAGCTGTCCCAGCTGTGTCCCCTCCCAGCTTCTTGTGCACCTCCAGTCTCCTCGCTGGCAGAGCATGAGAAGCTGAAAAGTCCTTGACTTAATGTAAGCACTGCTCAGCAACAACTAAAACATCATCGTTTTATCAACATTATTCTCATCCTAAATCCAAAACACAGCACTATACGAGCTACTAGGAGGAAAATTAATTCTATCCCAGCCAAAACCAGGACACCACCCAATTATGGTAACAGTGACACTGGCCCTTGGTGTGATGAGACTAGTGAAGAAACAGGCTATTGTAAAAAAACTGTCTGTTCTTGAAACTTTAGCTTGTTGCAGTGAACAACAGGACTCCTTTCTGAAATGATCTCATAGACACCTGGGCCAAAGAGCATGGTACTGAGTGGGTGTATCATATCCCCCATCATGCACCAGCCTCTGGGAAAATTGAACGATACAATGGACTCTTAAAGACTACACTGAGAGCAATGGGGGGTGGGACATTCAAACACTGAGACACACATTTAGCAAAGGCCACCTGGTTAGTCAACACTAGGGGATCTGCCAATCGAGCTGGCCCTGCCCAATCAGAACTCTTACATACTGTAGAGGGGGATAAAGTCCCTGAAGTGCACTTAAAAATATGCTGGGGAAGACAGTTACTTTCTCTTAAATTGAGGAGATGTGGTCCAGATAAATCACAGTTAAGAACAGTTATCAGTGCCTTCACTTATAAATTGAAAAGTTATTTTAGATGGAATCCTTATACAGACCCATTTCTTTATTTTGTACCTCTAATAATGAGTCAGATGAATATAGACTATACTTAACAAAATTTCTGGATTTTATCAATCTGGGAAGGGCTGCAAGCATTATAAAGGATAAAACTAGAAGTTAGAATTATCGTGGTAATTTGGTGAAATAGTCTGAGATCAACAAGAATAAATTCAGTTAAGGAAAACACAATAAATGCACAAGTATAAAGAAAAGAATAACTGACTTTATGGATGCTGTTAAAAAAAGAAAAGGGGGAGAATCTTAAGGCAACAGTAGCATGTGAACCAAGCCACTTATCTAACAGAATACTGGGGGTTATGAATGATTCAGTCAGAACAGTTTGAGCCCTTGCTGTTCCCTAGTGGGGAGTTACTGCACCTCAGCTGGGACATAATAGCTGACTGCAGTTACATTCCTAGTCCTCTGCAGTGTAAAGTAAAATACATTACCTTAATATCTTTCTTTTCTCATCCCATTCCTAATGATCTGGGTCAACAAAGCTACTGTGAAAAAAAAGCTGAGGTCATCTTAGCAAGCATGAAGAAGAACATGTGTGACACCCAAGACTTAATTATTCCACTATACGAAGTAGCTATGAGACCTCAGGTGAGTACTGCATCTATGTTTGCACACCACACTTGAAGAAAGATAGAGGTAAACTAGGGGTGGGGCAGAGGTTTGAAAACATGATTTGTGAGGCTCAGTGTCTACTCACAAATGAAAGGATGGTGATCAGGTGTTCTCCTTGGCCACAAGGCAAAATTATTTATCACAATTTATTTCCCCCCCCAAATAAATAAAGTACCATTAAAAAGCACTTTAGTAGTGTTTTCAATGCAAATGGAATTGTACTAGATGTAGGCAATTGCTTTCACAATATAAAATATGGCAAGTGTGAACGAACAGTATTTGAGAGATCATAATAACATGCAGTTTGGTGTTTTCCTTTATCAACAAAACAGGATGAAGTTCTCAAAATGTGTTAACAGGGTACGACAGTAGAGCTGCTCTCTTGTTTCTCTTCTTGTTTCCCTCACTGATCCCAGCAGTGAGGGAACAGTTAGCAACCAACTGTGCAGGAACAGAACAGAACTAGGTGCAGCACTTAAACGCCACAGGGAACTCCTGTCCATTGGCTCCTCACAGGCATTCCCCTCACCCAGCTGTACAGCAAATGACTCCACTATCTCCCTTTCCACTTCCTCCTCTAAATTAATCCCGGGTACTCTGCCCCCTCAGACATCTTCCACATTTCATCCATCAGTAACCTCACACACTCTTCCCCATCCTGAGAACGTCTGTACAGGAGCAGGCATCTACCCTTGGAAGTGGTAGAGAATGTACTGTGTCATTCATAAGGTGATGTGTAATTTTATGGAAATTAGTTTATTAAAAAATTCACATAGTATTTCACAGGGAGTGCCACATGCTGCTGAATCACCATCATCCATTCCTGCAACATACGCTCCATATGACTCCGTTTTAGAATAGTATTTTCATTTTAATTAATATTTTTATTTTAATATTTTAAGTAATGTGAAGACTCCTACATTCAGGGCCACACCTTGTCCTTAGAGCGTACCCGAACCCATCAATCACTGCAACGTGTGGTCAGAAAGCTAGGGTAATCTACTGCATGGTTGTTCCTGCAAATTTAAAGTGAAAATTTTTCTAAAGCAAAGATCAGACTCTGAACTTACATTTAATCTTGTACAGCAAGTGGGAATTTGTCCGAACAAAATTGGCTTGGATTTTATATTTTACTCATGTAACTTGACTAATTGTTTTAAGATTATTGTCTGCATTGTGGTAGAGGACAATCAGATGACAGCCCCACACTAGATACTGTATAATAAACACAATATAAAGGTCCCCCCCATCTCAGAAACATTGCAATCAAGAGACCAGCCATGACAGGTGACTGGAATAAGCCTGTAGATTAAAGTCAGAGGTTTAAGTGAAGGGAGAATAACACTCAATTCATACCTAGTTAAGAGGAGTTATGATATTTGGAAACATTTAGGGAGCAAAACTAAGTATCACAAGAGTGCAGTTTTCTGCATGCATTACAGTGGAAAGGAGTGTGTATGTATATGCATAAAAATATTTTTATATCACCTTTCATATTTTTTTTTCCACTGCAGCCTAACTGGAAAATTTATTGGACACAATTTAGTACCTATTAAGTGAAGTGCTTGGTATCTTTGTTAGCTGTCAGTCTCTTGTAGGGAGTTCCTTAATAGCAAAGTGCTAGCTGTTGAACAGAGAAGGGCATGTCCTTAGAATCATAGAATCATTTTGGTTGGAGAAGACTTTTAAGATCATCAGGTCCAACCATTAACCCAGCACTGCCAAGTCCACCACTAAACCATGTCCCTAAGCCATGCATCTTTTAAATACCTCCAGGGATGGTGGCTCAAGCACTTCCCTGGGCAGCCTGTTCCAATGTTTGATAACCCGTTCAGTGAAGAAATTTTTCCTAACAGCCAATCTAAACCTCTCCTGGCACAGCTTGAGGCCATTTCCTCTTGTCCTGTCACTCATTACTTAGGAGAAGAGACCAACACCCACCTTACTACAACCTCCTTTCAGGTAGTTGTAGAGAACGATAAGGTCTCCCCTCAGCTTCCTCTTCTCCAGGGTAAACAACCCCAGTTCCCTCAGCCACTCCTCCTAAGACCTGCTCTCCAGACCCTCACCAGCTTCGTTGCCCTTCTCTGGACATGCTCCAGCACCTCAATGTCCTTCTTGTACTGAGGGGCCCAAAACCAAACACAGTATTTGAGGTGTGGCCTCACCAGTGCCGAGTACAGGGGCGCGATCACTTCCCTACTCCTGCTGGCCACACTATTTCTTGTGGTTATAGGACCACTGCAGTAACAGTTCTTTATAAAGAAAAATAATTAGTGAATTGCAGGGAAAAATATGATGGTCCTAGAACTGTTTTCCACTGCTGATAAAGCCTGCCCATTGTGGATGTTTTTCTTGACTTCACTCCCATGTGTCTGTGAATTTTTCCATAGTCATGCCTAGTGAATAGATTGAGAAACAGAGATGAGTTATGGTAAGTCGTTCAATTTAGTATATATTAGAGCCAGAGACACTGACCTTGTCTGATACACTCTAGCCATGAATCATAATTATTGCTGTAGGTGGATGTTCAGGCAGCAGTCAGTGGAAATCAAATGGCTGTGTAGTATTTTGTGACATGAGAAACAGAATATGGAAAAGCTGGACTTGGACTGTGCAAACTCTTCCCAGTTCCTCAAGGTAATTGTATTGCCATGAACATGGCTAATCCTAAAAGCACACACCCACCTGATAACCTACATGCACCTCAGACTAGGAAAGAGGATCTCACTTAATTGGTGAGAAAATAGAAGAAAATGTTATTGGCTTGTCTCAAGATTTACTGGTTGTTTTCACAACTGAAAGCTTTGTAATTGTTGATTTTAACCTTTCACATGGACAGGTTATCATGTTATGTGCCTAGTTGCCAACTTTACTTAAATACATTGCAGTAGGGAGCAAATCTCTAAATCAAACATGGTAGTTGATTCATAGTAGAAAAAACAATATAGTCAAGTATCTGGCATAGCCAGTCGCAATGGAATATTTAAATCTGGAGGCAGTGTAAGTCAGGAGTACATTTTCTTAAGAGTAATCCAAACATTTTAGATTGGATTAATTTAGTTGTTTTTATCATAAATACATTTGCAGAAAAGGTGATGATATCATGTAAAGTTTTACTTAATGCAGGTTTCTTTAGTTGGAAACCTGACTTTATAATACTTGACTCCTCCTTTCATTTACAAAACAAAGCTATTTTCTGATCTTTTTCTTAATTCTTTTTTTTAAAAAAACAGCATTAGGGTATTTTCTGGAAATTACTTTTTTTTTCATAATTCATGAATAACAGACTTCTTGATTCTTCCTACTAGAAAGATTCACTGAAAGCTAACCTTTGAGTTAAAGCTTATTAATAAGAAACCTGAAAATAAAATTCCTATTAATTTTAAAATACTCTTAGCTGCATTTATGCCATATATACATGGAAATGATTTTCTCTGATTCATTTTTCTCAGAAATGAACCCTTGGTTTCTTGAAAGTCAGGCATTAAATTGATACAAATAGACTAACAACTGCTAGTCAGTTTTGAAAGCTTTGGTCTATGTATAACTGTTCTCACATAGACACACACACACATAGTTACAATACCTTATCTTTAAAGAGCTTTATAATACTTATGGGAGTGTAACTCTGAATTTAACAAAATTAGTTTTGTCTTGTTTGAAATACAGTAAACACACATGCTTGTCTTGTAGTAAGCCTTCATTTATTTTCTTTTATCTGTACAGCCAACTTTCTGTAATGTTTTTCATTTGGAGAGTGGCCACCTGTGGTGGCTGTTTATCCCGATGCGTATGCCCATGGGTAGGCAGCTTCAGTCTGTAATCCAAACAGAAATTTTCATTTAAACAAACCCAAGTCTGCTGATCCTATCTCAGCAGGTGTAAATTAAGAAACTTGTGGAGTTGATGATAGCTTAAGGGCTCACAAGCTCCAGAGCTAAAATACTTGGCAAGATTGTGCTAGGGGACTATTCTAATTAACAAAGGACATGCTAATGGAAAATAAGGGCGTAATTGCTGACAAATTATATTTAACTCTTTGAAAACCATGTTTCAAGATAACATATATAACATATAAAATAGGATACTGCCAATACAGCAAATAGAAAAGCTAGAATCACTGCAGAACCTATTCTTGTATTCAGAAACTTCCCACGTTAAAGGCAGAAGTTAACTTAGTGTTGAAAAACTATTGACTAAGAAGATGCATTTTCAGAATGCCTGCAGCATTTTTTAGAAAGACAAAATATGTAATTTGGTGTTATTAGCAGAAGGCCAAAATATGAACTTAAATAATGTAATCCTTCTAAGAATAAAAGATACTCCTGTGAGTAACTGCTAACAGGTGGGATAGTGTAGAAAAATGCAGTAGGGAAAACATTTTTTTGTTTGTTTCATTCTTGATATCTTTTCTCTGTACATGCAGATATTGGGACTGTGGGCTATAAACCATAAAAAAGCTGAAGTCAGTCTAGCTATGTTTATTTTACATGTCTGAGGAGACAGAAATTGCCAGGAACAGAAAGCCAGGAATCTTCTCAAAATGTACATACTATCTTGCTTTTCTGTGCTCTGTCTGCAGTCTGTATCCTTTTTAGTAAAATAGTTTATATATTGTAGGTAATAAATGGAAACACTGTAATGCAGCTGAACAGTTATTTTGTGTAGTGGCAACTATTTTTACTGACACAGATACTTCCATCCCATTTGCAGACATACACATAAACGCAGACATATATATTTTCTTTCTATGCTTTGCAAGCCCCTTTCCCAAATACTAGTTTGGTGTCTGCCTTTAATATGATAACAGTAGGGAATAGTATTACTGTGTTCAAAATGGGAAGTTTTTCAGAAAGTTAACTACTCTGGCTTGTATCTGTAGCAGCATTTCTTCCTTTAGGTTTGAGTTCAGCAGGGTGGTTAAGCCAGTTAAAGCCTGCTGCTTGTCTGTGGAGCATTGCCTTCAGGAGGAATTTTTCTGGGAAGACTTGCTAACTGATGCCTTCAAAGTCAAATTGGGCGCCCAAATGAAGACCTTCAATATAATGGAAGGCTGATGTGAAAGAGAAGGAGCAAATGTGCTGTTAAAGCATATTTAAGTGTTCCATACTGTTCTGAGGGGTTGTGGGGAAGCCCCACGCCCCTTATTGAACTGGCATTTGAGGCCGTGGATGCAGTAGATTTGCAAGTGCTGAGCTAAGTAGCTCACGCATCATTCTAAGTCCAAACTGAGACTTGAGGCTGCTCCTCATCTTTTTGTTAAAGTTGGGAGCAAGAGAAGTTTTCCACTGCATAATTGGGGTAATATCTGCATTGCACATTGTGGGGCTCAGCAGAAATCACATTCCTGATTACTGCCTAAATGAACTAGCTCAGGGAGTTAAGTACAGTCTTGGCACAGTAGTTCCACGTGGACTGATGTAACCCATTTCCCTCTGCTGCTGCTCTTGACTCAAGATTGCTCCTACAGACTTAGGACCCATATCTCCACGCTCCCTTGTCTGCACAAGTACCAACTATGCTTCGTTTTCAGAATCACTTTGTCTAATCAGGATATAAGGAGTGAGGTACTACATGCGGTGTGTCTCCTGGAGACGGCTGATATGCTATGGAAAGGGAGCAGTCAAAGACCTTCCGTTTATGGCTGCTTTGGTGACAATGCTGCCATGCGCTGCATTTACATTGAGTCAGATGGCGATGTACAAAACTAATAGTTAACACGTTCTTAATGATTAAAAAGTGACATTTATAGAATGATAATTTCATTAAATTACATTATTAATAATAATAGAATGGGGGGGATTGGCATCACTTGCTGACTTTATGTAAATCTGTTTTTCAAAAGCATGTTGAAAACATAGACACACAAGTGGGTGTTTGCAGGGCTGGGGGTGGGAGCCTGGACAAACCCGCATTCTTCATTTCCTGGCATAACTTCTTGGGAAAAGATCTGTGGGAAACGGGGAATTTGCTGCCCATCTTTATCTGGGGGGAAGAACTGTTCTGCAAGAAATCTTTTGTGATCAATATTTGCCTATTCTGTTACAGAGCTGGTTTTTTTTTTATAGTGTTAATAAAACAAGGTACAGTGAGGAAATACTCAGATTCCCTGCAATTTAATTTAGCACAAAATGCCAAAAAAGTTTAGGTTTCAGGCTTCTGCTAGGCCACCTGTCTTGGTTTCCTAGCCTTCTGGCCTCTGCCTGCCCCGTAGATGACAGATTAGCTGTGAACATCCTCTATAAAAGGAAATAGTGTTCTATAAAATTCACACCAGGGTTTCCAATTTAGTATCAAAGTCAGGACATCCTAAAATAAAATCTGTTTCAAAAATAGGTCGGAGGGGTGTCAGGGTTAAAAGCAAACAATCTACTGATGTCAGTTTATTCTGTGAGAAAACATGCATGGAAAAGGGGTTTAGTGTCTTGTTCAGGTGCAGTAGTTTTTTGCTGATGGGGAGTAAAGCAAAGCAAAACAATAAGGGCATGTTCCATGAATCGAGTGTGATAAAGAAGAGTTCCTATACAGCAAAACAGGAAGTTTAAAAAAGGCCAAACAATTGATCTTTGAGGACCGGAATGATATTTTAATTTTAACCTTTTTGTTTTGGCTTTAATTTAGAATTTACAAAGTGATGCAAATCATTGCCAATAAATAGCATTTTAATGCATTCAAGGCACACATGTTGATACATTAAAAGATATGAAAGTATTTTAGATATTTAATTTTCTTTCTGCAAAAGAAATATTGAGTTTTAGCTACCTGAGGTGTGTAAATCAGGATGTTTATCTACTTACACTACTTGTTATCTTCCCAATATGTGTTTTTCTATGAGTGATACAGCAAAACCTTTATCTAAGCTTTCCCAAGAATTTTATTCTAAGGACTTTTTTCCCTTTCTTTGTTAAAATGTATCTTTTGGAATTGTTATTTTCCAGATCTTGTCTATGGTTGAGAATGGTTTGTTTTGGAAGTCTAAGCAAAAACAATCAACTGTCTGACATTGTTAGTAGTCTCTGGTCAAAAATTCAACTGTACCTTGACAGAGACCTTATCTCGGCATTTGCATCTTGAATCTGTTTATTTTTACAAATATTATTACCGCTTGTCTATTTTAATAAAATGGGCCAACTTTATGTAATTAAAAGTTAGATATAAAATGTGATACTGTTAATTTAATCATAATTTTAAAACTGTCCTATAGTGAAGATTATACTAACACAGATTTGAATAATACATGATGCAACATATTAATGTTTTATATAAAGTGCACCAATTGTTTGTTTATATTACTTAAATATTCAGAATAAGCTTATGGTTTTAGATATTTACTATTAAATATTGGAAAAAAATTGTTTTAACTAACAGGGAAGTACTGCCGTTATTAACATTTATGTTTTATCTCTTATGAATTTTTGGCTTCGACTTCCAGCCATTGGCTCTTGCTGTATCTTTGCTGCTAGCCTGAAAAATTTTGTAGTGCCAGTGTTTTCCATCTGGGTACTTAAAGAATGTGATCAAATCATTGCTTCATCTTTTCTCTGTTAAGCTGAAAAGATTGAGTCTTTGGAGTCCTGCGCCATCAAATATCTGAATCATTCCTGTACTTGTCTTTGATGTCACTCTAGCTGATCAATGTTCTTTTCAACATATTAACCTGAAAACTCGTTATGCTTTTCTAAAGCAAGATGCAGCACTGCCAAACACAGAGATAATGGAACTTCTGAGATCCTATTTTCTGCTCCTGCTTCATATTCCTCTTTTTAAACATCCCAGAATCACAGTAGCCCCTCTGGGCATAGAATTCTCTAAAAATCCATGTCAATTTGATGATCCTTTTCAGTGTTTCTGATTACCAGAGCAGAAGTCATTGTCTTCATTCCTATGAATGACTTTACATTTGCTTATCTTAAAATGCATTGGGATTGCTTGTGTCCACGTTACCATGTGATCTTGATTGCTCTGTATCAGTGAACTCTACCCTTTCTGTTATTTGCCTTTTCTCTAGCCTTCACATCTTCTGTAATGACCTTGTTTTCTTCCAGAAGTGTGAAGTTGGAGGAGATAAGAACTAATCCTACAGAATCCCATTAAAAACACAGTTTATGTCCAGATACTGTGTGGCTATGTTAGTCCAGTGCTGAGCAGTATCCTGCTTATAAGCACGTGCCACCGTTTTTGGATGGGAGTTACACAGCCAGCCTGGCCTTTGGATGGGCAGCACAGAATGTGGGTGGAGCAGGTATGAAAGTGCCTTCATTTGATGATCTGAATATGTTGCACTGACATTATTTGCTATTATCAGCTAGACTTGTAATGCCATTAGAAAAATCTATCAAACCAGTTGCCATAATCTAATGTATACACACATAAATTAGCATGTAATTACCAGTCTTAACATTTTTATTGACTGACTCCTGCTGCAGGCACTGTTTTGTTTTATCCAGGATATTTAAGAGGTTGGCAGGCCCTCGAGTATTGACGTTATCCCAATTATATTTGTTAGTAGTGACACAGCCTGGTTTTCTTTCAGTGTCCTGAATCTTTCGTGGCATTCTCTGACCTGAAAACTGTGAAGCGTTCTTCAGAGTTCCTCTGCCACTTCTTTTTCTAACTCACGGTCCCAACCTGTTGATCAAAAAATATCCAACTCTAGTAAGCTTCTTAAAGAAGCCTCCTTCGTTACCACTGAAAAAAAAATAGAATTTCATCAACCTTATGGTATGACTGCATCTGTTTATCTGTGCATAAAAGGGGTTGGTGAACTATTCATTGCACATTTCTGCTGTGTCCACATTATCATTGAGGATTTATAGTAATACCATTACATTGCCTTTATTCTTAGTTTACTTAAAAATCATTCTCAATCTTTTCTCATTACAGCTCTTCTATTGCTGTTTTCTATGATGGTCATTAGTTTTCTTCTACGTAATTTTATTTACTTTTAAAATTATTTGTCTCTCAGATTGTGGCTTCTTGAGCAACTGGCTTATTTCCAAATCATTACACTTTTAAAAAAATATTTTATTGCAACTAGCTTCACTAAACTATGTTTAGCTTTGTGAAACTGACCCTTTAAAGTAGCTGATACATGTATGCATCTCTATATGCATGTGCATGCACATGTGTACATAGATATGCAGATGCCTGTTTTGTGGTGCCTTTGGCAACATAAAATATGAGGTCTCCAACCAGCTTCATCTGTACCTTTTGCTGGGTCTTTAATTTCTGAACATAAATTTCATAATACTGTTTATATTTGTTATAGCTAAGGGCAGTGTAATGAGTATAATTTTTCTCTGCCAAAAATTCTCAACTTCTGTTGTCAAGATCTAGAAACAACAAAGCCCATATTATGGCTCAGCTCTCATCGTTGGTAATGCCTGCTAATCCCATTTAAGATCTCTGAACACTCCCACAACATTTGTAACCCACCTTTTCCTAACTTTAGTTGCAATTTCACAATGTTCCCACCTCTTGATGATGCATAGGTTTTAGAGGAGAGTGAATAACACCAAAGAAGACCTGCAGCCTCTTGGTTTGCATCGTTGATTTGCTCAAGGCTTAGGCAATAACCTCAGGGAAGAATGCTGCTGGGAGTCTCAAAGGAAACTACATAATAAAAAAAATCTAGTTGAACTTTGAAAGAACTAAGTGAACTTTAGTAAAGATCATGTTCCTATTTCTTTGAATCAGTAGATAACACCCTGTAGTTTTGTGCAGAGCTGTACCCTGCTGAAAGGCTTTTCCATGTCTTCTGGAGATACAGGTTCAGCAGCATGTAGTTGTACTGGGAACAGCCCTCCCTCTGGGCGGATCCGGGAGTAAAAACCCACCAGTGCTTACCCAGCATCCAGTCCCAGTCTGCTTGAGGACGTGGGGTCTGACAATTGCTTAGCTGGTTTAGGATCAAAGAATACATGATATTCTGATTTAGCCAACCACCTGAGCTAGACAAAGAAGACAAAGAGGGAAATCTCTCTACTTGCTTTATTAGGGCAGTTATCAGTCCAGAACAGCCCAAAAGGCAGAAGACCCGTAGTATTTCCATTTCAAGTAATGCAAGTCCTTTGTAGAAGCAGAAATAAAGAGACCTTGTAGGAACAGTTTATTAAAAGAGGAATATTCAGAAAGTAGAACAGGTCCTCCTCGGCAACAAATGCTTGACCTCTTTGTATCCTTTTAATCAGATGGCTGCATTTCACCTTTATTTATTTACTTAACACACTTAGACAAGAACAAGGGAACCTTGATGTTGCCTTTTTTTTTTTTTTTTTTTTTTTTTGGTCATTGTGTAGCTGCCAGATATTTGTTGCATCTGTTTCCTGTTAAGGAAGCTTAGTGCTGCCTTTTGTCCAGCAGGTGGAAGACTTGCTGCAGTATGTATAGCTCAGCAGCCAGGCTATATATAAACGTTTTTAAAATAATCCAGGGTTTTTAAGGCAAGCAGATGTTACTAAATAGGCAGGTTTTAATTAATATGTTGTTTGCAATGACTTTGTTAGTCAAGGAAAAATAATGCTAGAGTAAAAAGAAAGCCAATCTCTGCACTAAAAAAATTTAAAAACTGAATTCAGTAACTGAACCTGGGAGATGCCACTAGGGTAAATCCCAGCACTATAAATAGCTGTACGAGACCTGCCGGGTTTTGTTCTATATTTGTACTATCATCACAGCTGTAAAAAGCAACTCCCTTTGAGTTCAAGGAATACATTTTCCCAAAGCACTGCATTTGGGAGATTTCAAAAGACTTTCTTAAAGTTCAGTGTGATGGTAGTATTAGTGTTAACGTTTATCTTTTTTTATCAGGGAAAGTATATTTGAAAACATTGGAGATATCTCAGTCCAGGTCAAGTAGAGAATTCTGTAGGACTTACTGTGACTTCCGTGCAACTGAGCAGACAGGATACTGCTTCTGAGCCTGTGACTATTACCCAACCTGTTGTGGCACGTTGCTTATCTTAGAAATGCTCTAGAATGCGCCTAGAGATGTTTGATACAGGCAGAAAGAGATGTTAATAGTTGCTTTTAATAAATCATTGATCTGTGTGAAGAAATTTATTTGTATGAAGTGGCTAAGAGTTACGTTAAATAATTTGTAATATATATTGTACATATTAAAGCAAAGGAATGTATGGAGAGGTGAAACAAGATCTGAAGTGATTTTTTTGGCTATGCAGCTGTTAAACATCTTTATGTGATTGGTATGAACTAAAGTAAAAGACTGTAAAGGGATGTTTTGTGGATATAGTGATGTTAAAACTCTCTGTTTTAGGTATACAGCTGTTTTGACAAATTAAGCCTTAGCAGTTATACAAACAGGTTAGCCTTCACCGTATATAACCAGTGAAAAAATGAAATTTAGTACATGTCTGTTCTGCAGGAAAGAAACACTTGTCAGTGTTATTGTCCTGTGTCTTCTAAGAGCATGAACAGGTCAATGAATGTAATCCTGGGACAGCCACACAGTCTTCTTTTCAACCTTCACACTGCTACTGTAGGACTTGAGAGTTCTTCACTCTCCTGCCTCCATCAGTCTGCTATTTCTAAACCCAGTTGATATTTTTTTTTTTAATCCCATAACTCTAAATACCAGGTCACTTCATGCCTCTGCCTGTTGAAAAGCAGAACTTCCTTGTTATCTTTCACTTGCCATTGGAGTGGCCAAGCATCAGGCTTGGTCATCTCAGGTGTTGTGCAGAGCACTGGAATGAGAACCAAGAAATAATGAAGTTAATGGACTTAATAATGTATGTATACTTTGGAGTACCAGGAATATGATAGAAGTTGTGATCTTTGCTTTCAGAGCTCAATGCCTTTCAGTATTTCAATGACTCTGGTGACATAGAACTAATAATTAAGAGACAGCCACATCTTTTTCATGTGACAGTTAGAGTATGGTTATTTGGGAGATGTGGTGGTTAGGCTGATTTCAAATGGACTAACAAATACTAGAGGAGAACAGGATTTAGGGTAACAATGACCTGGTGAGTCTTTTGAAAGGCCCTTTTTGAGAAAGGGGGAGTCAAAGATGGTGTATTTCCGTTAGACTGATGAGCTTGGCTGAAATTATAGGACTAGGTTTGGCAAAGGCTAGGGTGTGAAATTCTGTCATGACTCAAGCAAATACACTTGTTTGCCAGGCCTGGTTTTATCAAAGGTCTGCAGACATTACTTCTGAGGAAATTCAGAAATAAGATTAATGAGTTTCCTTACTGAATGTCATGGCTACAAGCTAGATGGTTTTTCAGCTTACTCTAGTTGTACAGAAGTCTGATCTAACTATTCAGTGGTTGTGTGCCTAAAACTATTATCACTATTTTGTTACTGTTTGCTCGCCAAAAAAAATCAGATTTTGCTGTCATGGGGTAGCAAAAATGGTGAAACTGTGTAAGCAACAGGAAAAGAAGCCTGTTAAGAGCAGACTACTAAAGAGATGCTCCTAGCACTTATTACAACTAATGATGTAAATGTTGTGTCTGTGGTAGATACATAATGTTTTTCATTCAGGTGAATTAATGCTTATTTTTAAACATAGTCTCTGTTTGACTTGAAAAGCTTGTTCTTTCTTAGTAGCTGTTTGCAATGTGACAATGTACTACGGCTGAGCAAGCTGCTGCACTTGGGCAGGCCCGCTGCTAGCAGGGTCTCATAGCTGTGAGACTGAGCACACAATGGCTCACACAGAACTGAGGAGTGCCTCTGCTAGTTTTGTTGCAAAGGAGAATTTAAAAGGCCTAATGGAAGGCATTAATGGAAGAAACTTTCTGCTTACTACATCTGATGGAAGCTATTCAAATGTGATTTAGGTAATTTATAACATGTTTGTATACAGACAGAAGTGTGCAACCATTGTATTGCAAACTGTATTGAAGTGATATGTATGCTTTTTGTCTTTTAATAACAAAATAATGGGAAACTCTTAGCTATTTCATTTAACTTCATTGCAGCTGAACTGTTTTGTGAGGTGGAAAACACTGTACAGGCAAAACCAAAAGCCTTTGTGGTGCTTGCTTGTGGCAGTTTTGTGACTAATCTACAGCTATGGAAGATGATCTTTGTTTCAGAGAAAAGGTTTCTTTTCAGTGGCAGCGAGCTAGGGTCCCAGCTCTGCCCTTTATTAGACGAATAAGCCTAGTCTTATGCCAGACTCATGAGAATCGCTTAGTGGGATTCTAGAGCGGGAACATATTTTTTCCTTTACTTGTCTTGGCATAAAGCTCTAAGGATGCATGACTGATATATGTGATACAGATTTCAGCTAAAGAGGAGGAAGAAAGCATTCAGATCGGCAGTTTTTTCCAACTACATATTTTCTCTGTAGCAAAGAGTGATTTATGGAGAAGCACGTATTCTGACAACAGGGAGGTCCCCCCCTTAAAACAGTGGTAATAGTGTGTTGTCCTTCTAAAAATTAAGATGAATGCTTTCTCTGTGCCTGCTCTATGCTCTGGCCATTGGTTGAAGGGTGGCATCAACAGAGCTGTAAGGAATTGTGTGCTGTTTTAAGCGCTGGGTTCCACTGTGGCACTGAGTCAGATATCCTGGCGGAGCTTAGGGTCTTCTGGAATATTTGACCTGTTTTAAAAATTGAGGTGGGAGGATAACCCTCCCCCTGCCCCCAAGTTAAGGTAGGGAGCAGCAGAGTGTTTGGAAGCAGTTTTTTCTGAATTCGGTGTCCTGCCTTCTCTCTTTGCTGTGCTTCAACTACTCCAGTATACTCTGCTGCTTATATTATCAATATATCATCAATAAAATTGAAGAAAAGGAACATTTGGGATTCATTGTTTCAATATGTGTTGCTTATGCTAGTTTTGCCACTGTTCATGCACCTTCAACTGCAAGTTTCATATGGCATCTTATTGATCCCACTATTTACTCAAAAAAAGGTGATATGTAGGATCTTTACTACTTAGAGCATAGAACCTCAACATATTATAGGGGTGGTGCTAAAGTCTTTATAAATCTGCACATAACTTTGGAGTGACAAGGGAGAGACATTCAGAAGCTGTATAAAACATGTCTGGTTTTATGCAACTTGAAATGATGAATCTAAATATTTTTGATTTGGGTGTAATCCTCTTTTAGAAGCAGATTTCTCTCACAGTTCTGGAAGCCTGTGCCGTATGTGCCTGTCTTAATTTTTCTCTTCTTTATACCTTCATTGTGGTGTAGCAGAAGCTTCAGAGCACAATTATCACATTTATTTTTGGTAGCGTACTTTTACAGGACTGTAGAAACAGTCTGTGTTGTATAGCTGCCTACACTGCAGAGTGAGCCAGAAAACTTTTTAAATAAACAAAAAACAACTGTACAGTTTAAGAGAATACATATAATGATTAACTATCATTGTAGTCAAATAGCCTTCCTTCTCATGTTACTCTGCCTTCATCTTTCTCACGTTTGAAATACTCACAGTGACAGAGATTTGAGATATAGCATCTGACAGGCGATAATGTTGCTGTGCTTGTGTGCTTCAGCGTTGGCTTTTGTGGGAATTACACAACTCAGACTATTATGCCATTCATCAGTTTTAGGTAGATAAATAGTGCCATAGCTATCTCAGTAGATTGAAGAGGTTGTCTGTTTAATTGCTTATGAATGTCAGGCTGTGGTACGGGCTGGTGGCTTTCTGGGGCTGGGGTGTCTGGATCCACGGGGTGTCCCCAGGCTGTCCCTGTCCCGCTACCCTGGCCAGGAGTGGGGCAGCCAGGGGCAATGGGGCAGCCCCAGCCCCAGGCATCAGGCACCTCCCTAGGGAGGGGATGGCCGAGGTCGGGCAGGGAAGGGCTGTGGGAAGCTGGAGACCGTCCCTGCTGCAGCGTCTCTGGGGTGGTGGCTGATGGCCCCAGGGGGCTGAGGTGGGGTCCTGGGACCTGGGCAGGGTGGCAGTCCTGGGTGAAGCTGGTCAGGGCCAGTGAGCCCTGTTAGTGCCATCAAAGCCCCAGCATTGAATGGCTTGGCAAGACTTGATTCTTCATATTTTTTAAGTTTCGTGCTGTTGTAGTTCTCAGGATAGACCTTGTTAAAAAGACATGGGAAGAATTAGATTTAGAAATCAGCTGCAAAACCATCTGGCAGTTTTGGAATATGGAAAAATACAGAGCAGCTCACTACATTTTTGGTAAAAAAACCAGGTTTCTTCTGGAGGAAAATGGCTGCTGTATGAGACTTGCACCCTGATTGCAAGAGATAATTTGAAAGGTGTTCAAAGTGCCACTGACTTTGTTATCTTCTGTCATTTTATAATTCAATCCTGCAAACAGGTATGTCTTCATATGGTATTTACTAGAGTGCAGGGTGTCAACAGGATGACTTGCTACATCAGTTGCTAAATGGGAAGTGCTTGAGGGCTGAAGCCTAGCAGAGGGGATGAGAATCTCCATTTATGTACACCCCTGAGTTTTTAACTGTTATACTGGTGCAACTGTGCTTGAAAATCTTCTTTTTGCTTGAATTAATAAATACAAAACCAGTGAATTTGTTTCCAATATCAGCTGACTCTAATTTGAGGCAGCAGGCATTAATGCTTTAAGAATACATTTTCACGGCCTAACTAGAAGTTCACAAAAAATATCTGAAGGAATATTTTTGTTAAAGAATTTTGGTTAATTGAAGTAGAAACATTTTCAAAAACAATGGAGTTTCAATGGAAGTCTGGCAAAAAGTACTTGTGTCCACTGCTTGTCCATATATACATTCACACTGGGCATAACCTCTTTACAGATTTTAAGCCCAATTCCTTGTGCTACCACATTACTCAGAGTTTGCACATACTCTGCCCTCTTTCATTAAAGTGAATGGTGCAGTGTACAGTTCCTCTCAATTCTTCTTTGGTTAAGTAAGAGTTGTCTCTTGGCATAGTAAATTTAAATGATGCATCAGTAGACTCATCCAAATAACTCCTCCTTTACCTTAACACCACATTTTTCTTATTTCATTCTATCATTTTTCTTTCATTCCTATTTTTTCATTACATTGTGTTGACTTTTACCTCATTGCATCAATAATGAAGGTAATGGGAAGGAGTCATTTGTTTTCTGGCAACATGGAATGTTTTCCTCCTATATTTCCTTTCAATTATTTGTTTTATTTTTATTTTGTTTTGTTATGACTTTACGATGTGTTTGCTGCTGCTTTGAGTTTTTATTGGAAACAAGCTTTTATTTTTGATTTTATTGGAAAAAAGGTCAGTGCATGTACCTTGTTGCAGGTGCTGGACATAGGCATTTCTTTGGGAATGGAGTCCTACGTAGGGGTAGACCTCTCCAGACGTCACTCTTGTCAGGACACTGTACATCAGTCAGCATCAACAGATGGAGGAGGACCTCAAGGGGTTCTGTAGTTTCCTCACATGAATGCAGGGTCATTCCTGGCAGAGTTTTTCTGTCTTGCAGCTGGAATACTGTGTCCAATTTTGGGACCCCAATACAAGAAAGACAACAATAAACTGATGGGTGTTCAGTGGAGGGCCCCTAAGGTGGTGAGGGGGCCAGTTTCACATGACTTCACTGGGGCACTGTGTTTAAGGAGGAAAGGGCTGAATGCTGAGTTTTCTATAGCACAGCACAAATGTGCAGCCCTCCGACAGAGTAAAGAGACTTATTTCCTGTGCCGACTACGTGAACCACGAGATTTCTCTCTTACTGTAGCTGTGGGACTCAGGTACGTCAAAATGTACTTTAAATTTAGGATAGGACTTAGCTCAGTGAAGATTACCCTCCTCCCCCCACCCACTGATAAGCGCTGTGAAAGACCATTTCCATTACAGGACTCTAAGACCATTAAGGGATTTTTGCATTTACGGTATCGTTGTAGCTGGTGTAAAAGGTAGTAGTTAGATAGATGTGCCTTGATGCCACGGGAGATGTAAAAACTCTCTTTCACCTCCGGGTGGCACTGCTTAAAAACGCTTCTGTTTTCTTTAAGGCTCTTTGTAGAAACTGCCCATCACCCGTTTCACAACTACAGTAGTTTGCATCATCATGCACAACAGATAAACTGGTACGTAAGGGAAGTAGAGCCTTTTTGTGAAAGCCTCTGATCACAAACCACAGATACAGAGCTCCAGTATTTTGTCACATTGTGTCCATTTTCCATATCCTACAATTTCAGCTTGCTGTTTTTCTGAACACATATTATTAGTATTCCGATTGTTTTTCTGTATGCTACTTGCTGAAGATTTTCCTACAGTTTTTACATGCACTATTTGCATGAAGTTATACTTAGCTGGTGATAAACGGTACAGGGGGAATTAAAATAGGAAATACCACTTAGATCATTTACCTGTCCCAGAGGTATGTTCTTACATCTATCAAATATTATTCCCTTCCACTAACAGGAAAAGTCCAGAGCTGCCATCTCCAAGCTTCTTCAAAGTCATAATTCAGCATCTGAAAATCATGATATTAAAAAGAAGGATTTCTGGTTTTAACTTTATTTGCATCTGGGTTGTGAGTTGTCAGAGCACTTCCAGGTCAGTCTCTTCAGAACAATCTTTGTGATGAAGAAGAGTGGAGATGTAGTTATTCTTAATGAAGCTGAGACTCATTTATTGTCAGATTTTATGGAAGACACCACAGGCTATGAAAGCCACAAGAAAACTGAGACAACTGGTGGTGTTGCCTAGACACAGGCTGCACACACGCTGTCTGCTACTACACCTTGCCTTCTATAATCCCATCTCAACAGCAGGTCCTCCCTCTCTTTAAACAGAAGAAAAGTTTGGGGCAGATGCAGAGTTATAGTGTTACATCGATTCTGCGGTCATTTAGTTGGCTTGGGTAGAGGCTACTTTATTCCTGCATTTGAAATAGCCTGTTACTGATCCATTGATAGAATGCAGAGGTAGGATGTGGGAGGAGATCTGAAGAGGATCAGATATATAGTGGGGGAAGGAGGAATTCTTACTCTATTTAAAAATAAAATCTTATGAGCGGAGCCTGCTAGCTATCATCCTCCTTATTTATTTTAATGGTAGATGACTGTTAATTTTGGAACTCTTTTAAAAAACTTTTCATACAGTTTAAATTTATTTTCTGCTTCTCTGAACTTGTCCTTGTCTTCTGGTGCTGGGAAGAAGACCTGCAAAGAATACTGAAAAGAGAAGAAAAAAATACCTCAGGATTTGGTCAGGATACATGCTTTGGTATTTTGCTCTTCAAAACCAGTTTCTATTTAAGACAAGAAGTTGTTCATCTACACACTGAAATGTGAATATATTATGTGGTGTATTTTAGGCTTTATATTATGCCCTGATTCACCAGAGCGTTCCTCCATTTTCATGTAACAGCAGCAATTTAAATGAAACAATATTCGGAACTACAGTGCTTCTCAGTAAGGTTCTCAGTAATACCTTACTGCATCCATCATGTAATTCAAAATGAGTAATATAACATAGCTTTTTATTACATAATTTGATAATTTGTATAGATTGTTTGGCCTGGGTGAGGTTTTGGAACTGTTCCTAAACTCTCCTAAATCTGGTCTTGGATTTCCATGGTTCCTGAACCTTTAGCAAGTCATATATTCTTGAAAGAGCAAAGCCCTTTACCTGATATCTAACTTAAGGAAATAAATTGGTACCATTGTGGTCAGGGGAATATGACGTTTCTCTCAGTCACTGTATCCTCAAATACTTTGCCTCTCTGGTGCGTTAATCTCTGCCTTTTTCTGCATTTAATACATCTAATACAATTTATCATGAAAATGTTGTAAAAATTCATTAACTACTGTTTGTGCAATGTTTTGGATGCTGTCTTTGCTAGGGTAATTGATCCATCTCATTAATAAGTAACATCAGGTTCTAAGAGGTGCCAAACTCTTTTTGATACCCATAAGCTGTTATGTGAGTATTGGAGATGTAGAATAAGATCTTAAATAAACTATGTTTTTAAAAGTTTAAATCAAATATTTCTCTACAGTGTTGAACTGTATTGCAAAACAGAATGTTTGTACAAGGGAGAGTTTACAGTACAGAAGACACACATTACAGAATCAGTCATTTACACACCACTCAAAGATTAACAACAGAAACTATGATAACAGAGCAATCAGTCTGTTGCTTAAGTGTTTGATAATGTGTTTGCTGTTGCTATAGGTACTATAGAAAATGATACTAAACTAACATCAACATTTGCTTTCAGCTAGGGCAGTAGCGTCTGGAACACACTGTAGCTGGAATATGTGTGAGCGGAAAGAAGCAGTATCCATCGCTTGAATACCGTCTATATAACTTTGTTTTTTCTTTCACATATTACAGCACTTCAGAGACCTTGGTGGCTATTGAGTTGCTTTCCAGAGGGCCAGGTAACATCTTTTTCACTTTTTTCCTGATGTTTCTTTCTATAGAGTGATAATATATCGGGATGAATTTATATTCTGATTACACTGCAGCATATTGTATTTGTGGGGTTTCCCTTGGAAGAGTTTGGGCCAAAAATATTTGTTTGTAACATTTTGATAAATGTTAGATTTGTTAATGTATTCATTGTTCTGCCTGACATTTTCTCTGTCAGCCTTAGGAAAGATTTATACCCATATTTTTAAATTTGGCTTGGAAAGTTAATCACATTACCTCATACCTATTTTTCTTACTGGTTAATTCCATCTCCACAGGATCAGAGGTCTTGCAACTTTCTTTGACTTCAGTGACAGCCTTTTTTTTTAAAAAAAAACCACTATTTTGATTTAGATGCTTAAGTGACTATATATGAAAAATTTTGTCTTAGTGATTATGAATACACCATCAAAATAGATCAGATTAAGACATGTCACTTAAAAAAGTTATAGGGCATGCTTGGGAGTAGCACATTCTGTTAGAGCATAAAACTGAGGAAAATATATAAATGAGAAAGAACAGTTTCATATTTTCCTTTGTAACTGTCAACTGCAGTCCTACCTACTCTTCCTTTGCATTTTTAATCAAGATAAAATACTTTGCCCTTGTGAAAACTATTTTTTCAGAGTTCTTACCAATTTCACCACTTGTACAACTCAAATGAAATTAAAGAGTTTAATTTGCAGAAAATTTGATTTAATATTTTTGAAAAATCCTGTAAACCACATTGGGATACAGGCAAACCAAAACCATTGACTGGCTTATGTGGCCTGTCTTGTAAGTTTTCTCCCATGTTTTAGAGAGTTAATAAAAAGGATAGTTGCTTATACTTATGGTGCCAGGAGTGATCCTGAGCACAGTAATTGTCTATTTTGTTCTCTTTTTGCCTGCCAGATAGTGCTATTGGCTCTTGGCTGAATGTGGGATGTACATTTCCAAGCAGTGGTAGTTATCTGTCAGTGCTGTTATATATTTTTAGTATTATAAATTCAGGTTAATGGATTTTTCCAGCCTGGCAAAATATATTAAGGGTATTTTGTTCAAAATCCATGAGAACGACACCAGGGTATTGTTGAGGGGCCAGATATATCTCGAAAAACAGAGACCAAAGCCGCTTCTTCCTTTCTAGAAAAAAAACCTGGCTGGAAGATTTGCAGCAAAATGTTCCATCTCTGTGTGTCCTAAGATCTAATTCTGGGAAATTGCACCAGTGGCTGTACACCTCCCCTGGGAATAAGAGTGACAAAATACACAACCTGTGGCTCTGTGTGATTTGTGGAGGAAAACTCTCGAGGCCTTTAAATGCCAGATATTTGCTTTAGAAAGTTCTCAATTCAAACATTATGGTTAGCATGCTGTATTAGCTGGCCTTTACCGCTGATTTCCAGTGGTCCACTCGAGGTGTTCTGTACCGGGCAGCAGCAGTTATATTCTCTCCACTGGAATTTATTCATATTGTTTTTAAAATGACAGAGTTCTTGATTTACCAACTGTTCACAGCTTTCACACAGCACATGCTGATAAACCATCCTTGTCTACACAGGAAAACCGTAACATTATAAGCAATATAGAGAATAATATACAACTGCAGTTGTATGTATTTGTGTATAGCAAAGCCTACATACTACCAATGAAATCAGGGTCCTACTGTGCTAGGCACTGTATGAGCAACTTGTTGAACATGGTTTCTGTCTCAGCACGCACAGTCTAAATATGGAGAGGCAAAGCGTGATAAAGGGATAGAAGTTTTTATCTGCCTTACCCTCTAGATCCTATTTTTCAGTTTAAGTGACCTAGTTTAGAAACATTAAAACATACAGAACCATAAGGATTAAGGTCACAAAGGAGACCAGGTAATCGTCTAATTGGGCAGGTGGAACCTCTTCAGGCAGCTTCTCTGTTTTTTTTTTTACAGTGCATGAAGTCAGTTTACCTCAAATCAGTAAGGTGTCAATGTATCGCTAATACATACAGTGGTTTTGTAAGACGAAGGACGTTTGATTGAAGGAGTTGCTCTTGTGTAAAGAAATAAATTCTGTTGATTTTAATATGGCTAAATTGTTGCAATAAATTCCTGTATACAAGCCTACAAAGTACTGGGTTGAGAAAACTGCCTTTCCTTACATTTGGACTTGTGTTCTGATGTAGAAATACTTGTGTTTTTTTATCCCTGTTGCCAGAGAACAAAGGTGAAAGAGCATGTTCAGACGACACGATCACTCAGCCCTGTTTTGGACCCAGTAAATTAAAATGGAAACCAATACACAAATGATCTTAACTTTTAAAATTGCTTTTGAGTGACAGAGACCTGACTTGAGGTTTGTTTGAGTGTCAAACTCAAATTTCTTTTTTAGAAAATATGAAAATATTTGTGCCAAGTAGGACAAAATCCAGCAAGAAAAGCCATGAATCACTCCAGAATAGGCAGTAGTGAATGTATTTTACTGGGATATGGCATGGTATGGATCTGCTTTATTGCAGAAGCGAACTCAGCAGTACATTCTTTTTGATTTTGCTCCAGCTATGCTATGCAGACATAGATTTGGAGCTGACATACCTCTCAAAGCTGAGTGTGTAAAACCAGCAAGATTATGTTTGTCTTTAAAGACAAACCCAACAAACAATTCTGGAGATGCCGAATTCTCCCATGAGATTCCTAGATACCTAACTTGGGACTGCAGATGCGGTGGCTAGGTGGATTTAACTCTTACTGATATGCGTAAGAGGAAAGTATGTTCCAATTCTGTTGATTGTGCCTGGGGATGATTGCTAATACTAAGGGGAATGACATAGCTATATCCATATTTATAATGCTGAAGTTATCTTAGCTAACCTAATGGTAGCAAAATACAGTCTCAGCTTTTGTTATCTTATTTCCTATGATGTAAACAGTTTTATTTGCACATCCAAAAGCAAGTGGCTTATTTGTACAGTTATAAACCTTTAAAAAATACCTTAATGAGCCCCTCCTTGTTGAAGAGAATGTTCAATGTATTTACCGTTTGTGCCATGGCAATACGTGCTTTCTGTTTCTTTGTATGTGTTCTACTGCCTTGGTATCGCTTGCGTCAGCAGAACATGCAAAATAAATACTATCCTTAGAAACTGTAAACTAAACATGGGAACACAATTGGTGCCATACAGCTTGTGATTGCATTTTGTGTTTTGAAATGTGATAAAGATCACCGGGGAATGACTTGTCAAGTCATAGTTGTACAATATTCAGTGACACAAATTGCCATCCATAAGATTTTACCTGAATGATGAAATAGCACAGAAAAAGTATTTGTTGTGCAAGGAACCAATTATGTTGTAACAATAGAACTATGACTAAAAATAGATCATATAAGAACTGTAAGATTGGGCTCAGTTTTTTTGTTTTCATCATGGAATACTTCAAATGAGTAAATAGGTAGAGAATTTCATTCTCTTTCTATCTAACGTGCACATTTGGTGTGGACAGTTCAAACTGATAACTCAAACTAAACCAGGCAAAACCTGAGGACACAAGGAAGAAGTATCTTCTGATGCTTTAAAAGCAGTTGGTAAAATAGAATGTATTTCCCAAGAAACTGAAGGTGTGCACTGCAGCTTTATTGTAGACACTTAAATTAGAGTATAGCGTTATTAAAAATTTTACCCTTATAATTCCCCTCTCTGTGTCTGTCCTGCTCTGCTGAATTGTGCTGGCCATAATCCTCCAGATTTCATGAAAGGAATAAATTCAGTGACATATTTCAGGAATTCTCTTCAGGTCCATTTAATGTGTACATTCTTCACTGTATTGGAGAGTAACAGGTGGTCTGCGCAATGCTTCAATCTAACTTCAGCTGTGTTGTGCTGGTTTAGTAAAGGGAAGGGGATGACCACAAGGAATGAGAGACAGAAGTCAAATCAAAGAAAATGAAGTCAATCAGGAATGATGTTGAGAATTAATCGCTGTTTCCCATAACTAGACCAATGCAGTTTTCAGGCAGTAAACTTGAAAGGAAAACGTTTTTTTCCCCCAAAACTTGAACTTGTGAAAATCTTTTCCATAAGCTGTCATGGATGCTCAAAAGTATAAACAAAGGAAGGAATAAAGAAAATCTAATGGAGAATATATTCATCAGCAGCTGCTGAACTTTACGGTCTGTAAGCAACCTCAGACTCAGGATACCACTCAATCGTGGAATTTGGCAAGTTTAATGAGCTAGTAGATGCTATGTTTATTGCCTTCCTGCCTAAGACTCTGCTGCTGGCCATGGTCAGAAATTCTGGCTTAGCTGATGTTTGGTCTGGCTTAGCCCCAGAGTTCATAAGTTCAAAGATTTTTTCTTCACAGAGATGAAAACCTTGCTTTTGCCATCCTGGTATAGGAGGATAGTAGCACGTAAATGGGTTTTGTGGCTGTGAAGATCCTACTCAGTCAAGGTAATTCACTATGCTGACTTAAAGCAACCTCTCATTCCTCCACCCCCCAGTCTTGTTGCTGACAGATGACCCCACTGGATTGCTTTGTTCTATCCACATACCAAATGACTCTGCTGCTGAAGGATTTCTGAAGACTATATGGCAAGGTAGAGCTGTCTAAGAGATACCTTCTACCACAAATTGTTAGGATGAGCTCTTTGAAGCATAACATATTAACAGCAGACTTTCAGAGTAACACTCCATGAAAGCAGCACTTTCCGCATAATTTCTGTTCTGTACGTGCCTCCTCTGCCCCTGTGCCAAAGCACACTTTTCTGTGTTTCATGTCACCATTGCTCATTGTGATACATTTTTTTAGTAGATTGTAGGTACTTCAGTGCTGGGCCTTATCTTTTTAAATGCCACAAAGATGCCATGAGTATCTTCTGTGCTTCAATAACAACACGGTTGTCAGGAGTATAAAAATGAATGGGAAACAATCTAACTGAAAAGACCAAAGACAATGCAACAACATAAGAAATTATTTTCCTCCCACAATTTCTTTACCTACCACTTGCAGCTGAAAACAGCAAGTCTGTGATACAGATTTTTTTCCCAGTGACTTACATCTGCCAAGAAGTAAAAAAGTTGTACTTTTCCTAACAGTTTGAATATGCAGGCCCACTCGTCTTAAAAATAGTTCAGCTTTGAATTTGTCTTTTTGTTCCTTTGTCAGCTCTCTTTTACAAAGCAGTATTCTTCTCAATGCGAGGATTCTTTGGTCCCATTCTAAATGAGTATCTACTGTGCGTCTTTTGTTAGTCTCTTCAGTCAGCAAATGTCCGATTGTTACATAGTGATCTAGGTCCCCAAATTCATAGAGTACATTTTGAAAAATTCAGAACAAAACTTGTGTTTTGTTCTAGTAGAAGAGCCAGCGTAATATGTTCAACATTATATGTGCACTTTATTCTAAAATATATTTTGACCTCAGATCTCTCCAGGAAGATGCTGAGGGCATTATTCAAGCAATATACTTCACTGTTCAAATCAGGTACCTAAATTTATTTTAAATCTCAAAATTTAGAGGAAGAAGAGGTTGAAGCAAGAAGTAAGAGCTCAAATAGGATAATCTTACAAGGCTTTAGAAATGAAACGTATTTTCTCATTCTTATCAGCTTAAGTTGCAATTATATTCTAAAGAATAGTTTTATCAGCCTCTCAGAATCCCCCGAACAGGGGATTCTCTAATGCATTGTAACCTTTTAGATAAAAGCATTTTATAATTTTTGCGTTGTTTAAGATATTGCACTTTTAGAGCACCGTTCCATGTACTACTTTAGTAAACAGAATATACTGTTTACTAACTGTGTTATTTTCTCCCACTTAACAACTTCACTTGTCTGGTTTAAGAAACTTGCTTAATCAGTTTGTTATATATAGTTAGCCAGATCAGAAACCTAGATATTTCTCCTTAGTTTTGTGTTTCTGAATGATATTGGCTCTGGTTGTTTACCATTTACATAATTCTGACTCTGAATTTTGAAAATGTTTATGAATTTGCATTTTGGCATTTTTGTGAAAATACTTAAGAAAGAAATGGTGTAGAACATTTATTTCTTAAAGCTGTTAAAAATTTTGTATATTTTTACTTTTGAAAATTTTCTGCAAGTAGAAATCATGCAAATACTGCTATGGATAAACAGATGGAAGGCATGTTTTACAGGAAGCCTGAACAGAGTAACAGCTAGAAAAGTTTGGGCAGGGGAGAAAGAATATTGTAAGGCCACAGCTGAAAGCTGCTATATTAGACAACTCATGCTAAGTTTGATAGTAGCTGAAGGTGTTCAACTTTGCACATGTTCTGCCTGCCTAAACTTTAGGCTTTGATCTTGTCAATCACTTAAGTGTTTGCCTCCCTTTAATTTTGATTTCAGGCGGGCCAGGCTACAAACATAAAGCTACCAGATATTTAAGTACTTTGTTCCACTGGGTCTTTCTGTCAGAAAAATTTATGGTGTATTATAACAGAAGTTGAACTATTCAGATGGTAGGAGCTCTTATATCAATATTGGGTGTGGTTCTACCTGTTTTGGTCATTTAAAGCTCTACATTTATTACCATGTTGGGCCAGAAGATTGAATAGGATTAGTTTGTGGATAAAACCCCAGGTAACTGAGGCTGAAGCAGAGCAAGATGGACATGATAATGGTGAACAGGAGATACTGGGAAGCTCTTGCCCATGATGCAGTTCTTCTTTGGGTGAAAGATACACATTCATAACCTGCTAACTTTGTAATTGAGAACTTCTGTATTCCTTGCTGATTCTAGATTTCTTCTGTCTTGGTGGACTGTGGCCTGAACATTGGTCTGTCTGTAGGCATGTGATAAACCTAGACATCATTGCTTAGGAAAGTGGCATGGAGTCCCCTGGAGACCTCCTCAGCAGCACCATGTATTGTGAACGTGCCAGCTTGCCTTCTGCTGGCTTCCCATAGAATTTTGAATCAGGTTATCTACAAGACACTTGATGGCCTGGACTTAGACCATCTTAAATATAGATTGGAACAATAACATCCTTCTTCTGGAATTGTGCTGGAAATAACTTTTTCTTAGATTTAGCTCAAATATGTGAATAGAACAGCTTCCGCCTTTCTTGTTTCCATCTTCTGAGGACAAAGTTTCAGTAGAAGAGACACAGTTTTTCACAAGAAGAAAGCTTGTTTTTCCAATCCAGAATTTACTTACAATTTGTAGTGTTGCATATAAAACAAAAGCCTTGTTTAAAACTTGCCATAAAGCAAGAGCCTGCATTGTGCATACTTCTGCCTTTGGGAAGGGGAAAACAACATGTGACAAAGGAAAATCAAAGTATTCATTGTAGTACTGGGGAATGTACATACACCATTGTGACAAGTGCAGTTTCATACCTTTGATATAATGGACAAATATTCACATAACAGTTATATTTTGGACTGAAGGTAATTTAAGGGATTTTGATCAGTCTTGACTATCTTACTCAGACACAGGAAGTTTCAGTTTTTGTAATAACTGGGTTAAAACTTAATGGAAAGTTTTTGTCTGTGTAATTTTTTTTTTGCACCTAAAATGACTGTTAATGTTAACACTTCTATAGAAATTCCAGGATATTAGATTTACTTTTTTACATCCTTCTCTTTATGAATGAGAAATGCAAAGCATATTAACAGCTTCACTTTTAGGTAGACATAAGGTTTTGCCTGAAGTAAGTCTTACCTACTAATAGGCAAACTTTAGACAAACCAAAATATATTTTGTGGCTTAGGTTGTGACATTAAACTGTTGGCTTCTCTACCATGGCAAAATTTAAAGAAATAAGACTGTGACCATTTTGTAGCAAGGGAGGGTACCCACTAAGCCAGATGGCTTACCCGTGTTCAGATAAATCAGTCATCAGTTTTTTTCAAAGCAGCATGACACATAGCAGCTTAGATGATGCATACTCTTTGCTTTCCAACTAGTCTTTCCAAAACTAACAGAACCAGGATTTGAATGTTCATTAGGCTTGTTGTGCAAGCTGCTCAGGCATCAGTTTTTAAAGGTTGGGACTGCAGTTATTTCAGTGCGAAATGATAATCAAATTGTTGTGAGAGTTGCCTGCACACAGTTTAATAATGGCATCAAAATAACAACAAAGGTAGGGGGAAAATAACTAATTTATTTGGATTCAGACACAGCTTTTGTGGTCAATGGTTTTCTGCTGTACTCAAACTGAGCTCTGTTGTCCTTAATTTCCAACAGCTGTTACACAAACTCATATCTCATGACAAAACCTATCCTTGTCTTTCTTTTGCAGGGTTAAAGATTGTGAGTGAGTGCGTGTTAGATATCTAATGCTCTTAATTGATGATTTTTTGTGCTAAAACCCCCAGGCAATAAAACTCAAAACAAACACTGCTGCCATTTGTGCCTTAGTTTACTTGCTGTGTGATTATGAGTTACAAAGAATTTTAGAAAGAATTTTTTTGGCTTCTGGAAATGGGCTAGTCATTAAACAAGTGTCTTCCTTTTATACGCCAATGTCTGTGTTAAAAATCTTTGCATTCAAATCCTCTGTCCGGTGTCAGTCTGTGGAAAGATGTTGTCAACAGATGTTGTCAAAACGCCAGCGGCAATGGAGAGGAAGATTCTCTTCTCCTCCCATTACTAAGGCAGCCCTTGCTCTCTGGCTGTTTCTGTGGCCCTGACACCTTGACCCTCATCTGATACATTTGCACCAGCAAAGAACATGTGAGAATGTGATTCCATCTCTAGACTGTTACCTGAACGCGGATGAACAAGTGAATGCCTTAAAGCAGAGCTCTCTGCTGTGCTGGTGTGATTACCTCAATTTTTTTCCCCTCCCAGGTACTTTTTGCAATAAAATTGAACAAGTTAGCTTGCCAAGAACTTTTCTTTTCTGTAGCCTAAGGGGGTAAAAACCCTGGGAACAAAGTTTACTCTGCTATAGTAGATATTTTGTATGTGAAATATTTATTTCCAAATCTAAAGGTAGAAGGAAAAAAGTAAAAGAAAAACCAATTCCCAGTACAAAAGTCATGGAGGTCCTGGAGTGAGTCCAGCAAAGGGTCACTCAGATGATTAAGGAATTGGAGCATCTGACATGCAAAAAGAGGCTGAGAGAGCTGGGGTTCTTTAGCCTTGAGAAAAGTCGGTGGGATGTTGTCAGTGCGTATAAACAGCTGATGTGAAGGGGGCTGAAGAAGACGGAGCCAGACTCTTCTCGGTGGTATCTAGTGAAAGAAGAGGCAATGGCCACAAATTGAAATACAGGAAATTCCACTGGAACATAAGAAAAAACTTTTTTACTGTGAGGGTGGTGTAACATTGACACAGGTTGCTCAGAGACTGTGGTCTCCCATCCTTGGAAATATTCAACAGCCATCAGGACATGGTTCCAGGCAACCTGCTGTGGCTGACCCTGCTCTGAGCCGTGGGTTGGACTGGATGATCTCCAGAGGCACTTTCCAACATCAGCTGCTCTGTGATTCCAAGCAAAAACCTTTACAAACTATGTCTTAACAGTCTGTTTATAATGATTTGAAGGGACACAGATATCTGCTTGTTCGTGTATCTCAAGAGGCACTTGTAAAAAATAAATTAATGTTTGATGGATAGACAATTTAGTCTGGATATTAAAGGACTAACTGGTACTTGCTTTCTTTATTCTTTATGTATAATTCAGTGCATTTGACTGTATCCTCTAACATAATTTTTCATCTTTTTTTTGAGTAATGAAAGACTATAATTGCCTTTAAAATGCAAGAATTTGCACAGCATTCATCATAGTTGAGAAAGGGGTCTGCACTGGGACCTTGGGTGCTAGAGAATTTGTGGGATCTCTGTTAGTGCTATGATGTTCACATGTAGAATCATAAATGTATTTGCAGCTTTACAAGTTTCTAAAGTCATCATCTTAAGTTTAACTATCAGCTTAATCTGAACACATGCAAAATGTGTATTTTTCTTCCTTTTTTGCCTGGCTCAAAACCCACTATGCTCATTCCTGTGAAATAAGTAAATAGTTGCTTGCATTTATATGCAGTTAAAGAATAATGCTACCAATCATTTCTAAAAATTGAGCTGCAGTTCTAAGTTTGTATCACACAAGTGTTAATTCTCTTGAAGCTAACGTTCCTTTACAGATAGAGTCAGAGTGAAAACCATATGAAGAATGTTGAAGTCTGGAAGTGAATACACAGGGAAGTGATTTATCACAGCAGGGAAGGAGCTAATCTTTTTTTCCAGTTTTTGTCCGGAAATTGAAGGGTTTATTTCATAGATAAGGCTCTGGCATCAAAAGCAAACTGAAATGAGGCACTGCAAAAGGCTTATGGGTGGGGATAATATTAGTCAGTACTAGCACAGGAGCAAATTTTGTCATCAGTTATAAATATCTTACTTGATGAAGTTAAGTGTTATGAATAATTTTATATGACATTTCAAAAGTACCCCTTTACAGCTGTTCTGTCAGTCTGATATTAAAAATATGAGCAAATATAGAATCACAAATGACTGTGAAGTTATGTTTTGAGGTGTGTCTTTGCCAGAGGTGGGGGCTGAGATAGAAAAAAATGCCTGAGCACTGCACAATGTAGAACATTTTGCAACAGAATGTATTCCAGAAATATTACAAACTTTATGCTTTAACAAGTCAGTCTCATTCTTAGAGGTTAACAGAGAGCTCTTGGAAGCACTAGGCCAAATTCACTGTTAGTATAATTTAGTATACTCAAATCTCTCCTTCTTATAAGGAAACAGCAGAAGATTGGAGGAGAAACCAAATGGACTTCTTTTCCTTATACTGATTTTGCATCAGCATTTCTTTTGTTAAAATGAATTCACTTTAGCTTTGCCTCCCTAGAATGGACAGGGTTGCTCCCTCACGTCACAGATCTCTTAGGTGTCTTTTCTGTCTCTTTGAGGTAGCTTGTTTTGATATAACCCTTTCTTTTGTGAATAATTAGTTATGCTGTAGGAGTTTCGACTTAAGGGTACTAATAACAAGACAAAATCCCAGGAAATACAATGCTACTACTTCATCATAAACTTTGGTACAAAGATTTTTTCTCTGTATTTGTCCATTGACCTGACACTAGGATTCTGATCTGAGTAGAATTTATTGTTCTTATTGCACATGTGCTCAAAGCAAATGTAGTGGCTAAATTTGATTCTTAGATGGATACATATTTGTCATGCAGTGACTTCATGTGAACTTAAACTCAATTTTCTTTAAATAGAAAAAGTTGCCTTTCTAAATTGAAATATATTGGCTAATTACTGACATTGTTGTGAAGGGAAAAAGATTGAAGCAGTGATTTGACATGTACTTTGTTTGCATAAAAGAGACATCACTGTCGCCAGCATAAAAATATTAATCTGTCTTTCAGCAATGTGCGGTAAGCATTTCATAAAAGTGCTTTTAATACTGAGTAACATTTGTTGGCTTTCTTTTGAGCATCTCTGTTACTACAAGTATGAACTTTTAAAGTAATGTTTTAGTTTTTCATGCATCAGTAATATTGAATTTCTTGTAGACATTAATTGAATGGCATGGTTATCACAGAAAGATCCACTAGATCTTCTGCTGGCACAATTTGCTACAAGTCCATGGGTATTAGGATGGTAACACCAACTTACATTGGCTGGCATGTGGCAGTCTCCCAGTTGCTCAATTTTTATATTTTAGTTTTAGATATTAGGAAAAGCAGCATTTACTTTTTAAGATGTGATCATCATGCTGATTGTCCTGTAAAATTCTAAACATGGCCTTTTCCCATCATGCAAGCATTTTTGAGATTTCAGAGTTTTTTCACATTTTCAGTGAAGCCAGAGTTAAAATCTCAAAAGAGGGAAAAAACGAAATTGGGAACCAACCAGGAAGAAAATACTCTGATCAGTTTGAAATATTTCATTTAAATTATTTGATATATTACTTTGACTGTGATCTTTTCTTATTTTACCATTTTAAACATACGGTAAGTTTCTAAAAGAAAAGTGTCTTCAAACCAAAGAACTGAAATTTCATTTAGGAAACAGCAGAATAAGATATCTGACAGCTTCATTTTTTTTTGTTTTGAGCATTTCACGTCCTGAAATGCCCTGAACAGTGCATTTCTTCTGAACGGTTTCACTTTAGACAACTTCGAGCTCCAATTATGTGGCCTAAGGTTATAAACCCTTGGTCATACTGGTAGCTCCATTTACCTGAATGGGATTACTCAGCCAAAGGACGCAGTTTGTGTCAGTGTGCGGACTGGTTGTCTGAAATCCACCAGTATCAAAGGAAACATTGCTATGACTAAAGACTTACTATTATAAGAGTGAGGATTTCAGCTCTGAATCCTTTGAAGATAACTAAGGCAAAAAGTTATTTTCAGCCTCATTTGTCTCTTATCTACATCTGCTGCTACCAAACATTGTGTTTAAAAAAAGGAATATTTGTGAGGCAATATTTCTCATGAAACACCTCGATTTTCAGCTAGATGAATTGCACAAGCGAGGAGCTGCAGTGTCTGAATTCAGGGATCTGTGTTTCTTCTGGGGAGCTGCAGTGGGTTAGCCTTGGCTAACGGCCAAACGCCCACCCGGCCACTCGCCTACTCCCCTCCTGAGGGAGGCAGGGGGAGAAAACAGGATGAGAAAACTCGTGGGTTGGGATAAAGTCAGAGAAACTGCATACCAATTGCTGTTGTGGGCAAAACAGTCCTGTCTTGGGGTAAATGAATTTAATTTATTGCCAATGAAAATAGGTTCATATAGCAAGAAAAAAAGACAAACAGTAAAACAGCACCTTTCCTCTCCCTCTTCCAGGCTCAACTTCACTCCTTCACTCCAGACTCCTTCAGCCACCCCCTGAGCAGTGCAGTGAGGGATTTGGGGGGGTATAGTCAGTCCATAACAGATCCTCTCATCCTCTCCTTTCATCTGATACTTTTCCTCTGCTCTGGTGTGGGTCCTTCCACAAGCTGCAGTCCTACAGGAAAAAAACCTGCTCCAGCATGAGGTCTCCTCAGGCCACAGTTCAGATCTCTGCTCCAGTGTGGGCTGTTCCAGGGGCTGCAGGGGAATCTTTGCTCCAGCACTTGGAGCACCTATTTCCCTCCTTCTTCTCTCGCCTTGGTGCTCATTCTGCTGTTTCTCACTCTTTTTTTTTTTTTTTTTTTTTTCCCCTTCTTCCCCTGCCTGTTCAGCATCTTTGCCCTTTCTTAAATATGTTGTCACAGATGTGCCACACGTGGCTGATAGGCTCAGCTGTGTCCCATGGTGGGTCTGTTGGAGCTGGCTGGAATCAGCTGTGTCCTGCATGGGGCAGCCTCAGCCTCCTCCCACTCCTCCCTGTATCCCCCCTGCTACAAAAACCTTGACACTGACACCCAGTGCATGAGCTTGTCCATCTGCAGCACTGACAATAGTGTTTTTAAAAATAAATCCGGGAATATACCTTTGTTATATACCATAAAAGATAGCATAGTCTAAGACTGTTGCAGAAGTAACAAATCTTTGAACTTGAGAACATATAAAAACCCTTCCATTATCAAATAACAATTATTTATTTATTTATTTATTTATTCATTCATTCATTTATTCTGAGTGTATGTGTGTGTGTATATATACAAACACAGTTCAGTCCCTTTAAAAGAACAGCTTTTATTATTAACTATTAAACATGATTTTTGAGAGCAAAAGATCAGTTATGACTCATTGTTATCCCTTCCATGATCCCATTCTCCAACTTTGAGATTTACACTTCTGTTCTCCCTTAAAGTGATTACTAAAACATTTATATCATGATATGGCTTACATATTTGTGCAGTGTGTGTAACGTGATTGGGAGCACATGCAATACAGAATGAAACTGAATTATTGAAGACAGGTAAAAGATAAATCAGAATGAATCAGTTCAACAAAGCTCTGATGTATTTAGAATTAAGAAAATATGGGGAATAATAACAATAATATAAGTATAACATAAAATTATTATATATAATTATAAATCATTATAAGTAATTAATAGCATGAAAATTTTGAGCAGAATGATAGGAATTAAGGGCCAGAGGGCACTGATAAAAGGGAAGACTAGGAAAGTTTTAAAATTTAACAATGCCTCTGAAAAATGGGGGGGGGAAAAAATCTCCCTTTTTTCTTCCAAAGAGATATCCAGAATTTCTCACTTGATCTTCAAAGTTTATAAATATTGATCCAAAAATAGGCTGACCTTGCAGACCCTCAATTTTCAGAAAACATACACTAAGTAAAAGGAATAAACCCTGGAACCTGGCTAGCATAGAAATATACCATTGCTACAGGTATTTCTGACTACTGCATATAACATGCAGATCTATATTTGTGCAGACATTTATGCTAAACCTATGTGTAATTGTTATTCTGAATAAGGGTGGGCTTATGCACATATTTAATTAGTTAGCTAAATTGATAGTATACTTAATGGCATCCTCATTTCCTTAATGTAAGTTTTGCGGTGCTGAAATATGATCTAAATTTAGTTATTGCTAGGATATTCAGCACAAATGAATATACATCTATATCTTGGTGAATATGCTTCCCTCTTTCAATACATATACTACTTCTCTCTCTCTTCTCCCATATGTGTATATATTTATTAAAAAAAATTCAAATATATAAAGTAAAATAAACTTAAATGGTTTATGATACAGCAGATTGTGAGAATGCGGGAGAATGACTGTGAGGTATTTTAAAACCAGTATACAAGTAGTGTTTGGAAAGGCAACAAAGAGAAACTTCAGATGGCTATGAGAAGGACTTTGTAGCTGAGCTTGGTCTCCCAGAGAATGTGAGGAATCCATCATGAGGTTCACCTGAAAACAGTCTAAACAAAATTATCTGGATTCTGCTGTAAGAAATAATCGTGATGTGACTAAAATGTGCATCATTCTCAGGAATAATGCTTTTCACTTCTAACTTCCAGGAATATACTTCCCACTGTACTTTTTTAAGCCAGGATGTGTGTGTGTGTGTAGGGGGCTTGGGTACAGTTCTTGTTTAACACCTTAGTTTGCCAAGCTGGTAGAAGTGGTTCTCACAAATAAAAACCAGCCTATTTTGAATCAGCTCCTTTTGTAGGGCACAAACATTTTGCTATTAATTAGTACTCCCTTGTCTTATCTTCTTCCCTCTGCAGATATTTTGTTACATCTTGATAGGGAGCTTTTTTTTCAGTTGCAAACAAGTTTGTTGTTATTTATTACAGTATAAACAAATCCTGGTATGTTAGAAATTATCTCTGAACTTAAATTTTCACTTTGAGAAAAGTCTATGAAAACTTGTAATTTAAGGAATATCAAAGGCAATAAAAACAAAGAAATGTCTAAATGAAAATTTGCTTTTTAGCCCTGAAATGGGGACATACAAAAATTACTTTTCACCCCCATTTCCTACAGTGTTTCTGAAGGGAAATAGAAGTTAAGGATTAGTATCCAGAAAACATTCTAAACAAAGTCTATTACATTTTCTTTTTCTCTGTAGTTCAAAAATGCAAAAGAGTAACTCAGTTCAGTCTGAGGTTATATATCTTACAAAAATGATGCAATGACTACAAGACCCTCTGATATCATCAAAAGTGGATGTACAACATGGCATAACAAACACATACTGTGTTTTTCAAGGAGCAAGTCTAATTCCCAAAAGCAAAAATAAGCCTAAAATAGCATTAAACCAATAAGAGAGTCTAATTGCTTAGAGACAGTTTGCCTGACCAGATTATAGTATGTCATTTCTTTTTAGATCAGTCTCTTCTAAGTAAACAGACATCCTTTAGCATCTGAGTATTTCCCTGTGGCGGTCTGCTAAGAAAAACATGAGAGGAGATCTATCCGACATCACTCTTTCCGCTAGCTGTTCCCTGTGATTTATTTGAAGTCCCAAGGATTGCTTATCTGCCAAGATAGAGCAGCAGAGCCTGCGCGCCTGCCCGCTTGCTCTGTGCGGTGGGTCTATTGTTCTGTCACTGCTCCTAAGAGATTGCTGCGGATTGACCTTGGCTGATGACCTTATCAGAGGTGGTTTTGCAAATACTGGTTTATTTCAGCAACATTCAAATAACTTTTTGCAAGTTGCTTTTTTCTTAACACATTCAGTGTGAACGCCGTGAGGATTATGATTCCAAGTAGAAGCTGCTCCAGAGGGGGTTTTGTATTTCTGTGTTATTTTTTCATTCTCTAAGGCCTTGTGCTGTCTTCTGCATCTCTGAAGACAGAGATGGCTGTGCGTGCCAAAAGGGGGAGTTGACCGCTGCTTTTCAGAAGACAAGTGTAACTATATAAATGTGCCTTTAGAGTCTTATGGAAGCATGGCCAGTATTGATTATAAAGCATACCTTCTTTGTCAGTATAATCCAAACCTGTATGTCATCATTGTTCAAGGATCTGAATGTATCTCTCCAATTTTAACATCCCTTTAGACAATGTTAGATCTATATAAGAATACTACTTTCCTTCATTATGGTCTGAAAATCTGAGCATTTTTTCTTCATTAGTGTTTGAAATTGTCAAGAAGAAGTTAAGGGGCAATAACATAAAAAATTAACTCATTAAAAATTGGATTTTTTAATTAGAAAATCAGTTGAAAATAGATATTGTTCAATATTCAGTATAGTGAAGATAAGAGCATGAATGCATTTCACAGAATAGCACAATATAATGCAGCTGTATCCTGCATTCCAGGGGAGCGGAGCATCTGAGCATACCCCCTTTCCAGATGCAGTCACATTCCCCGGGGAACTTTACAGCAAGTATGAACTAGATGCTTGGTACAGGCGTTGCTGAGGGCAATGGCAGTCCTCCTCACCCGGGAAGTAAAGCAGAAAGAGTAGAAATACATTTGGGTAAAGTTCCTGGATCTGCTCCTGCTGTATTAGGCAAGCGGAAATATAAGCATGGTTGGCTGCGGAGCTGAAGTGAGATGAATAGAATGTGCAAAAGCAGAAAGACAGTATACGTTTTCAAAATCTAAAGTAAATTTAAATACAAATTTAAATACTTCAATATTATGGAAAACAACAATTTTTCAGTTGGTTCAAAATTAATTGTAGATTTTTTTATTTTCAGTTCATGAATTTTCTGAGATTTTGACTCCCTGGCAAAATTTATAAAGGGAAAATGTAAAAAACTAAGAGTTGATGGGACAGAAAAGGAGCTTTTTGTTTGTCCCAAGTAATAATAGTAATAACAGTAGTAAGAGGGAGGAAGCTTGAAATTGCATCAACTTTCTGCTGTAATAGAGCAGTAGAAGCAGAAATATTATAAAACTGTATTGACAGCCAGGCCTTTCCATGACACTGACCTCTCCTTAGTTTTTAATGGTAGGTGATATGCTGTCTTCTAAGTTAACTTATCTGGTCTTTCTTGGCTTTGTGATGTTATTTCACTGGAGAATGACCACAAGGATCACTCTGGGGATCAGTCTGATCAAGTCGGGAAATGAACAGATCCTTTCCATTACAAATTTTATGTACTGGATTGTATCTGTGTCAAGATAAGATAGATAAGATATGATCAAGATATCTTGATAAGATACATCAAAGTAAATGATTCGACTAAAGGAACTTAAGAGAGAGAAAAAATATTAGTGAGTCACTTATTCTATAGCTTTGCCAACGTCTGCTTTCCTTTTTTAAAATAATGACAATTTTAATAATTTATCTCGTCTAGTTTCAGAGCTTCACATAATGAAACTTTAAAGCACTTTTCTTACTTTTTTACTCTTAGAACTGCTTGAAGACAGCAGCGATACCTTTTACCATTCTGTCTGTTGTCATGTATTTAACTCATGGACTTCCTACTTACAAATATTTTTATTGCTTTTGGTAATTTAAGTATAAGTTGATTAAAAATTAATAACATCAATACCAAAACATTTTTATTAAATAAAAATAAATACATCATCTTACTATTGAAAGTTTAATTAAAATGAAGTAGTTCCATTCTATTTATGTATAATTTTTAATCGATATTACTGTGTGTAGAAAAATTTATGTTGACAACATCTGAGGCTTCATTTAGAGGAAAAGAATGACAGATGGAAATTTGGTGATGATAACGTCTAATATGGTTTGATTATTTTTGAAGGAGGTGGACATTGCTTTTCTATTTTTTATTGAGCATATGTCCAAAAATCTTTATCCACCTAATGTCACTTTTTAGTACTATTTGAGATTAGAAACTGGCACTATGCCAAAAATACAGTGCAGAAATACAGGCTGGATGTCTTCACAGAAAAAAAGAAATCATGTATTGAATTGACTCAAAATTCAATAGATGTCTAAAGTCAGTCTTTGGTAAAATCAGGTGAGGAAGTTTAGAGGAACGTACTTCCAAATCAAAACAAAATGAAAGGGCAACAACAGGTCTGGGAATATACAATCAAGACACTGGAAAATGGCAATTTAATCCAAAGGATAAAAGGAACTGAAGATATCTGAGTAGAGTTTGTGTGTGTGGGGGATGTGTGTGTCTATGTATATCTATATATACTTAGTTAGATATAAACATGCATATGCAGAAATATCTACTTATAACATTTGTATATAAGTGTAAGGGAGAATAAATGCAGAAGGGGGAAACCCAAGTATCTTGGAGGGCTACAGTAATAGAAGTGATGACTGTCCTCAGGTTTAAAGCTCAGTGTGGGAATCCTGGATTGATTTTAGGAACATGCATTCAGGTCCATTTTTTACATCTAGTACTGCAAGCATGACAGTCAAATATAATTCAGTAGTACCTGTACTTTCTCAGATCTTCTTGCTTGCACCTACAGTTAGCACAACTGAGTAAGGTAGACTCGTGCTGGGGGCTCAGGCACAGTGATACAACGCTGGAGGCGGTCAGCTTGTTTCCTCTGGGCATCCTCAGGTTTGAGTTAGATATCTTGGCTCCTGAATCTTGGGCAGATGCGGGGCCTTTAGATTGGGGTCCATATTTGATACTATTTCCATGTCTGTCAAAGAAATGGGTATCTAAACCCAGGCTTAAAGTTAGGTATGTGTCACCAGTGGGCATTTCTAGCTATGAAGTCTGTTGTGAAATTAGATGTTGTACACAGGTCAGGCTTTTCTTACACAAAACCTAGATAGCAGGAGGAGTGTTGAGCTAGTTCACTGTCTTGAAAACTAAGATATATGGACTTAAATCGTTGCTCTAAATCAGGCAGTGAACTGGACTTCTGGAGGGGTAAGAGAGCTCTTTAACGACTAGCCAGAGGAATGGAGGCCAGCAACAGCTTGCTGCCTGGGCTGTAAGAGGGTATGGTCAGGTTTCTTCAGGCAAGATGGGCAAAACAGTGACGAGCTGTGCATTGCACCAAAGCTAAGACATTAAGCAGCTTAGTGTTGTCAGAGCTGGAATTGTTGTACGTGTACCCAGCAGCAAAGCTGTACTGTTCGCAATTTAGGAGCCTCAGGAGCCTGGGCACCTACAGGAGTAGGCAGCAGATCAGAGCAAGTGTTTGAAGATGTAACTTTTGATCAAAGAGTTTAAAGTGTTTGTAGGAGGCAAAGCTATATAATATGTCTAAGCCTTGCCTTTTCCCCTTTCCCTCAATTTATGAACTCACTTTCTCTAAAAACAGCCTCTGAACTCCATCAAGGAAATAACACTTATAGCCAGCAAAGGACTTTATGATGTCCTCCAGGAGGAACCAAAAGATCTGTCCCTCATAGCCATTTATGCTGCTGGAGCTTCGTGAGATTTCTTTAGCTTGTGCTTTGCAATGTCTCAATGAAATAGGAAAGTTGGCAAGGTCATTGCACAGAATTTCAGATAGACAAACTGAGGCACATGTGGTTAAATTTCAAGGTAAGCTGATAACAGTTTGGCCAGGGAATTCATGTGCTGCCTGCTTAATACTTTTTTTTTGACTATGCTCTTTGGGAGATGCAAAGAATGGTAGTTATAAATTAACAGATTGGTAAGAAGTACAAGGAAGTTAAGAGTATAACACAAGAACGTGTGACAACCCTAGCTGTCTCAGTAAGTGAAATTTTCAGTAAAACATGAAGATCCACATAGGAGTTTTCTAACCAATACAGGAAGAAGTCAATCTTTAATAACCTGACAGCACCAATTAGATCTGCAGTTAGTTGTAACATAACCATTTTTTACCAATCATTTTACGTTAATGTCAGTACAGGTGGCTGCATTATTAATATGGTGAAAGGGCTGGGTGGGTCATGAAGGCAAATATTGAAGAGAGAAAAGAAATTTTTGAAATGTAGTAGAAGAAAGCTAGGGCTAGGGAAAAATTTCTAGTCACTATTTTTCCAGTTTAAAGAATTTGAGATGCTCTATGAGCATTCATATATCACTGCTGTGAATTATGTAGATGTAATACAAACAAGGCAAAATGTAGTCTAGGATGGCTCTTTTTTTCAGTTGCCCACACTCAGAGAAGATGAAAATATGGCTGATCCTTCCCTTCAGCTATATCTTCCAGAACAGAGGTTAAGTGTAAATGGTTAACTACACCTGAGGCAAGGAAATAAGGGAAACAAAGCTGAGAATGATTATGCATTTAACTCTGAGACAAGCCATACACTCCAGAATGAAATTCTAACCCACTTAAAGAGGATGGGTCAATTTGTACTTCTGCCAGGCCAGAAATTTCCCATAGGAAGCTATCTTCTGGACACAAACAGGCATTCAGATTTGAGTTAAATTTGGTGGTGGTCAAAAACCAGAACAGCTCAAACAGGAGTTTTACAGACCATATAGCCATCCAGGCAGAGCTCTCTTAAAAGCAGGCCTCTGGTTTGGTTTTTTTTTCCTCCCTGAATGCATACTTTTTCTTTTTTCTCATTCTGCATCCCCAGCTGTTGGTTATCAAATCTATGTTGGAGAATTTAATGAATAAAAGTCTGTGGGGATTAACTTGATAAGAAGTTCATGTATATCAAACACTAAAATGCTGTTGTAATGCAATGGCTCAAAATCTTATCAGTAGTAACATATTAATAGTGGCACATTTTTTGGAAGGCTTTACTGGAAAGGATGTAAACAGGCTGGGCACACTGAAGGGAACTTGACCCAGGCCCCTGCTTCTAATGTGATAATTTCCTTTTTAGCTTGATAGCAGTTTCCTAGTTCCATACCTTACTGAGCAGTCCAATTAAAAAACCCCAAAGGTAAGAGGTTGAAGGGACTTGGAAATACAAGGCACATTATCAGCATTTTCTTGGGGCATGAGGTCAACAGTAATCGTTTAACTGGTGTAGCAACTGCCTGTTTTAAAGAAGTGACTCACGCTTGAATGATAAAAATACTGAAGTGTTAACTGCTCTTCCATATGGCTCCGACTTAAACAAAGGGTGTCATTCAAGAGCCATAGGATTGCCAGGCAGGGAGGGCCACATTGCACAGGGTTCTGACCCTGCTCTGACTCAGGGTAATGCTGCAGAAAAGGCTGCTTATGTTTCTCAACCTGGGATGGTGGTTATCTGCTAAGCAAAAAAGAATATATCAGCAAACAAGATAACATAATTGCTAACATACTTTTTCTTTATTGGGCATCAGTTTCCTGGATATGATGCTGATCTTGAAAAACACTGAAGACCTGTAGAATGAGGTGGAAAGTGCTGGGTTACATTTAGGTACTTTGATCAGTTCAGTTACTAAAGCAAAGTCCATAGAAAAGGCGGAGTAATTAATCAAAATAAAGAAGAGTAAAGATAAAAATATTTTTTACAATTATTTTGATGCAGTACTTTTCTGGGATGATACAATGAATTTTGGAGTCAGTTAGAAACTTCCTCTTGACTTTGAAAACTTCCACGTGAGCTTTGGTTCAGCCCAGGGACTGCAGGCCAAGTATTCGCTTAGGGTGCTTGACCTAGGCCTCTTGCTGTATAGGACGGTGTTGCAGGCTAACTGCAGGCACTAGACCTTCAACTGGCCATCTCTATGCCACTGTCTTCCTAGAGGACACCCTTTGGAATTGAAAGGAAAACTGCCACTGATGCCTGTGGTCATTAGGGCAGATCCTTTGTACTTATCTGTCACTGCATTCACAAAGAGCCAGGTGTGAGCTTTTCTCTTTCCTCTTCTTTTCAATGAGAGACAAGAACAGTTAGTGACTGCTTCACAGTGATATGGTCATAATTTCAGTTATTGACCAGTCAATATCCCTTACAAAAAAATAGAACCCAGAGGGATATCAAGTACAGGTTAAATATAATGTTTAGTATCAAAACTGAGAGCTGAAGAGGTTCTGGAGATAAACAGGCATGAAATTTAAAAGTGAGAATGACAGCAACCCAGAAAATTGTAATCCTGCTTGCAATTAGAATTTTAATCACTGATACGTTTTCTCATGTGGCCTGATTTTGCCTTAAACTTTCTGGACAAATTTTATATTCCCCAATTTTTCTTTGCGAATGGTTTATATAAAAAGAACAACTGTTCTCTGAATATTAAGGCTAAATTGTTTTCACATCATTTTAGTAGTTCCATGGATGTCAGTCAAGCTGCCCAAATGAATGGATGAAAACTGTTTTTGTGTCAATATTGATTGCTATAGGTCTGTGATAAAATTTTGCGGCTTGTTAACTTTAAACCTGAATTAAACATAATTCTTATGGATGCTATTTTTACTATTAAGTTGATGATTTCTTCTATCTTTTCAGAATATATGGAGTGTTGTAGTACAAGAAGGAATGCAGTGGAGCTTTTAAGTTACACATGTCTAAATAGAAGTTTTGTAAGCCTTTTGAAGTTGTAGAGAATTAAGTGGCATTCACACTGCTAAATGGTGACACTTGTTTACCATCTCTACCAGGTCCCAAAAGTATTATCTCTTGGGTCTCAAATTCTAGTGGTACCTGGAAGCTACTGATGGGTTAGCTGGTTGTCAAAAGTAGCTTTGCATGCACTGGAAAGCTAATGAGGGTAGTAATGACATTTTAAATCCTGCAATTAAAAGAAAACCAACTCTATAAAAATTCCTGTATAAGTGGTTAAGTTATAAGACATCAGAATAACACATAGAATTTGTACTTGTCCATCTTCTGAACAAGTGTAAACAACAGAATACTGACTGGAATGTAAGCAGTACATTAGCTAAGATAGATGAAGGACCTAAATAATTATATTCATATAATATTTAAGAAAGCAATGTTTACAGCAAAATATTTGTGGAAGATTATCATTTAATGTTTGTGCCTATTCATCTTATGAAAGTGGAACTGAACTTTAAAAGCTTCTATAAACTTTGAATTCTTTACTAGGGAAAAATAGTTAAAAAACTCATTAAGGCATGCAGTGGTAGTGTCTACTGAGCAATGTATTTCTTACTGTTCTACACAGCCAGTTTTGAGAGCTTGCTGTAATCCTGATTAAGCAAAGAAGCTCCAAATCAGATTATACATCTGGTAGCAATTAGATGGAACAGTTACCATCCAGGGACATAGCATTTCCACTAGAAAAAGAAAAAAAACCCACATTCTGTGGTATAATTAAGATACAGTTAGATGTAATCCTCATGTCTCTTCATAAACTACATTTACACACTTTTATAATTGTTGCTTTGCCCTTTGTCCAACATGTTGAAATGATGAATGCCTAATGGATGACAAAACTGCTTCAGACTGTCATGTTTTATTGAGTGTTGTGAAAGAAACTGGAACTATTCTCATTGTGATATCAGAATAGGGAAAATATGGGAGAATCTTTAGCTCAAAGAGGATCATCTTGACCAAATGATTGAACAAAAGCAAAAATTAATGCCAGGAGATAGTTAATAAATAGTCTCAGAAGGTGAGTGGTAGAAGCTCCATTTTAACATTTTTAAAATTTATATCACTAAAGAATTTAGTTTGGAGGATAACCCTACACTGATAAGAAGATAGATTAGATGACTTATGTTCCCCACCCACATTTTTCTTTTATGTGGCTCTGTGAGTCTCTTGATCAATCTAAGTAAACAGAAAATTATATAAATGAAATATGTAAAAGGTAAATAGAGTTTAAAAATAATATGAGGACTTGCTGAGTGAGATGTTAGACACTCTGCTCTGAACAATGGCTGCCTGAGGTGAACCTGGTGTGGTGATTAACATGAGCTGAGATTAAGCAAATGGATTATGTTTTTTCTAGCTGAGCGCACTTAGAATAAGACTAAGGATGTTCATGTCATATGGCATAGACAATCACATGTACAATTTATAAGACCCGGAAAACAAGCTAACTACTCTTTTATTTACATCGGATGTGACTGTGGGTGAGTATGATGAAATTATATGCAATACTTACCATCTATATGGCATTAGACATACTCTTATATATTAGAACAAAGTGTTCCACTTAGTGTCTTTATAAAATTTAGCAGCTTTGTGCATACACTTTGAATGAGTGGTTTTGTTTATAAGAATGCAGGCAAAGGGATTAAATTCTGAATTCTGTTTGATTTTCTTGCAGAATAAAACTCTTAACATTGTAATTGCCAAAATATCTTAATGGACATTCTGTATCATGTAGTATCAGCTATTTCTTAATTTTAGAATAAAACCATTTAAGTATGAAAATTGGTACTATGTTTAAGATGAAGCGAGACTATTACAGTGTGATCACCTATAGTATGAAACAGTAACTTCTACAATATGTTGATCATTCATTTGTTGAAATGCTTGCTATTTGTAAGATGCAATTATAAGGTATCTGAAAGATGCATAAACAATTTCCACTATTAAAATTAATACTAGAAAGTATTCATACATGGTGTGCTATGCAACGATCAGTTCTCTGTCAAAACTATCTGTTTTATTAGTAATTTTAAGTTTTGCTAAGGAAAACTTCTTTTTCTTAGTTACTTTTGTGAATTCAAATTATTTCTTGTTGTCTTTTTTCTTTATATGTGTATTCTCTCTCTGTTTGTTTCAGATTTCCTTACTTCCACACTGTCAAGACTCAGTCCAATAATTATCTTTATGTAAAATGTATTGTATTTCTCTTCCAAATGTTGATGCTTACCTAACTGAATGTTTTACACAAGTACAAATATCTAGAACAACTTCTGAGAGGCTAATTCAGAAGCAATTATTATCAGTAGTCTCATGGGAAAATCCACCTATTTTATCTCTTGTAAGAGTGAATAATCATACAGTTAGATGAACTTCCACTCCATTTTCATAAAGGGTGAGAAGTTGTAGTACAGAGTAGCTGAGGAGCTATGTCTGTTCATTTCTGTTTCTGGCCGTTACTGATGACGACTTAACAGTTTTCTTCCCTTCCTCAGAGATCCTGGACTGGACTCTGTTAGAGAGATCAAATCTTCTTGGCCAATTAAATGGGGTAACATGACATTCAGTTCACTCAAGAACTTTACTACTGTCACTGCTGCTTTCATTGGAGTAGAACATTTGCTCTGCAAAGAGAGTAGGAAAGATTATGTTGCAGCTAGCAATAAAAATGCCCTTATGGATTTCCTCTAGGAATATCAGTATGAACAGAATGATGCATGAAGCATAAAATGGCTGGTTCTTGTATGGAAGACCTGTCAACCTCTCAGTTTAGAATTGTAATGAAAATTTAGGCAGCTAATGAATAGATGTGTCAAAAAAGATGAGCAACTATAGCTCTCAGTGATTACAGCTGAAGTGGAACTCCTCCCTTACACAGAAAGTAAGTCATTTCACTAGCCATCATGGACTGGGTTGTATAAGTTGCTGCAGCCAAGCTTGAAAATTTCTTCCTGCATATTCCTTAATTAAATACTTATATTTTTTTATTTCTTTTTTTTTTTTTTTTTAAATTTTAGGTGGATTTGTGATTACCTAAATCAATCTCTGTGTACATTACTCTAGTGCAGACCTATTTGGCTGTTTCTCAGCCCTATTATTTTAGCACTTAGAACAAGTACAATTTACAGCATAAATAATGTATTAAGATGAGACATTTATTCCTGTGGTCTGATCATTGTTCAAAATAACGAACATTTAAAAAGTTATTAACTCTTAGTGAAGGCAAAACACCCAGGCTGAAAACAGTGCATTATTGGAAAAGCTGTAAGAACACGGTAAGACAAAATCTTGTCAAATCTGACTTTATTTGAACCTTGACTGTCTTGAAAAATAGCAACATTTTCTTATCAGTTTCAGAACTGATGTATGTAGTAGGAAAATAATAAAAATATTGTTTTGCATAGCTTCATTAAGAAAAATATGTAGTTTCCAGAAGAGATTGTTGCATTAGTCAATATGACAGATACATCAAGGTGACATTGTCAAAGAATTTAATTTATATTATTTTGATGACAAACATATTCCCTGAGACTACTATACAGCTTTTCAGTAAACTCTACTAAAACTGCATTCTTGAGGCTGATTAGTTGACTAGCCATTTCTACCCTGTGTTCCCATCAAAGCAAGACAATCATTAAGATAAAGCAATTTTATTAATTTAAAGGGTTGTCATTATGGTATCTGTGTGTAGACTGGATTCAAATGGAAACACTGTAGTGAGAGTGCTCTATTTTCAAACATGAAGACTATCGATGTAGTTGCCAGAAATAACCTGTTGTTAAAAAGACCAGTATTTAAACGTTTTGATTTAAAGGCTACTTCTACTGAAGAATACCTGAAATTTTTGTGACTTTATAAAGGATTTAAAGCCTTTTCTCTGACTAAAAAAAGTCTTATTTGATCAGTAGCTTTTCCCTTGGTTTAAATGCAAACATTGTGGTGGTTTATGTATCATGAAATATAAAACTTATGACAGAAAAGCAAATGATCTGTCAATTTATGATGCACTTAACTCTAAAACATGTTTTGGACCTTATTCTGGTATAGTTTACAGTGTAGTAAATCAGGAGCATTTTCTCTGACTCCAATGGATTTGCCCTCATATAAAACTAGTACATGAGATCAGAATGAATTGTATTGTCTTTCAGTTTTGTTATTTTGGACTGAGTACGGCTCATGACTAGGCAAAAATTTCTCCCTCCTAATAAGGATTTTGCTAATATCTTAAATATGAAATGTTGTCGTTAGCTTCATCCTCAAGAAAGACAACATCTAATTATCATTCTGGACTGACAAAGTACCTTCTTCTAAGGAAAGGTCTTTTGTACCAAAATGATAAGAGATTTGAAATTACATTGGAGAGTTTTGGGAATATTTGCAAGTAGAGCTATGCTAACTTAATCCAGTACTGGAGTCTTCGTGGAATTTAGAGATAACAGCTTGGATCCATTTAAATCAATGATTTTTGGCACAACTTGCTGCTGTTGGTTTCTTATACATTCTCTTTCTGCACCTTTCAAAATGAAGGCCTTATTATTACTAGTCATAAGAGAATTTTTACATCCATCTCCTCTTTCTTCCAGATTGCTGTCAAAATGAGTGAAACACCTTCGACTAGTTACTCAGTGAATCACCCAAACTCCTCTGAGAGTGAACAGAGTTTGTCCACGCGCCATTTCAATGTTACTGAACCTGTTGTGGCAAAACGGATCTGTTTCTATAAAAGTGGAGATCCTCAGTTTAATGGGATCAAAATGGTCATTAACAACCGGTCTTACAAAACATTTGATGCCTTGCTGGATAGTTTATCCAAACGGGTCCCATTACCTTTTGGAGTAAGGAATATTAGTACACCAAAAGGGAGACACAGCATCACCAATTTGGAGGATCTTGAAGATGGAAAATCTTATATTTGCTCCCATCAGAGGAAAATGAAGCCCATCAACCTGGAACAGGCTAGGAAAAAGCCACTGCCCTGGCAGATCAGTAGGCCTGTCAGTGCTCGTCGTCGGGCCGTGCAATTAGCAAGGGAGAATGAAGATGGATTTGGCCATCGAGAAAGTAAAATAACAACTCCCAAAAAGATGCTTGTTTTCAAAAACGGGGATGTAAGACTCAGGCGCACCATAGTTCTGGGGAAGAAAAATACACAAACCTTTGAGGCCTTTCTGGATTATATGAGTGAGTTAATGCAATATCCAGTCGTGAAACTATATACCACTGATGGCAGAAAGGTGAGAATAAAGATGAGTAGTGACAATTTTTCTATGACTGCTTCTAGATTATTTTTAATTAAAAAGGTGGTTTTATCAATTATAAGCTTGGGACACTGTCCTGGTGTAAGATCTAATGTGCTGAACTTCAGCTGGTTTTTTTCTATGCCTTTTCCCCTTCAGAAAAGCTACTAGCTTGGAGGAAATATACTGGAATCTTGCAATCAGAAAGAAGTACGTGAGGACATTTTACTTTAAGTCATCATGAAAAAACACTTTTTCTTAGTCAGGCCTCTTTCAGGCATGCTCTCAATTCTATATTTTTACCCATTTACACAGAGACTTCCTTTAGTCTTAATGCTGTTTATCTGAGATTTTTAATGTTTTAAAAATACGATAAGTAGCATCTAATAGCGACACATTTTATCATTACCCAAATGCAGAGTGGTTTGCCATTAATGACTTGGAACTATGACACCTGATTGTCTATTATAGTTTTCAAACCATGGACCCAGTTCTGTACCTCTAAACCCACATGATGCAGCACTAAAAATCCCAATTTTCATCTCACATGCTGTTTCATACAATTTTATCTCACTTAGTGTTTTATCTGTGTGTTGTTTAACCACAGAAAAGCACTTGTGATTATACCTAACAGGTATCTAGAAAGAGAATTCCATTCAGAGCTCCAAGAGTTCAAGGGAAATCTTGTGTTTACCCTCCATTTGGCGAAATTCTGTATTAGGTTGGGAAACTGTCCATATCACGTACAAGTCAGTGAAGTGCAGTTTGCAATCCTTATCTTGCAATATATTTTGGAACATAAATTCAAAACTGTTAAACACGGCTCTGAGCACCTTGATCCAGTCAGACCTGCTCTGAGCAGAGGGTTAGACTACATGACCTCCAGAGGTCTTTTCCAACATGTATTGTTCTGTGTTTCTGTCCTATTCCTCTGTGGCAGTACAGGTCAAGTACTTGTGTTGTATTCTGAATTTCCCCTTTCTTCCTCCAAACATGTCTTCATATGTATACCTACCTCCAAATGCATATTCTTAGTTCATGTCTATGAACAGTCAGTGTGCAATGGTGAAACAAAATTGCATATGCAAGCATTTAAATTATAAGAAAAATTTGATCTGGATCCAAGCTGCTTCTTGAAGTCTTTTTTTAATATATTTATATAACAAGACATACCCTTACAGAGATAGGAATTGCCTTATAGGAATTGAAAAATTAATTCTGTGCTGTGGTACATATTTAATAGCCTGCTGCAAACTAATGTAGACTAATAAGTGAAGATATTAAAGCATGAAAAGGATAAATCTTTTACATTATTTTTTGTGGTTACTAAGGCAGAGAATTTAATGTTACTTTTTTTTTCCAGGTTCCTAATCTTCAGGCCCTGATATTGTGCTCTGGAGCTGTAGTTGCAGCAGGGAGAGAGCCTTTTAAACGAAGCAATTATGATTCTCTTGGGTATTCACGGCCTGCTAAATTGCTTGGAATTGCAAATCGTGTGTACCCAAAAACAAATGACAAGTCAGAAAGTGAAAATAGTAAGTTCTTTGAGTTAATTTGTATTTTATGAATTGGTTTGTCTCTCTCAGCATAAGACATAAACCATGACAATCTTACTAGGATCGAGGATATTCAAAAAGGCCAGCTGAAACTGTGTATATCTGTTTTGACCCCTCTATAAGGATAAGAAAGATCAAAGTGTTAATGTTCTTTTTAAAATGTAAGTTTCTGCTAAGTACTCAGCTAGTATGCATATTTTCTTTCAAACACTTATTTGGAACATGGATGCAAATCTATATTTTATTTTAATGCACTTGATTGTCATTGTTATTAATTTTTTGGTGTCACATTTAATAATGGCAGTGGTAAAAGAGAAACCATAGGCTACTTCAGGCTCTTAACTGACTGAATTTCTTGAGCAAAACTTTTGTGCAGTTTTCAGAACTTACCTTAGCAAGTGGAGGTTTGACTTGTCATTGTAATGACTTTCACTTTTTCCCATGTCCCATGCTCCACATAAACAGGAAAAACATTATAGCACCCATCCACTCACAAGTTCATCATGTTTTTGAAGCTGCTTTTGTCTAAACAGAGTGTCATCATTTCCTATATCCTCATGGCTGTGATATGTTTTTTGCATAAGTTTGGGAAAAGACACACAAATATGTACCTTCCCTTTGATTATTCATGAAGTTGTGTCACTGACAAGGTCAGTAAGAGTGTGAAGTGGCCAGTGGATGATCAAGAACATGAGTAGTTTTGGAGAGAAGCCAGGCTAGCTGAATAGCCTGAGGTTGAGGGGAACAAAATGCTGCGGTACCAGTTCTTTAGGTTGTGTGGGAATCCTCGGCATTAGAGCATCCCATAGGGCAGCAGTACTGTCTAGGGGGAAACTTGTTTAATCCAGAGGTACCTTGTACTCTTGATACAGCAGCATGCTGTACTGGAGAGCCCACGGAACACTGTAATTGTTTCTGTACTGAGGCTTTCCATGGTAATCTTGACTGTGTCATGGAGCACGTTGATACATAAGACACTTGGCTTCCATTTACTTGAAGGAATTTCTTCCACATCCCTCGCAGTTTATTATGTCCCCACCAAACTATTCATTTTAATTTTTCTCAACCTTCATGTTCTTTGACTTGCACAGCTTGAGAGCTGTTTGCAGAGCATAACTAGAGAGCCAAGAGAGAATGAATAGGAACATTTTGAGAATGAAAGTTCTGCAGAAACTAAAAAACCTCCCCAAATTTTACTCTGAGCCAGAGATTGAGCCTTGCAATGGTAGAAAACGTGAGCAGCTGAGAATCTGATAAGGTCCCACTTCTAATCCTTAGTTAACAGCAATTACAGAAAGAGAGAGAAAAAACCCAACCCCCTTTTTGTCTTCAACCTGAGAAATTCAGAAGTATCCTGTGTAGGAGACATCACTGATGATGTGAAAGCCTGAAAAATCAAATTTCAGGCACTTTGTTCCAATTCTATTTCCTGAGACAGAGAAGGTGAGATTTTTACTTTGGGAAACATAAGGTCTGGTCTGTGTTAGAGGAGTTAGTACAAACTTTTATTTCTGATTCCGTTCATGGTAAAGCATATGCCTGGGAAACTTGCAAGGCACTCATCCTGAAATTATAGACACATATCTATAATAGTAATATGTTAACTGTGAAAGTCTTGATATGAGACCATTTGTGACTTGCTTAAGCAAAAAAAAAAAAAAAAAGCTTAAATTCAAGCAATGCTGATAAGTTAATTCTCCATGTGTTAAAATACCATTCTGCAAGTGAAACCTTTCTGTTAAATAGTGGCTCCTATATATTAAGGTACCAGTAGCAGTTGTGGATGTCTTTGTGTGGGTGTCCGTGTTGCACTGTTTCCCTCACACATGCAGAACCTTTTGGAAGACAGCAAAACTTCTTTTTTATTTCATGTTTTTCATCTCTCACCTCTTAAGTGACAACTGGTAGAGAGAGATGAGATATAATTCTTTTAAAAGCTAAGTTATTACAAAGTAATCAAAACATATTTTGGGAATATTTAATGTGTATGCAAATACATGTTGGGCCATACTCAAAATTCATTGGAGCCTGGAGGTAGTCTCATTGGCTTTACTGAGTTTTGCGCCATCATCTACAGTACTGTAGCATAAAATATATCTCAGATGTCATGATTTAAATTCAGATTTTGTAAGAAGTTCAAGTGCTTCAATGTTTACTTCTCTATAGAAGGTCAGTTCAGGGGATTGGATCTGAACCCTTTATTTGAGTGTCAGTGACACTACTCACAGTAGACTGACACATTTTAACACTATCTGTAATAACTAATAGGAAACGATGTATTAATGATCACTAAGGCATGAAAAAGAAGTTGGTAGCTTGAAGGCCAAACAAATGAGGGCCTGTGAATCCTTTGAAAGGTTCAAGGAAACCTCAACTCCCAACTAAGTATAAAATGAGAGCATTTAGTACTTTTTTTAGGCTTTGGACCTTCAAATAAGACTATAGTTCTGGCATTAGAAAGAATCCATTGCAAAATAAAATTAAGTGGAAAAGCAGCTAAATGCTTGATTCTTTATTAAAAATTAGTTATATTTCTCTCTCTAATAACTTATTAAAGTGCACAGTAAGATTAGCTGTGGTTTTCTCTTTACTTTCTAATACTCTGGTAAAATAAGCACACTTCATTACCTTCTTTTGTACTAATTTTTCTCCTTTCTTCTTTTCTCTTCTTTTGCTGCCTGTCTGCTGTCTCACCATCTGGATCCTTATGCATGATATTTGTCTGCTCTACTTTCCACCTACTGAATGAATTTGGGTTCTTTCAATGTAATTACTGGTAGCGAGAGCTGAAATCGGCTCTAGCTCAAGATCTCAGATATTCTCAGTTTCGTCTGACAAAGGGTCCAGCAATGATAACAACTCAAATGATAACTCAGATTCTTCCTATGTTCCTGACAGTCATAATGGCATAGAAGGAAATCAGTCAGTTACTGGTGAAGACTTATCTGTGGCACAGTATGAAGATGACGTTGAGAAATCTGTTTACCTTAATCAAGATGGCAGCATCACAGTGGAAATGAAAGTACGATTCAAAATTAAAGAGGAAGAAACCATTAAATGGACAACCACTGTAAGTCGTGCTGGCCTTTCTGATGACAAAAATACCACCATTTGCAATTCTGCAATGCGTGCGGAAGACTGCTTATCCAATATAAATGTATCAGAATGTATAAAACCAAAAGATGCTCCATTTTTGAAGAGCTACAGTAAAGAAGAGGGAGACTCATTACAGCAATTCAATGCAGAAATGTCAGACAAAGAATCAGAGTCTGATTTAAAAGCTGCTGGTTGTCATATCTGTAAGAAGAACAATTCTGCAGATCTGGACATAAGCAATGTACCTGAGGATAATATCAGGCCTCGCTTTTATAGGCCTCCCACCCCTGGGCCAAGGCGTGTTAGACAAAAGAAAGCAGTAGTTGAAAGTGTCACCTTGGTATCTGAGAAAGAGGTTCAGGAGGAGACAATAGGACAGTTTTCATACAGCGAGGAACTACAGAATGGAGAAAATAAATCTGAATATTGCATGGTAGCTCATTCAAGCAGAAAAAAATCAAGTGTCAGTAATTTGAAGTTTAGTGAGATGAGTGGCAATGATTCAGTAAACCTTTCTTCAGAGAATATAAAAGAAGAAATGCTTTTTAAAGTAAGCCACAAAAATAATAATTTAACTGAAACCACAAATAGGAAGACATTAGGGGTGCCTGGCGAGGATGAATTGGTACAGAATATATTAGAGAAATCAGTTGTGGAACAAGGTACATATAATAGTTTAGTATCAACCTGCAAAGCTAACATCAGTGGTTTCATACCATCATCAAAAATTTACCAGTCAGCTAGGCCAGGTTCAGCAGACCACATCCGTGAATCATGTGATATTAAACAAATAAAAAGATCACTGAGTTCTTTCATTAGCTATTCAGAATTATGTCAGTCAAAAGAAGAAACAAAATGCAAAGCTGCTGATTTATTACCTATTTCTCAAGATTCAAGGCATTCATCCTGTCCCAGACCCAGCCAAATGAAGACGATGGTACCTCCATGTAGTAAAGTTCCTGCTAAGAAAATAAATTCTACGACTGGATTCTTCCCTACTGTTACTGAAAGTGAGAATCAAACCAGTGTCAGGACTGAATCTGTGATGGCAACACATCTCATTTATGACAGTCAATCTGCATCTTCCCTCACCAAAAAGAAGAAGAGAAAATCATCTAACATTGTAGAGCAAGGTACATATGAAAATCAAAAGGATAAAGAAATTTCAGGGATAATTAAAAGTGAGGGAATGCATATCACAAGCAAAACCACACAGGATTCCACAACAGAGGCTATGGATAGTTATCCTGAAATGCCTCAGAAAAAAGGAACGGAATTTTTTGTAAAAAACAATAATGGGTCTGTCAATTCAGACAAAAGCATATGTCCTGAAGATGAGTTCTATCACCAGGGTTCAGTGGAACAAAATGGATTATCATCTAATAAAAAAACAAGAAGTAATAACAACAAGTTGGCCAAGGTAAAATTGAAGTCAGGGAAAAAAAATGGTATCATTTCATCTGCAAAGTGTGAAGATGGTGTAATGACAGGTGGCTCAAACAACGAATCTGAACACAGTCAGGATACACTGAGTACTGAGAAAGAAGGCACACATCTCACAACCAGGTCTTTCGAACAGACACCTAACTCATCAGTGATTTCAAGGGCATTGTCAGAAGTGCCAAAGAATCTTAACTTTGAAAAAGAAAAGGAAAAGAATATTTTGGAAAATTTGTCATCGAAGAAAGAGAAAAAGCAAAAGGGGATGAAGAAAAATCTAACTAAAGGTGCAAGTAAGTTGAATATGTCAGAAACAGTCATTACACTGGAGGCTCTAAAACAGGAGGATTTTCAAGAGGCGGCTGTTGAGCATTCACTTGAAAACTATGTCCAAACTTGGCTAAATAACTTTTTACCAAATTCTGTCTTACCCCCTATAAATAAAAAAGAAGGGAATGAAGAGAATAGCAATGTCTGTCATTTTCCTAAAGAAAATACTGATGCTTCTATAGATAAAGAAACAAGTTTTATCACAAATAAAGTGCATGTGACTGGAAAAAACCTTCTGGTTGAACATAATGTAATAAAAAAAACATTAAAGCCTATTTGTGAATTGGGAACTTTAGAAGAATCAGACAAGGTTTCAGGTGAAAACCAAACTGACTCTTTGATTCATGCTGATACAACTATAGTAGAAGAAGCCCAGTATTCACTAAAGTCAGAATTTCATCATGGTGGTAAGCTACACTTGCTTCATGAAACACATGAAAATGATAAAAGGATGTCAGAAGTTGATATTCAAGATACCAACTTATGTCAAAGAAAAAAATCTGAAGTTGCTGTTCAAGTTGATTGCACAACTGTCAATGAGAAAATGGGAATTGATGTTCAGAATAATTGCATGTCTAGCATGTTGCTGCAGGAACTACAATCAACTTTGCTTGGTCTCCAGAAAGAACATAGTGGATGTATAGGAAAAGCTTGCAGTGTTTCAGATCTTTCTCCTTCAGCCTTTGGTTCTCCCTCTAACATCCTCCTAGCTTGGCTACTTGTACTGAATCTGAGAGAGAGTTTGACTGGGACAATCAAAGATGATATGCAAAAATCTACCTGTAACTGTTCTGAAATATTAACACAGTTACAATTTCTGAAACAAACTACAGTCACAGAAAAAATTGATGAACTGAAGGCTGCCTTCTCACATTTTCAACAGTCAACAGAAAATAACATATTACAGTTTGGGAGGGAACTCAAAAAGCAGGACTCCACACATTGCCTTGAGAATATACTCATATCTGAGGTTCATAATGCTATACATTTGCATGAAAATGAAAAATCAGTTGAGTCTTGTATTCCAAAGGACAGTGTAAATTCTGAAGAAGCTCTGAAATTGACTGGTGAATTAGAAAGCTGTTTTGATATACAGAAAAGTCTTTGTAGAGAAACAGAGACTTTAGACTTGAGTGCTCCCGAAACACAGCTAGATGGTCAATATGCCAATACTAATTCAAATACCTGTAGCTTTGCATCAGCTATAGAGACACCTGAAAGAAATGAAGAAATGCCTGATAGTCTATATAAAAACTCTCAAGACAAAAACACTGATACATCATTCAGCAATGAAGAGTCAGAAACTTCAGTAGAACCTAACTCAACAGTTCACAGTGTAACTTCTGAGGATAAAAATTGTATTTTAGATCAGGATACTTTTGAGTTAGAAGGTGAAAAAGACATTATACATGTTGCTACAGATAAAAGTGAAGATGGGAAAGTTGATCCAAAGTCAGCAGGTAATGACGAAAAACCAAATAACCAACTCAAACTAGCTGCTGAAACCTCTGTGGAATCTAATAATGAGGATTATTCTGTAGAGGAAGACAAGGAAGATGCAGAAACTTGTGAGGAAACCTCTGAGAGGTTATCTACAGTCTCTCCATTATCATTTTGTTATGAATCAAAGCAAATTACAGAATGTGATAGGACTAAAGGAGAACAGAAATTGCAACTAGGAGAACTGGAGAATAAAATGTGTTCAGGCACTTCTCAATTAAAAAAATGCTTAAAAAGTCCTGCTACTTCAGACTGGTCGGATTACAGACCAGATACTGAAGAGAGTGATTATAACTTTAGAGCACCCAGTGATTTGTCCAATGAAAGTGAAGAGGAAGCAGTACTTGAAAAACATTATAATACTGGCTATGTAAAAAGAACTATTGAACGACTTTATGGCAAGACGGAAACTTTGTTTAAGCCTGACTTCCACAATGGATTTCCTTATATGTCGAAAGTATTTCAAAAGGATACTGAAGAATTCCACTCTGCAGTGATGGAAAAAACCATTTATTTTTCTCAAGAACCTAGGTCTTGTTCTGCAGAGAAATTGTCACATTTTCCACTGCCATCACAAGAATTTCCAGTAAATATAAACAAAGACAACACTATAATGAGAAGAGAAAATACTTCTTTACCAGCACCACAACCTACTCTTAACAGAGAAGAGACAAGTTTTACTAATGACCATTCGGGGGAATCACCAAAGCAACATTGTCAACCTAGTGTACGAGCTAATGAAGATGAAGGAATATTGATAGATAAAGGCAAATGGCTTCTCAAAGAAAACCATTTGATAAGAAGGTCACCACCTGAACAGATTGGAATGTATGATAATTTGGATACCACATCAACAGACACAGCCCTTGACACTAACAGTGATGGTGTTCCATATTCGCACTTTGGCAATCTGAATCAGTATCCAGTCCTCAATGAAATCTCTTCTTCAGAACTTGAAGACATGGCTAAACCCTCTGAAAATTTTTGCAACTACTTCAATATACCTCATAATAGTGATTCAGACCCCTTTCAGGATGACTTAAATACAAAAAGCAAGCCTAGCTGCAACGGTAAGATCACCTCCCTTCCTGCAGCAAACAAAGAAAAGATCAAACCATCTGTCATGGTAGGTTCTACTTCCACACATCTTTCCACAGAGGCTGATACCAATTTTCCAGCCTTTACATCTGTAGAATTTAGATTGCCTGATAACAAGGTGCATCCATTGGAACAGCCTTTAAATGATGAACCCATACAGTCTCAGCCAACTGATGTTAGTAATGTTAACAGAAGTGCTCTTCAGGAAGAGGATTCTCTGGATAAACTCCATGCTATATGTGGCCAACATTGTCCAATACTGATGGTGACAGTAACACCGATTAATGAGGAACAGAGAGGATATGCCTACCAAAAGGCATCTGATATTGAGAACCAGCTGGGTCCATGTTTGTTGGCCAAAAAGAGTGAACATTTACAATGGTCAGGTGAAGATTTAATAACAGATGAAAATAATCATGTGGCTCTGAAGAATAACTGTATCAATAAGATTGCCAATAATATTTTTAATAGGTTTTATGCTAATAATACCTTAGATTTTATTAGTAACTTCGGAATACTTGCATCTTCAACTCTGAAAGACACAAGCAGTTTAGGGAAGTTACATGTTATGGGGGATATGAATGTAAAACCTGTGGAAGTTAACAATTGTCAAAGTAATGTATCCAAACACATACCCAGTGATCTTGTGTTAGGCACACATAGTGAGCTACCTGATAGAAAGCCAAAAATATGCCAAACCCTAAGAATAAGCCTAATTCTTATTGTTGGAGAAAAATTTTCTCCCATGTTGGCAGATCCAGGAGAAACCTGTCATTCTGAAATATATCTGAAGTGTGACACTTCCTTAAATAATATTGAACATAATGGCTCCGAAAAATTGAAAAATGAAAATGCCTTTCCTAAAGAAGAAGAAGAAGAAGAAGAAGAAGAAGAAGAAGAAGAAGAAGAAGAAGAAGAAGAAGAAGAAGAAGAAGTTGTTTGCTTTTGTACAATGGACAATGGAAACAGTAAAGATGAGAAAGACTTGTAATAGAGATCTTGGAATTTCTATAACATTAGATTAGTGAAAACTTCTTCAGAAAAAAAAAAATCACAAAATATACTGCTGAATGCCACACCCAGTAAAACTCCCAATGTGAATTGGGAGCCCAGACTTATGTAAATATTACATCACAATTGTATACCATTGCTGAAATACAGATAATTACTTAGATTTTTATCGGAACCAACATAAGAAGAAAAGCTGTTCTCCTAAGAAAATGATTTCTTGGTTAAAAAACAGTTTTCCCCATAAATGTTATCTATTCAGAGATATTCAGTTATATAAAAACCATCTCGTTTGTAGAGAAACAACTACTGCTTGTTAGAACAGAGAACTGAAATTTGAAATACCCGAGTTCCAAGATTCCTATATTTCATGACATTTGAGAAAGGATTTGAGAATTGTCTTTCAGTTGAAATGCTTTTTCCAGAACAAAATCAACTGATATGTTTAATTTGAAAGGAAAGGTAGGAAATACTATTCAAATGTTGTAATACAGTGAAAAGTAGAAAACAGAAGTCATGTCAATTTTAAACAGATTAACATTATCAAAATGCTATTTCGGTTTTTAACTTCAGAATATTTACATGAGTAAAGAGTTCTTTCAGTCTGTATATAGGATCATCCAGACTCCAAATGAAGTTTGCCTCTCCTACCCAGAAGGTACTAGAAGAGGAGCACATTTATCGCCGCTGGGATTCCACAGGAACTGAGAAGGAAGACTGTGTGTCAATGGACTTTCTGACTGCTCTTGCCATATCCCCTTCTGAGGCAGCACTGCTTACTCTTAAAATTGTTTTACATACACCACAAGTTTAGTTGTGTGTTCTTCTTTAACCTCTGTATTTTAAAGGTGGTCCATGTCTTTTTTTTTTTTAAGTATGTTGTATTATGAGAATCCAAGGCATATGTAATATGTTTCAGGATCTTTCAATGTGTTATTAGAATTATTTTGGATACCTGTTTACAGCATTTTTTAATCTTATGTGTGTAGTAAGCATTTATATATGGTTTACAATTTTCAGTAAGTGATTTTAAATATAAAATTGGATAATATTTAATGTATATTATGATTAGGCAGAGTATTTAATCTTTTTGGTTAGATTTTAATCCTTAACATTGTATAGTACCTTGCTTCAGTTTCAATGAAGTCAGAGATATACCTGAAGAAGGAAGGTGCTATTTTTCATTTCAAGAATGAGAATTTGGCCATTCTGTACTCTTGGAGACTGTGTCTAGACTAACTGGCATGTACATACTGCAGTAAGCCCTGGATCATTATCCTTTGGTTATCCAGACTGGGGACCTAATTAAAGGCTGACCCAAATCCCTTTTGGCCCAGAGGCTTTGATTGTCTCCCTGTGGGACAGAAGGCACATGGAGGGGAAGTAGAAGTTGTATCTGGAGCAAAAGGGGTTTGCAGTACAGGTAGGAAACCTAGAAGCACTCTTTAATTCTTTTTAGGAGCCCAGTGGCAGATATATTTCCCCATAAATAACTGATATATTTCTGTTGTTTGTAGGAGTGTATTCTATGTAATAAACTAACATTACAACCCTAAAGCAACATATATCATCTATTTCACACCAAATAGCTCTGTGTTATTTCCTATACTGACCTTGTTTCTGATGTTGTTCCCTCCATCTCCATATTTTTTAGTGTCCTCCTTCGCATGTTTTAGAACTGCTCCAAGTGAAGAGTCTCAATGGCATTTTTTCATCCTTTTACATGTCAATACATAAATAAAACCTATGTTTGGAAAATGAAGCTCAAAATTACTAGAATCCAACTAAATGCCATATAGCATTCTGAGTGTCAGGCTTCTATGCTGTAAATAATGTCTAAATGTTAGATAGGCAAATTAACAGCTATATATATGCCCCCATCACTCGTAGTCTGTCTGCTGGATTTAGAGCACCCTGTGCTGCATTCACAGCACCTTACCTTTTTTGGATCAAGGTTCAAGAACCTTTAATCAGATGCTTATTATAGGGTTACTGAGCAAACTAATCACTCAGAAGGTGAGGTGTGAGGTACTTCCTGAGGTTACAATTAGCAGAGACCACAGCAAGTGGTGAAATGATTGTTATATTAACTGAAAGGCTTGTTTCTGATTTCAGTATGTTAACTGAAAGAGAAGGAATGAAATGGTCACCTCAGAGCAGGACAAAAGGTTGACAGTGAGATGTACCATACTGTCATAGGGTTTATATATTCATTAATGGTTCAGCGAAGATATAGAATATTAAGTGTCTGAAATACGCAGATAAAATAAAATTGTTTTCATTAAGTAAGATTGGAGAAGGCTGAAGAGAGAAACTCACAATGCTGATGACTAGAGCAACGTACTGATTGACAGAGGGAAAAACACCATGAGGAGTAATATGAGCTACTTTATATAGGTAGCTTAATTCTGCAAATTAACTGCAAAAGGCATAGAGCCTTTCTGAATAAATCAGGAAAAATATACTTGGAAGTGACAAGCATATTAAATAATGCGTAAAGAACAGGATAGAAAACAATTCAGCAGGCATTCAAGGGCTTTGTACAGATTATGCCATTCTTCTAGAAGGAATTCAGTTTTTGTCTTGCCATTATTAAAAAAGAAACAGCCAACATAACATATAGATCACAGTCCCAGGAAGTTTCAGTTTATCTAGTTTAAGCCCCTGCTAGAAAGAAACCATACAGTTAGGTAAATAATTCCATTTAATTACTAAATCTCATTTCAAAACTTGTTATCTATAGTCATTGCAGCTTTCACTGGAGGGATGTTCTAGATCTTGAGTTCGTCTTCTGATGTCTGTCTTAACTGTTTTGTAATTACTGTCCTAAGTCTAGTCATGGTTAGTTTATATACGTGTCCCAAAGCCATCTCATTGTCGTTTACTTAGATACACCTTTTCCTCTTTGGTATCTATCAACAAAACCAGACATTCTCTCAACTTTTTCCCCTACATAAACATGTTCTCCATTTTCTCTAATCATCATGGTTGTCTTTCTCAGGAACTTTTCTAGTTTCCGTAAGTCTTTTTTTGAAAATGTTTACCAGAACTTTATGCAGTACTTAAACGTTTTTTTTTCTGAACTCTGGGACACCGACAGCAAAATTTCTCTACTTAGAAATCTCTTTTCTGGTACATCTTACAGTCATATCAATGACTCACTCTTTCTCTTTATTTAAGTGATAAATTCCCTGTTCATAGCATTAAGTTTTGGTGGTATTTTAGAAAAGCATTTCATTGCACTTTATGCTGTTATATATTATCCCTTTTCTATTACTCTGGATTTTCTGATACACTTATGTTTTGGCAATTCTTAGCAACTATGTTACAGAAATTACCTACTTTATGCAGTATATTGATGAACATATGAAATCCACATAAATTCCAACACTGATTCCTGAGAAACTTACTAGTATCCCTATAAATTACTTCTCATTTCTGCACAAATGTCTAATTTCCCATTTAGCTAGTTATTTTGTTACTCTACAGTCTTGTACTAATTAGCTACTAATTTCTCATATAATGCTTAGATAGATTAGAGCTGCTTTAATTTCCTTGTCTACAAAGATGAATTTTCATCATCATGGAGGAGACTGGGTACTTGAACAATGCAAGTCTGGGTACTTTGTGCCATGTATCTGTGGTAAACTGATGCTAGTAATCTTTTTTTCTGTTTAGCTGTATTTATCTGGACATAACTGTCCATTTGTTTAAAGTTTGTTCCAAACCATTACCTAGTATTGCTTTGGTGTAAGATACATGAGTTTTAGCCTCTCAGTGCACTCTTCATCCCATTCTGATTTTCCGTTTTAAATTTCCCATTCCATAGCCCATTCTTGTCAACAGTGCTGGCATTTCCCACACACTGTACGTCACTGTTCTCATTTTAAAAAAAAAAAGGGGGCAGTTTTCACTTTATTGTAAAGGCATACTCAGTTTGTGTTCTCAAATTCAGCACATAGTCTACATAGTCCTTCTTCGCTTATTCTCTTTTAATGCCTATGGTTAAATAAAGTTTTTACTAGTCTGTTTTGTTTTCCTTTGCTATACCTTGCTTTTCAGTTCAGTTGACTTAGTTAACCTCTTCCCTTAGTTTTGAAGATTTGTTATTTTTAAATCAAAGTCATTTTGGACTAATTTTACCATGAACCAATATAAATATTGAGGGATTTAAAAAAATATTAATAATACAAAAATCTTATTCAATAACAGTCAGGACTAGCATTTCATCTAAATACAGTATTATCTGTTTTTTCTTTCTTTCAGTAATATCTCACAGTTAAATTTTCAAACAGATGTCATTGCCAGTGCATGACAGGCTTATATACAAAACAGTTACATAGTAGAGAATTCATTGGGTATCTTTACTACCCTTGACCTGAAAAAAATGGTCAAACAGATCTTCTACTGATTTTGCAGTCAATATTCACATATGGGTGGAGGGGAAGACTGGAAACTATTAACTGGAAAGGCTTCAAGAGACTGAAAACAGTGTATTGGAGAAGAAGCCATTGCACACAGTGATCTATAGCAATCACTACTATTTCTAGTGTGATATATAGAAAGCTGGATGACATGGTTTTGCACACCTAAAAGTGTATATAACATAAAAACTAATGAGAAATGACTGATTTCTCAGAAGTGTTAGGCTCCTCAGTTTGAGTATATAGAAGCAATACTTCGGTATCATTTATTGGTTTTCATTTCTGAAATGCATAAGGCATATTTCTCTTTACTTCTAAGGATGTCAGAAGAAAGCAAGACCATTTAATAGTTTAACACTATTAAACAAGTTACTTGACTTTTATAGCACTGATGTTATCAAATATCATTAGTCTAATTACCATGTTAATCCTCTGTAAGAATTAGGTGGATTATTTAATACAATTCTCTTACCTTAATAAACTAAATTAAGTCAAGAGGTTAGGTACACCTACCTAACTGTCTTAGATGACTAACATGACTTAGATGTTGTATACATATGTTAGTTTCTCAGTTATAAATGAGATTAATAGGGAGGATTATATGGTCACCTGCCATCAGTCATGGCTCACAGACAGTTGGAGCAGACACTGTTTTGGATAGTGTAAAGAACCCCCTTTGTGATAGAAACAGCAAGCTAAAGCTAACTTTAGCTGTGGAAAAAGCACATTACAGCAACTTCTGAGAAGGATCACACTGCTCTGTTGTTGGAATATGTGATTCTGCCAGTTACTTTTCCTTCTCAGGTTGCACAGTTATTTTTTTCCCCCTGTTCTTTCAGTTTAATGTGTTCAGGCTATGACAACTCTCGTAATGATGAAGTTTAACCTGTTGGTAAGAGGAGATGTTTGGCAATTTATTATTTAGCAATGACAATATAATTCCTTAAGAAGCGCTGGTAATATAGCTGCACATTCACAGCAGTTTCAGAAAAGTGCTGCTTTAAGAGTATGTCTTTAAAATTGGGTAGTAGTGTATACTCCAAATTTCTTAGGATAATAATGTATTTTAGATGCCTGCTTTTAAACACTATAACTTATTTCAGATTCTGTCTCTATCTTTTAAAATTTTCACACGTTCTGCTCAGATCATGGACCTACAAGCATTTTTCAAACAAATAAGTAAATCTCAGAACACTACTGTGGAATTTCAAGGTCTTGAGGTTTGTCCTCAAAGATGAACCAAGCATTATGTTAATGTCTCTGTGTCTCTCCCCTCAAAGTATATGAGAGAATATCTATTTTAATAGTTAATGATTCTACAACACTGCATTTCCTAAGGAACATGTGCTTTACACGCAAAACACAATGGCCACACAGAAGTAAAAATTTCCTCAATAGGTATAGCCCAATGGTTATAGCAAGCTACAAACAAGACATAGATTCTACGATCAGGTCTCATTAATGTGTTAGATTTTATGATGTGTCTTTACTGTCCCTTGTTTTCTGCCTTTTATTAAAAGCAGTATTAATTATTCAAGCATAACTGCTAAGTGGTATGGAGGACATACATTCTCAACTCATTTGTTTCCTAGATACAAAGATACTGACATGCATCACATCTAGGTCAGCCTAATTATCAGCTTCTTAAATATCTTTTCTTTTTGGACATGGCTAAACATAAGCAAGTGAAAATATTAATTCTACTCTATTTTTTCCAGAATGCCACAGAAAACTAAATTCAAATTCCTCAAATCATTGGTTTCACTAGTCCTCAAATAATATTCTGCTGCAGCATAATTCTGTGTATGTACCATGATCAATGTCCATGACTCCTTTAAGAAAATGCCCATGGCTAGCACTGAAAATATGGAGTGGCACTCAAATCGAAAGTGGTTTCTCTGAATCTCACAACAGAACTGCAGGATAGCTTACTGCCTGGGGTTTAAGACACACAGATCTATTTTAAGTATCTCAGATAGTCAATAAGCACAAAATTCATCATATCATGATGAGCTCACTCATCATTGTTATATTATTTCTTAGTGTTTCAGCCAGAGCAGACAGGAGAGGAGAGCTTTGAGAGACCCTAATGCTTGAAATGATGAGTTTGTAATTCCAGAGGTAGCTTCCTGAGAGCCTGCATGGCTGTCATTATGCAGCACTGCATTGGACAGAGCTGATATATCCTAAGTAAACAGAAAGCCATATTTAATACAATATTTCAAAACTGTGCTTGAAAAGTGATCTATGTTCATGCAAATTTGACTTTGTCATATGGCATATGCAGAGGAAAAGATGTGAATGCAACCTGACATTTCTTGATTTTTGCATGCCCAACATAGCAAACAATATTTGCCTGCTGTAATTTTGTGAAATACGTATTTCTTTATTCATCAACATGATGTTATTTAGAATTTTGATTAGTGAAATGCATTTTGCTTAAGAATTTTGAGTTTAAGTAATCAGTGAGTCTTTTTATCTTTTGATAGCTAGGAAATGGAAGGTGTCAGTCTTCACCAGTGATATGCCATCTGCAGGAACAAGCTCAAAGGTTTATATTATATTGTATGGGGATCACAGCAGTTCGGGGCCTATTTTTCTTGATGGAGAGGAGGGAAAATTATTTCAGAGAGGCAATGAAGACATCTTCACAGTAAGTAATATATATTCATTGTGTTGCCCTCTTGCATCCTGACAGATTGCATGACACTTCAGAATCTATGGGATGAAAAGACAGTCAGTTTTTTGTATGGTACACATATCTGGCAACAAAAAGCAGGACTTCAATATAGAACTAAATTTAGTATCCTTTCCCACTGACCTATCCAAAGCTGATTTGATCCAACATGTTTCTTGTCTGTTTAAGAAAAACTACTCATTAATTTACATAGTGCCCAAGAAAATACCAAGAAATATAGGAGAACAGATACTTGTTTAGTTTTTAAATTTGAAACAGAGGTACAATATTAAGAATGAAATTAGGAAGTGAAGAATTAGGATATGGAATAAATTTTTAACTTTGTTAAATGCCTGCTGCTTTATTTAAATAATGGTAATTTTTATACCTGTAATAAAGTTTGTCTATCTGAAGCTGCTTCTGCTCCCAGTTACACAAGCAAATTTGTCCCCTGTCAGTCTTGTGGCATGGTGATTTAAGTGGGCCAGAGTAGGTCTCTTGTCAAAAGCTGCATAGCCTGATTGTGTATACGGGATTGTCAGTGGGTGTCTCTGGCAGGTGCCACCTATAGGGCCGTATAACAAACAGTGGCTTCCATTATTAGTATCCAGCATAGCATGTCCCCTTCTGAGAAAAGGTATTTAATGGCAGCATTGATGAAGAGGTCACCTTTTTCATAATAACCTTGTAGCTGCTTGGGGTGTAGGAAATGCAGTTCTTAGTCTTCAGCCTGATGGAGTTTCTCAGAAGAATCCAGCACCACTGATAGTATGCCAGTTTCCATCTGTGATATCAAAAAAACCCCAGATATAAGATTGAAAGAAGTAGATAAAATAAGTAACCAGGTGCCTGACAGACAAAAATACCCTCTCCACAATAGATCTTGTTGGCTCTTTTCCCTGCCCCCATTATTGCAATTAATTTAACCTCTGACTTTTAAATGCAAAATATGGAGGCAGTCCCTGGTTTGGGACCTAGGAGTCACCTCTTAGGTGAGTATCCATAGCACTGAATACAATTAAGGAATGCCTACTCCGAAATGTATAGAAAAAGAAAAGCCTCTCTGCTTGTGCTGTGTGCTAGATCTCAGTTAACTCTGGTCTGTCCTTGCTGCTCTGTCTCTTTATTGTTTATAACACTGAGTTCAGGGAAGTTCATGATACAGGGTTCATGATACAGGGAACTCATTTCACACCCACCTCTACACTGTAAATGAAAACATGAAAATGAATTCTACAGAAAAAAACAGAAGGACAGCAAATCCAGCCTACGTTATAAGAAAAAAAAAGATGCAGCAAGGAGGGAAGACACTCATGGTGTGTTTCCAGTTCCTTGAAGATAAGCTTTCTATTTCTACTCTTAAGTTCATAACTAGTTGTTTGAATAACCTTCACACAAAGTTATTTCCTCAGCACCCTGTTATCTGTACTGGACACACTCATCCAGCCTGCCCAAGAGCTAATCTTTCAAATACAGCTTTTAAAGGTGATTTAATTGAAATGATTTGTAAAAAGAAACATCAAAGCTGAACACAATTGTTTCCAAAATTGTAAGGCATACTGTCCTGGAGGGGTAGGGAGAAACTCAGAGGTATGTGGGAGGTGCTTGGGAAACAGAAATCATTTTGTAGCAGGACAGTGGTATAGATGCTAAACTGAGCCAGGTTTTAGCATCAAGACACTTTTGCTTTTTAGTCATACATCCAGTCTGTATTAATCTCCCACTGAGGCCAATATTCAGTGGGGAACAGAATAGCTATAGCAACATCCTGAAGCCATTTAAATGGGGTTGGCAGGCCAACAGGTTTTTTAAGGGCTGTCCTTTAAATGAGCCAAGCTTCTAATGATTATACAGAGCAAAATACCTTGGAAACACCTGTTTAAATATCAGAATATTTAATTCCTCTAAACAAATATGTCACCTGACAGTTACTAAATGAATTTCTGTTGCATGTCTTTTCCTTTTAACAAATGTTCTGCATTTCATCAGTTATGTTACTTCTACAGGTTATTACTGGAAACATAGGACATCTCTACAAAATACGCATAGGACATACAAATGCAGGAAACTCCCCTGCCTGGCACTGTGAAGAGGTAAAAGCAGTGAGAAAGATTTTTATCTTTCCAAAAGCAGTCATTATGATAGTGGAGTCAAAATACGAGCCAGAAAAAATCCCTGGGATAAGTATATTAACCTCACCAAATGCTTGCAGCTTCATTTAAGAGGTTATTTATGAAGGAGTGTTTTAGCATGGAATTAAAGGCAGCTTACGATGGTATGCCTTGGCTGTTTGCAGTTTAGTGAGAGCTGTACATTGTTTTTTTAAAGACGTGTGGCTGGACAGCAAGAAAGACTGCTTAAGTTGGCTGCTGTAGTCTGAACTTTCTACAGTCTTTGTCTGCTACAGAGTGTCTAGTTTGCTGAAACCCAGAAAGTCACTGAACTCAGTCCAAGTCCTCCTCAGGTCTGTGGCTGATGCTGGGTCCCCTATGCACAGCGCCAGAGTTACATTGCAAATGTTTCTAGTTCTGCGTCTCTGAGGAGAAAAACCGTAACAGGTTCTTTTCCCCTCCTTATTTAAAAAAGACCTTGATGCAGGTAAAACAAAGATAATAAAGCAAAGAGAATCAGCTAGTTCTGTTTTGAGGTTCAGTCGTGAAGCATAGAATATAGGTTTCTAGTCCGGGAATGAAAGGATCTGGCTTTTATCCTTAACATTGGTGATGTACTATGTGTGCCAGTGATACATTATGCATGCCTGAAACACTTCCCTCTTTGTGCCAGAGTTTCTTATCCTCCAGTTAAGAGACAGCAACTTATGAAGGGCTTTAGAAGCTGCTGGTAAACTCATTGTTATAACTGAACTTCAGGGTAAATCTAGATCTATCTAATGCAAGGTGTCCACTGAAGTTAAATATGCACTGATCAACGTTCAAGCTCTGTGGCTATTTGATGCTTTAACTAGTTGTTTTCATCTGGGGCTGAGACTCAGAAAGAAAACAAAGTAAGGTCTGGGCAGTGTTAAATGAAGTTTAAGCGAGATCCTGTGAGTTCGTACCTCTAGCCAATGCATGTTTACATAGAAATATTGTGTCACTGGTAGTATCACTCTAAGAAGTTTCATGCTAGAATTATAGGAATTATAACTCTTTCAATTCAGGTGAGGATTGTTTGATTATAAAGCCTAGGTATTTGTTTTCCAGCTGTGCTGTGTTTTGGGGAATGCTGGAGTGAGAATATTGTTTAAGATACTTTTTTCTTCTGTTCCTTGATACTTTTCTTTTCATAAATGTGTATGTGTAAGCAGTAAAAGGGTGGAAAATACCTCATAGCTTTGTCCTGTGAGACAGAGGGACAGGTTGCCAGCAGTTTCTAAAGTGTATCTGAGTTGAGAAGCTAGAAGAAAACAGTGGGTTTTCTCTTAGAGAAAAGGTTCATTTGTATGTTCTTGGTATTAGAAGCTTTGGTTATCATAAAATCTGATTCAACAATTGGACCTTTGCAGTTTGTTGTACACCATCCTCTGTGAATAGAGGCTGCACTGCCTGCTTTGTATAAGAGACCCATTTATATTGAGAGATTGAAGAAGTCTGACAAAAAAATGGAAAGGAAAAAAGAGAAGTTATTATTCCCCTTCTCACTTCCCAGCTAGGATATATTAATTGAAATCAACAGTAACATTTTAAAACAAGGATTCCACACTTCAGTGTGTTCCATTGATTTTAGGCTTACAAATTTTAATTGTCTCCTTACCAAATTTCAGTCAATCAGGCACAGTTTTTAGGGAGAGATTCATCAGCCAGTGTTAGGTCATTCCTACCCAATTTTGGGCAGAAAGTCAAAGAAAAGAAACACAATCAACGAAACACACTCTACAAGAAACCTAGCATTTTGTATGGTAGAGAGCCAAAGGAGTATAGCCACTGATTTCTAGACTTCATAGAAGAGAAACAACCTACAGCAGGCACACCAGATGCTTAACATCATTGTTCCTTGGGAAACCTACATTTTTCTGGGAGATCTGAAATTAAGAGAGAGTGCTCTACAACTACAGAGCCTTTCTGGTAGTTAGGTGTGTTAGTCCTCCATCAGTATCCTATGGTTTCTGTGTCTGTCTCTGTACTGAGATGTATCAGGCCTGAAAATGTCCTCAAAGGTGCTGCTTCATTAATCCAAGCTTCCTTTTCAAGATCCATCAGTAGATGTTGACAGGCCCAGATGTGCCAGGTTTTTCAGACAAGATGAATCTCTTTCTTTAAAGTTTAGTATTCAAGCAGTAAAAGAGATAAAAAAGTTTTCAGTAATTCTGAATTTGTTCAATATTCAAATTAAGATTAGATTCTGCAAAGCACAGGGCAGGAGTGAAACTACAGGTAGGAGTATCTTTGCTTCTCTCCGCTCATCCAAAATCTAGTGTAGCTACTACCATAAATTAGCATAATCAGGGACTATTCTAATATACAGCAGCCTCTGAGGTGCTTACTAAGAAATACTTTGAAGTACAAAATAACTAGACGTTCCTCCCTTCTTCAGCTGGTGTGCATATGGTCCTTTTGCTGCTATATGCTGGAAGTTGGGCATGGAAGAAAATTTTGTGAGGCAGACTGGTGTTGGGGCTAGCACTTTCATGGTTTATTTATGTCACAAGCAGTGTTGAAGAATCAAAAACTGTTTCTTTAATTCCTGTTCTGATAAGAAAGTAAGTTAAAGGAATGGAACTGCAAGCATTTGCCAAGCTTTCCAGTGAGAACTTCCGTTTTTGGTAAGCCATGCCACCTAGTGCCAGCCCGCATGGATATACAAGCTGGAACAACGTGGCTGTATTTTGTGGGATTGCACCTGAGCTGATAAACCCTGTTTCTTGGCTGCACCTGAGTTACTCTGCCCTGCACTTTCAAATCTGACTGAGTGAAAAGTCAGATTGGGGGCAGTTGTATCCAGGGAGCAGACATGCCCCAAACCCATGGTTTTGTGATCATGCCACAGAGCTCTCCCTGCACAGATTTCAACAACATCCCACACATTTCATGTTCTGTTCTATCTGGACTGAGATCAGCAACTTAAATTGCAATTCTTGGTGCTGTTTAGGTGCAGTTGCTGAACCTTTTCTCGGGGGAGCAGTTTTCTTTCCCTGCACATCGATGGCTGGCCTGTGACCAGGCTGATGGGGAAATATCTATGGAGCTTCCTGTTTTATATCAGGGTCAGCCTATTCTTCCAGGTAAGCACAATACCACATCAGCTAAGTCAGGTCACAGACCACTGTCATTAGAGATAGAGGTGAGTTCATTGTTTTTCATCAGGCCTTCTTACTTTTTGGCTGCTACAACACTTTTTCTGTGTTGTTTTCCTGTGATTACTGGGCATACTTGGGTAAAAGGTTAAGAATCACTGGAAAGGAGATGGGAGAGTATTTAATGCTTTGAATTTCACAGGTCCTTCAGAAAGACTTCTTCTTTGGTAAGATTTTCAGCATTTGTGTTTGCTTTAAAATAGAGGCAATAGTAAAGACACCTCACATATGCGTAACTACCATGAAGCCATCATACATGAGTGAGATCACAAACTCTGTTTTCAATAACTGAGGATTATAGATCCAGTATGACTATGGTAGCTGCTGTTTTAGTTTCTTTCTTGTAAGTGGCTGAGACAGGCTTCCAGAATATTTTTAATTTCTGGGTGTGGAACAAAACTTTAACAATATTTCAGAAGGCTATAAAGCCCCATTAGTCACATAAAGATTATATTGTAATTGTAAAGGTGAATGATGCTAACCAATACAAAAATTATTGGGTGTTGCTGCTGTTGTACTGTTTTCATGTTCTGCTCTACCACACCAATCCCTGTCACCCATGCTGGATGTTGTTGCTATACGGTCTCTCTGCTTCAGCAATGGGAAGGGGGTGGAAAGCCTGTGCTTGCTCTTCCCTTCTCCAAATGGCATTGTTCTTTTCTGGCCTAAGGAAAGTGCAAGGACATAACAAGATCAGTGTATCCTAGGAGAGATGTGGGTGAGGAAGCAAGAATCCTGGTGCAGATTCCCATCCCGTAGGGTGTGATGGTAGAGAGGGGAAAAGTCATAACACTGCCGGCATTACTTGTGCTGGAGCTTCCACTAGAGTAAGGTCCACCTGGGACAGATTCCACACCCTCCTCTCTTCCCTTCCCTGAAAAAATAATATCAACTGCAGAGGACAAGATTAATGGGATGAGAGAAACTTCCATTCAAAGTTCTCTAAAAACTACAGAACCCCTTTTTCAGAATGCTTAATACTATAGCAATGCTTGGTGGTATGCTTACGGTACTTTGTGTTGATCTTGCAAAATTGAAGTGGTAGCAGGCATTTCAATGGTAACAGCTGTTGTGGGTGCAGGTTAGAGGAAGGGGATATAAATTAAATTGAGGGACGAAAGTCCAGAAAATGGCCCAAGGATGTGGGGAAACATACCACCAGACAGTCTCTCTGGTACTAAAGAGCCATGTGGCCTGGAGCTGTATTTATGCCTATCTATGATGACTGAGCACTGAGAACAAGAGCATGAAAAGAAGAGCAGAAAAACAGGTTTGTGCCTCATTAATATGTCTTTAAAAGAAAAAGAATAGCAGGAGAGATTTCCTCCAGTGATGTAGTTAGCAGCTGTAAATGGCTCATAAAATGCTGTAGAGAGAGGCTGGCCAGCCCTAACCACAGTGAGTTTTGATCTTGAGTGGTTATGATCTTCATACCTTTGAGGGCGTGAAAATTCTCAGAGGCAGTCAGCCTGCTTCCTCATAGGTTTGGTCTCTTTGGTCAGAAGACTTTAATATTATTAGTGTAGGGGGATATACAAGCACATTGGTATAAAAAACAAACACAGCCCCCCCTGCCTTAAATGAATGTTAATTAATGATCATTATGATGTTATATTGAATATGCTCTGATCCCCTACTTGCAGTACCTGTTCTTCCCCAAATGTTGCTTAATATTCTGGGACACTGACCTTACTCACTTTCTAATTTTCAGGCTCTTCTTTCTGAGTAGGTCATTTCCTTTTTTCTGAGATAAAGATACAATGAAAGATTTTTATTTTCAAGTGATCTTGGTGCACCGTAAAGTACAACAGCACACTTAAACCATCCTCTCAATCTGCATTTGGTAGTTAACAATTTCTCTCTCACACAAGAGAGGAAGAAAAGAACTTCTGTGCATTTCTGCCAGCCTCAGTATAAGAGGGGTCATGCTGAAGGCTTTGGAGAAGGCAGTTTCATCTCTAACTTAGTAATTGAAAGACAGCCTCTGTATCTTTTTGCAAATATTATATTTCTGCATGAGCCAGTGAAAAGAGAACATAGCTTAGCTTTTAACTTCAGAGAAGATAGTTTGGTAACAGAACAGTGAAGAGGTCCAGATTCAATCCGAATGTATTGAGATGAGAGGCACTTTAAAACCGATTTCTAAATAAAAAAAGGCTGAAACATTTTCTGATTTAACAGCCTTTTTTATTCAAAAGAAGAATGTCTGAATTAAACTGTTGAGAAGTATTACATAGAGACTTTGTGGCTCTAATGCTGGGGGACTGAGCACCATTCGTTTGACTTTTTATCCTCAACCATCCTACTTTTGTTCCCTTCTGCTCATGTTTTTTGATACAATCTTTAATTATATGAAGATGAACTACTTGCTGGGGATAAACCAAGAGTTACACAGTGCTTGGTGGCTGGTGGGCATTTGCTTTTCTCCTTGCAGAAACTGGAAAGTAGATAGTTAATGAAGGAGGGAACTGTAGGAATAGAGAGGATTGTTGTGGTCTTAGACATGGGATTGTTGGTCTGGAGAAATCAATTCTCTGCCTCTGCCATGGTCTGTTCATGGGGTACCTGTTCATGTGGGTGCTGTAAAGAAAAATTTGGGGAAGTAAATAGATCAGGTGGTGACATGGTAAATGATGTGGGTAAAATACAGTATTAATTAACAGTTCCTAAATGAAAACTATTTTACATATTGAGCCAGGTGTACTCTGGGGAGAAAATAGTACATGACTATGCTGCTAACTAAAGGCTGTCAAAAGCTTCTGTGCCTTAAATGTGGCTGGCTTTTGTCCAAATAATAATAGCTGATCTGAAAAAAGATATGTATTTTACCTCCTTGTTCCATCTCTCATAATTCATATGCATAGGGGAAGGAATTAAATTTGGTAAATAATCTTAACCCTTACACTTTCTAATTCCAGAATGATGCGTTTACAAATATAATGTTTTACACTTACAGACAAAAAAAGGTGTAAAGAATACAGTTCCTTCTCTCAATCTCTGTTCTGCACAACTTTCCATGGAATATCTAAAGAAAGAATCATAGAATCATATCTCAAGTTGGCAGGAACCCATAAGGATTATCAAGTCCAACTCCCTGCTCCTTGCAGGACTACCTAAAATTAAACCATATAACTAAGAGCATCATCCAGATGCTCCTTGAACTCTGACAGGCTTGGTGCCGTGACCTTTTCCCTGGGGAGCCTGTTGCAGTGACTGACCACTCTGTCAGTGCAGAACCTTTTCCTAATGTCCAGTCTGAACTTCCCCTGATGCAGCTTCATCCCACTAAAAGAGTCACTATTCCCTAGTATAAAAGCTGTAAGCATCATAAATACTCATAAATACTTATTATAAAGCTGGGATGATCCCTAGGCTTATGAGAGGTAAAAAGCAGTGTAAAAAATTGTGAATATTGCTTGAATTTTTAAGTCAGCTATTTTAAGCGTCTGTGCTGGATTTATTAATAGCATATGTCTACAGTACAATACTTCAGTGGAGTCTGGAGGTACCCAGTCACCACCTCAAAATGAGTTAACTCTGATGCTAGAAGCAAACTAGCACTAGCATTCTGTGTGGACACATTAAAATACCCTGTGCAGAGTGCTTACAGTTTTAGTTAGATTGTCATCATTATCCAAAACAAATTCTTTAAAGACAGCTTGTATGGTACCCTGCACACAAATGCCATGTAAATAAATGTGAGATAATAATAAAAAAAATAAGCATCAAGGGAAAAGTTGTAAACACTGAATGGCCATTTAGCACAATTGAAGATATGGACTGATCGTGAATAAATTTTCACTGGTTATTAAAAGAAGGTGTTTGTCCATCAGAAGAGTGAGATGTAGGAGCAACCTTCTTCAGAGGATTACAGTTAAGCTTCATAACATATTTCAAATGGAAAGTGATAATTTAATGATGATGATGTTGATGTTGTTCTGGACCCAATGGTCCAGAAACTCTTTTCTACTTGCAAGACAGAGAAGCACAAGGATACCTACATCCAGAAGAAGAGCTTGTGTGCCAGAAAAATTATGTTTTCTCTCCCCCTTTTGTTCTCTCTGTACCTCATTTGGTCTAACAAAATATTGTTACTGTATGTTACCATAAACTTTGCCTTTCCCATGTTTCTACTGAAGATTATAATTGCATGTTTTTGTCTTAATTTATGGGGTTCCTACATCCGCAATTTAATGACCACAGTTTTCTATTGATACATATTTTTATGTATCATAGCCTTTATTCCAGTTTCACTGGATTTTGACTGAAATTGAATTTTATTTGCATTATCTGTTTCTATTAAATAACCAGTTTATTGAATTTAAGTCCTAGATTTTTTCTCCCAAATTTACAGCCTTTAAAGAATTTCCATATGGAATGTAATAAAGGAAGTCTATCCTATCCTATTGCATGAATCAGTGAAATAATAAAACAATGCAGCTTTATGAGTTCTGAGGTCCTAGAAAAATAAAACTAATGTGCTAGATTTTTGTTTTGGTTAACCAGTGCATTCAAACTGTTAATGCCTGCTGTTCCTTGTTATAGTTTTTGATCTCACCACTTATGGTGAGGCTAATCTTGGATTTATGTTGTTTACTTTTCAGCTTTATGATGATTTCAAATGATGCTGCAGGACAAAGACATACTATTGTGCATTTAAAGTTCAATTCTGTTTACATTCCCCATAGTGACAGTCCAGGATAAAAAGCATAAATGTAACACCCAAGCAAGTTTGTACATTATTTTACTTAATATTGAACAGGATTTTTAAGGTTTTATACTCTAACTGTCTTTGATGCAGATGTATTTGGACTCTACAGGCACATTCACAGCTGGATGTTATTCTAACTATAATAGTGTTTGTGATATGAAAGGTTGTCATCTTTTATTGTCAGTGACTGTCTATGAAGTGCATGTGACAACAGGAGAACTGTGGAATGCTGGAACTGAGGCTGATGTCTATATTTCTGTCTACGGAGAAAGAGGTGATACAGGATCAAGACAGTTGCTCAGGTCACAGAAACCCAAGAAATTTTTAAAAGGACAAGTAAGTGAAAGACAGGGCATTTTCTTATGTTTGGCTGGCTTTTCTCTCTCAGGTGGGAGGTTATCCCAGGCAAGGTACAATTAGAAAAGAGATAATTACTGCATTCCATTGTTTGCTCAAAAGTCCATAATTAAGCCAAAAACACTTTCTAAAGGTACACCAGTGCTTTTGGAAGACAGAATTTTCATTTATAAAATAGGTAAGCTGTGTACTTTTGTTTTTAATTCTTCTAAAAATTTGATTTCATAAGTGACAAGAAAATGAAACTTTACATTTTATATCTGCATTTCTAATGTTGAAATCTGCTGTAATTTTTATCGTTCAAACCACTAAAGCTTTCAGCAGGTTTCTCTTTCTGACTCTGATCCCATTCATTTGAATGGAACTACTCCCATTAGCAAAGTGATCAAGCTTACTTACCTCTTTTATTTCAGGAAAACAGTCCTTCTTGGTTTGTTCTCACCTTATCTTTAGCTGATATTTCAAAGGACGATCTTGACAGAAGAGTCTTTGGGTTTATGGGTCTTTGGGACTCCACAGCTGACAAATGCTCTGCTTTTTAGATTTTACTGAAATTTTGTTGATTGATTGCAGACTGACATCTTTGCTGTTGAAGCTGTACACCTTGGACATTTGTACAAGGTTGTTATAGGACACAACGGTCTTGAACCAGGTCAGAAATTTCTCTATAGAGTCACTGGATGCTGCCTGCAAAGTTATTAACCTTTTCTTTGAAATTCAATATGTATTTCTAAAACTGAATGTGTGAAAATATTTTAGAAGTGAAAGACAAAGGCTTCTAAGGAAACTGTTCAAGTGACACAGTTATGTTATTGTATCACCACAAATTTAAAATATTTTGGGTTCACTTTCACTATACTCTCAACCATTATGTTTAGGACACCATCTGCTACTGTTCTGTCATTTTTGACTAATCCCTGTGGAAAACCTGTGACGAGGGGGAGTGTCTGCATGATAAGACATTGAATACGTCTTGTGCAGTCTGTGTTACAGATAAAATGGGCTATTATAATTTTAGGTTGCTTAGCATTATCAGTTACACTGTGAAGATGCAGTTGGAGATTTTGGCTACACTATCTTGTCATTAGACACCCAATTAATGGTGAAACTCAAATTGCTTGCAGTCACAAGACCTATTTTTCAAACTCTTGAGCCTAAATATTGTAAAACATAGCAACTTATTTTGAGCCATGATAAGCTTCTATCTAACCTTGTTGATATTGTGATTGGCAAAATAAATAAGTTTCATACAATAGCTATGTTAAATTAGGGGGGAATGTGCAGCACTCAGGGCCATGACAGCCAAGAGGGACCTAGCAGCTTGCAGGCCTATAAGCAAGCTCTACAGTATGTAGGGCAGGTACTGTCCTCTCTCCAGCCATCAGGGCAGCTGTGACTTTAGCAACCTGCCGGTGGAGCTGTGATTTTGTAGTTCCAGTAGAAGAGAGCAAGCCATAGGAAGTCAGACTTCATTAAATTTGCCTCTCATTAACTAACTTTTTTTTTTTTTTTTTTTAATTTATTCTAAGGAAACGGCTGGTTTCTGGACAAAGTTGTAATCAAGGATCCTATAATAGATTTGGATTATACTTTTCTTTGTCACAGGTTGGTGGTGTTTCATTTGGGTTAGATTTTTAATAAATTTGTAATTACTCAGTTTTTCTTCTGAAATGTCCTGTCAAGGGAAACATGTGTTTCCTAAAAAGTCAGCTGAAATGGTCTGATTCTGTTTACAGTTCTCTGAGTAGTACCTGTCCCAAATCTCTGATGTGCTTGAGCTAATAAAAAGCAATAAAAAGTTCTGCCTGGGAACTTTCCATTCTCACACCTTGCAAACTATTCAAGACATGCTTTTCTGACACATTCCCCACTTCCTACACCTTGGATCTGACACCAGCAGGTCCACCCCTTCTTCCACGTCATGTGATACAAGGCTTTTCAGAACAGTGGGTTGCTGTCTCTCTAGCAGACTGATCCTACTTTACTGAAGTTAGTATGGAGATTAACTTGGGATTCAATGAGCTCAGGATCAGACTTTAAGATCTTGTGAAATGGCTATCACAAACACAGCTACCTGACCACATCTCTTTTTCTCATTTGCCTTGCAGCCTGTCACTGAGCTGCAACGTAATTTGAAGCAACCCTAACTTCTCTGCCTTTTCCCCTGCAGATGCTGCTGCTCTGAATCTTCTGTTTTATAGTTCATTCCTAATTTTATCTACACCTGATTAATTCTCAACACCTTATGGAAAAATTATAATTGATAAAGATCAGTGCAAATATTAGGAATGGTAAAGTCCAGTCATGTATGAATCTAGCTACAGCTTGCCAGTGGCACCTCAATTCTATTTCCTCCTCTCACTTCTCTGAGTGAATAAATAACTGCCTGAGACAGCTCGGAGTGAGTGATGTGCACACTGAAACTGATTTATGTGTGAGTAAGGGCTTTCTGCCTATCAGATACACCATCTCATCTTTGCCTGACCTAATTTTGATTCTGTATTCTAGATGAGATGAACCGCTATGAAGAGATCTATAATGCTAGCTTCATGTATAATTTAGGGAGAGTTCAAATCCATTTCAGGCAGAAAAATACAGGGTATGTGCTAGTTATTGTTAGAGCCTGATGCCATGCTTGCTGATCTTGCTCCCACAGTGTGGGAATCCTTTTGACTCAAATGGAGTTAGACTTGACTTATGTAAGTAGATGTGAAGTAGGTACAATGGCATTGTAAAAGTATAGTTCAGACATGGTAAAATTGTTGCCTGTGTTGGATTTTCTTCCCTGTACATGGATTTTCAGGGCATGGAACAATTTGCATCCTGCTGTAGCCGTCTTGCAGACAGGAAGAGCAAACATCATGACCACTGCACCTTATGTTATTGATCTGGGATCAGTATGAGTTCTCTATTTCTAGTAATTGGCTTAGGCCCTTGTACCTCAGTCCAGGAAAGCATTTATTTATAAGTTTCATCAAGAACAAACAAAACCATTTTTGCCAAAGACAATCTCTTTTCATTAAAGCTGGATTTTTGTATTGCTGTTTGTTAGCCTTGAGACTTTAATAAATAGAACAGGAAATATCAGTATGCAAGTGCCGTGTATACAGTATTGTGGAAGTTGCCAGGGAAGGTTATATTACTGAAATGGCTTTCTGGTTTTTAGGTGGCTGGACCAGGGGCAGGATGATGGCAATATTGCTAGAGAACTGACCGTGACAGATGCCAGCACATTTCCAGGAAGTAAGTGAAAATTGGTGGGGAGGAGAACCCAACCTCCCTGTAACTGTGTCAAATGGAATGGGGATGCTCTGTAAATTAATTACATGTTTTTTTTCTGTGCAGGACAAGAGCTGGAACTCAAGAGAGAGGAAACTGTAAGAGTGTACCTTCTTATTTTTATTTAAGCCTTTCAAATTATGTTTTGAGTGAAATCAGGTCAGTTGTTCTCATGTATGCCAAATTCCTGTGTATCATCTCCTCATAAGTCTTTTCTGCTTGCTCTTTACAAAACTAGTGGGCTGCTGAAAAGTGGAAATTTCAGGAAGGCAATACACTTCAGTTTTACAACAGACTCACCCGTGGCTTCATTTGCCTCAGTCCAGATAACACAGTTGATGCTCTTGGTGACCAGAAAAACAAATATGGTAAAGTATTTTTCAGGTGGATGTATGCATAAAAGATACAAGAAAGGAGGACTTTATAGTTCACTGCGATCTCATATAGTGATTCCTCTAATGAATAGGAGTAGATAATTACAATAAACATTTTCCTTACTTAAAATATTTACATGTATGAATGGCTATAAGAACTCAGAAATTATATGCTCAGTTTACATATAAAGCACAAAAACCATCTCATATGGTATCTAGTCACTGGCTTTCACTTACCAAATAAAAACTTCTTGTCATCCGCAGTTTAATGGTCCCATGGAGCTGCCATGACAAGGACAGCTACAGTCTTTTGTAACTAGATCCATCTAAGCTAACAAGTTAAATTTCCAGGTGTAGTTCACTAATAGGCAGTGTATATATATACACATACAAAAATTCAAAACTCAAATGTATAATATGGGAGATCAGTAATATTACAAACATTGAAAGTGGGTGTTACTCTGTTTTACTAAAGTTGTTTTTACTGCTTAGCAGTTTTGGTCCTTCAGTTCAAAGTATTTGGTGCCTCAAACACTGATTAACTCAAATCTCCTATCTACAGCTTTAGGATTTGCAAGTGTCTTAAATGCCTGAAAGCAGTTGCACAGCACGGTAGTGTCCTTTTTCCAAGGAGATCCATTTAGGATCACAAATTAAGAATTACTTGGTGACAGACCAAACTGCCTGCTTGTAGGAATTTGGTCTCTAACCTGCACTGATGCAGTAAACACATCTTTGCTGCTTTTTAATGCTGTGTCTTCAATTAATGGATTGTATCTGATTTTATTTAGACAAGTCAGGTCATTTAGACACTGCAGAGTTTATAATCTTCTAACATGCAGAATTCAAATTCACATTGCAGACTGTTTCCCGGTTTTCATCTAGATGCACTTTCCTTTCTATAAATTAGTGCATTTCTAATGGTATTTTTCTGACATAAATGTGACATTTTTATTGCACTCTGTACCTTTTTGGTGCATTCTTACATGTTAGATGTAAAATTCATATGAGTGTTATCTACACAATTTTAAATGAGTAATGTGTATAATTTTGCAAGTACCAAATCTGATGCACAACTACTAAATATCAGTAGTTAAAGATGATAAATATAATTAAATATACTAGAAAGAAAGATCAAAAGATAATCGAGATAAACTGGCTGTTAATTAATTTAGGTTGGAAGTCAGAAAAATTAGTGTGATCTGCAACCTCCCAAGGATTTAGTAATACTTAGGAATTAAACTGGTGATCAGAAAGAGCTTGATTTTTCTGAACAATATAACAAAGTTGCCCTGATATCAGAGGAACAGTTAGTGACACAGGAATAACCATGTATTCTTTTTTTATAGTTCAGAGTACAAAGCAAACACAAGTACAAAATGAATGCAGATACCTATTACACAACTCTTCTGCCTTCAGAATAATATCTTTCTCCCTTAACTTCTTTTGGATTTGTTTATTTTACTTATATGTGCAGTAATTTACAAAGCATCTAGAATAGTCATGTGCAACAGGAGTCCACAAGTGCTGACTTGGGAACTGTTGTTTAAATTTTCATTTAGGAGCCCTGCTTTCTTGTGTGTATTTTGGAATAAACTCTCTGACATAAATTATCTGCCTATCTTTCCTAATAGAAAACTACGCATTTCAGATACTGGTGGAACTGTTTATTTGTCTTCAGCAGTCTAAAACAATATAATTCAAAGGCCTTCAAAGTGGTGATGGCAAATTATATCAGATGAAGATAGTTTTTTTTAATTTCTCAGGAAGCTTTATCTCTATGTGAAAGTAGAGACCATTGTGACAGTTATGTGTCCTTCTGCCCCAAGGACTAGAAGCCCCATCTGTATCTTATGATTTGTGGCATCACCCCAATGGGCACAATGGTCCTTGGCTGTATAATTCTCATGGTCCCAATGACACCCTGAAAATCTTACGTCATGGATACCACAGGAGTCCTCCAGAGACAGCTGCGCCTTACAAACGGGCAACACAATGTGCTGGTAGAACAGTTGTTTAAAAAAATCAGCTGTTGCTGCTGGTAACAATAAAAATGTGACTACCTTAGCTTTCATCAGGATTTTGCAGCCGTAAGAGGTAATTGTTTGGAAAATTGGCCAGATTTAAAATTTTAAAGGCCATGAGCTATGCTGCAAGATTTGCTTTACAAATTCTCATATGGATACAGAGAAAATTAATTATCTTCTCCTACCTGAGAGCTTTATGTTCCCTACATAATCTGTTATTTATCATGTAAATTCATAGCTATATCCCAGTTCATCACGCTGGAGTCCTCAGCAACTTTTTATGGATTTTTTTTAAAACATATATACTGATCAAAAGAAATGTGACCCTTATCATTAGCTCTCAGGTTTTTTCTTCTCAAGGCAGTGAAGTAGACAGTAGTCTCTAGATGCCCTTTCCTGAAGGAATGAGGGGATTAATTGATCAGAGGTCAAACTGCTGAGTTAAACACTTGATTAATTCTTTTCCCTTGAAAATGATAAATTATTGATTGCAATTAAATGCAAATATGAATTAATACACTCACATACGTCTAACTTTTTGTTTAACTCTTAGGTCTTTTTGATGTAAATGTCAAAGGGAGAAATATATGTATATTCAGCAGTCATCAGATGCCACATCTTGCTCTTGCTCTTGTCAATGGCCATGTAATTGGAAAGGTAGGAAAAGCTCTTACTGATTTCTGCTTCGTAATTACATTTCATTGTCTGATTAAAAATAATGCTTTTTGTGATCTGTCTAATAATTGTGCTTCCAGTCAGAAAAAGAGCTAAGAATTGCAGAACTGAACCCAGGAAATTGCCAATGAATGAATAGGCAAATTTAGAAGTAGGGCTTTTTCTGTTTTCTCACATTTTACTTTTTAACCTTTGGTAGGATTTTTTAATAGAATAAATGATTTGATGCAGGAATACCAGGCCATTCCAAGCTGTAATTTATATTGGCTTGCCACATGTTGACAAGGTACCTGAAATGCACTCATATCTCTTTGACACGCCTGAGGGACAGGATGCCATCCAGAGGGACCTGGACAAGCCCAAGAAGTGGGCCCATGTGAACCTCAGGAGGTTTAACAAGGCCAAGTGCAAGGTCCTGCACCTGGGTCAGGGCAAGCCCCATTATCAATACAGGCTGGGGGATGAAGGGATTGAGAGCAGCCCTGAGGAGAAGGACTTGGGGGTGTTGGTTGATGAGAAGCTCAACATGAGCCAGCAATGTGCACTCGCAGCCCAGAAAGCCAACCATATCCCGGCTTCATCAATAGCATGGCCAGCAGGTTGAGGGAGGTGATTCTACCCCTCTGTTCCGCTCTGGTGAGACCCCACCTGGAGTGCTGCGTCCAGCTCTGGAGTCCTCAGCACAGGAAAGACACGGACGTGTTGGAGTGGGTCCTGAGGAGGGCCACAAAAATGTTCCGAGAGACGGAACACCTCTCCTATAAGGAAAGGCTGAGAGAGTTGGGGTTGTTCACCCTGAAGCAAAGGCTGCGGGGAGTCCTTATTGTAGCCTTTCAGTACTTAAAGGGGGACTATAAGAAAGATGGTGACAGGCTTTTTAGCAGAACCTGTTGCAATAGGACAAGGTTTAATGGTTTTAAACTAAAAGAGGGTAGGTTTAGACTAGATATAAGGAAGAAATTTTTTACAAAGAGGGTGGTGCAACACTGGATCATGTTGCCCAGAGAGGTGGTAGATGCCCCATCTGTGGAAACATTCAGGGTCAGGTTGGACAGGGCTCTGAGCAACCTGATCTAGTTGGAGATGTTCCTGCTCATTGCAGAGATGTTGGACTAGATGGTCTTTAAAGGTCCCTTCCAACCCAAACTATTCTATGAGTCTATGATTTCTTCTTTTTGGATAAGTATAAATTTTAAGGATTGATTTTAAATGCCCATTTTTCCGTTGTGTTGTTTTCTAAGTAACATGCCTGTCATAAGCCAACTGAAATGTTCCAGACTTGTTTTGATCCATTTTGATTTGTTTCATCCCATCTTCAAAGGCTTGCTATCGCCTTTCTTTCTCAGTGCTTGCAGTATACAATATGGCAAATGGAGTTGTAGAAAACAGTTCTTTCTGATGAAACTCTTCTACTGACCAGGGAAGAAGATGTTTCCCTTTCACTTTTTTGGGTTCTTCCCCTTATTTATCTAGTGAATAATTTCATAGTCAAAGCTGGTCCCATTCCTCTTTTACATGATGTGCATTGGCATTAGTGGGGATAGAGTACTCTCGGTAGAATTAGATTTCTCAATGGGCATAGCATCAGGCTGCCAGGCAAACTGTCAGACCTTGCAGTACTTCCCAGTGTTCATGTTCATTAGTGTAATTCTGATGCAGAGAACCCCTTGCAGTCTGTCACATTGCATTATATTTTACTACAGATTGGTTATTAACTGGGTACTTAAATTTGAACTTTCTCTTTTCTGCTTTACTACTGGCATGCTTTATGAGTTTGAGCAACATATAGAAAATTTGGATCTCAATTTTCTTATTTTTAGTTGTGCAAGACTTCTTTTTCCCAGGGAATGTGAAAAACACTGTCATTTAAAAATTTTTGGGGTCCTTGGAATGAAGACAAGTAAATGTAAAACAAAATGGCAATAGAAAAATTGTAATTAACCTTATGATACATGCTGAATTATATTTCGAGGACAGGCTGACTCACTTCTTTTGCAACTACTTCTAAAATCCATACAATTTTTCCTTTACTTTTAGAAGTATATTAAATCTGATGACAGTTTATTTGAGTATGAAGCTTTTTCTTCAGAAGGTAGTCCCTTGGAAATGAAAATATTCCCTAGAAATATTGATTCTTTGATGTCTTAAAAAATGCTGAAAAAATGTTAGATGATGTAAGCCAGAAGTCTTTTAAATTATTGGGCTAATTATTAGCATTTTATATTTATTAAAAGCCTATTTTTATTTAAGTATGAAAATGATGATAGAGTTGATAAAATATTTAAGTATGTATTTTGTATCTTGTGTCTTTTATACAATGGGATCACATAGTCTGCAAACCTGAACAGACAAGCATGGATAGTGTGGTGTTGTACTCTTTCATGTAAAACTTCTGACTCCTTAAGTGTTTTCTGTGAGAACAGTATAAGTAAATGAGGAGAAACACTAAGGCAAATGGAGGAGGGCTGGTGGCAGAGAGTTGCTGTAGTTCTTTTCCTGTCTACATCAGTTTTATATTCCAACCTTTGCTGTGTTTGTAGGCTGGGACTCTAACTCTCTCTCTGATTGAGGCACCCAGGTATCTTTCATATTATCCTCAGATCTATGTAATCTTAAGATGAACTATTTCTGTGCTTTGAAATTCCAGAGTCCAAAATTTTAGGACTTTGGTATCAGGACTGCAAATCTGAAAAATATAAAGACATTTTCATACGAGACTGGTAATATTGTGGAAACTTGAACAATATGGAAACTATATTGTGATACTGTAGTTCATATAATTTATTATTCCTACTTTGACTCTGTTAGGGCAAAGACAAGACTTGCTGTGAGCTCTGTGTTCACCTTCAACCAAATGGTTGTGCCATCCTTGAGTCAGCCAGGAGCCCGGGTCACACTGTTACATTCAATCTTCAAGGCAAAGTACCTGATGAAACAACAGGATATGCTGGACTTTCCAAAGAATTTGTTGTGCATGTCAAGGTAACGTGGGCAGAGGGAGATTAAGAAGACTCTTCTAAAGTTTGCTGTTTTAAAGCAGATTGTATCTAATTAAATGTCAGAGGATTGCAAGCTAAAAGAGTGATCCTCTTCCACCAGGTGGAGCTAAACTACAGCTTAAAAGGTAGGCGGCACCTGGGAAGTTATCCTTTACTGCTCTCCTGGGGCGAGCGATGCCAATATTGCAGCTGACATATGCAAATAGGGTGGGCTGTTACACAGAAAAGATGCATCTCTGAACTTTTTAGTAAACCTTCGAAAAGTAGGAAGGTAGGTACATACAGGAGAGCTGCATGGGAAATTACTTAATTTGGAAAGAGAACAAGTTCCTTAACTTGCCACGTTCCTTGTGCTCTGGATGTTGTGCTGCCTGCTGAACAATAAAAAGCAGGGAAGCTGTGGAGTAAGGAAGGATTTCCACTCTCCAGGTTAGTGTCTGTACAGAAAGCAGCAAATATTCAAAGGCTGGAGGTATACTTGAATTACTTGGGGCATATTCATTTACATTTTATACATGGAAATGCATTAAAAAGTGCTTAAAATATATCAGTGTGAACAATGTAAATGTCAAAGTTTATTATGGAGAAAAGCTGGGCTATTCACAAAGGACTTCTTGTCTCCGATCTGAAGGGTGTGTTTCACCATGGTGCCATCATTCTGCTCAACACGAGTCTCTGCCAGGCTCTGTCTCTGAGACCTGATGGGAGCTGCAGCGGAGCAGGTCAGCAGCAGCAGGAATCCTACTGGAGGGTGCATAAAATTGGCTCTGGAGTCTGCATGTTTGAAAGTGTGAGAAACCCAACAATGTATCTGAAGATCAAAGATGAGCAGTGTAATGGAACAGTAAGCAGTTATTTTTTCTATTTTCCTCTGATAGTTTGAGCATATTGCCAGTGATAGCAGAGAATATTTTTTTTATTTGCTTGGATAAAAATGGGATAAAACATTGGGATTTAAATTTTTTCAGATCTTTTTCTTCATTTACCCAAGGAAAGATAGAAAAATATAGCAAGAGAAACTGACATGTCTATTTGGCACTTGATTGTAAAGATCTGATAATATTTTTAAACTATTGAGAATGTGGATGTAGTTAAAATTTATTTGTTGCTAGATTGCTGATGACTCTCTGTGAAGATTCTGTTGTGTTAATTTGATTTTTATTAACAACCACAGCTATACTGGTGTGAGTTTGGAAGATGTTGTAGAGATCTTTGCATCCTAGCTTTTACAAATGATTCTGTTTTGTCTGAAATGAAGAACCTGATTTTTCTTCTTCATCAGGCAACACGTAGAGCTTTTTCTTGAAATATGTTACCAGTAGCCTGTATATTTAATAATAAAACTAGGCTTGGGGGATGGTTGAAATATTCTGATTTTTGGGTCTACAATATTCTCCACCTGCTAGGAGTTTAACAATTGCAGATTTACATTTGAGAGCAAAAAAGAGAATAAGACATTAGTATTTGCTCATTAGTGTCAATGTTTACTAATCCCATATCTGTTTGCTGATATGAACTGACATAATTGTTTCAAATGTGGCAGAGCACAAATATGTTCAGGGGTTTAAAGTGGTATTGAGTCTAAATTAATTGATGATAAAACCCACTAATGAATAATTAAGATGTAAGTTGATTAAGTGGGAAACTCCTTTGAATATACCCTAGACTTTGCCTAAATCCTAACAGAAATTGGAATGCTTTCATATGCAATCTTTCACTTACTTAAATTATGTGATCGGTCTTTCTGTTCACAAAGGAATAAGCAAGGCCAAGATATGTGTATATATATGTGTGTGTGTGTGTATAATAATGCAGGACACTGTGAAGAACCTAAAGTTAATCTGAATTGTTATTAGAAGTTACTAATATTTAAGTCTTAAGAAACATCCAACTTGCCTAGCTACATCAATTCAATTGTTGAATTCACATTTCTGTTTTCAATTTCCTAGGGCACAGGTGATGAATACTGTCACTTTAAGATTGTGAAGAATTTGGAAACTGGATCTGTAAGTCTAGAATCAGTGCGAAATAAAGGGACATATGTTGGTCTCCTGCCGGATGGCCAGACTCAGCCAGTCATTAACACTGGAGAGAGAAACATTTTTTTCTACCCAGAGGTCATAAAATGTATGTAATTTCTTAATATTCTACAGTTTGCTTTAGTAATTAGTGTTTCTGAATGACAAATTCAAAGCAAAAGTGTGAAAGTTAGGTTGACACCATTTCCTTTGTTTTGTTTCAGTAATTTTAAAGGTGAGAAATTTATTGTGCCCACATTTAATTTCTCCTACGTAGCTAGTTAATTTTTCTTCATTTCTTTCTTTTTATAACAACAAATGGTGTAGAAGAAATCTATTTTTTTACTGAACAAGTAAACTTTTGAGCATAAGAATCAAAACAGGTGACAAGTTAGAGATGAAGTTGGCTTCCTGGGTCTATTCCCAATTCTGGCCACAGATGACAGAAGCCTGGGGGACATTGTCTCGCTATCAGCTACACCACAGTCTTTCCTGAACTTATAGGGAAAGTAGTAGACTTTAGAGAGGGCCTGCTTGTCAGTGTTCAGTTTCTTTTTTAATGGTGTGAAATACATTGTATTTCCCCCACCAGTATATTGATTATGTGATTCTTCTGTCCCATAATCAGGTTTGAGAGCTATTGCAGTCAGAAAGCTGCCTCACTAGGGAGGTGACCTGTTCTAGCCAGCTAGCCAGGACTCAGAAATTAGCTTTCAGCACACTCTGGATCACTATCACTGGATTTTCTGCTTAATTCTTCTTCAGGAGAATGAAGTTTTAAATTTGGTGAGCAATTGGTTACCAAACATAGCCAGATGACTTGGATTATAACTGCAGAAAACAGTGGAATTACAGTTCTTGTATTCTTATCTGGTGGACATAGTCACAGAGATCAAGGAATTAAATATCTCATGAAAATGCTAAACTAGCCATCAGTTCAAAATTGAGAATTTGGTCAGATTTTTGCCAGACACAAGCCGAACAGGGTCATCTTGAATGCTTTGACCAACAAAGGGAAAGTATCAAAACATACAGCCAGTCTTATTATTAACTGCTCTATGTATATTGTGACTGAGACATACAGAAGCATTATGAAAGTCATTGTAATGGCATCCATACCACTCAGTCCCTGACAAGAATATTTTGGTCACTGTGTCCTTGTAGAAATGAGGAAAGTATTTTCCTTTGTTACGTTTTGGAAGAGCAGGGTTTTCAATAGAAATTCTCAACAAAGCAGGGTTTACTGATGCCATTAAAATAAAGCTAAATATTACAGGCTTGAGTTCTCCTGAACCCTTGTTACTCAGTAAAAGGAAGATAAAAGGAGCTAATATTTTCTACAAGAGCAAACAAAATTGTTTGCCACTTCATATTATCAGAAATGGCCTCTAGCAGTTTTCATTTCAGCATTCCCACTCTTAAGAAAGGAAACATCAAGGCGGGGGGGAGATTATCTTGGGGAAAACTACATTTTAACAAGTCATTCTATTCATACATCAATGTTAAATTGTTACTTAGATTTTCAAAGCAGTAAATGGACTTTTATTGGTATGCCAGAATTTTTCCACTTTTTGTGGCATGCTTCTAACAATAAAAGTTAATAATAGCTAGCGGCTGTGCAATACATAGAGAAAAGATTTTGGTGTCCACTGTACTGAACAGTTGTGAGATCTGTTATTAGTGTTTGTCTCTCTGGGAAGCTTCCGAACAAGAAAAAGCAAATGATTTGTAGCTAGTGACAGAATTTACATTTCATTGTTTTAGTTGGCTGGGAAGAGCCTATGGGAACATCTGCAGCACACGGTCAAGAGAAGCAAGACTTCAGAGAATCTCAACTCCAACTGGCAAAAGCCCAGAAGCCAATATCTCAAAGCCTTTCAACTTTTCCACCTTCAAGTAAGCAACAGTTTACAAACTAGTTGTGATATAGCATTGTGTTATGTCTGCCCTCCATGCACGTTTGCAGTGACTTACCTCAGGAAGGACAATGAATAGCTTTTCTAGACTATCGACTTATGCATGCATACATGCAACATAAAACATATTACTAGTTATTGTTTTTTAAAAGGGCATTGGAATGTCATTTATTGATAAGACAACCATCAACATGTAACTGTTGAATAATTTCACATTACCTTTTTTTTTTTTTTAAAGTAACTAGCCATCTATCATAAGGACTATTTATGTGGAAATCAAGGGATTTATGTGATACAGAGTCCAACCCAAAGCTCACTGAAAGTAATGGAATATTTCTCATTTATGCTCTCTCTCACACTTATATTTTCTGCTTTATGATTCACTGGGAGAAAGAGTAAGGTTTTGGTGCACTGCATGCTAGCTTTATACCTATGTTTAGGCAGGTAAGAATAGATAAACAACGTTCTGGTCATGCTTCTGGAGTGATAGTCTACCAGATGTGTTTTACTAGAATAAAAAACCACTTTCTTCTTTAGCTACAGAAGTTGCATAAATGATCTAAGACAATGATTTATTTCCCCAACTCAAAAATTTACAGGAATATTCAGCATCCTAGTAACCAAAGAAGGTGTGACTAAGGAACTAAACAAAACAGGGAATGATACATCTTTTAACGAGTGGGGATGATCGTGTTTGCTTCCTGCCTCTCTTCTATTTCAATGTACCCAAGGACGTGTCTGTACAGCCTGAATTGTGTCACATCACCATGAAAAGCAAATGGGATAAATGGAAACTGCTGAGCTCCACACAGCACACTGAGGCACATTCACATGGTGGAAAAATATCTGTTACCTTGAGTGAGCTTTAAAGACAAGATTATATTAGAGCTTCTACTATGGGAGACATGCTTTGTCAGCTAGAGGTAGTCCCAAAGGCATTCATGTAGCAAATAATTCAGGTGGGTTGCTGATATGGTTTTGAGCTTGGTCCTCAGACTGCTATTTCAAAGTGTCCATGAAAAGTCTGTCAATGTGAATAAGACATCAAATATGGCAAACTTGTTCATAGGGTATAATGTGAAGTATTGGGAATGATTTTAAATAAATTCAGTTGAACCAAAGTATCCTGGTTAAATTCAAAGCATAGGTGTGGATTATTATTAATTACTTGTAATTGTTTCTGGCAATGTTGTTTCCATTCTTAGCTCAAAACACCCACTTTCTGTTTCTAATCTATCAGACTTCATGTTGTATTATTGTGTCACAAAGCCTTCCCAAAGTGTTGTGGGTTGTCAGCAACTGATGAGATATGCTGTATTTGAAACCCATGGCAACAATACACAAGCCATCAAACCTGTTTTCAAAGAAGCTGGATGTTTTTAGGGTTGGATACAAAGGATCCTTTTATAGAAGCAGTATCTGCTGTGAAATTGGTTATACAGCACTTCGTAAGAAGTATTTCTGACATTCATAAATGTGGACTCTGCTTATGCAAAATCAATAGACATATCAAAGTTTCTCTGCCCTTCAAAGAAAATAGTCATTTTTAGTAAGATATTTTCACTTAGAATACTTCAAAGGTAGCTGTCTTTTGACATGCAGAGGTGAGCCTTAATTTTTAAACTGATATTCATTAAATACTCATTTGCTTTTTTTCACTCCTAGTTAACATTTGAAAAAGGGTGAGGTTTGTATTGAGTATACAATCCAGCAGTATGCTTAGCATCCAAACTCAGAGCAGATTAACCCTTAGGCTGACCAAGCCATCTTTTTTATGTCTGTGTCTGTTAACTGGTAGCCATGTTTTGCTTGTTGTTTTCACAAATAATAATTGATTTAGGATTAGTTAAACCGAAAACCATGCTACAGCAGTTGGGTCTTCTCCTCTTGCAGTGTAACTTCTCCGTTCTTCAGGAAACTTCTTTCACTGTACAAGGATGATGGCAGGTCCCAGCTTCTACTTAATAGCTTATAGGGTAGAGATATTAGAGTGAGTGTCACAGACAAATCAGCTAAAATGCATGCAAGACACCAAGTTGTAGACTCAAGACTGATCAAATGTGCTGCCAAACTGCAAACTTACTGAGGTGCACTCGATCCCTTCATCCAGGTCATTGATAAAGATATTAAACAGAATCAACCCCAACACTGAGCCCTGGGGAACACCACTTGTGACTGGCTGCCAACTAGATCTAACTCCATTCACCACAACTCTTTGGGCTCGGCCATCCAGACAGTTTTTTACCCAATGAAGAGTACACCTGTTCAAGCCATGAGCAGCCAGTTTTTCCAGGAAAATGCTGTGGGAAACGGTGTCAAAGGCTTTACTAAAGTCTATGTAGACAACATTCACAGGCTTTCCTTCATCTACTAAGCAGGTCACCTTGTCATAGAAGGAGATCAGGTTAGTTAAGCAGGACCTGCCTTTCCTAAACCCATGCTGACTGGGCCTGATCACTTGGTTATCCTGTACATGCTGTGTGATGGCACTCAAGATGATCTGCTCCATAACCTTCCCTGGCACCGAGATCAGACCGTCAGGCCTGTAGTTCCCTGGATCCTCCTTCTGGCCCTTCTTGTGGATGGGCATCACATTTGCTAACCTCCAGTCAACTGGGACCTCCCCAGTTAGCCAGTACTGCTGATAAATGATGGAAAGCAGCTTGGTGAGCACAGTTCCTTCAGTATTCCTGGGTGGATGTCATCCGGCCCCATAGACTTGTATGTGTCTAGGTGGTGTAGCAGGTCATTAACCATTTCCCCTTGGATTATGGGGGCTTCATTTTTCTCCTCATCCCTGCCTTCCAGCTCAGGGGGCTGGGTACCCACAGAACAACTGGTCTTACTATTTAAGACTGAGGCAAAGAAGGTGTTAAGTACCTCAGCCTTTTCCTCATCCTTTGTCACTATGTTTCCCACCACATCCAGTAAAGGCTGGAGATTCTCCTTAACCCTTCTTTTGTTGCTAATGTATTTATAGAAGCATTTTTTATTGTCTTTTACGGTGGTAGCCAGATTAAGCTCTAGCTAGGCTTTGGCCCTTCTAATTTTCTCCTTGCCTAACCTCGCTACACCTTTGTATTCCTCCTCACTTGCCTGCCCCTTCTTCCAAAGGTCATAAACTCTCCTTTTTTTCCTGAGTTCCAGCCAAAGCTCTCTGTTCAGCCAGGCCAGTTTTCTTCCCTACCGGCTCATCTTTTGGCACATGGGGACAGTCTGCTCTTGTGCTTTTAAGACTTGCTCCTTGAAGAATGTCTAGCCTTCCTGGACTTCTTTGCCCTTCAGGGCTGCCTCCCAAGGGACTCTTGACCAGGCCCCTAAACGGGTGAAAGTCTCCCCTCTGGAATTCCAAGGTGGCAGTTCTGCTGACCCCGCTGCTTACGTCTCCGAGTATCACAAACTCTATCATTTCATGATTGCTATGCCCAAGACGGCCTCCAACCATCACATACTCTATACTGTATAGTGTCATGCTCAGCAATAAAACTGGAGAGGAGTTTTTCCAAAGTAGTCATTCCTCAGGGACTAGCTTGGGCATCATTCTGCTGATGGTGAGTGATTGTTTTGCATCACTTGTTTTTCTGTTTGGTTTTGGGTTTTTTTTAGATTTTTTTTTTTCCTTTGCGGTAAAGGCAGTTTAATAAGTGAAGTGAAAAACTCCATCCCAGAGAAACCCAGTACAGTGCTTTAATCAAGCAAATAAAAAAACCAAAGGGCTCTGATAGCAAAGTATGCAGTACAGCAGTAACACAGAGAGTGATGCATTGGGAATTCTTCAACAAATCTGAATGGTGTCTATTTATGAATTCTGCAAAATTGTAGGTGAATTCCATTGCGTGTTTGGAGCTTCTGGCCTCCAAAAGCTTGGTTTTTAGAAAACAACTTAATGGATGAAGAATGAGCTCAGGGATACAAAAGAAAATTAATCTGCAGCACAGATTATATTCCTGATGGGTAGCATATTAAAAAGTCTCTCTGTAGTCACATGAAAAGGCCTCATGAAGAGCAGTTTGGGAACCCCTGCAGGACACAGTTTATAGACAATGTGTTGGTCCATCTTTTCAAATTTAGGGTTTATACTTGCTTCTTGTGTCAGAACAGATTATAAATTCTTGGGGGCAAGGACTCCCTCCTTTGGAGAGGACTTCATGATCAGTGGACCCATTATTGAAAAGTAGTGCTCCAGACATTTAATGTTTGTAAACTCCACTTTGACTAGAATACTCAAAACTAGATTCCTTCATCCCAAGAGAGTCTATTTTTTTCATATCTCATGTGCAGAGCTGCCATTTGACTTCTTTGCATATATATATATTTTTCTCTCAAGGGTAGATGAAAGATCACTAGGTGCTATTCTAAAGTGAAATATATGTTTTCCAAAATTATATTTGCTCAGCCATTAGAGCTGTGAATTTTATTCATAAAGTGGTACTGTGCCGCTATTCTCTCATTCATGCAGAACCTGCTTAGCCCAAATGCTAGCACTGTATGCATAAATATGGTTGGGCAAGGATATATTGTGCTCTTTTTGGGGTGTTTTACAGTATTTAATTAATATTTAACTTGAAGAAAATTACTTCCTGGATAATTTTTTTCATTTGAAATGAAAATTGTCTCTGTTCTCAGACATGCGATTCTGCTAATAGTGTCCCAACAAGGCATTAGAGGAGTATTTACAAATAATTCCACTCATTTCTAAATGTCAGGCTGAGGAACCAGAAATGTCTATTTAATGGCCATAGTTCTGCATCATAGCATCCTTACTCTACACCAGAATATGTATAAAGAATAATATGATGATAGCACACGTGAGAGATACTTGTTCTTTTCCAGTTGATTCTTGTAGCTCGACTAATCAGTACATTTTGGTCTAGACAAGAAACATAAATCAACCTTTTCAAACTATCTCACTTGCCATGAAAAAATACAATACCTTCTCTATTATGGTCTCCTTATGTGCTGAAGTTACAACAACAACTGGCAGTTTCATGTCGATTTTCATCTCCCACTAATGTTCTGTATTTCACAGAGGAAATGAGAAATCCCCAAGGTGGTGAGTGTCCCATTCCTTCAGATGATGAATGGAAAGTGTCAATGCTGACAGAAAATGCAGGAACTGGAGCAAATGTTGTTCTCTGGATATATGGAGACAGAGAAGTAGCTGGACCAATAACTCTTGGCAAGGACAACAGAAAGCAGCTGTTTTGTCCCAGGCCAGAGGATGAATTTCAGGTAGCTAATGACGGCTAAGAACATTATATTAAGGTGTACCTTTCCAAAGATTATTCTGTCATGTGAAAAGAAAAAAATGTTTTTCTCCTATGTTTACTGCGTACAATAAATCTCTATCTAATCTCTAAGAATTCTGCATTAAATCAGCTTGGTGCATATAGTTAGCAACAGAGGAAATGCTCTTTCTTTTAACACCCCCTCTCTCATACAGTAGCCCAAATGGGGCAACTGCAGGAGTAAATTGATTTCTTTAAGGTAATTGATTTGAAACTAGCTTTAGAAACTATCCACTCCTAAACAAACCAGGTCTGATGTAAGACTTGTATATCATTTAGGGATCTTTAGCAATGGAATCTTAATGCATACAGTTTTCAAAGCATAGTATAAAATGTATCCTGTGGAACTGGTTCAGTTAAGGAAGAAACCCCTTTTTCAGCTTCCATATTATAAATAGCTAAAATGCCAGAAGCCTTACCTATGGAATTACTAAAGGCCCAATAAAACCTACATGTTATCAGGTCATGAAAACACAGAGAGTTCTGCTATTATTTAAGAATAACCCCATCTCTATTGTAATAAGGAAATTATGTCTAGGTAGGCTGAGAGGAAATTACCAAAGTGGATAAAAATTCCATTTTGCTTAAATCTTTCTGTCTGAGATAGATGTAACACATTACTGTCTTCAGCTAAGTGAAGAAGTTATATTTTTCACATTTTGTGCAAATTTTTTTTCTGCACTCATCAACTCTTCTAATACAATCTTGGCACAAACCAAGATTGTTACTGTCAATAATATTAATAATACTACTCTCTATGAATAGGGCATAGGCAGGAAGATAAGCAACTCTAATGTTCATTTTCTAAACATTTAAGCTATATGTTATGATCCACGAGGAGTCCTGTTCTCCTAATTAGTGAATAATTTATAAGCAACCTTGGGTAATGGCATGTTTGCAATGTTAATCCATACATTCTTAAGAGATGGACCAATTTTTCTTCTCTAAAATAGATATTGCCCATTATGGCTGTGCTCTGCTGTGGATATTGATTTTGTGAGAGAGCTGAATCTTTCTCTCAGCAGCTGGGGCTACTACTATGATTCTTTACATCACACTGACACTATTACTTTCAGGCACGAAACAGCAAATGTCACCAAAGTGCTTTTCATTCTTTAGTCTGCAGTAGATAAATCCACAAAGAAAAAGCCTATGAGTAAGAGCTCTTCCTTCTTTTTCCCCTTTAAACTTTATCTTGTACTTATTTAGCAGGATAAGTCTTGAAATGAGGATAGGAATGCAAGACTTAAAAAAACCTACATCTTTTTATCATTTACATCTTTGCGCTTGTTATGGTTTCACTGATATTTTCTAGAGCAGAAGGTAACGAATTTTATTTTTAAAGTAATCAACTTATTCATAACTCTGGCCAGGAGTTCTAGGAAGAAACCAGCTTCTGAAATCCTGTAATAATCAGGCAATTTGGAGTCAGTTTTCTTTAACTTCTCTCTTTATCAGCCATATGCACAACTATGAAAAATTTGAGTAGAACTATCTTGAGAAATGAAAACCACTCATATGTGGCCTTCCCTCTCTTACTTACCCATGTGACTAGTCATTGTCTGTTTAATCCTTCGTAAGACTGTACATGAGAAAAATCAAGAAGGACACCAGAGGGTTTCTTCTAGGAGACCTGTGCTTGTTTTAAGCAGAAGTCACTCTTTGTATTCTGACAAAGTTCAGTCCATTTTTGTTTTGTAAGGATACTTGAAATGATCATGTAACTTTTCTTTTTCACTAAAAGCCTAAAGAGGGATTCATTAAAATAAACAGACAACATGGCAGCACTGTATATTCAGTGGACACCAGCTCTGTGAATGAGAAGGCAGTATCTCTTATTACTTGAGAAGTGGGTTGGTTTTTTTGTGAAATGTGGGAAATGACAATAGTTGCTTTTTCAGTCAAGCTGTATACATGCCCTTCATTTACTGCTGCTTTAATCCCAAAGTCTCCAGGTTACCTCTATCAAGACTACTATAGAGAAAAATATTATGCAGCATAAGCAAGGATATCAGAATCTGACTCCACAGAACGCAGCTATTTTCTTAAGCCAATGGAAAAGACAGGAACCATATTGTCACATCAGTGTTGCAAGCCTGGAGTTAGCATTTATTTTGTTAATGAAATTCAGGTCAAGGTAGCAACGATACCAATATAAATACAGGTGTGAAGTCCTCAGATTCTTTCTCAAACAACCATTGTGATTTACTGAGTGCGTTTCAATGTTAGGGAAATCAAGGGTAAAAGTTGTTTGCTTCTAGAAATCTTTGACTAAACCATGGTAACACTGTGACTATAACATAAAAGTTTGTTATACAAAAGCACAGAGAGACAGGTAAAAGCTGATATAGGAACTGAGGTAATTCTGACCTCTGAAAAGAGAAGAGGGCTTTCTATTAATGAAGGTAAAGAATAAGTGGATAATGTACTAGTAGACGTTTCTAAGACAATGAAAAGAAAATAAATTTGTACAGTGTAAATAGCTTTTGTGGATGTAAATGATGGAGTGGAATACGCTGCTACCAACCTTTTATTAATAGAATCATTATTTGAGAAATAATATGATAACACACTTTTCCTTTCCTAGCAGTAAATTACAAATGATCTAAAATGATTTATGCTCACATTAAATCATGGTTAAACTTCAAATAAACCCCAAATAAGTGAGACAGGATAGGGTTGCATAGAGTAGATTTCAAAATTAAGAACATGTATAATGCTCAAAAATGCAAAGAAAGTGCAAATGAATGCAAATCATAGTCAGAAAGCGAAGATAGTAGCAGTGATTTTCAAAGTTTTGAGATGTTCTGCCAGCTTTTGAGAGTTTGTACATTAATGTCTCCAAAAGTTTTATATCCTTTGACATACTAGGGTTTATGGTCATGTTGCTGTGCTGCATTATGAAAGATTTGTGACCTGTGGTTTAGTGGATTTAATTTTGTATTCCGCATTTCTCTCATGAATGGCCCTCACCAACTTTTTTTACTTTTCAAACTTTGAAGAGTTCAAATATCTGCCAAATCGTTTCCCAGGCAAGCATTGTGATTTCACTAGGCTATAATCTGGTCAAACAGGGACTCGGACAGAAATCTGTTTAGACAAAACAGAAGCAGTCTCTTTTCTGGATCCTATAATCCAAAATCTGCCAATAAAATGTTGTGCAGAGTTCCTGTATACTCAGATGCTACCATGGTTCAGAGAAATCTGGAACCAATTGCAAAGATAAAGATGCAGTTTTATGTATTTTTTTCCCCCACATGTGATGTAGCTATATTTTTTCCAGAAATATAGCCCAAATAGAATGAATGGAAAAATGTAGAAATACAGGGCAAATGGGGTTTGTGCATCAATGAGAACTGGATTTTTGAGTTATTTCACGTGTGATGATTGCAAATACAGAAAGGAAAACGTTTAGCATTCTTTTGGATTTTTTCCAAGGTGTCCTGAAGGCTGTAACTATTTTAAGCATAGAATTCCTAGTCCTGTGCTTGCCATTAGGATGCTGCTTCTTCTGTATGTGTGGGAAACTGAGACTGAAATGTCTATTAACCATGAATTGGATACAGTGTTAGTTTGCAAGGCATGGCCTTAATCGCCATGCAGCCTCTACCACACAAGTTTAAAGTGTGAGTTATATATATTTTTGCCTGTAGTTATATGTTGTATTGTTCTGGCTTTATTCAGGTTAAAATAAAAAGCATTGGGAACATCTACAAGATAAGAATTGGACTTGGTGAATTACTGAATGAAAAATCAGAGTGGAACTTACAAAGGGTGAGATTTTTTATGGTGATTTTTTTCTGCTTTAATAATTTTTATATGAACTAGAAGCCCATCTTTTCATGAAGCCACAGCTTCATAAATCAAAAAATGTTGATTTTGATATGTTCTTATTGCTTTGTCTCCTTAGGTTGCTTTAGATATGACAAAAGCACTGATACAGTCCATCTCCTGAGAGCTGGAAATATGTAGCATCATTTTGCAATTATTCCTAATTCATGTAGTTCTTAGATACCAATTTTAGTGTATTGACGGGTTCTACCAAGTGTTGCTTTCTGAAAGCTCACCTGTACTCTTCAGTGTACGTTAGGGAGATTCTAGTTATAAATTCCAGCTATGAAAAATTGAAAATGATGGAGAAACAATTATCCCATGACAAGTACATGTGAAGAATGAACAAAGTTTTCTTAAGAGTAGACTAGTTCTAATTGCCCAAAACATAGGGGGTCACAATTATGACCATTTTCAGGGAAAAATAAACTGGGTTTTTTCAGTTTGGTGAATGAATTCTTCTTTTCTGCTTCTTTTTTAACTCTATTTTTCTCATGATATTTAGGGATGTTTACCAGATTAAATTCATACTAAATTCTTGCAAACACTGACCCCCATGTAAGATTTATTTCAGAATTGCACATAAGTATTTTTTTTCTGTTTCTTATTTTGAATCTGTAAAAGACACAAGCTTATCCTTCAGCCTTTGATTAATCTTAACAATCTTGATTTAGACAACCAGAATTACACAGTAATAACAGATTTTGACATTAACCCAAGGGCCTTAACTGTAACTGTACCAAAACTGAATGTAAGTATAAGTATTTTGGTTGCTCAAATGGTTGCAGGAATCCTACTTTCCATCCTGGTGGTTACAAAATTTTTTTTTTAACATTTCGGTCCAAATTTCATAGGGTAACCCTGGGATTTCAAATATCTCTTTTCACAGAAAGAAAGAAATCAGGTTGAAAGCTGTGTTTTTCTGAAAAAGAAGTTAATATTTGCGATTGTTATGAATCAGCAGGGGGAGCTCTGCCAATAAACATTAGAGATTAAGAATCACTGCTGCAAAAGTATTTCATGTTAGAATAAATACATACTTTGGTGTTAAAAGAAGTGTTTATTTTACTTAAAATAATATCTTATTGGAAAAGTGAGATAAAGGCATACAGTGTCCTGATTTCCTAAGTGTTAGGATTTGAACGTGAATACTTGTTTTCATAATTTTGTTTGCAAGGCTTATGCATACTATATGCACATTCAAAACACAACTGCAGAAAGACAATTTTTTGGCACTGATTTCCTTTTGCTAGTGAAGGCCTTGGAAAAAAAACTGTAGTAAGAATTGTTATAATTCAACACCAAGAAGAACTGCTTCCATAAAAAAGAGGAAAGACTGCTTTAGTTGTAGGAAACAAGTAAGCAGATATCATAAGGTACAGTGGCAAATAACTTGAGAATTTGAATTCTAACAATCTTCAGAGGAATAAATAGAGGGTACTGGTATCCAGGTTGTCTTTTGGTCTGCTGTAGAAGAGCCGAATATAATACAAATTCATTTAATATTTCAAGATATTCTCTCCCAAAGTTCAGAAGGATATAGATGATGAGTTTCAGCCTGTTTTCATTGTAATATAAAAATATGTCAATCTTTCCACGTCTTCCAAAAGCTCAGCCTCACCTAAATTACTTACTTACTTAAGTAATTGCTTACTTACTAGAAAGTTTTCAGTCTTCAGTACTCCAGACAGTGTTACATTGAGATGCTTCACTGACAGAAATCAGAATTGGTGACATTTCTTATGGCAAAAAAGAAAATTTCAATTACAGATTTGTTTGTTCCAAGTATAAGATAATTTTAAAGTCCAAGGCATATTCAAAAAATAGAGGCTGGCAGTTTCATCTGCAATACCACAGGAGCGAATAAAGATCCTTTCTAGTGAGGACTCAAGTTGCAATTTTGCATGTCATATGTACTGATTGTGTTATTGTTTTCTGAGGTAGAAGAAAAGATATAGAAAAATATGTTTTGCTGTTGAGAAGCAAAGTACTGGAAAGAGTGAACTGAGTCATAGTTGGAATTGCTTTTTCTCTAGGTGACACTGCAACATCTAAAGAGCAAGAAAACACTGTATTTTCCAGCAAACACATGGTTGTCAAAGAATCGAGATGATAGAGATTTTCTCTGTGAACTTCCAGTAGTGGAAGCTGGAAAACCTATCTATCCAAGTATGTGCATACTTCATTTGCACAGTTACATATATATCGGTTACCTGGTTTTCAGTATTAGTGTCATCTGAATTATATTCTATCTGCTATATATTCATAAATGTGGTCTTAGCAATCTTAAAAACAGATAGTTAGATTGATTTCTGGAGAATATATGCCAGCAAATTAGTTGCAAATCAAATTTGCTGGCATTGTTTCCGTTAAGCTACAGTGATGAGTAAAATCAATTGTAATTATACATGTATTTTCTTCTTTTGGTTATTTTTGGAAGTTGTTTTATACCATGTTTATGTCTACACCGGTGACATGGAGCAGGCTGATACAGATTCTGCAGTTTATCTGTGTATCTATGGAAAAAGAGGAGATTCTGGTCTAAGACTTCTGCATAAATCTGGTGTACCAGTGACATTTCAGAGGGGAATGGTAAGTCTGAAAAACAATTTGCTTAGCTATATAGATATAACTAAGTAACTTTTACTGGTCTTGACAGGTTCCTAATAAAAGATCACAGAGTTTTAGAAAAATAACTTTTAAGAACTAAGGGAAATAATTTTATACTAATCCAGGAATAACTGGAATGAGTGAAAACACAGGTATGAAAAGTGGAAGAAATATTATATGAAGAACCCCCCCTAGGATGATGAGAAGAGTTGCCTGTGAGTATAAAACACATTCTGTCAAGGTTTAATCAGTACAGCTGATTCCAAAGGACTGCACAGAAATCCTTCCGTGATTTCAGATCTTAGTAGGACTGTTTGTTGTGTATTTCTTTTAATGTATAATAGTATGATATTGTGATTAAAGCAGGGCAGATTTAAATTAATTTTTCTTTCAGTTACCTCTGATCTCCTCCGTAAGTAAAATATACATCATCCTGATTTTCTGCAGTAGAGTATAGTTGAATTTCAGGAAATACTGATTTTAATCTTGGCTCTGCCACTAGCCTTCTTATGACCTTCTATTAAACCTGTTTCTTCCTTTGTGAGCTATTGAGAGTTAACACTTTTATGTCTAACAAATGGTATCAAACTGTTGGTGGAATACTTAATTACAAAACAAAAAGCAGTATCTAAAATGCTAAGCATAAAAATAACCCACTGGGAAGCTTCAGAGGTATCTATACTATTTTAAATTATATATTTTATACCATTACTAATGTATTAGATATAAAGTTCTATTCCAATTGAAATTCAGAATTTAAGTGGAGTTTTCTGGGGGTATTATTCTAGCCAGACTGATAGCAAATTCAGCTTATTACTTATACAGGGGCTAAGGGGGTTGACTCAAAGTGCACTTGGTTATGGAAATGGGTGAATGAGACAGTGGATTGTACAGAGCGGCAGAGCAGGGCCTGGGATAGGTCATTTTATGACTGAGGCAGTTGCGTGCTGACTTGAACAAGTTCATTGAATACTTGCCACAGATATGCTACATGATATTGGGCAAATAATTTAAAGTAAAACTTCCCGTTACTTTTTTTTCTATGCTTCTGTTTTGCTGCCTAACCAGTTTAACTTTTCTGAGCAACCATAGCTGTAACTGAGGTTTGTTCAAAGAGAATTCTGCTCTGGACTAGTAAACTCTTTGAAATGCTAAACATGCCAATAAATTAACCCCTCTGTTTCTCAGTTGAGCACCCAAACTACTTTGCATCTTGACAGCTTTTGGCAATAATCTCTGTACTTTAACTATATAGGTAAAATGAAATATTACATGGATGGCCTTTCAAAAAAAAGATTTCGGCATTTGCAGAAAACTGGGGTGCTATGGAAAAAGAGCAAAAGTGAAGTCACTGGGGAAATCAGTTCTGTTTCGCTGAATTTTTTGGGTAGTTGTGGTAAATAAAACATAGAGTCATCAAGATAATGAAGACAAAAAGAAGTATTAAAACCTTCAGTCCTGCCTGTGCACAATTTGAGGCAGGGATCCTTCACAGACAATAGCTTGTGATCGTATATTACATGTACACAAGGGAGAACTAAAGTTGCACAGGCAGTCTCAATTCTGCCATTTGCTAAGAATTGAGAACTTTACAGATATGAATTTTCCGATGTAGTTCTTTCCTTCATTTTCCTTTTACTGAGAAGTGTGACCTGGACCGTTACATTTAGAGAGAGAAAGCTGTATGTGTTTTACTGTGGCGGAAAATTACCAACCTGAACCTTTCACCTGATCAGCTTCATGCTCCTATTAAAACAAACTTTGCCAACTGTAAGCTCAAGCCTAAATGAGTAACAAGGGGAAAGTGGCATGTCAGATTTCAGTCTCTTCCAGCAGAATAAAACACAGAGGAGGTGAGACCAAAAAGAGGAAAGGATGAGAAAGTCTGTATTTTAAATATATATGTTAACAAAGGAAATAATAGCTTTTACTCATTCTTACCTAAGAAGAATAATTGTAAATGGCAAGGTATTGAAACAATAGTGAAGGGTTGTGTGCAGCATTTTGGATGATGGCTGAAAAACCAATTTATTTGGGGATTATTATTGCAGTCTGATTTTAGTTGTGTTACTCTGATACATAATCAAAAGACATTTAACTTTTCAGATCCAAACACTTTGAAGACAGACCAGCGGTCATTAAAACAACAGGAATCTTTGTACATTGTGAGAATTAATCAGGCTTTTAAAATACTTCAACTTTCAGACTGATGGTGGCAAATTGTGGAGTGCTGTCTCTGTCTTCTAGGTCAATGCTTTTGAAGTGGAAGCTGTGTCTCTTGGAAAACTGCAGAAGGTGCTGTTGCGCTGTGAGGCTAATGCCAAGTCCCAGGATTGGTACTGTGATAAAGTCATTGTCAGAGAAGCTGAGAACAACTCAGAATATGTTTTCAATTGTGAAAGGTATTTTTTGCAATAGTATTCTTAAATATGTATCACTAGCAGTATTATGCCAGTCAATGTAGTAAGTATGAATTTTCCAGGGGAAAAACAAATTTGGATTATTCTGCAGTTTCATAAAATCCACAAAATATGTTGTTCCAGAACAGACTGCTTGAGTTAATATGCTGCAAAGGTTAAATGTTTATATTGTGAGTGTGTTACTAGACTGTACAGTGCAGCCTTATCATACAAAGATCAGTGCTATAAGTGTGACTTACCTATTCAAGAAGGAAAGATAAAGCACACAAAAAGGTTCTAAATTAAGTATATTTCTAAATGGGAAAGAAAATAGATTTGCCATCCAGAAGAAGCATTCACTCTCTTTATGAACAGCAGTATTGCTAGAGAGACAAATGTGATGCCCAAAAGTTAGAATTATTTTCTGGTTGTTCCATTTAAGTTATTAAACAAACATCTTAAAAGTCAATTGATAAGTATTGCATTTTGGCTGTTTGGAAAAATATTACGGTAATCCCACTTTTGGAGATTCCAGTTTTACAGTCTGTCTCGTGGGTATGTGCATCATTCGAGTGAAATGAAGGAAGTGTAGAGAAACAATGTGACCATGTGACAAGACACTAGAATTAGTAATATTTAATTAATAATATTTAATAAATGCAGGATGCCTAGTTACTTTGTCTGGATTTTTATGAATTTGTTACATAACCTTGAACAGCTTCTTGCAACTCTTGGTGTCATATCCTCAGAAACAGGAATAAAGATGCTCTCTCACCTTGATAAAGCTCTAAAACTGAGATCTTTCTTCAATCAATAACATGTTTTTAAGTAGTAGTAAAAGACTGAGGATTTCTCTGGTGTAGATTTGGATGCAGACCAGCTGTTGTTGCTAGCTGTGGTTGCTACCTTTCTAAAAAAATATAGGTAACATTTCCTAATGGAAGTTCCACAGGGAAGTCGGGCCAGCTGCCTACCTCAATTGTGAAATCAACTCTGTGTCATAGCTGTCCTCCAGTGTGTAACACAGCTTAGGGATGATGCGTGTCAGGGCACTTTGCTGTATTAATTCTGTGATAACTAACACCAGATGTTGATCAGCAAAAATTATTCAGTGACAGACACTGTCAAGAAGAAGCAGAGAGAGGTTTTTTTCATTCCTAACTTTTCTTCAAGGAAACACTGCCACTGAAAAAGGGTTAAAATAGGTCAGTGGTGAGGGTCAGGGGTAGCTTCCATGTTGGCCAAAATGAAAAGCTGAAACACTGTGCTCTATTCAAGGAGGGGGGAAATTTTTGCTTTTCAGAAATCTCTCTAATTTATTAATCTTCAGCCTCACAGCTTTATTTTGCATTGATATTTTATGATCCAGGGTATGAACAAAATGTTGTATTTTTTCTCATTTAGCCAAGGAAACAGCATTTTATCTGGCTTAAAAATCTGATATTAATTTCTGAACATCCAAGAGCTCTCACTGGATTTCAATTATACAGTATTTGTTAGTTACAGACTGATAATTTTAGTATTTAGGATTGCAGAAGATACCTTTGTGGTCAGGTTTTAGCAGAAGTGATATAAATAAGTAGTTGTCTAGTAAGACAAAATTTATTTCTTAGGGTTTAGTTCTTATATGAATTAGCCTGGTAATGTTTTCAAGACAAAAAATAAGGAACCTTCAAAAGCCGCTCTGGACTCATCCTTCCCAGTTTATACTGGATTCCCAACAGGCTTCATAGGAGACTGAATGGTTTAGGTCACTCCTGGAGAGTCCATGGAAGTGGACTCAGCCCAGAAGCTGGCTGAATTTTTTTTCCTGTAGAAAACCAGCTAATTTTTTACCAAGCAGGAGGAAGCTAAAAGAGTTGGTAATCCATGTTCTGAATGAAAAGGTTTCAAAATTATACATAGTTAGTGTAACATGACTAAGAAACCTAACCAATGTTTGCCTTAATTTGTATTTTTTTAGACTCGTCTATCTGTCCTCAATTTGTAAGAGGAATAAGGAAGAGCAGTATTTGGTTCCATCTTTGATTTTAACACTGAACTTTGATTTTAAGAAGTAGTGCAGTAGATACATACAAATTATACTTAGCATTCAATCCATAGCATTGAAAAAAATGCTCTGTGCCATATTCTTCTGTTTGGCTATACAAATAAGTACAGTTGTGCCACATCACTCTTATTCTGACACAGGTGTATTTTACACTTACACAGCTCTTTGTTGGGTCAAATAATTTCTACTTCAACATCTATCAAATTAAATGCTAAAATTTTAGAGGTAGAGACCCTTTGCTGTTATATGTATTCAGTATGAAAATAAGATGTGGATCATTCAGTTATATGGTAATATGGTGGAGAAAAAATTGATTCCTCCCTGCTTTCTGATTTTCTTTCTTATTCTTAGGTGGCTTCCATTTATGTCCCAAGGTGTAATTCATTCAGAAATTGAACTGTACTCTCAAGGTAAGGTTTATTGTAACTTTATGGAAGTAAGATCAGTAATTTGTAATTTTTTCCTCTGAAGAAATCTTGACTGAATTTACACTTTAAATATCAGAGTTAAGCATTTTGCAGCTTCCTTTGTTATATTCTGAGAATACACTTTGCATTGTATAATGGATATAGGTGATAGTGAGAAAGTAATGAGGGAATGAATGAGAAAGAAAGTTTTCTTGTATTGGCTAGAATCACAGAATATCTTTTTCATCTCTTCTTTCAAACCTTTTCATAACATTAATGTTAAAGGATAGATCCTTTATTAACTGCTTTTTTTTTTTTTTTTTTTGGCAGAGTTCCAAATAAATCAACCGCTGAAAATGCAGGAAGAAGCAAATGGTAAATGCTGCTCTAGTCTTCTGTATTTAATGAAGACTGTTTCTGTTTCAGAACTAATTGCTTTACACATTTGTTGCCTTTCTATTTATTTTAAATATTAATTACAGCACACTATTTGAACATTTCAGTAAACTCTGAACTTCACATTTTAATTTAAACAATAAATCACTTGGTTTATGCTTTCTTTTTATTCTGTAATTTTTCTTTCCATAATGTTAATTTTCTGTTTTTTTTTAAAATTCATATTTTTCTAGTACTTATTGGTGATCTATCTTAATTTCAGTTTTTTTAGTTAACATTTTAAACCATGATTCTTTCTTCAGGGCTATATATAGTTTTGTTCTCACCATTAGTTTTTCATCTTCTTTTTTACCTGTGATTTCATATTTGTTCAGCTTGACTCTTCTGTTCTTGCAACCAGCATGGATTAAATTACATTTCTTAATAACACATAACATTTTCTCAGCTGTGATAAGTGCTTCATTCTGTATGTTCAACAATAATTTAGAAGCTGTTGGGAAAAAGTTTGAAAATGTTTATTCATAATTTATTATATCAATCAAGATATTCACTAAGACCCAAATATGTTGCCTTAAATAATCTTATGGCAAGTAGTTAATGGTAAAATTTGTACCCAGTTATTTTACAAATTATATTCAAGTCCCACTCTATTATAAGCTTTATTTTGAATCACAAGTATCTTTGCCCTTCTTCCTTTCTATGCTGTTTTCAGAAGGCATTAATTTTCTATCTGTTCTTTGTGCCTTAGTTGTTCTGCATGCCTCACCTCCACAAGGGCTGCACCTAGAGATCCTCCTTTACATAGGTCAAATCAGTCTGCTTAGTCCTTTCTGCACCTGCAGCTGAATCTCTATGCCATGTAATTTAAGCTGTGCTTGTCTGGTTATACCGTAAAAGTTGCAGCAGATAAAAATTCCCCTATAAGCCTAACAAAATATGACAAAAAGCAGGAGTAAACTAGGTGTATATCCAACTGGCTTATCTTCAGGGGAGATGGGCTTGGTCTTGCAGTGAACATTTTGTTCACAGCACTCTCATCCTGACCCTGTGAGAGAGATGTCTCTGTGCTGTCCAGAAGAGCTGGTCTGCTTTGTCAATAACAAAACTTAGCCTCTGTCAAAACAGACCTGTTTCATGGAAACACAAGGTGGATTTGTTGCAAATGTCTCAATCAGAGTTAGGTAGCCAAAAGCATATGTACCAAATAGCCTTTTATTTGGGGCACTTGCTGAAATATGGAACAGTGGGAAAGAGACTTGAAGTTGTGTATCCCACACCTACAGGGACTGCTCCAATTCCTGGTTGAGTGGCTGATCTGAGGTTGTGTTCACTTACTTTTTTTCCGTGAGCTTTTTTAAATATTTAATTTTCATTCTATATAACTTTTTTTAAAAAAAAAAAAAACAGATTTTTTTTTTCCCTGGGAAGTAGAACTTTCTAGTGTATGATATTGTTTCTAATATTCTAGAAAAGAAAAGAAAAAAAAAGAAAATTTCTAGAAAGTAATCTGTGGTAAAGTACCACCTTCTGATGTCCCCAGGGACTTACTTGGTGTCAGGCTGCACCTTTCCTCCATGTATGCTAAATGAAAGTCACCTTATTACACATTTTGCCATCTTCTTTTCTCCTCAGTGTGTATTCCTCTTCAGTCATTAAGGAACTATTGGTACTCTACCTCATCAGAACAAACCCCAGCTTCTTATGCCAAAGAGAATGAGAATTATGTGCTTGTAATACTTACTGTTTCCAGTTTCTATTTGGAAGCATGCAGGAATGCAATGAAGATTTCTGGCATCAAGGAGACTAGGAATTTTAGGATTTTTCTCCTATACCCACATTGTCCTTCAAACACAAAGTCCTGTCTGTTTCCAGAAAAAACAAAAGCCTCAAAGCCAATATAGAGGAGTGCAAACCAAAACTCTTTTTTATCATTCTTTTGGGGAAGTTTGACTCCCTTTTTTACCTTGTCAGTTGTAGTTGTGTGCAAAATAGTTTACTGATACTACACTTAGGCTTTGGAGGCAGGAGTTGAGCTAGTTAGAATATACAGTCTCGAGAGTACCAACTGCATTGTTTCGAAACTGCATTGCTTAACAAAAGAGAGACCTGGGGAGGATAATAGAATAAAAAGGCCATCAAAAAAACTTGAGGTACAATAAATCAGACAATGAACAAGTCCAAAAGAAAATGCATTTTGCCTGCTTTAAAACAAACAATTACTTCTGAATGACTTCTGAATTTTTAGGAGGAGTAGTGGGTCATATTTTACCCTTTGCACCATTCTTCATAAGAACTTGTAAGTGGAATTGTCCTTATATTCCAGCCATATGGTCCAAAGGAACTTTGTCTTTAAGGAATTAATATTATACTGTTTAAAAACAGAAGAGGCTGACTTTTTTGGTAAAAGAGCTCTTGTATGGGGCAGGGAGCCCCTGCCTTATGCTCTCTCCATTTTCAGTGTATAGAGGCTTTTCACGCTTTTAATTGATGTTGATCCTTTTGTAGCCTGATGCTGTGGTTCTTTTGTCAAGAAAGTGAGTCTACAGAGAAAGCTGTAAGGATGCAAATTTTCAAAGGTACAAAAGAGTTTGTTACAAGCTGGAGTGTGATAATTTTCAGTGGAAATTGGATGGTTCACTTCCTTTGTAGAATCATAGAATGGTTTGGGTCAGAAGGGACCTTTAAAGATCATCCAGTTTGTGTGTGTTCCCCCCCGCCGTCGATGGACAGGGACAGCTTTCACTCCATCAGGTTTCAGGTTGCTCAAAGCCCCATCCAGCCTGACCTTGAACACTTCCAGTGATGGAGCTTCCCTGGGCCACTTGTTCCAGTGTTTTACCATCCTTATTGTAAATAATTTCTTCCTCTTTCAGTTTAAAACCATTCCCCCTTGTCCTGTCACTACAGACCTTAGCAAAACGTCTTTGCTTTTCTTATGAGTCCCCTTTATATATTGAAAGGCTGCAATAAGGTCTCCCTGGAACTTTCTCTTCTCCAGGCTGAACAGCAACCTTTCTTCACAGGAGAGGTGTTCCATCCCTCTGATCATTTTCATGGCCCTCCTCTGGACCTGCTCTAACAGGTCCATGTCTTTCCTGTGCTGAGGGCTCCGGACTTGGACACAGTACTCCAGGTGGGGTCTCACCAGAGTGGAGTACAGGGGGAGGATCACCTCCCTTGACCTACTGGCCATGTTTGATTGATCAGACCAAATGAGCTGTTGCTGTTTTCTGAATTCCCAGCTGTGTATTTATCTGTATTTAAAAATCTATCACCTTCCAAAACTAGGCATCAGCCAGCTCTCAAAAATTTGGAAAACAGGAGGTCAAACTTCCTGCTCCAGTTCAGTCTTTGCAGGGCAAATTATTGAGGGATAATGGGGCTGGTCCAAGATAAATTCTTCTGTCAGACAACAGATTTAATTCATGCAGGCATTACCAGACAGCTTTCTATTAATAAAACTGCAGTGTACACTGTAGCATTTATTTATAAGATGACTGTGGGCTGGTATTTCATTTATTGTTTGCCTTCACAGAATGAATTTAAGTCACTAAGTAGAACTTGTTTCATATAGGCAAAAGCTGCAATCAAAAGAGGGGTGGAGAGCATACGGTCCCAGCTTTTCAGATGTAGAAATGCATTTTCCAATTATGAATTATTCTTTTTTTAAATAAGATTTATATTAAGCTGCTTTTAGATATTTAAATAACTCGTCTGCATTGTATGGAAGCAGAGATGACATTTTAGTACCAGGGAAGCTTTATACAAAATGATTTTCTAAAGAGACGTCATCTAGTGTCAGAATTTTCTCCAAAATCTTTTTTTTTTTTCATGCTAATCTCAATGTCATGCCTCCATCCAGGCAAACAGAGCTCTTGTTGACATGTCACATCAACGTAAAATGAAAGGAAATTTTACTTAATTGGGAGCTTTGATACTTTTTCCTGTTGCTTGGTTATATGTGTTGTCATAATCCGAATTCTGGAGGTTGGGCTTTTTCTGTTATGACCCACAGGGTTATCGCTAGAAATCTCACTAGGTTCTGTGTTCATATTTTCAGCTTTAGTATGCTGCAAACCTCCTAAATCTTTAGAGTTCCACAACTTGCCTAAGATGAGTTTGAATGGTGCAGTATTTAGCCAATCTTGTGTTGCTTCTCCCAGTATCATTACCTTTTAGGTGCACAGTAGTTATGGTCCCTGGGCTAAACTATGCTTTTATTTATATCTTTCCAGTAACTTGCTACATATCATTTACAGTTATAAAAGCACTTTAATTTTATTTTTTACTTTACAGAAGGAGACTGGAAGATTACTGTAGTCACTGGGGATTTTGAAACAGCTGGCACAACAGCAACAGTATCCCTTTACGCTTATGGAGAAAACAAAGCTTCTGGTCCTATTATTTTGGGATCTGGGAAACACCAGCTGTTTAGTCCCAACAGTGAAGATACATTTAAGGTATAGTATGGCTGTTATATAAACACTGGAGAATTCAAAACATATGCAAAATAGCTTTTCTCAAAACTGGATAATAGCAGTAATAAAAAGGACTCAAAGAAATAGGTAAGGATCATTAAGTGTTTCTGAGGGAGTGGCTGACTTTTATGATAGTAAGATTTTAGTCAGCAAATGTATTCAGAACTGCATCAAGCAGACATGCCTCTCAGAATCTGCTTTATACCCGCATCTGCTTGATGTGCTAGCTTTAACTAGATGTTGTTCATTTGCAGAGGTAGAAAAACTTTCTTTTCTTGTTCTTTGTGTTGATGGAATAAGATAGTCCTGTCTATGGCTCATGTTGCATATCCATCTTTGGAAGTGTCCACTGTAAATTCTTCCATGGACTTCCTCAGAATTCCACTGAAGCACACTGTTATGTGAACCTTTTCTTGGAGAAAGTAAGAAGGAAAGGGGGGATGGCTAGGGAGTAGAGTCAAACCACACTGAGTAGGTTAACTCAGGTGATTTAGACTAGTGATGTCCTACTTCTCCAAGCAAATGGGGAGATTACTCTCATCTTCAGATAAACCTCTGAGAGATGCTTCAGAAGTGTGACATTTCCCAGTGCTTCTCCAAGTTCCTGTAACTCCTACAATTTCTTCCAGTTTCTAAAGTTCCTCAGGACTGTACCTGTTGCAGTAGTTAAATCTCTGATATGTCATTTAGGTTGAAATAATTTATGCATAATAAATAGATGATGGGGAATCAGTGACAGGACAGGAAGTTTGTCTGATTTTTTAAATTTTTGTTTTCCAGTTTTAAGTGTAAATATGTAAGTTCTTGCAGAGGCAAGTCAATGGTGGTCTTTCCCTTACATTTATTTAAGTTGCAACTAATTTGGCTAAAGTTTGTAGATAATGCTGGTTTAAGATGATCTCATATCAAAACAAGAAGGTGAAATCAGTGTCTATCTGAAGACTAAATTTGTGTTCCTTTTCAAATCATTCTGGCTAGATGATCATCTTGGATATTTATCAAGCTGGTTAATGCTGTCTGACAGCAAGTTCTTACTCGTTTATTCAGTTCATCAAGGGAAGTACCAAGAAAATGTGTTTGTTTTCTTTCTCTTTGTAAGGAACAGTATGTTTCTCAAAGCATCATTTTTACCCTCCCATCATCAAAGCAAGACCTGATACCCAGTCTGGGAGCTCTCGTGATCTGTTACTATCCACACTGGCATCCAGGTTTAGGTCTTCTACACTGTACCTAGGTCTTTGTGTGTGATGTTTTTCTTTGGTGGTATACCCCTGAAAGTCTGGAAGAGGCTTGGAAGCTAGGCACAGCACTTTGGTGCAGTTTAAGTGCGATGAATCTGGACTGAGGATTCCAACTTAAACCTTTCACAAAATCTAATTGTGTAGTCAAACTTTTGTAATGAGAGAGACCTTTAAAGTTCAGGGGTTCTTGAGGAGGCTTCTCCCTGAATTCTAACCACACCATCAAAGCCTCCAGGTTGACCAGATTAATGTCCACCCATTATTTCTCAAAACCACTTACTTAACTTTCAGTCAGTGCTGATCAATGGAGAGAGAAAGAAAAGAACAGATAAAGTAATTTTGCTTCCTTTTCCCAAATTTTTTCCCTTAAATGTCTCAATTTAATACGGTAGCTGAGTTTTTTGTTAATCCAAAAGAAAGCTGTGTTCTCTAAATATTTCAGCACTCTGTAGCTCTGCAGTTTTCCAAAACTAAGAGCACCATGTAATAACATCAGTATTGCTAGAAACTGTGGAGCTGCAGAAAAACTGAATAGACCCTATTGCTTTCTGTTATACCAGTTTAATCTGTTAAGTACATTGGGGAAAATCTTGACTAAATGGTCCTTGATTTGCAGCCTTTGTGTAGAAATGTGCTGAATATATGAAGGCTATTTAAACTTCAGGTAACCCCTTTTTTTTAAAGAAAGTTAACTGATGCAGAGAGCTGCAAGAGTGCAACATAGTAAAATGGAAAAAAGTAAAGCACAGTCATGTACCACAAAAACAATCAAAGTACCATCTCATTTCAAAATCCTTTTGGTCACAGATTTAATCATAAGAAATGACAGAGAAATGTCCCACAAAAGGAGAATGAGACAAAACTGTACTGGATTATCTTAATAAAAGTCAAGAATAGTAGTCTGATAGACAGTACAGTTAACTGCATAGTAACTTGGATACCTAAAAGTAAACAATGAATATTCAGCAATGTTAAAAATAATGAAAAAAGAAAGTTATTAAAACTTGAGTAAATCAAATGGTGATCCTCTATATACTCCCAAGATTTTGTTGCTCAGTTAGAACTTGATTTTGATGTTGCTTGCATTGCTGTATGCAGCTGGTGTAACTTCTTTAACTTTGGCTGTCTCTGATTAAGGCTTGTGTAAATTAAACTAAAAACTGGTCAACCTCCAGTGTAACGCAGGTAGAAAGTAACAAGGCTATTGCCCCTGGAGATTTCCATATGATGGTAGCACATAATATTCACTGAAGGTTGTTTACAGCTGTTGTGTGATGGGGAGAGTTCTTGCTTCTGACTGGAGTCTGGGGTTCTAGGTTCTCACAAGTTAGTTGTGTGTAAACTGCACTATATTTGCCCTTGTGGCTTAGCAGTCTTTCCTACCAGGTGGGAAAATTGGGAATGAACAATATGGGAATGGAAAAGAAAAGGAATTTAGATTTGATGGTTTTCCCTTTCTGCTCTGTAATTGTTCCTGCGTGTTCAAAGAAACTACTTCTAGGCTATGGTTTTCTGCTTCTGTTACCATTCAGGCATAGTATTTAGGGCATAATTTTTCTGTTGAGAGTCATTCCTCCTCCAGTAGAGGGATATCAGTCTACCTTAAGTTACAGCTTTCATCACAACTGTGATCTGTTTCTTGCATTTTCCTCTGGTGTCATCACAATCCCTGACTATTTCTCAGTATTTCAAAAATACTGATTTTGGCAGTATGTTGAGTTGCTCAAGACACTGAAGCTTTAATTATATTGTAAATTATGTTCTCCAGAGCCCTGTATTCTGCATCATCATTCTTTGAAATGTGGTGAATTATGTCTTATGAGTGTACGCACTGTTTGATAAAGGAATTCTTTTTATAAGTTTTCTTTTAATGTTTGGTCATGCCAAATATTCCCTTCTGTGTCAAAGAGAACTAAGCAGAAGACTGTAAGCCTATTATCTTCCATAAGAGCCAGCTACAATCTCTCAATTTTTATTACTTCAATACAGAATAATTCCATACCTTTGGGTACAAGTTCTGCTCTTATAGTAATAATGAAGTCAGTAAAAGCACTGACTGGTTCAGTAGATCTGCTTTCAAGATATTGTATGCTAGCCTTAGTGAGAGTGGCAGGACCTAGCACCTCCTTAACAAGAATTCTTCTATATTTTGCTTTGTGATTTTGCTTCATTATCACCTCTGCAATCTCTTTAGGGCAGTGTTGGTCTTACTGATCTCAACCTAGCATCAAGTTTATCTTCAATAACACTGTATTAAGCTATTAAGAGTGCTGGATTATTTTCTAAGAAGTCTTCAAAATCTTCACTTTAACCTTATGTTATATTTTGTATTTGGTGGCTGTCTTTGTAAAGAAGATAGTTGTCCATATTTGCAAACATGGGCCATGGCATAGGCATGATATTTTAGGAGAACTGGAAACTGGAATCCATCCCTGGTGTGAATTTTGCTGCGTGAGCTCTTGTAACTCTAACTTGTAAAGCTGGTGCCATATCCAGTTACACTATTTAAAGTTTCTTCATCTGTATAAACAGTCCTTTAAACACTGCCATACTCTATCAGGGCAAAATGCCAGAAAGTAACACAGGTAGATGAAGAGCAGGGCTCCTACTAACACTTGCAGAGATACTTGATCATAAAACAATAAATAGTGTTCCTGTGATGAGATTGTTACAGCATTAAACCCAGCCTTTTTCTTTCCAGTTACATGTACCTTGTTTGTAAAGAATTGTGTTCATCAGGTGCACCTTATGCTGAATTGCATCACATGGAAGCCTTATACTTAGAAGTTTATCTGTTGTTTTTCATTTTGGTTTCCTCTTGTTTAAATAAAATTATCAGTTGTTTTAAATAATCTATGCATTAATAATTGACACTCCTTCCTTTAGAATCAGCCTCATGGACTGTAAGAATCTGTCGTGTTTCACTGCATGTCTTTCTTGTACCCTGGATCCATATTCATTCTTTCATCAGTCAAAACTGAGATGTCTGAAATAAAATGAGGAGCAGCGGGGAGAAAACCGAATGTTATAAAAATAGGTTGAAACAAATCCATTTTCATGCTTTTCCTCCCATTGTTAAAATAAAAGAACCTGTAATGAGCTCAGTGAGAATTCTTCCCAAGCGGGAAGATTGCAAAAGTGACCGCAAGCACTAATGTAGCTATCCACTCTCTTAACTGTGGGATTGCCAATGCCTTAAAGCTGCGCATAGCTTGTGTCCTGCTATTTTCCAGCTGTCCCTGTTTGCCATAACGGCCATTTATGTCCAGAAACAGTTGAATAAAACTTAGAGAAACCCAGGGTATAGTCAGACGTGCTTAAGGCAGCATAAAAGTGTCATACTGCTGGCTTTAACTCCACTTGAAACTGTCCATCTCTCTGCAAAATGTATATGATAACAACATGAACCTCATTCCTTGCTGAGATAAAAGGGAGAAGTATGTAAAACGATCTTCATCAGCTACAGGCTGTGCATGAAGCAAAATTTAGATTGTTCCGAGAAAACAACATAGAAGGATCATAAAGAGCTCACAAACAATCTTGGAGAAAACACAATTCGTCTCATCTTCAAGAACTGAGAGTGAGTGAACATGGTACTACTTGTTCAGTAATTATGCGGTGTGGAGTGTATACATACATATATATATATGCTTCTCCCTTTTAAGGTAGTTTCTTGAGAGAATTTTATGTACTCAATTTCAGGTTTAATCTTTCAGCCATATATCTATAAAACTTTTTTTTCTACCTGATGGCAACACGAGTCCAAGATGAATACATATTAAAAACTCCTGTCTGTCTCTCCTGCGTCACTCCTTTCTCCTGGGTTACACTGTCTGTTTAGCCTCCCAGTAGGCTTCAGGTGGTTGTTTCTGAAATTTTGTGACACTAGTTTCCTTTGTTAAAGGTCTCCCTGTTAAGAGCCCCCCTCACCTTCCCATGTCAAGTGCCCAAATCCAGTTTCTGCCTTTACTAATCCATGCTCTTGCCTTGCCTTCCCCTCAGCCATTTTCTAGTCTACTCACATTGTTATGCCTCCCATCATCTCAGTATCTGAGCACTTTTCAAAAGTGAGTGGTATGACTAATGGGTGGCTTATTCTCTCACTCTCACTCTTAAAAATAATTGGTTTTGTTTGGGCTTGGTGCAACTCTATAAAGAGAATAGTCACTTTATACAGTACAGACCTTATGCTAAACAAGATGAGATCAATTTATCTTGCATTGAAACAGAAGATGCTAAAGTGATGAAGTTTTTGATGGCCCTTACTTTATATGGCCAGCTCTTTGGTAGTCCTTTAACAGTTCTATCTCCTGCAAAAATTATTTTAAATGCATTATAATGCATTATAGGGATTTCTTAGGACTAGTGACACTGAATCTGGGTCTTACCCTAGAGATAATTATGTCAATAAGGTAATGCCATTGAACTGAGTGCTACAGAATTACAGAGTAGCTGTGGTTAGAATGGATCACCGAAGATTTCGTAGGTCAACCCCTTGCTCAAAACAGGGCCAGCTAGAGTCGGTTGCTTAGAACATTGACCAGTCAGGTTTTGAATATCTCCCACTCTACAGTCTCTCTGGGTAATCTGTTCCAACTTTTGACCAGTCTCACCCATTTTTTTTCTCATATATTTAAGAGGAATTTATGGTATCTCAACTTGTGCCCATTGCCTCTTGACTCTTCACTGGATACCACTGAGATGAATCTGGCTCTGTCTTCTTTAGCCCCTCCCATCAGGTATTTATACACATTGATAAGATCCTCCCCCGAGCCTTCTCCTCTCCAGGCTAAACAGTCCCAACTCTCTCAGCCTTTCCTCATGTGAGAAATGTTCCAGTCCCTTAATCATATTCATGGCCTTTCACTGGATTCTTTCCAGTACGTCCATGTAGTGGGGAGCCCAGAACTGGACACAGCACTCCTGATGTGTCTCATTGGAGCTGAGTACAGAGAAATAATCACCTCCCTTGATCTGCTGGCAACACTCTTCCTACAGAAGACCAGAAGGCTGTTGCCCTTCTTTATGTCAGGAAGATATAAAAAAAAAAATCCTTTAGTCCCTAGGAAGGCAATGCAGAAAGTTGAAGTCTGATGTGCTCACAGTAAACTATATTGCTGAAAGAAGACACTGTTAGATGTAATTTTTTTCTTCAGAGCTGATGACTTCATGCCTGAGTGATAAATATTGCCGTAAATCCACAGGAGACGACAGATATATATTGCAGAAGCTGGTTCATAATTTTGTCAGGGTATTATAGAATCAACAGTCAAAAGGAGAGTAAATCAGAGATCTAGCCCTGCTCCTAGGCTGTAGACTGAAGTGACTACTCTGCACCTTTTCTTAAATGAATATTCATGTGTCTTCTGACTCTTTGAAGAACTGTTATGTACCCACCTGCATAATCATTCTTATCATGCATCACTTCTTCATGTATAAGGTGCACTTGTCCAACCACAGCATCATTCTATTAGCATGATATGCATGCATGTGATGAAGGTTAAGTAAAGCTTAAGTTTTCTTGCATGGCCTGGCCTTTATTGAGCTTTCTTACAGCCAATGCTAGGCTGTATTCCAGTTAACATCTTCTGGTATGCAGTGTTTTAACTCCCCACCTAAGCACTGTGGAAAGTTTCAAATCCAGTAAAATACTCCTGGTCTGACTTGGAAAAGCACAGATCACTCAGAAAAACCTCATATATATAAGTGGCTACGTTCTCCTAACATGAGAGTTTTGTGCTTACTTTCAAGAACTGACACCCTGATAACATAAATACTGGGTGTTGGCATAATTTAATTAACCACACAGTAAAAGAAAAGTTCTTCCAGAGCTTTAATATTATTGTTAAAACATTTTCCCATTTGTTGTCCTTGAGGGTGGAAAAAACAAGCTGTCTGTTAGTACCATTGGCTTAGCAAGTAACAAATTTGTGACATTTCCTTTCTGTAATTAACCTGGTAACATATAATTGGCATCCATTTTAGTGAATAGTAGCACATTGTTAGCCTGCATAGGAAGGTCAAGTGAGCGAGTATTGGTATTGGACTAGCTACAGGAGGAAAAGAGCTTGAGTGGACTGGAAAAGAAAGTGTTTAACTGTCACTGTGCAATGAGCAGTACTTGTTTACCCAGCTTATTTTTATGACCGAAGCAGGAATGAAGTGGGAAAAAATAATGCCAATTTTTGTGTGGTCTTTACTCCTACTCCTTACGTGTCTATATCCATCTTTTTAATGAGACTGTTAAGTTTCTGTGTGAGCACCTGTGACTTTTTCTAATTCTTGAGTCAGTGTGTAACTATGCCAAGTTTGTTGGCCACAATTAACAAATTGGCAGAATTCAGACATCTGGAAAATGCAAGCACCATGGGTGGACCCTGGGTACTTTACTAGTACATTAGTTATGGTATTTTTGGCAACATTTTCCAGCTGCATGCTCAAAATTTAAAAATATCTCTGCTTCCAAAGATTTCTCCATTACATGCAGATGCTGTAGAAGTTAAACTAATGCAGTTAATGATTTCTCTTGCTTTTGGGAATCCAGCTGCTGCACATGACTTCTCTGAAATTCTGTTAATGAGGTGGCCTCACATGAAATTAATAACTGTCTGTCAAGCATAGTCTCTAGTGGTTGTGTTAGACATTGGGATTTTGGTGTAGCTACTTCTGAAGTGTTGACTTATCCAAATGATTTTAATGGTAGCCTGAGTTTATTTCAAAGAGATTGCAGGATACTTTCTGTACAACAGGAATACAGTGACATTATTTTGCTTATTCCAGTATATGAAAGAGAAATGGAGTCATTACATATTTTTTTTTGATCCTTTTACTGAAGTATCTTTCCACTGAACAGTCTTTTTGTTAAGCCAAGGAACTCTTACTTCACTTTTCACTTAGTTAAACATCTTAAGTACATGAAAATAGGTCATACTGATTCCACCCAAAATATCATAGGTATGCTAGGGACTAAAAAGAGTATTTGCATAGCTCATTTAGAAACAGAATTAAAATTTAGTCCTTGCATCCTCTTGAGGAAGAACTTCTTGCTGATAAACCCAGTTTTCAATTTATGCTTAGAGACAAATTGTAAAATATGAGCTTTGTTAAGCTTCAATTTCAAAAAGTAAGGCCAAGTTTTCTAATGCATAGTTTAATGAAAATGTTCCCCTTGCCTTTGGTAAGAAGAGAATTTAGTCCTTTGCTTGTACAAAAAATAAATAGTAGCAATGAGCAAAGCATATAGTTGTAATGATTAGCAGGCTAATCTTGTTTAACTCCTTACAAACACTTAAAATATGGGTGTGGCTGAGGCAAAGATACATCTCTGAAAATGTGGCCCTTTTGAAAGTGGTGGACAGTTTTTTCAATAATATATATTGGTACTGATACTATAAAATATAATGAATGTCAATATTATTGCCTGTAACAGTGAAGAAAAATACTACAAAAAGAATAGAATTAATACTATCATTGTACTCACAGTGATATTAAGGTTGATAAGTGCTGGCAATCTCTCAGATAAACAGGGTCTGCATGAGGTCCATCCCCTTTGGAGCTTATCACAGAATTTGGTGCAAATAGGTTCACACATCAGGAGTTTCACAGTCAACCAACAAGTTGTAAATCATGATTCAAGTGTTTTGTAAAACTTTTTGCTGGGAAAAGTGTGAGGTTGGCATTTGTCAGAAGACCTCTCTAATAGGCAATCCCAAAAAAGGCTGGTATATCTGATGTTTGTGATATCTAGATTCCTTTACCTCAACGAGATATCTGTGTTTCCATGCCCTTGTTTATTATCTCTGCAGGAGTTTAGATCTTATTTATGTTCTATATGTGGCTGATGTGAGCCACATCAGAATGGCAGCTTCATACCCCCAAGCTGTTATCTCTTAAATTTTATGACTTTGAATTTCCATCCATGTCCAAACTCTACCCTATCAAGCTGAAGAATTTACAGGGAGAAAGGAACTTTGCAAACCAATTTTTAATATTATTATTAAACAGACATTTGAATCTCTGCAATGCTTTGCCCATGTGCTTTGGTTGAGGATTAGATGTCTGATGAGTTTGTCAATGCTCTGTTGCAGAGGCCAGCAAAGATTAGCCTCAAGATGTTACTTTTGCTGCAACACTGCTGTTCAGTGCTTACCAGCAGCAGTGTGCCTTGAGAAGCAGAACTGACCAGTCTGAGGAACTATTGTGCTAACTCAGGTGTACAGTCCCTACAACGCTAGCAAGTTTGATAAGGGCAGTGTAGACCTATCCCAAAATACATCAGTCTCCTATGTCTGCGTGTCCTTGTCGTTTAGGAAGTTTGAGTACTTGCAACATCCAAGTACAGTGTACTGGAGCAATACCTTTATTATATTGACCACGTTCTTCAGTAGATTTACAACATATTTGCTGAGCAGCTTGTTGCTATTCCTCCCTTATTCTGTCTGCACAACTTCCGCTAGTGGCAACAGAAATTGCATGACTATATGAGAGACTAGGTAACTGTAAGTGAGATCATATTATCCTTGAGCAAAAACACTAGCTTTACAAAGTTAGCTAGGAGAATTACAATTGATAATTTTTGTCAATTGAGTTATGGAAAAATAGCAGCTAACCCAAAAAGAAAAGAAAATTTTAGAAAAATTACAGAATTTTGGACTTACATCTTCTTCTGAGGATCTCAAACTTTATGAAGAGAGCTTTGCATTGTACCTGTGAGAAACATGTAAGTGTTTTCCTCATTATATAGTTGAGAAAGTGAAGCAAAGAGGGCTTGTGAATTACATAATATTTTTCAGGAAGCCTAAAGCAGATCCAGGAATAGAATCTAGTTGTCTGATTTCCAGAGTGATGCTTTAGTCCGGGGACCCATCCTTCCTTCTTTGCATAGTAATTTATTGTAGTTCTGTCAGTGTTGTGGTTTAGCCCTAGTTATCAACTCAGCACCACATAGCCACTCGCTCACTCCCCCCACCCCAGTGCAATGGGGGAGAGAATCGGAAGGGCAAAAGTAAGAAAACTCGTGAGTTAAGAACAGTTTAAAATAAAACAGTAACAGTAACAGTAACAGTAACAGTAACAGTAATAACAATAATAATGTAATGACAAGGAAAATAATGAGAGAGAGAGAGAGGCGAAACCTGGGGAGGGGGGGAAAACCAAACAAACAACAAGTAATGCGACCACTCACCACCTGCTAACTGACGCCACCAGTCCCCAAGCCGCGATCGCTGCTTCCCCTGGCCAACTTCCCCCAGTTAATATACTGGGCATGACATCATATGGTATGGAATATCCCTTTGGCCAGTTTGGATCAGCTCTCTTGGATGTGCCCCCTCCCCTCCTGGCTTCTTGTGCACCTCGCAGAGCATGGGAAGCTGGAAAAGTCCTTGACTAGTGTAAGCACTACCTAGCAACAAGTAAAACATTAGTGTGTTATCAATATTATTCTCATACTAAATCCAAAACACAGCACTATACCAGCTACAGTGAAGAAAATTAACTCTATCCCTGCCAAAACCATGACAGTCAGAAAGGCTGTTTCCATATAAAATGAATGTTACTTTTGCAGCCGTGGTGCCAGAATATAGAACCGCTAGACTAAGGTTTTTGTAAGCATGTTGTTTATGAGGGTAACAAAGTCAACTTTGCTCTACAACTTTTTACAGAATGTTCTGGCTGAGAAAGTAGATTTATAAATGCCAGGTTGTGTTCAAGTCATGCAGAAGTTCAAGGCAATTTAGTCAATACTGGAAATGAAGGAGCAACCTCAAGATACAGTGTCTATGTCGGCAAAAAAATATTGTTAGCTCTACCGTGTTATAAGAGTATTTTCATTTTCATTTCACTGCAAGAGCAAAATTTGACATACATTTGACAGGATTCCGACTGGCAAAAAGTAACGTGTTAACAAGTCAATACCACCGAGAGACCAATGCGATATCTGATCTGACAGCAAGACAAATTGTTCCAACCCCCAAAACTACAACAGGAGCTGAAACTAAATTTGTAACTGTATTCTGTGTTTTCCAGAACATCATATACAGTTGACTTGCTCTTCTCCATCGACATTCTTGCCTTAATTTCCACCCAAGAATATACATGATTTTTTTTTTCTCCAAGAACTCCTATAAACAATTACTCAGAAACAGAAGTATTATTAAGCATGTTACTAGTTTGGCAGTTCTGTGTTTTTAATTATTTTTGACACCTTTCAGTCTCAGAAATATGCCATTACCTATATGCCCTGTATAGCTTACCATTCAAAAAAACCGTCATAATTTGTGAGTCTAGTAGACAGGAATGCCTTATACTCTTCCTCACTGTAGTCAAAAGCAAGCAAATATATTCGACTTGACACTTTGGACAACTTCCCACTTAGCACATGGGCATAACTTCCTTAATTTTGTTATATTGTGTCCTCTTTTAGAGTGTGAATATTAGGGAGGAGTAGGAAGTATATGAAGACACAAATGCAGGATTGTTTAGAGATGCTAAACAAGACTTTAGTGTATCTACTTGAACTGCATGCAACTAGGAGCATCTCCTGGAGAAACCTAATGGTCTGGACAGAGCTTTCTGTTCTGCACTGATTTTTCTTGAAACTCCATTTGATTAGGTTTGATGGATTTTGATGGATTGCTGTGTCGCCTATTTGCTTATCCGGTAACAGGAAGTGCCTGCATGGTGATATGGTGATGAATGGGTTTCATCATTTCCCTCCCCTTCCTTTTCCAATAGCTTTTGGTTTTTTTTTTTTCCTTTCCTGGTCAGCTATCCTACCTCTGTTTATTTTTGCAAGCTCTTCTCTCTGGTTATACCAGTGGTCTGCCAAATATCAGCCACAATGTGGCCAGCAGGTCGAGGGAGGTGATTCTACCCCTCTGCTCTGCTCTGGTGAGACCCCACCTGGAGTGCTGCGTCCAGCTCTGGGGCCCCCAACGTAAGAAGGACACAGACCTGTTGGAGTGGGTCCAGAGGAGGACCACAAAAATGATCAGAGGGATGGAGCACCTCTCCTATGAGGACAGGCTGAGAGAGTTGGGGTTGTTCAGCCTGGAGAAGAGAAGGCTCCAGGGAGACCTTATTGCGGGCTTCCAGTACTTGAAGGGGTCCTACAAGAAAGCTGGAGAGGGACTTTTTACAAGGGCATGTAGTGATAGGACAAGGGGTAATGGCTTTAAACTAAAAGAGGGTAGACTTAGACTAGATATAAGGAACAACTTATTTGCAATGAGGGTGGTGAAACGCTGGAACAGGTTGCCCAGAGAAGTTGTGGGTGCCCCATCCCTGGAAGTGTTCAAGGCCAGGTTGGATGGGCTTTGAGCAACCTGGTCTAGGGGAAGGTGTCCTTGCCCATGGCAGGGGTGTTGGAACTAGGTGATCTTTATGGTCCCTTACAACCCAAACTATTCTATAAGTCTATGATTCTATGATACAATGTTGAAACCCTTTGGAGATTCACCCAGAAACATATCTCCCATCTCAGACTAAAATGCACTTTAGCATGATATGATAAATAAAATTAATGTAATTAAGAAAGTTATGGCTTCACTTTTCAGCCAACTCATATGATACCCACTATAGATATGCAGGATTTTTTTACCAATAATGTTTCAGTTTGCTTCACAGACAAATAACTGATTAGATGCTTCAGAAGATAAAAGAGGCACTTCAACAGAGTTTCCTCGTCCTGACTGAGAGTCACGGTGATGAATACTGTATGTAAAGATGGTTGTGACGCTCCTCTTTCAACAGGGGTTATGTCAGAATTTAATCATGGGCATGAGGTCACAAGGTTTCAATGTTTTATTTACTAAATTGTCCTTTAACTTCTGCACCACAAATAACAGCCAGTGCCCAGATCTCAGGAAAGTACCACCTTTGCTATTTGTCAATATTACACTTCATTCAGTTTGCAATAAAGGGTGAGAGTTCTAATATATTGTTATATTTATTTGCAAGGCCACCTTAGCAGTCACTTGCCCACTGCAGAGGTCTCTGCTTTGTAGCTGCATGACAGAGTTATTATGGCAACTTAGTCTATGTCCTGACTACCTTTGCGGTTAGTTTCAGAGAGCTTTTTATCTGCTGCTGTAAGTCTGCTGTGTGTATTAGCAGCATATTTTTTATGTATATGGATTTATTGCATTTATGTTATAATTATACCTTCAGTTAGCACCTCTTACTTTAACATACTATTTTAATACAAGAAAACCTACTACTTTGGCCATAAGTGTGACCCTATTCAGACTTTATACCACTAGCATATGTGTCATGATATAATCCTATGAGAATGAGTTGTGCCAGGCTTGCCTCAGGGATGCAGGGAAATGGTGATCAATTAGGGCTGCAAGACTCTCTTCTGCGATGGTCCTTATGACCAAGAAACATCAGTGTTACACTAGCCTGTGCCAATGCCTAGGAAAACGTTTCAACAAAAGAGCGAAAGGGATATGTCTCTAGTGTCTCTGATGTTTTCCAGCTCCGCAGAGAAAAGGTGCATTACCTTGTAGTCTTCCTTAGAAAAAAACATTGAAGGGGAAGCTCTGGCTCAGGGGCAGACTTATTAATATTACCTTCCAGAACAGATGCAATGGACCTTCAAACACAAATCTTGGTTCAACCTTTTTGGTGATTCGGACTACTGGGGCAATGTTGATGTTAATTTTTTGTCAATCCATTTCTTGTTTGTCTGCTTTTTGGTTTGATGCTAAACAGTACAAAATTGGTATAATGGTAAAAGAAACAACTATTTTTTGTCCTTTTTATTTCTGTGATTTTTTTTTTCTGTATACCATGAGCTTTCAAACACATAACTTAAAATGAAAGTGGTTAACCCTGCTTTTGTGCTTAGGTTCCTGCCATCAGCATTGCTCAAAAAGCTTCTGCAGCCCAAAACAAAGTGTCTCTTATTTCAGGGCTGCAGTATTCAATGTGACATAGTCATGTTTTATTGTTTAAATTTGCTGCAGTGTGGCGTCAGCACTTACAGAAACAGTTAACCCTGACACCAATGCACATAAAAATAGACAGAGAAAAGAGGGCCATAGTAGACAGATAAGTGGTAGGAATAGTTAATAGGGCTCTGCTGATGGTAACTGTATGGACTACAAAATATATTATTTCATGCAGCAATGACTGAAGGTACTTCTGCTTGTTAAAGTATTTGTCTAGAAATAGAGATTTACATTGTAACGCTACAAACTGGATTCCGTCAAGAGATCTAAAACCAGACTGAACTGTTTGAGCCCTTTAGCCACTTTAAATAATACGGTACTGAAGTAAAAATTACGCTTGCAGACTACTCCATATCCTTTTGCTTGATTGCTCTGGGATTCATTGTATATTAAAACATCGTTTTCTAAAAAAACCCCTTGCTCTAAGTTACGTTAGGTGCATATTTAGTTTGCATACCCAGTATGAGAAGGATTGCTAAAAGGCATCATTATAATTTGTTATTAAAATCTGGGATATTTTTTTTTTGTCTTTGCAGATTAATCTCAGAGATCTTGGGCAGCTATATAAAATTCGCATTGGCCACGACAACTCTGGAAACGACCCCAGTTGGTACCTGGAGGAAGTCAGACTTGAAAGAGTAGTCCCTCTTTCTGATGAAGAGATTTGTTTCCCCATAGAGTGCTGGCTTTCAGAAGACAAGGGTGAAGGTGATACATGGAGAGAAATGGCAATAAGGAACCCCGCAAAGGAGCTTTTGCCATGTACGTGCTCAGTATTTTAGATCACATGTTCACTAGCCATATCCTGTGAGTATATGACAACTTTTCATGTTTTTTCCAGGGCAGACTGCGCAAAGGCCAATGTAACCATGAAACAATCCCTTCCAGAGACTTTCTAGTTCCACAGAAGCGGGAAGTGACCATTTTCCCTAACTCCTTTCCTTCCCAAAATCAGAATAACAGCTATGGCCAGGGCATCTTACCCTTATAAAATTCTTGATTTCTCAGAGTGCCCCTAAATCTGCAAATACTGCTCTTTAGAGCAAGACATTAGGCAGAAAATCAAGGCATATCAAGGTATGTAATGTTGTGTGACTTCCAGTTCTTTTTAGCAAGACTGATATCATCCTTTCTTGTGCTGCATAAAATATTCTTTACCAGAAACCCATGATCTGAATCATCATATGTGTTTTCCAAATCAGACTCAAGTCACAGCCATTCACATAGAAATTGTTAGCTGCAGGGTGGCACTTTGTTACTTCAAAGTTTACCACAGCTTTGACGCACTTTATTCTCTTCAAGTGAAGCAGGAAATAGCCCATCATATACAGTTATTATTTTAAAAGTCCTGGGCCTCTATGAAAGAATAGGGAGTCAGTATAATCATTTAGCACAATGGGGTTTTTTTACAGAATTCTCTTTATATTATTAGAATGACAACGATGAAGCTGATAGACAATACTGTCTGACAGTGGTAGGTCTTATATAGACAGATACTATCATTCAGGCGAACTGTATTCAAAATGAAGCAGTGAATATTACAAGGAATCAGTAATTCAACATAAAAAAGGATCATCAAGCACTTAGTGACAATCAAATAATTTCAGAAGAAAATATCAAACAAGTGAAAAATCTCAACTCAAAAGAATATAATTCTCTGAAAAAAACATCAAGACTGGTGATGTGTGAATGTTTTTGATGGGTTTTAAGGCCAAAGGGGACTGGGGACTACTGTTCTCTGTTACAGAGGCCAGAAGATGCTGAGAGACATGTATTTGCCAGGTCACATTTCCCCTCTGCTCTTTGTGTTTATTTTTTTATTTTATTTTTTTTAAATTATTGTGCAGAGTATTTAGTGACTTCACTAAGAGATTTCAAAAACTGGGACTGATCAGGATGAACCAGGCCCTATGATCATGGCCAGCAGTGTGCCCAGGTGGCCAAGAAGGCCAACAGCATCCTGGCTTGTATCAGGAATAGTGTGGCCAGCAGGAGTAGGGAAGTGATCTTCCCCCTGCACTCAGCACTGGTGAGGCCGCACCTCAAATACTGTGTTCGGTTTTGGGCCCCTCAGTACAAGAAGGACATTGAGGTGCTGGAGCGTGTCCAGAGAAGGGCAATGAAGCTGTTGAAGGGTCTGGAGAACAAGTCTTACGAGGAGCGGCTGAGGGAACTGGGGTTGTTTACCCTGGAGAAGAGGAAGCTGAGGGGAGACCTTATCGCTCTCTACAACTACCTGAAAGGAGGTTGTAGTAAGGTGGGTGTTGGTGTCTTCTCCCAAGTAACAAGTGATAGGACAAGAGGAAATGGCCTTAAGCTGCTCCAGGGGAGGTTTAGACTGGGTATTAGGAAGTATGACTTCACTGAAAGGGCTGTCAGGGATTGGAACAGGCTGCCCAGGGAAGTGGTTGAGTCACCATTCCTGGAGATATTTAAAAGATGTATGTATGTGGTGCCTGGGGACGTGGTTTAGTGGTGAACTGGCAGTGTTAGGTTTACGGCTGGACTCGATGATCTTAAAGGTCTTTTCCAACTTTTACAATTCTGTGTATTCTCTGTAACATATACCACTGTACCATACACCACTACTTACGATGACATGAATATCATATACTGGTGCAACAGAAAAATAGCACAGAATCCAATTAAATTGTATGCACAATTAATCCAACATCAATAACTCAAATCTGCATTATGCAGTCTGAAATACCCGTTCATAGAAAAGTACTAATATTCTGGTAGGTGCACTCCATTTATGCACTTATATGTGAAAAAATCAAGTCAGTTCTACCAAAGGCTGGGAATATGTTTAAAACAGCACATTTATTTACTTTTTAATCATTATATTACTGCATATTTCCTTGATTTTGGAGGAATATTATCTTTATTAAAACATATGTCTCAAGTTTGTAAGGAAAGATCCATTAGAAAGGATTTGGAAATTTCCTGAAATTGTAAGTTTTACAAATTAATTATTGATTTTAGGCACATTTAAATTGAACATCAATATAAACTCAGCAAGGTCTCCCAAGGATTACCTATTTAGTTTCTCAAGAACAGACAAATGAAACACTATCCATTTGCATCTCCCATTTAAAAGTTAATTGCTTACAAATACTGGACAAACACATCAAGTCACTTTCTCCAGCAGAAAAAACGATGTACTACTTATTATTTAATGATAATCTGATATCATTTAGTAATTTGTATCCTGCACTTTCAATTCAATCTGATATCTTCTAGTGGTATTAAATTTGCTTAACTACAAAAAGTGATGTGCTAGAAATTTTAAACAAAATGAAAAAATATAAACTAAGCTCAGAAGGCACCGTTGCTTTAATTGTTGTTCTTTAACACTTTATTGCTCAACTTCTCTCTTAGAAGAAAGGGGAATTTTTTCCTTCTCTTTTTTCTCCCTCTCTCCAGCCAAACTCTATTATACGCCCAGTAGGGACCTAAAACCTTACAGCTCATTTCTGATTGCTTGTCTTTCTTTTTTCTAGCTTCTCTTCAAATCCTAAGTTATTTATTTTTTCTGTCAGTTTTTCTTTACCTTCCTCTCTGAAATCCCATCTTTTCCATCCAAATTTCTCACCTTGGTAACCTCCCTTAGTTGTTCTGACTGTCCCTCAGCCACTTCAAAAAGATGACACTAATCTGGTTTCCTACTCCAAGTGATGCCTTCAGTTCTTTCTCAATCTTCATCACACCAGTCTCAACTCCCATATGTAACTAAGGTTTCTTACGCCTCCAATGTATGTTTGCCTTTTTGTCTTCTCTTGTTTTCTTATTTTTTTCCCCATTGCCAAGACTTCTAGGTCTGTGGCTCCCTTTTCTCTTCCTATTCCATCTTCTCTTTTGCTTTTCCAGCCCTGGAAATTAAAAAAAAAATCACCTGATCTCTCTCTTAAGTTGTCCCTGAATTAAGTATGCTGTTGAACTGGAATGTCCCTAGAGGTCTGCTCCAATCTGTTTTTTATTGTGATTCTTCTACCCAGTCTCACACTTTTCTGGCAGTTCCAGATATTTTTAGTTTACCAAACTTTACAAGTATTGAATTCTTTATTTGTTGATGTTTTTATTTGGTTTCATTCCCTAGTTAAGTTGTAATGCACAAAATCAAAGAAAAATTTTCCAACTATTTTCTAAGTGATAGGTATTGGAAATTAGTGATCATGTCCTGAACTGGGTAAATCCTAAGTGTCACTCAGTGAAAATAAGATAGAAGCTTTATTCTGAATGTTTTTGACTTAGCTTTATAGCATCATGACAACATGGGTGTGTTAGGGGAGTCAGACTAGATCTGGCCACTCAATGTACATGAGGCTGCTGCAGCTGCATGGCCCCAGGTCCAACCAGTGGCGAGGCTCAGCATGTGTTCCCAGTCAGCACTCACAGAGAGAGCACACGTATATACCACATATATATACATGTATACATGGCCGGCTGCACAGACAACCCAGACATACAGAGCTGTCGCACAAACACAGACAGCACCAGCAGCCTCATCCCACTCCCCTCTCTGGCTGAGCAGGATGAAGCTCCACTAGTTGGAATATATATGAGTATGCGTATGTACAAGGTGGGTGCTTCTGGCAGCTGGGCTAACACACTCCATCTGCTCAGCAGCTGCCCCTGGATACCAGTCTGCCCAGTTGCTGGCACCTGGGCATATGAGCCCTTGAGGCTGCTGCCCTGTTCCAGCTGCTGGTACAGACCATCTCACACACACATGCATGCACGCACAGAGCTGTCTCACCCTTAGACACACACATACACCTCAGCAGGTCTCACCTGTAGAGACACCCATACCCCATGGCGTCTCTGGCAGCTGGCCGGGACTCCCCTGTTCCCCCCAACAGCCAGCTAGTCACATGGTATCATCCTTAGAGACATGGGCCTCTGAACCCTGGTCCCACTCCAGTCACTGACAATTTCATTCCCTCCAGTCTCTCCAGTTGCTGTCATGCAGGACCCCAATGGGGTCTCAGTCAACTTGCCGGCACTCAGACCCCATACCCACACATGCATACACACACAGAAGACAGACAGTACTTCATCCAGGAAAAGAGTTAGAAAGCAAATTAATAAGATGAGACAGACTGCACTGATCAGGTGCAGGACACAGCCAGAAAACCATACTAGCCAGCAAACTGTTAATTGTGTCCAGCCCTTTCGATCCCCTGATGCCTTTATTTTCCAACATTTGTTCCTCCCTGAATCACCTAGATCCATCTAAACATCCCATAATAAGCCCTGTGCAATCCCCAAATGGTCTTCTCCTGTGTCCCATATTGTGTTTCATACCCCCAGGCAGCAAAACCCAGCAGTCTGATAGATGCTCCAGAATTGACTTATCGTGATGGCTTTCATGCCTGGACACTGGGACTGAGAGTCTCCTGGGACAGCCCTTGCAAGGGTTTCCCTTCCTCTGAGTCCTTGGTATGGGTTCCTACCTGCCCTTGTGCCCCTGTGCTTGTGGAGATGGGCTGATGGTCCCTGTGATGGGCCTGGGAGAAGCCAGAGCAGGGTGTTATCTGGGATCCCCCCTGCCAATATCTGTCTGTGCTCATTTGTGAGTGTGCAGAAGACCTTTATCATACAACCTAACATGGATTGTCTTCAGATATGGCTGAAGTTTTGATCTAAAGGGCTGCATGATTCAAGCAGTGTTGAATTTTCTTACTGTTCTGTTTAGGTGAACATAAATGTCAGATGAGAATATAAATGGTGAATTCTGTCCTATTTGAAGGAATAACCGTACTGATTTGAGAGAAAAGACAAATATTGAGGCTGAGGCAGGAAAAATTCCACCTCAAAAGATTTAGATTTCTTTTCCGCTTGGAGAAATGTGCAGGCAAATACAGAAAGGTTAGAATGTGCTCACTGGCTGAAAAGATGACCAAAGCAAATAGTAATGACTCAAGCATCATCTCTACAAAAATTTGCATTCCTGTTTAATCCCTCAGGAGGCACCAACTGCTTAGGTAAACAGTCAAGCTTCTGTTTCGTATTGTAAAACTGATTAGTAAGTGTGTTTTTTCAAAGTTGATAATTTTCTTACTTGTTTTGAAGAATATTCCTGTGTATTTTTTAGGATATTGCTCCAAATAACAGGAGTAAATGGAAGTGGAGATTAGAAAGCCTGAGAACTGTAATTCTAATTGAAATGTCTTCACCTGACAGTGTTTTTGTATTCATGTCTTCTCAAATAATATATGTACCACTTCTGAGGAAGATAGTGCCTTTTAACCATTATCAGCCATTAAGAAATTGTTCCTTTTTAGCCTTAACACTGCACCAATCTGTATCTTTACCCTTTTGTCATGGCAAAATGCTGAATACTATTTGTGCAGACCAGGTAGTAAATACCAAATGATAAAGCCATGTGACAGCGATTCAGTCTTGCTGTTTAACAAATCAACCCAAATTGACTATTTCATTCAAGTGGGCATGTCATATGGAAAAAAGGCAGAACCTGGAGCAGTACTGTGTAATGCTGTTCTAATATCTTGGATTGCTATCATTAAGGGAGGACTGAATAGAAACAGTCTGACAATTTTAATGTTGTATATAATTTACTACCTCTCTATGTTTTGTGTTCTTTGGCCAATTTGTCTGTTTACACTAGTGGCCTGATGGGAGTGGATTTGTGCAGTGAAGCAGTTGGTGCTAAAAATCCAATGAGCTAAGGGTCCAATGTCCTCATTATGTGCATTTAGGGGAAAGTTACTCTGGGCTTGTTCTAGTCTGTTCCCATGGAATGACTGCCAATTTGTGGCAAGATCGTTGTCCTTGTGTTCCTGGAACATATCCTCTGGTTTAGTTTCATCCAAGAAGAATACAGTTTTTTGCTCTAAAAGCACTCCATGCTGCAAACCAGAAAGAAGTAAGGAGGGCCAACCAGGGGATTCAGTTTCTGGATTTAAACTAATGTGCTGTTGTAGGCACACCAGTGTCATTAGGCTCAGACAGCTGTAATGCGGAGGAAGCTTATCTAATGTACTTTGGGTAATAAGTGACAAGTATATTTATCTTGAATTCATCTGCTCTTAACTAGAATTCTGAAATAATGACTGTACTTTTCTTTTAGCAGAATTACTTTTAAAAGAACTGACAATGGGACAGCAGTTTATACTAAGTCAGCAGAAAAAGACCAATATTTCTTCAGTGAAAACTTTCATTTTCTTATTTTCACCAAAAAATTCTTCTTTAATTCTATTAGGATTATTTTCTTCTTCTCCCCAAACATATCAGAATATTAACTTAGTCTTTAATGCAAAGCAACCTGCAATGCTTGCTTACTGTTTATATTTTCCAAAGGAATATGTCACAAGTCACTGAATTCTTTATATTACTCCTTCATAAGGAAATGAGAATTTTATACCATGCTTGAAGATTTGGGCCAAACTAACTCTTACTATTGGTGAATGATCAGGAACATACCAACCTTCTCTACTGGAAACCCTGATTCAGGTGCCCAGAATAAGAAGTCTGGAAAAAAGGGTTCTCTAACATGCATTCTGTTGCCCTTAGTATGCCCTTAGGTTACCTTTTCTTCATTACCAGAGAAACAAAACTTCCTTTCTCTCTTCCCCTTTATTCCAGGTAGTTCATGTTCTCATGTTATCAAAAGATGCCAGAAGCTGGAATCGGCCCTTAAAAAGGCACCTGGAGTCTCATGATAACATTTCAAGAGGTAGCCATAGTAGCATTTTTATGGACTGAGCAAGTATAAATTTGGTACTTGTACACTTGACTGCTCAGTGACTCCTATAACATTTTTGACACATTTTTGTGTCAAATATAACAATTTTGATATGCCTTTTTTTTTTTAACATAGTCATTGTACAGCTTTAATGTCCATCTTTGGTCGAGCCTTTTAGAAGCTTCCTACCTCTGCCTGAAAACATTTTGCGTCCCTTTTTTCAATGGATTCATCCATGCATCCATGTCCCAGAGTCTTCTGTTTGATTATAAAGCTTATCTAAAGTTACTGTGTTAACAATTCGAAGATTTCAATCACTTATTTTCTGAAAGGTCATTTTCTTTTCAAGATTTTTTCCTGCTATTTTGTATTAATTAATCCTCTTATATCCTTTATCAAAGTTATTGTATTTTTCAAGGTGTTTCTTCTGTTATTTTGATGTGCCCCACATTAAACGGATGGCTAAATGTGAGCCTAACAGTTCCTTATAATGCTGAAACAATATTCCCTGACTTCTGTTCAGTGGTTGGCTTTATTATTTAATTTTCAACTTTTTCTTTCCTTTTTTTGCTTATGGGCCTACCTCTCTGCTTTGTCACCCCAGTTTTCAGCTGGTGTAGTTTCACTAAATCATTATATAGTAAAATGAAATTGCTACTACAGAATAGAGGATCAGGCCATAGAGTTCCAGTTCTCAGATTTTTGGGATGGCTTTTTCTTACTGCAGTGAAGCAGGCCTCCATTTCAGATGCGGCAGCAGTGGGGGCCTTAGAGTAGGTCAGTTTCTCAAAGGAAATTAAACCTGAGTCACAGAGGCTGAACATATTTTCTAGGGTCTTTTTATTTTATTCTATACACAATAAACTGAGTTTTGTGAACACTATACAGAAAGCTACAAAAAGGCAAATTTCACATATGGTAAGTCTTGCTGTCTCAGCAGTACATTCAACTGGTAGGTTCATTCTCCAGATTTGGTTGTATCTGTCCCCTGTGCTCATCAAACTACTGATGCACCTTGTCTTATCTGTTACAGAGTTGCATCATCTTTCTTGTTCTTATATTGAAGCAATCTGCAGCTCAGGAGCCATTAACACTAGCACTTTTTGTAGCTGTTCTGCAATCTAGGGGAACTGCTTGACAAAGTTTGAAAAAATTGCATCCACTTAAGCTGGTCTGTGCCTAGGTTTCCATTTCTACAGAAAAGGCTTAACCTCCATGATCTATTTAGTGAATGTTTATATGAATGTCCAAGCATTTCTCCGTAGTGGCATGTTCTAAGTAGGCATGTACAGCGTGTTTTGGAGAGTATTTTCATTGCTTAATTTTTTCTGTGTTTCCTATAAAATGCACTGTAACATATACTCAAGTTAAGGGGAATAAGCATTCCATTTATTATCCTAATATAGCAGCCCATATTGTTAATTTGTACAAAAATTTAAAGCACAAACTGGTCTTTTTGTTAAGAAGGTTCCTTTATAAATAATGCAGACTGTGTAGCCTAAGTAAATGCCAGACCTAACATTTTCCAGATGGTGAGAGATGTATAGACACAAGGAGCTATGGAAAATATTTTCCCGTTCTTTACATTTCAACATGTGCATGTTTTCTACTTCAGACTGATTTATTTAGGCTTGTAGCAATAGAAAGCTGTATTTGATTAGATCATTATCATCTCTGGTTACCACAGAGATGCACGGTGCTACAAAAGGAACTGTCATTTATTTATCTGTTAATATCTTTGTGTTGTAATTATCTCTTATTCTGTTCTGGTGTGTCCTGTACTTAATCTATTTGGTTTGGTCTCCCTCCAGAAATGAAAGAACTTGTTGGTATTTTCTTCTTGTAATCATTCATTTTTAAAGGGCTTCCTAAAAAAAAAAGCCTTGAATATGCTTTAAAATTGTGCTTATAGTTACTTAAATTTTGCAGTTTTGATCATGGAAATTACTTGTAGGTGTAAGTAATACAGATACCAATCTTTGTATATAAACAGTCATAACATAAACAGTATTTACCCTTTCCTTAGCTCCCACAGATGTTTTGCTTTTTCAAAACTGGGAATGTAAGTAAGAATGTAAAAGCATGGAGAAGACTTCACGTTGATATGTCCCTGCTTTTACTAATCCCCAGTGCGTTGCTCCATGGATAGCCCAACCCTATTATTGAAATGGCTGTGACCAGATGAATATAATTGTTAGGTTTTCTTTTGGAAACATGACCTCTCTCCTTGGACACTCTGAAAGAATTTGTCCCTTCATGGTCAGTGTGGCTCTTTGCTTTGTTGCACATTTCCTTTCATAGTTTGCTGTCACCCCTTACCCTCTGTCCTTTGAACAGTTTCTTGTTTGTTTTATATTCTCCTGTTGCTAATCTGCACACAGTTATGATTACACTAAGAGTTACAGTATACAATGTCATTTAGATATATAGCTTAATTATGCTAATTATCAGATCCATTTATCTTTATTACTTGCTATCCATATCTACCATTTGTTTTATAATGATGTTTTTATGTTAAAAACCTTGAAACTAGTTTTCATAAGGCTCTGCCAAATTTTTGAAGATGTGTGTGTATTATTGAGATCAATTTTGTGTCACAGGCTAAGTGTTGGTAAACTAATGCATGGATGTGAGAGCTGCAGTGAATACTTGGAGTTACAGAAAATAATAAAACTGATCAAGGGACACCACTTCTGTTTTGAGTCACAGCTGTAATAGTAACAAAGAGTTGGAGACACAGTCTTTGCCAGTTGAGGATAATATTATAAAGATTAAAAGAAATATTCTAATTTGATTAAGCATACAGTTTATCCATCAACATTTCCTTCCTATTTTTCAATATACGTGGGGCTATTTTTTTCCCTTAAGTATTTGCAGTATATTTTACTAGTTGTTTAGCTTCTCCACTGGGAACCAGAAGTAGCTATTCTTCAGTGATGGTGGATGATGTGATGTTTGAGTTTTATAAGCTGCCTTGGGGTCCAATGAATTAAAAATTTAAGGAAATGTCAGGTTCTGCTAGCTATTTGGTAGTATAAGAGTAATAGTATTTTAATTAGTTTTTGTAGAATATTGTCCAGTTTCAAGCATTTTGTTACAATTTTCTGTTTTCATCTTAGTTCCTTCTTAAAAGTAGTGTTTAATTGTATTTGTTAGGGCTTCTGCTACCTTCCTTAACTCCCAAAAACTATCAAAATTACCCACTAGTGAAACAGTAATCTCCTCTGTGATCTACTACATAGCAGCAGAAATGGCCAGCTGTGATTAGAATAGAAACACTGCATGGAAAAATTGTCATTAAGATGTAAACAGGAAAACTTTTTTTAAAAGTCATAATAAGAAAAACTGAAATGAAATATAACAGTATGTGATTACTGCAAATAATTTTTTTAAAAGAAGTTTGCTTATCTGGATAATTATAAAGATAATAATAGTGTGGTGCAAAATATGTTAATAGAGTAACTCTGAATTATATTCCAGAATTCTTTGAGGATAATCATATATTTTTTTTTTGTGTAAGACTATGGTCTAGATAAGAAGGAGAGACATTAAAAAGTTGTAAATATATTTTAACTGAGAGTTATTTTTAAAAATGTTAACAGCCAGTAGTGGTAAATGTTGAAACCTTGAAAAGCAAGTTGAGTGTACAGTTTTTATAGATGAGGGGGCCCATTCATGTACTTGCCCACTGTGGTATGTGAGGTGAAAATCTAAAACCCCTGGGATTCATGATTGCTAATCTCCTTTTAAGATGAAATGAAGGTTAGCCACCCAGAAAATTCTGTTTTGCACAAATCTGGAGGTTGAAAATTCCTTGGTGCTAGTGAAATACAGGTATTGTTTGAGACCATGACTAGGCACACTTAGGTGGTCTCCAGATAACTTGCCAAGAAAGACTGCACATTAGGTCCTGAAATTGTAAATACTCAACAGGGAGTGAGAGAAGAAAATGGAGCGCTAGGGAACAATTGCTTAATAAGCTGCTTTGCTGAGCAATGCACAGGTATACTCAGCATGATACATTTTTTAAGCTTGGTATTTTCATATTTTTATGCAGAGAATTACAAGACAAATGCATGGATAGCTGTTGCTACTTCCAAACTTGAAAGTCAGTACAGTCTTCTGGCAAAATCTTGGTGGGAAAGCTTTTGAATCATGTGCAAACTATAAGGATAATCTCAAGATTTTTCTTCTTCTAGTGTTGGTGTATGAGGTCCATGTATACACGGGTGCTAAACTTGGTGCTGAAACAGATTCTAATGTTTATATCAACATCATTGGGACAAGAGGAGATGCTGGCAAAAGGAAGCTCCATAGATCTAAGAATAATGACGTAAAATTTCGACATGGACAGGTGAACTAGAAACAATGTTACTTCTGATCAATAACAGTGAATTATGTCTAGCAAACTGTTTCTTCAGCAAGTGTAAATATCTTTTTATTTACAAGTTTTATTCTAGCAGTTTGTCATTTTCTCATGTATTTTCTTTACTCAAAATTACTTAGAGAATCACATTATATGAATAATTTTTATATGCTGGATCAATCACTTACTGAGAACATTGCATAGTAGAATTTGTGTACTCTTGCTTATTCATAATGCACATATAGATAAAATGGTAACAATAACATTTTTGTTCTCCTGACCAGATCATTGTGAATTTTAGAATCAAGTTCTAAATTCTTATTCCCAAGTATGCTTTCCAGTCTTGGTGAGGCAGATAGGGCTAGAAAATGTAGTCCAGAGATGACCAAATAATTCTTTGCAACTGATCCTTGTGTCATGCCAAAGGAAATGAGTGCTGTCTATGTGGAGTAATTTTATAGTGTTATTCTCCTTAGAAAGCTTTAAAAGATCCTCACCAACTGGCCAGGACCAATGTAAGACACCTATATTCATTTTGGGAAAAAAAAGGGGGAAAAAATAAACTATTCTATACTGTTATAGTCAAAGCAATAGCTGTGTTCAAGACCTTTATAATTTTCCTTGTATGGTTCCACAGATGGATATTTTCTGCATAAAGGCTGTCTCACTGGGAGACTTGGAGAAAGTTCTGATTAGCCATGATGGAGCTGGTCCAGGTAGGATTTAACTTCCTAGAGACCAATCTGTTTTCAGTCCTTTTTAAACACAATGCACTTTATTTATATTGCATCCTTCATACAAAATGTGACAGAAGGTCTTGCAGTGATAAAAAGAGTCTTCCTGCAGACTGGTCAATGTGATGGGACGGTGAAAAACAGTGGTAAGGAACAGCAAAAAGGACGTGAGTTTAATGTCAAATACTGTCATTCCACTCTTGGTTTTCAAGTTTATTTATAAGAAAGTACTATTTATTTGCATACAGAAAACTCATGAAAATGTCACTCACACAGGTAAAACAAACCTTCATTAGACAAAGGGTGAAGATTGGCTGGAATAGAATTAAAGATATTCATCAACTGCTTTACTGCCACACAAATTTTGAGTAGCTATAGCATAATGTCCTTGCTGCTTTGGACAACAGTGGAAGATTTGGTTATTTATTTAATCTGTGCAAGTCAATGTGGAGCTGCTCCAGTGAGTGACATTACAATCAGGTTGTAGGTTTTTCAGAAAAAAAAGAGATAATGTTGTGATGAGATGAATTTTTGATACAGGCCCTTGAGGTGTGCATCTCTGGAATGATGCAAATTAAGAGAAAGCTAGTATTTAAAAGCACTGAAGATGTAAATACTTCAAATTTGTTTGCAGATTAGTGGCTATGAATAAGCCAAGTGAAGAGAAGGATTTTTAAGGCAGTTCAGGGCCACAGTGATACTACATGAGAAAAGCACTTTTATCCTACTTTGTTCTGAAATGGCCTCAAGCAACACCAATCTTGCTGTCTGTACTGTCTAAGGCTCTGAGCAGACTTGTGACTATTACAGAATTAGGCTTATTAGTGCAGCCTTGGAATGGGAAGTAAACTTGATTCTTGCATCTTTGTAGTTCTCCAGAGTTTGCTGCCTTCAGCAATATAGGTGATTGTATATATGAGGGTTTCACATCCTAGTAGGCCGAGACATAACACAGAAGGCAGTGTGGTAGAGCCTACCTTCACTCTATCCCCCAGGACACCATACCATGCTCTCTTCCTTCATCTCTCCTTTAATAGGCAGCATAGCCATATCACAGGATCAGCATTACAAATCTGCAACCAGACTCAGCTATCTTAAGCTGTTCTTTGACAATGGAGTTCAAAATCTGTGGTTTTGGAGGATTGTCTAAACAGGACAATGGATTGAATTCTATGTATAACAAAATTTATGCCTCAGTAATTAAGATGATTGTTCATTGTACTCAGCACAGACAGATCTCACAGACCTCTTTTGAACTGTATCCAAAACTAGCCCCAGATAAGCCTGGCCTGACATGACCAAGGGGTTTGAGAGCTGGAAAAGGATAGTGAGTGAGGAGAGAGGCCGTCTAGAGACCCAGTCTTCTGGGGGCTGAGAGAGAGGAAAGAGAAAGTAAAAGACTCTAAAACTCCTTTAGAGCTGGGGCTGCCCTTTTTTCTAATCATATGACTTGCCTGACTGATAGGGCAGAAGGTCTTTAGTCTTGATTTGGAGACTGTCTTGAAAGGATCGTGGAACATATACTTTCTTTGGGGGTCCTAGACTGCAGGGCATAGATCTTCTCCCACAGCCACGGTGAATGAGGAAAGAAAAGGAATTTTGTCCTAGACAGCAGGGTTTTGGCATTGGTCATGTATGAGTCATTAGATGATGTGTCTTATCCACTGAAAGAATCTTCTCCTCCATAGAAACCTTCCATACATTCCTGTACATTTACACAAGCAGTGCCTTTCATCTTTTTTGGCCTGTTTCAAAGTGACCTGCCTGATTGCTGGTGAATCTTGGCCAGGCTAGTAGGCTCCTTCCAATGAAAGAGCATATGAGTATAGGAAGGTGACAGAAGAAGCTTCCAGAGTGTCCTAATGTGCCCTGGGCCTGAAGTCTTGAAAGGAAAATGCCATTCTGCTCCATGCACTGCCTGGGCAAGCCCTCCCTATGGGACAGAGACTGCTGCCTTCTAGGGACTTCCAGACTCAGATGCAGAGCATGAGAATAAATAGGACAGTTGTCTGCTTCTGACCAAAACATCCCTCATGCTGTTTTGCTACAATGTGCTGATAAATAATGGTATGAGTCAGGCAAAACCTCATAAGCAATATGACAAGTTGTGAGTGGTGCAGACACAGTGAGAACAGGATATTTGAAAAGGGCTTTGCAGGAGAACTGTACCAGTCACTAGGATGGTTATTGGAAGCGATCTAAGAGATCAGCATGGATGTAGAAGTGGTTACTGCTGTTAAGGAGAAGATGAATTCCATAGCCTGACAGAAGTCAGGCTACACAGCTCCATGCCCTCCGGTCCCAGTAGTAGCAAGGCTAAATATGTGTTTCCAGTAGGCACACACACAAACACATTTATAAAACACGTATATGGGTGCACATGGATGGCCACACAGATCAACACAGACAGGAACTCAGCACTCACACAAACACAAACAGCACCAATGCCCTTACCCTCTTAGCCTCTCTAGCTGATCAGAACGACAGTCTATCAATGGTGAATATATACCTATATATACAGTTTGGATCTATAAAGCCTCCAGTAGCTGGCCTTAGACACTCAGTCTATCCAGTTGCTGGCCCTGGATCCCTGGATCCTCAGTGTTCCCAGTTACTGGCACCTAGACATACAAAGCCCCTCCAAGGCTGCAGCCCCACTCCATTTGCAAATGAGAGCAGTAGTCTTAATGATTTGTTGCTGAATACTCTTATATACGCAATAACAACTTCATTCACAGAGGACCAGAATTTCCTGCTTTCACACAGATTTCAGTTAACTGCATAAAGAGATTTGTCCCAACATCCTTGTGCCTGATCACAAGGAATCAGAAGATGTAGGCTGGGATGTGAATGGTGTTGGCAGTTCACAGATGTACACATATACTTGTCTCCAAGGAAAAAAACCCCACCTTTATTAAAATTAAAACAGAGCAAGGCAGAGAAGAATTAACATTGTATCTCTTGCGAGAGACACAGAATAATAAAGCTTTCATTCTGTTAATATATGTTATATATTTAGCTGAGTTCTCTCTTAATATGACCTGTGTTTCTGCTGGAAAAAGATAATCTGGGCTTTGTCCTTTGAATTTATTTTTAAAAATGCATTATTTCACATGATAAACTTTTGTCATTTCAATACAGGCAACGGATGGTTCCTGGATAAGATCATCATCAAACATAAAGAAGGAAAGGAAGCTCAGGAGGTTGTATTTCCTTGTAATAGGTATGCCATTCATGGATAGAAAGAATTTGTTACACTCTCAGCAACCTAAGGAAAAAATTGCAGAACAGGCATGTGCACACAACCTAGATCTATGAACAATGCCTGAGTTTTTCAACATACAAGGATTGCAAAATTTTGCTGTTGAAGACAAAGAACGAAGTTGCTGTATTGGTATAGGAAGGAGTTATAGCTTAATGCCCAAAACTAACTGTTGCATAGGAAAAAGGTGCATTGATCTTTCTTTTATCTAATTTATACAGAGACCACATGAAAATAAACAAGCTTTCAGTTCTCAATGCTTTTTTAAAAGTATTGTGTGTAAAGATCTAACTGTACTGATTTTGCTCAGTTTCTCTTTCTCAGTCACTGAAAACCATATGTATATCCTGGAAATCTTTGGAAAGACCTTTAACCGTTCTCCTAAAGGAGAGCTACAATGTTTCCTTTCATTTAGTAAATCTATATTCGTCTGTCTTACTAGGTCTAGAATTTTGCTGCCATGGGCAAAATTGGAAAATGCTTGACTCTCTCATTTCTAACAATTACTAAACAGCCTATTTTTCCCATTTTTTTTATTACCTGAGGCAACTGCAACCTGAACTTTTAGCAGTCATTGAGTTGAATCATATGGCTATAACAGAGAAAAAACATAAAATAAGCCAATAGATTAAAGTAAAGATTTGTGTGTGTTATTTCTATATTAGTATATTTAATGCAATAGAAATAATTTGAAGAATTGTAAATTAGATCTGGCTAATTATATTCCGTAGTATGTGGTTTCTGGAATTTATGAGTTTGGGTTACACGGCTGAAATTATTTCCATGTGATTTTGGGAACTGTGCCTTAAAGTCTTGAAAATCTTTAGGGGTTCAGTAAAGACAGCTCTCCTTCTCTAGGAATCCTACCTGGAAATGACTATCTAAGAACCATTTACTCCTCTCAGAAATATTATTCTGATAATCAGGTTTTTGGTTTCATTTTCCTTTTTGGGTATTAGGCTTTTTAATTGGTTTGGTGCACATTAAAGATGGTTATTGGAAGAGTAGATGAATGAGACAATTGTTTCTTTAATTACAAGGAGATTTTATGGGACTTCTCTAAAGGGAGGGATACTTAATGAAGACACAGGCTCTCTATAAAACTGCCTTGTCTGAAAAAAAGAAAAAATTATTAAGATCTTAGAAAAAGGTTAGAGATATTATACATAGAATTAGAGGAGTCCTGTCATTGTTTGCCTGCAGTGTAAGTGTGCTGCCAATGTGTCAAAGTTTATGTTCTATTTTTAGAAACTGTTAGTGATCTTTTGTTTCTTAGGAGGGAATGAGGAGATAGCTCACAAAAGTTAATCAAGCTATTCATTGCAACGGTGGTTGAAATACAGTGGAGTTTACACTTCATGCATATAAGATTTATTCATAGAGTTTTGTTATATACAAGAAGTGAAATATGTTATGGACCCTTGGGTTTAAACAAATGCAACATCAACATGGAGCCAATAGAAAGAAGGTGATAGTGAGCACATATTAATTTATTTTTAAATAAGTGAGATTGTTAAAGGCTGTAAAGTGTTATTATATCAGCAAGAGGGATCAACTGAAGGAGTATGGATGTGTGTTTGTAGTGAAATGATATTGCAGGAAAGATCCTTAAATACATCAGTATAAAAGGGAAATAAAAAGACAAGTTCAGTTCATTTCTGCGTATCTACAGAAGCTTGAGAGACTTCCAGACTTGCAGGGGTTATATATCATTTTAAGTACAATGAATATAACTAACTATTGCAGGTTATATACTCCCCCCCCAAATGTACAGTTGAGTCTCTGATCCTGTAAATACTTAGTGTTTCATATCATGTACTTCATATAGTACTATAGTACTTCATATAGGCACTATGAAAATTCCTATTTGGAGCAGAGTGAGCCAAATTCTCCTAATATGAATAAGGCCAACTATGATGAATGTATAAAAGAAAATTTCATCTAGGAAGTAGTTTCAAGGTATAATGTGATTAAAAAGTATAAAAAATATACTGTTGGAGAGAAAGTAATTGACAGATTGTTTGGAATATACTGATAATTTTTATTAATCCTATTATTTTTGTTTTTGCAATGAAAGATGGTTAGATGAATATCAAGATGATGGGAAAACTGAGAGGGAGCTGACTGCCAATAGTAAGTATTTTGTTAAAGAAAATTTGTGGTATAACAATTTAGTATATACTTAATGCCTAGTTATTACTGAAGAACCCTTCTGAATAAGACTGTAGCTTAAGAAGAAAAGGGATAATAAATCTTGTTCACATATTTTTTTTTCTGTTCATATTTTAGAGGATGGCAATTCAAATAAGGCATTTCTTAAAGGTAAGGGTTGTTTTCTACACCATTGTTTTTGCTGTTTGAATTTAATCTGCAAATCAGTGTTAAGTGACAAATATGTGAGCAAATGACCTCATTGGGCACATAAACTATCAGCTGTGAGAGAAAATGAAGACAAATTGGCTGGCAGTGGTCTATAGAAAGGACTAGGCCTTTATAAGCAATTGAGAAAAGCTGCTGTTCATCAGCCATTTCTGATTTTCGTCATATTTCTACTATTCTGTCCTGAAATAAGCCAGGAATTCCTCTGAGAAGAGATCCAAGTGTTGTTTTGTTTATTCCAGTGTCACTGTCATTTAATACCTGGGAACAGGTCCCCTAGCAAACATCATCAAACTGAAAAATGTGTTGTGAAGTGTTAGTGGAAGCATTTCAGGTCAAAATCCATCAAGGTATTCCCAAATTAGCCAGAAATAATGCAGGCATAAACTCCAAATATGTTAGTTAAGCTAAATGCAGTATATGCATTCAGTTGACTAAATATGCTTGAATTAGCAAAAAGATTTTAATAAAAAAATACCCATCCAGTTGTCTGTTTTTATACCTACAAAGACAGTCCCATCCCTGTAATACACTAGTACCTCCCAAGCATTTAAAATTTGAGATACCATCTCTGTGTTTCTCCCTAACCAGAAAAGAGAAACACAATGACACAAGTATCTTCATGAACATTTGACCATAAATTTGTGTTCTGTGTAACTGTGTCTGGGAACTGTATGAGAGACACTAAAGTAAAAAAGGTAACTTTTACATTTGGCTCTGGAAACAGTGACTTGCCTCTGTAAGACGAATCCCGATCTCTCGATCTAATTCCAGTTTCAGTGAAAAATTAAATCATTTGCATTCAATCAAACAGTTTAGCCAACAGCTTTATTGTTCCATGGCAACATAACTTTGACAAGAGAAGATGGATTAACTCAGGTAAGTAAAGGCTTTCCCACAGAGAAATTTGATTTTCACAAGAATGCCTTGGAATTGGATTCTGCATTCTGCTAAATGCACAGTTCAGAGATGCAGCCATAATATCTATTTCACCTTATGTTCAGAAAATAGACTATGTTTTACTACTAATCTGAGTCGTTTTCCAGTGCAGCTTCATTCTTTATCGTGTTTTAATAAGCAGGTACAGATGCACAGACTGCTGAGACCCTGTGTGTCAAGAGCGGTCAGACACCATATACTGATTATGAGAGGGAAGGATTGGCTTATTCTTAACCAGTTTGTGAAACATCACACTGTCAAGATGTCCAGGAGGACCCAGAGAGTGTATGCTGAATTTTTAGGTTGAGATCAGATGTTCTGAATAATGAAGATATAAAGGAGAAGAATATTTTCAGAAACTATTCTGCCAATTATCTATGTGTCAGCTTAGCTTGAATTGCTCTTGAGCCATCTTTTCTTTATCCAGGGGCTCATTCCAGTGAGGAACTGAGATAGGTGAGAGATCATGCTTTTATGCCTTATGTAAAAAAGAGGATGAGTAGGACTGATCTCAGGATTGCTCACATTTTAATTTGTGTTGTTGTACTGGTTATCTCATAGACCTTGCATGTGAAAAGATTGAGCTTTATAGGAGGGTAGCAATCCCAAAAGGTTTGAAAAGGTGTCTTGTACTCAGTTCTGTGTCAGTCCATCATGACACAGTACCAAGGTTAGAGCTGACAAGAGAAAATTCCAGAGATGCATAGTCGTGGAAGAAAAAGTAATTGTCTTAAATTCTCCCAGCAGCTGTAGCAGCGAAGGTTCACATGGTAGAGCAGATAGTAGTGATAAGCAGTTCCACTCACAGTGGAAGTGAAAACTTTTTATATAATATACATTTACTGAATAAGAGGCAAGCAGCAGCGCTGATGTTAGGGAGCCAGTGTTTTACACATTCATGTGGTCATATTCCATACGAGCTGCACTCTGCAAGTGGGCTTCAGGGAAAGTTATAAAAGTTGATTGGCATAATTCATTGGTGTTTGGTGATTTTCAGAATAAGATCAACGTGCTTAGGTAAGGTCTATAAGGAAGGTTACAAAAAAAGACAGTAAGTCAGTCCGAAGGTCAGAAATCTTGTTCTTTTTGGATAAAGCTAGTAAGATGTTCAACCACCTAGCCAAAGAAAAGAGTTTGAAAGTCATCATTGCTAAGCAGGTTAACTGAGGGTTCTCAGTCCTTCTTCAGCCAGGCTGGCATTGTGCCAGCTTTAATGAAGCATAAATCCCAGATCCCTGTGAATGCTGCTGCTGGCTATGGATTCTGCCAAAATGCAGTATGCTCATATCAGGCTTTCCCAGCAACCTTTGTACAACTGTAGATTATGGAGAGGCTCTGGCAAATGAAGCATAGGAACAGATTTATTTGTATTGTCTTGATTCCACCTTTTATGCTTGATGCGAGAGAAAAAGACAAAAGGGATTGCCTTGATAGGGAAGATGGATAGGTGCTCTCAGCTCTCAAATGATGAAGTTGTTTTGAGGGAGAATGGGACTTTACATTGCTCTCTAAATGTTTCCTACATTCCAGGGAAATTTTACTACTTCCTCCTTCCATTTTCTCTTTTCCTGTTCTGCCTCAAAATAGGTGGAGTATCGTAATAGACATAGTAAAAGATTTTCTCTCAAAGCAAGGAGACAACACATAGTATATTCCAATGCTGTCCACACTGCAGTCAGTAAAAGCAAGCTGGGTTCCTGTAATGTGGTTCCTGTAGGGTGCTCTGCGGTATTGTGGGCTTTTGTGGGCGGTGCATAAAGTAAAGTTCAACATCGATGAACGGAGTTCAGTTAATAGAATTTCTAGGTTGGCTCTTGTGTTGTGCAAGGTTGTTGGTATTAAAGCATATACAAAATTCATAAGAAAAAGGAAAATATGCAGTAAATTCTTCCATGACTACTTTGTTTTTAAATTATTCCCTACCTTGCCAGTATTTGCTAATGGAGTAAGAATTATCACAGAATTCCCAAATTTCAAATGGATTGGTCCTGCTTCTAAAAAGCAATGACAGTATATATTGCCAGGTGGAGGCTGAATTTCCTAAGAAAATAAAATAAGCAGACTAACCCCTCTGCCTCAAGGTGACACAAATTTCTACAATCTTCGGGAAGTAAACAACCTGCTCCTACACCTAGCAAACTGTGAATGCCATCCTAGGTCTTAAGACCAAAAACAACCAGAGTAAAAGAAACTGCAATAATGTGTTGTAAAAACAATGGTGGCAATCCTCTAAAAAACATATAAATTGTTCATATTTTAAAAACAGAAAAAAAGCCTTCCTTTTTTAGTTTTCTGAATTATATTACAAATTGTTGATTTTATGTTTTACCTTGCCCAGTTTGCTATGTGCAGAAGTCGTTGCAGGTTTGATTTTCACAGTTTTGCTGTAAACATCTTTCAGGTTCCAAAGTAGTGTTTAAAAGACTTACTGGAAAGAAAAGGGTCCCTGCTTCTATCATATCTCTGGATACATCCCTGTAATGTGAAGTCAGATCCTTGGCTGTATTATTTTAGAAAAGAAAGAATTCTGAGATTTTTTTTTAACAGAAGTCTGTTTTACCCCCACCATTCATTTTAGCAGTTGTCATACTGATATCTCAAATAAAATGGCTATGGCTTTATACGTAAGCTAAAAGTACAATAACACACTAATGCACTAGTCACTCTGAAAGAAAGCTAACACAGTTCAGTAGTATCAGGGGAAAAGTCTCTTTTTTAATGTGATCATGCATATGAAACACAGAAGAGGACCTATTCAAGCCCAGCTATCTGATTTTCAGAACTTACTGAAGACTTCAGAATATCTTGAAAAGAGATATAGCAATGACTGAACACAATTGGTATCAGTCCCCTGTCTGGTGTAGCCATCCTCATCAAGTAGCTGTCTAAGTGAATATAATATTAGACAAAATATTTTTTTCTTATTCTGGCATGAGCAGGTTAAATGAATTTGCTGAACTGACAGAAAAACGCAGTCAATCTGGGCTAGCTCAGTTACCAAACTGTAGAAGCATTAAAAGTAAATGTAGGAGAACAAACAGTCACAGATGCTAAGAGGCCTTAAATCTGTTAATCACTGATTTATTTCCTGGAAAACTCCCAACCAGTGTCTTAGCCTTTCTTCTGAAATAATAATTAAAAACACAGTCATGGATATTAATTAAAATAAATCACCTTGCCTGAAATACCTTCTCTAAACATGCTGCCTCTTTGAGCAAGGAACAGGCTGTTATGCATCTGTGCTTTCTCTTAACTTGGGGCTTGCTCTCTCCTGAAGCAGAGGGATATTACAGAGAAAAAAAAAGCTCACCTGGGAAACACAGTAATGCAAAATTATCTTAATTTCCTCTCTGCTGTGTTCCTGGGACACAGTTGGAGAGGATAAGAGGTTCAGTGCTATGTTGGGAGTCTTTGTAAAAATTTGAATCTGCTCATAAGCCCTCAGAGTGCTCAGGAACAGCAGAAGCTCAAAAGATCCTTGACTTCATCACGAGTGACACCCTGAAGGGTACCACATGCCAACCTGGCACAAGGAGATAAAATTCAAGGCTGGCACATATATCAAACAACAAAAGTTACTCATTAGGCAAAGTGTGGATCTTCCATGCACTACATCTGACTCATTCCTGGAAATGACCTCAAAAAAGAGTTCAGATGGAAGCATCCTTTCAGCTAGTGTGTTACTCAGCAGACTGACTGTGAGATGAGTATTTGCCTGCTGTTTTGTAGCTGAGGCCAGAAGAGTCAGGGAACAGTCAGATGTAATGCAGAAGAAGCTTCTGTAACAAGGGGGAAACCAGAATTAGCTAAAGAAAACAATATGAAAATCAGGGGAAAAATCATAAATCAAGAAAACCAGATCAGGTTTTTACCCAATCTCCATCTCCAAGCAGGTGAAGGAAAAAAAAAGGTAGGAAAAAAGTACACAGTACTGTAAGAAAAAGAATCACATCCAATTTATTTCTAACTTAAACTATTCCAAAGTTTATTTTGTCAGCACATTGCATCGTAGGCTTACACACAATCACAAAATAGTTCTCCTTTATGTTAATCCCATTAGCACATTATCATGTTATCACAGTACAGGTCACAGTCTAAACATAGGCTTTTGATTTCCCTTTGCCATGAAGGATCAAGTGTCTTTTCTACAAATAATTCATTTGAATTCAGGGAAAGATTCACATTCAAGCAGTTAAATAACTTTGTAATCTATACTGTCCATCTAATACACGGTATTTTTTCCACACCTGGAATGGTTTTCTGTAGCTTCTTGGCTGTGTTTTGGACTTCAAACATTGTTATGAGTATAGGTCACCTACCAAAAAGAATCTCTGCCAGGCCCAAGCCATGAGCTGAGGTCAGTGCAAACACTTCTTTGGAATTCCCTAAATTTTGGATTCAGCCCTAATGAATAATCTGATCTGACAAAGGAGAAGACTGAACATGACAAATTTGGTTAGAAAAATCTGAGAAAATAGGTTTAAGATTCATTCTTTAACTAGTTGTGTATTAGCCAGCAGTTCTTACAAATGGATCACATACAAGGCTTTCAAAATGTTTGTTTTCTTTTTCATGTTACAATGAACACTTTAAGAATGGAAATTTAACAAATTACTGCAATGAAAACAACTATTTTCTTATAAAGAATGCAAAAACCTAGCCAAATATTCCTTTTTCTGCTTCCTTGGTGTTAATTTCTGATTGCAAACCCACTTCAACATTTGTCTTATGTTTATGAAGTCCTATTTAAGTTATAATTATCTTCAAGAGAAGGAACGTCTATTTGTCTATTTTTATAAAATGTGATATATGTCCACAATAATCTTTAAATTCTTTGTTGTAATAATAACAAAAACATCCATTACTCTCTGCCATTGATAATAAAAATGTGACATTTTTATTTTGTTTAGCACAACAGTGGAGAGTGCAGGTTGAAACAGATGGAGATTCCCCAGAGCCACAAGAGTGTAAAAGGACCCTTGTGATTTATGGCTCAAAGGGCAAAAGTGATGAGCTTCTGCTTTCTCCACGAACCCCAGGATATGTGTGCTTTCTACCCAGAGCAACAGATGAATTCATTGTAAGTCATCAATATGCAGTACTACACAGTGCTTATCATGACATTCCTCTCTAGCCAAAATATGTATATATATATCTATATATATATACACACACACACACACATACACAGAATGTTAGTTTGGCTGGTACAAATGATGTGTTTATTTACAAAGATGGAATGATGAAACTTCAGATCTTGGGTCATCTTTTGCTGGTAGTCCTGTTCTACTACAGACAGCTGCAGTGTTCTCCTTGAATTTTCGGTGCCTTCAAGTGTATGTATCATGGAGAAATATGGTCCCTTTTGTGTCATTTGTTGCATTCATCAGCTTGTCTTGCATTCTTTCTAATTCTCTAAAGATTCCTGAGTTGCAGTTTATACAAAAGGCAATATACAATTATTTGAGAATGCAGAAGACGAAGGATTGGTCAGTATTCCCAGAGGACATAAGTGGGCTTTTCTTTCCTTTATTTCAGTCTCTGTAAAGCAGTCTCCACTCTCCCCCAAAATAGTTCTTTCTCTCAGGCCAGCAGGCAGAGGATTTTTCTGGTTAATCATAAATCGCAGGAGAATGCATTCATGCATATCAAAGCGTGATGAACCCTTAAGCAATAGCATATACATGGCCAGTATTAAAATCAACCCTAACTGTCCTGACTACCTGTACACCTGACACATATCTTGCTGCTTTGAGAGGATTCATCTGAGGCATCTTTTTAATGTTCAAATTCTGTCCTGGCTTTCTAGGTTAAGTCGCTGCAAATTCTGTTGATTGGCATGAAGTGCAGCTTCTAGCCAGTGAGATGAGAGAAATAGCTTGCAAGTCAAGGCAGTTTTTTAAAGATCAGAAACACTTTTCTATGGCTGCAATAAACATTTGGAAAACACTGGCAAAACTACATTCAGAAAATGTTGTCAAAGCTTCATCATAATAACATGATCCAGGCTGAATTTTTAATTTAAATAACAAGCTAAAGCAATTCAGGAACTTTACGGGGAGTAAATGAAAAGATAAATGGCACTTGTTAAAGACAAGAAAGTAGCTGCTTATCAGAAAACAGACAGGAAACACACTAAGCAACAAAAGGAGCTTCCTAAGCCACCAACATAAACTGAAGAGGTCAATAGAGACACAATCTATCTATGGAGCAACCACACCAGCTGGCTGAATTTTGGCAAGCATCATTCCATAAAGCAGACCTCTGCTACATGCAACTTGGTAATTTCCCAAATGGCATGTACTCCTTGTTAAGATTGCCTGATTTCAATGACTGAGTATCATGCTAGGAGAAATTAGTATTGTTGTGTGTCAGTCGTGGTTGTCCCTCATAGTCTACTATCCTAGGTACCATAGTAACATATCCATTGTACTGGGCTTCCACCCCAATTGCTTTCTAAATGTTTGTTCATACTTTGGGTTGGCTTTGGGTTAGTGCCTATATTTTTCCCTCAGCTATTTGTCCTTGTTTTTGTTGCTTTGTATGAAGAAGTTAATACTATTTGAGCGTTGTTTACTGTGCATGAAATTTTGTCTCTTTGTGGCATTCTGAGGAAATCAGAACAGCGGGTCTGATATAAAGGAGCATTTGGGGATTCACAGATATCTCCATAAATACCTTCATATCTTCTCTAGGTGGTTCAGCTAATAAACCCAGTTTCTTTTTACTCTCCCTTTCTTTGTTCTTACTGTGGCTATTCAGAAGAATGCAGAAGCTTTGCTCATGTTCTCCCACTGCAGCAGCAGGATGGAGGAATGAGCATCATATCACAAGGAGGACAAGCTGTTAATTCAGCTTTCCACCAAGCAGGAGTAAATGAACTTTTAAATCCCTCCAAGATCCTGGTCCTAGACAAATGTCCCTAGTAATATAGTGCAGTAAAAAGAACAACAGGTTATGTGCTATGAGCAGCTCACATTGCTTTGAAACAATAAGCTTAATTTTGATCTCAGAGACACATTTATTACCCACTGAGGCCAGGAAGGTACGTAAATTCCTGATTTTCCAGGTGTTCTCACACAAATATATGCACAGATCTGTATCATATTCAGAATGATTATTTGATCCAAAATATTTCTAACCAACTCCTATGAAAGAACAGGTGTAGTGTAATTGCACGTATCAAACATAAAGAGTAAATTGTTAAAAAAGATAAAATACCAGCATGCTATCAGGTACAGTTGTTGGGTTTCAGTGGTCTCAGGCATCTGTAGTACAGTGTGTGAGCTGCTTAAATAAGAAAAAATTTAATTAGAACACCTTATTTCTAATAAATAAATTGAGAAATAGGTGAGTGTCTCAATGTTATTGAATCTTCTGGGAGTTCTAACATTGAAGACAGCATGGCAAGAAACCATGCCATCTCCAGTGAGAAAGCACATTGTAAAATAACTGGGAAAATGAACATAAACTGACAGTGCAGTAGTAGAAATTTTTTCCTTGATATTCCTGTAATGATAGGAGTTAATTTTTGTTCTTACGTGGAATGAGTAAATTTGTAGAGTATATATATATATCTTTCTCCCAGCCGTCGGTGTTCCTTGGTTACTTACAGAGTAAGCTTGTCAGAGTATGCCTTTGGAGAGTCCCAGTGTATCGTGCACATTCTATTATCTAGAGAATCATAAAATGCACAGATACATTGACTGACAGATCATGGGATTGGGATCCCTAAAACTGCTTTCCAAAGCACTAGCACAGGTAGTATGAAATGAGAAACAGAGCTCTGCAAGTAGGACCATTCGTAAATATCCAACAAATACAGAAAGTATTTTGTGTCAAGGACTATGAGGTTGACAGGAAATTTTAAATCACATAATGCAATACTCTACGTGTTTTTCACAGTATGAGATGATGCTCCAAACAACAAGTAGCAGGATTTCTGGAGTTCCTGACAGAGAGCTGTTCAGCTGAATTTTAGGATGCTTTGACCACACCCTTTTAACTAGAACCATTTATGCATTTTTTTTTAACAGGCAAGCGATAAAGAATTTAATTTAAATGTGCACCTGAACAGTAAATTTTACAAAGTTTTGATTACGTTAGGCATGACGTCTTTGGAGAAGCCCTGTGTGAGTCAAAAAGGAAAAGATTTAAAATATTATGGAATTCTCTAATCATCTTCATCAGTTAGCTGTCCCTGAGAGCTTAAAAACCCCAGTGGCTTTGCCAGAGCATCCTCTTGATTATAAGAGCTATGCTCCTTCAATCATGTAATGGAAAAGTTATTGTGTTGTTTAGTATATGACAAACCGCATCCAGCTGAGCTCAGATTTCAAGTACTGAATATTACATAAAACTGTTCAGAAGAAATAAATGTGGAAAAATTAATTAGTAAATTATACTCATGAATAAAAAACAAGGTAAAGTGTCCTCTCGCAAACATTCTGCAAACTTAAAACCAGGATATTCACTGGTTGTATACTTTGTGATGGATTATTTGTCTGTCTCTGCTTTGAAGGTCATGTTACATCAATTAATAGGCATTGATGGAGGCAAAAACCAATTATGGGATCAAAGATAGGATACCATATTCCAAAGGGAAACTGGTCGTATTAAATTGCTCAGAAAAGGATTACAAGAATGATGTAATGGCAATGCTCTGTTACAATGACGGAGCTGAACAGAAAGGCTAATAATGGCCAGAACAGTGGGGGAAAAAACAAACCCATGAAAAGGGGGGATATATCCAGTATGCTCAATTGAAAATAGTTGTCATTGTTTAATTCCAGAGATCATAGAGAGTATGATTACCAGTGCTTGCTGGTTTAAAGGCAGTCATGGTATTAACTGAAATTGTGATTCTAGAAACAAAAGGGAAAATAGTGGCTTTTAAATAGTCTGTTCTGTATTCTGAAATACTTTTCCTATGTGTCTCATCTGTGCATTTCCTACAAGGATTGTAACACATGTCTTTATGACAATTTAGAAGCCCAGAGAATTGCAAATTTGGGTAGCAGAAGACAAAGTAAAATGTGAGATGCAGCTTGCCCTGTCATATCAAAATAACTAAGTTCTGTAATATTGCAACTCCAAACCAGAGAGCTTTATGAAATAAGTTGTGCATGGCATTTAGAGTAGCTGTGTGATACAGTCATGAGGTCCATCTACAAGAAAGAAAATCTGCAGGCAGTAATTTTACAACTCAGTAGTCTGGTTCTGAAAGAGAAGAAGCAATGATTTTGTTGCCTGTGAAGGAACTGTAGTTTAGATGGGTGAAGAACCTGTGTGCTCTCCTCTCAATGAACCCAAATAATTCCCTTTAAGTTTAATATGAGGTGAATGCATATTTTAGGAGAATTAAACCACAGCCCGTCATAGCTAATGATATTCTTTGCAGCATACACAGCATGAATGAAAAACTCTTGACATGAAATTCTGCCCAAGTATCTCCCTTTTCGTGGCACAACGGTGGAGACCAGGAGAGGAATCTGTAAGGATGGGGTAGATCCAAGAGGCATAACCCCCCTACACGTGCATTGTAGTCTCAGACAGCCTTAAGTCCTGTATGCACGATGGCATACAGACAGGCAGGGCAGGCTAGGCTTAGAGAGAGGACCAAGCCTGGTGCCCTATTCCTCAGTGTAAAGTTACTGCTGTGTGGCTGTTGTGGGTGCTGTGGATTTACAGTTCAGGAGCTGAGAGATTCCCTGCAGCCTCGGTGCTGTTATATAGACAGCGGGAAGGATTTCTTCCCTGGTTCTTAAAGAACAATGCCTTGAATCTTGAAATTTTCTAGGAGTGGCATGGCAACCACTTATAACACTTACCTTAAAGAAATTCAGACTGGAAGGGATCTTTTAAGTCATCAAGTGCAACTCCTTCCTACCATAGGCCTCTTTTCGTAAGTTATACTTCATAAATAGTTCAAGCTCTTGTAAAAAGATTTTGGCAGGTTGCTTTATTTTAATTCACTGTTCCTCTTCATACTCTGATGTTTTACTATTTCTTATCTGCATAACAGTTATTAATAAGGGTGGCTAACTCTCTCCCAAAATGACAAAACCACACTTTTTATATGGTTTGACCCTAATAAGAATAAGAATAAGGTAGCTGATACTTCCCTACATGTATGTGTCCACTGTGCAAAGGCACATGAACTAGCTTTAAGCGAGCTAGGTCAGCAGAGAAGGGCTGTCAAATGCAGAGCTCTGTTGAGAAGCAGGATAAATTAATCTATTAGGAGCTCTGTATTCTGTCTTAGGAGCCAGTCTGCTGGTGATGCTGCTGGTCCCAGAGCATGACTGTGTAAGACTAACTTCAGTTTCTTACTGTGATGCTACTGGGTGCACAAAGGATTTTTATCTTGGCAACAGTCACCAAAGCTTATGTTGTGACTGGTCTGGAAAAAAAAAAGCAATGTGAGAGAAGAACAAGGCCACTGGCAACATTTTCCATCTCGATCCTTCTTAAAAATAGTTGTTACCTTTTCAAAATAATAGTCCTGTCTTGTTTCACTCAAAAATCACTTCCCAACCTGTCTTTCTTGCAGTTGCCCAGTGAAAGGCTGCAGCACTCCTTCCTGGTGTTCAGAAGACTTATCATGCACTGATTAATGTCATGCAGATCACTAGGGCTTGATGCAGTTTGATCATCCCAGTTCCCACAGCCCTAGGTTGGATGGTTTAACCAGATCTCACAGAAGCCCACAATCAGCAACCACATATTGAATTTGAATTTTCCATATGTAGTATGGGAACAGGGCTGTGTTGTTCTACAGAGTTATTTCTGTAACATTCGTGATTTACTTTTATGCAGAAATATCCCTTATCTTTTCCAAAGAATTGGTCATAAAGTAATTTCGTGTTCTAAATCCAATCATTTTGCCAATGAGAATTTAGTTAAACTTTCTAGGCTCGTGGTAATTATAATTAATTTTAATATCTCACTTGACTGCTTGTATCAGAACCTATAATTGTAAGTTAATGCTCCACCTATCCAGTAGGGTCAAAGCTTTACATGCTACCTTTTGTCTAAAGAGCTTAAATGCACAGATGTTTCTACTTTTAGCCTTGACTCACCCTAATGGTGGAGTATCATGCTCACAATACTAATAAGGAAACAGAGGAAAATAAGGGAGACAATCTCATCTGTGATCATAACATGAAAAACTGAAGGACTGATTCCCCCATCACACTTGTCCCAGCCTCTGATTCAGCTTTTCCATTGGTTAATGTTAAGTTTAGGAATTCTACACTGTTCGGGAAAATCTCTGTAAGTGAACCAGCCGTGACAGTGTGCTTTTCCTCATGATGTTTGTTGCAGGTTGAGACTGGAGATCTGGGGGATGTATACAAGATTCGGGTCAGCTGTGATGATGTGCCAGGCTTTGAGGGTTGGCATTTGAAGTCTTTTCACTTAGAAGACCTACATACAAAACAAGAACTGAACTTTGATTGTAAGTGCTGGCTCTCTCTTAACAGAGAAGACAAGGAGCTGGTGAAAGAATTCCCTGCAGTCAATGAGGACCAGAAAACTTTACCTGGTAAAAACATTGAGAAGATATAAACAATGTAAACTAACCTCCTGAAAAGAAATCAATGCCACAGATATAATACAGTCCTTTGTCTGAATTTGATATCTTCAGTGGCTGTCTTGCAACTGTCTTCATATATGCACTGCAAAAATGCTGACCACTTCAGAAATTTTAATTTTCCAGTTAGGTTGCATATTTTGTTTCACACTTGCTAAATCTTCTCTATGATTCTAAGTGGGCAAAACTGAACAGTATAATTATAATTTTTAAAGATAAAGCACATGTTCAAAGCCATGGAAATGATTTGTAGTAGGCTTACTATTGAATTACTTAGCTTATAATATCTTTAGTTACTAACACAAGGATCAGAAGTAATCCTCACTGTACAAAAAAGTTTTTTATTTGTTTTTCCCTAAAGACTACTTTTTGACGTGCTGAGAGTTTCAGAGTATATTCAGAGATGCACTTGGAATGTGAAGACCTATGGAAGTACCACATTTGTTCAGAAAAGTTGGCAGTTACACATGAGATAAAAGTAGAGACGTGACTGCTTTTCTAAATTAAAATTCCAGAAGTTCCTGTCCCTGAATACCTCAAACCTATTCACGACCTTCAAAGAAACTATAGCATTATATTAGTTAAATGTTAACTCAGCAGGACTGTACATTAAAAATGACATTTGAAAAATGTTGGTTATTCTATTTGTAGGAGTATGAATACACATGCAATATAATGATCTTTCTCAGAAAAAAATCCGGACTGTGTAGAAGTGCCTTTATACAGTAGCACTATAGAGGCAAAAAGTTTATAGTTCCTGTCAGGCACCTTAAATTAATAAGTGCATTTTGTAAATTTTTGTACTTATATGTCATGTCATGCACCCAGATGCTATGCTATGTCTCTACTATTCTAATTTGCATAAACTTTACATAGCGTCTTATTCTTTGACCTGTGATAGTTATTATCGACTGCAAAGATAATACAGTTTCTAACAGTCCCTGAGCAAACTCAGATGAGTTCTTATTTTCCAGATCTTACAGAGTAAAATGGAATTGGGCAGAATTTGTCTAGATATTAGTAGCTCTGAGCTGCATAAGTCTAAATTGTCCAAGTCCAATATTCTTTGAATTTCTAAGTCTTCATTGAGCTTAGCATGAAGAGATCAGATTCATAAAGAGTAACCTGACTATTTCAATCACTGTGTAGCAGATTTTTTGGTAGCTGCAGAAATAAAAACATGCAGTAGTCTTACCAAATACTCTGTGTTGCTGTGTTCTTTTAGGTACACCTTGTACTTAATCAGATTTATTTAACCACTTTTTTTCTTTTTGTACAGTCTATAAGTATGTTGTCTCTGTACATATTGGCGATCGTTGGGGAGCAGAAACTTTTGCAAATGTTTACATTACTCTCTACGGCAAAAGAGGGGACACAGGTGTGAGGAAACTTCATACATCTTTAGCAAAAGGAAGAAAATTTCAAAGGAATAAGGTAATGGCACAAAAAATGCTGTCTTACACGTGCAGGGGTTAGTACAGCATTAAGTGCCACTTAATGCCATCTCAGAATATGTCTTGCTACAGATGGACAAGAATTTGGAAACAGAATTTATCTTCCATATATTCACAGTAGACCAATGCCAGTCTTATTTCCTTCCTGTACAAGAACACCCCCACATGATAATAAAGGCTCAACATGAGCTCATAGAAAGCAGATTACTGGGGGGAACCTCTGTGATAATGCTTCCTTTCCTACTTCTTCCATTCCAAATATAGGACAGCACAGGTAGCAAAGAATTAAAAATTAGTGATTCGAAACAAGTTACAGATATTACTGTGAGACTTTTGCAGTCAGTGGTGTTTCTGTAACCCCAGTCCCACATGAAACACTAACTCAATGTTTAGTCAGTAAGTTTAGACAAGAGACAAGAATTCCACTTAGAGAAGAGAATGCACACAATAGCAGTGTTTCTAGATGACCAATAACAATAAAATTCTTCTCTTGTGTATTAGGCTTTCCTATGAGAGGTTCATTCACTGAAGTTTGAAAAAGCTCACTAGCAAGATGTACATTGTCAAGGAGAATCTTAAATTTCTGTGAAATTATTTCATTAAACCATTACCACAGCACTTGGTAGGGTAAAAGTGGAATCAGTAACAAACTGAGAGAATCTCTAAATTCCATTTCTGTGTATATCTCAGGGCTATGCCTATATACAGAATATAGCACTCTACAATAATTATTTTAATTTACCTTCATGCACAGATTTATTTCCTAAAATGTCTTAATTAAAAAGTTAATGATTTCTGCTTGCAACCTGGTTGTTGGGTCCTGATTATTGTTAGAAAAAAAAAAAAAATCAATATTTTTGTCATATGAAAGTAATTCTAATATCAGTAGCAGAAAATCTACATCTCCAATATTTTCATTTACAAAGTAGCAGGGACAACACATAGGACTTTGGCAAGTACTACATTTTTTAAAGATCAGTTTGCTAATATCTTCTTAGTTGTCCTGACATCTGGTTTAGTAAGTTCCTACCATTGAATTAATGTTTTATTGGGATGATGGTGTTAATTATAATCCTAGACATTGCTGTTTAAACTCCAGTTGTTCATAACCTTGTTGACTTTTCTAAGCCACCATCAGGTCCATCTGGCCCTCGGCTGGGCCATGTACAGAACACCTGGCTTTCTTACAAAACAAGCAAGAATTTAGTGGGGCATATAATTTCTTTCTTTGCATTTCACATTTTTCCTTATCTTGTTGTTTTTGTTGGCCCTATTCTCATCCACTGATGCTTGTGTTTACTTCTCTTTTTTCTTACTCTGCCTTCTCCATTCTGCTTCCCTTCCCATCTCTTGTCTTTTGCTCAAATTGTTCTCTACCTTCATCTTAACTTCCTCCCTGCTATTCCTTACTCTTTTCTCCATTTGCTGTTTCCACAATTATTTTCATTTGGTAAGAAAAACAGAGACACAGGCTTTTCTGACTATTGGAGAAGAATTTAGAAGCTATCTTGGAGTGAACACACTCTTTATAGATTTCTAACTTTTCTTTATGACTCTTACTATATATCTAGGTTTGTATAATAAATTTTAGAAACTAGAAGTACCCTGAAAGATAGAAATTTGATTAAAACCAAAATCTTGTCATAACTGTTTGACTGTCAGAAGGTTGAGGTATATGCATTTTATTGTAATATGAAATGATCCATATTGTCCAAAGGCAACGTGTCCAAAGACACACGACACAAAGAAAATATGTCCAAATATAATGCATCATTAATGATGAATGTGGGATTCAATGTTAAGTATAATCAGTGTGTACTTTCTTAGATTCAGAGGGGAGATGTTATGTTAAATATTACAGAAAAGCAGACACAAATTTTAAATCCTCAGCTGAATCCAGGACTATATTTTTCCTGAAGTTCAAGCATATTCAGTTCCAAATTATGTATTATTAAGTATTTCCCTTTTTTGCAGGTGGATTCATTTTTGGTGGAAGCTGTTTCTCTGAGTCATTTGCAAAAAGTGGTCATAGGACATGATGGAGAAGGCTACGGGGCTGGGATGTACCTCAAGATGGTAACAGTCAAGGAATCACAAGACTCAGACAAAGAATGGGTCTTCCCATGGTGGAACTGGCTTGATACTCATCTGGGGTTATGTGAGACTGTTTGTGAGATTGTGACAGTTGGTAAGCTCTTCTGCAAAACTGGCCTGCCTGTTTATATATATATTTTTTTTTTAAAATTTAGCTAGAGCTCTTTCAGATCTCTATAGTATTTTTCTTTTGTTGAAAATGTGAATTTTCAGTTTGATCTTACTCTTATAGCAAAACCACATCTGGTAAGGTCAAAGTTAATAAAATTCCATCCTGTCAATGTGTTGTATATGGAACATTCACCTTCCAAATTAAATTTAGCACATTGCAGTGAAAGATTTAAAGCAGTTTGGGATGTATGCCTCATGGGGATAGATAGCTTAAGTTTTATGCACTACTTTCAGGTGGCTTAGGAGCTCATTTGAAAACCAGAGAAAAGTTTAGTGAAATAAGCTTAGTCTTTACCTGTGGTATTATTTCACAGCACAAAGCAACAGCTGTGGTATGCTCAGTTTCTGCTCATTTCAAGCCTGCTACACCACAAGTTGTGCAAATATAAACCTGGATGTATTTGGCAAAAGAAAACTTACAGCAGGACCTTTGGTCATTTAGAACTAGTAGAAAAGTTTCCTTTCTTCAATCCCATGGAAACAATTCCACGTAAAGTTAAATGAGCTACAAAAGTTTGCACTGAGGGAGTAAGACAGTTTAGAAACATCAGGTGCCCATGACAGATATACAGGTATTTAGTTGTGTGTTTTTTTCTGAGTTGTAGAAAGTACATTTTACTGCGCTGTTCCTTTCCATTAAATTATTTTCATTTCCTATAGAATGCTTAAAACAAATGAAAATGAAGCATAACAGCAATTAATGAAGAAAAAGAGAGGGAGATAGTAATATTGATCACCTGAGGATCTGGCAAATATTTTTGTGTGTTTATTATGGGTTTACCTGTCAGCCTCGCACTATTACAGCACATGTTATATTGCTACGTAAGTTCCAGTTACAAGTGGAGTTCATTGGTATTATTCATTTTGCATTAGATGCCTACTTGCTACAGATGGCTGGTGCTTCTAAATGATAAAGTGGTTTTAGTAACATTCATTGCTTTTTTAAGAACAATTAATTAGACTTCTAAAAGGTGACTGAATGTTCTCTTAGTAATTGCTTCTAAACATGGCAATGAAAATACCTTGACATCAAGAAAATACTTCTGAAACTAAATTTTAAACACAGAAAGAACATTAAGCTGTTAAATCCCTGGCAAAAAATATAATAAAGGTATTGATGTGTTATTCTTAGTGAACTGTTGCTATAGATACAGCATAACCTGCAAATAGTGCTTTGTTTGTGTACCGTAAAGGCTACGATCCTGTTATATTATGCCATTCTCTCATGCTGTCATCTTTCCTCTTTGTCTTTGATCATTTTGAAAGGTAGAAGATTGATTTCTAGTCCTAAACTGCCTGAAATCAACATGAAGTCATCATGTCTCTGGATAATGGACATCACTGGATCTGACTTGAGCAATGAAGAGGATCCAATATGCCTTTCTTTTATCTTCTATGGCAACCTGAGTCACAAAAATTTGCCACTTCAAGTTACAGGAAAAGCAATTCAGATAAAAGTACTTCAACCTTTCTCTATTGAAAGAAAAACCTAAGAATCATGTAGCCGATAACCCACTTAATTCTGAGATAAATTGTTTCTTTAAACTAAACTACCACATTGATTTTTAAGTCCTCTGTGTAGTTTGGCACAGGTCATCATTTTTGTTTGTAGGCAGTAACATTGTCACTTGAACAATGGTTTTTGAATGAGCAGATTCTTCCAATGTCTCATACTGAGAATGCTTAAGTGAGCAAATTGGTCCCTTGGTGCATATCACAGTATATACCACACTGCAGGTACTGATTCTCAGGTTTTGTTGATCTCACAAAAGTAAGTAATTTGTAACCATACAATATGCCACAGGATACTATGGAGCTTTTGGGGCTGGTGATGGAGAAGGAAGAATCATAAATGAGACAAAACTTACAGAAAGTTCATTGTTCTCTTTCATGTAATTTATTCATCCCTGCCACCATGTTTCTCCAGGCTAACTGCTTTTTCTTGCATGGTTTTTCTCTTTTTTTGCCTGTCATTATCACTTTCTTTTTTCTCTTGATCAGCTCCTTTTTACCCACAAGTTTTCTCCTTTATTCAGTTCTTCTGCCCTTCCATCATTTGTCTTCACTTCCTACTATTACCCGTTAACTGAAATATTAACTATCATCTGAGTTCTGCTTTCACTGAATTGTAGCCTGCTTCTTTTCCCAGTGCTCTTACTTCCCTTTTGTAGCTATAATTCCTTCCCAATGCCAATGCTGTGTTACTCTTACACTTTTCTGGTTCTGCTCTCCATAAAAGATCAGTTCAGTAGAATTTGGCAATGACCTGAAAGTAAACACTGCAGACACCTCCTCTGGCTCAGGACATCCCTGAGCCACCAAGTGCTGAAAGCTAGGATGATATTAAAGGGAAGTGCGACAACTACTTCTCCTGTTCTTGTACTGCTTGTTCCATCCTTCTGCTGTCCCTTGTGGGTTTTGAGGAAATGGTTGATCCCTGTGAGAAAGCTGGAAATTTTAACCTTGATTGTTCCTCAGTCTTTGCTTTAACCTTGATCGGTTCATCCTGCAGCTGCAGGAACAAATATAAGGCAGGACTGAGGGAATAGGAGCAAGTGGGCAGACAGGAAAGTGGGAACTTCACAAGCCAGCTTTGCATCAGAGAAATATGTCCATGAAGCCTCATCCTGAAAGATGTTTCTTCAGGATTGACTGCTGGAACCATGGAAGCAGGTAGCAAGAGAAAATCAGGGAAAAAAAAAGGGGGGTGAAGACAGCCCTGGCAAAAAGCCCAAAGAGTGCATGAAAATATGTTACTTTTCATTTGGGGGTTCATCAGAAAGCAGCCTTGGAGTTGTGAATGAAGAAACTGTTTCCTGGTTCTTCTTCCCACTAGTCAGGTAAATTGAACTTAATGATTGAGCTAAAGACATAATTGGCTGGTTTTTGATGTCCTTCTCTTCTTTAATGAAAGAGAAAGTAAGCAGACTGGCCTAGGCCATAAACATGATCCAAAATGAGGAGTACCCAGAATGTTTTCTGAAGTTATTTCCAAGAACCTCTGGTAAATATAAAGAAAGAGTATGAAACTGGAAGTGCCCTGTCAGAGGAAAGGCTGAAGTCAGGTCATATGGCACTTCTACGAGCTGGGCAATATTTGAAATTAAAGAGCAGAGGAAAGAATATGAGAAGTAGAGAATAGGAAGAGGAAAAGACAACTTCTGTTTTCTCCCTTCTTTTTCCCTTACAGGGAAAAATTATTGGTTTAAAAACAATAATTAAAGCTATCTGAGGTCTCCTCTACTTTAACTTACTCAAGCAACAGTATGTCATAGAGATGCTGTACTATCCCCAGTAGAACTAGAAGATTTTTTTCTTCAGCATGAATGCAAGAAGAGCAAGACTTTAACCGACAGCTTCACTATGAAAACATGATGTAGGGTGAAGATGGAGGATCTCTTGGATGTTCCCTCAAAATCAGATTAATTCTCCTTCAAATTTATAGTTAATTGCACAATTTTTATATTACAAGTTGTAAGAAATATTTCCAGTAGCGTTCAAAATTTTTGGAGTTGACTAAAGCTTCTGTGCCTGCAAATAATCTACTGAATCAGCGTAATATATATGAATTGTGCCTTGTTCTGTGTACAAATTTCAGCAGTGACTGCCACCACTCGTTCCCTGATATCAAACCTCAAGCATTCCATCTCCTCATTCATGTTAGTAAATCAATTTTATATTGATTAGAAAGGGAAAAATAGTAGCAGTTATAAATCTGCCCCAATTCTTTAACTACTGAAATTTGTTCAACTGTTTCATACAGCTGGCAACTACATTTGATCTGGCACAAATAGAATGAGATCGATTCATCTTCTCTTTTTCCTCACATAGGATGAACTGGCAGATATTGGCTCAATATACAAAGTTCAGGTAACTGGCCCACATAGCAAGTTAAAACAGCCATGGCACTTAGATTTACTGCATATGAAGCACATAGGCACAAAGGAAGAGATGTATTTAGCTTTTGACTGCTGGTTCAACCCTAATGAAGACAAATGTGTGGAACTGCCAGCTCTCTATGCAGATCAGGAGCCTTTGCCTGGTAAGCTAAGTCCTTTTTTGTTATTGGGGTCAGGATCTGTTACTGGAATACCAATATATCTCTTTTGGGCCTAAAATACTATGTGAGGATTTCCACAAGAATTTGATATTAAGGAATATGATGGTTTTGCACATGTATTTATCGTAAAAGAAAGCTGAGAAAACAGAAATCATTGGTATCAGGATTATGACAGATGCTGTAACTGCTGACACCAAACATAGGATTTGGCTTCTTTCATGTTAGATGATGTTCCAGTTCTAGCTCTTGATTATTTATTATCTCTTTAAATTAACACTATGTCAGCTGAAGATGTGTACAAAATACCATGTACTGTGTGATATTACCTGAATCTTCCTATTCACAAAGAAATGTATGTGACCTAGAAACAGAGTAAATTTTTAAGAATGAAAGAATTGCAGACGGCCTGCAGAACAGAGACAGAATTTTTAAAGTGTTACAATTAGCCAGTAAAGAGATATCCAAGAATTTCCATTGCACTAGTGTTTGATTGATATTGATGAGAAATTTATAGCACAGCATATATTCCACAAAAATATATACTAAGTTTCATGTTTCTCTACTGTTAATAACACATGTGAATTGTATAATGCCAGAGAGATAAAATGATTTCTCCCAACCCCCCAGGAATATGGAAAGGAACAACCAATTGCATATATATAACTTGATCACTAGCTATTTAAGAACAAGCTTCCCATCTATCCAGCTCATTAGAATAAAGAGGATTGATGGGGATAGTAAAGATCATATATTGAAGCTTTTAGTGACAGTTAAGAGGTTTATTGCTAGAGGCTATAGTACAAAGAGTGTTCTGCTTAAACAGAAACTAATAGAAAAAGATGGAAGTGGCCCAGAAAAAGGAATAAAGTATTCCATGTGAACTTTTGCACACTATTCTCTAGGAAGATTTTCCTAAATATTTCATCCCATTTAAAGTTGAAACTTGAACAAATAAAACACTGAAGACCTTTGAAATATCTGGTTTTGTGTGGGTTTGCATAATTTTAAACAATTAGTAACCTTGTATTAATTTACTGAAAAAATTTTATGGTTTTGATCTGTCAGATTCAAAATAACATTGGAATTTGGATGTAATATATGCAGGTTGTACAATGCTGAATATAGTAAATGAAGAGCTTGTTAAAAACCTCTATTTCCCCAACTTATTTATGAATGACTGGAGAAAAATATAAGTATTGATAATTATTTTCAGAATTCAAAATTGCTACAAGTTTAACTACATATAAAAACTCCAGAAATTCAGACAAAAAAATTTTCTAGAATGCGCCCCTCAAAGCCTCTATTATGCTAAGAACCAAATGGAGATATTGTCAGACATTATTATCCTGATTTGTAAAGCAATTCAGTTTTGAGGTATATTAGAAAGTTAAGGTGTTTTTCTTGGAAAATTTCTAGGAAAAAGATGTGTATATACTCTCCTTCAAAATTTATTCCATAGATGGGTAGTATCCACTAACCTAGTAAGTTTCTTACAAACCATTTTGTGGAGTCCAGTGATCTACAACTGGAAGTGTTAATATCAGTTTTATTCTTTGTAGCCCCAATGCTAATGCAGTCTAAAATTTATGTTAGCCTCTTCCTTGTATTCCAGTTTGATTACCTGACAAAAAAAAAACCAACTTCATTTTTATGTGTTTGATTTCATTATTTCTTTGAAAGAGACATCCATTTATGGAGATGTCTTTAATGAATGTCTTGATAGAATAAATTCAAACAAAGACAAAAGAATAATTTTGCACGATATTGATTATTGCTCTCCCCGGTCAAAGCAAATAACAGGTATACAACTTTATAGGAAGCAAAGTAAATGCTAAAAACTAGACATCCAAATAAACAGTAACCTTTCTCAGTAATGTCAATTGCCTAGTTGTAATGAAGGCCATACTAATATAATTACTTCTGTTCTAAACTAAGTGATTCCATGAGATTTAGCAAGGCAAAAATACATATCTATGCAAATTTGGAATCTTCAGGAAAACTGTAATTCCTTTGTTAAAAGCAGTGGCTACTCCCAATTTTTTCCTGCATCTACAAACACATTTGTTCCATGTTTTTAATCTCTTTCTGAGCTTTAATATATTCTCTGTCCATGTCTCCTGTATATCCCACCTCATCTGGTGGGTCATGAGGATGATTTTTTCATGCCCAGTAAATCCCATCACATTTATCAGCTATTATTGAATCTATCTTTAATAATTAAAAAAAAAAAACAAACAAACAAAAAATAAGAAAAATTTAAATGTGAATCTCTGAAATTGCTTTTTCTTCTATCTGTAGAAATATTTCTTCTTAAAAGTGAGTGCCCAAGCCCAGACTATAGGTAACGGCCCAGATAAAACTGTATTAAAAAACCAACATCAAATAATTCTATTGCATGATTTCATTATGTTCTGTGGGATTATCTCAGAGCTGAATTCTGGATATTAGCTAGTATCACAGAAGCAAATAATTTTTTTTATTTATTTTCTTTAGTCTGTCCATCCTAGTGTTTGTGAGTACATTATTTTAGTCTATCTGTATCATGGGCCAAATTATTTATCATGCACCTTTTTAGACTTCAGATTAAAAGACATTGATTAAAATTTTTTAATGAATTCTCTGATAATTCTGTGATAATTCTCTGCAGGACATTGATGTGCATATTAACACACTGGGATAAAGTCATTGCACACAATAACAATATTTTAGAAATTCTTGCTGTTAGACTCCATATTTCTTGATGATTTCTGGATAATTTCTTGATAATTTTTAGAATGCAATTATTGGTGACTGCAGTTGAAGACATGCACCAGGACTTTTATAGCAATAAGAGCTGTTTGAAGCTACAGTAAGAACTTTGCAATATGTAGCTGTCAAAGTAACTACTGAAGATCAGTATTACCTTCTCTTTACTAAAAGAATTTTAACACCAGTTGTGAACTGGCCTTTTCTGGCTGACATTAGGCTCCTGTGACACAAAGTGGTTTTGTCTGGAGTCTACTGACATCCTGCTCCTCCTCCCTTCCCCAGTCAAGTCCGTTAACATAAAAACTTGAAGGATCTAAGTGCTTAACATCTGTAGTAAGAAACATCTGTATTAACAAACATATTGATCTTTATTAAAATTCACCCATCTTTATGTTTTTATAGTTAATAGATAAAGTATAACATTTTCACTGCTTTATTAATCACAATAGAACATTATTATGTAGTAACGTACCATGATGTGTTCGATCATGGAGAAGTAGTCATTCGCTACATGATACTTAACTCTTCCAGATACAGTTCAGTCCAGAAGCTCATATTTATCAAATAATTCCTTTTTCATTAAACTTAATGGTAAGTCTCATGTTATCTTCCAAATGAAAGTGGTTTAGAGATGCTTCAGCTAATGTAGTCTTTTGACTTATTAGGCTTATTAGCTCAAGCATGGCACCAAACTAGCATGAACCAGACTGGCTCAGGCACAGAGCTGGTGAAGTAAATTATGTTGTTCTGCTTACATTTACTGATTCAAATTCCTGTTCACTCAGGTATCTTTCTACCACACTCTGTTGTGTAGGTTAGTTGAACCCTGTACTTTTGACTAGATTAATAAGGTCAGATTTTCAACTGGCAAAAACTGATTTGCTCCACTGTATTGAGCATATCAGCTGTGTGGCTATATCAACTGATGATCTTGTCCCAAACCTTTAATTTCACAGAAAGGGTGATTTTAGTGTTTTGAGACTCCTTATGTGATAAGTTAGCAGGGTTAGGCATCAAATTTAGTTTTCCACATTTTTTTGCCATAGAACCAAATGAACATTTAAAAAATATCCCTGCCCTACTCATCTTTGATTCTGAGTTGCCTAACATACATTTAGAAACCGAACTGATTCAATGGGGAATTATGACAATAATCTCTGGAATATTCATTCCTCATATTGCCTTTTTCTATTTATTTTACTATTTTGTAGAGTAGAATTTTTGCAGAAGCCTATGAAAAAGCCAGTCCCTGTCAGCTATATCCAACAGCTCTGAAATACAGCACTGTCGTGGTTTACCCCCAGTCAGCAACTAAGCACCACACAGCTGCTTGCTCACTCCCCCCACCCCTGTGGGATGGGGGAGAGAATCGGAAGAGCAAAAGCAAGAAAACTTGTGGGTTGAGATAAGAACAGTTTAATAATTAAAATAAAATAGTAACGGTAGTAATGATAATGATAACAGTAATGATTATGATAATAATAATGAAAATGATAATATAGTAAAAAAAAAAATAACGAGAGAGAAATGAAACCTGGGGAAAAGAGGGAAAAGGAAAAAAAACCACAAGTGCTGCAACTGCTCACCACCCGCTGACCGACACCGCCAATCCCTGAGCCGCGATCACTGCTTCCCCCGGCCAACTCCCCCCAGTTAATATACTGGGCATGACATCACATGGTATGGAATATCCCTTTGGCCAGTTTGGATCAGCTCTCTTGGATGTGCCCCATCCCCTCCCAGCTCCTTGTGCACCCGGCAGAGCATGGGAAGCTGGAAAAGTCCTTGACTAGTGTAAGCACTACCTAGCAACAACTAAAACATTAGTGTGTTATCAACATTATTTTCATCCTAAGTCCAAAACACAGCACTATACCAGCTACAGTGAAGAAAATTAACTATCCCAGCTAAAACCATGACAAGCACCTACCCTGCTCCATTTGCATTCTCATCCCTACCATCTTATCTTTTCATGGAGAACCTGACAATCTACAGAGGAGAGCAGTAAGAGAAAAGGTCTTTAGAGCTCCAGCAGGAGAAGAGGAGTTCATTTGATAGTTTGTTTCCTCCCCGACAGCTTTTCTTACTATTTTGCCCCTTGTTGGAAAAATTACCTGCATTGCCTGATTTAATTACAAAGCTAAAATCACAATAGTGTAAAAGGTTTAACTCTACCTCTGACATTCAGAAAGGATGTGATTGTATCATTTAAACTGTTCACCCTTGCAAGGCTATTCAGAGTTCTGTGGGCAAATGTTACTGAATTATCACAATAAATGATATCTGAATACATAATACATAGTAAATTCTACAACACAAAAAGGCAAATTCAAAGCAACACCCTCTGTCCTGTCTTTAATTCATGTTTTTTTTCCCCTTTTTAACGAGCATTATGTGATCGCTTTCAGTTTCGCACTATGTCGGCTTACATCTGAAACAGCTTTTATAAATAGTATTGGGAAGAGAGAAAGAATGGCAAGGTTGAATAGAACATCTTATTTTAGTAGGTTTTTGTTGTTGGGGTATGTTGTTCATCTGATAGTAAGGATGGTCCCAAACTCACCCTAAGAACTTTTACCCTATTTCCCAGCATCCCTTTTGTCTTATGCCTTCCTTTGTAGGGGTTATTTTGTATATTTTTGTTTCACTTATATAGTGGAAGTCCTTTCTCTAATCCAAACCCTTTGAAAATTAATGGGAAATATTTGCTGTGACTACACTGAACTTTAAATTATGCATCAATAGATTCAGCAGATTCAGCTGAAAATACTGACTCAGCAAAAACATTAGATATGTTTCTGATTTTCAGTGTGTATGTCATTTGAATACTACTCGTGTGATTAAAGCTAAACTTGTGATTACTTTGTCCAGAATATTAATGATTCTGGACAAAAGCAGTAAAGGTAATTGTGAGCACTGTGATTTCTAATCCATCCTACATGAGTGATCAGATCTGTGGACCAAACTCTTCTGACATTATTCACACAAGTAGCCTTTTGACTTCAATGAATCTGCTTATATGACCAAGGTATACAGGCAAGGAAACACTATAGGTGAATGACACAGAATCTTACCTTCATTTCCTTACTCCTCTAAAAGCAAAAATGCCATTGGCTAAATGCCAAAGAGCCACCTGGACAGCTCATCTACTTTCAACTATCTGGATCTCCAGCAAGAGCAAGTCTGTGTTGCTACAGTGGCTTTAATGCACTATGTTGTCTTTCACCTGGCCATGCATATTTAAATGCCTTGAAGAAAGGGATAGGATACATTAGGGCCCCAGTCTAGGAGAACTCTTGGTTTACTTTTTATCATCAATCATGAGCGATGCTGTCAATTACAAGTACTTTCCCAGCTTTTGGTTTAAATTATTTAAAATAAAAATATCCCAGGGGAAGTCCCTGAAGTAAAGTAAATAACGCTGCGGTGAAATAAACTTACTTTTCAGAAAATAGGTTTTCTCAGATGTCATCCCCATGTAGTAAAAGTTGAAGAGAAACAAGACATTTCAGAAGTTTATTGCAATGAGCACACCTGTATTAGCAGCCTGATACAGCCTTTATTATTTAATGAACACTTTTAGTTATTAATTTTTAAATCAGTATGCAAACCCACCCTTTAGGACCCTTGTTCCAGTGATGTGACCTTTTTATTTTAGACATATAAAGAAACAGCTATATAAGATGTCACAATATTTGAATTCAGGTCTTTTGTTATAACACTTAATATGAATAGCACAAATTTGTGAAAAGGGCTGTAAGAAAAGCTTAAAAATAAATATCCTCAGAACACTTCTTTTTTTCCTCCCTGTTTTCCTATCTTCACATGAAAATAAATGACAGCCTTAGCTTCTAGATTCTAATAATCATTCTCAAACCTACCAGAAATTTCTAATAATTATATCTTTTTAAAGGAGGTACAGTTGGGCTAAATTGGGCCATTTCTATCTTGGTATAAATTTGATTCAAGAAGCAAACTGTACTGAAAATATCAGATGTTTCCAAGATCTATACTCAAACATTTGTGTATCCTGTGTTATATTTTAGACAGAAATACGTATTTTGGACTCAAATAATGTGTGTTTCAGTGCTCTCTGTCTTGTATCGTTAATTGTGAGATTGAAAGTGCTTCTTATTTTCTCCCTGATCATGTCTGTCTAAAGTACCATCTCCCTTCCTTGCACACAAGCATTTCTTGGGAAAGCAGACATTGCACAGCCAGCCAGGTCCCAGGTAGGAACAAGCGCAGAGTGCGGCTGGAAGACTCTCCAGCACATAACTGTCAAATAGTCTAGATGTTGTCTGTATCTGCTTTACTGTGCCAGCGATGAAGACTGTGGGATTTGGGGCCGAATAGCTTGGAGTAGTTAAAGATAGCTCAGTACTTGTAAAAGGTTGGATTTTAAGGGTGCTCATTCCTTTAAAAAAAAAAAAAATTCTTGAAGTTTGTGACAAAAAAGTTCAAGAGATAATACATGCATTCTTGAATACATTCGTGGTATGTGTGCATTGCTTATTACTCACATCCCAAATGTGACTTTGCATTTTACAGTGGATAAACATGGTTTCCTCCTTCTGAAAAATATTAGAAAGGTGTGTTTTACAAACCTGTGTTGCTGCAAGATAATAGCTTTTTTTCTTAGGCAAAAGTAATGATGCTTGTGGTTGGAAGCAGAGGAACGTTCAGACCATCTAAGTTTAGACTCCTAACTTTTAGTGTCTATCTCTAGAATATATGGGATCCCATCATAGGTGTTTTCTGCAGCACTTGCTTTTCCCTGCTGACTACATAAGGGTCATATTCCTAAAATAGGCACCAAAGTTAGATTCATGAAATGACAGCACCAGTATTGTGCAAATGACCACAGATTTATTACTGTAGTCTGAGTAAGAGCAGACTTACAACACTAGGGGGAAAAAAAGCCAGCCCCCAAAAACCCTTCCTATTTTTCCTGGGCTCCTTGTCAAAATGATGCAAATAAGCATGAATATTGAGATTGTGACCTACTTCTGTTTGTTTCCTTGTTCCTTGTTTCCACGATGAACTCAGGGGCTAAAATAGGTCATTTACGAGTTTTCCATGTAGTTTCTTTGGAATTAATGCAATTTGGTCTCATCTGCATCACTCCCCTGTATATTGTGTCATAAAGAGGCAAGGAAGCAGAAGCTCCGCATAGTGGCCACAGGTGTCTCTTCTAATTGCTATACTATGACCACAGCTGAGAAAATCAGGAATGCTTTCCCTTAAACGCATATTTCACTTAGCTGATCTGAATTTGTGGGTTATTATACAGTACATGGGAGGTTCTTTGGAGACTGATACAAAATATGAAGAGGCTTTTCTATTTATGTATTAAAGCTGATGAAAGGATTTTTAATTCATCATTTCTGTTTCACATAAACATGTTTTAACTTCAATAACACTGTAATGGTTTTATGGTCTGACTAGTGAGAAAGCTTGATAGTCCTGATGTGTTCATTCATTGGGAGATAATTACATGAGTTTAAAGCTTAAGACAATCAGGTCCCAGCTTTCTTTTAAGCCACTTTATAAGTGTAAGCTCCCATTTCATTTCAAGGAGAAAATGATACACACAGAGGGAAGGAAGGAAGGAACAAAGAAATATGAGTGAATAGTCTCAGAGAGCAGGACTTGGACTTTCTAAAGAGCATTTAAGCATGAAGTATTTCTTAGAAAGGGTTTCCCTACCTTAGTGGAAGGGGGCAGTGCATCTTGTGCCTCACGCAGCAGCCAGTAGTGCTGATTTTCTGGGAGTGGTGTCAGAGCAGAACAAATCTGTATTTTGCAGATTGCCAAGCAGGGAGTTACGCAGCAGGAATGTGTTTTGGTTATGTATGTCACCGGGACTGAAGAGACCTGTGCTCCCTGTTCTGTGGCACAGTATGGGATTCAGATGAAATTTGCAATGGTTTTTACGAGTGTTTGGTACATAATGCAGATGTTGGGCAAGAAGACAAGGAGCATTTTCTCCTGCTGACTTTTTGTTTTTGTATGTGTATTTTTTCTGAAGTTGTGGAATATGCAATCCATTTGCACACGGGAGACTTGAAGAAAGCAGATGCCACTGGTGAGGCCTATCTTTGTATACAAGGAGAAAAGAGTGACTCAGGGAAACGATGGCTTAACTCCAGAAACAGCCTGATCACTTTTGCTAAAGGGCAGGTAAAACAATGAGGGAAAAATGTAACTGAATCTGTGAGTGCCTTTTTGTTAAAACTTATGTTTACATAAAAGCTTTCATGGGCAGAGTATCAAAAATACTAATGTTTTATATTCCATATAGACACAATTTTCTCTTGTAACTAAGAGGTGATTGTCTACATAGGTAACGTTGCTTTTAAGCATCATCACCATTGTGCAACACTGAAACAGTTAAATTGTGAAACAATTCTGAGTTGGGCTAAATATACTCTAAAAGTTCTATTTTAATATTCAAGATGTTTAAGGACAGGGAGGTATCAGTGCTTTGTTAAAATATGCCTGATTGACAGAACTGATAACATTTCTGTAGGATATCTTGCCTTTGTACCTACTTCAGACTGTGACCTTTTCTTGTTAACTTTCCTGAACACTAATGTCAGTGTTCCAAGCAGAGTTTTGTTCTTTCATGTTTCCAATTCTTCCACCCACTTATTGCTTTTAAACATGGTAAACATATTCTTGCTTTTTGAGGCTTAAAGGGCTTTTCCTAGAAGAGTAATTCCTGGAGTAGTTATTGGCATAAGAACAAAGTAACTAAAACAAATTTCAGATCAAAAGGAAATATCTATTCCAGATCAAAAGGAAATGTCTAGCTGATACTTTACTAGACCCTACTGTTTGCTCTGAGTTTAAGTTTGGAAGATTTTTAAAATTTTTTTTAAGGGAATCATAAAATCATTGCAAAGTGCAGAGGAATCTTCTTTTGGGAGGGCAGGAGGGAGTATTTAATTGTTGTCAGCCAACCCAGGTTAATTTGTTCTCTCATGAAGAAATCTAGAGAAATTTGCTTGCAATATGCTTAATTTATTCTTTAAACATGCTTCTGTTTATTTTATCTGCTTTTCTTTTCACTTCTAAAGGTTCTAGAAGACACAGTGGTTTTTGCATGAAAACCAAACAAATCATTGTTAGTCATTATGTCCTCTGTAATCCTGTGTTTTCTTTCTCTGTTGTGGAAGAGAATATGCATGCCCAATGTCATGTTCATCAAGAACTGATCAAAATGCTAGCTCAGACTTCACAAAATAAATCTGAAAATAATAATGACAGGATAGTAGGGCTCATCTGGCTTTACGAAGTAATGTAGGAAATTTTATAGGTTAATCTTTTTGGTGATATAGATAACAGTTACATATAGTATATCTTAAAGATAATACCTTAGAGAAATCTGAACAGCTAAACTGTTTGCAGCAATGGATAAGATACCAGTACGGACTGAAAGAGGGACTGATTCCTCTTTCTTTCAAAAAACTGAACTGTCCTCAGCCTTTTTTTCTTAATTCTTTATTTTATAAGAATGTATGTTAAATTTTCTTGAAGAACAAAACTTGTAGAGAAAACTATGTGAACAATACAATTGACTTCGGTGACTACTCACTCCAGCGGAAATATAACTCATCTGCAAATTCACGAGGATTTTTTCTGTATAATCCAGATTCTGTGTCAGTTTTTGAATGGGCCTGTTCAGGAGGCTAAATCCTTCATCTGAAACTCTAAAGGGCTTTTCTGTATCCTGGGTTATAGCACCCTAACCTTCTTATAGAAAAGATTTCAAGTAACAGCTGTTGGCTGTTTGGGTATTCATTCTCTCACAGTTTTCTTTACTCCAACTTGCCCTCAAATGCCTAATTCTCTGTTCTTAGTCTTTGCTCTTTTCTTCTAGATGACTCTTGTGATCAGTATGGTTCTCACAGGTAGCATGAATTTTTGTATGTCATTGTACTTGGCAGCAACTATGGGAGAAATACAACTTTTTTGCTGTTTGTTTTCAAACCCCCAAACTGGTCCCCAACATTTGCCTTCAAACTGCAGTTTCAACCCAACCTTTCCAAGACAACTGCTTCTGTCTACAACAGGATAGCTCATGAAGTCACAAGAAATGAGTCTTACATGTGGATATTTTATTCCACAGCTGGTTTCCCAAAAGAGTAGATTAATCCATTCATGAATAGTATGCTTCCAAACCTCATTTCTTCAGGCCCAATTAAAAAAAAAGCCAACAAATATATACTTTAAGCAATGTGTGTCCTCAGAGTCAGTATGCATACTTATGTGAGCTTTTCCATTTGTTATGAAGATGAATGCACAAAGAAGAAAAACATGTATATGCGAGAAGGTGAATATATTATGAAGATTTACAGTAGGGAAAAAAGGGAAGATTCCCTGAGGTCTATTCATCATGCAAGTCTGTTGTATGTGGAAAATTTTACCTATTATAGATATGGCTTTGATGAAAATTCCTTATCTCAATAGCACAGTGGTTGAAAACTTCCTAGATACTATTAACTTCATTCCTATTTTTCTGCCTAATTCCCACTAAATTAACTGAATTTTAGTGAAAATAAAATTGCTCCAGATTTTCAGAATTATTAGACACCTATTGTTCATCAGTTTCATTGGGAGTTAGGTTCTGGATCAAAGTAACTTTCAATACAAGTAGTAATTGATCTGATTTAGTTATTTCAGCTCATGAATGTACTAGAAATGAGCACTTTATTGCTAGTGTGTGTACCTGATGTTTCCAAAATTACTTCCTATTAAATACAGCAGCATTTTGAAATTCATAATTCATGATATTAACTGGATCAGAAAATATCTGTTATAGCAGGTAATGTTTAATTATGAACTCAAAGACAATAGAATGGCAAAAAACAAGATAAATTTGCTTCCACTGAGATACAAAACAATGACCAGACACACAAGGGTAAACTGATAAATATTGAAAAGCAGATACATATTAAGTTTAACTAAAATATCATTTTGATTATTTCCATATTGCAGGTGGATGTTTTCAAAATCAAAGCAGTATACCTTGGCAGGTTGAACCAAGTTCTTGTTGGATTTAAGAGTCTAAAAAAAGGTCAGCAATTTTTTCAGTTAATGTGTGGTAATAATAATGTAGAATATCAGATTCAGGAGATCCTAGAACTTCAGAAAAGTCTTAAATTTAAGATTAAAAATCACAAATGATTTTTTAAAAGTTTTAGAAAATTTGAAATTGCTCTCAATTTTCTGCTGTTCATTATTTCTGTTGGACTGTACACATCAGGTATCCAGCTTGGTTTTGCTAAAATGTGCAAAGGATTCCTAGGAAATGTTGTGACAGTGTAAAATGGTAAAATTATATGTGAAACTTTTCTCCATAAAAGTTACTATGTATTTATGAGTACAGTCAACAAAGCTTTTGTTTTTCAGGAAGGAATATGACATCATGCTTTTGCAATTTCTGACATTTTTTTCGTCCTCTCCATTTTTAGATGATGGACATTTTCATTTTAAAAGAGAATTTTTTTTCAGGATGACATGCTTCCAGGTAAAGGCAAGAACAGAATATCAGTTCATCAGACTGGGAAATGGAACCTGGAAGAAAGGCTGTTCTGGCCTCATAGCTTTTTTTCTTCTAACCTATGAGAAATATATTCTTTTTTTAAGGGATTCTGTATATGTGAGTTTGAGTGGCAGATAAAAAGGCTGCACTTCCTGCAGCATTTTTTCTTGGCCTACTTCCGACTCCACAGCAGCTGTTGGAGTTAAAGAAAATTGCTTACTTCTTAAAAATAAATAGCAACAGCAAGGAGCATCATGGATTGGTATTTTCCTCAATACTTTGGCTACAATTTTGGCCCATTTTTTTTTAGAGGTAACAGAACAGAGATTCTACAGATATCCTAATTCTGCAGATAATGTTGACAATGGAGATAAGATTGTTCCAAAGCATGATAAGCTGAGTTTCTTGTTCTTTTATCTTTATCAAAAATACAAGACTATATGATGACCCTGTAGGTTAAACTCAGACTCAGAAAAACTGATTTGGAGACTATTTCCCACATATTTCCTAGATGGTAACATGAAATTAATTATTTGTGTGTACATTGTGCATAATGTAATTCATCATTAATGATGAATGATCAAACTTCCATTGACTTCACCAAGACTTGTAGTGAAAAGACTGACTCAGAGGTCTGAATCTTCAAACATTTTGTTTCCAAAAAATCAGCACAATGGTCTCAATGAAGAGAAAACCTTCAGGTGAAGTTTGTGCCTTATTAGATAGCATAGAACCTCACCAGAAAGAAAGTTGTGTGTTGAGTGGATTTTCTGGTGGCTAATGTGGTAGAAATCCTGATCATTTTTTCCTTTAGGATAATATCATTTCCTATGGGGAACTTCTTGTGTCTAGAGATGTCATACAGAAACCTTTTCATCCTTTGTAACACTAATAAATCATTAAATCAAATCTATCTCTATATTTAATTTCACAAGATCTGTAAAAACTTTAAGACTTATTCACTTTGTTGAATATTTTGGAGTGTAGGGGAACAGACAAAAACACATATATGCACAGCCAATATATTCTCAGAAGTCTTATTTCCTTAAGAAGTCCAGCAAAAGAAAACGTTTTATTGATTTTGTAAAGGCAGAAACTTATGACTGCATATACAGAACATTTTGTTGCTTAAAAAGTATAAATTAATAATGTTCCATTTATTTTCAATCAGATGAGTGGTTCTTGGAAAAAATTGTTATAAAAGAAGTCCTCTACCCTTCTTCTGCACATGTTTTTGTTCACAATGACTGGATCAATAAATGCTCCAAGAAAGATTTTGTAGAAGTGGCAATTCCGCTCAAAGGTAATACCAGCAGAAATGTCCTTAATTTGCACAAATGACTACTGCATGGCAGTGCAGAACAGAGCCAGTACAAGGCTGCTTCACAGTGTAGGCAGAACTGAGCATTGGTACCCCAATGGTGAGGGGCGGGGGCCTGGACCGAGGTGAATCATGCCTTCTGCAAACAAGGAGGAAGAAATTATGCCTGGGATGGAGAAGATGGAAATGACAGTATTGAAAGAGTCTCCTCTGGCAGCATGTATCCTGTCCTTGGAACAATATGGAGGAGTTAGGCATGGCCCTGCACAAGTGTGACATGGATTCATGAAGCAACTGGCCTGGTTTTCAACACCTCCACAGGGCTAAAATGAGTAATGAGGGTTTTGTGGCTTTGTTGCCTGACTTGCCTGTGTTAGATCCAGCACTACCAGGCATTGTAATCTTGTATCTTTTGGCTTATACTGCCTTACAACTTAGACATGGGCTCTGAATATATGTTTGTTTTCATTGCAGAAACATCTGTGATATCTCTTCTCACAAAAAATTTTGATACTAAAAGCAGAGGACGATGGCAAACATGGGTGCACTGTACACAAGTACCAGAAGATGTTCCTGATATTCAAGTTGTTGTATTTGGAAGAAAAGGGAAATCCCCTGCACAGAAAGTCCAGAATCTAAATGATAACCCATTTTTGGTTGGTTTCTTTTTTATTTCACACAAATCTTACCAAATAGTTTCAGTTAAGTAAGAGTTGTAGCCAACATATGTGAAGTTGTGTGGAATGGTTTTTGGTTTGTCAGAGTTAATGTTTATACCTGCATGTCTTAAATAAACAGCACTTGGAGAACTTCTCATATGTGGGCTAGTTCATATCACTTATGAAAGCTCTCTTCAGCAAATGCCAACTTTGACATGAAAACTGTCATTAACTTTGAATTAAGACTAGTAGGCCTTAACAGAAAGGCAATAAATAATGAAGCTATTCCATACTTCCTTTACATTCTACTTCTCAAACCTCAACTAATCTATTTTCACTACTTAGAAGTTGTGACTCTCTACAATGGGCTTGGGCCTTGGCAAGTATCAATTCTGTAGTTTGCACATGAACTTAATGGCAGCTTCTGGATGGGTGTGTGAACCTGGGTCAGCCCTTCCAAAAGGTTTTTATTCTTAAACATGGAAAAAAAGGTCCTTACCCATCTTTTGCAAAAAAGCAGTATAAATATCACTTGCTTAACTGCTGCAAGACGAAAAGCTACAAGCAGCAGTGTATGATATGACTTATGGAAACCAGCCATCCTTTCTTCTGAGCACTAGAATAACAGAATAGAACCAATAGCGAGGGCTAGAAATCATCCTGAGTTCAAAATTTCAGCTCAAGTTTGACAATAGAGATGTGATGGAGAGAAGGTAAATAGGAAAGTGAAAAGAATAGTAATACGAATTTGGCTTGGAAATATTCAAGCAGTCATGCATTTCCTTGTTTTTCATATGTTGGTCTAGGCTCTGCAGCCAATTCTCCCAGTTAAAAATAAACATAAATTATAATACAAATGTGAGTCCAAATTAACTTGCAATCTTAATGGGACTTCCTCACCCTAACATTAATGTCCTTGACTAGTATTTTTACCTATTTTACTTATCTTTTTATCTGGGCTTAAATTATGTCATCCAAATCATTACATAAAATGTATAGTTAACTTTTTTGTCTTTGTTTTTTCTGACAGTTGACTGTTGGTGATATTGGAGATATAACAAAAGTTTCCTTTCTGTTATCTGGTCCCTGCTTGGGAAGAGGAATTAAACTTCACAAGGTATTCCAAATACACTACATAAAAACTTGTAATATTCTTCATAATACCAGTAAATATATTTGCTGAGAGACAGACTGTTAGCTTCGCTTTGTACCACACTAGCAAGGCCACACATGTTTTGGCTTAGTTATATAGTATCAACAGATGATTGCCTACAGCTTCCAGATGTCTGTGGGCAGATTTACCTTGTATGTGCCTGCTGAAGTGCATATAGCTATACCTATTCACTGATGTGCAGATCCATTCTGCGTAGCTCATCATGGCATGGAAGGCAGTGTTTTCTGCTGATGTTAGGAAATGTTAATTCCTGCATGCAAATACCAACAGTCTCCTGATGCAGAGCAACCTACTTGTGGAAACCAATTAAGCTGATAGTTTAGTATTTATTCATTACAACACAGTCATCAGTGGGCCTTAAACATCTGATTGTAGTTTAATATGTACTTAAGATCTCTCATAAAAAGGGATGGAGAAATGATTTAATGCTGTCAATCTTATGATTCAACCAGATTTTAAATATATACCTTTCCCCAGGGTGAGTAGGAAGATTGAATAGAAAGGTGTTGGGACTGATAATACTTGGGCTTTGGGGAAATACTTAAACTTGAAGGTTAATGCAAAGAAAAATTGTGTCAATGTGCTCTGCCTGTAGGCAAGGATCCAAAAAGCATTATGGACATGGCATTGAATTATTCTGAAGTTAGTAAAAGAATGTTTTTTCTGAACTGGGCCACACAGTACCTTAACCCTACTATGGATTTAAAAGATCAAAGGGTGATTTCCTAGATGAATAAACAGTCCAGAATCTGTTCTGATGGGAAATGCTAGACAGCTTCATTCCAGGCTAAAATTTGAATAGGTTTATGGTACTCAAAGGAACATTAAGTCTGAGTTTATGAGCTCCTCTGAGGATAGAGGAGGAGTTTATCTTGTTCGTACTTTCTCCTGAAATTTGCTCTTTGTCAGCTAATTTTGTAGTCCTAGTTTAGTTACAAGAATGGAAAGAATAGGTAAGCAAAACTAATTTCTTATTTTAAATATGCATTTCCAGGCCATTGATAAAGCATTCCAAAAATATATCGACACTACCCTCACTATATCCATTGTGTGACTATGTAATATAAGATTTCAGCCTCCAGAACTGGTGGCTCAAAACATGGCAGGAAATTCATAAATGTAATAGTTTGCTTTCTGCTTTCTTTTCAAAGACAAGCCTCTGCAAATGGTTAAGTGATTTTTGTTCATACTTTTAAATACTTCAAAAGTTATTTCATAATTGGTTTATTAGTAGCTATAAATTGTTACAATCTGCAAGAAGTCAATAGGTTGCTATAGACCTATGTAGTCTCTTCTGCTGGTGCACTTACAACCCACAACATAAGCCACAATAACATAAACTGCTTGTGCCAGTAATATGCTGATAACATCTGTTACTCAATTATTAGTCTTTTTATAAATTATTTATACATGGAAGCATAATCTAAAATGTAACAAGATGGTTTCACTTTAATAGGACTCTTACAGTGCGGGGAAAAAATAGAGATGCTCTATAGAAATAGAAAGACTACAGGAGGCAGTCAGTATGTGTAAGCTCACCATGAATCGGTGGTCAAACCCAGCCCCAATTAAAAAGAAATCCCTTCATTGCTTTCTCCTTAAGTGAAAGAAGTAATAGCCAAAGTTTCAGAAATTTCACAAAAACACAGATTACAGATGAAATTGCAAAGGCTAAAATGGAAGTAAAATCCTTACATTCCTTTTGCTGCTCTCTGTTTTCTCTATTCAGGTGTTTACAGCAGCTTCAGAATACCGGAGTTTTTATTGTTATCTCCTGTGGTTTTCTGCACATTTCTGTAGAAAACAGTAGAACCTTGGCTAAAATTTATGTCTTTTCTGTAACTTTTGAAGATTTGTGTACTCTAGAATGAGTAGTTTTTCTTGCTCAAAAATAGTTTCCAAAATAAAATACAAAATAATTTTTACTTCCATATAGAATATAGAAAGACTATATGATTTGGAGATACAGTTCATACTTAGATGTAATCTTGCAACTAACAAGAATTTGTCAGGTACATTTTATTTTAAGGCCAAAGTCTGCATAAATTTACACATCTCATTTTTATGAGTCCAGTTTCTGCAGGCCATCAGCCTGCATATGCAGGTAACCCTTAGTCCAGTTTTAATACAGATAAGAGTTTGTGATACTTATTGATATTTAGTTAGGGATGTTCATATTGATAGAAGTTAGGGAGGATATTTTTGTATGAGAAGAAGTTAGACATTTAGTGTAGGAAAACTCAGTTATTGCAAGTTTAAAATATGGGTAAACAATGGGCAGCAATTTTAGTGGAATTTAATACTATCTAAAGAAAAACACTGTTTATTCAAGTAATTAATGGTTTAATTCTGGAAATGGTCATGGGGAATTGTTTACTTTAATCTGGAAGCTTTGTGTCTGATCTTGTGAAGCACTGGACACAAAGCATAAGCAGGAATGGAAAATGTTCAGTAATTACATTTCTTGGAACTCAAGGGCAAGATAGTCTGACAAAATTTTTAAGAGTGGAACTTTCAAATTCCTAATAATTTCAATTATATAATTCACTTATGTAAATATTTATGCATTTCAAGCTTGCACTTGAAGTCTATGTACAGAAATCTGTACTCAGGATTTCCAAACAGTGGTACCTATACCTTGTACAATGAGCCACAAACTTTTGTTGCTGCTGCTGGTGTCAGTAGTGGTAATAAGTCACCACAGTAATTTTGGAAATCTCTGCCTAAAAATTTCAGTTACTTAATGTCTTGATGAAATTAAGTTTTTGTTTCATTCTGTTTTGTTTTTAATGTCTTGGGTATAATATTTCTATACAAAGAGATTCTAAAAGCTGAAGAAACCATTTCTGCAAACTTGTAGTCATTAGCTATGTATCAAGTTCAATCCTGTATATAACAGTTACCAGAAATGTTTCTGCATATGCTTGACAGTTTGTAATTCTGTATTTTATAACCTAACCTAGGAAAAAGTTCAAGATCTGAGTTGCCCTCCTGTGAAACTGATCTCCATGTTGACTGTCTCAGTAGCTAGGATAGGTGGGTTCCCAAAGCTGTGCTTCCTCAGTTGGTTTGGAGGTTCTAAGTTCATAAATTTGGAACCTAATTTTTTCAGTCTCCACTGAATATTTAAAGTCAGGTGGAATGAATCTGGACCTAAGTTCACGGCTTCTATTGGAATTCATTCTTCAAATAACTTATTTCCAAAGGGAGCCCTGAAGGCCACTAGACACCTGATTTCTGCCAACTTTTAAAATCCTAGCTGAGATATAGCAAGTCACATGTAAAGAAATAAAAAGCAGCAAAACAAATGTTTTTGTAAAATGGGCATATGCTATTAAGATTGATGTAACTGTATTCATTCATTTGACATTCTGAAATTGCAAGTATATACTGGTCGATTTAATCTGTATCCTTCATTGGTTCCCTACAAATGGGTCCTATGCTTGTGTCAATATGCAATGAAAAATAAACCTATAAACAACAGGCTGCAGAATCAGCAGCTTGCAACCACTACTGTAGCTCTTGTTATGCAGAATCAGGTAGCTTTTATAAAGTGTGTGCAGGTGTTAACAATGGGAAGAAATGTCAGTTTCTGTTGGGATGGAAATAAGAAATGAAATAATTCAGATAAATTAATTTCTTCTTCTGATTCTGCCTGCAGCTTCGGCTAAAAGACCTGGACACTAAACAAGAGCTGGGCTTTTACATGGAAGCCCGATGTCTGTTTGGAGAAGATGGGTCTGAGACTGTGACAGAGCTAGCAGTGGTCAGGCCAGACAAGCCACCGCTCAGGGGTATGCTGCTGAACTGCAAAATAAATACATGAGGAAATGCACACACACACGCACACAAAATTGAGAACTGCCTAATAGGATGAACACAATGGGCAAGATTGCAAAGCTTTTTACGTATATTAAAAAACCACTCAAAATTATTTTTAAAGATTCATTCAATATACCTGTGTGAACCATGTGGGGTCTTTAATAAGGTGTATTGTTCAAGCATTTTTTCTGTTTTAAAGCAACTGACACATATTGTTTTCACTAGGCTAAGTACCAATTTGAAAGCCCAATTAGTATATTTCTGCTAAAATTTTCAAAAACCGATGGACTTAGACTCGGTCAGGGACTAATTCACAGATTTTAAAAAGGCATGTGCAAAACCATAATAGCATGAATCACAAAAATTAAAAAACATCCCGTTCCGAGATTTTCTTCAGGGCCCATTTCTGCTCCAGAAGCTCTGTTTCATTTCATCATTGTATTTAAAATATAACATCTTCCTTTGTTCTGATTACATTTTATAAAATATTTAGAAAAGAATAGTCTATGAACAGAAGTCTTAGTTAAAATATTTAAAACTTTTTGCATTTAATATCTAAGTGAAAGGTAGACTGCAAATGGAAATATATCTTAGCAGTCTGTTATAACATTTAATTCTTCACAGAGCTTACAGAAGCCATAAAAATAAAAATCCTCTGTCATGCTGCCTCAAGGAATATGTACTATATAACTCATCAGCCAAAAGTCATGGCAAGCCATCCTTTGTAGTGAAGAATAACAATAGTGCATATCTCTATAAATAGCTGAGACATTTCCTCTGAACATATTAATTGATATTGGCCATAATTATCAAAATGCCAGATTAAAACAGAATTCAAATGATCCAGAACAAAAAATGGATTTCATCTGTTATATCTGCATTTTTTCTTTGGTAAAATGTTGTTAGAGTTGATAAATCCTAAGTCAGTTTAAGACCTTTAATTCCTACAAGAATTCAAAGCTTTTTACAAAGCCTGATAAAATCAGTGTGATTCTTTCAGTTGATTTCAGTGACCACTGGATAAGGACTCCAGAACTATGATATTTTCTTTTTCTGTAATGTAAGCATGGATTGTTGCATTGGTTCATAAAAAGCATTTCATCTCTAACGCTGTACTGTGTTGTTGTGAGGTAGTTAGCTATCTATATGAAACTTAGAACATTAATGTCAATTACTGTAACTTCATTCCTTGGTCTTCAAATTAATCTTTTACCTAAAATAAATTGGTTTATAATGTTTGGTAATTACATTGCTAAATAGTTTGATTTGGTAATGTCTTGTGTCACTGATTTTTTGTGACAGGAGTTCTTTACTCGATCAGTGTTCATACAGGAACATTGCCTGCATCAGGGACTGATGCAGATGTATTTATCACAGTATTTGGAGAGCAGGGAGATTCCTGCAAAAGGAGACTAAGACACTCAAATTTTGAAAAAGGACAGGTTAGTGCTGAGTTATTTTCCTTACATGTTTGCTTAATGTGTTTTATTATATTACTTTCTTCCAATACCATATTTCTTTTCAATTATCAAATACAAGCATTGATGTTACACTGTGGTAACCTGTGGAAAAGATGCGTCACTTACTAAGTATAGATATTTTACCTGAATTGAGATTACAGTTTCAAAATAGTTCAAGTACCAATAAATCTAAAACCCACAAACCATCAGAACTGATCTTAGAAACTGGAATTGAATCCTACAATATATAAAATTCTGTGGCTTAGTTTTAGTTATTTGTGAAGCTGATATAAAAATATCAGGGTTATTTCCTGTGACTGCTCCTTTAAAATCTGTTTTTTTAAACAATCTGTCCAGATATAGTTGAAAGAGAGGTTTTTAAATGTGTTAGCTACTATATGTTAATTAATCCATTTAAATATAGAATTGCAAACAGGTAAAGCTGCTTGTAAACATACTGTGACTGCTCAAGATAAATCCTAGGAGAGATTTTCTGGTCAAACTTTGCTGATTGCCATATTAATGATTATATCTACACAACATGTTCACACATACCCTGGACTCAGTGAGGACATTACTAGATTGGATTTAAAGAGACTTTACAGTGGATCACTGTGTAATAAGGCAGGATCCTCTATACTTATTTAATACCATTTCTTAAGAAGTCTCATGGCTGAGATGCCATAACTTTCCTAGGCAATGTGTTCCACTGCTTTGCTAGCCTCGCCTTGCCCTTAGACTTTCTGACTTCCTGAGTTTCTGAAGACTGATCTTCCTTCATTTGCTTTGTAATGTCAAAATATCTTCTCAAGCATAGAAACATAGAAATCAGCCATGTCATCCTTGTGTTCCAGTCATTGATAATTTTTCTTCTATGAATTTGTGTAACGAGTATTAAACGTAATGAGTATCCACAGTCTCCTGTGATAGTATGGGCTGCACTTGACCTGTAACCTGTGAAAAACTTCCACATACTAGTTTCACCTGATTCCCTTCTTCTTTTATCAGAACATACAGTGAATGTTTTTTTCCTCTGTCACCCTTTCTTTGCTATTCTTGATTTTATAGACTTCTGTCCTCTGTGCACTTGTTTTGTTGCTGGATTGTTCATTGTTCCTTGTGTAGAAGAACGTCTCTTTAATCATTCTACTTACACTTTCCTATATCTTTTTCTGATGCTTCAGTAATACATTTGCAACCTTTTTAAAAATTTGCAATGACCTCCTCCGCTTCTCTTTTTTCCTCGTCAGAGTTCTGTTGGCTCAGCTCTAGGTACCATCTTCAGACAACTGTTGCTCTAAACAGACTGTGTGATACAGCTTATAGAGCACTCACAGGCAGGACGCCTACATTCATTTCTAAGCTCAGCCACTGGTTTACCTGATGATCTGAATGTATTGTTTTACCTTCCTTGTGTCACTCATTTCCCACTGTAAAATGAAGATAAACGATAGTTTAGGCAAGAATGAAAAAAGGTAAGCATATATATTTCAGTGAAGTTTACTTCCCTTTTCATTTACTACTGAGGAAAATTAAATACATCTTTTAAAAATATGCTTACTCTCTCTTTTTCAAAGCAATAACCTAGTTCTAGATTCATAACAGTATTTAGTGTGCTGGTATCTAGTGAAATTACTGTGCATTAGGAAATATTTAATAATTTGGCCATTGTCTTCCCACCTAAAGTATTTAGGCATGTTTTTCTTTCCTTTTCTTACAGTCTCTTGCAACACCTTTTTTTAAAAAAAAAAAAAAAAAAGAAAAAAAGATGTTATTGTTTGCAGAATCCTGCTGCCTTAGGCCAAACTGTGCTATTAAAATACACAAAGAGGTTTGTGCTGTTGATTGCCTGGATGATGTTATTAAAAATACAGGTTAATTCTTGGCATTTTTGAGGGCAAGTGTTTATAGGCAATTAGAAGAGTTAATAAAAGACATAAAGGTACATAGTTTGTGACATAACCTGCAGAAGAGGTCTAAAAAGAAATAATTTACATGGCACTTTCAAGCTGGATGTTAATACAGAGTCAGTGACACAGCTCTTAGTGTTAAAGAAATTACAGCCACTATATTGAGCAATAGAGGAGTGCTGAGTGTCTTCCCAAGCAGATCCTTTGTTTTAGGTGAGCTATTTTTGTACTGTGGACAATGAAAGTTTCTTCAGTTTAGCTAGTGTATTAGTGTTCTTCATTGTGCAATAGGGAAAGGGTTGAGCAGTGAGATGGCAAAGTGTTCTGATGATACTAAGTTATTTAAGGTAATAAATATGAAAGTTGGTGGCAGAGATTGCAGAAGGACCTCACACAGGGTGACTGGGTAATAAAATGGCAGATGAAATTCATTGTAGGTAAATGAAAAGCAGCGGCTGTGAGGAAGAAAACCCCTTAAATTTGCATACAAAATGATGAGCTCTGAAATAGCTTTTACCTGTAGGAAAGTGACCTTGGCATTAGTAGAGCTCTGTAATGATGTCAGCCCAGTGCTCAGTAGAGGCAAGACCAAAGGAAAACAGAACAGATCAAATGTTTAGGAATTATTAGAAAAAGGAAAAAACCCAGCCACCCCAACGTAGAATATACAGTCATGCCTCCAGGTAAGTTCTCTAGTGCGGATGCATAATAGATGCTGTGTTTTGTTCAGATTCACTTGTCTTAAGAAGTGCAAGAATGTCAAGTGACATGAAATATCTTCTATACAAGGAACAACTAAGCAAACAAGTAGTGGTTGGCCTGGAGAAGGGATGTTGAGAGGAAGGGAGAGGGACATAAGGAATATAAAATGGCATAGAGAAAATGAGTAATTCCACTTTCTCATGAAATACAAGGGCTCAAGAGCATTAAATGAAACCTGCAGGTAACAGATTCAAAACAAAAGGAGGTGGCTTTTTACACAGTGCATAATTAATCCATTTTACTTTCTTGCACAAGATGTTTTAGATGGTAAAATGTGTGTTGGTGCAAAAAGCCATTGCACATTTTCACGGAGGACCACTTTCCACTGACAGCTATTAAGTGCAAAGACACAGTCTCTGGCTCAGGAAATCTCTGAACCACAAATTGCTAAATCCTGAGAGACTTTATATTCAAGAAGCATCTCTATATATTTGCCCTGTTTTTCAACTGTTCCCTAGAAATCTGTTATTGGTAACTGTTGGCAACAGGATACTAGACTAGATGGATCTGTGGTCTGACATGCTACTACCAGTCTTACAGTCTTGTTACATAGAAGTAGATTAATAAAAAAGTTGGAATGAGATTTAGTGAGAGTGTCTAAGAATAGAAGGTGAAAGGAAGGGATGTAAAGGACAAGCTGTCTTGAGAGTCAAGATTACACCAGCAATATCCCTGGAAAATATGGAACGGATAGGCAAAGAAAACAAAGTTAAGGAAACTTGAGATATGAAAAAAAGGATCTCTCTTGACTGATAAAGGACTGGAATATAAGGAAAAGCTAGGAAGACAGAAAATTGCAACAAAACATAAGAAAAGAGAGTAAAGTTGATTTAATTACTGCAGAAAGTAAGGCTGGTTTATATTTATTTAAGTAATTGTATGTCTAACTTTTTCACCAGTTTAATGGATTAAATAAATGGGGATTGTAATTTTGCCTAGCTAACACTTTATCTAAAGCAAGACAATTTAAATAAAATCTTTCTGGCTTTCGTTAATTAAACTCCCGGTAGTGTGTTTAATGCAGTTCCGAATGTCTTTATACTGAGGGGAAAAAAAAGAAGTGTGATGACATCAACCAAAACTACATTCTTGCTAATGCTGAGGGAGTAGGCAATTTAATGTATTATTATGAGGATTCATTGATAACAATGGGTGATTATGACCGCTGTTGTCTAATGACTGCTAATTATTATCACAAAGAATGAGACTAATGATAGGTCCCTTTTTCAGACAGAGTTAGCTGTGAAGGAACATGAATATTAGCAATACAGGCTATTTCTTCTAAGTCAAGGGTCATGTAGACTGACAAGAAAATTGTATTTGGCTCAGAACTACAAAGAATAAAATTAAAAAGCAATGAGTTCTCCCAAAAAGTTATTTACAAGATGTTCCTCACAGCTAGATCTTATTTTTGGCTACATATGCATTGCATGAAGGGGTATAACTTGCCATGGTAACTGTTTGGGGAGATCGTGGATATAACAAGGTAAGAATGCTGGAAGTCCTAAGGCTGTAATAAGAATAAGAACTCTGATGTTTTCTTTTTCTGAGCACATTGTAGAGAATAGTCCAACACAGACAGGAGAATGGACCAGATGACATAATTCTTTCTAAAAATCACCTCTTCCTTCATTGCTTTCTGGTCCTCATGCTTTTTCCTGCCTAGTGGCAAATTGGTTGGCAACAAATAAAAATTATAGCATCTGTTTCTACCATCCATCTGGGTTTTTTTAATGTCACCCACACACATGCCCATGTATCTACCCACCCACTCATATTATCTTTTGCACGGAACACATTCATTCTCTCACTCACATAATTTATTCATCCCAACATGCACTAGTGCAGTTGCCATTTAGCTTTTGTTTACTGGTAGCCGTAGCAATATTTAAACAGATGTCTATTTACATCCGAAGAGCACATCAATTCTTGCCGGTATGCGTGCACAGCCTTAGTTATAGTTTCTAATGTCAGTATCTTCCTTTGTTTGCATAGTCATCAACAGTGTCAGTATTTCTGTTCAGAGTTGAATAATACGACATTTCCCATTTGAAAAATAGGATGTCTTAGAATATGAAAGACTTTGAAATGTTTAAAAATAAAATGCTTTATCTAAACCAAAGTTCAATTTACTAGGCCTATCCTGATATTTGAAGCACTCCCTTTGTTTCAGTTATGAGGGATTGGTTGAACTTAAATTTTCATGAGAATTCTGTCAGTAAATTAATGATCAGAGATTTCTTTCTACCCAAAATAGTAGAATGTTTTTCATAATAAAATGGGATGCACTGATCATGAACAAGGAAAAATGTACATATTCAAGGATCCACGTATTTTATGAACAGTCTCCAAATATGAATGTCAGCCTATAATATCTTTCTTTACTATCAGAAAGGAAAAGATACTTCAGCATTGAAAGGAATCTGTCTTTCCAGACATAATCTTCTTAAAGACAGGCGACAAAATATATGGTTTAATAAGTTTGCTGTTTATTTTGTCTTTACCTTCTCAGGTTTGTATCTCTGAAATGAGAGCAGTAGACCTTGGACAGTTAAGCAAAGTGCTTGTTGAGCACCATAATGTGGGTTATGGAGCTGGATGGTACCTGGACCAAATTGTCATCCATGAATCAGGCAAGACTGATGGCCAATACGCATTTCTTTGCCAGCAATGGTTAGACAGTGGAGTTGGTGATGCACAGACAGAACGGATGTTGAAACTTCTTGGAAAAGTCAGGACTGGGATGTTGATGGGAAAGATTTGTGGTAAGGACCAAAATTATCAAAGCTCCTTCCAGCTTTTGTTTTAATTGTAATTCATATTATTTGGGGGGTTATTTTTAAGACTAAACCCAAAATACAAAAATAATATAGCTTAAATGTGAGTTGCATCTCTCACACTAGTTGTCTCTCTACTTTCCAGAGTGGGTAAATACAATTATAATGTTCAGGGAAGAAAGACTAGAGCAGAAGGGAGATATTAAGTGATGGAGGCAATGAAGGAACAATGTTTTTAGTTGAGGCTAGAAAAAAGCTGAAGCAGAAAGAGGTAGGTTGTTCCATATGGCAGCCAATGCAGAGCAGAAGGCTCCTGCAACAGTAATGAAATCACAAGAAGAGATACAAAAACTCTTTTAGCAGAATGAGATTTTCCCGTATGTTCATGTATTTGCAGAAAGCATTTGCTTTTATTTGCAGTTTTCTTTTTTTACTTACATCAATGGCACAAGTTCTTGCAAACAGTTAGTTGACCTGAACCCAATATCCTATTTGAATTGTTTAATGAAAAAAAGACCAAAATTCAGAAACAACTTAGACACTGAAAACATGATAAGCCTTTTATGCTTTGCCAGGGCACTGGATTTCTTAGCTCTCTGAAATGTCTTTTTGAAGAGGTGTAAAATGTTGGTTTGGGTCCATTTATGAAATATGAATCAGAACTGATAGACCAAACTATGCAAAGTTTAACTAGTCTAAAGGTGTGAATTTGCATTTTATATCAGCAGTTTTGTAAACTGTTCTTTATTAATTTCTATGCTTATGGATACTTTGTTTTATGCTCAGAGAATTTTATATTATACGTAGTTGCAGACACAGTTAGCAGTGTGTATCTTCATATTTAGCTACCTGTACTTAGTCCACTAGCAAATATCTTATATCATCTAAGGAAATAGAAAAATAACGTCACCAAGACAACAGAAGGACAGAATACTATGGAAATATAGAGTAGTGACAATTTCAAAATAAGAAATAGCTGTATTGCACCACTGCAAGTATTCCAGATATCTAAAAAAGTAGATTCCATAGGTGCCCTGCATAATCCACAGAGTGAGGCAGGTGTCTCCTGAGGGCAATTCAGAACAGAAGCCCAAGGTTGGTCAGAGCGTGTCATATCTTTCTTCACTAATAATACGAAAAGTGAGAGAAATCTTGCATCCTTGTTTATGCACCTTAATTAGTGTCTGAACGTAGCTATGTAAAAACATTTCCCTTCCTCTGTTTCCCACACACACATAGTCCTCAAAAATCTGAGTGCAGACTTGCTAATAATTTCCAGTCTATGATTATTAATTCTCAGCTCTGTATCTATTGAAAATCAGTTCTGGCCTGGATGTATAATAACTTTAGAAAGAATATAACAAGTAAGCAGAGAGCCTATAAGGAACAGAGAAAAAAGACTGATCAGCAAAGAGCACTATACCTTAGAGGTCAGAAAGTACATCAATAAATGGGAATTACTAAACGTCAAGCTGAGTCAGATTTTAAAGAAGAATTAAAACAAATAGTAAAGGTTCTTCAACCATTATTTATAAAAAGAATCTGGAAAGATGTGTAACTATGCAGGAACAATAGAGTGCAAACTGAAGGTGATGCCGGTAAAATCCATACACAAATAGAATACTTTATCTCTGTTTTCATTAAGGAACTATAATGTTGGCAAGGGAAGCAAAACCCAAATTACTAATGGGAATGAGATTATTGGAAATCACCAAATCTGAAATGCAAATAAAACTTCAAGTTTCATGTAGTCAAACAATGACAACCAAAGGAGTCATTAGCCCAGAACTCTAAAGAAATTGGGCAATGAAGTGGCAGATCTAGTAGCAAGGATTTAAAAGAATTTTATGAAGACAAAAGGTATGACTTAAAAATAGCAAAGTTAATACTTCCCTCTAAAAAATAAAAAGCATAATGTAGGTGACTGTAGACCTAGTAATCAGTCACATGCAAATCTTTATAATGCACTTTGAAGAAAGGGATAGTTATAATAGAGGCAAATAGGAAATGAGAAGCAATGCATCATGACTTTACTAAAGATAGATTATAAAACAAAGTTGATACTCTTTAGAAATATTTTCCAGTAAAAGAAATGTAATGATGTCTAATCAGTCTAAATTCCAGTACTGAATTTTATTTGCTTTATGAGAAATTATTAGGTAATGATAAGAAAGTGGAAAATAGTAGTAAAAGGAAGAATTGTAAAGAGCTGGAGAAGAGAGAATGAATATGCTGATGAAATCTGTTGGTGCTACAAAGCTGAGAGTACTATCAGGAGATAAAGAGGTTGTGTGATAAACTGAGAACTGGAGGAAAGCAGTGGAACTGAATTCTGTAGCACAAAGCTTGAATATGATTAGGCATAAATCCAGCTCAATTCTGGTACTTTTAATTCTGGTACAGGTTCCTAATTTCCACTGATTTTTTTTTAAATGAGGAACTAAGTAGTAGCTAAGAGTCTGAAAACTGTGTTGGATCCCCATGCCTTGAAAGGATTTCTGCTACAAGAGTTCATCAGTGGGATATGACTAGGAGAAATACCTGGGTTTGCTATATGATCGCAGGATAATTTTTTAGACAGTAATGTGACATGGCTGTGAGTAAAGTAATTGTGACCCCACAATGTATGTAGGCATTATCAGTGAAGGTAAAAAAGAATTAATGCCACTACAGAGAAACAGCGATATTTCACCATGAATGCTGTGTGCAATTGTGGCCACCTCTGCCCAGGACTGGTTCAAGCTTGAATAGATGTAAACACAACATGATGACTGAGGATATGGCAAGTCTTTGTTATAAAAGGGTATTGAAAAAACTTGACATATCCCGACTAGCAAATTAAATGCTCAAAATGGACACAGTGTGATCTATCAAATTAATAGTGGCTTGCACATCAAGGAGGGAAAAGAGTTATTTAAGCTAATGGACAAGGTTGTCGTAAAAATAAATGGGTTTCAGCAGTCTGTTAATGCCATTTTGTGAAAATTAAAAATTTCTGAGAAAGAAAGAATGAATTTTTAACATAGCTCTCTTTTAGACTTAACTAAAGAGAAGGAAAGAAGCTTAATGTAGCTGCTTTTAAACTGGATCTTGACAAATTTATCAGAGATTATACAATAAACATGTAATAGCAGCATATGGTACTGTATGATCCAACAGAGATAGTCCTTCCATTCAGTCTTCCTAGGCAGTTATACATTGATAGTTTAAAGGCTTCATATTTCAGTACTAAAGGGCTAAAAAATATTGGATTATGTCACAGGGGATATGATAAATTTTCATTTTACTTCCACTTTTTCATGGATATCATCGGTTTCATTTATATTTAATGTTAATAGACATGAAATGGTAGCTATTTATGATTATCCATAAAGTCATAACATCTGAAGTTATTTTAGATGATTTTAAAGATGGTGAGTACTTACTTTTTACCTTCACCAAGTCCTGAATTTATGGCACAAATCCTTACCTGATCTAAAGTCATAAAGCTTTATTTGCATTAGTTTATAGTAGGAGATAAAGATTTGCCTGTTGTTTGTTAGGAAGCTGGACTTTACAGGACTATGTACATAAACTCAGAAAGTCACTGTTTCCATTACTCAAAGTAAAATACCCTGTTTTACAAAATAGCTATTTGAAATTATTAAATCCATACTTTGCCTCACTTGGCATAAACAGAGCTAGGTTATTTAATAAAAAAATGGTCATGCTCAATTCTGCACCAGCCCAGGTGACCAAAGCCTCTCTGTAGGAGTCATGGTTTTTCAAAAACGGAAAACATAGTTATGATAGCCCTGAATTTTCCAGCTATTCTGTTAACATGAATTAAAATGTTAAAGCTAGCTAAATCAGTGGGATTTTTTTTTTACTGGTACAAGTTTCTGATCCTGAAAACTTGCTTGGAGGATTAACTAAATATCTGTTAAGTATAGACTTACAGAAGTTACTCAGGAGCCTACCTGGTATAAGCCTGCAGTCCTTATGAGCCTTCAGGCGACTGCCAGTTCATTTAGAATGTTTAAGAGACTAAGTACTTCAAACCAGACCTTTAGTTTGAACACAAGCTACTATTCTTTTTCAGTATAATTTTGCAATTTTTTTTTAAAGTAAAACTGCTGGTTTTGAGTGTTTTCTGTGTCCCTAAAGTAGGCAAATCTATGTGCTGTTATATAGGACTATTTTTAATCTCTCAGCAAGCATCACTTCTTCACAGAAGAAATGGATAAAGTTTTGTACTTTGCTGCCATGATAATTGTGGTGATCTGTGATAAAAATATCACATTTCAAGCTCTGAACATGTTTATCTTATCAGCATCTTGTTACAGAATATATGTTGCAAGTTTTAACATTCTAGTATAAGTAGCTCCTCAGAAAGTTAAAATGAAAAAATATCCCCCCCTGACCAAAGGCAAACCTGATAACCAGTACTATCTGGTAGAAAATATGCTGCTTTTGAGTGGTGATTAGTAAGAAAAAAAATTTAAAATCATCAGAGGAAATATTTATGAGGGGAAAAAAATCAACAGATTGGCATGGCTCTTCATAAGTCTCTAATATGGAACTGGCAGTCTTATCTGCACAGTGCTACTGGACTGGCCCATCTCTAAAGGGTCAGCTATCACTTTGGAAGGGCTGGTGTCAAATCTGCTTCTCACTAAATCAATGACAATGAGTCAACCTGTTACATGCCAATATTTTAGCTCAATGCAAAGGTGGGAATGGGTTGCTAGTAACTAACTCAGCCTGTTAAAAATTGCGGTATTATTTTGGATATTTAGCAAACCCATTAATTTTTTTCTGCTCTTTTGTTTCAACAGGAACTTGGGATGTCCTTGTCACAACTAGTGATGTTACTTCTAGTTCCATGAATCCTAAAATGTCTCTAACTGTATGTGGTGAAAAAGGTACCTGTACTTCAGTCATATTCCCCAAAGGATCCCTTAAAAAAAAGATTTATGAGACTTCAGTTGAACTAAATAAGAAATTCAATACTATATTCAAAGTTCGCCTAGAAATTGAAGAAACTGGAGAAGGAGAGACTTGGCACTGCCGTGAGGTAAAAAATAAAAACTAAAGCAATTACTTATTGTGTCTGTATTGTAAAACTCTCCTTTTTTCATATTCTATGGTAATTGCTTCCAGTTTCCAGTTCTGTCTAAAATCACATAATTTTTAATTTACAAAAGTAAATGTATCTGGTAACAACACTTGTAGAGTTATAACTTCAGAGACTGATCAAAACAGTTACTGGGATAGCTATGGATAACAAAAATCTTGTAAACTTGGATGGATTTCTGGAGGGCATATATACAGATGTGCCATCATCTATAGCATATCCAGTGGTGTCTTTTCAGAACTGTACCCACTGGCATAGACTGCAGTACTTACATAACTCCAAATTGGCTGTTACATGTTCTAGACCCAGTGATCCAAGGCAAATAATTAAGCCAGACACTAGAAATGCCTTTTGATGAAAATATCTGCCTTTTAAGTTGGCATGTGAAAAAAAGAAGTGAATAGCAAATGTGACAATCCTTCTGATGTCCAAGAGGCTGAAGCTAAAATCTGACATAGCACTGAAATTGCTGTGGCACTTCACTATATAAAAAATATCTTTATCCTCTTCTGCTGGCAAAATAAAAAGAAGTCTAAGGGAAAGAATCATCTTCTTTTGAATTGCAGACACACTTTTGTCCATTAATGTTTCTATTTTGTTCACATTAAAAGCTGGAGGAAAAAAAAATTCTGTCCAATGCATGATATTAGTGAGTTGAACCCACTGCCATTTAAATGTTGTCTAAATGCAGGTTGTTAATTTCTTCTGCGCAGCCAGATGAAATAGTCATCTAACAAATCTATTGAGAAAATTCAGACTGATTCTTGGATATTGTAGGAGACAGTGGATCACACTAAAAATTTCAGAACGGAAAATTGGCAGTTGAAAAAAGTGACATCATTAGCTCAGAACAATGACTCAAAGCTGAGTTAGAAAAAAATCAACACCATTTATATAAGTATGGAAAAGATGCACATTTACATTTGGTAGGAATAGAAAGAGAAAGAAAATATACATTTCCCTGTTTGAGGTATATCTAAATTATTGGGGTTTTAGGAAGAATTTTCCTCTGTTATTCCATGGATTCCATAGCAGGACTGACTGAATCCTTATATGAAATAACTAGGTTGGCATAAGAGGTTGTGGATAATATCTGTTATTAAAGATGGGTTAGCAGTCTGTTTACACTGCTAGTTAGAATCAGGATGGTCATTTCTATGCTATTTTATTTTGATTTTTCAAGGTTGCACCTCACAGAGAGTCTGAGATTTCCCACTATCACAAGTAAATGCAGGTGCAGTTGGTTGAATTCCATATTTAGAGTCAGAATTCACTTTTATAACCATAACTGCAAAATAATTCCCTTGATGTTTTTGAGAAAATTGAAATCATTATAAAATAATGTCCAGAATAAAATTAATTAAGGTATGCTTTATTTCTGAAGCATGTAATAGCTAACATCTTTATTCTTGCTTTCACTTCTTGAAGAAATAAAACACAGTAAATGAAATCTGATTTTCAAGAAACTGTTCAGGAATGAAAGGGAAATTGTATTAACATTATACTTCACACTGCACTTTAAAAAAATCTTTTCAATGTGTCTGTCATAATGAAAAATAATAAGAGTCTTTTGAAGATAAAATAATGCTACCATCTCCCAGTGACTATTGCTAACTGAAGATGGTTGAGCTTACTGGGTTAAGGGTTTGGTCATTTCAGTGAGTTAGGTCATGAAGAAATGTATGAGAGAATTCTCTGTGCCCTTTTCAAAGCAGGGTTACTTCCTGCAACATATTTTCAAATATGTTGTCTAGTCTAGTGTTAAATAGTTTAGAAAATGGTACTTTATCTCTTAGTGTAGCTGGTAGTACCATAGTTAAAGACACCTCATTATTAAAATACATTTTCTTATAGTAAGACTAAGCTACTTAGCCCAGGATCACCCTTTTATTACTTTATATACAGAATTTCATAGAAATTAAAAATATTTAGTAACATACCCTACATATTCACATGAAACATATGTACAGATATACATACATGTCATAAAACATTCTTAATTTCTGTTTTTCAGTTTTTCCCAGAAACACTTCATTTTCTTTCTCTTGTTACTTAGAATGAGAAAACATTCTGCACTGAAAAATATTGTGACATATTGACATTTCTCACAAGCTGAAATGGGCATATCAACACTTCTTTTTCTTCCATATGCTGGATGAATAAGTTACATAAGGGAACCTTTTTGAATTATTCCAAATATTTTTTCCCTTACTGCAGTCTCTACAGCAATAATGTTGACAACATTTTAATTATTTTTAATTGGGAAAGACATCTATTCCTTCTCTTCTAAAAGGCTGCTTTTAAAAACATTTTAGAAGAATTTGATTCCTCTTCTTTTTGAATATTGAGGTGATGTGTCATAGCTGTTTAATGGCATGTCTTTTGCTATAGTTTCCATTAGAGCACAACAGATGCTGAAGGTATTTCTTTCTGCTCTTTGCTAAGGTAAAGCTTCAACACAGAGAAAGTAAAAATGTTCTAGAATTTCCATTTTGTCGCAACTTTGCAGATGAAGAAGGGGGAAGAGTGGCTGAGCTTCCAGTTCTCACAGCTGGCTCTCCTTTTCCAGCAGGTTTGTCACAAATGAGAAGCACTGGAAAAGATTTGGTCAGTGATGATGGCTAAGATTTTCAGAGCAGTCCAAAGGATTTAGCAGATACTTTTGATTCATTTTATCTAGTGATGCGTGGCTAGGTCCACTCCACTCCAGTGTTTAAAAAAAATTCTTAGTCCCTGTAACTGAGCATCGTGCATTAAAGTCTGATTGGTATCAGTTTGTGACACATAAAAGAGGAAGCATACAGCACTGAAAATATTAAAAAAGTTTTGAACAGTACTCAGAGTTCAGCTTTTTCTTAATAATATGTTTTGGTTCTCTCCCAGAGGAAACAAAGGAAATCCAGAGGAAATAACGCCCATAATGTAATTTCAGATAAGAAGTAGATCCATGGCCCATCACAACAAAAGCTCATCTGTTTGCGTTCCTAGAATTTCAGGCATTCTTCTTCTGTGACTTAACAGTTATATGTCATGAAACTCCTTCAAGCAAGTTGTGCCTTGATCACCTCAAGACTGGATTTTTTTAGTTTGCTCTGTGTTTCTTAGGAGGTTTTATAACCAAAGTTAGTGAAGAATGGAAGAGCCCTTGTTCTAAATGGATATTCTACCATGAGAATATCCCAGTCTCCTCCAAGTGTTTCCCAGGAGTTAAGGGTTCAGATCAGTAGCCCAAGTAATCTGTGTATTCCTTGCCTTTCCTGATGTGCTTTCAAAGCTAGTCTCAAAATAGCACTTGGACAGAATCTCAAATATTGGGGTATTCCCTGGGAAGACTCTTTGTCTCTCAATTTTTTTTCTGGAAGAGCACAGATATTAAAATCTTTACAAATGCTGCTCCTCTTTCTGAGGAGCATTTAACATGAGGACAGATATTGTTTTCTTTACCTTCTCCTGATGTTTTTTTCTCTTTTTCAATTGAATATTTTGGGGATATGGCTTCTTTCTTGTTTTGGGGGCCAGATCACCAGTGTGTTATGCATTTCTCTGGGAGTACAAACAGGTACATGACATAAACAGTCATCCAAGAAATGCTTAGATGAAGAGTTGTAAGATGACATGTCAGAGAACACACAACATTTCTGGAAATCCTCTGCTGAGGCCAATAACTGCAACTGGTACAGTGTAGAGTGGCCAGCCACTGACTGGACCATGACCCAGAGGAAATACAAAAGTTGCCGTCTTTCTGACAGAGTTCAACTTCATTTGAACTATGTGAGCCTCACAGCAAAGATGTGCTTTTTGAGTACTTCAGTATCATCCATAGCCTAGGAACTGTTTCATAGGAGTGTTATATATTTAAATGCATGAAAATGTGTGGTAGAGTATTATTTGCGTGTTTTTATAACAATTTATGATGTGTTTATTTTTCTTTCATTTTCTCTTCTGCCTGTGTTTCAGGCCCGCTCACAAACTATTTAGCTTATTACTCCTTATAATAATGGTTCTTAAATTGTAATTAAAATACTTCTATGTGCTTTTCTAAGCATTATAATATGGTTTGGCCTTTTGATCACTCTGGGCAGGACCAAAAAACAAGATATAATAGTAGTAATTTATTAAATAACTTATTTTTTAACAGATTAAGCTTTGGTAAACATTTGATCTCTTTTTCGCAACAGTGAAAAGCTATGTTCTCTATGTCACTACGGGAGCCTCCCCCGGGTCAGGAACGGATGCAGATGTGTATGTCATGCTGCAAGGCCTTTTGGGAGATACTGGCAGAAGAAAATTAATCAGAAAAGGAGATGATAATTTCACTAAAGGAAAGGTAATAATTTTTGCATTTTAATAACCCAGACCAATTCACGTGGACTTAATGGGAGTAAGAGAGTCTAGGAAGTCTAGTTTGCAGTGCTCTGTGATTGTAAGTGCATGTGTATGTGACTATCTAGATCTATCTTACGTGGAAAATACTCATGGTTATGCAGCTGATGCTAACAATACTGCTAAAGTAATAAAGTGACTGTATCAAGGCTTTTAGATTCAATATTGCAAATATTGAAGGTCTTCAGTGACATGCCAGTGGTTTTCCTGCATATTTCCTTACCCGTGGAGTTATAAAGATACTCTGCTCCCTTTAATACTTCTTTTCTTCCCATGCCATTCTTCAGGATAAGGCTCCTTTCCCTGGCTTTTGCCTTTCCACTGTCAGTGTGCCCCTCAGTGTGGCTCTTGGTCTCTCTCCAGACAGTCAGCCACTACCCTCCATAGTTTTCTGAGGTCTACTAAGAAAGTCATTCATTCACTGTGCAGGAGTGAGTCTTGCAGCTCATAGATGTAGACCAGTCAAAGACCAGCATAGCTGCCAGACATGAGTTTGCCTGTAGCATTTTCAGTATAAACAGAAATTAGAGGGAATTTAGTTACTGAATGTGCTGTAGAAACGTGGGTGGATTTATAGCAAAATGCATGTCTCTGACATAAAACCTTGTCCCTGTTGGAAGCTCTGGATAGGGGAAGTGAATTTTTCAGCTAAAAAGGTCACTAGATTTTTTAAACATGGAATAAACAATATTTTTCTGTGGATCTTTATATGAAAACAAATTTGAGGATTAAAACAATTTAAGAAAGATTCTGAAACAAACATCTGTTACAGAAAATTTGAGCTGGAATAGTTAAAGTTCAGAAAAAGAAACACCAGTCTCACAACCAGAAACACTGAGCATATTTTACATTAAACAGTGCTACCTGTCTTATAGCATGCACACTCTTCTACCTTTCTCAAATCTCAGTGAATACTGTGATTATGGTATTCTAACCTGTCCCTCTTTTGGAAATATTGTGCAGTAAACTGTTTCCTTTTGCTGGTGTTGGCTGCCAAATGAATGAGAGCTTCTCTAAGGAAGCAAGCTTGCAAATCATTTTAGATTGATAACCAAAACAGAGACATGTTATGTGGGATTAGGAGTTCAGCTCCTACCCACCTCGTTAATTCAGTGGTAGTGGAAGAGGGTCATTATCTTACTGGATTTTACCTACTTGAAATGCTTAGTCATGAGAAAAGTGAGAGCGTTTAAGTCTTTATTTTTAAGGGACTAAGTACTTGTGGATGAGGGTACTCAGTTTTGATAAAGGCACATTTCTCTTCCCTAATGTTGAAATTCAGATTACAGTTTATTGATAAACTGATTTAATTGGATTTTAGAGCTGCAGTCTTTTGTCCTCATGGAGTAAAGTTAGTTTAATGTAGTTTTACTGGATTTCTCCTTAAATCATAATTCCACAAGTGAGCAATCTGATTTCTAGACTGGTAGTTTTTATTGAAGAGGGACCAGGGATGCACATCCAGAAATGTTGCCTAAGAGATCAGAAATTAACTACAAAGATTCATAACCTGTAGGGTGTTTTTATAGTATCTGCGTCTACTTCAGTGTAGCACAGAATTTTTCTGTTTTACAGAGTAAGAGACAGAGCTGGCATGTACCCATCTCTTTATTACTTATTTGACATTTTATAGGAGCAGTGTGTGAACATAACACAGTATCCTTATATTTCTAAAAGTAGATATCAGCATAAGAATATTTTAGGGCCCTAAAAAAGAAATTGCTTGTAGATAAGTAATGGAGAAACACAGAAAAGTCTTGATTCACTCCTTGTTCAGAGAAAATAAAGATATTTGGTTAATTGACAAAGTGTAAATTGATTCTGCAAGCAAGACTCCTGCCTTTGCAGCAACATTTTCTTCATGACATGTTTTGGAAATTTCCCAATGTTTTCTTCCCTTTATAAGTAATCTCCAAAAAGGCTCTCAAGTGTAGAATGTCTCTTTCTATACCAGCCCAATCACATATTGTGCCGAGCACCCCTGCAGTCAGAAAGTCTGGACTTGGTGGTTTAGGGGATTTTGGAGTATAACAGATAGAATTTGCATTCTGAATCTTAACAGTTGTTCTGACATTTTAAAATGTGCTTTTCCTTGCAATAATTTTTCCCCTGACTATACAGTAACAGCAAGTGAACTGGAACGGTGTTTCTGTTAGAAATCACATCAAAATATGGTGTTAGTCTCACAGAATGTCAGGGCTGCTATAAACAACAGTTTAGCAATGCAGAAATACATAGAAATATTTAAATATTATGGGGACCTTGCAGTGGATTGGAGATATGCTTCTCTCATTTAGCAGGTCTTTTATTTACATGAGCTGAGTTACATGATAGTAAAAGACTGAATTAGCTTCTCATATCTGAAAAGATGCTTTGTGTCTTTCCAAAGTCCTTACACCTGTGAAACCACCACAGAACTGGTAGATAACATAACGTGCATGATAATTCACCAGTAAGCTCCCTGCAGCTCACCCCATGTCTAAGAGAGCAGCACTGTCTACTCAGGCAAATGAGTGTGAGGACTAGTGCTGCAAGAACCATACTCTTTCAAATTGCTGTGACATTGATGCCTTGTTTGATGTTCTCCTAAAAACTGTAAGGATAGACAAAGCAATATCAGCACACTTCTTCATGCAGTTCAGCTTTCATGAAATCCTAATAGTATTTATTCATACTTCATGAGTCAGTTTAAGTCTGATAAATGTTATCCACTACAAACACTTTTTTGAACCAAGTACACTCAGTGCAGACATTCTGTAAAAAACAGGGCCCAGCTGTGTGAAATCCTTACAGCATCTCCATATTGCTTCTGGCACCCAACATTTTTCAGTGACTGAAATTCTTTGTGCTTCTTTATATGGAGTTGATAGACTTGCTGTATGCTCTGTCATACGGCTGTGAGTTACCCATAAAACTCTTCTTTGAGAATGTGGCTTTTTTCAGATCATCAAAGCCAGTAAACTACACTGAACACGTTATGACTGATATATAAGTATTTTAATCTCTGTATGATGAAAGTGGCCAGTATTTTAAGTACTCTAAGTTACTGAAGCAGTAAAACCTCCTTGAATTTTTACTTCGTTCTATTAGTTATTGAAAAGATATATCCTTTATCTTGCCCTATATTTAGACATCAACTGCTCAGGTTGGTACCATGGTAACTGCAGCACATACAAAAATTGTCAGTGAGAGGTGACTGTTGGTGTTCAGTTTCAGTACTCACTTACAGATTAAGCATTGGCAATTTAAAAAATTACTTCCTGTGTGCCAAAATACACTAAAAATGGCCAGAATGTGGGACAGTGTGCTGTGGTCACTAGTAGGAAGTCAATATTTTTCTGCAGTGTTCACATCACATCACGTCTGGAATACCACTATTTTGTAACTGCAGACTTATGGAAAGCGTATCTGACATAATGATTAAATAATTGCAAAATGCCATTGATCCAAATGAATTCATCATAGTGGTAGGCTGCTAGCCAAGTTATTGCAGTACAGAAGTGAATATTAAAGTGGTCTGGTCATCAAACAGAAGGATTATTCAGATGAAAACTAGGAAAATATGGAATATCATCATAGTGAAGGAAAGACTGGTGAAGGTTGTCAGAAACTCTGAGGAGAAAAGCAGAAAGAAAGAATGTAACTAGAGATTTATATAACCCTAGAAGATAGTGGCAAATTTCTGAGACGTGCAGTTCCCAGTGATACCTCCAGGATGGTAATCCCTAGTCAGTAGTTACAGCCAGTTAGCAACAGATTTGTAGGAGGTAGAGCTAGAACACACCACTGCAATCACCTAGTTTTCCTACATGACACTGGGCAATGGATTAGAACTGTGTGAACCATTAATTTTGGTTTCCTGACATATTCTTGCAGGGCAAGAAAAAATGTAAAACTTTGTTGCCAAAAATTAAAAATTGGACAAAATTCATTAACACTAAAATTAAGTACTTGGGGGGGGCTTTCTCTCTCTATAGAGCCCAAAAATAAATTACATAAATTACATTTCTAAAGCTGAACTACATCACACTTACCTTTAGTTGCCTGTAATGTATACATTTGTTCTAACATGATGGTTTGAGCTTCTTCTGCAGAAAGGGAGTGAAGTAGATGCTTCCAGGAGGTGGATAGCTTCTCTTTTCAGTTGTGCATTCATCTTAAAATGAAATTAATTATTCTCAGAGAATGCCTGCTGCTTTCTCAAGATTTTACAGGGAAATTAACCAATTGTCTGACTATAGACTTATTTTAGATAGGCAAAGTTGGGTGAGTGAATTCTATGTCACATTTATTTAAGTTTTTTAAGAAACAAGATAATTTTAAAGTAAAATACAGCTGGCTATTAGCTTGATTTATCAAAAATTTTAAAATAGTTATGATCAATCCAAGTCAGTAAACAAAATATTCAACCAGTTTCCTCAAAGCAGCAAGAACTGAATTAGCTTCAATTCAAGTTAATTAGTTTAGAAAATATATATAACTCAGAATGAATGGCTTCCAGTGATGAAGTGCTCATCTAGTTGGAAAGTTGTTTCAAAGCTTAATTATCCTTCATTTTTTAAAAAAAGAAATCACACTATTTTCTGTCTAAATTTGTCAGGCTTTAACTTCTGCGAACTGGATTTTGTCCTGCTTTTGACTGTTAGCCTGGATAGTGTTCTCACACCAAATTTCTGCTGCCTTTGACAGTACTTATGACAATAAACAAATCAGTATGCCTTTGACAAGTTAAATAGATTAGACTGCTTGATTCACTGGAAGGCAGGCTTCCCAGTGATTTATTAACTCTCACAAACCTTTTCAGAGCATTCTTTAATTTAGCACCCTACTTCAAGGGCCATAACTAGCAATTGTTTTTGCATCATCTCTAAAATTTTGTTTTCTTCTAGTTAACTCATGAAAACATTAAAGAGCATAAGCTTGTTAACTGGCCTCACAACCATGAAATGTGCTTGAAAATATTCTCCATTTACAGCTGCACTTGCAGACTTACCAGTTAGAGTTTTTATTGCCCCATAACAGGAATTTCCAGCTAAACAAGAGAAAAAACTTCTTTACTGTGAGGGTGGCAGAGCACTGGAACAGGCTGCCCAGAGGGGTTGTGGAGTCTCCTTCCCTGGAGGCATTCAAACCTGCCTGGACGCGGTCCTGTGCACCCTGCTCTAGGTGTCCCTGCTCAAGCAGGGGGGTTGGACGAGATGATCTCCAGAGATCCCTTCCAACCCCCAACATTCTGTGAGTCTGTGATTCTGTGATTATCAGCCAGGTTGAACCCACCTGGGAATCATTTGAATATTGGATTATGGCGTCTTAATCAAAATATTGTATAACCATATTCATTACTAAAGTTGAAGAAAATTGCATCCATCCTATTTTCTTTGCCTGTTAAACCTGATCTCAAACTTGGTTTGCTGCATCACATGGATTTGAATTTGTACAAAGTGATGTCTGGCTTTGGGTTGTTTGGTTTGGTTTGTTTTTTTAAATTTCTGTTGTGTAATATAATGTGTTTTTACAGATTTGGATGTGGCTGATGATACCGATCTCTGTAGTAGTCCTTCTGCATTTTATTAAATGCATTTTACTTGAATTCTGATTGAAATGACTTTTACGAGTTAGTTGAACGGTCATAGATGCTGATTATTATAATGTACCACTATTCTTTCTTATTCCTGTTGCTGTTTTATGCCTACAAATCCTGTTTCAGAAAGATTCTGTTCCAGTTATGCTAAGCAAATTAACATATTGTCGGTTGTTGTGGTTTAGCCCCGGGCAGCAACTAAGCACCACACAGCCGCTCGCTCACTCCCCCACCCTTGTGGGATGGGGGAGAGAATCGGAAGGGCCAAAGTAAGAAAACTCGTGGGCTGAGACAAGAACAGTTTAATAATTAGAATAAAACAGCAATAATACTAATATAATGAAAAGGAAAATAATGAGCGAGAGAGAGATGAAACACTGGAAGAAGAGGGAGAAAAAAAAAACAAAACCAAAACTAAACAACAAGTGCTGCAACAGCTCACCACCCGCCGACCGACGCTGCCGGTCCCCGAGCCGCGATCGCTGCCTCCCCCGGCCAACTCCCCCCAGTTAATATACTGGGCATGACGTCACATGATATGGAATACCCTTTGGCCAATTCGAATCAGCTCTCCTGGTTGTATCCCCTCCCCTCCCGGCTTCTTGTGCACCTGGCAGAGCATGGGAAGCTAGAAAGTCCTTGACTAGTGTAAACACTACCCAGCAACAACTAAAACACCAGGGTGTTATCAACATTATTTCCATACCAAGTCTAAAACACAGCACTATGCTAGCTACAGTGAAGAAAATCAACTATCCCAGCTAAAACCATGACATCGGTTCAGGGCAAATACTATTTGGGGTTTTTTACTGCCCCTATTCTTTCATTTGTTTTTCACTAATCTTGTTGAAGATGGATGAACCATGATAATTATAGGTTATCAGAAACCTCTAATTAGGCATTCACTGTAATTTAAATTAATTTAATTTTTTTCATGTAAAGGTGAAGTTTTTCAATTTCTGGATGAGAATTTAACATTAAAAAACATGCTTACAAAAAAACATGAATTTAGGAGGAAGTTCGGGGTTGGCTTTTTCAGATGGATGGGAAACCCTATTTTTAAAGAAGTGTTTGTACAGAACACAGATTACAAGATGCTAAGGTCACAGGCAGATGCACTGTTCATCCTTCACTGAGCTGGGTGAAGACAGTACTGCTACCAGTGCTTGTCATTGCTGCTGCTTAACATTCAATGTTTCCACCCCTTAGGTCTGCTGGTACAGTGATGATCATTCTGTCCAAATGTCTATTTAGTTTAAGCAATTAATATTATTACTAGTTGGGGCTTTTCCACTTGGTCTATCTTGCTACTATTTGGCTGGAGAGAAGCTGATTGTGTGGTTATGCTGGCACAGCTAAAAAGGCGATAATCTCCATCTAAGACAAAGTAGTGATGTGACAAGCATTTGGGACAGGGTGGGGGAGCTGAGCTCAGCACAAGAGGAATAGCCCATGGGACCACAGTCTGAAGGGTGACATTTCAGCAAAAGTTATTTTTCTCATTTGCCTCCTACAGAAATGTTCAGACATTGTTTCTGATTTGGGCTCAGTGTTACAGGGGCCTTTGTTTTGCCTCCCAGTGCTAGCTGAAACTCTTTTGTCTTCCGTGGAGTTTCTCCAGATTAGCAAGTGAGATCAAAATAATCAGGCAGCAAATCAATAGGTTTGCTAAGCTTAATAGAAAAGGTCCTTTATCTAGACACTCTAACTCCTTTTCCAATAAAAGCCTATTTAAATGATAGCAACATTAGCAGTACGGGAAATCACTTGTGCATACAGGTTGATGAAATTAAGCATATGGTGTGTCTTGACTTGCCATTTTCAGTTCTGCTGGGAATATCGTCATTAACCAACCATCAAGTCTCGATACTGAGCCTATAAAATGATTGGCATTTATAAAGGTAAATATTGCATAGTGGCTGTTCAAATGCTTCTTCTGTTACAAGAGCTATTGCAACTGCTACAGACAGTGATGTGTTGCCAGCGCTGACACTGAAGAGTACTGAATAAAGTCAAACCAGGTCATAGATTTAAAGGAAATGCTCAGAACATAGATCCCAGGATAAAAAGAAACATTTGAAGAAAATCTGAGAAGGAGTTAACAAAAATTAAACTTTAAATAATCGGAAAGAGTTGCTGGAATTATTGTTTTTAAGGAATTTTTCAGTGCTTATTTCCTTAATCAAGAAATATGAAAAGTGTCAATTCTGGTTTTGCTAGGGGACCTCTTCTGGGTTACAGAGGATGTATGGCTTTCTCACATTGTCAGTCGCAGCTGCTAAGTCTTAGAGAATATCTTTATTTCTCCAGACTGTATTAGATAAGAAAATTTAGTGGGCTCTACGTATACACAAATTGTTTTAATACTATTCTGAGAAAATTCAATATAAGCTCTGCTGAATTAGATGATATTTTTTATTAGCAATATTTCAGGTGGCTTTTCTCCATTCAAACCCAATCTGATAGTAGTAACTAAAAAACAATTAACATTTTTCCCTAAGGGAAAATGAAAAAGAGTAGTTTTATATTCTGTAGATTTACCTATCTTCTATGCGTTTCCTCCCTCTCTCTTTCTCTTTTTACAGAAGAATTAAGCCTCTAGTGACTTAAAAGTTCCCCGTTTGTAAATCGGATAAGAGATAGAGTATCATGTGACATACAAGATCTATCAACAACTCAAACATTTCCTATGTTTTAAGATTAATCTGTGGCCTGAAATGAATCCACAGAAATACTAGCTAAATTATTAATAATGATTCAATTTCTTAAAATTATAATGAAATATATATCATAACCTCTCTGCAGACAGCTTGCGAGGAGAAAAGTGGATTAAATTTGGTAAATAAATTGTCTCTAGCAAGTTGTTCATGTATCTCTAACAATTATAGTTGCTGCTCTTTATTTTTTTTGGTGTCTTGACTACAATAAAACTCATTACACCATGTAGATTTTCAAATGCACACATAAAGAGAAAATGTTATCTCTGTGAAGTGAGTTGTACTTGTTTTGACTGGGGTAGAGTAAATTTTCTTGACAGCAGCTAGTATGGGGCTATGCTTTGGATTTGTGCTGAAAACAGTGTTGATAATACAGGGATGTTTTCATTATTGCTAAGGAGTGCTTACACAAAGTCAAGGCCTTTTCTGCTTCTCACCCCACCCCACCAGCAAGTAGTCTGGGGGTGCACAAAAAGTTGGGAGGGGGCACAGCTGGGACAGCTGACCCCAACTGACCAAAGGGATATCCCATACCATATGACGTCATGCTCAGCATATAAAGCTGGGGGAAGAAGGAAGGGGGGACGTTCAGAGTGATGGCGTTTTGTCTTCCCAAGTCACCGTTACGCGTGATGGAGCCCTGCTTTCCTGGGGATGGCTGAACACCTGCCTGCCCAGGGGAAGTGGTGAATGAATTCCTCTTTTTGCTTTGCTGGTGTGCAGGGCTTTTGCTTTACCTATTGAACTGTTTTTATCTCAACCCATGAATTTTCTCACTTTTACTCTTCCGATTCTCTTCCCCATCCCAGCACGGGGGAGTGAGTGAGTGGCTGGGTAGTGCTTGGTTGCCGGCTAAGGTTAAACCACGACCTGAGTTTACCCCAGTTGTCACAGTTCCTAGTCTAGTTAATAGTTTTTCAACTTGCAGTTTATTAGATGGTTGAATTGTCTGCAAATTTGACCATGGATTTCTGAGATTTTACATGCTCTAAAACGGGCTCGTTAAAATCGCACATCCACAAATGATGAAGTAGCGTGTCTAATGCAAACCAAACATCAAAGTTTTCACAAATGTTTATTCAGCTAAAATATGCCTATTTTCAGAGGAAAAAGGATTTGGAAAACCTTTCATGCATTACCTATGTATACAAACTTGTTGTTACCTGTGGCTGGATTATCCACGTTATGAATAGTGGCATAGTACCTGCTGCTTCTGAGTTATTAAGTACTTTCAAAACCCTACCACTAGGGAGAATGGTGTACAAATACTTTTGCTGATGTTGTGTGAACTTTGCCTAGTTTAATAGAGTTCACTAACTGTCAAGCTTAGTGCAAGTCAAACCTAACTATCCTTCTTCCAGAGACAGCAAAAGTCTAGAAGTCTGGGGAATATAGTCTGTATTTCTCCTTTATTCCTAACTCTCTCTCCTTTCCGGAAGTGGATCACTGACAACAGACTTTTTGCAGACACTGATGATAGTGTCACTAAATTAGTCATCCTCTGGAAAACTCTTTTCTCTTAAAAAGAAATCTATTCTAAAAAGTATTTTAATCTGACAAAACTTCCTCATGTTTCCAATAAAATAAAACATGAATTAATATTAGCATAACCATTTGCAAGGACAAGCAGTAATTTTTAAGATAAATGTTCACATTTTGGGAGCTTAAAATATTTATTTACTAACACACACAGGGGTCCGTATGTTTCTTACTTGAGTTTATCTGTGTTTTTCTCCCATCTTCTAGCCCTGTGTATTATGAATACATTTTATTAAATAAGTGTAACAAACCATTCTATTTTATTCAAGCATGATGCTATAACTTCACCAATCCAGTTAAAGACAGAATAAAGCAGCGATCAAACTCACATCACAGTTAAGACTTCAGATTAATGGTATTCAAACATCAAATTAGTCCAATAGGTAATAAAATATAATTGTGGTGTTGACACTAAACATTACTTTCTTGACTTAACTATGGAAAATGTGGAAAGGAACCTCTTTCCCTGCAGTCCTGCACTCCGTCTAGAACTTCAGCCCTTCTAACATATTTGCTCTGCTGCCAAAGGACATCGTTATCCTGAGAACCTTCATTTCCATCTTATGCTTTTACCAGTCTAAATTCACTAAGCAGCTGATAACCTTGACTTGTCATAAGGAAGTATAGCTATTCGAGTGCCTCTTTAACACTTTTTCCTTAAAATCATTTTCAGCTTGCTATTCTCATTCTCCCCTTTCACATGATACCATAGTGGTGACAGTGCAGATGTGATGGTTAGATGATGCACTACAGCAGTTTTTGAATAACGCTACCTTTCAGTCTAGAAGAAGCCACTGAGTAATTCAATGACAGGTTGGTGATTATTTTAGGGAAACTGTTAAAGGTGTAGTTCACAAACACACACATTCACATGTACATATATTAATGAAAAATTAGAAAGAAAAGTTAAAGGTAACCCACCAAGACCAGAGCTGAAGGATAAAGTTTGAAATTTTTCTGTTTCTGGAGATCCTTTTTTTAAAAAAAATAGGTGGTCTTATATTATGTGCATTTTCAAGCTCAATATTTTAATTCATGGTGTGTCTCATTAACTTGCAAGCTGGTCAGACTGTTCTTGTTGGTGACACAAATCTTTCATCAGTTCTTCACTTGGAAAACCTGTCCAGGGGAGACAGAGACCTGTGACTGCTGGAGCAAGAGAATGGCTTTTCTCTGTTTTATCTCTGCATAATCCGTTGAATAAAGATTGTTGCCCTCTTGCTCTGGCTAAGCAACTTCAGAGTGCATTAGGTTGGAAAGACTTCTCAGGACTCAACTGTTTTTGATCATTATTGCAATCCAGTTCCCTCAAAAACATCTTTATATCTTTAAATCATGCTAGAAATTCCATCACAAATAACACTAGATTTTACTGATTATCAAACCTAGTAGAAATGAGATGGTAATTCATAAATCTATAAAGCAAAACAGGTGGCAGGTCTCTATGCCAAGAAATTAATCTCTGTTTTCCAGCTGAGGAAGTAGGTGTAAGACCCACAAAAAGCCAAAATCACATATTGTGAAAATGTTTAATATCTGACATCTCACCGTTTTCTTTAGGGTTCTTATGTCAGTGTTCTCAATATTTTAAAAATATTGTGGACTTTTTAACAGACAGAGAATAGTTGAACTAATTTAAACTTATAGCTTTATCTAATATTTTTCCTTAAATTCGATTAATTTTATTAAAACTAATCCTACAAATATTAATTCAAATCTGGGACCAAGTTTGTTATTCTTTCCGAAGAGAATAAAATATCCTTCTGTGATGGTCACTTCCACACTTCTCATTCCCTACATTTCATCCCTCTAAAGTGAGCCCTGGGTGTCTATTTTGTTGAGAGTAAGAGATGTGTAAAATGGTATCCCTGTAAATCATTAAATGTGAAATTTGGGAAGGAAAATCTCTTGGGAAGTTAGCATGAGCAACTGATTGATCTGTGTGAGGAAACTGAGGTGTTTTAGAAATAAATCCCAGAACCACAAAGGGAGTACTGCTTGATGCAGAACTTTAGCATCTTTAAACTTGTCATCTCTGGTTCTGCTGATATTTATTGAATTAGTGAAAAAAAAAAATCCTGATATTCCTCTCACTTTTGTATTTCAAAATACACTTAATTTAGTTTGATGGTTCTGTTTCCATATGCCTTTTTGACTCTGAATTTTTCAGGTGGATGTTTTTGAAGTGGAAGCAGTAGATGTTGGGACTCTGCAAGCAATGGTGGTTGAAAAAGGGAAAGGCTCTGACTGGCTTCTGGAGAAAATTATTGTGAAAGAGTCAGCAGCTGCAGGGACAAAAACATTGTTTATGGCTCAAACATGGCTAAAAGACAGACGCAATGGAAAAAGATATGCCTCAATAACTCTGAATGCCACAGGTCAATATTATCTTTAAACTATCATTTGCTAAGAAATTCTCTCCAAACTGCAGAATGCCGCTTTGTGATTTGCTTCTATAAACAAGATATGGTTTAAAATATTCCAGTAGACCATTGTCATTACATAGGGAATTAGTATGTCTGAACACTCTTGGGTTTTAGTACTATTTAACAACCACTATTTGCCAGAGGAAAATTTCTGCTTTGTTACTCCAGATTTACAGTGGCATACGTGGCAACAAATTTGGCCTATTCTCTTTACAAGTTGCTGCCTCTCCAAGTCTTACTTCTACTTTGCCACTTGAAAACAATTTTTTAAGCTTTGAATACTTCTGTTGGCTACTTGCCAAGCACAATAAAAGTGGCATAAATAGTAGGGCAAACTATGCTTAAGCAGTGCTTTTTCTGCTTAAGCAGAAAATGGCTCGATTGTATTCAGGAAGACGGTTTTACATTATTTATGCCACACTGTTTGGATAGCTTTTGCCAGAAACTGGACATACTTTTGGCTGACACTGTGTGGGTAATCAGTCCACAGAGGAGACGTTTTGACCTCACTACCTGTGACTGTACTCTTGGTCAAGACAAGAAGGGAATGTGCATCCTCCCTCCCTCTGCCATGGTTTCAATACAAACACAACCTGTTGTGCAAGCTGGGAGGGAACCACAGCACAACCCAACCACACCAGTAGGCAACCAAAGCCCAGTATGTACATTTAAGACTGCTGTATTTCTTAAGATCCTGCCCCTAAGAGAAGAAAATAGAAAGTATAGATGAGTCCTTAGATTACAGAAAATATTCTAGTTCTTTTCCTCCTAACACCCAAGGCATTTCTGCTCACTGTAGCGGCATTGGCATGATAGTGCTTGTCCAGCAATAGCCTACTGAGACTGAGTAGAATTCCAGTGCAATACATTTCCTCTGCTTTATCATCTCTAACTTTTGATCATCTGAAACCCGGAAAGAAAAGAAGGAAGCTATTATTGTGCAAAAGCAAATAATTTGAGCTTTGTTTTAGATTGTATGTTGGGACTTTTCTGAATAAAATATAGGAATATTTAGTGTATTTAAGGTTATATAAAATGGTTTTATCCAAAATAAAGAAAAAATATTTCTGTTTCTACCAGAATGCATTGATTTGGTAGAAGGAGAAAATGTTCCTGTGAGTGTTTTTATACAATAATTGGCAAATCCAAACTTGGTTGTGATCTCAAAAGAAGGTTTTCCATCTTTGGTTCAAGCCTCCATCTAATGTTTATGAGTAGTTTTGGTCTCTATCAAATCCCACTGAAATCAATGGGAGCTGATATCAGTGGGAGGAACATCAGTCCCTAAAATGGGCATTAAAAACATCCAATTAGTTCTGATTCATCCAGAGCATAAATTGCATAAATGAAACAGAAATGCTTTAAAATGAAAAATACTTGAGTCTTCATGTTCCAACCATTTCTTAGTAAAGAGCTAGCTCTAGAGTCAGTTCATTAAATAGGACGATATGTAGGAGATGATGCTTAAATAGGAAATCACATTGTACACGTCCTAGTTAAATCTTTAATCTAAATGATATAATACTGAGTCAATTGCCTCACCAGAGATGAATACAGGCATTTATTATCATTTAGACACTGTTCTACAAAAGTATTAATTTGTTCTTGAATCTTTTTTTAAATTAGAAATTCAGGAGAGGAGGAGCACTTCTGCCTGGCCTTTAGGAAAAGCGCAAATGAATTCAGGTATAGCTTTTGTCATTACACTGACTGTTTTATTCATCAATTCTGAAATAATAATGTGAGAATGTTTTCATCACAATACGTCATTACACGTGCTAGTACTGACAATATTATCCCCTTTGTAATAGTAAGTAATAGCAATACACTTAGGGAGCTGATCAGCACCCACATGAAGTGCTTACATATTAATGTTCCCCATGTAGACCAAGACATGACTTAGGAATTTTATCTCGGGTACCTTGGCTAACAGATGAAAATAGAAACACCTCTAATCTTTTTTTTCCCTTTTTATTTACCTTATTTTACTTGTTCAGAAGGCAGATGGAGGATTTATTTCACAAAACATCAAGAAGAAACAAAAGCAGACTTTGAAAAGTTGTCAGAAAATATATCCAAGTTGGTTACAGTTTTTTATGGAAGCAACGGCAAGTCAAATCCAGTTTCCATGGAAAACAAAGTGGAACATCAGGCTAAGAACCAAATAACATATGATGTAAAATAATATATAGATTTGCCTATATTTAAATTTTCTTTGACTTTCCTTTTTAAAGAGAAATAATCATGTAGTGCTGTAAATATTGCAGATATTGGTGTTTAAATATTCAAGAAAAGCAGAACTGAAATTTTCATTTGCACACCAGATTTAATTTTTTATTTTTGGCTTTCTCAAGTTCATGATGATCAAATATATTTTTTTGTTGTCAACAAATGGTCATAGTTAATAATGCATGTCAATTTAAATGGCATTAACATTAAGTATTCACATTTAGTAATCAGTTCAGTATGTAATTTGAATTTGATAGACTAATTACAGTGAATGCCCCTAGAGTATAAAGCTAATATTTCCATAAATGCTTCCAGTCAACCTGGTCCTGCTGCCTTTGAACTCAGTGGGACTTCTAGTGCCAAGATTGATGTAAATGGGGCTAGGTCCATGCTGACCTCTTTAGAGAAAACTTCCTCTCTTCCTGTAAATTAGCTACGCAAATATCTATATACATGTCTGTTTGGATGCTAACTCACTGTTTTGTTGCTTCCTAGATACATTTACCATCTGATTTGGGAATGCTTTATAAAGTGAGACTTGGTCTCCAGAGTTTGGAAAACAGCATATCCCAGTTGTCTCTTCACCACTTTAAAATGCAGAACACATCAACCCTGGACACCTTTAGTCTCACCATAAATAAAACACTTCCTCTTTCTCTTAATGGAGACAGATGGATTGAATTCCCTGTAGAGTGGCCATTAAAAGAAGCACTTTCTGGTAGGTATAAATCTACTTTAAAGCAGTAGAGTGGTCCAGGAGGTTAACACATCCTAATATTATAATTGAAACCTTTATCAAAACAGAAAATTTTATTGTCTTTATTTAATGATTCATAAAGTCTGGATAAGAATTTAAAATGTATGAAGGAAAATACTATCCACTCAGCTTAATTTCTGTACCATAAAGTGAGAAATGCAATATTCATTTGATTGCACAGATCCATTATTATATGCTACAAAGAACAGTTTATAAGAAATATCCCTTTCTTGCAATATTGTAATATTTTTACTCTCCTTTGTTGAGCCCTCAGCTGCTCATATTACTGACATTAACAACATGATTTTTTTATAGATCATTTAGTATTAAGCGATTTTTTTTGTTTGCACATTCCAAACAAAGATTCTCAGTAAATAGCAGCTCAAAACTAGATATAAGCATCAGCTTTATTACCTTTATATACTCCAAATATTTATGCCTGTTAAAATTACGTCAACAATCATCTAACATATGTCACCTTTGTTAAGCAAAAGAAAAGAAACCCGTTCACCTAGAATCCACCATATTTTCCATATTATTCTAATGGGATGCTTACTGAGTGCCACCACATGACAGAACAATTCTCAATTTAATAAACAGGTCAAATAACAATACTTAAGATTCAAATAATTTGTGGCTGAGTTTCATGCATAAAACAAATTAGTTACCTGAGTAAAGAATAAGTCAGTTCATCCAAAGTGAGCTGAACTAGGTGTTAAATGAACTACCCCAATATCCTTTGGATTGGAATTTATGGCCCAGTTTCAGTGAGGTGTTTGCATGTGTCTAAATGTAAGCATGCAAGTAATCTCAGTAGAATTAACAGGGGTTGAGCGGTTTTTTGCATATTTTGGCTGCAACTGAAAATTTAAAATTTGTATTTAGGCTTTAGATTTTATATTTCTTACAGCTGTTATTTTCACTTGAAGACTTTCACAGTGTGGGTACAGAACAGGGCTTAATGGCTTTCATCTCCTGTACACAAGATTGAAACAAAGAGGACCTTCAGATTAACATAAAGCGCATGAGTGTGCCCCTTGCAAAAGACTGATTGCTGTCACATGCAGAATTATTTAGGGTACATGTACAAGCACACAGAAATGGTAAGAGAAAGATGCAGCGTGGGTGATAAATGGGCAGTGAGACTGGAACCCTCATGACCTTGGTTCTGACTCTGGCTCTGTCACTGACCTCTTGGTTGAAAAAATCGCTTCCCACTCTTTGCTTCTTTCTTTTTCTTTTTTTCTTTTGGTAATGTTTTCCTTCTTTGTAAAATACTTTCAGATCAAGAGATAAAAATCACAAAACTGAATAGGTATTATATTACCTATGTGTTTAGGTAAAAGAACAAACAAAATAGCTCATCTCTCTTGCATTTATTTCTTTCCACATGCACTTTAGAAGTCTTCAAGGAGGGATTTGTAAGCACAGTGAAGAAAAAAACCCAGGATGGTGACAAAAACATATTCCCAGAAATCTTTGCCATTTTATGTCCAAGAGAGCTTTAAGGAGCTCCACAGCAGGTGGCACACATGGAGTTCAAAGTGATCCTTTACACACAAACTTACTCGCAATCTATTGTGCAAAACAGATCTGCTTTTCTGCCAGCTTTCTAAAGCTAATTTATTTTCTCCCTGGTTTTCTTTTTCTCAGCTAAAAGCAAAACCAGTATTGTGTTAATTGAAATGGAAAGCAGCTGATCATAATAATTCTAACCAGAAGCCATGTGCTGTTAAATTTCAGATAGAGCTCTGTCATTCACAGAGTGGCTTAGTATTTCATCTCTTAGCTATCTTTTCCTTTTTTTATTTTGTACTTGGGATTGTGATGAAGCCTATGTTAATGTCTAATTGAAACCATCACAACACACTTGATAAAATACAGTGCAGACCCGCAAGATCTGGCTGTGCACACATGTGCCTTTGGGTGTATTAACGGCGAGAGGCCTCCAGCTGAGTATATACATAAATAGTTTCTCTTCACTGTACCTTCCTTTGAAATGCTTACGCCTCAGGAGTCTCCAGGGGTGAAACGGTGCGTGCTCTCTCTCTCTCACATACAGGGTTGTACAGAAGGTGAATTTTGCACTACTGTAGCTTTTAAGGCAAAACAAATAGTGAAAAGGTGAAATAAAAAAGTATTATGCTACTTTCAAATAGCTGATTATTTCCTCAAAGTTAACACAGTCATAATTCGCACTGAGATTATGAAATCATTAGAATTTGATAAAATTAATGGATTTGTAACATCATGTATGTTATCCTTATTGTACATAACTTCTTTTCAGAGATTTCTTTCATCTTTCCCCTCTCCAGTCTATTCAGTACAATACCGAGATAAAAGCTTACTTGCCCACATTTGCCCTGTGATGGCCTGATCCCACTACCTGAACAAAGACCACCATTTCAGCATTTTAGTCCTCTTCCCTTGCTGACATTAGTCTCCTTCAATTGTCCTTCTTTGTATTATGTACTTTGCCAGTTCTACCCACTGTAAAATTTGATCCAAAGTTCATTCAACTCAATCTGTAGCTGACTACAGTGTGTCAGGGCCATGGTAAGACAACTGATCTTACTTGCCTTGGCCAGACTCACCTGGAACCTCCAGCCGTGATGGGCATAGGATGTCCATTTAAGATCATGCCCGAGCTACGTCAGATGTGTGTCTGTCTCTGGTCCTCTCTTTGACCCTGCCTTCTGGATGGACCTTCGACCTGTGTTGTAGCCTTATTTTCAGTCCTGTCTCTGGCCCTTTCTCCTGCTGCTCCCATCTCAACCACCAGGATGGATCCCAGATCTTTTTCATTGTTTGCTGCAACTGGGACTGTTGACAGCTCTTCCTGCCACATGCAGATGCTGCAGGACTGTTACCTGGTCAATGAGGGCACTGTCTGTGCTGGGGTCATTCTCAGCTGCTGTCTAGTCCACCCTCGTGGGGCAGGCCCACTCTTGTTGCTCTCTGACACAGTGATCCAAGAAACAAGCCTTCTAAATGCAATCCTTTCACTCTTGTTTTGGGCTGGTCCAGACTCACTTATCAAGTTTCAGATCTGGGAGACTGTGGCAAAACAGAGGTCGAGTAAAATAAAAAAAAAGAACACTTAGAAAATCAGAGTTATAGCCAAAAATAGCACTGCTCAGGTTTCTTTGTTCTGTGTAGTGACCCACTCGTTGCATTGCATCCCTGACCAAATATGTTGTTTCCTCTTCTGATTCTTCATCTTGGTTACAACACCACCCTTCATATTCCATATGGTCCTTGTATTTAATCTTTTCTCTGATATCTTACCATGCCATCATTTGTTGTTCCTTAGGAAGCATCAATTTTTGATTTCCATTTTAAACTTAGCTGTATCCTCTACCACTTAGGCTTTTACTAAATTTTACCTTTATAGGTAAAACTACATACCTTTTTGGCACTATGGATTTCTTTCCATGCACCTGCTCAACTACAGTAGGTGTGCAACAAGGATCTGTTCTCTCTCTCTTCTTGCTGATGCTGGGGAAACAGGCAAGGCCCATAGAACAAAGCTGATTCTTGTACTGAACTCAGTGTTTTAGGTTATCATTAGATCCGAAAACTGATAATAACAACTTGTTATCTGATTTACCTGAATTTTGCCTTCTTCACTTCAAAGGACGCAGGTAATCTGTTATATACACAGTCCTGTATGGGATAAGCGTATGACTGCTCTAAGCTCTGAGCCACGTTCTACAGAAGTCTTCTGTAAGGTCAGGATTCATTCTCTTCTACTAGGGTGTCTACAGGAATAAAAAGGAGATGATAGGTAGATGATTAAAGGAGGTAAATATTCAGAACTGTCACATCATTTGGTTCTGAGTAAAATGTAAATGAATATAAACAGATGCTCTGTGTATGCATTTACTTTTAAAGATGTTCAGATGTTGTCATCTTGTCTTCAATTAAATAGCTATAACCATTGCACAAATCACAAACAGCACAAGTTTATGGGTGACAACTTCAGCTGAGATAGACTTGTCTTCCTGAGCTCCCTCTATAGTCAGTGGATGTGCTGCAGCATAGTGAAATTCAAAGCAGCAACTTTGGTGCTCTGAATCACAAGCAAGGAGCTTCTCCTTCCATCTCTTAGATGATGAAGTCTGAAGGACTTGTCTCCCTAGCTAAAGTTAGTCTTTGTAAAGATCCCAAAAGTGATTGATGAGTCTGAGACTTGTTAGGATTTTATCTATTAGGCATTTGCCATTAAAAAGAGAAAGGCAACTGACTGCATTAATTTACAAATTACGAACAGCATAAAGCATAGACGTGATTTCTCTAACTTAATGTAAAGTTGTCAGCATCAGCAGTGTTTATAGTTACAGGACAAAATTAAGGGAAAATTGAAAAAAAAATTGAATTTTACCATCATTTTCAAGTGTTTGAATTTTTAATTACATTTGACTGTGCATTGCTATGTTTTCAAATAGCTGTGCAAGGTTGTGGCACAGTCTTAACAAGATCTCTTTCTGCTTGATATTGCAGTGGTTACATATCATCTAACAGTATTTTCTAGAAATATTTTGAGTGAGAGAAATTTAGTGCATATGACTGCGTGTATATATGGTACTCACGGTGACACAGGGGACAGATCCCTTCTCTGGTCATTGCAGAATGTCCAGCAGGGACAGGACAATGAGGTACTGTGTCTTAAAGTACTTTAAAATTTATGCTTTAATCCATTCTTGTACTTCTTATATATTATTTTCAAATCTTCCTATATAATTAAGTAATGTAGTTTAAGATTGTAATACTGAATAATTTTATTTTAGTCATTTCTAGTTATCGTGGATGCGGTTGAATTGGGAGAAGTGGACAAAGTTGTTCTTTTGATCAGCAGTAAAACAGGTAAAGTACTTTTGCTGCTCTCTAAAGTCAGTGATGTGCATCACACGGCTAGCCTCCTGTTAAAGGCAATGAAATCACTGCCAGAGTTAAATCCTGGTTAATTTCTTTGGCTATTTTTGCTAAAAGGTAATATTTTATAAAGCAAAATCTTACATTTTGACACATTAAAATTCTTGGATCTAGAGGCTATATCATTATTGCATCAAGAAAGTAAACTGTTCCTTTCCATACAAGAGAGAAAACCAGAAAATTAAGATGAATAATTATATTCTGCAATTAATTCATGATCTATTAATAAGTGATCTAGGAGGATAATTATAACTCACATAAGAAACTGGTATTTTTTAATTGTCCTTCTGTGATTCAGTTATTTTCACTGTTTCCCCCCCCTGCTCTGTTTTCTCCCTGTGACATTCGGAGGGGGATTTTACCCCTAGTAGGCAATCAGCAGTTTTGTCACTGAATTTCATTAAAATTGTCATAACTTTAACATCCCTTTGCCTCATCTATAGGGTGGCTATCATGCTTCTATGGAATATTCAAAGAACTAGTTGTAAAGTTTTTTGAAGTCCCTGAATAAAATTTGCTACATAATTCCAAATAGTTATTTACTATGTGCTGCAGTTGACCATTTTCAGACAGTTTTCTAGGAAAACAAGGGTCCTGTGTTTGCACTTTATCCCTGTCTTTTTTGTTTGCCCATCTGTTGGCTCCTCAGAACCTTTTAGACTCACCATCCAATTTAAGCCAAATCTGTAAAATGTGTATAGACATCAAAGACATTTGGGCAGTAAGTGTGTATGTACTTGTTGGCTGGGTAACATATTCTGCGCCACAGCACAGTCTGCCTTGCCCGCTGGGGGCTTCAGAGGGGGCACAGTGTGAAGCTGCAGTTACTGTAGAGGGGAAGGGAAGGAGCAGGACAACCCTGCCATGCTGCTGTTGGGGAGCAAGGTGTATAGCTCACTACTTTTGTGTCCCATGGCTTCAGTTGTGCAAGTTAACTACAGCCCAATCATTGAATATGGCAATTGCACGTTGCCAAAGGACACCACAGAGAACACGACAAGCAAGATTTTTCCAGTCAGGTTTGAAAATACGATTCTCAAAGGAGGGACTTTGGGGCTCATTGGCTCTGTGTGTGTTATGAAGAGAGGATTGGGAAGATGTATAATACATTTTTTCCAAAAGAGTTACTTAGATGATAAAGCACTTTAGATGAGTAAGGGTGTCCATACTGTATCTAGACTTGTTTGGACCAAGACTTTGAACCAAAAATCCCCAAACACAAAACCTCTTTACAGTATGAAGTCAGGTGTACGCTGCAGGACTGGTCATCCCAGTCAGAATGTTACTCTAATGCATTTATACTTCTTCCAGTATCTGAGCAGGTTTTTAAGATCAGGTCATTCGAAACCCCTTCCTGAAGCTTCTGACTCTCCCCATGCACTGTCTGGGCAAGTCATGAGTGCAGCACGATGTCCTGGATTCCTCCCCAGGAGCCTGAGCCTATTATCTTAGACTCCTATTGATACAATTAAAGGGACTTGGACTGTAGTAGAAGACATTAGGATGCAGTTGCTGAACAGGGCTGAAGGGACAAATAATAGAAGAGAAGGGAAAATGAATAGTCTGCATGACTAACTAGTGGGAAGAGATTCAGGCCAGCGTTATAGCACCGTCTATAACACAGCATGTAGCTGAAGCCCCCAGCAGAAAATTCAAAAGGAAATGTAAGTCAAAGAGCAATCTTTCTCAAACAGCAGAGGTATACAGTAAGTTGCTGAACTTCCTTCATACCTGCCATCTCATGAGATCCTCTTTGTGCTGCATGTGGAATGGAGCTCCAACCCTCTTGTCAACCAGTCACTGAGGAGGAAGCACCAGATATGTATTTCTACTCTTCCTCCTCAAATGTGCCTGCCTGAATCATGCTGAATCTTTTCTACATGCCTGTCCAAGGACGGTGAGGACAACACTCCTTTGCTTCACTAAGACAAAGGAAATGCTTACTCCTAAATTTCTAAGTTGAGGTTTCAAATAGCAACAAAATAAGGAATGTTATGATGATTCCAGGATTTTTAAGTCAATTGTTAGTATTCATAAATGAATTAATAAATGATGTTTTTAATATAGTAGGAATGACACCATTATATCAACAACAGACTCTACCTAATTCCTTGACATGCAGTACCACTTTTTCACTATACTGTATTTCCTTTGTAGACTGCAAACTGGACATTAAAAAATTGCATTTGAAAGAAGCTGTAAAGGAGCATCCTATCTATGTATTTGAAGTGAATGAGTAAGTATATTATGTAAAGCTAGTAATTTTTTAGTCATTTTATAGTGTAATAGTTGAAAACACTGAGCAGGCATTGAATTAAAATGACTGTCACAGAATGGTTCAGTCAATGGATATTTTTAAAATAAGTCCATCTTTAACTGTCCCACATAAATTCATAGGATTTTTTTGATTTAACATATGATTTACTTACCACAAAAACATATGCGGTTTTGTTTTTCAGAGCATTTTCTGTGGATGCAAATAAGCCAGAAATACAGAGAGAAATCCCGGTATCTTTTGTTATTAGAGGAGACAAACAAAAGAATAACATAGATAACAACTTATATAAAAAAGGAAGTCAACCAGGAAATCTGACAGAGTATACTATTAAAGTATACACAGGTGACAAAAGGGGAGCAGGGACTGATGCCAATGTGCATATTATTTTATTTGGGAATGAGGACAAATCTGAGGTATTTCAACTCTCTCAGTCATTGGAGCATCAAGACCCCTTTGAAAGAGGAAAGGTGAGTATATATAGATTTTATAGGCTGTGTCTATTTCTGGACTGGGAAAACAAACTTTAAATCTATGCAAGATCATTACAGAACTTAAGGCTTTTATCCTGTTTTCCACATCACTAGATGACCTATAGTCTCAGCTATGTCAGTGTTTTGCCTTTTCACCAGAGGAACCAAGGGACATTTTACTTCTGTCATATCTAGCTGACTCTGTTGCTCTTCTATCTCTTAGTCCCAAACACATCATCATATTGCATCCACTTATCTGCCCAGTTATGCATTTCCTTGATCTGAAATGCACAACATGCATTGCCTGTGCATGTGCATATATGTGGAATATCCCTTGTTGTTGCACAAACTTTGAATATTGTGCTTGAGAATACATCAGTCGCTTACATCCCATCATTTTACTTTGCCATGGAAACTGATGCTGTGAGCCTCACTGAATGTATAAGTCTATAACCAGATAAAATGGAACCGTGCACACCAACCTGATTCTGATATCCATCATGCTTTAGGCTATTCAGAGGCCCCTAGTTCAGGTACAGATATTTGCATGAGTGCTGATTCTCTGCATGATGTCCTAGTACCTTAGCAGAACGTTCTCCAATTTTAATAAAAATATTACTCTGGCAAAGGAATTGCTCCATTTGCTCACCACCTGTGCAATGGAGTATAATGATGGTTACCCTTATGTAGCAAGAAATAAATATATTTTCCATATCTTTCTCTTGTGGATTTCTTGAAAGGTAACGACTGAATAATTAAAACTTCAGTTAAAATATCTTCCTTATGAGATCTACCTCATTATCTCCAGCAGTACTAAACATCTTTTTACTTGCAGCTGATCTGAGTTTCTTCAGCCAGGATGTCTGTGAATATCTTCTAAAAGATCTTCACCCATGTATTGTCTTCCATACTGAGGAGGTTAATAAATCTAGTTACCCATAGGCACAAGGAGCAAGTAAGAAAGCATCTTGAGTAGTACTTCCTTTTGCCTAGTACTACACAGGAGGTGCCATTGCTCTTTGAAAAAGAAGAGTAGAGACACAGAAATCCTGTTAGCAATCCAGCTAAGTCCATGGGTAGCCAGTGATGTCAAATGTCTTATGATAAAAGGATCTAATTTTTAAAAAATATGTGATATGAAACAAGGTAATATTTTAAATTAAAATATATAATATTTGAGAGAGATAATGGTAGCAAAAGTCTTTATCTTTTATGTTCTTGAACATAATGTTCAAGAATGTATCTTATACTGAAAACATTTTAGAAGTCTCTATCCACTGAGAATTCATAAGAGAGCAAAAATATTTTCTCTGGTATGTGAAAATCTGGAATGAGGTAGGGATTGTCCTGCTATAAGTTGAAAAGTGATTCTTTCATGTTTAAACTGAGACCTGTTAGGAGAGAACCTATACCACAAATCTTCAGTAAGGAAAATGAACCACATCAGGTGTCAGCCACCTATTTTGAATTGGCATTATTACATTTGAATTAGTCACAGAACTGACCTAAACAAATGTATAAGTTTCCAGACATTGGTATATTATTTTAATAACTGTATTTTAATATTAAAGGTGGATACATTCAAGATTAAGACAAAAAAATTAGGAAGCCTACATTCAGTTGAAATTGGTCATGATGGGAAAGGATTTGGTGAGTATACTGCATGCATTCAATAGCCTTGTAAAAATCTGCTTAAAGATCTGCCTGACATTTGGAAAGGTTTTTGAAGTCACACTACTGCTACAGCTACCTAATACAAATCTGTATACAAATGAGGTCAGTTTGACTGCTCCTGCTTACACCCCCTCTGTCTCTATCACATTTCCCTTGACTTTACCTTGAATTTTTTTTCTAACGGAGAAGACATCTAGTCAGCATAAACCTCAGAAGGTTTTATTCTTCAAACATTGCTCAGCCAAAACTCCTATTAGATGTCTTAAATAACATAGGATTGAATTTTCAAACTGCAGGCTAAACTTTCCATGCTTTGAACATTATCTAAGAAATGTTTGGGCAAGCTTGGGACTCTGGTCAAAGCATGCTGTAGGTCCCTCTGACACACATATGGCTTTTCTTGTGAAAGCTAAACTATCAGGAGAACACTAGTGTGCACCAGGTCTTGTCCTGATGTTAAGTTAGGATGTGGCTACTGTACGTACCCACCCACGACAATGGAAACTGTTTCTGTGTACAGTGTATGACACATAATCTCTAAAATCTGAATTTTACAAAAAAATAAGACAGGAGACTAGGGCGTATAATATTTTGAGCTTACGTTTAGTGGTTCTAAAAAACCTTAGAGATATACAAATATATAAACAGAATTTACAGGCAATGTACAGCTTGTCAAAAAGGTCTGATTGTATTGAGATATTCTAGTCAGGTAAGTTTGCTTAACCTATCTGAAAGAAATAGGTTTACGTTTAATAAAACCTTATTTATCTAAGTGCATGAGCACTATAAGGTGGAAAGGGTTTATCATATCTAGGATGAACCAAGCAAAATTCTGCAAATAGCAGTTCCTATTTAGGCAAAAGTTGAACAGGGTTTTTTTCTAACTATGCAGTCATGTTGTACTTATGATGGTACTGAAAACTCAAAAAGAAAAAACACCAAGCTGTTGAAATACCTATAATAAATAAAATCCTCCTGCTGACCTTCATCTCATTCATGTTAGCTGCTGTACATGCACACAATTCAACTTAAAACTGATCTGGGAAGGGAACTCCACACCGACAGACTTTTAGCACTCTGTGTTGCACAGAAGTCTGCAGGGGAAATACAGGTTGAACTTGTATTTCCTAGGTCCCAAACTATCAACAACATGATTATCTTTCCTCTCTGTGTCCTGATCAACATCACATAGTTGTTAATAACTGCCTTCCTAACACAGCTGGTGTGTGTTGATTCATCTTACAACCATGACTACCTTCCTCTAAGTTTTCCTCTGAAATTATCTCCAAGTGTCTTTTGTCACATCAGCTGTAATCCTCATAAGCATCCTCAAATGTAACACCTCTTTGAAATGTTTCATCTATTTGCTAATCTTTCCTAGCTGCCTCTAGATTTCTCCATACCTGAAGATTTCAGTGAGATCTGTTGGAGTTTTGTCAATAAAGGTTAAAGCATTAGATTTTAAACTTTTCAAGAGAGCAAATGTGACTTTGTATTCGTTTGTAAAGTGCCATGTAAATTTGAGAGACTGTAAATTTTTATTGCTCATAATCTTGACTCTGAATTACAGAGATTTCATGAAAGGTCATATATTCCAAGTAGAGTCTATGATATATTAAACCATTCACAAGATTTCATTAAAGGAGTTCCAAAAGTACTTCACAATATCAATAAATGACTCTTGTGAATTGAAGATGAAAAATGTAGACACCTTTATGGCCTAGTTATACTAGATAATTATTTGAAAATGTCCATGAAAAGTGAGAAACATCGCTCTGCCTTTATCTAAATTGCTACAATTTGCAAATATTTTTATATTATATTTTTATCCTACTTACAAATATTTTTATTGGTTTTAGCCTACTTAGTACTTTGTCCAAATATTTGAAAACCAAAATAATCTGTTAGAATATAGTATTTTATCTCTAGGACATGCAAAGAATACCAAAGGCTTTTCAGCTACTAGCGGTATGATCCTAATTAGTTTTTAAATGTTGTCATTAAGTATTTGCATTGGCAAACATGACTAAAGATGCCAGCACAAACGTTGTATTTCTATAATAACGTTTTATTTAAAAAATCTTCATATTTTAATATTCTATGAAATAAAATTCTATAGTGCAATAATGAAGGTATTTTTCACACAGCAAAACAGGAGATTATAGCAGATATTAAATACATTCTGAAAGCTAAAGCAGGTATAAGTTTTGGCCTAAATGGAAATGCTATTCTGAATCACTACTGATGAAGAAATACGGATATGAGCAGCATTCAGATTCACCAGTTGGTTTATAGAAGTATAAATATATTAATTAGAAAGGTGTAATAGATTTTTCTGTTTTCCTATTGTTTAATGGCTTGGGTTATCATTAAAGAAATTACATATATTGTTAAAGTCTCTCTTTTTATTGTTTGGTGGGCACTGAAAATCAAAGCCCACCGGGGTGTGCTTCAGATTACTGAAAAGGGCAAAATGGGATTTCAAGGATGTATTCAATATTACCATGCACTCTGATTCATTTGTCTTATTGCCTGTTCTGTTCAATGTGGAAAAATGAGTTAGGTTGCAATAAAAATCTTCCTTTGTATTTTCTGTCAAAAACATCAAAGACCTTCTCTGTAAAACTGAGATAAATTGGTAGTAATTTGAATTATCTACATTTCAGTTTTATTATTGATATTGAATACATTTGGAAGTACTGAACCATACAGGGTTTGGAAATTAAATCAGAAACCTTTCTTATGCTTTATTTGTGTTTTGGTTATATTATATTTGCTCTTTTTTCCTTCTGCAGCAAGTGGCTGGTTTCTGGAAAAAGTAGAAATCACAGATGCATCTAGGAATTCAGTGTATTGCTTCAACTGTAACAGGTCAGTAGATTAGTTCATCATCACTCTGGGATGGAATCAGAAATATGGGATGGTGGGAGGATGGTAGGATATGGCAGTATGGATACAAATCTGGACAAAAAGTAGTGGTTTTTTATTTTATTGTGCAAAAGCAACATTAAAATTTTTCTGTTTCAACAGCTGCTTAGTATGGGTCTAAGATATATTCAGAAAGTGGGGTAAAGATAAAAGAAACCTTTTTACAATGTAATGTAAGAGGATAATGACCTAAATTTAGACATTTATTTGGATAAAGAGGTGCTGGGGTAAAGGGCTTCTAATGTACAAAAAGAAGATCCACTTCAGTCTGCATCAAACCGAACCAATCCACCTTCAGAAGCTGGATATTAAATCGGAAGGTGTATTTGGAGTGACTGTTCACTACAGTATACAGTTTAGAGCTTAAAGCATTTCAGAATAAACAACAGAAGCAGACACATTCATGTCTTTCTAAGTATAAAATAGGTTTTTAATGCATCTGGAGAACAGACAAGTGTGAAAACTTACAAGTTCCCTATATCTAGAAAGAGGGATGTTGCCTGGTGGTCTGAAAACAGAAATGGTAGCCAAGAATATTTAATTTTATCCTTCTGTTAAATGTTTCCGTAAACATGACAATTCATGGAAGCCAAACCCCAATCCTGAACTCAAAAAAGCAATATTTTTTTAGTTCTTGGATAGTCAGTTGGACTCTACAGTCTAAGTCATGAGAATGTGTAGCTGTTACCAAACTCAACATTAAACTTCTTCCAACAACATTAAACTTCCCTTTATTAAACTTCTTCCAAACACGTGCACACATACTACCTAATCTTCTAGGTACCTAAATTTAGGTTAGTGGGCATGAGCAAAAGTCCTTAGACCACAATATCACTCAGGTGTGCAACACAATCCATCACGGGATTTTTCAGTTGATGTCACTCCACCTCTTTTGCTTGTAAGAGTTCTCAGACCACACAAGTCAGAGGAAGAGTCTTGAAAAAGATAGCTTGCTGCAAACATTTTTTTTCCAGAGATTTTTTTCCAATTTTATTTAAAGTCTTACAGTAAAAACCCAAAGGTATGTAAGGGACCCATTTGGACGAAGAACTTGAATCACATCGTTGATGTGGGGGAGTGACTGACACAAGTCAATTCTACAGACTGCTGACTAGAACATTCAGAGGGAACCCTGGTGGGTTAGAGTCATGTCCTTACCTTAATGTATACCCACTTATGCAAAATAGAAGAATTTCAGTAGAAGAGATGAGGAGGTCCTCCCCAAAGTACTCAGTCACCCAGAGGCGATGGGGAACTCTTCAGATACAGGAAAGTGTAAGTTCATGTCCCTGTTCCAGCTCAGACATGGAGCTTCTCATCTCATAGCCTACTGCCTAAATGGGGAATGGGTTCATTCTCTCACAAAGAGAAGACTCCTCTGATACAAGTGCTGTCTCTAAAAGACATTCACCACCGAGAAACCTGAAAGAAGGTGGGCATCCTTTACTAACTAATCTAAATGCCTGACTTCTAGCTTACACATCACATCTTTTCTTGGCTCTGGGATTTCCATGAGCAATTTTACCTGCCAAGATTAGCTGTGTTTCAGCCTGGAACTGTTTAGCTTCAGCTATATCTCCCACCTGTTCAATGGTGCAACTTCAGAGCTACATTAATGCCATACCAGTTGGGAATCCCTTCCATATGAGCTCCTTAGTAGCCATCACATCAGGTAGTCCGTCATAAGCCTTGCAAAAGTGTTAGAAGTTTTTTAACTCTCTTTGGAAATAAATATCATTGCCTCCATGATTCCAGTTAACGTCAATCTACATGTGCTTTGGATTCAGGCCTGTTTCCCATGTAGTCAATAGTAAGACGACCTCCATAGGCTCTTACAGAGCACGGATCAGCCCAACATACAACTCAGTATTTTGTGAGCCAACAAGGAAATATGAGAAATAAAGTCCCTGGAATGGAATGCATGGACAATAACTTGCTATCACAGAACAGGTTTCCTTACTCTAAATTATCCTGATTTTATGCCATTCAATGAAACAGTGTACTTGTCACCTATATGACCAACAAATACAACGAATGTATATTTCATAAATATAAAGTTAATTAAACTTTTAAATTATGCATATATGGATACTAAGAAAAAAAAAATCACTATTTTCTTCAGGTTGGTTACTGCTTCTGTATAAACCAATGTAAAAACTCTCCTATAAATCCAAAGGTGAAGAAGCAGGCTCTCATAATTTGTCTGTTTGTTAAGTTTTGTATGTGCTGTATCTCTGACAGGTTTTTATGTTTTTCCCTTAAGGTGGCTTGCTGAGGATGAAAGTGATGGCCGCACCATAGTGCAACTTTATCCATAGCTGCTTGATTTCTGATTCTTTCTGAGTGTGTTGCTTCTCCAAATTCATGCTGATTTGTTTTAGTTGTATTTTATAATTTATAATACTGTGAAGGAATGTCAAAACAAGGCATTAAAAACATCACAGTAAATTAAACATGTCTAATGTGAACACTGCATTCCAATCTTATTAGAGATGCTCAAAAACTCTGCATGACTGAAATTTAGAAAACAGAAACTTAAATCTGTAACCTGGCTCTGTGGACTTGATCTGAGCATTCATAATGGTAGACGTATTTAGTAACATACTCAAACTTTTTTTTTTTTCAGTAATAATTTGTGGGTAAGCTAAATTTAGCTCTTTGGTCAAATCTGTCAATATTTATTAATTTGATAAATCAAATTCAATTTCAACATTTATTAAAATTTAGATTTTCTCAAAATAATTTTCCAGACAAACTGCACAACTCTTCAGCCTTACCATATATTGCTGCCATTTTTCTATTAGACCATAACAGACAGTAATAAAGAATTTGTTATTCAGGTGTTCACCCTCTGTCAGTAGGCCTCCCACTGACATTTGATTATAAAGTCTTGTGGCTGAGCCAGAACCTCAGATGAGAACCTTTGGATTCAAAGGGTCTCTTAAGAGAGGCTGTTATCAGTACCGTTGCAATAGCTTACCGGCAGGCTTAGGCAGCTCCCTGCTCAGCTTGATGACTTTTGCAGTGCCTATTCTTAGCCACCCAACTGACTTTCCAGTACTATATATGTGAATGCCTTTACTTCAAAAAATGAAGTGCCCAATTCATTTTGAAAATGCACAATAAATAGAAACATATTTAGCTATAAATGCACAAATTAATGTTTGGTTTGGTAAGCTTTGACGTTGCCAGAAACGACTCAGAAAGGGTTTAGGATGCAGATGAGTCTGAAATGAAATAATGAGTTGCATACCACCTGAAGTTTCAGGTGTGTGATCAGAATACAAATATTGTATGTAAGCTACATAGGGCTACATCCCCCTGTTTAATCAAAGGCTCCACCTTTAGTACCTCCAAAATTTAAAATCTGTATGAAAATCTGAATTTTAGACCTGTTTCACCCTCAAGGTACTACTATCTTTTGTAGCAGCAGTGTGCTTTCTATAATAAGAATTAAATGATTTTCTAATCTGTGCTGATGAAACATTGTCTGGCTGTCTTTTTAATATGTTTAATGCTTATTTACTCATATTATTTTGTGAAATGAGGGATGTTGGCCGATATCGGCATGGGTGATGAGGTTTCAGTTGTTACTTTGACACAAAAAAATAATAAACACATATAATGGGTCTTGGCAGGTAATTTCATTTTTTATCTACCTATACGTCATCAATGGGAGAGCTAATGTCAGGTGTGGATGTGATCAGAGTGAGCAATAGAACAAAGTCAATTTCTTCTAAAAGTGCTCCTTTTGCTCACACAGCTGCCACGCACACTAGAATGGATTTGAAATTGTAGCCCCAGAGTGCACAGTTCACTTACTTAGTATCAGTATTCATTACACTGAATTGCTTTGTTGTGATCTATTATGTGATTTGTTTCATTATTATGTCTTTCATTAATAGTTTGTAATACTAGCTCTCTTTGATGCCATTTCTGGTTTATCAAGTGTAAATAATGCCTTCCTAATCTGTTTTTCATTACTAACAGTGAACACCCTTCTTCAGCAGCTGCCTTCCTTATTTGAAAATTATTTTCTCTACCTATACAGTGTACAAATCAGGTTTAGGATTCGCTTCCCTGGATCCAGAGCCATGTAAACACCTCAACTCTTTCACTAACAGGACCACCACAGCAGAGGGCTTCATTTCAAGTGCATCATGGGTGTTTGCAGCACATATTACCAGGGGATTACACTTTGATAAGAAAACCTGAAATACCATAAGAACCCCCTGCTCAGGCCTTGCTTGGAAGACGTGCCAGTTAGCATATTTAGCCAGTGACTAGTGCCAAACCCCAGACTTGCCTCTTCCACGTGGTATACAGTGATGTCTGCTGTGTTTGGCACAAAAGCCACTTAATCTTTGCCCCTTGCAAGCGGGAAAATTTTCACCAAAATTGCTGGCAAAAGACAGTGACATTACAGAGGTGCCACCTCGTGTGCACTCTGCTGTTGCTGCACAGCAAGGTTGCTGCTTTGCTTTTTCGCTCCCAGCACCCTGCCCTGCCTGTGGAGAGCCTGGGCAGATATTGACACCACTGATGCCTTCACAGGGAACAGAGATGTAGCACGGAAAAGAAACTGCCTGGGGCAACAAGAAACCCAGGCACTTGGCACTCATGGGAGCCTTGGAAGTGAGGTAACTCAATCAGCTGGAAGAGGCAAAGCTGAGGTGGAGAGAAGAGTTTGACTTCTGTCTCCCCTTGCTGCATACTGTCCATGAAGATCTGTGTGAGAGGGCAGTGGCTAGACAATCTTGCTGTGATGATGATGATGAAGCAAGAACATTAAATTTTACGCTACAGAGAAAGCCTCAAGCTGGAGCTGGGTGCTAAAACATAGACCCTGAAGACCATAACATACGCTGTTAGATGTAAGAGTCTGAAAGTGTCCATTAAGGGTCCAGTATTAAACTCTATCTTTTTCCTTATCCACTTCTGGTGTGCTTTTATATATATATATCTAAGTTGATCTAGGTGATGTATTTCTGTCCATTTGAGCCCTTAAATGTCTCAGTTTCTTTTGCTGATGAGGTTAATGATTTGAAAAACATATAACCATGTTCTGACTAGCTCATTGGACTATTTAATATTCTTCTAGCAACTCCAAGTACTGCCTTGCTGAAACTCATCAGACAAAAGAAAGGGTTCCCTCCTCTTCAGTACATATGAGCAGTTATATTGCATCTATCCATCCTGTAGTTTGTCAGTTGTGGAAACGGAATGAGAATAAGAAAAAAAGGAAGTGCCAAGTACTCCTCTGAGTTCCTTTAGAAGTCTTGGATGAATATCATCTAGTCCTGGGGGTTGTTAGTATTTATAAATGTGCTTGCAAATATAAACATCCTTTGATCACACATCAATTTAAAATGGTCCCTCGGACTACTTCTCCTTGAAGAAAAGCAGTAGTCTGGAAAAGTCCATAAAATCCTCCGTGCTGAGCAGCGCAAAGCAGTGTCATGAATTTCTGTGCTGTGGCTGAATTTTTGTTTTACAATTCTTTTGCTTAGCTTGAAATAATTTTAAATGGGTGAAGCAAAAAGGGGAAAGAAAATGGGACTTTTCATTTTCTCTTCAAATTTTTGAAAATTTTTAATTACATCTTAAATACAGTGCCATAGGGCATGTTATTATCCCCTTAGGCATTCCATAAAAGCTTTTCCCATTTATCATGAAATGCAATGTCCTTGGTTGTTGGTTCATTTCTGCATGCACAATGGCAGTGAAAGAGTTGTCAGCATCGTACAAAGCCTGGTTGCAAGCTTGCTTCCTGTGATGTCTTCCCATATGTCTATGTCTTCTGCTATCATTCATTACATATTTATGTCTATCTTTGATTATATTTTTAAACACATACTATGAGACAACACGAAAGCTAACTGGCATCTGTTTCTAAATAATAAATGTAAATTTAAGAAATCTTGAGTTAAATCCTTCATAAATTCTAAGAAACAATTTCTTCTTTCATACTTAATATTAAAGTCAGTATGCTGTCATCAAGGTGGGGCTGTTCTCAATCATTCTGGCTGCATAAACCTTGAATTTATTTATTTATTTATCTATTTATTTAGAGTGTACAGTTGAATGTATTTACATGTTTCTAATGTTCAGACATTCTGGAAATGTAATACAAGAAGCTACAGCCCCAATTCAGCATGAAATAGAAGTATGTGCCTAAAATGTAAGTATATGCCTAAAACATCAGTATATAAACAATCCCACTAAGTTTGATTTATAGGCTACTTAAAGTTAGGTGTGCACCTACGACCCCTGCTACATTGCATCTCTTCCTTTCCAGATCTCATGTGGTGGGTGTGTATGTGTTGGCATTTTCTCATGGACCTTCACATGCTACAGAAAAGAGATTTAGGCACACAAAATACACATATCAGTATCAGGACGTTATGAAACAAAGTAATTTCTGAAACCACGGAACATTCAAGAGTATCCTTTGCAATTGTAAAAGTAGACTAACATATGGAGATACTTGATTGATGCTTCTTTTCTCAATTTTAAAGGCAAGTTTAGAGTTCACAAAAGTTTCTGTGTGAATCTCCATGTAGGCTTATAAATAAAATAATCTCAACCTAAAGCAAGCAACCAGCACTTTTTACACTCAATATGTTTTCAAAATCTATAGTATTTTAATATTAATTTTCTAAATAGTTTAGCATTTTACCAATGTATTTCTGATTTGTGCTTATGTTATTTTGCTGAAATAGTGGCTTAATTGAAAGGACTTGCCTCTCAGAGCATACAGTGGCACGTGCCTGTTGTGAAGGAAGCTATTTGGGCAAAAAGGCAATTAAGTACATTAGTGTGTAAACATTAAACATTCTGTATTACAACTTCCCCTGACACCTGTGTGTGTAACTTAAACATGAATCTGTTGAAAATATCTAAAACTTGTGGACACATTATAGAATAATTCTCACTTGCTGCTTCTAAAGAAATTGATTGCCTGTGCATGTGTGCCTGAGGGCACTGTTTTGAAATGGAATGCTAGTTAAAGTAAGTCAGGTGTGTGTAAGACATAGTAGTGAGACTATGTCAGAGTGAATGAGAAAATAGGTGTTCATCAGATTCTCCATCAGGTCACCCAATCTTTACGTCACGCACAGCAAGACAGACAGAAGCACAATACAGGAAAAAGCATTGGGTGCTGTTGGAGAGAAATAAAACGTGTATCAGAAGGTAGGTAGAGAAACTAATCAGAGAACTACAAGCAAGAACTTGAGTGTATTTTGATAGGTCTGTCTATAATATATAGCTAAAGAAGACTGGGAAAAACATCATGGTTAGGAACCCGAAGGAATAAAAAACACTTCAGAGTAAAGATAAGAGGATTGGAACCCAGCAGCATATTTCCTGGATGTTTAGGTTTGAGTTGGTTACAGTCTACAGTGAAAAAACAGAAAGACACACACACACACACAAAAGAGTATCCCTAAAGTAGACAAAGGTGATTTGATATTTTAAGGGGGAAAAAAAGGAAACAGCAGTTGTAATTCAGAACAAAGCAAAAGCAGTACTTGCGATACCCATAAAAATGTTTTCTTTAAAAAAAGGTGGAGAAAAAGGAAGCCAAGAATAAAATCTTCAGAGAAAAAGTAGCTTTACATGAGAAACGAATGTGTCTGCACTTGGTTTATGAAATATGTATTGAAGTCTGTGATCACATTTTTGCCATTCAATTATATTTTTTAATTAATAATTTCTGAGGTTTAGTAACAATGCTGACTTGCTGAATGCACGCTGGTTTGTACACCGTGTATACAAACTCTTCTGGCCATGATACATCTCCATAGAAGCTATGCCACTGTAACAAAGAGGAAATTTGGTTCTGTTTCTTGGAAGCAATTTCTTCAGCACTTACATATTGTTTGGGATCCTTTCCATTTGTTATCTTTTAAGAGAGAAAACAAAACAGAAGACATACCTCTGGAAGTATCAAACTGCCTTAAGTTTAAATGTTCATTTACTGCACTGCCTTCATTTAACAGACAGCTATTGTTAACGTGAAAATCAGTGGGAAAGAATATTATTTCCCTCATAAAGGCAACAGTTGCTGAATCCAAGAAGAGAAAAGCAAACCAACCAAACAAAAGACACAAAAAAGGAGAGGAGAGGAGAGGAGAGGAGAGGAGAGGAGAGGAGAGGAGAGGAGAGGAGAGGAGAGGAGAGGAGAGGAGAGGAGAGGAATGAGGCAAACCAGAAAAATGTAGGGAAGAAAGTGTAAAACTTTCCCCTTCACAACAAACTGTCTGGCAAACTGAACACCTTTCAGATTTACAGGTCTGGTCTAAAGCCCTCTATGGTGAACTGGAGTCTTCCTGGGTGACGGATCAATCCTTTTGGTCAAATTCTGCCCCCGAGTGAAGTGGCTGAGGGTAAATATACCAGAAAATGTGTCCCACATCCAGGGCAGGGAGGGGAGGATGTAGGGTCGCTCGGCCCCAGCAGTTACCTCCTCTAAGCTGGCTAGCAGTGGGGTAGCCTTAAGCAGGCTACCACGACCTCTAAAGACGATGTACAGCTAGCCTGACACCACTTATGTTCTTAAATATCTACTGCGTTGCTCAGAGGTACCTTCTGCCCTTTTACTATATTGGACCTTGATCTCCTTCATTTTATTCCCTCCATCCTGGGTCTGACACCTTTGAGTTACTCTCTTACCCCACCCCCAGCCCGAACCGTTTAGGTTAGGATTTCGGCTCTAGAAGGACAGTTGTTCCCCCCCCCCCCCCCCCCCACTTCTGTATCACGCTATAACCTCTATTACAAATTTGTAGCATCTTTTACACTTGCATATGTCAAACAGACTCAGTTAAAGTAACTTAAAGTGCACACTAAACCATTTTATTAAAGATGTAACTATAAATAGAATAACACTGGAAACTTGTTGGTATATATAAACCATCGACTTGCAGCTAAATTAGCTTCATTATTAAGCACCTTCTCTGCTGACAAGGTAATCTTAAGTGAATATACTGTATTAGATATAGGTGCTAACTGAATTATTAAAAGATACCTTGAGAAAGAAGCAATTTGCATTAAAAGTCTAAAGCAATAAAGATCATATGGGTTGTAATGAGAGCAAAATTAATACGGAGTTACAAAAGGAACAGAAATAAAAGTATAGCTATACCACCGTGACAGAAATTGCAGAACAAATGTGTATTAAGAACCACTATGTGATGATGTAATTAAAGACTCTTGTAATGTGTGATAACATGCAAAATAACAAGGCGAACTAGTTTTATGTGTGCTCTTCACCTTTCAGAGTTTGATTTTTGTGTGCTTAGCACTCTTTGAATAATACAGTAACGCATGCTGTAGTCTTTTCTTGAAATCTGGGGCGTGTATCAGTAAAAGCTAATTTCCAAAAGGCAACGTTTTACTTACAATGTACACTTCAGAGTTAGAAGGCAGGTTTTCCAGCCGTCCATATGACGTCTTCTCTTTAATAAATGAAGTTGAGGGGGCTATATTTAGTCACGTATCTGAATGTAACGGTGCCCTATCACAGCCCCACTGGCACTCCTATTAAGATATTCCAGCCACGTGGCTGAACTATCTCATTGCTCTATTTTAAGGAGGGATAGGGCACACTTATAAAATCTTCCAGAGGCGCAAAAAAGAAGGCAAAAAAAAAAAAAAGAAAGTCGAAGAGGTCAGTCAGTTGCTCATCCCGTACGTTTGGAGATGCGGGAGGACAGAGAGGGCAGAAGGGCCAGGAGGGGGTGGCAAGCAGCCCTCCCCACCCGCACCCCGAGCCCTGCGCCCGGCAGCTGGGCTTCCCGGCACGGGTGACTCCCGGGGGCAGGAGCCTGGTGGCCTTCAGGGACCGAGGGGCCACCCTACACCTCCGTCCCCCGCCGGGCTCCCGGGGGGCGGCTGCCGCGGGGGGGTCTGGGCTCCTCGCCGGGTAGCGGCTCCCCCCGGGACGGCTCCCCCGGGGAGCAGCTCCCCGTGGGAAGCTGCAGGCGGGGCCGCCTCTGCCATCGAAACACCCGGGGGAGCTTTGAGGAGCGGCCGCGCTCCGGGGGCGGCGGGAGCTGCGGGGAAAGGGGCGGGGGGGTGAGAGGCACCGTGAGCACGCCCCGTGGATTTTATGCATTAAATGCAATTTCTCCGGGCGGCTGAGTACGGCGGTGCCTCCTCCCCTTCCCCCAAACGCCTCTGAGGGAGCGTGAGTCTCGGCCCCGTTCGAGGACCGCACCTCTCCGTCGCGTTTCACAAAGTTCGGGGAACTACGGCAGCGTTTCCTGCGGGACGGGCGGGGCAGTGTCCGCCCGCCCCACGCGGGACGCACCGGGCCGGGTGGGTCAGCGCGGCTAAAGCCGGGCGGCGGCCGGTGCCTCCCGCTCCGGGCGCCACGGCTCGGCATCCCCGCCGGTCCCGGCCCCCCGCCCGCCACCGCGCCGGGGCGGCGGCTCCCCCCGCTCCGAGGACCCACGCTCCTCGTCCGCCCCCCCCCCTCCCCCCGCGTCCCGCCACTCCCCACCCCCCCGCCGCCGGAGGGGCAGACTCACCCCAAGCGGCGCCGAGGACACCGGGGGGGGGTGGGGGGAGCGGAGCCGGCGGAGCCCCGGCCCCGGGGGGCGCCGGCCACACCCCGCCTCTCCCCGCCGAGCTGCCCCCCCCCCGCCGCGGCCGCCGCCGCCGCAGGGCCGCGCTCCCGCACCCCCGGGGCCGCGCCGGGCCCTTCCCTTCCCTCCCCTTCCCGCCCGGCGGCCGAGCGCCCCCTTCCCCGCCCCTGCGCCAGTGCCGGTGCCGGTGCCGGGCGGGGGGCGGCGGCAGCGAGGGAAGAGGGATGAGGTCATCCTCTTTCCCGGCGTCAGTCAGCTGGGTGGTGGCGGCGGCGGGTGCGGGCGGAGGCGGGCGGGGAGGCGGGGGCGGGATGCGCTGCTCCGGGCAGCGCTGCCCTGCCTGCTCCCGGCTCGGGCAGAGCGCGGCGGCGGCGGCGGCCCCGGTACCGGCGGCCCCCGCGGAGGCGGCGGCGGCGGCGGCGGCGGCGGCGGGGCGGGCGGGCTGAGCTGAGCCCGGCTCCCCGCAGGCAGGCGGCGCTGCGGGAGCGGCCGCCGCGGAGGAGCCGCCCGCGGGCGCGCAGCCCGGCGCGGAGCGGGGACAGGGGACGAGCGAGGGGAGCGGCGGGTCCGCGGCGGCTGCGGCGGCGGAGGGCGGGAGGGAGGCAGGAGGCAGGAGGCGGAGGAGGAGGAGCAGGGGGAGGCGCGGGATAAAGGAGCGCTCGCCGCTCCCGCTTGCTCTCCGGCGGGGCTGAGGGAGGCATCATGGCCGCGAAGTCGGACGGGCGGCGGAAGATGAAGAAAGGCGGCGAGGTGGCGTTCACGCCGCTGCAGAACTCCGAGCACTCGGGCTCGGTGCAGGCGCTGGCCCCGGGGCTGCCCGCCGGCGCCGGCCCGGGCGGCGGCAGCGACGACGAGGAGGCGCCCGGGGGCGGGTGCTGCAGCGGCGGCGGCGGCGGGGACGGCTCGGGCGGCGGCTCCCGCTGCTGCTGCTGCTGCTGCGGCGGCGGCAGAGGAGGAGACGGCGGCGGGGGCGGCGGCGGGGGCTCCCGGGGCTCGGGCGGGGGCTCGTCCTCCTTGTGCCTGCGGCTGGGCAGGGAGCAGCGGCGCTACTCGCTGTGGGACTGCCTCTGGATCCTGGCCGCCCTGGCCGTGTACTTCGCGGACGTGGGCACCGACATCTGGCTGGCGGTCGACTACTACCTGCGGGGCCAGCGCTGGTGGTTCGGGCTCACCCTCTTCTTCGTGCTGCTGGGCTCCCTCTCCGTGCAGGTCTTCAGCTTCCGCTGGTTCGCCCACGACTTCAGCACCGAGGACGGCGCCGCCGCCGCCGCCGCCGCCGCCGCCGCCGCCGGGCACTGCCCCGCCGCCGAGAGCAAGCTGCTGGTGAGCAGCGGCTCGGCGGCCGCGGACATCGACGCCGCTCGCCCCTGCACGCCGCAGCGACAGGCGTCCACCGCCAGCAAGAGCAACGCCACCAACAGCAGCAGCAACGGCAGCAGCAACGCCGCCGGCAGCGGCCCCGCCGGTCCCCGCGGCGGCGGCGGCGGCAGGTCGGCGTCCTGCGCCTTCTGTATCTGGCTCCTGCAGTCGCTCGTCCACATCCTGCAGCTCGGGCAGGTCTGGAGGTGAGGAGCCGGGCGGGGGCGGCGCGGGGGCCGGGGCCGGCTCCCCTCGCCGCGGGTGGGGGGAGCCCGGCGGCGGCCGGGACCCCCGGGGTCCCTCCCGGGGACAGCGCGCCCCGGGCCCGCCGGCCCGTGAGGGGGCTCGGGGGCGGCCGCGTCCCCGCGGGGCCGTGGGTGGCCACGGGCGCAGGGCGTCCCGCCCCGTCGAGGGGAGCCCCGCCGGGTCCCCGAGCGCCATGTGCCGCCGCGCCGGGAGGCGCCCGGCGGGGCGCGGTGCCCCCAGCCTGCGGGGCGAGCGGCGCCGGGGGCCAGGGGAAAAAGGGAGCAGGCGGGGGAAAGGGGGAACGTCCCGGTAACGTGCGTGCCCCGGTCTCCCCGCATGCGGCCAGGACAGCGTTGCCGCCGGAGGGGAACTTCCCTGGCAGCGAAGAGTTTCTTTCCAGAAACAGTTAATGAGCGCCCCGTTGCTGGGATTTGATATTTATATGTAAATGTGCTGCGTGCAGCCTGCTCCTTGCTCTGCCTGTGCCTTCTCTATATGGGTGATTAGCGACGGAATGCCTTCCACATCAAACTTTTGAGTGGCTGCTCTCGAAAACCTTGGCAAACGAAGTAATGTGCGCTATGGAAAGGATGCGCTGAAGGGGGTCGTGGAAGGCACTTGCTGTAAAGGCAGGTGACATCATAGTTTGCAAAAGTAGTGTTTTCCTTTATTTTAAGCACGTTTCCAGGGAAGATTCATATGAAGGCCAAATGCCCTGCAAATACATTTAGTGCTGCCTGAAAAATGCAATTTTTCCATTGAAAATTTTCGCTGAAATGAGTTCAGAATACATAGTGTATGAGAAGTTAAAATTTCCGCGTAAAACCGTGGCAGATAGACGCTGTGTTGAAGGTCATCCAGTGGGGCAGTGCACTAAAGCAACAGCTGAAAATACTTTTGGGGTTTCTTGTCTGATGAGTGGAAAGGAATTCTCTCATGTTTCTCTTCTGGAAAGACTAGTTTTTCACAATTATTTCATTAGAGAGCTTAATTTGTTGTTACTCTCGGCTTCTAACTCTGACGTTTTTAATCTCTGTCCCACCCTTTTGGGCAGGGACTGTCTTTCGCTCCATAGTAGTGCAGTACCCAGTACAGCTCAGTTCTGCTTGTGGCCTTCAAGTATCAAGGAATCCAAGTGCTGCTAGATAACAGACTGAAGATCTTGGGATGCCATAACTATCTTTCACTTTCCAGTGTCTTTGGTTTATTATAACAAATACAGTTTTCTAAACTTGTGAAACTAACTCCAAGTTACAGGTGCGCTCTGTATTAACTACGACACAACTTGAGAGGGAAGCAGAATTTTGAACAAAAAGCGATGCTTTGTTCTGGATCTTGTACACTTGTATGTTCCTGTATGCTCTACCTCCACGGCTGAACACAAGTTAAATTTAGGATTTTCTGAAGGAGATGGTTTTTTGTGTAATATTTAGTCCTGATCCTGCAGAGACAGAAGAGTAGGTACAATGGCTCAGATTGTACATAGAAATTCACGTGGATACTCATACATATAGTAGATAAACAGTGTGTATCATGCTGAGTGACACAGAACAGAGTTTTACAAAGTGTGGTGTCATGACTCTCTACTGGCAAACACAAAGAGCGGGGCTTCAGGTGGAGCAGGGTGCGATCTTATATTGTACAGCGCTTCTGTCAGATGAGGTGGCTGGCATTTAGGGCTCTCCAGCTGCTTGCTTTTTGATGAAGCACCATGTCTTTTAACATTTGCTCCTTGCAAGAGCACCTAGTCCTCTATATTAAAAGCTAGCTGAACCTTTTTTGATCATATGTGGCTTTTCTTCATGTTTTATGTGCAGTAGCATAAGACTACCAGAATATTAAACTGACGAGGAGTGTTAGGGCATTATTTATGTTTTAGCCTGCTATGCTTTTTATTTTCAGTGGAACAGAGCCATAGAATTTTTTGTCTGTGAGTAACTCAGTAGTATTTATTTGCAGTTTTCCACAAATGTACAAATTATACGGTCAGTTGTGTGCAGTCTTGCATATCAGCACTTCATAATTGATTAAAGTGACTTCATTGTAATTCCCTAGGTATATTCCTCATAAGGGAGAGCCTTTGGAGTCATTTAAAACTAATAATCAGCACGAAAAAGGAGAGGGTCACATCAACCCCTGAGTAACTCTGTACATAAGTATGGAGTCAGAACTGACGTGATCTGCAGAAAATTATTATTATTTTCTGGAAAATGGAGCACTCACACTTCATAGTCCAAAACTTTTGCTCTGCAGTGTGACATCTGCACTGGCCTGAGCAAACAGCTCCTGAGCATTTAGGCTAAAGGATGATCTAAGGTTTGTTCCAGTTGCACGTGTTTGGAGACTAACTCTTCCTTTGGTGCAGCTGAACGGACTGTGCCGGCTGTGTTACCACCACAAGTGCACGCTTGCTGGGAGCACTGTCCCCACAGTTGACAAAACCTGTATTAACCCTTATTCTCTGTCTCTGTGCTTCCTCTCAGCTTTCAGTTTTTCCTTCTTTTTCTCTTTTGGCCCCCTTTAGGAGTTAAAGCTCTCCTATACCTAAATTTACATTTTCTGTTACTTATTGTATTGAACCCCGCACAAGCAAAAATTATGGCAATATTTCTGTTGTTTCTCTGTCAACAAGGACCCCTAGGTATGAGAACGGAAGTTTTGGTGTTTGGTGGTTTTGCATATGGGCAAGGATACCAGGGTACAAGAAGAGAGGTTTGCTTGCGCCTTGTTCCCGGTATTCTGAGATTGGTGCTCATTCTGCTTTCTTTTGGTGTTCGCTGTCCTCCGTCACCCCTTAAACTGTTGAATTGATTTTTGAGGTCTTCAGTTTCCCTATATTTGTCACATTGCCAAAGGTTTTGGGGGGAATTGTGTCAATTGCTTATTTAAGGAAGCCATCCTGAGGAACTGGGGGTACAACTGGCAATCCCAGTGTTCTTGGATTAAAAAAAAAAGTTAAAAAATGTGGTTTGAGTGATTAGTTCTGTCAGGATGATCTTTAACAATTCCAAAGCTTTTCCTTGTCTTACATTCGAGATTAATTTTTGTTTACAAATATATTGAAAGCCAGACCATTGAAAATGATTATGCGTTAATTTTAACTAAAATGTGCTAATGGGAAATGAATGAGGTCTTTAATGTGGCATGGAACAATGCTGGAAATAGGCAATCTAAAATTACTAAAACAATTTTTTCCTAGAATGTAAAGAGGAGGAGCTGCAGGAGTAGCTAAGCTGCCAATCAGTTCCGAATAAAGATGTATCTTCTTTTTTTTCCTCTCAGAATGGGTATTACTTTTCCCCACAAATTTTTGAAGACTGAATTCTTCCATTTTAAAGAATAAGCATGTAAATATTTTTTTTTAAAGGGTTGGATGTTCACAGACTTCCTGATAACACTGTCCCTCAGTTAAAATTCCAGCGAAGTCTCTGAGGAGCTGCTTGCCACAGCAGAGTGCAGATACTAGGCCTTTGTTGGCAGCTAATTGAATATTAAAATATGATCTCTGATGAGATTCTGCCTACAGAATAGATACAGATATGTTTCCTTATCCATACTTCCAGTGTGTTCTGCTTTTTACCAATATATGGGCATGAAAGCCACACTATAGAGCCCTGTTCTCCCAAGTAGGTGCTGTGAGAGACACGGCCTTTTATTAGCAGTCTCTGGGGAGTACAAGGAGGTTGTAATGCACAGGGTCTTTGTATTCCATTGAAAGGAAAAAAAGGGAAGTGGATGCTTTAATTTATAGTCTGTCAGGACTATGTAGAAGTATATGGGCCAGTAGGATTCATAAAAACTATTGCCCTTTGAGCCTGGCATGAAAGTATGTAACCAGTGCCCTTGAGCATCCCTTTGATTGACTGAACTTCCCAGGCTTAGCCCTGGCTTTCAGATTTCGCAGTGGATAGCAGGAGTTGGTGACTGGATGTAAGAGATAATAGCATTCACTTGCCGTCCATGGAGCTGGTTCATTTCCTTGAAAACTTTTTCTCTGGATGAGATTCCTTTGGGCCGGCATGCTCCTGAAGCTGGGTAAAGGGGTCCTGAGAGCCAGCCCTGGGAGTACCATTGGTTGTGGGAAACTGGGTGGGTGAGAGGAGGAGACTGAAGGACTCAATAGTGCCCATTTTGTGGTGTCTGGAAAGCAAGAAGTAAATCCCCAGGACAACTGTTGTGCCTCATAGGGGAATGGTGTGAGCAGGCTGCCTCGGTGCTCGGAGTGCTTGGAGGTTCCCGTGGGGGCTGTCATTTTGTCTGAAAGGCCCCAGTCAAAGTGCCTGAAAGGGAACTATCAGGTTTCTGGAGCCAACAAGGCCAGAGGAAGGGTGAATCGTTGGAAAGAAGAGGACTTGAAATTACCTTTTAAAATTATTTCTGGGTAGCTGAGATGATAGTGAAATGATTAAGTATATCCCTCTCAACAGATTGAGGGGTTTTGGCTCAGATTTGCTCGCTGTGTGGGAACCTACATAGAGAAGGAGGAGGAGACACCAGGTTAATCACTGGCCCTTCCAGGTGACACTTGTCCAGGGCAGGTATCTGTTCCAAAGTGGGTCTGGTACCCTGAGAAGTGATGCTATGATTTAGCTATATCTGTTTATGTGTAATATTAAGAAATCACTATCTTCCTTCTCCTTCATTGTTCTTATTTGGGAAAAGAAAAGAAGTTGGAGGAGGGTTGTAGAGATGATGCTGGATTCTGGAAGCAGTGTGAGTCACAGTCTCTGTGGTGCCCCATGGAAGCATTTTTCACAGGACTGGATCATCTGCCAAAGAAATTTCATTGCCTGCATTCGTAGCTTCACCTCTGCAATCAGTTGACACTCTTGGATTTTCCAAGAAAAAAAAAGGGAAATGGCGTCCACACTGTGTGTGAGAAGTCCTTACGACTTCCTCGGTTGCTCGCTGTTAAGCATGCCTGGGCCCCCAAGCTGGAACTGTGAGCAAGGTAGTTGAAGGTAAGAAGAACAACACCAGTCTTTAAATCAGCTCAACTCCATCCTTAAATAGGTTCATTTGTTTTCGCACTTTTGCTCTACATAGTAGTTTTGACACTTCTGTTCAGTAGTAGTGTAGGAGTTCAGTGTAGTTAGGTGGTCAATAATTCCAGCTGCCATTGGACTTCACACTGAGATGTGATAATATCTCAATCTGACACCAGTTTTTCTCACTGTTTTGAAATCTGTCAGATAATTTGTCACACTGAGTCCAAATTTATGAGTCATAGCCATTTCCTAGACAAGATTATTGCATATCCTCCCCATCTGCCTCTTAGTGTAGCAAAATGCTACCACTCAGCAATACCATATTTCTTCTATTGAGTTACTGCAGTGCTTGAGTTAAAGTCCCACTGGCTAACTGTTTTGCTTGCTGTGTCTTTAGGACTCAGGAAAGGTGATAGACTGTCAGAAGTAGGAATTAAAGTTTTCATTTTTTTCCCCTCAGGAAGCAGGATTAGAAGGGGCAGCCCATACTGTAGGTGGCTTAACTATGTTTAAACTTTTGCTAATACATTCAGCAGAATAAATATTCTTTTTTTCTTCTTCTTTTTTTTTTTTTTTTTTCTGAAGACAGTGATATGCAGATGAAGGCTGTGCCTTTCATAATTTTTTTTTTAAACACAAAAGTGAATCTTTACTATGTTCTTAAAAATCTCTTACAAGTCTGCATACAAATAAGATTTGGTATTCAGTTTATTCTAATAACTTAAACTACATGTAAAAGATGCTGATGTACTTTAGAAGAAAGATAGTGTATTTTAAAAATTAACAAGGGTTCTCTCTATAGAGAATATTTATCAGTTACATAAGTTTTCAGATTTTCAAAGTACTGCTTAAGCACTAAAATTTCTGATTGCTCAATTGGCTTAGTAGGAGAGCTAACATTTGATACACAGAATGCTTTCTAGAACCATATATATGGGAAGATTTTATATTTGGCTTTTTCCAAAACAGTGGAAAATCTGTAAGAGTTTAAAGGTTTGTGTTTCAGAATATTTCGTGTCACCCTGTATTGCTATTATTCCAGAGTTCTCCAATGCCATGCCGGAATGACTGTATGTACATACCATGAATTCAAAGAAATGTTTCACGTTATATTATTTGTTTCTAGATGCTGTCATCTTGCAGAAGGTTCTTGCAACCAGATGAGTTTTTCTGGCTAAAGATTCCTGTGTTACATCAGGGAAAGTATTTAGTGCTGAAAGGTCAGTTTGCATGTCCAGATCTCCTGTAGGAAAGCAAGAAAGTGTAACATCACAGCATGATCTATAGCTTCAGTTATCCTGCTCCATATCTTCAGGTTATTTATATCAGAGTTTACCTTGTCCAGAAGAGTATGCTCCCTCTCAGCTGGCTTAGTCCTTAATATTTGTCCATAAGGACTGATTTGGCTACAAAGATACTAAAGTTCTAGTAAAATTAAAATGAAATCAATTCCTACGTTACTTGTAACTCTATTAGCTTATTCTGCCATCTCTGTGTTCCAATTAAGTAGCTTTTAATACCCAGCAGATTAATCACAACAGTGACTTACACTTTCACTAAACAGGTTGTTTGGGGGGAATTTATTAGGCACAGACAAAATCAATAGCTCTTTTGCTTGCATTTCAAGGTACAGTAGAAATTTGTGGTTGCTAAAGTGTGTTTACAAAGTGGTGACATTTTTGTCCATTTTAGCACAGCTGTCAGTTGTATACATTGTGTCAAGTAGACATATAGGAGTGGAAGTGGCAAACAGGCTATAAAAGGAACTGGTTTGATTTGTTTGATTTTTAAAATGAAAGGAGGCTGATATAAAAGAGAACATGAGGCAGAACTGAGCGAACATATAGAAGGAAGCAGGTTATGAAAAGGCACAGGAATACCAGTTAATCTTTGTACGCTGTATACCTAAAACTCCAGTTTATTTCCCTTCAGCCACTGACCAAAGAGAGACTATTTGAATAATTTTCTAAGTGAGAGACTGGAGAAGGAGGCAGGAAAAAGAAGAGTTCTATGTCTGGGCAAACTCACAGTGAAAATGTTAGATACATAAAGAAAATGTTAGATAAACTCTGACTGCAGTGAGCAGTCATCTGAAGAACGATAAATACAAATGTGTGGTATCAGTTTGACAGTTTGTAGGGGAGGGAGTACTCTTAAGTATCTTTTCATAAATTTTAGAATTAAAAAATAATAGGTCTTGGATATATATTTTTCCATGAGATTTTACCTGAATTTCCTGACAGCCATAACTTGAATTGTCACCTCCCTGTGGTCTCTGATTGCTGAAGTGGTTTCTTATCACTCTCCCTCTCATTCTGTTTCCCTCCCTGAATGGCTGAAATGGATAATAATGTATTTTCCCCCCAATATAAATAATTGCTATGCTATGTTATTATTTCCATTACTTTTCCTTTGACAACATGCTTGTGCTGTTTTGTATGTTCAGGCTGTAAGATTTGTAGGGCGAGCCATATAAATCTTTTTGATTGGCAGGGATAATCAGTGGGATGGTTAAAGCTATCAGTTACAAATGACTTGATACCATGAGTTGGAGCAAATGGAGCGAGCCTGTTTTGTGGGGTGTTTTCAAAGGAAGTTTGGCAGCCATTGATGTGACAACAAAAGTAACTTCTTGTTCTTCTAAAATTGGAAGGTGTGACTTAGGAAAGACTAATGTACCAGGGACCAGTACCAGCTGCTTCAGAGAAAGATGCAGATGTTTTAGCATGAATAAGAAGTGAATTAACCTACAGATGGAAGAACAGTTTTCCTTATCTCTATCAGCTGCTATATATCAGATTGATTTCTGCCCTTAAGAATGAAGGTTAGTGGTGCCATGGTTTTTGACATTACTCACGTTAATGGGATATTTTCATGTAAACATCTGATCTGTTCTAGGATCCTGCCAACTTCTTTGAGTGGTGTTTTTCCATGCGTGGTGCATAAGATCAGTAGATTAGTTCCAGCAGGTCCAAGGAAAGTACCTTGTAATATGAAGCACCAGACTTCAGTTCTCTATAAAGGGATCTGTACATGCATAGAAAACAACAAAAAGCCACTGTTCTGATACCTTCATGGTTTAATAGCAGCTAGTGTGGAACAATAAGCTTTGTCATTATAAATGCGTGGTCCTTTTTAATTAAAGAGAGATATGGGTGGAGTTGTGTCTCTTCTTATTTTTCTTCAACCCTAATCTTTATATGCTCACTTTATATGGAAACCTTTCTGTGAGCCAGGTCTAAAATAGGAGTTAGCTCCACAAAGCAGAATTTAGATGTTCTTCAGGCATATAGATCTGAAAATACGGTTTAGAAAATTGACTCAACAACCTCATTAGGAAATTTCCTGAGGAACTTAAGCATAAGGGACCATAATGTTCAACTTGAAAGTGTCCTAGAGGCTTGTATTTCTGTGTTTTGGCTGTGCCCAGAACCTCCCCAGTGCACATAGCCTGAGTTCCTATTTCTCATTTAAGCCCATTGCAAACCAGAAGCTAGGCTGGAGTGGCACCAAAATCCCTTAGTGGATCCAGTTGGCAAGCATTGTTTAAACCTGCTTTATGAGCAATGATGAGCTTATATCCCTGACAAGTATTACTGAATCTGCCTTGTTTTACAGTACTGGAGAAATGTCCCTTATGATTAGAGTATTTGCTCAGGTTTTAGGAGATCCGAGTCCACTGCCCTTTCCAGCCATGAGTGCTCAGATCCTGTCTCCCAGAGTCCTTTCTGCACTGAGGCTGAGGCAAGACTGGATGGGGACATTTACTGTCCTTCCTGCTGGAGCTATGTCACCATCCTGACAGAAATGTCATGTTTGTGAGGCCAGAGAGGAAAACCTAATACTTATGGCCCTCAAATGGGAAGAAGTACAGATTTCCCTGTCTTTCTCTTTTACTGCTTAATTAAATTTTGTTGCATACCTTTTAACCTTCTCCCTCTCTTATCCTAAAAGTACACCACCAGTATTTCTGTTTACAAACATTCATCCTTCATATATAGTATAACCACAAAGAAGACCATCATACATATCTACATGGAAATGCCTGCTTAGTTTATGGGCGTGGCTCTAGATGATGTGAATTGGCTGAAGGATTAGTTTATTCATTTCTTCATCAACATTTCTCTGCCATATGCAGTCAACCTTAGAAAAAAAGAAAGAGGAAAGGCATTTTTGATGTGTCACTCAGTAGCTGTTTCACCTTTTTCCTCAGCTGTCTTGTGCAAAAGTGAATTAGAAAGAAATTTAAAAAATGTTTGAGTTCCCACTTCTTGCTTTAAGTTGAGTTCCTGATAACATTTTTATAGTTGATTTTATCAACTTAAGCAGCAGAGTTCTGTGGCTGAAATAAAACCACAGGAAATCTTTATCATCATGTCCCAACTTCTTGTCTCCCAACTCACCACAAGCTCCACAGCAAGCGGAGCCCAAGTTTTCAGTATGCATAATTTTGGTTGCCTTTTCTTACCTGTCTGAGTTTCAGAAATGAAGAACTACATCTCCCTTGTACTGTCAATAGAGTGGGGCTCATTACAATTTTGGGTTTTTTTCTTAAAAGGGGAAGGAGATTTAAAATGGCTCAACTTGGACAGTCAAAAGCAGTGCATACTTCTGAAAATGTTATCCTTTAGTTATTTAGTATGTATTTGCAGTCTAGCTGTTATACGGGTATTATGAAGCTTAATTTTTGTAAAATATTTTAAGATACTCAGAAAATTATCTAGGTGGCAACAATTCAAAGCAAATTACCATTTCAATGTGCCTGTCAAAACATGTTTTAAGTTAAACATGTTGAAAACCTGAACATCTTTCCATAATGGACATCACTTGGACATTAAAGCAAAATTTTAATATTTTAAGGATTTATTTCCTCAAGGGTTTATGATTATTATGCCCATAATATGCTACACAGCTTAAAAAGTTCTGTCCTTTACCCTGTTTCCTTCACCTACCCACTTTTGCTTCCCTAAGTTAGCTCATCACCTCCTCTATTGTGCTGTTTTCCTTATCTATTAGTTCACTTTGTAAACTGGATCCAACATGCTGTGGAAAAAAATGGCCTGGATAACAAAGGTTAGGAATTTTTTAAAATGTAGTGGAGGTAATAGAATCAACTTCAGCCCAAAGCATCCAAGCACCAGACATTTCAGCTTCAAAAGCAGTGACAGGTATGGCTGAGAGCAGACAAATGAACTGTGTAGAACACTTCCAGTAGTAATGGTGGAAACTACGTTCAACACAGAAGTATTGGAAAAAGCATAAATGTAAACAGAGTTCATAGTATATTAAACAAAGATGTTCTGTAAGTAAAGACTGGGCAATTAAAGAAGATTTACCCAAGTGAAGCCAAATACAGTGCAGAGGATAATTAATGCGGCTGAGACAACTCAATAGTAATGGCTTTGAACTTTTACAATAGTGCATTAATGCATGTGTCAGAAGGAGGCATTGCATTTACTATTCACTAGGAATTTTTACCACACAGGTTAATTAAGAACTCATGATAACAGAGTCTGAAAATTACCTTACTGAACTAGGGGCTGTGTTTGGTACTTAAGTATGCCATTCATTATTTTTCCTGTACCTAAAAAATAAAATTTTGGAGATGTATGTTTTTCTATAACCTGTCTTTATTCTGTTAGTGCCGCTTTGGTGGCAGAGCTACTCCATTAATGATCCAATTGACTTAAAGATTAATTAATTTTTGGGTGCATCACCTGCATGGCTGGATTAAATCAAGAGGGCTACTGAGAAAATTAGCAAAGGATTCAAAGCAAGCTACCCCATCACTGGTCCCTAAGTTTCTCTCTGAAGAGGCTGGCTCAGCCATTTGTAGAGCCTATTGGTAGTTTTGGATAAACAGAGCATAAAAGGCCAGGAGCTGAGGAGGCTTTAGTTGAAATAGAACTGTTCCCTTCCCAGGTAGGACCAGTTACTCAGATGCTGTCAGTTAGACTGAGATCTTGAGCATTTGGGCTTGTTTTGTGAGTTTGTGGGGGTTTTACACTCACCAGTGTAAAATTCTAGCCCCTCTAGAGGGAGAATACTGTCTCATGACTAACCTGTGATTTGGGCTGTGGGAGGTTCTTCATGTGGGACTTGCCTCAGATAGCCCACAGCAGGTCTTTAATCTTTGTGTCTCCTTTCCTCTTCCAGTGAAATGTATTAACATTTTGTAGCCTCACTTATGTTGACAAGGTGGTAAGCTGTTTGGGAGAAAGATTTCTTTCCATTCCTTTGAAAACTTCTAGCACAGCAGAAGGCTGATATTACATGGAGGTTTTGGGATACTTCTGTAATACAAGCAATGAGGAGTTACTGCTACTTGTGATTTAAGAGCGTGTTCAAAACAGAGTGGTGTTTTTTAGCAGGTGCCTTTCCTATCTTATCTCAAAGTCACTTCCAGAGCTAGACTCAGTCCTTCTTGAATCTAGCTATTCCTGCACTGCCTGTCTCTTTATTACACAGTGTGTCGATTCTCTCAAGGGAGTCAACGCCTTATGTGATAAGAGCCAGAACTTTTCTACAGGGCTAACATCTTTTAGCAGGACAGATACCAGACTTGTGATATATCCTGCTGCTGCAGAATTCATATTAATAGGTTGTTATCAATGTTATTTGTGGTGTTGTATAGAACTCTCTCATTTATAACATAAAATGAAATGATACATCCATACCTTTCTATTTATTAAATATCAGGTACTCTGATTTGCTTTCTTTAAGTGCAGAAAGTATTGGATGGGAAGAACATTTTGAAAAATGTCGACTGTCAGCTGAATTAAGTATATTTCAGTAATGACATAAAAAATGATCCTAATGGATACTCTAAGTAAGAAACAGAAGTGTAGTACAAGAAGTATATTTCAATTCTTTTTAAATATAATGCTATGTCTTAAAGGATTTCAAATTTCCATAAGATGGTTCATTGAGCTTTGAAACAATCAGAGTTTAAATTATCAACTTGTATTAACACAGGATATTTTCAATACCTCAGCAAAACCTATACCCCTAATTTTTAATTTTATACCAGCACCTAAGAAGGAAAGATGGCCAGTAGCTTTATTTGACAGCTAGTACTAATATAGGAGTCCAACTTAAAAGGACACTGTTCATAACCATCATCATAAAAAACCTTACAAGTATCCTTTTGAAGTTCACTTATGAATTCAGTTTGACTGTGTTAATGACTTGTACTGATTTTTGAGCTTGAGCTTTATTAGTGCAAATACTTATAGAAGGTATATTTTAAGGCTAAGTGCCAGAATATTAATCAAAACCTTAATTACATATTCAGTAGTAATATTCACAATTCATATGGGTCTTACTTAATTTCATTACTCATCCAATCAAGGATCAGAAGCAATGACATATGATTGAAATAGCAAATTGTTTTTGATATTTGTAATTAGTAGACACAAAGGATTGGTTATTAAAGAAATTAACTTCAGCACTTTGAAAACTGAAGAATAACCTTGAAATAAGAATAAACTCAACATTCAAATCTGTTCACAGAAAATTTACAGAAAGATTTCAACCACGTCTAGTGTATATAAACTCTTTGCAAATAAATAAACAATAGAAATATGATAGAAATATGTCTTCTAATGACATGCCATAAATAATTCTTTGGAGAATTCTTCACGAATGGCAACCTTAATAGCTGTGGGGAAGGAGAAAGGAAGACAGAAGTATTATTTATGTTCATTTCAAGTAATTGTTTTGGGTTCAAATATTGCAGCTGTCACTCAAGAGTGCACTTTATTGTGAGAATACCTCTTTGACCAAATAAATTCTAATTTGGTCATAATGCAGAATGTGTCACACTGGATTTATATTATTATGTGGGAGTCTGCTGCTGCTTCATCTCTGTTTTCGCTTCCCCATTCTCAAAAACCTGTGAAGACTCCTGTTGAGGGGGCAAGGATTTGAAAAATGTGGCTGAGAACTTGAAGGGCCGATGGGAGAGTTGGGTCCTTGTCCCTGTTTCTGCTCTCACGCCATGCTCAGTTAAGTGTCCTTCATCTCCACTACAACCCAAAGCTCTTTGATTCTTGGTACCACTCTTGATGTCAGAGGAAGGCTGCTCTGTGCCTCCCTTGAAACTGCATTTCTATGAGCAGTATTGGATTCTAGAGGCAAGGAAGCACAAAGCCATGGGAATAGTCTAGGACTCCTATTGATTGCTATCACTGAATGTGTATGTAGCTGTGATTTGTTGCAAGCAATTTCCTGACACAGGCTGTGCCATGTGTTATTGTTTTTTAGGTGAACAACATTTTAGTATATAGACTTCACAAAGAGAAGAAATGCATGAAGGAGTCAGGTAAAATCTGGGAGCTGTCAGTCATGGATGTATCTTTGTTAATTTCTTTTTTCTCTTGGCAACTATTTTTATCATAATCGGGCATTAGCTCTGAGAGAGAAATAACGTTCACTTCAAAAGCCACTTCCTCCTCAATAAATAATTCAGAGCCATAGATTGTTCGTGAGGAAATATCAACACACTAGTAGTAATTTAATATACCGAGCAATCGCACTCACTTTAGCCTACATATGATTTAAATAGAATATGACAGTTTAGGGTCTCCATTTGCCCCGTGGCATGTTGGGATCAAACTTGGCAAGTGATTGCAGTGTTCTCATGTCTTCTGAAGAAGTGAATGAAAGTTGCATAATTCAGAGAGGATTTCTTAATTACATGCTAAATCAGAGTTTGCCTGCTTGTGTTCTGAATCCATATTTTTGCCCAAGACCAGCTTTAGAGCATGTGGGTATTTTCTCTGTCCTTTGTTAACTAGCATCTCACAATTGTGTCTTTTTTTTAACTTGTTGAACTATTATTTTGAAGCACAGTTTCAGTATATTAGTTACCTTTGCTTTATCCTGTGGGTGAAAGGCTGTGCCTACCCTTCCTGAGCTGTCTGATTCATGAGATCCATCTGCTGAGGACAATCTGCTTTCTGGAAGTTTTACTTCCTTTGCTTTTTAAAACTTTTTTATTTATTTTTTTTTCTTCCTTTGCCACTAGTAGGCCAACACCCTACAGCACAGAGCGTTAGCTACTGGTTGTGCTGGGAAGGTTTGTGTTTCTTTCTGTCTTAAATAGTTATGGTTAAAAAAAGACAAATTCCTTCTCACTCTAATGCTCTTGCCCTAGTGGTAGGAAAACGCAGAGCTGGGAGGATGTCTATGACATAGGTATTGTGCAGTACTAGAACAAGGCTACAGATCTGTCATACCTGAACTCAGGTTAGGACTCCTCTTTCACCACATCACTTTTTGTGGAGTGGCTCAGCTGTATTCAGGCTGGTCTGTGCTTGGTGCCTCACAAATATGGCATAGAGTTTCTTCTGTTTAGGCTTTACACATACAAAATTAGACTAAACACTGAATGAGAATAAACACTCCTGTGAAGGATTATGGCTATAATCAATTAAACCATAGCAACTTATCTCTGGTTTGCATCCATAGAAGCAGGTTTGCATTGGAAGAAAGAGATGCCTACGATCAAGAGATGTTAAGTGCAATGCATAACTTTATGTGTTTGTCCTTTGCATCCTCTAGGCTCTATATCTTCTAGCAAGCCTATCGTTAGGAAGCCCTTTAACCATAACAGTGTTTATACCAAAGATATATAATGAAATCATACATAGGGACATGTAATTGTCTTGGTGATAAGATGTAGCTCAGGGCTGTATTTCTCCAGGGAAAGAAAAATTGAGATTGAGGAGTAACATGTTTTTCTGTGTTCTTGGAAAGGAAATAATTGCCCACCCTACTTCTACAGCATTCTCCAATTCTTCTGGCTGATAAGGGGAAAAGGTAACCAGGGCTTCTCTCACAACCTGTTTGCCTACAGAGAAGGCTGTAGCCGAGTAATTCTTTCTCCCAAGTTCCAGTATAATCCGAATAGATCTAGGAAGGGTTCAAGGGGAGATATCCCCTTTTCATATAAATCCATGCTTACCTGAGGAAATGTAATGCCACAAGATTTGGCTCATTACTGTGAATGTAGTGCTGGCCTTGTTATTTAACTTTGTGGTTAACCTGGTCTTTCAGCAGGACTATGCCAGAAATTTGCATTTTGGAAACAGTGGGCTGATCATATGGCATGCATGTAGAAGCAAGGAACATTAGGTCAGTGGTAGACGTGTTTCTGCTTTGATTTATAATGGCCTTAAGGTGTTCAGAAATTTCCTTTATGTTCCAGTGGGATAAGAGAGTGGATGCATGATGGAGCAATGGTGATCAGCACATAACTCCTAATGCTACAAGGAATGTGTTCTGAAGCACAGGCCATTACTGTGCGGCTGGATGAAAGAGATGTCTAAAGATGCACTCTTCTTGTCTAACTGAGAAACAGCCCTCAAGTTGGTGCTGACATATCTGGAAGAAGGACTTTAAAACTGAGAAATGAGAGAAGATTGGGGGAAATTCATATATCCCCTATACTTCTTTATATATATAAAATAAGTGCAAGAGGAGTAAAATGGGGGAAATGAGGATAGAACAGTGGATATAGAAATTATAATAGTAATTTGGTTAGCAAAGAAAACTCTAAACTGCTGAGAAAGTAAAGTGTCAATGACACGTTGCTGCTATGATTATGCTTGATCTGTTCAGTGGCTGAGTGTTGTCCCTGAGGAAGAGCTGAAACATGGATACAGACCTGCCAAAAACCTGTGCAAGAAAAGGGAAGAAGTAGGAACACCTGTGCAGAACTTGAATCAGGTGAATTCATGACTGACTTGACATAGGGACTTGAATGTTGTATGCTGCTGAGCAAAGAGAACTCAAATTAGAGACCTGCTGGCATACTACTGAGTATTAATGGTATAATAACTTGAAAGAGTGGGTTATATGTGTTTAAAAAAAAATTTTTTTAAAGGTCTGCAAAGGTGGTTTCCCTGGGCTAGTGCTGGGCTTCTGTAATGGATTGCTGGAGTCTTGTTGTAAGAAGGGAAGGGTAGACATTCCAGAAACCTGTGAAAATGTTATCATAGTGGGGGATTTTAACTACTTAAGTGGATATTGGAGAACACAGCCTATTAGTAATCATCATAGATATTTTCATGTGGTAGCTGACAGTCTTCATCAAGTAGCTAATATATCAATAAGATGTGTTACAGTGTTCTGTTTTTATGGGGATATTTTGGAATTTTTAGAATTTCTTAGTAAGCAATGAGGACACTGTGGAAGGCTGATAACACCAAACAACCTTCAACAGAGTGATCATAGATATCTTCCTTTTTTGTTTCTCAAGGAAATAAAAAAGTTGCTAAGTGTTTTGTTGTTGTTTTGTTCCCCAAAAGAGCAAAATTTCATAATGGAGGGAAATGGCTAGTAGGAGAAACTTGCAGATATAAATATATAAAGAAATTCTAAATTTTTTTGAAATTAATGATGCTAACGCTGCCAGGAATCTGAACATGAAAAAAGACAAAAAATTGTAGGGTGTGGCTCTAAAATAAAGTGTGTGTATGCAAAACCATTAGGAATATGCAAGAGACACCTTCCCCCCTTGCACCTTTTCCTTCCTAGTTGTCTGATCAGCACTAAGTCTCAGAGGTCAAGAGGTTTGGAGATAGTAAGAATTTCCAAAACCAAGCTGAGCTGGGCTTTACAGGAGAAATAACAAATAGCAAAACACGCTTCAGCTATGTAATAGGGACAGAAAAAGGAAGAAAGAGAGCTGCTATCATGTGAGGATGGATATGAAAGATAATCTAGATATGGCTCAGTGCTTTCCCTCATTTTTCAGTAAAAATGATTATGTTAGCATGGTGGGAAAGGGGAGACAGATAATATACATGATGGTATTAAAACAGAAATAACCACAGCTGCAATGAAAGCAACAGTAAAAGAGTTTATCTTGGTAAAATCAAAGGGAATTAATAATTTCCATTCCAGAATACTGAAAGAACCGGTGAATTACATCTATGTTTTGAATCTGTTAAGATAGAGATAGTACCATAGGACTGGATAACAGCTGTGTATTTAGGAAACTGAGAAATAAAAATATTCAGCAACTGTAGATCTATAAGTACGTGAAGCTTTAAGTGTCCTTTCCTTTAAAAACTTTTCTAAAGACATACAGTTAAAGGGAGGAATGGAATAAAGTGTAACAGGATTTACTAAAGATCAGTACTGCCAGACTGACCTGGGAACTTGCTCAGTACTGTAATGAATTTTACAGATGAAGGCAATGTGGTGTGCGTACTCTGTCTGGCAGGGGAAAACTTTTGAGGCACCCTGGAAGTTTTCAGCAGAGCTGGACAAGAAGGGGGGTAACAAGAGGCTGTAGAGTTGAAGGAACTAACTTGCTAGCAGGTGTGTTTAAGTGTGACTCACACAACTGAATTATGAGAGGGGCACTGTGTGGCCACAGCCACGGCTTCGCTAAGTGACCCAAAAGTTATGGTGCACTGAGAACTTACATTCCTCTTAGCCTCTTCCTTCTCCTCCTCCCATTTAGGAGGCTCATATTTAAATGACTGCACTGACATTTTGCCAGAATTTCCAACCTATAGCTCCTTTTGTTTTCAAAATTCTGAATTTTATATCAGATAGAAGTTTGCATTTTACAGCCTGGTCTGAGCATATTGGGATTTTGTTTATTCTCCAGGCATGCTCTAAACAGATTAAAAAAAATTGCTGGTAGAAATACAGTCAAAACAAATCGAGGCTTTCTACATTTTGATTTTGCTCCACAGAGATGTATTGTCACATGCTATGAAGTCAGAGGGCTTAAACTTCAGAGTCAATGATTTAAGCTTCCACTAAATATCTTCTCAAATAGGATTCAAGCTTGTGTATCTGTGGCATACCCTGAGACCACAGTTAAATTTGAGCTCTCCATATGTTGCAGCATGCCAGAAAATTTTGCTTGAACTTTGCTATGATAATGTATATGTGGGACCAAGATTTTCCAAAAGGTACAATCCTTAGTTTAGATATGTAATCTCCATGAGAGTATACTGGCTGCTCAGCAGCCATGAGCTTTCAGGTGTTGAGTTAGGTGTCTGCAAAGTGACAGAGGAAACTAACTGTTACCGCTGAAGATTGTGACTAACTTTATATCATTTAGAGTCAAAGTGTAGAGGTAAACTACTCTGAACAAAAGGTAGCCTGGGTATTTTACTTGACCATGTGCTTTGTAAGACTGCCTGCTTGGAGTTTTTATGGTAAAGTAAAAGGACTTTTGTCAGTTCCTGCAAATTGAAGTGGCAGTGGGCTTTGTGTGTGTAGTAGTCTGTTGTATTCTTAAATCAAAATGTAAAAATAACATCATATTACTGTGCAAATGGCTTTATTTTAATTTTTATACTTTGAAATGTTTTCACGTGCTGCTGCAGAATGAGCACAACAGCCAGAGAATGAGACTAATTAAGAAACAGAATAGTATTGCTTCACTGAGCCAGATTATATATTCCTTGTCCAATTTGTAATGACACAGGTATATGTCAAGTAGTGTTGAAGAGCTTTCTTTAGGCTGTGTTCAGTAGTGCTTGTTGGTTGGTTCACACTAGAGTTTTTCTACCCTCAGGCATGGAGGTGTCCCTTTTTCCTGGTGTTACATAAATCTAGGTGTGTCAGAAATTGAGTTAGTCTGAAGAAAAAAAAAATTGATGTTTTGGACTGAGTCTGGAATGTGTTCCCTCTCGTGCAGAGTACCATAGACCTAACTGGTTAAGTAGTACTTAACTTAGTGGCACGTTACCCTGCGTGCCGGTCCACAGGCAGAGGCACCCCTGTCTTAGGCTCCACATGAAGTCCCTACAGGCTTAATAATGTGTCTGACTCCTTTAATCAGCCTACTGACTCCAGTTCAGCAATTCACAAAGTAAGTAGTATCTTACTCATCCTGGGCAAAACAAACAAACAAACAAACAAAAAAAAGACAGAATCAGGCCATTAGGTTGTATTGTAAGTTTGCTAATAATAGTTGCAAAAGGGATTACTCAATCACTGTGAGCAGCAGTACTTTTTTTTCCCCCCACAGAGTTGGGATTTTTGTTTGGTAAGTAGTGCTTCAGCAGCCCTCACAGTGAGGAAATGTATACAGAGCTCTGGTCCTGCAAACACCACACCACCCGTGTTAAGTATATATACAAGCAGCTGAAGAATCAGGGCCAGAGCTTACTAAGCTCAAACAAATGCAGTCACATGAGTGAGCCGGAGAAATAAATGATTAAATAAATCAAATATTAAGTGTGTGTAATACGGAAAAATCATTTTGGGCTTACATTGCTTTTTTTTTTTTTTTTTTTCCTTTTAAGAAAGGTAACTACCATTCATTCAGATACAACAAAATATTGTTGGGCCAAAAGATTGTTCAGTTTCAGCTGCAGATTTGAACTCATGAGTAGACGTGAGGCACCTTGGATGACAGATTAGTTTGCACTGCTAAAGCATCCAGAGCTGTATATTCTGCTGATATTCTGTATTTGCATACTTCTTGATCTTAAAACTAACTTAATTTTTGCTGACTTCTAAAACATTTTATTCTGATTGTGCTTTACGCTAGTGAAATTTTTGCTGAAAAACAGGACACGTTTCAATAGTGAGATTAGCTAGACTGTGAAATATTACCCCTCAGGGAAGTTGTAGGAGATCAGTTGCATGGATCATTTAAATGCAATTAGAAAAAGCAGCAGAGGATGGAGTCAGGCAATTTTCCCCTCCCCCCTTTCCTTCCTCCCCAAATAAGTTTGAAAAATGTAATTTGGGGAAACAATAACAGATACAAGTTGCATTTAGAAAGTAGTTTTGGCTGAAAAGGGGCAAATTTGAAGATAGTTTATTCCAGTAATTTTGTAAAAATGCCTGCATGTTTGGGAAAAATGTTTCATGCTAAAAATGTGACATGTCATTTTGAAATTTGGTGCTTTCATTTATGAATTGGCTCATACTTGTTTGAGATTGATGCAAAAATATGTAATTACATTTTTATTTTCCTGCTTCTGTCTTTCCCCAAGATCAGATTTTAATTGCGCTGAACTTTTTTTTTTCCTTCTCATTAACCAAAGAATCTATTATTTGCACAGTTCTAGAAAATATACTGAGAAGACAGTTTCAGGCTGACAGAAGGACAGACTTCATGTCTTTTCCTGGGAGGTCTATTTCATTTAAAGTCTGTGATTTACAGGTTGAGTCGGCTGCCTCAGTTTAAGTGATGCCTGTAGTAGCTTTCGAGTTTGATTTTTCTGAAAATCTGGTGATGTGTATCAATGACTTCAGTTTCAGTATGAGGTACACTTTCTCAGCCTCTCTCAAAATTAGGGTCTAAGTAGCTCAAATTTGGTGCTTAAAGCTGAAGCAGTTCTAAATAGAAGTAGAGTAAAGACTAAGAGGATCTTTAGCGGTTCATAAATCTTAGATTGCTTTTCTGAACAAGGGTGAATTTTACCCACTGAGCCCTGGAAAGTTGCCTTCTATGTAACTTTCACTGTATGCATGTCAAATTCTCTGACAGATGGGGAAGAACTGAAACCAGTGAGGCTTCATAAAAATTAGAGTTTTGGGGCTACTGGGATTAACACTGGCAATATTTAGCAATCTATAGTAAAGCAACAGATTTATAATTCAGTATGCATAACTTCATTAATCATGTTTCTTTCTTAAATGGTGATCAAAAAATAAATATGTGCTTAGAAATGAAAGTTGTCTACAAAAGCTTGTTTTTCCCTGGTTACTTCAGAAAGGTGGTGGTTTTCCCCCCTCTGCTGTCTGTCGTTAATTAGAGAAGTGGAGATGGATGTGTAGAATTAGGTTTCACGTAATCTCATCTGAATATTTAATCATAAATGATTAAGATGAAGATTTATAACACAGATTTTGACATTCTGGCTGATATAGCAAGGTTAATAGAGCTATATTCTCCCCAGTTACAGATTGTCTGGGAAAGCAGGAAAGACAATAGTGTCTGCAGACATTAGAGGGCAATAAGATCTCCAAGAATGTTCTTTCACTTCTTTATTTTTAGAAAAACTTGTGCCGATAGTCTGATGTAACATTAAAAGATCCATGAGAGAAAATTTAAACAGAAAAAACAAAATCAAAAGGAAAATTATTTTCCAATAAAACATACAGCAATGGATTCTGATAGAAAAATAAAAGCATATCTACTTTATCTGAAAAATCTGAGATGGTATTTGATGGAATAAACAGCTAATGTGATATGGTATGACCAAGGTTAGAAATTGTCCTATACTGTCTAGGTGTACCTTTTTGGGTTAGAGACTAGGGAGCTGCATGTTACTGTATAGAGTACAAGACTGTTGATGCCTCCAGGACCACGAGTTGGATATGGTCACATGCATTAGCTATAGAAATAAGTGGCAAGTTATTAGGAAGTACAGTAGTGCTACAATTATTAGTACATTATTAGTACAATATATTATCTCATAATCTCCCAAACAAGAAAGAATGATTGATGCCACTGATCGCCAGTCTGAAGGACCTGAGGTATCATTACATAATTCTTGATTTGCTGGAGGAAGAACTGAGATACCGAAAAAGATGCCAAAAAAAAAAAAAAAAAAAAAAAGCCATGTACGATGGAAATTGAACATCTACATCAGTTCAGCCACTGTCTCAGCCTGGAAATGTTCAAACTCTATGGGCATCATAGTTTAGACTGTGCATTTATGTAGGTGAAAAAAGGACTACTTCTGATGTGCAGAAACATCTCAGCATTAATTTAGCTGGTCAAGTTGTGGTTTGTGTCAACCCTAGCTCTACCTAGGATCTGAAAATTAAGAAGTGTTCTGCACAGCTGTTGTGAGGATGCACTGAGACAGACAGTCTCCAAGGCTGCCACTGAATATTTCTGGGATCAAAATCTCTGAAATTATTAGCTCAGGTGTTGTGCTGTTTTCAGGTCCTGTGCTAGCATACCCACATGGTGCCGCTTGGCTTTGTGCAGGTGTAATACCTGCTACTGATCACCCTGTGATTGTCTCTTTTCTTTCTGTTTACAGTAGGGCTTAGGATAGGGTACTCACTAGTACTCAGCATTGGGTGAGGTATATTGCCACTCAAGACAATGAAAATTTTTACCAGGGCCTTTAAAAAGAGAGTTAGGAGACTGATATTTTTAAAAATCTGCGGGATGGGAATTTACAAAGACTGACTTTATGCTAGGAAACCTAATCTTGCATTCAGCTTAAAGGAGGGAGTCTCCCCCAGGAGGGGAGTTGTCAGCAGAAGACTGGTTATAGCTGCTTGGTGCTTTGAATTATCGTCCTGGAAAAGCCCATCTCCTCTGCTGCCTGTAGGAGGAACCGGAGCCTGGGAAGAAGTCAGCCACTGTAAATATGTCCCCAGGTGGCTTTCCGTCCTGTCCTCCTTGCTTTTATCTTTCTAGCCCTGGGCTGTTGTTGCTGCCCCTTTCTTGCATCCTCTGATATTCCTCCTGCCTACCCCTAATGTTCTTGTTCGCTGTTACCAGATTTCAGGTGGGAGTGCTACCTTTACTGTTCACAAATGCCTCCCATATAACATTGACCCACCTCTGGTGGTCATATCTGCTTGCCTATGAAATTTATCACATAATTTGTGTCGAGGATAGAAGCATAACTGTTCTGCACCATAGGTAGCTGTCCCTTTTGGTTTTGTAGGGGGTGGAGAGGACTTTTTTACCAGACCTCACAACTTCCAGTGGTGAATGAGCTATTTAAGCCTTTTTGCAAAAGCCATTGTTCTCTTTCTGTAAAGTCAAAAGAATTGACATATCTCATTAGTCTGTTAAACAGTACAAAGATAAATGCTTTATATATAAGAATGAATGCAGATGATGATACCAATTATTTGGCAGGCTTCATAAATATAAACTATAGCGTCTATGAAGGGATTTTCTTTCTAGGATTTCTCATGAGGTTTTTTTTTTTTAAATTTCATAGCTAATCATAGTGTTTTAAATAGATGAATACTAATATTAGGTGGTCATAGATGGAAACTGTCAACCTACAGTAGGACATGGGTATTGTCTGTGCTTTGTTAAGCAAAAAGGTGTATAACTCCTGTTTGTGTTTCTTTCTTAACCAGTTGGAGATTTTGATAGAATAAGGTTTTTAATGACTTTGTAAACAAGATATGCGATGATTGAATTCTCATAGGCAAGTCATGAGTTGTGATCACTTTGTCTTACTGGCTGTAAATTAATTACGAAGCGAATCCTTGCTAAAATGTTTGAGGTCTCTTTCTGTATTGTTGTTCATCTGGATAGTTATTTGCCAATGCAAAATGAAGCTTGATACTCAAAATCCTGCTATTTTTTACTCAAGTATATATAGGTGTATGTAAGGCAGAAAAATGTCTTGTCAGCTCACACTTTATTTGAAATTCAGCACTTCTCAGCAAATTTTGTTCCCTTATGTATTTGTTTCATTTACTTTCTGAGTCTTGCCCTAGAGTATGTTTCTGCAGGTAATTACACTAAGTGCCCCCATTTGAAAGCCTGCTGAGCAGGGCTGGACCTTTAACCTGTAAACTTTCTCAGGCAGAGACCATAACTAAAGTGCTTATAAAATCGTATCTTGGCAATGATGACTAATATGCCTGGAATTGGAAAATAATAGCAGTAGCTAATGAGGGGATTTTCATGAAATTAACACAGTTATAGAATCATAGAATGGTTTGGGTTGGAAGGGACCTTAAAGATCACCTAGTTCCAACACCCCTGCCATGGGCAGGGACACCTTCCACTAGATCAGCTTGCTCAAAGCCCCATCCAACCTGGTCTTGAACACTTCCAGGGATGAGGCAACCACAACTTCTCTGGGCAACCTGTTCCAGTGCCTCACCACCCTCACAGTGAAGAATTTCTTCCTTATATCTAATCTAAATCTACTGTCTTTCAGTTTAAAGCCATTACCCCTTGTCCTATCACTACATGCCCTTGTAAAAAGTCCCTTTCCAGCTTTATTGTAGAACCCCTTCAGGTACTGGAAGGCTGCTATAAGGTCTCCCCATAGCCTTCTCTTCTCCAGGCTGAACAACCCCAACTCTCCCAGCCTGTCTTCATAGGATAGGTGCTCCATCCCTCTGATCATTTTTGTGGCCCTCCTCTGGACTCACTCCAATGGGTCTATGTCCTTCTTACGTTGGGGGCCCCAGAGCTGAATGCAGCACTCCAGGTGGGGTCTCACCAGAGCAGAGCAGAGGGGCAGAATCACCTCCCTCATCCTGCTGGCCACACTTCTTTTGATGCAGCCCAGGAATCAGTTGGCTTTCTGGGCTGACAAGTGCACAATGCTGGGTCACATTGAGATTCTCATCCACCGGTACCCCCAAGTCCTTCTCCACAAGGCTGCTCTCCATCCATTCTCTGCCTAGCCTGTGTTTGTGCTTGGGATTGCCCTGACCCATGTGCAGGACCTTGCACTTCACCTTGTTGAACTTCATGAGGTTCACATGGCCCCACCTCTCAAGCCTGTCCAGGTCCCTCTGCATGGCATCCCTTCCTTCCAGTGTGTTGACTGCACCACACAGCTTGGTGTCATCAGCAAACTTGCAGAGAGTGCAGTCAGTCCCACTGTCCATGTTGCTGACAAAGGTGTTAAACAGCGCCGGTCTCAGTAGTGACCCCTGAGGAATGCCACTTGTCACTGGTCTCTACTTGGGCATTGAGCTGTTGACTGCAACTCTTTCAGTGTGACCATCCAGCCAATTCCTTATCCACTGAGTGGTCCATCCATCAAATATATGTCTCTCCAATTTAGAGACCAGGATGTTGTGCAGGACAGTGTCAAATGCTTTGCACAAGTCCAGGTAGATGATGTCAGTTGCTCTTCCCTTACCACCAACACTGTAATCCTGTCATAGAAAGCCGCCGAATTTGTCAGGCATGACTTGTCCGTAGTGAAGCCATGTTGGCTGTCACCAAACACCTCATTATTTTCCATGTACTTTAGCATAGTTTCTGGGAAGATCTGCTCCATGATCTTGCTGGGCAGAGAGGTGAGCCTGACTGGCCCGTAGTTCCCTGGGTCTTCCTTTTTTCCCTTTTTAAAAATGGGGGTTATGTTTCTCTTTTTCCAGTCAGTGGGAATCAAGTAGGCCATCTCAGCCCTGATGGGAGAGATGCCTGCTTTTTAAGTCAGAGCATCCTTTTGCATGGGAATTATGTGAGGTCTGGTGAAGGGACAGCATATCCTAATGATTGGCTGCTTTTCCCAGCTGTATCAGCAGGACTAAGAAAATATATTTCCCCTTTCTACAAGCCTTCTTTGCTTTTATCCTGAAGCCATCATGCCTACAACAGCACTACCAAATTACAGTCTAAGAGATTTGTGATGGGTGCTTGGGAGTAAGTTAACAGCAATGAACTGACAGTGACCTGTAACATAACCCAGGGTTGAAGGTACTGAAGGTAGGCAGAGGTGAATGGTAAATGTGTTAAGATACGATCCATGTAGCGGTCCTCCCTATGCAATTCCTGAAGGGGAGGTATAGTAAACCCAGATGACAGATATGCCTTTTTGTATGCACACTGCTTCATTCATAAGGGAAAAGTAAACACTTTTTTTTTTCTAGTGAGTTTGCAAAACTGCAGACAAGTGACAGTGTTGGTAAAAAATAAATTGTTCATCTGTGTTGCCAATGTTAGAAGAGCAGATGTGATAGATTTTCCTAAAAGAACTCTTCTTTCATATGCTGAAGTCAGGAAGAGCATAATTATAAGTTAACTAAAAATAAGAACCAGTTTTCTTATTGACAGCTGTCAGTAAATATCAGTACAGCAAAAAAATATTTGACCACAACGTGTACTTCTAAAATTGCTAACTGCTAAATTTGCTGAGACTGGTCATGCTGTTGCTGTTTTATTTTTTTCTTTTTTCTGCTCAGAAGTGACACTAATGATTACATTTCCATTTTGAAGCAATTTTTATTGCAGTACTTAAAAAATATGAAAAAAGCTTTACTGGTGCTATTTGCAGGAAAACTAATTTTTTTTCAAAGCCATTCTACTAAACGGAGTAGAATTTCCTAATAGCTTTTGATTAAAATAGTCTTTTTTATTTCTTCATCCTTTAAATATCTTCTGCCAGTGCTTTCTTGCATTACTTCAACTTTACTGCTGTCAGCGCAAAATTTCTCTTTAAGGGACACTTGAATTCTGCCAATAGGCAATACCCCTTCTGTTCTAGACAGTGATGTAAATAATATTTCTTTTTTTTAGGGATAATTCTATCCAGAAAAAATCCCCACAGCAAAGTTTTGCAGAAAGGCAGTTATCTAGCATCCTATTCATAAGCATATGCATATGTATTCCTGCAAGCACACACAGACCTTCCCTTTTGCGTACTATCTGATTGGCATAAGAGATGGCATAAGCATAAGGGTTTGTGCATAGACCTACAAATTATAGTATTAGCCATGTCCAAATTCATCCTTTCCCACTATTTCTGTAGGCACCTTTCTGGTGCTTCGCAAGGATTCAGTTTCAAGCACTGTTACAAATGCTGTCCTTTTATACTTGAACCAATTCATTACTAGTATGAATTTTGACCTAGTGATAACTTGAGGCCTAGCAGCAGTTTCCTAGCAGTAATTGCCAAGAAGGCAAGAACGACTTAATAACTGTGTATCGTTTCAGTTGATGAAATGGAAATCGAGAAGTCTTGGTATGAACCTTATTAATGCTGTCCAATGTATATGAGGAGGGATGGTATGCATGTTTGCAGTCCCAGAATGGTGTGCACCATGGCTTTGGGACCAACAAGCTGAGCAACACCTTCCCTAGATAACCAAATTCCTTCCTCCTGCTGTTTGGTACTAACACTCACTGGGGCATGCCTTAAATTAGGAAAAAAACTCTTTGGAAGATCACCTCTGCTCGTGGCTTGCTGGAGAGCTCTCTGGGACCTGCATGTTCACGAGGCTCTCTGAATACCTCCATCACGAAAAATTTTCAAAGAATTTCCTTTAAGTCAATGGGATCACTTGTTTTGGACCATAATGGCATTGCAGTGTTGTTACTGTTGAGCTCTGCCTTGCAGGACCTTTGTGGAAGCACGTGAGGAGCCTGAACCTCCAACAGCATAGTGAAAAATGACTAGTCAAAAAGCATGTCAAATGAAGTAAACAATCAAGAATGGGAGGTGAAGAAAAATCAGTTAAATCTTATCTAGCTCTGTTAGTAGTATGGGTTACTATTGATGATAATAATAAATAAATTAATTTCACTTGAATTTAATTCCAGTTTTTAAATATAGTATTTAGATGAAAAAGTTTATTGACTACTTTTGTTTTAACTCATCAGGCTTAACACTTCATAAATGATGGAAAGAAATCTAATGAGGATAGCTTTCTATCATGAAGTTTTAATTGTATCATTGACCCATGTTTTATTTTTTAAATGAAAAATTCTCATCTTCTGAAAATTCTGGCCCAAGTCCAGCATCAGAGCTGTTGTGTACTAGAACCCTCCAAAAAGGTAATCCAAATTAAATAGAAGTGTGGATCCACAGTGGATTAATTAAATGACATTAAACTCTCATGTGGATACTCTGAATCAGAATTAAAAGTGTCTTGATTCAATTTAACTTAATTTCCAGAGTAAATTAGTTAATTAAGCATGCTGTAATTTTGAATGAAAGTGTCTACACAGAGGTTTAATATGTTTTGACTAATCCACTTTAAAAATTAATTCAGATTAACTTTCTTAAGTGACCCTTGTACTGGCAAACCCTCAGTAACTTGATAAAAAGCTGAAATGAGCAATGCTGAAAGGCTAGTGCTCAAAAAATAAGGCTATAATTGTAACTTGTAGCTCAGACTTGATTTTTGTCTTGGAATTCTGTACAATCAAGAAGCAGCTTTATTTCTTGGGCCAGAAATTGTTCTTCATGAATAAAATTTGTTCTGTCAAAGAAAGGGAAAATAGTCATTCAGCCTTAAAAATGAAGTGCACGTGATGGTGCAGTTTGTATTGCCACAGGAGGTTGCTATATATGATACATTTATGAACATCAGAGCAGGAAGATCCCAAATATTTCTGGTATTATAAGAACAAAACAGAATAACCGCATTTCTCGAATGGTGAAGTCCAGTTAACATTTTTTTAATTTGGAAAAAAATCATGACCACCACGGACCTATTCCACTATTGATTATAAGCTGGAAGGGAATCATAGGGATGAGGATGCAAAGGGGACAGTACTGCCCTGGTATAAGGAAAAAGCAAATTAATCAGTAGCTTTACATGATCAAATAGTGTGAGTCAAGGATGGTTACAGTACTGGCACTTGGGGTTGGAGAAGAGAAGGTGAATGTGGCTTGGTATCCGCGCAGCAATGGAGAGGGGAATGGCAAGGAAGAGGGAAGTGAAGAAGAACAGGTATTTCTTTCATTGGTGAGGATTCCTGTGCAAAAACTGTGGGCACTGTCCTACCTTAGCCTGGGCCACAAGTCTCCTGAATAAGCTATGAAACATTAGCTGGTCCTGTCAGGGCTGATGTTGGGGTGAAAGAGGTGAAGAGTGACAATCCTAACCTGTGCCAATAAGGGATTCCCTGAGCCGCCATGTTAGTCTGTCCCATGCTCCCTGGCAGTGCTGTGATGTTTTGGACTTGTTGACTCTGTCTCAGCTAAAGGCATGGAGAGGGAGCTGTTTCATCTTCCTTCAGTTGATTGTAAAGAACAACATACAAGGAGGAGCCAGTTTGGTGCCATATGAGACCAAAGTACTACCAAGCAAAGAGCAGAAGGGCATGTGCCCCTTTGGGATGAGGTGGGAAAGCTATCAGGAAAGGGGGGTAAGAGCTGCTGTCTTGCAGAAGTAGTGCTTCCTCCATTGACCGAGAGGCTAACATATTTATCTTGGCCAAGCTTTTTTTCTTGATTGATATTTTATTATACGTTTTGTGGTAGGTAATTTGTGGACTCTTTAAGACTTCAGGACTCAGTACTTTGTAATGGTAATGTGATACAAAGAAGCTACAGAGCTGAGACAATATCAAATGCATGCTTTATTATACTTTGAATATTTGTCCTTATATTTATCCACTTTTGTTATACTGTGTCCATTGCAAGAACCTTTAAGACCAAATATCAGCCTTTGAGCACTTACAAAAATTAAAACAGCTACTGCTAGTAAAACGAAGAAACAGGTGCATAAGAAAATGAGATTTTAAATGCCTGCTTTAATTTTACTGCAAGAATAAGCTCTGGAAACAAAGCCCTGATTGGAAAAGTGCAGAGAATCAAAAACAAGTTGCATGAGTGTCTTCACTACATCTTTTAATTATGAGGAAATTTTGCCACATTTTCATTCTGTATTATTATCAGAGCACAATTTTCATGCCTTTCATATTCTAAAAACTCCAGAATGACATACACATTTATTTCTAGTATTAAATTGTGCTGCTAAAGCACATTCTGTTTGGCATGACGTCCTTTCAGTTTAATTTTCTCCAAAAATCCGTTTCATCTTTTCAGAATATAAATGGCATACCATTGACCCTTCAACTTCCTGCTATTCCCTCCTGTCTTCAGTACTCAGATGACTAAGTTGGGAACGTGTTCAAGTGGTGGCATCTGGCTCTTTGGGGAGCTCTGTGAGCAATTATGTTGGCAGCTTTACAGATGGCTCTTCATGCATTGTGGGGTGAATCTGAGCTTTTATCTTTTAGATATCTGTGTTTGGAAGAACTTGCATGCTGGTAAATAACCACACTTTTCCCTTCTTGAGCACCCGGTCAAGGCTAAACTAAATGCTGATGCACTGAAAGCTCATTGTGTTATGAACCAGACACAAATAAAAACCATACAAGTGGTCATCTACAAAGTTGTTTTAAGAGGCTTGGATACATTAATAGCATCCTCCTCAAAGACTCTGCTCTTTTTCTTCCAGATAACAGACATTGTCTTGTTAGCCAAATATTTTCCAACAGGAAATTTAAGTGCTAATCCTTGAAAGAGAAGCTGTTAACTCTTTAAAGACAGTATTTCCTTAGTTTATAGACCCCTTTAAAGACTAGTTGATTCAGATGTGTCTGGAGGATCTTAAAGCCTGGATGCTTTGGGATGTTTTATTTTTTTAATATGTGTATCTCTTAGATATATTTAGAATAATCAGAAGAAGGCCTTCTCAAAAGGTTGTATCTTCTCAGAAAACACTCTGTTAATACTGAAGTAGAATGCGGGGACAGGCTAGAGATCAGAAAGCACTGAGGGTAAGAGCTTCTAGATTCTACATCTTTGGGTTTTTCAACCCAAGATAAATGAAAGTGTGGAGACCAAACAATTCCTTTTTATTTTCAGAGCACATCTGACTTGATCTCAAGCAATTAATTTCTTTTGGGGACATGGAGGCATGTGTAGGTAGGTATGAATAAGTCTTGAAAATTTGTCAGTATGGGTAACAGAATTAGCCTGAGCATCTAAAAGACATCAAAGTCCAAAATGAAATGTCTTTACGTGAAGATGTCTCATTTCATCCCTTCCTTACCTGAATCCAGAGGACAGCAGATTCACATGTGAAAATGGCCTGAGTGCACCTAAGACGGTATGCTCAGGGATTTGTATGTAAAATCTGCGTATAGGGCAGAGGGGGCAGTCTGGTCCAGAGCTTTTTACTTGGAGCCTGTGAAGGCAATTGCTGGCAGGGTTAGTCTGCTGATCTGCTTACCTTCTGTCTGTCTAGAAGGGATGCCTTTAAGCAAGCAAGGGGGTGCAAGAGAAATCCAGACACTGATTCTTGATATTACTTATTCTTATAGATAATGGGTTAACAGATAATGTCTTGTTCTCAAAAAACCTGTCCTGGGTCACAGAAAAACATTTGATAGGTACATTACTAACAAAATTACACATTGCCGTTGGGGTCTGAGCTGCTGAACAATCAGCTGCTGAATGCTGAGTGAGTTTGGTGAAATCAAAAGGGTTTTTTTGCAGGAAGCAATTTTTGTAGTTGCACAGCTCCCCCTGGAGCAACATGAGGGCCTGGGACCTGGCAATGAGGGAGACACACTCCCAGAAATGCTGAGGAAAGGCTTGAGGTATATGATGTAACTTGTAAAATCCTGGCATCAAGATGCTGTGTCATTTGGGAAAGGTCTCTAGAATCTTCACTTTGATTAAAACGGTTTGATTATAAAATGTTTTATAATGTGCTCTTTATGAAGCATTCCAGAAATGAGGAGTTTTACATAGCATTTCTAATGAGATGGATTTTGAGCAAATACACCATATCTGAGTTGTTATGAATTCATAATCTTTTTTTAATACTTAGAAATAGCAACTTCTGACTAATCTTTTCTCCAGTTGTAAGACCATAATGCACTCATTTGAAAGATTAGCTGATATGTTGTAAGGATACCTAAAGTAAAATGTGAATCAGCTTAAAGGACTTAGCAGAAAGCCAGAATTTTCATATATAGTATAGAAGATGGAGTTGCAATCTCTGAGGATCCTGTGTTCATACGCCCAGTCACAGCCAAGAGACAGTAAAAATTGTTAATGAACTGTGAAGATCCTATGACTTTCATGTGTCTTAGCTGATTTGATTATTGAACTGTACCTGGTTTTAAAGAGTAAATTTCTGCCTGAGACAACTGACACACAGAGAAACACGGCAATGGCCTTAGACAACCCTTCTGCTGGCATTTAAGAGAAAAATAGGAAGCTAGCTAATTTTGAAGGCGATCATGACTCTCCATTTCTGCTCCCTGGGGGAGGGAGACGAAGAAAACAGGCCAGACTCAGAAGGGCCTCAGGGAGAACTCTGAAGATAAGGAAGATAAGATGTAACCTGGCTTTTGTGTCAATGTTTTCTCCAGTTGCTTTTTCCTATGGTTTCTGAAGAAGCTGTTCTGAGTTACTGCATTTATCATCCAGCCATGTCTCCAGAGAGATGTCCCTTGCAGATGTCAAACTCATTAGTACCTACTGAAAAATGAAGCTGGTATACAGTGAAGACATCTGTCTTATGGACCCAGGAAGATTTTTTGTGTTTAGGTGTGCAGCCTTGGAACTCTTCCATCTTGTGATGGAACCTGGGTATATACCCCTTGTGTCTCTGAAAAGAAACCTGGGTATATCAGTAAAAAGAGAGCTAGGGTACACACCAGCAGATCATTTGATCTTGACAAGAGAAGCCAAGGCTTCAGAGTATTGTGGTATGCATTTATCCTGTGCATTAGAAGCAGTGCTCTAACTCAGTGGTCTCCAAAGTAGGGTGCACACACACCAGGGGGTGCATGTGCAAGACAACCCATTGGAGTGTGGGAAGAAAATATTTTTGTACCATTAATAAATAAAATAAAATAATATTTTAAAAATAGTGTTTATTTCTTCTTTGTCTAATTCTTTTCAATTTCTGTTTTTTGTGTATGCTTTACAATATACATAATATATTAGTATGATAGTACCTTAATATAATTCATAAATAAATAAAATTTATTTTGCTGAAAATGTTTTTTCTGATAGGCGTGCATGATCAAAAAGGTTTGGAGACCACTGCTCTAGCTGGTTTCTCAGGTGAAGGAATATTGGGACCCTCTGCAGGCCAGGAGAAAGTAGAACTCCATCTGTGAGAGTTGCCTTAGGAAGATACTCTCTGAAAAGTCAAATGTACAGTCTCTCTGCTGTAGATCTGCCAAGAACATGTAAGTCACGTCTAAGGGTAGCATGTGACTGGGGAAAGATTTAGAGGGGCAATTTCCAACACCATGGAATAATCTTTGTTTGGATAATGTTTAACTGCTTCTTAGTAAAAGGTAATTAAACTCTCATTATAATAATTTGAAAATTACTGCATTTAATCAGAAACAATGAGTTACTGACTAAAGGGACCTAAGTACAAGAATTCATCCTCTTAAGCAGATAAGTTTTCTGATGGAAACTCAGTTCCATATTCATAATAATGAAAACCAACAAACAATGATTTTAAGATATTTTGTTGCTGATGCTAAGTGTTATTCAAAAGAATTATAAGTGTACAGCTGGTTTTTTTTCCTTTAGAAGAATTTTGCAACAGATGAAGTCCCCTCTTATGTATTGAGTAGGGCAGAAGCAAGACCAGCTCCATCAGTTCAAAAAAATAGTATGAAAGAGAAATGGGAAATGAAATAAATGTCTAGCATTAATCAGTAGGATCAATTTTGCAAAGCATCTCTCTGAACTTACTTTAGGAAACAGTATGCATGCCATGAAAATTCTTAAAACTACAAATAATTTATTATTGGTTTAAATACTTCAGGTTCTGAACTCCCGCTTCTGTGCTGCTCCTTGGCTAGCACTCGAAAATGTCCAATAAAAATTCTCTATGCCCCTGGGTCTTATGATCTACCTATAAAAAAGAGAAAATCCATGGAATATTCACTTCTCATCTTCCTTTTGGGTTTTAATCTACATTGTTGACAAATTGAAATACTTTTTTATATTAAACACAGACTGACAGTAATACACCAAAGTCTACCACAAACAGTATGTATATAAAGACAACCAGGATCAAAGCCTATAAACAAACAATTTCTAAACTCTCCTCCCAGTCAGCTCAGAAGAGAAGAGATGCTATAGCCTGCAGCATACCCTGGGTTTGGCAGAACTGAGTCTGTTGACCTGACAGAGTGAAAGCCAGGACCACAGAGGAAGAAAGTCCCGAGGGCATGGCTTATGGAAGTGGGTGCTTTCGGCTTATGCCTTTCAGCTGCTTCCAGCTGACACTTAATCATTTGGAGAAGTCAATTCTCTGGTTATTTAGGGCCAAAGCAGGTTTATATCAATTTCCGTATCTTACTATTTGTACATGCTATCGTACAAAATTCACATTCTACACTGTACTGGCATCTTATTAGTTCCCAGACATATATATGAGGGTATCTGTGTAATATGCCTGATATGGGCAAGTCCATGCTTTACCAGCTTTTGTTTCCAAAAGACTTTGAGGTATAATGCATTAGTTGTTTAATCTGCAGGGTAACGGCACGAATAGTTAAAATAAGTTACTTGCTGCTGCTTTGTTTGTAAATTAATTGAGCAGTCATGTTAAAAGGGTTCTACAACAACTTTTTGCTTGTTTTAAGAACAATGTAATTGTATAGAGGATGAGCACAGTGATAATACGCATATAGTTATGCATGCCATTGTGTAACTTAAACAGTTTTGGGAGAAGTAAAGAAGCCTGTGTGGTAAATGCACAGCACACAAGCAAAACTACCACTACCAATATTTGATGGACTCAAACTGCCAAACACTTTCGGTAGTCGCTATCTGCTGTCAGCACTGCTGCACCCCAGCTCAAGCCACGTAATTCTCCTTTGAGAGAGAATTACAAATCTCCTTGGAGATTTGAGTCAATGATGCTTCTCCCAGATCCCTCCATGTGGTGAATCCCTTCCTGTCCCTTCTCACACTGTCAGTCCTTTGCTGACATGGTCCTTTCATTGGCTTTCCATGCTGATCCACCACAGAGGGAGAATACACACACCTCCGTAGTCCTTCGCTGGTTTAGGCAACAGCAGACAGTGTCCAGTTAATAATAAAGTTAAATAACTCCAATTAAATCGTAAGTTGTTTGGTTTTTTTTTTCCTCAAAGACACATATTGAACTTGTCTTCTGTACCTAAGATTAACAAAACTCTAATCCAGAACTAATCCATATAATACATGATGGAGGGGTAAATAGAAAATGTGTACAGCAGTTGTGGCTTGGAAATGGAATCATTAACTGTGCTGGCATTTCTGTAGTATTGCCAACTTGATCTTTAGGTGATCTCCATTGTCTTAAAAATTGTAAAAATTTTAACTGTAATGAATTTCAGGATTTGTTTCCTTCTATTTGTTGGCTTTTTAAGATCAAGGAGAACAATTACTTCAAGATTTTTCCTAAATATATGGCTCAGAATTGTATTAGGTTTTTAAAGATGTATTACTTTTATGTAATCTCATTATGCCAGCCTTAGGGAAAATACCAATTATTGTGTGATTTGCATGAGTTGGCAACACTGAAACAGTAGCGTGGTATGGTGCAGTGTATCACATGCTAATATCGCAGCACTGAGGTGACTAATCTGCTGTGTTAATTCTCTGTTCTGTGGGGAACAGCTTGAGAAGCCCCTTCCTTGACAATGATAATCTCACCACTGACCCTTTAAGTATCTTAAATTTTCTTAAAAGCTCACAGAGAATAATGTGGCACTATTTTCTGTTCTTTATTGTGGATCTAATGAGAAGTGATGAAATGAACAGATACACAGAAGACAAAAGAAAACCCACAGGTTAATGCTTCTTTTGGATTACTTCATATTTTACACATTACCACTCTTCACAGAAGCCTTTCTAGCAATCTTTTAAAGATGACATTCATACCTCTCAAAATAGGCACCACAATGTGTCTTTCTTTACCCATTCTGTTAAAAATCTCACGAGTAATGAGTTAAAACTCATTTTGCATGTTCATTTAGTGTTTCAATTGGCAAGCTGAAGGTTTTTATGGTTTTAGAATATGCTGTGATTTATTGTCTTTGAGGATTTATTGCCCAAGGTTTAGACTGAGTAAAACAGTGACATGCAAGAGACCAAATTCTGATGGCATTTACCCTCTCGTAAATTCAAGGTAGCTTCACTGATTTTAGTAATACGGCAGGTTTACACTGAGATCATGTCCACATTCAGAAAGCTTTCCTGATTAAACTGAGAGGGCAAATTATGATTTGTATAATTAATAGTCTGTAGTTCAAAAGGTCATAATTCAGGATGAGATCTCCAAGAAGACTCATCTTTGAGCTGGGTTCTCAGTCCACTCAGTGAAAATGTTAATGTCAGCTACTATGAGACTAGAGTTCAGGGCCTTTGGAAACCCCTGTTGGGTTTGTGTTAGTATTAAAGCTTTTGAAAGAAAAGCTTCCAATGTCTGGGTATTTTCAAGGCAGTGTAAGGGCACATGAGACATTCTGAAGGTGGGTATAATGCAAAATTGTGCCTTGTAATCATGAGGTTATTGATCCTGAAACAATAAAATTTGCCTATATTATCATTTATTAGACAGGCTATTATTGCTGTGTTTACGACTTTATTTGAATAATTAGTTCATAGAAGTACTGGGGGCCCTGTCAAGATAAAGGAAAAAGAAGACCAATAACTCTCTTCCAAATGGCTATTTTAAGAAAAAGAGTAATCACTTTTTCTCAGTGGCTGAGAGGGCAAGAAATCTTTAAATTGGGGTGAATATTAGGAAAGACTTCCTGTGTGGAAGGAAGAGAGAGCGGCTGAGTGGATAAGATTGCCTTGTCCAAAAAGCAGTGCATCTCCTTCATGGTGGTGTTATTTTGGGGTAGGGAAGGGGAACAGGAGCTAAATCAAGTTAGACGAACATTTGATGAGGTGTTTGATCATCTTGGAAGACCCTCACAGTTCTGTGAAATAATTGCAGTATTCTGGTAAGAAGGACTAGGAAAACATCTTCTTTCAGGCAGCTACTACAGCAAAATATTTGTGAAATATAATATATGTAATCCTGCAGTCCCTTTTGAGCTGAAGGAACAGTGATGCTGAATGCATTTAATTTGGAATTAGAGTACTAATTATTAAAAAAAGAAGCCTTCTGAATATTGGGATAATGACAGGTCTAGGGGTATATTAATGAATCTGTGTGAAGGAAGACAGGGCTGGAAAATGGCTAATCAAAGCACAAGCTATTTTAAAGTGATTCCAATTTTATCTCATGACCTTCACTAAAAATATGCAATATCTGTATCAGTAAATACTCTGATTTTTTTTTTGCTTGCTTAGTGCTTCTAAAAATATTTTCTTCTTTATACTCAGGAAATAGAGAATGTGTAGCACCTTGGACTAAATACAGGTCAAAATACATTTTTTATCGTTACCTGTATTTGCAGAGCTCTGTCAGTGGTTGAAACCAGCCAATTATTTTCAAGAAAGGTAGATTTGGGGTAACTTTAAAAATCATAGAATGGTTTGGGTTGGAAGAGGCCTTTAAAGATCATCTACTTCCAACCCTCCTGCCGTGGGCAGGGACATCTTTCATTAGATCAGGTTGCTCAAAGCCCCATCCAACCTGGTCATGTACTGTTCAGAGGTGATAAAAATAAGAGGGGAAAAAAGCCCTACATAATGTCTGTTAGCATAATTTCTGAACATCCCAAGTAAACATTTAAATATATTAGAAATTTAGTCTTATTTTATGAGTTTATAAAGCCCAGAATTATCATCATCTCCTTGTTATTCTCAGTGTTGTCGGGGGGTGGAATAGCAGTGTGTTTAAGAGGTGAGCTGTCATTTCTTCCCCTAATATAGGATGTAATGGTAGTACAATAAAACTAATAATGGTTTGACAGCTTTTGTATTCTTCTGTTGTATTTTCATTTGTTTCTGTTAGTCACGCAAGTGCTCTGATTGATGAATTAAGTCCTAACTATGGCACTTTGAGAATCCAAAGAGAAGCAGTGATCTTCTGGAGCCACAGAGACCCTTTACCTGTACAGAAAACCTGTAGTTTGTTTACTGAAAATCTGTAACTGGAGACTGTGAGGTTGGATTATGCTCATAGTTAAAGGTTTTGATGTCTTTATGGGATGCAAGACAGGAAGTTAAAATATTGAGAGTTCACCATCACAGATAGATGTTGGCAACATTAAGGCTTGCATTGCCACCTCCTCACATATTCACAAAAGCATGTTTGTGAATTCACAAAAGCATGTGCAAAACTTTGCACCCCATGCAAAGTTTTGTGTTCTGCTTAGTGTAACACTTTGTGTCAGATGGGAGAGCTCTCTGTACAGAACTTGGGCATTTGTTCTGTGTATCAGTGAATTCTATCAGGTCCACCTTACAGAAATTCTCAGTTCTTGATGGAATTGGGTCTTGGCCTTTTTTTTTTTGTTTGTTTGTTTGTTTGTTTGTTTTTTTTGTTTTTTTTTTTTTTTTGTTTTTTTGTTTTTTTAGTTCTGCTTTGAGTTTTGAAAGTGGACTTGCTCTTGCTTTGACTATTTGGGTTTGACTCCATCAAATTTATGATGCTTTTGGCATTCCACAGACAGCCCCAGAGTCAATCATGCAGCAGAAGTAACAGTCAGGAGGTCCTTGGCTGCTCTGAGAGGGGAAGGAGGGAATACGACAACAGGGAGATCAAATAATCCCAATTTGCTTTTTTTCTGTCTTGGAAAGACAGCTAACAGCTACAAAAGGCACAAAAGATCTGTCACATTAGGTTGCCTTGTATATATTATCCTCCATTCTGTTATATGATTATTTTTTAATAAACCTTGTTAGGAAACACTTCTTGAAAGGTTTTTGATCTGAAATGCTGTTTTGGTAAAAGCTGGAACATTTTCTCAACCTGTTTGTTTAAAAAAAATTCTTAGGGATTTTTTATGAAGTCCAGAATGCAATTCTTGTTCAAGAGCAAGAAAGGCTAGTAGCAGTAATAGCACAGTGATACAGATTCACTTTGTAGATCTGTGTTCAACAGTCCGGCTTGAGTTAGACACAGAAAGGTTTTATATACATTTCATCAATCAAAGAGAGAACTGAGCAGAGTATAGGCATGAATCTGGGTCTCCCTCATAGTCATACCATAGAATAAGTCTATCTCAATTTATTTTTTCCCCATTGGAGCTCTCTTGCTTCATATAGATAAATGCTCATAATGCTGAGGAAAGGAAGGCAGATTCCGGAAATGGTGGGAAGATCCTGCATGCTTATTTTTGGCCCTCTGAAATATTCACTCATTAGTATCAAATGGTTCCAACAAGAGTGACTAGGAGAGGTTTATTTGGTATCAAGTCAAGCTGAAGAGAGATCCCTAGCCACTTAATTTATCCTGTATGCCCTCTACCTTTTTCTACTGTCCTTTGCCCAGCTTTTATTTAGCAAGTTTTGCTTGTGTATAGGTGTGGAATAAATATAATTTCTGAAACCTTGCATTTTTATGGACTTTTGTTTACCAAATAATTTTAGATTTTAAGATGACAATGAAAATATGCATGTGTTCTTGCGTATTTTTACGGAATCACAATAAAAATAGTACTAAGCTTAGTTCAGATTTCATCCCTTTAACGTCTAATCTGGTTTTGCTAAGGCTCACTTCTAAGACACTTATATTTTATAATTAATTCTAATATAGTACTTTATATTTTATAACACCTACAGTCTATATTTTTATAACACCTGCAGTCTCTAAGGTCTTTATCTAATTCACAGAAGGTAACAATTTTAGCCTTATCCCTTTGAAGTAAGTAATAACAAATATTTTCTTGTATAACTTCATTTTTTTTTCACTGGAAGTCTGAGAAAAAAGTAACTCTCCTCAAAGTCTTCACTCTGATTTCACAGTAGTTTGGTTCCAATGATTTGTTTCTTCCAGGCACTACACAGCAGGGTCTTGGACTTTAGGGTCATAGGATGGAATAAAATTCAAGATCTTTTTTACCAGAAACCACAGGCATTTATGACTTGAAATCAAATAGTATTTCCATAAACATGTAATAAAAGTTTTCTTTTAGACTGAATACTAGAGGGCAGTATAGCTGAAGCAAACTGAAATTTTATTAACATGGGAATCAAAATGTGCAGTATCCTATTCTCATGGACAAGGCAGAATAAACGGCAACCCATAGCAGATCTGCATAGTGGGGCTTATTTAAGAGCCAAAGAGAGCAGATATTTTACCTTACCTGATTAGCTCACACACGTGCTGGTCGCTCTCCCCACAGAGTTACACTCTCTAGGTCTTGACTTTCCCACAGAGGGGTTGCTGCCGCCCTGAGAAGGCTGGGCAGAAAGTCATGTTGGTTCATACTGGGTTGCTGCTCACAGTCACCTGTCTCAAGTGTCACCAGCCAAAGTCCCTGAGCATCCCTCAACATCCATCTCCTCAAAGCAATCTGATCTCTAGGATCTTCCCTGACTTCCAGGATGTCTCCTCCAGCCATGATCTTCACCTTCTTTCCAGGCCCCCTTTTTCTTCTGAGATCACCTCTTCTGTTCAACAACCTTTCTTTCTGGCAGCAGCAGTTTTCTCCAGCACCCAAACCCCCAGTTTCCCAGTCCAAATGGTCTCTGTGGAGAAGCACAATGCCTGATCAGCCTCCCAATTGGTGACTCTGTTTCATGTCTCCTTATTAATAGGAGGATTCAGGACATGCCGCTTCTGTTTAGCCCAGGTATTACTGAAATTTTCTCCTAGCTCATACCGGTTGCAGCTAGTGACTAGCACGCAAGCACGCGTGCACACACACACACTCTCTCATGCTTATCAGCTGCCTGTTAGCATTCACAGTTCAAACTTTTTTTTCACCTATGACACCCATTTACATTGGGTAAACCAAGGAAAGTCTAGCATTACAGTTTTCAGGATCCCCCTTGCTATTTCACCCTAGCTATTCTCCTAGCTATAATAGTCTTAAACCAAATTGAATTTATATCTGCAGAGAGTGTTTGCACCAGGATTTCTTACCTGTAAACAATCTGTTGTCTCTTCTCTTTGTTTTAGTCCTCATCTTAGCCCTTTAGAGTTTACAACAGAATTTGAGTTTTCATATTCTCCTGGGCATGCTCCCAAACTAGCCTTCACATTCAATGCCTCTTTCTGCACACCTTTTTCTAATCTCAGCATTTAGCTGTGTTAAACTACCTTTTCTGGTCTGAGAAATGATTGATACTCTTGGGTGAATTTTAATTGCACTGTACAAGGATGGGATCATGTGATTCCCATTAACATTTATGGGCATCGTATAATTAAATCCCTGTGCACCACAATGAAAATTTATCCTTCTATCTCCTTCCCTTTGTTGGGCAGTTGTATGCCATGTAGTTGGAGTAGTTAGAACGTGTTAAAAGAAATGCAGAAATACTACTCCCTTCTTTTTCCCTTCCCTTCCCTTCCCTTCCCTTCCCTTCCCTTCCCTTCCCTTCCCTTCCCTTCCCTTCCCTTCCCTTCCCTTCCCTTCCCTTCCCTTCCCTTCCCTTCCCTTCCCTTCCCTTCCCTTCCCTTCCCTTTCCCCCACCAGAAATTGCCTCTTTTTAAGGGGGGAAATTCTCCCTTGTCAGCACTGAATATGCCAGAGTCAGGATGTGAGTTACGAGTGTAGAAGGCTGTTCCTTGCAGTTATCTGATGCTGTCATACTTCCAAGACTTGTAAAACTTGGATGTTCTCCCAGCAGCTGCCACTAAGTGCCACAGAAGACAGATTAAGTTTAATTTAGTGGCCCTACATAATGGAAAGAGGTCAAGGTTTTCACTTTATTTTGCTTGTTGGTTTGAAACCACCCAGGTTGACAGTAGCCAGAATCATTACTATATGATGGATTTGCAATTGCTTATGAAATGAACCCAATATTCTTAATAGAGTTCCAAGTGGACAGGTGTCCACATGGCAATTAGCAGTGAAGGAATTATTAGTGCTCTTGCAAAGAAGCTGGAGATGAAAAAAAGCATTGGGGCTAGACAGAGCTCTGGCCCAAGGTCATGATTGCTTGTGGTCAATGATGAAAGCAAAATTCTGGTATTGTAAATAAAGTTTTAGTGTCATTGCGTATGCTACCTGGCTATTATGGCTAAATTAGATTCTTTTGTTGGTGCAATTACAGGCTTTCAGAGACAGTCACCTTTTTATTTATATATTCCAAAGAGGGTGGGTAAATAGTATTTTTTTCCTTCTCATTATAAAAATCAAACTGGTCTCACTGTGATTTCTCCACTTCTTATTAGCTAATTGCACATCGTACTGTGGCAAAAGAAACAGTTTCATCCACTGCAAGAGGAATATTCCTACTTCTCATCTACAAAAGCTATAACTTGTCTTCCGATTCAGATAAGCAATGTCTTAGCATTCATCTGCTATTAAATGCTGAGTCATTTGATTGCTGTTTCTGCAGTCTTTTGCTGACTCCAGTGATGCTTCAGCTCTTTGCTTCCTGGTCAAAACAAAGACCTGAATCAGAAGTGGCAGCAGCAAGTTAAATACTGTGAATGCATTTTTAATTTAGAAAAGCCCTCATTAAGAACAAGTTTTTATGAGTTCCTAAGTCAAAACAAGTTTCAGCAAATTTGGATGCATCTTTTATTTCCCACCTAGTTGCTCAGGTCTTTTCATATCTTTTCATATATATATATGTGTGTGTGTGTGTGTTTGTGCTTATACATATACATTCATACATATGGATCTATATATATTCAGTTTAATATTTTTTATTTCAGTGTTGAGCAAAGTGATTGTTGTATAAGTTAGGGTCCACATTAAAAAAGCCTGTGCATATTATAAAAAAAATGAATCTCTAGGACTTAATTCCAAAAGTGCACTTACAATTGATTTGCTTAGGCAGAACCAACATGAGGCAAGCTGGATCTTGGTCTCTTGAAAATGCAGTTCATAATTTTTAAAGGTTATAGAGATTTGCCTTTGCTTTGCCAATTAAGACTGGAAGTTTGGTTTATGTAAACTGCATACAGATTGCATACCTTGATATGACAGTGGAAAAATCTATATGGACAAAATGTTCTAACTGTATTACTTTTTTTATGAATCTGACTTAACATTTTGAAGCAATGCAGGGTAAAAACTAGGCTAATGATGAAGAAAGCTTTCCTAGAGTGTGATAAAAACAAAATGCAAATTCCTGAGTGAATACTTAAAAGAAAACTGAAAAGGCTATTAGCAAGCAGATCTGCTTGCTGATTCCACATAGATTAATGTAAAAGTTCACATAAATAACTTTTATTGTTTAAGTTATTTCATGCAATCTCTTTCAAATCCCAACAAAACATTTATTGTCCTTACAATATATCCCATTTTCCCTGTGTGTTACTATAGCCATCATTAGTTCTTGTAACGAACAGGTGTGTATTAGAAGTCCTCCTTCAAGTACACAGGAACTTCATTATCTGTCTTTAATTTCTGTTGATTTTCTGTGTTAAATTTTAATTTGTTTTTAAGCCTAAGATTTTTATATTTTAAACAATGCCAATGAACACTATTTGCTCAAGATTTTGACCAACTAGTAGGAATCATACTTCAAACACAGTTTTTAAAATATTCTGGTTCTTCAGTAGAAGGCTTGTATGTATTATGGCAATTACTGTTATTTCATACAAAAAGCAAGTCGTGCCCTATGGTCCTCTAATGACAGTTTTATAATTATTTGGCCACTTTTGGTCCATAATTCAGCAAACCCTGCAAACATTTGCCCATCTGAATTCAACTCTAAATAAATGAGCCTCCACCAGCTCAACAGTGGTGACTTTTACTCAGTGCTGTGTTTAGTCAGTTGACTCACACATACAAATCTTAAATTTTGGTCTTAAGTGATAGTAAGTAAATAATACTTCCAAACTGTTTCTTTTGAATCAATCTCACATTATATCAAGTGTATATATTGTGTAAACTTTCTTAACATGTATTGTCTTATCTAATATTTCAACTTGAGCTTTTACTGGAAGTAGGAACATCTGTCAAAGCCTGTTTTCAAAAACCTCAGACCTAAATTTTCAAGTCAGTTAATGATTTCAGTGCACTTAATCCAGTTGATCACAGAAGAATGAATGTACTAATCATTAGTCATTTTGTTTGAAACTTCCTCTTTAGCCAGTCTTCATCTTCTACTTTTAATAAAACATAGTTTATAAACTAGGGTTTAGTGAGTTAATGGTCATTAATAGAAAAAAACAATATTTGCTTTTATTTTGCAAGTATTGTTGCTGTAAAATATTTTGATTAAATTTCTGGCTGGCGAAAGCTTTTTCTGTGAAAAGCATTGAATTTTCACCCTTCGGGATTTCCTTTGCAGCATGCTGGAAACTAATACTCTTCTTTTCTCCTAATGGACCAAAATGTGTGTGCTATTAACATAGTGAGCTCAAAAAAAAATACTTGTAGTTATGTCTTCCATTAACACCCTCATGAACACAGGTCAGCCGTGATTATATTCCTGCTAACAGAGGGAGACGCTTTTTTGATAATATCTTCACACTTAAGTATTTATCTTTTTTCCACATAATAAGGCATTGCGTAGTGTGACTTGGGTTCCCAGAGTCTGGCTGCTGACGGGAATCTGTTCCTATTTGCAGTGTGAGGAGATGGATAAGATGAAAAATGCCTGGTGGCTCTGAGGGTGTGTTCTGTAAACACATGGACTTGTTAGAGCACACAGACAAGGTAGATACAGCTTTTGCTGATTCACTTCTGTGTGAGGATGTCTTCTACGGTAATGCTGCCTTTGTTTTTTCCTTGAAAAAAGATGTAAGAATGAGCATAAACAAAAAAGGTGATAAAGATGAATTAATAGTCTTGCTACTTGCGATGCTGCAAGGACTCGTCTGCTTACATTACTGAAATAAATTTATGTTACTACAGTTTGTGCTAGCATGGAAGGACTGATTAAACTATAAGGGAGTGTATTGAATTCTGTTCTAGCTGAGGTACCATTAACAGCTTTGTTAACTACAGATACATGTAGCTACTCTGCATTGCAGTGTTGAGGTGCTTAAGCTAAATTAACTAGTTAAGATATTAAAAAAAAAAAAATGCAACAAAAAACCCCCCACAAAAATGCCCACACCTGCACAATGAAAGACAATTTACTCTTCGTGGATAGCCTGCTTCAGGGCAGGGTGAATTTGGCTATGCTGAGCTCTGTGCTATTACCCCTAGTTAGCTTGGTACCCAAGCCACTTCATTTACAGCCAGCCCAGGCATCTTAAGACTATCCTGCAGATTGCAGTGTGATCTTCAGATAAAGCAGGGATGATGTGGGAACCAGAAAACACCAAATTCAACTTTCCAAACCTAGGCTAACTTATAAGGGCCAGCACTTTTCCCATGTCAGCTTCCACAGAAGTTATTTGGAGACACCTACCATATAACTCAATGCAGTTGCCTTTCCTGATTAAAAAAGTTATGATAATGTGTATCTTCAAAAAACAAGTGACTATTACAAGGACTGAGATGTTCAATATATTGTATGGCAATTTATTTAGTTCAAAAAGGAAAGAAAAATTAATATTGTGTGTACCAGAAGAGAAGGTGCTTTATTTAACACTCTGATAATGCACGATAGGGTCATCTTCTGAGCCCCCAAACTACCAGTTAGCTTACTTTCAGTTTGGCCACAGGAAGAAGAGGAACACCCAAATGAGCCTGGCAAATGCACTTCACATTGATTCTGTGCTAGATATTTAGCAATGTTCTAGAAATGCTCAAAAGTAGTGTTTTTAAAAGAAAGATATATTCATCATTTGCTTTGTCTGACACAGATTTAGGACTGAACCAGATCTTGCTTTCTCCTCTGGGCATTGTGCCTGACTTCTTAAAACAAAACACCCCTCCATTCCCCAGTAAGCAAAAATACTCCCACAGTAGCCCCTTCCTTTAGCCCCAGACCCTGAGGTTCCTCTTTTCTTTCACATGGCAGATTGTAGTTGGATTTGGAATATTAGAAATTCATTCAGTTGGTGCAAAACCAGTCAAAGTGGCTTCCTTATGATCTGTTCTGTACTCCTTTCAGAAGAAATCTGTGGCATGTGTGAGGGAAAGCCAAAACCAAACATTTTGTTGGAGCATGACTGGGAGGAGAGAGGGGCTGCTGCTTTGAGAGTTTACAGAAAGCTAAGAGTGAACAGTAGAATACTTCAGGTTAATCTGTTTCAGGGTTTGGTCCATGATACATGATAGAACAGAATGAAGGAAAGCTTCCCATGGAAGAGGAGAAGATAAAAGCAACTATGCCATTTAAATGGTTTTATTTATCTTTTACTGCTAGATAACCACTTAAGCTCTCTGAGTTGATAAAGATAGTAGATAAGGAGCAGTTGGAGTCAACATAGCTTCAAGGAAACCTTAAGACAGGCACTGTCTTTGTATTTACATACGCTAAATTTGACAATAACTAAACGTTATCATATACAACACTGGCTTAAACTGTTTAAGCAGTTCAAGAAACATGGATTGGTTTCCAAATGTGATGTATCCCTCTCTAAGGTGATTGATAGCTGTGTAATAACTATTTCACTCCTGCACTGCAAAACAATAAAAGTGATCTGGGGCTTGGTGTAACTCCTAACTCTGACATTGCTTTCTGCCAGTGGAGCAGGCCAGCCATATCTTTTGTGACTTTTGTTAGCACAAATGAAGTTAACTGAAAGGTTTGATTTCTGTAAAGCAGTGTGTGCATATTTAGTAACACAAATGAGTTAGAGCTATTGTTAAATCCCCTGAAGCATGCAAATTTTTGTTAAGCTTGATTAGTATTTTTTAGTTCCATATGTTCAAAATCTTTCCATTTTAGGCTGTCTGTTGTTCAGTAAGGAATTAATTTCCAATGTAATCTTTCTGTCTACAGTGTGTCCTTTACAGGTACAGTCCTGATACAACAAGATATTATCAGTGATTGTTAGAGACAGTAAATTATACTATGCATATTAAAATGCAGACTCATTTTCAAGATTATGCGCCACAGCTAATGGCCTTTACTTCAACAAAAAGTAGCTCTGCAGCATCTATACATATATTTTAAGTAATATCCCTGTACTTTCATAAATTACACCTGGAGGACTTAATTGTCATTTAAGAACCCTCGGTGTCTATGGGCAGCAATTTCTTTCTCTTAGCAAAAAGCTTTCGTTAAAGCTCCAGTTATGTGAGATGTAAACCTTAGAAGACCTTTGCTTTGAATTTTAGCCCTTACGGTTGCAGACAATATCTCCGAAAACAAACTTTAAAGGAATATAGAAGAAAACAGAAAATTAAAATCATTTATTTAAATTTCATCGTGTGCATACAAACCTAGGTTCACTATTGCTAAGCATCTGCAGTTAGCCACGTCTGTTAGCAAAATTAGTGGTAATTTTAAGAACTAAAGTCCTGATGAACAAGGGGCTTTGCGTCTCTGCTTCTCCCTGTGTGGAATGCAGGTCTGTACATTGCTGGAGAATGCAGCTAATCTACTATCCAGTCCTGTAGCCATTTACAACAAAAATGTAGTTCAGGATTTTGGGCATTACCATCTGCTAACTAGCTAACTGTGATTAGCAGCTTTGGAAAGAAGCTTCTTACCGTAAGGGGTGAAGAGTTAAAGTTAAGCCTTTTTTTTGTTATTAGCCTGTCCATTGATAGCAAGGGTTTGTATCAGCTCATTTTATGCCATAGGATTATTATTCCATAACAATGGCCAACATTGAGAGCAGACCTAGGTGTTTTGGCTACAGGCTAATAAAAACAACGGAGAGTTAATTCTGTTTGCAGTTTTTTTGTAAGAAATAACACTGGATAAACTTTCCTGTGTGTTGGACCAATACATTTTTGATTTTTTTTAAGAGAAATTTTCTTATTTAGTCCACAGTTGCAAAATGATTTAGCTGAAAGGTCAGAACAGCAATTGCCAGATTTGCATGAACTTGTAAAAGTCAGAGGTAGGTCCAGTCTGGGTTGCTACTTGAAGTTATTTTGTATGGGATTTTTGGTGTTAAATATCTGCATTTTTCAGACACAAGGGGTCTTGGGTTGATTGGTTTCCTTGGTAACAGCTTTTTGCTCTGATTGCATAAGCACACTGGAGTGGCGCAGAACAGATTACTACAGAAACACACTGGAATTAGTCTGATGTAATGGGATGTTGTTTGAGCTGTTACCAAGTTCTCAATTCCATTATCCTTTATATTACTCCCATTAATACTGCATTGTAGTGAAATAACAAGTAGCTTACTTAGGACCAGTAAAATTTTCTTTAACAAGTTAGCTGTTGTTTTCTGAAAGAAAATTTTTAAATGAAGGAAAGTAACCTAACATAACTCTGAATAAAATGTACCGTCATGATTGGTGCAGAAGAACACTTAATTCTTGGTGAGTTAGCTTGGAAGATAAAAATATTTATACAGCTTAAATTTATGTTGATGGATTGTCTCAGTCATCCTTTCTTACTTAGTCCATGGAAGAGTTCCCTTGGGTATTTTTACCGAATTCTCTATGTCAGTCTCTGATAATCTTCAGAATATGTGTATTTTAATAGGAATTGCATTATTCTGGAGATTATGATTAAATCTAAAATAGCAGAGAGTTATTTCAATCAGGTGAGGTATAAACAGAGGATTGGAATTTTTGAAATGGGTAAATTTGAAACTAAAGGACATTAGCTGCAAAAATTAGAAGAAATTGCATGCACATGTTGTCAACTGCCACATGCCAGGCTGCTGCCCAGGTGCACTGGAGGCTTTTAAGTTTTCTGGAGTCTTGGGAAGCTCCTCAGATACAGTGCCCAGCATCACCCCTGTGCTGAAATGAAAGCATCTGTGATCAGTCCTAGGATCTCTGGCTGTGGAAATCTGTAAGGCTGCTAGGAGGAGCCAGTCTCTGGAGTGGAACATTGCTGAAATCCTCACGTCCATGCTGCCAGCATTTCACTTGTTTCTCTTTGGACTAGCTCATTAACAATTCAAGTGGATTAGGTGCAGTCCGTGGCATGGCTTTGGGGTTTTTTATGTCCAAAAGAAATCTGGTTGCATGCCCTGAGACCTCTTTATGATCAACAGATAAATGTGCCTCCTTAAAGTAAATAGGAACAGCTGGGAGGTTCACTTTAGAAACACGCTTCTGATTAAAGCCAAACCCCTAAGGAAGGACACCCTCAACATCCCCCAGCGCCCCAGCGATGTCGTCATTTTGATGTTCATAGATCAGCTGGTCAAAGCTGAACTGACCAGAATGAAAACCTTTGGGCAGGGAGAAAGGCAATCCTCTCTAACTGATAAAAGGAGTGTATACATTTGAACAAAGCAGCAGATCCTTAAGTGTTTTCCTTAACTTATTTTCTTCACCTCTTTTTAAGTGTGATTAGTATTAGTGAGAGTCATGCCTGGGATCCATGACTGGTCCCCTTGCTATTCCCTTTTGAGTCATAGGACACTTTCTTATTCCTCTGTGTAGCCAATTTACCTCATCTGTGGTCTCATAATTACACTGGACACTTCTGTAAAGGCAGCACAGCTGTCTTTTTTTATTTTCCTGTGACACTGAGAATCTCAGTTCCTTTCAAGTCATTTGTGCTTTGAGGCCTCTGAAACCCAGCAATATGTCTGCTCTTTGTTTTGCTTTTGAGGAAATTCCACTCCTCCTAGCCTGTTTCTTTCAGAGAAGCTCCCCAAGGGGGATTTTTCTGAGGTATCTCATTATTCTGAGGTGTTTCCACTTTCCCTTATTCTTGGCTAGAGAGAGACATGACACAACCTTGGTCAATTCTATCTACCCACCCAGAAGTATTCTGTGAAACAGCAATTTCAATAACACAGACAGGATCTGTAAGCAATACACAGGCAGCCATACCACACCTGTCATCTAGATGATCCTGAAAAATCACTAAGGTTAAATACTGGAAATGTTACTTCCAGTCAGCTTCAGAGATTCAGACATAGCACATGCTAAAAGCTTTCTCAGCACTTGAGTTTTTTCAGAAAGTTTATTTGCAACTTTAAACATTTGTCCTGAACCATGTCCTTGTTGCAGATCTTGGAACAAAGTTGTTTTTACTCTGGCTAAGTTTTGTGACCTGGTTTATGGAATAGCCCATAAACAGCCATACTGGCACAACTCAGCATATGACAAACTGTAGCATAAGGGCAAGAAATGAGCTGCAGGTAGAGAGAACCCCTTAAACTGCTTTCATGCTGATAAAAGAAATGTGGAAAAGCCTATTGGAAAAGAAATGTTGATTTCCATATAAGAATATGTAGAAGCAAGGCAAGGGACTAAGAGTCTGGCTGTCTACTTATATATGTATATAAAAGACAATGCTCTAAAATTTTTCAAGGATTAGCAATAACTGTCTCACTTTATTTTGACTTTAAAAAACTTCTGTTGTACTATGACGCTAAAAGCCTAAGAACATTACAGTATATTGTGAATATTTTGAAGGCATATAATACACTTTAAAATAAACAAAAATTAGTGAACACTGAAAACTAATTAATGTTCAATTCCTTTTCCGCACATTTTATACAGTATTTTTAATGCTCTATGAGCTAATTAGAGAGTATCACAGAAGTAAACATGATTAAAAATGAGTTCTTTTACTTAAAAATTACTAAAAATTACAGGGCTCCTGCTTTAACTGCTTAGGACAATTTGATTTACATAGGATTTTGTTAGGAAAACTTTTGCATTGTCACTTAGACATGTTGGAACAGTCCTCTCAAAGCTAGTACAGTTATGTTTTGTGATTCCAGCTCAGGCTCTGTGGCTTGCATGAGTTATTTATTTTTCCAGAGGTGCTTTCTCTTTAGGAGAGTGTAGAATTCAGACTGCTAAGACTTTACTTAAAGCTGAGTACTGGTTTTCCCCCTCTACCTCAGTGCACAGTTCATATTGTTGGTTTAGCCTGAACTTCCTCAGGCAGAGACTCTTCCACTGTGTATTCATACAGGGACCATCTAGAGAAAGAGCCTTGGTTTTGGTAGGTATTTTGTGGTGATGATGTGATACAAATAAAAAATGACATTGTACCAGACATGAGGAAGGGTGGGAAAAGTTAACCTTGAAAAGTACTCACAAATGATAAACTGTATTCAGAATTCACAAATGTCCAGCTTACAGATATTACTATTGTTTATTATTGTTTATTGTTGTTTATTGTTTAAGGTGATGCAGCATCTGATGGAAAAATTAAGTTGTGGGTAGGTCACAGCTCAGTCAGCAAATTTATCTACTTAACTTTTGATGAATATTAATTTTTTTTGAAAAATCAAATGACAGTTACAACATTTTACAGACAATCCTTTCCACGTCACCCATTCTCATGTCAGGCTGATCCTCCCACTTAGACCAATACAAATCCAAAGCAGCATTGGACTTCTTATATCTACTTGAAACTTGTGGCTGAGGGAGAGGATTTAGCATATCTATGCCAGCAGAGAATTGGGAGTCTTAAACTGCCCGCAAGCCATCCATGATACAGTTGTGCTGTTGAAAGGTAGGTGGCTTATACAGCATGGCATATCTCTGGCTTTTCTTGCCCTGTCAAGTGCAGGGTAGACACAGACGCTGAAGCTGTAAGGCTGCAGCTCAGTAATTTTCTCCACTGTTCAGGCAGAAGAGGCAGGTGAAATATGTTCTTCTGGATTTCTCTTCTTCTTTCTTGGTAATCAAATTTTACATCTAAGTTCCTCGCATGTAGGGTAGGACTTTATCTCTTTCTACCCCTGAGGGAATTTAAGTAGGTTGAAAGACATTGTATATAATTTTCCTGGTGTTTTTTCCATTTTTCTTTGTAACAATTTTGTAAAAATAAAGATTAACAATAGAGAGTGAGGTCAAAGTTGATGGCATGTGGAACATTACATGTACTCAGATTTAGGAAGGGAAAGAATGGATAACCCACAGGAGGAACAAGGTTAGTTGCTGCCGCAGTGAATACTGCAAGTTCACTGTGCCTTTCCTCCTGCATGGGTAAAATGTATTGCATAAAATACAGCCTCTTCAGAAGCAACACCAAGGTTTCTCTGAAGGATCCTGAAGGGATTAAGTAGCCTATTCAGACATCTTGATGTTAGAAAAAATCTGAAGGCATAAAGAATATAAAAGTAAATTGCACACTTTAGCTGTTAGACATACTTGAAGATGGGAAAAAGTTATGTCTGTGGCAGTGAAAGGGACCTGAAGAATTATTTGTCAAGCCCCTTCTAAAACCAGCAAGGTCAGCTGTAAGGATTGTATGATTTGTCACAAACTGCTGAAGAAAAATCTGTTATTTATGGATCTGAAATCTGACTTTGTACAATGTTGCTAAATGAAAAAGGTCATCAATAATGTGACATTAGTTAATACAGCATGTGAATAAGAACAAAGGTATTTGGCCAAATATCATTGTAGCTTGATGAAAAAATATAATACTGTCTTTAGTTCATAAACACCATATGCTTCCATTGACAGTTCCACAGGAATAAGTTTTAACTATTCAAAATAATACCTTTGCCCTTAAAATGTCTGTTGATACTAAAAGCTGACTGTTGAAATTGAATAGAACTCCATTATAGCTGCTGTCTCTCAGTGACTTCCAAATCAGCTTTGTTCATTTTATAATTAAAAGTTTTACCTTATGGAGTATATGCAAACTACTAAATGCAGTCATGTTGTCTAACCATCTTCAGAGAAATTTTTCATTGTAAGAGTCTTTAAAATAAAGATCCTTCAGCAAACCTTTGCCATTCTTTTTCTACCTATACTAGCATAACAAGCTCTGATGATAAAGCAAGGAAAGTTTCATAATTCTATTAATGTATACATTGCACATTATCAGTATTTATGTGTTATTGTGGTGGGCTGATGTTGGCTGGCTGTCAGGTGCCCACCAAGCTGCTCTCTCACTCCCCCTCCTCAGTGGAACAGGGGGAGAAAATAAGGTGAAAAACTCGTGGGTCAAGATAAAGGCAATTTAATGAAGAAAAGCAAAGGCCACACACAGAAACAAAGCAAAGCAAAATGATTTATTTTCAGCTTTCCATCAGCAGGCGATGTCCAGCCACTTCCTGGGAAGCAGGGTCTCAGTACGTGTAGCGGCCACTTCAGAAGACAAACACTTTAATAATGAATGCCCCTCCTCCTCCTCCTTTTTCTTAGCTCTTATTGCTGAGCACAGTGTCATATGGTATGGACCCCTTGGTCAGCTGGGGTCAGCTTTCCTGGCTATGTCCCCTCTCAAATTCTTGTCCACCCCCAGCCTATTGGCCTTTTAGTGGAGGCCTTGATGCTGTGCAAGCACTGCTCAGCAGTATCCAAAACACCAGTGTGTTATCAACACCATTCTAGCTTCAACTACAAAGCATAACACTATGAAGGCTGCTGTGGGGAAGATTAACTCCATCCCAGCCAGACCCAGTGCAGTTACACTAAGCTGCGCTCCAGTTTGCCTGCTGTAGCCAGGCTGACTCTACAGTGTAAATAAATGATTTTGTGGTTAAAGAACTGAGTGGTATAAAAAAATATAGATTGGGATAAATTGCCATATCTGCTCCTATAAAACCTCCAGACATCCCCTCTGCTCTTATTACTAAAGTTGGGGCCATATCCCCCTTCTTGTGCTTCAATTAGCAGATTAGATAATAAACTCGGTGGCACAGGAGCTGATTTTTGGTATGTCTGTACACACAGTGAGGCACTATAGGGTGCTGCCCCTCATTTAGGGCACCTCTGCCCTACTGTAGTAACATGAGTCTTCACTCATGCAATTAATTATATTAAAATCATAATTTAAAATTCTGAATAAAGTGGTTGAATAAAACATTGATTAAGAATGTGGCATTTTTACAGTTTTAATCTATGTATTGACTTCTTCTTGCCCTTGTGCCTCATCCCATCCTCTGTCCCTCAGCTTCCTTGGCTGAACCATATTGGTTTCTGAAGATTTAACTTAATACAGTCCACTGGCAAATACAGCTTCACAGCTACAAGTATTTTTAAGCTATTTTTTCTGTAATTTTTACATTCAAACTTGCATGCAGTATCAAGCCAACTCTTGTAACTACAAAAGGATAGAATTTGGTTTCTAGAAAGTACCATATATATTGTTATTCAAAGTCTGCTACATTTGTTGATGTCTACAACTGGTTTTTAAGTCCTTTTTAAAATCTTTTATATCAAAGGCCTAGATACCGCGAAGTTGAGGCACAATAAACTTTGTTATACCTGCCTAGTGTCAGTAGGGTTTCTTTAAAGACTTTCATCCATTAAAAGGAAAGAAATAGTCCTTTTCTTATTAAATATGGAATAAAACTGATAGCGGTCTCAGGTTAATGTCATGATTTTGTGGGGCTTTTGGCCTAAGAAAGTGAGGGGATTCTAAAATATAAGGAGGAGAGTAAACACACTTCTACGTTATTTTTCCCCTTGCCTTTAAAGAAATCTCTAATTTTTTAAAGAAAATTATTTGAAGAGAGTAGGAGGAATTTAAAAAAATCCAGATTTCAAAGCTAGTGTAGTTATAGAACCACATGAGACATTTCAGTGTTGACAGTAATCAGAAAGAATCATCTTTAATGCTGTTTTCAAAGATATCAGAAAAAATGCTTTTCTGTGAGGGAAGAACATAATTTGATAAAACATGCTGGTAATATGAATTCTTTCCATGAATATTGTTAAAAGAGTTTACAATATGCAACTGAAAATTAGCATCTATCTTCTCTCTGAATTGGCAGAGACGGGTAAAGACAGCTGAGGCTGCTAACCAAACAGGAATGTGATTGTGGCTCCCAAACTTTGGCAACTTTGAGTAGACTGCATCAGAGAAGTGTTCCTCCCCAAAGAGGCATTTGTCCCCCATTAGACCAATAATGGAGGTGTATGTCCGTAAAAAGAAAATGTCTTTTTTAGACTTATGAGTTTATTTTTTTTTTTTAATAAAGACCATGTATAGTTTAGGGATTGTCCACAGAGTGAACTCATATCACTTGTCTCTCCTACTCATGACCATGGGGTCAAACCAATAATTTTGGCTTGGACAGGAGATACTGGAAAAAACACCTGGGCCCTGTATTCAGATTGTTTTACTTCTTCTCGCTATGTCTTTTCTCCTTTCTTCATTCAGCATGCACATGACCCTCCTTCTTTTCATTAAGTATGTAGAGGTCACAAGGGACCTGTCTAGCATGTAACAAAAATTTCAAAATTACCAAAAATTCTGCCAAGATTTGGTGACTATAGGATGTCTCCTGTGAGACGTAAAAGAAATTCAATTTTATTCTTTAGAAAAACAAAGATCCTTCCTGTATAATTATTACACATCCCAAATATCACTCAAACCTTCCTTGAGATAACAATTTTTTGACATTTAGCACTGATGACACTCGCTAGGAGTGCTGTGATTAGCTTAAATCCTAAATAATTTTAAATACCCCACTGCAGTGCATTTTTATTGATGTGATCTTTAACATCTAGACTGTAAAATTTTTGTTCAGAAGTACATCTTACCCAATGTAATGTGTAGTGGTGAACAAACTGTCAGCTCAACCTATGATGACTTGTATCAATAAAGGAGAATTTTGCATGGTATTTCCATCTTATCGTGAAAGCTGACAAGCACAAGAACAAAGGTGTATCTGAACTGCGTGTGTGCGCCGTATTTCATAGCTGTGCAGCAAAGATGGTTGCATCATCTTTGTGGGTGTTGAACAGTGACTATCTTGTCCCAAAGGTAAGTTAGAAAAATGGCTCCAGTCTGGTTTCTTCTCCTCCTACTTCTGCAATGCAGGGGTGTCTCAGCCATGACCCAACTCCCTCTGTTATTCTTACTAACAATATAAAGGTCTGGGAGAGAAGAACTCTTGTGATTGTTTTATTTCAGGATCTGTACAAGTCAAAGGAACTTTCTAGTTGGAGCAGCTTTTGGGCTGGTTTATGCTAATGTTCCACCCAATGCAAGGAAGATTTTTGAGGGAGGGAGATACTGTCTGCAGGCCTCTGGGTCTGTCCCCAAAATACTCTGTTGTCCAGATATAGAATAGTTATATTACAAAAGGTACAAAAAAACCTTCCGCTCCTGGTCATAAAGGTTGCAGTATAACCTTCTGTAGTTCATCTGCTGCCAATTTTCCTATCTGGGACAGCAGAAAGAGGTGGAGAAAAAACATGGGTTTTTTGGCTTTACATCTTTTAAAAAACCATTGTACTATACTGTCAGCAGTGTTTACTTTTCTAATGAATGACAGTGAACCTCCATGTGGCTGCTTCTCGCGTTCTTTCCTGACACTACTGTGGTTTCACAGTGCTGCAGAAGCATTGTGGGCACCTCCGTATTCAGAGGAATTTGTGAGGTCCTGCTCTTAGTTATGCAGTGCTTAGTTATACAGTGCTGTAATGGTGATTAGGTAACTGCTGAGGCAGGATTTTCCTGGTTATTAGAGGACATTTTAGTAGAAAAGTACTGTTGTTCAAAGTCACGTTTACAAGTTTGAGTTGTGCTGATCCCGAGTGGGATAACTGTTCCTCTTTCTCCTGCTTGCGCCTGGTTCTATGGTTTGTCCATACAAAGGCAGGGTTAAACACTTCCATCTTGACTTCATGATATTTTTACATCTTCTTTGCTATGACTCCAGAAGTTATGGTTTTCTGAATCCTAATTATTAATTCACTGGCAATCAGAAAGAATACTTGTAATGCAGGAAGTGGAAATGAGCTTGTAAATCCCCTCACGGGGTGGCAGTGCAGGAGAGGTACGCATCAGGTTTCCTCATCTCCTCTTCGTATTCTGCTCACAACACCTCTTGCATTTCACAGGTTTAGGGGTTTTCTGCTGAAATAGTAGTAACCTTGGGAATCTTAAGTGGATTTTAAATAATTAACTGGTCAGTTTAAGTAATTTTTTTGGTATTGACCTTAATGAAGAAGCTGCCAAGGAAGTAAATAGGGCTTTACTGTGTTGATTAAATACCATTACACAAACTTTTTATGGACTGATTAAAAGATATAAGGATAAATTTATCACTAGTAGTAGATGCAACTCCACAGTCTACAGTGTACCCATTTAAAATGTGGATAAGATTGTTTCTAGTTCCTTCTCTGAGGTGGATTATATTTTTTTCTTTTCTTTTATCTGATATATAGGATTGGTGCATAAAGAATAAAAATTTTTTTTCATAAAATCTAATTTTTTAAAGCAAAGTGGTCTTTGGAAAAGTATCAACAGATGCTGTTTGAAAAAGTTATGCTGAACTTGCAGTTTATTATCAGTTATGAAATGCCTTTAATAATTTTTGGGGAAAATCAAATTCTTGAGGTTTTATTTCAGGAGCTGGATTTAGGTAGGGAACAGATTTCAGGAAGAAAGGTGTAGAGATTATATGAGTACAAATAAATAGGAAGGATTTTAGGGGTTTAATTTAATTTAATTTAAATTTAATTTAATTAAAATTTAATAAATTTTAAGCACCCATTAAGGTTGGGTGTCAAGAGGATGGGGCCAGACTCTTCAGTGGTGCCCAACGACAGGACAAGGGGCAATGGGCACAAACAGGAACACAGGAAGTTCCACCTGAACATGAGGAAAAACTTCTTTACTGTGAGGGTGGCAGGGCAGTGGAACAGGCTGCCCAGAGGGGTTGTGGAGTCTCCTTCCCTGGAGACATTCAAAACCCGCCTGGACGCGGTCCTGTGCACCCTGCTCTAGGTGTCCCTGCTCAAGCAGGCGGGTTGGACGAGATGATCTCCAGAGGTCCCTTCCAACCCCCAACATTCTGTGAGTCTGTGTGATTCAGTGATTTCTATACTGTCTACAGCTCGATTTCTTTACTCTGTATGTTTTTTTCCAGGAACTTTGCCCAGTTAAACCTTATTTTATTCTTAAATAGCTGTTGAACATCCCTTAAATGAAGTGGACATGAAAATTTTGCCTATTAGGTCTAGCAGCATTTCTTCTTAAATTTGCATGCTAAATAATGCCACAGAAAACACATCAACATTTTTTAGTCAGCAGCAAAGGATGATCAATGGTTCTATGATAATTAGTATAGTTGACAGTCAATCAAAGTAATGAAAATAAAAAGCTCTGATCAAAAGACCTTTTCTTCTGTGCATTGTAAATTAGCATAAATATTGCCATCCCTTCATAATGGCAGTAAAACAGCAAATATTGCCTTGGTATAAAAAGAATTCTTATACAGTTAAAGCGCAATGGAATTTAATCCACTGCAATATTGATCTTTTTTTTTTTTTTCTGATTCCTTTCATTTAGATAAAACAATTTTTTGGAAAAAAAAAAAACAAAAAACAACCAACAACTTGTTCTTGGGTGCTGGTGGTAGGGTTGCATTGCTTGTTTTTAGTGGCTGGGATTGGCAGAAGGTGTGTAAATTGGTCGAACAATCATGTATAAACCAACCAAAATTAGCAAAGACTTAGGATCTGAATGACTATGCCAAGAGAGAAAATAGGTTAACTTAAGAAATCTGCAACTGTATCAGGAAAAAAAAAACCCTAACACCCCACAATCCAGTGTGGTAACCTTCAGTGCCTGAAACTCCTCTCTTCTGTCCCCTGATCTCTGGGAAGCTGTGGGAGTGGAGCTTTGACAGATCCCATGAGCAATGCATTTTTACCTTGTTACCACCTCTGTTTTTAGTGTAGCACCTGTGACTTTCATTTATTTAACTTCACTGCCATTAGTGGGATGACTCATGATATTTGTAAGTACTCACATGATTGAGCCCTACTATCTAACAATAGTTTTATTCTGTATAACAATAATCAAGAAAAATACTGAAGACAAAACCTTGTTATAAGATCCACCTTAGTGTGGATCTTACTTTTAAGAGTCAGGGGATGGATCTTTTATGAACAGTCCTCATTTATAACATTTATCTCTCTAAGGATTAGAGTTAAGCACTCAAGAGCTAAGAACATTAAGCATGGTGAAAGATTTGTTTTTCTTGACCTCTATTAATATTCAGTGCATTCCAGCCTATAACTGAAGTGCTGCAGTGCACAGATAGATACACAGGTGTTTTGAGAATAATCCCTTCTTTTGCATAACAGAGCATTTGTTTCCCTTTCACCACAATTATTATTATTGATCTCTTATCACATGAGCTACCAAACATTGAAATAGCTTCACCCTTCTCCCTTCTAACTCTTGTAGCCATTAAATGTTGTGGTTTGTTGGTTTTTTAATGAAAGAACCTATGCTCCACTGTTGATATTTTGTACTTGAAAGTTGATCTTAACAATGTAAGGCATCAGTTATGAGTGAAGTTAAGTGAGAAAATAGGGCCATGCCCTGGAAAATTGCCATTCATGAACTACATACTTTGCAGTATTTTCACTTGGGGGTGTGGAGCTACACAAGCAATAATAATTTTTGAAAAATGATTTTTTTTTGATTGGGAGTAATGTGGTCATGTGTGGTCAGGTTTTGATTTAATTTGTTTGCTTATGATCAATTTACCATGATTGGTTTTGTGCTTGGAAACTGATGTGTAACTGAGTAGATAATGAACAAGGGGCATTCAGGTAAGCTAGGAAAATATATGAAGCAAGTTTTTTTTCCTTTATTGAATAAACCACATGCTTTGAATTCTTCTTTTATGCCAGTGAATGTATGGTCAGTGCAGATCCTCTGAGTTCTATAGTTCTATATGTCATTGTAGTCAGTTGGCTTCATGTCTGAAAAATGTGAAAATGGTTTACAAAGCAGAGCAGAAATCGTTTTATCCTCTGAACGTGATTTCAGAAGTGTAATTTACCAGCAATTAAAACCCCCCAAAATGTAAACTGAATTACTCATCTCTTGGGATTTGTACCACCATTTAATTTGTGTTTGTTTCATCCTTTGGCATTTTATCTTCTAATAAGCCTTTAAGGGAGAATGGAGTATTAGCTTTCTATTTAAAGGAAAGGACAAATAGATGCAGAGTAAGTACACTCTAATGGCCAAAATTATTCAAGATTTTTGGCTTCAGCAGCATGCAAATAAACGTCTCCATTTACTGGGTTGGAAAGGTTTGTTTGTTTTACAAAAGCATTTGCAAGAGATTTATTTACAGGTAATAATATTTATTTACTATCTCTTCTCCATTTGAATAGAAACAAATTTCCTTAGGTTATTTATTTGTGGAACACCAGCTGTTTCACTGTATTTCTGATTCAACATTAGTATTTCTGTATTCCCATACTTTGAATATGTCTCTAATGGAGAAGCTGACATTAAATTTAAATCTTTCTAGTTGTTCATTTATCAGCTCTCCCATGTGTGACTCAGCCAGCTGGTGGTGAAAAGTGAATAACCAAAATACTACCAAAAAGCACCACTAAAAACCAGATAAAAACAGAATGGTCTTTCTAAGAGTCTCTTGCCATTTTCTCAATTAACACATCTCTGAATCCACTTTCCATTCTTCTAGCCCAATTTCTGATTAAAAAATTAGAGAAAAATGCTTTCAGAAATGTTAATTTCATCTTATATGCACTTTTTTTTTCACCAAGACACTTCAGTGTATATAGAAATACACTAGAGGACCACAGCCTCAACTTGAAAGTGTCTACAGTGTGATTAGTTTAGAAGGGTTTGCACTTTGTTGCACATTCTTTATGCTTTTGTTGTCTTCAGGTCTGCTTTTTATACCTCAAAAACCCAGAGAATATTCTGCTCTCTTGTGTTATAAACTGTCATGTGTTTAGAGACATTTTCTGAAGAGAAGACTTGGAAGACTGCAAACAACTCATTAATGCCCCAAACCTGCAAATATTTACTTGGTCTCCCGCTATGAGTTGCTCTGATTGTCTCCCAATAGCAGGGTGAAGCATTTCCATAAATGTGTGCTCAGTTGGGGTTTCCAGCCTGAACTCCCTTCAACGCACTCCATGCTGATAGACTCTGACTTGGAGCCCTGTTCTTTAAGTCTAGGTCGTGGTCTAGGGTATGGAGTATTTCTTGGCCCCAAATAAGTGTTGAATGAAGGAGGTTGCTGGTAGGTTAGTGCTCTGCAAATGTACGTACTTTTAAATAGCTTATAAAGCTCACGTGCTATAAATTCCTTCTGCTTTTGTGGCATATCATGTAAGAGCCCTTCCAGCATGGTTCTTGCGGAGCCATATGATATCCAGAGGTGTATGGGCCAGGCTCAGCATGCACCTCCTATCCAGATGGAGGAAGCGAAGCTTCCACCCCACCAACATCCAGGAGTTTGCCCTGGGCGTGTGAAAGGGGGTAGGCTTGTACTAACGTACTGGCTAAGCCTGAGCTTTAGCTTGTGCTTGGGTTGTGATCAAAATACAACCAGAATCAATCCTCTATGCCTGTGAGGAAATTTACACAAAATAATGCCTATCTATTCACTCATTCATTATGCTTATGTTGTAAGGGGCTAATATGGCCATTTAGGGCCTGGAATGAACAAAAAAATTCTGCCCATACAGAACAGTAGTTGGGCTTTGGGTGCATTTGCCCCAAGTGGCTACAGGATTTCCCTGATATTGCTTAATGCATTTTTCTCAAAAGAGGAACAAAAGTAATTGCTGAGACCTTTGTGTCCTAGGGGATGTGTCATGGCTAGAGAAAAATATTCTTCACAGCCATTACCTTCTCATAGTTATTTCTTGCCAGACCCTCAAGGATAAGCTGTCAGTGCCCGTATACAACAGATTATATAAGATCATAATTTTCCACTCCATATAAGATGTTACTCTGAAAGCTATATTCTGATATTAAATAAAAATACTTTGTACTATATTAAGTCTTTCATCTAAAGACATAAAAGTGTTCTCCAGTGATATTATTCATGTTTAAAAGAAGATTAAAATGAGCCTTGCAAGGGTGAGGTGATTTGCCCAAGGTTACAGGGAGTCAGCAGTGGTTATCCCAGTCTGAGACCTCCTCCTGAAGCATAAGCGAAGATTCTGGGGTGTTTCAGTCATGCAATTTAATGCAGAGAAAAGCCTCCCTACTCATGTGTAGCACTAACAAGGCAGGAGGATTCAGAGAGAGCCTGTAGAGTCATTAGCCCAGATCAAATTACAAGATAGGGCTTTCATAAGCGACTGTGATGTAAATCCAGTAGACAAGTTCAAATCTTCTTGTTGAACATAAATATAGCTATGTTTTACAGAATGCAAAGTGCCACTAGATGTAGAGCCAGACAAAATTTTTTCAGTGGGTCATTTGCCAAAACCTGCAGATTGGGGCTAGGTGAAACTCTTTGCTAATCCAGGCTAAAAGGTTTTGTGCAATTCACAATAAATTCTTTTATTTTGAGCAACACTGTCCTCCCCTAAAACACTCACCTAAGGCTTATACTAGGTTTTCTGTACTCACCCAATATTTTAGATCACCCAACCCAAAAGAAAGACGTATTCTTAGTATAATAGCTCAGGAAAAAACCCCAAAAAGACAACCAACCAACCAACCAATCAAAAAAACCCAAAACAATAAAAATTTTACTTAGAAGTCACAAGAAACAAAATCATAGTACATTTTTGACAGATAACTAGTATTACTGTGTACATGGACTATACATGATGTAAATAGGTTTATAATGTTTAGAGGTATACTTTGTGCCCCTCATCTTTGCAGTGCAATTGCTAACATGGTGCAATAATCTCTGTGTTAGCAAAGATGAAGAATTCCTGGGGGCACTGGATATCAGTGCGGAAGATTATAATTGCCAAGAGCTTTCCACACACTTTTTTCTTCTCAGTGTATCCTCCCCTTCCCATTTCCACTTACTGCACGAAACTGAGCAGAGCTGACCCCAAACCCCCTTCCCTGCTCTTCTTTCGTTAGCAAGGAGCCTGCCTGCTCCCTTGCCTAGCCCAGGAAATTGCCACAGTCCTCACCAGCAATGATAGCTGGCAGAGCCAGAGTAATCCTGCACTATGACCTTCCATCTTCCCCTAGGTTTCGGGAAACGAGGTTAACAGGGAGACCTCAGTTTGGCAAGGTCATGCTTCTGACTCTGCTGCGCCCCCTTCTCCCCAGTCTGGCATCCTGCTCAGGAGGCAGCCATCCTCCTCTTATCACATATAGTTGTGTCCATGTGCATTAGCTGATTTACCTGAATAGCTGTCTCGACAATTTACAGTGACTTTCTGGGTTTGAGAAATGTATGCCACATAACACATTAATCTACTGTATTAATGTGAGAGATAAATTAGGGTTTCAGTCTCACTCTACCAGCTGGAAAAAGACCTTTCTCATGCACTAGGTGCATTCCTCTACACCTAGACTTTCAGAGAAGTTCCATTTACAAGATTTTCTTAATTCTAAGTTTTTAAGGGCAGTAAAATGCAAGACTTCTGCAAAGCTCTTTCATCAGCCACCAGAAATGTCCTAAATTTCAGGATAATCCATCAATTTTATTATAAAGGAGTAATCTTAGTACCAGAATAGCTGCAAAACATATAGAGGTACTTTTGCAGAAGCAAACAAACAAAACAAAACTTCTTTTTAACATTAAAGAGTGGCTTCTGTAGATACTTTCTACAACATAGTACCTTTACTCATGGCAAATACCAAGGCTAGATCAACAGAGGGACTTGAATGTTTGTTATTGCTTTAGAAACTTTAATTGCAGCATTTAGACACTATTGAGATCAGTTAAAACTTGCTGAGCTACTGCTTAACTTCCATCAGGTAACTAATACATTTGCATTCCTGCCATTGAGTCTAACAGTCCTCCTCCCTAAGATGCTGGCCTTGACTCGTCTGACCTTTTGGAAGATCGTCTGTGCACCCATCTGCAATTTGTGCTTTTCATTGTACAAAAGAGGTATTAAAAAGTAATATTTTTACTGAAGAACCTGACTGGTATGGAAATAAATATCTGCAGTATGTTTGCAGAATAGTTATACCTAGGACAGAGAGAGACAACTTTTTAAAACCACGTGATGATGTTGCTTAGTAGCAACTAGCTTAAGTTACTTTTTAATACTCTCACTACCACTGCAGTCTTCATCAGTGTCCTTAGCTTAGCAAGCAATATAGAAAGTGATCACAAATCTTGACAAAAGCGCAACTATGTGAACTTAGCAAAACCTGTGCCTGCTATCACCCTGGTCATTTCATTCCTGTTATTAACCCTGGTGGTCCAGCACATGATGATGTGCTCCTGGCAGGCTTCATGGACTTGAGGAATACTAGTATTTTGCTCTTCTTCTCTTCCCATTTTCCATTTATGGCTTTGTTTTTTCAGACCATGAACTTTTCAGGTCAAGAATTACCACGTAGTATATGTAGAGGATAGCTCAGGTACTAGAAGAAGCACAGCTGTGCAAGCTGTAAGTTTGTTAGGATGACATCATGTCATGCTAATGCAATTAGAGTGCAAAGACTCAGATCAGGTTTAGACCATTTAGCTTTAGTTTGGTATCTCTGTGTGGTGCTGCATTGTTTTGCTCTGCCTTTCCAATGTCTATATGAACAGCATACAATAGGATGTCTATCTGATCTGATCATAATGCATAGTAAGACATTGACCTAGCAGGTATGATTTGTAGGGTTTTTTTTTAAATGTGGTGCAAGACAAGATAGAAGAAAAATTACTTCTTAAATTAATCAAACAGCAAGCAAGCAATAATAGCTATATTATTCTATGTAACACTGTACCTATGACACAGTCCTTTAACAAAGAGCTTGCCGTATAGAAGCCCAGTCCTGAAAACTGTACTGGGGAAGGTGCTTAATAGTGGTTATACATATTAGGGATGGGCTGTACATAGATAGCACTGTGAATGATGGTATATCAGATATCATGCATTTCATTTCTACATTTTCTCACTAGTAAGAAAGGACAGTGATTTATTGCATATTGATATAATGAGGTTTTACAAGCCAATACTTACTACTATACGCTGCAGTGCATTAGCAGTATACAGGACTAAACCATGAGGCATTTGTCAGTTAGAATATTCCTTGCATTACAGATTTGAATGCCTTTAACGTTCATCTCTTCCAAGTAAGTTACCTAAGTATTCTCCAAAAATCTCATCCCTGAAGGTGAGGTGAAAAGTGCTTTCTGTTAGATGTCATTCAGCTAGAGCTGCAGAATGAAGGGTGACAGCATCATGAAAGCACCATTCACCCGAACTGTCATTTTACATTTCCAAGAGGAAAAAGATTTAAACATTCAGTTTATAGAAACGATTGTTTCCTTATCTTTTTTCTCTTCTCTCTTGACCCTTCTGGAATATATTTTCTCTACTGTTTCTTTGGGCAAAGCCTTAGGACCCTGTAGGTTTTCTGTTAGACACTCTGGCATGCATTCATGACCCAGCTGAGTGGACCGTGGAATGTGTAACAAGATAAAAGTCTGAATCCTCACTAAATAACAGCTGTTCTTCACAAGCAATGCCAGTTACTGAAACAGAATTACTGCAGGTCTGTACCAAAATGTGTGTTGGGAAGAAAATTGATCTGAAAATTACCCATGTCAGTTTACCTTTTAGAATAAAACAAATGATATTAAATCTGTTGGTGTGTGTCTTACACCCTGCTCCTCTCTCTTTAGCCTGTGGAGAGAGCTGCAATTCAGATTGCAGAGACAGTGCAAATTCAAAATCTGCTGGAGTTATAATTTCACTTATTTGTTCCCACAAAACACATTCACCTGGCTGGCGGTGGTGCTGATGCCCCTCTTTGGCATTTAAGAGTTCATTATTTAGAGCAGCAGCAGCTACTTCTTTAGAGAATGTGAGCTGGGGAACGGTTCCCGAAAAAGTAGCTCTTATCCCTTTCCTACCCATGCCACCCTCTCCATTATGTACAGATCTCTACATCTGTTTTATGAGTGAAGTAGCCATTCTATACCAAGGTTAAACACCTAGGACACTATATGCACCCTCTCTGGTAGTATTAACTTGTGATGTACATTGTGATACAGCTGCTGTGAACCCCTCTTCACCATGTAGGTGTACTGAGCATGCATGATGTGACAAGGGGCTGATTTAAGTGTGTTTTTATGAAGAATGTTTAAAAAATGTCTTTAACATCCCACTTCTCAAGTTCTGCACAATTAAAAAAAAAGAAATATACTTGCCAGCAGCCTATATTACAAAGAAAAATGATAATAGCATTCAATCTGTGTAATAGCTTGTAAAATGAAAGCTGCAGATTACATTTTAGTCACTGGGGAGTTCTAAATTAACTGCTTTGACCAAACTAGGAAATTCTGAGTTAAGTCTGAAAATCTATTCTGAATCAGATCTTATCCCTGACCATTTACGGAGAGCAAAACTGCAAAGTAAGATTAATCTGCACAGCCTTTCAGTTTAACCTTGGAACCTTTCTTTTCCTTTGTGTTTGTGTTGTTTGCTTTTCTTCAAAATAAAGTCTGGGACTATTAATGTGCAAGTAATGTCCATACATAAAAACCCTAAGCTGAATGCCATGTGTCTTTTTCCTAATTTGAGTTAATAAGCACATCAGGAAGTATAGGCTGAACTTGAGGTAGGACAGCTTGTTGCTTGTTAGCGTAACTGCCATGTGGAGTGGACACCAGCTAATTCCACTCCATTACTGGCAGTTTTCTGTTGTCTTCCTGTGACTCCGTGGATGTTTAGGAAGGAGAGGCAAGTTGTTCTGCACGTCAGTTGAAAATAATTCAGAGAGCTTACCAAAAATCTCAACATCCCCCAGGAATGAATGTAGTGCCAATATGAGCACAAGTGCTCATAGTGCAGTATAGATATACTATGAGAAAAGTACAGTTACCCCAATTAAATTTGCACTGATGAAACACTTTTGCTTATATTGTACTGTATATTCAGTTGTATCATAAAGGCCAATAGAATCAATATTAGAAATAGAACCAGAAGTTGTAACCATTTTGTTTCATATGTATGCTGTATATTTGGGTGCTGGAGCATATGATGTATGAAGAGAGAAGAGAAGAAGAAGAGAAGGGGGAATCTAATTTCTGACTTTAGCTACCTCACGGTAGAGGACAGACTCGGAGGTGTGCAGTGAAAGAATGAGAAGCAATGTACACAAATCACAACCAGGCATAAGGAACAAGTTCTTCGCCTTAAGGGCAGTCAAACATGAGGGCAGGTTACACAGAGAGCTTGTGGGTTCTCCATTCTTGCAGATGGTTCAAAATATGACTGGGCAAGGCCCTGAGCAACCTGATGTAACTTCAAAGTTGGCCCCAAGTAGAACCAGATGACCTCCGTTAGGCCTTTCCTGCTGACATTTTTCTACGTTTCCATGATTTTGATTTTTCTTCTTAAATGGATTTCTGAATTTCAGCAGATATCTCCATTTATCTCTCATTCAATGTGCAAGACCTTTTTGTGGAAATGTGCACCTGGCTGTGCTTGTGCATGGTTCATGTGTGCAAGGTCACTTGATGGAGAAGGGCCACGTTAAGCTGTAGCAGAGGAAAATCTGGATTCTCCTGGGGTTTCTTTGAGCACAGAGCCCTGCCAGTTCACACTCTGCTGCACTTCAGCACATTGTCACACCTCTCCCCTGAAGCATGGCAGGACCTACCTGCCAGGCGCATGTGGCTCAGGAAAACATGGGTTATGGAGCATGAAATTCACTGGAGAGTTGTGTCTGGCATATAAGGTCCTTCAATGAGCCAGGGGAGAATTAGGTACTAGTAGTAGGTAGTAGGCTCAAGTCATGGAGTCATGCTCAGCGTGCCAGACTGAGGCAGACGCTCCCCTCGATAGCTGGTACCATAGTGGGAAACAGGAGACTGGAGAAGGAGCAGAAGTGAGTCTTATGCTGAATGCAGATTGTGTAAGACTTGGCAGGTTTGCTCTGGCTGTGTTTCACATGGAAATATGTTACTCTCAGTTGATCCCAAATATTTAGTTCAGTCACTGAGTTCACTCTGGAGCAGCTCCACAATCTCTTTCAATGAAGAGTGACATGCTGCAGAGTAAGCATTTACCTCCAGTTACCCTGGTTAAGACATTTAGAAGAACGCGGCAGGCACAGAAAAGGCAAAGTTTGCAGACAAGTTCAGCTTCCATTAGGCACAGAAGTGGCCATTTTTTTCAGGAGAATTTATATTGATGTTTGGTGTCCATCATGGTTTTCTTTTCTGCAAAATCTCCTCTCACTGTAGCTTCACCTAGTCCTCTCTGAAAAGTTAGCTCCGAATGTTTTTACATTTCACCAGCGATTTGGGAGGTGGAGAGGTTCCACATAGGTATAATTTATTTCTTTACTCACATAGCTCCCACTGATTCATTTTTTAATGCCTTTGGAGTTCATTAGCAGTAGCAATTGCACATCCAAGAACAGTGTCCCCTTGGTTTTTTGAAGTTGAAAATAGTGGCAATCTAATCTCAGAATTCGTACTGAATTCAGATGTTAGTCATGTCACTGTGTTGTATTTTCTGTGTTTTGTTTGGAAATAAATTCAATGATCCAACATGATATCTGAACCTGAAAAAAAGGAATATGATAGCCTTCAGATTAGATAAGTACTTTCAAAAAGGATTTAACATCTATTTGACAGAGACAACGCTATAGTTTTACAAATCCATGTGCAATTCTCTTTTGTGAAGGCAAGCCGCTGTGTTACCAACCTTTTAAAAGCTGTAAGTTTGTTTTCCAATGATCATACTGTTATCATATTTTTAGCAGTCTCATGTATGTCTGAGTATACATAACCTGAAAACATGCACAAGTTTTGTTAGCTTCTTGCCTATAGATTATAAGCTTTTTTGGGTTTTTGGTCACCTTTTCCAATAGCAATCAGTCTCAAAGAATAAATGTAAATGTTTTGCTATAATATACTGTACTTCCCTTGCACTAAAAAAAAAACTTTTAACTTTGTCCATCTTCAAATATTCTGAAGAAAATTTTGTTTTAATTTGGCTGTTAGACTGTTATTTCATTACACATCTAAAACAGATATAAGAATCATATATTTTGTTATTTTTAGTTAAAACAATAGCTTTTTTTCATGGGATTCTTTGTTCTACATTAGATTTTAAACTCCTTGGGGTGGGAACTGTCTTTAACAATGTCACAAAAAAGCTCTAACGGGAATTTGGGGGTACTATTTACAATAGGAATGTGATTAAATAATGTCTGTATTGTTTAAATGGGGTTCAGACTGGTGATGGTGGCTTTTTTGTGCTTTTTTAAATGATCTTTTCTTCATCAGTCTGCACTGTATGTGTATTCAGAATTAAATTGCAAATCCTTCCTTTTAATAAAAAGAGTCATTCTTTTGGAAACCTTCTATCCTTTCAGTGATGCTGATAGTGATGATGCCTTGCAGGATAACAAGAACATTGGTCTGTCTTGTGTCATTGGCCAAGTTATTTAATGAAGTTGTGAATGTCAAAATCTTGCTGATAAATGATCACAAGGAACACAGCTTGCTTTTCAAACTACAGACTTTATTTGCAGGACTAACAATAAAAGCTGTCTCTCTGACTATGATATTCTTCATCGGTGATCACTGAGAAACAATAAACATGGGCAAGAGGTGTCTTTTGAGATATTATAGGATTCTAAGTATGAGGCACATACTTGAGTTCATTCTCTGACTCCTTCGGGTGATGGAATACCGTAGTTTCCCAATAGGGTTCTGCACAGCTTACTAAAAACAACCTGCAGTAAAAAAATTCTTCTTAGATTATTATTGCTCTATTTTGAAATTAATATCTTTACTGCTAAAAGATTAGACATTGTCATTCCCACTATTGTCCAAGTAAAGCAGGCCTCTTCTAAAAGACACCGCATGGTTTTAGATAGAAATTTGACAGGGCATTCATTGCTCCTTCAGGAGGTCTAAGAAGATTTCTGCTAGGGATGAGCAAAAAGTACGATTTGGACACTGAAGTCAAAGACCTTGCTATTTGGATAGTATCTTTATATCTATATACTATATGCAATACTGCACTCCCTGTCCTTTTTTAAAAGCATTCTTAATCACCCCTCTTTCTTTCTTCCCCCCTTGTGTATCTTGCCAGAGAAACCAAAGAAATCACTTTCTCCTCTGCTTCACTGTCTCCAAGAATAAAGAGTTAACAATACCAATACTGAAAAGTGCTTTGAGATTTACCAATAAAGGGCTCTAGAGCAAGGTTATGTTTATTAATAAATGACAACAGTAAACAATAGGGAAGTTGGTGTAATTGGTGGGGAAGCGAAATAATCTGTAATTATATGTGTAACTGGTCTAGTAATTCTAAAAGGCAACCTATCCCAAAAAGTCTGTGATAGCCTGTTATTACTTAGATTTTTGGTCTTATTCTCAGATGGGAAAAGATTCTGGCACTGGTGAGAAACTGAGTATCCTGTTTCCATAAAGAACACACATATAATTCCCTTTTTCTTCTCAATATTAGCTGATGTGTTCTGCATATCTCCATCTTTGAAGAAGGCGAAAATAGCCACTGGCTAATTTTGCTTCCTTTATTTACAGTGACAAGCTCTTAAAATATATATTGCACCTGAAATAACTGCTCCTGCTTAAAAAATATGCTTCATCTGTTTACAAAAAGGTGAACAGCGGTCTATACAATTATGCACAGGCAAAGTCTGGATCTTGAAAGTAGCTGTTTCTGCAGTAACCCTTTAGAAAAGAAGCTGTATTAGGCACTCAGAGTAGCTCTCCTCTCAGGCATTTTAACCAATGTAGTATGCCATGTTAATGTTGTTACGCTGCTTCTGGTATTGCACTAAGTTCATTTAGGATGAGCTTACATATCCATCTACAGCACTATATTTTCATTTTACCTTGTGAAATTTGGTCTTATCTGGTGTTTCTTTAAACAGTGTATTACCTATACACCTCCTGATCTGCATAGCTATATGCTAATTTCTGGTTGAAATTCAGGAGCTGTGTTGACTGGGTTTTCAGATAGCGTTGATGTTCCTTAGGTGGGAGTTTAGAGCACTGGGTTACCAGCAATGGCCTTTGATTTTAGAATGCTTTTGCTTCTTAGTTAATAGATCGTCAAGGTGTTGGTGATCTTCAAGGTACACAGCCTCTCTGCTTTATCATCTTGTTTCTGAGGAAGGCTTCAGGACAGGTTGTAGAAAATAGTAAACCAGAAAATTATTACTGTGAGTAAGGTTTCTTTTTAGTCATCTCCTTTATCATGTTTATAATGATGCATTGTTCATAGTGCTAAAATTATGCTTCTCACATGCTAAGATATGAATGCTTTGCTGCTTGTAATCTAGGTGCCATGCTTTATGGTTCTGTTTTGTGCTTCTTTCACGTACTGGAATCATAAGATCCTCTCCAAGAATACTTCAATCAAGCCATTGGTGTCTGTCTCTCTCCAACAATAAACAATAGTAGCAGCTAATGTTTGTCTCATGACAACAGGCTTTTCATCTCAGTATTTTGTCCTTGAAGATAAAACTTTAATTATATACTGGACAGCAATTTTGTCTTAGCAATATGGCTGAAGGATTAGATGATAGAATTAAAGTTACTTATAAACAAAAATCAGGCCCAAATAGAAGATGTTTGATACTCCATTTAAGTCAGTGGATTACCCCTCATTCAGTTATATTAGCAGGGTTATGTGCCAATGATAGTTTATTCATGAAACTATGTTGATTTATAATTTGTTCATAGTTTCATGCTAGAGGATTTGACCACTGAAGTTTTCAGAAACCAGTGTGTCTTTTTCACAGGGGGAAAATTATGCCTTGAACTTTTCAGTAGCCAACTAAAGAAATTTCTATAGTCTGTTCCAAAAAGGCTGCTGTTTTAAAAAAAGCCAAACACTAGTTAATTAAACTTCACCGGATGATGTGTGTTCATCTGAGTATTTATTTTGGGAGCTGTAGAATGCATTTCCATATTTAAAAGGAGCATTTATCTGTGATATTACTAAGCTTCCTAATTTGCCCTTGCCATCTTGGGTAGCACCTAACAGAATGGAACAAAAGGAATATTATTTGGCGATGAAGCACCATGAAAATTTTCTGGCAATAAGTATTATCTGACACTGTAAAACTTCTTTGTATGTATTCAGAGAAGTGTGATAACAGAATTTTGGAAACCTCTTCTCAGCATGTGGTACAGAATATAGATAAGCCTAAATACACACTTCTTAGTTTATTGGAATATTAATTTTAATTTTTCTGATTCATCTCTAGACTATGAATGTATAAATTGAAGTTGAGCTGATTTTGATATAAACTGCCCAACTCTTAAGTGCCTATTCAGATATTCTTCATCTCTCCTGGTTTCCTGTGGGACTTTTTTTTCCTGAAATCCCATGTTTTGCCTTCAGTTTGATGCATACTTCTTTTGCATCAGTCTTCAGAAATGAGTATTCTATTTCATCTGTTCATCCACAAGAGATCAGTAGCTCTTTCTAGCTCTTCCTCTCTAAAATTTAGGAAATTTGACCTAAATAATCCAGGTATCTAAAATTCTTCCACTGAGGAATTAATCTTATGAAAGCATGATTCATTTAAAGCAGACATCTATCAAATACTTTATGTTTATATTTTAAAAGCTACCTATTTAAGAGCAGTGATGGAGGTAAATACTTTTAATGTCTATGATACTTTTATTGGAAGATTTCAGTGTGCAAGAGAGAAAGGAAAAACTGAAATTTCAGGAACCTAAATTCTTTCCTCATTGCTAATGGGAGAATTCCACTTTGTTATGAGCCTTGCTACTTGCTCTTCTTTTGATGGCATCAGAAAGCATTGGCTGATTTCAGGAGAAGAGTCAATTTTGGTTGGAAAACCTCCTGAAGTCATAGACGGAGTTGTCTATTGGCTCTTCTCAAATTAATCTCAGAGAGAAACAGTTTCCTGTGAATTCTTGTGAAACATTCCTGTTAATGCTTTAGCTAATTTAATATTAAACAAAATGGTAAGCTTCTGATTATTTCTCTTGGAAGATTAATTCAAGTCCTAGCAGAATTTGTTATAACAAAGAAAATTTGCGATTCCGAAATATTTTAAAGGTGAATCAAATTTTGCCATTCATATTGACTGGCTATGTTTACTTGAAGAGCCAACCCTGACTTCCTCTCCTGTAAGACAGTATTTCAGAGAGCTTTTTTTCATTTTGAGTCTAGAGGCAGTGATGTTTCCCTGACTATCTTTAACCAACACAGTAGAAGGATGTGCAACTTCCCTAAAATTGCTGTCTTTCAGGTGAGGTGACAAAACCATTGAGATTTCAGTTGGAGAAATTCCTGTGACATCAATCACATTGAATAAATGTGTCATCTGTTGTTTTTCAGTCAATATTGGTTATTTTCTCCTTGCCTAAAATTTTTTGTACAGTACTAGGTGGAGGAAAGTATACTTTTTCTAAATAGTTAATGGGTGCATTATACTGAAGAAAGTGATCTGTTTCTGTATAAGTTTGCAAAATACACTGCGATAGTATCATCTAACTGATTCTTGTGGTCCAATACATCATTTTATTAACTGTATTCTACAAGGAGTGTTTCTTTGTAAAACACATGTTGCCTGGTTAAAGGAAGATCCTCCTTGGATTCTGCTTGGATTTCACAAAAGGGAAAAGTATTTAGGGGGTCTGGTTTTGAATTTGGCAACTGTATTCCACTGTGTGTCCTTTCACTTGAGGTATTTTAATAGGTACCTTATTAATTAATCATACTTTAAGCAAGATAATTTTTAGAAGTAGTACGTGTAAATTAGATTTTCTGTATTATACATAGGGACAGGAAGGGCCAGTTTTCCCTTATGTGACTGATGCTGTTAAAGTTGCTGGAGTCACAGCGGTGCAAAACTGACCCACCTCTAATTCCACTGGCAAATGAAGATATGAGTCAGAACAGCCAGTAGATGTCAGTAAACACAAATCTGAATGAGAGAGGTCTGAAAATATTCTGCCTTTTGGGGGGTTTGGCTATTCAATATTGAAGTGTGATTTACATGGGTGGTAAAAGAAGATCAAGTTTCTCCTAAAGGACTTGATTATTGCATTTTTTGTGTGTCAGAAGTATATGTGAAAAGCCTTTTCTTTTTCCTTTTTTTTTTTTTGAAGCATCTTTCCATGGGTAGAGGAAGGAATATTTAGTCTGTGCCTGCAAATTCAATTTAGCAGCTGGGCAAGATTACTTGATTCCAGTGCCTGACTTCAGTGGTAACCCATGGAGAGCGTGCCTGGGAAAGGGGAAGAGGAACTGTAGCAGTAATTCCCAGGAGCTTACCCCTGCGCAAGTCTGCACTGCTTTGCTCAGTCCTTGCCTTCCCTCCACAGACAGAAGACAACTGAGGAAACCATTATAGCCTACATCACTTCGAGGCACTGATAGGAGTTATAGGAAGACTAGGCTCCAAAATTCTTTCTTTTCACACTGAGCATTGACAGAGTTTAAGATCAATTTTAACACTGGCGCCATTCAAAATTGTTGTGTTCAGAGAGTCCAGCCTCTAATGCTTTTCCAGTTGCAGAGAACGAACATCATCAGCAGGTCTTCTGCTAATAAGAGCATTTTAATGACTCTGATTATGACAAAAGTACTTTTCAAAAGGTTTTAAAGAACAGCTGAAGGTTGCAGCATGGTAATGCATCTGTAGTACTTCTACCACACACTATTAATACACTAGAATAACTGTTGAATTAATTAATAATGGATTCAGGCCCTTCACATGAGGAGACAGGGTAGGCACTCTTTTAAATGGACCCATCAGAGAAGGTAATGGTGGTATCTGTCTTTTATATAACATTCACGTGTTTTGAGCAGGAACCATGCTGGGAGGAAGCAGTCCTGGGGTCTTTACCCTTGGTTCTGTGAAATCTCTGTAGATTCTTTCAGTAGTCTCAGCCTCAGTAAGAAAAGGGTGATTTTCAACCACTTTTAACTTGGTGGTTGCAGCACACTCTTAGCTTTGAAATGCCTCATGCTGGAAGAAAATTGGATGTCTCCCATGTCTGAGTGTGATTCTAATCATGAAGATGTTAGCTTACAGACTGGTCTCAGCTGAGTATAAAACACAGCTGTGTTTTAAAATATAATTTAAAATACTGCCTTATTTGAAAAAGAAAGGGGCTTTGCGGTTGGTTTTTAGAGGTGGGGGGGCAGTTCTTAGGCAGAGAATGAGGCTTTCCATCTTTGGTAGCCTGAGATGCTTGTCTGTAGCACTGAGTCAGCTTCTTTAGCTTAGGAGAGAAATGGGGTGTCAGATACATGTCTGTGCTAAGCACTTCTGGTGAGCAAGCTCTGGGCCCTTCATTGTTTAAATGTGTTGGGTTTTTGAATCACCATGCTGAGATGTTTTGCCTTGTATTTTGGACTGCATGTGAAACCTGTATGCTTAATACAGGTTTCTGAATACTACATTTCTATATTGGTTATTGAGTGGAAGGGCTACTGAACAATGATGTGTGATTGAGGCCTTTGCACAGTGGACTAGGTGCTATCAGCTGTAGATGGATTTCTCCTGTGATGCTAATAGAAGCCATCCATCCATATGTGTGTGTTAAATGGCAATGGGAATTGCAGGGAGAACGCTATTTTTTTGTTATTTCTGTTGCTGCTTACAGCCTTTAAGAAGGCTATTTTAACTGTACTTTAGAAGTACTTCAGTCACTTATGGTAAAAGAATGAAATAATTTTTTTATGTGACTTCTGAAAGACTTCACTTCTGGTGTATACCTCTTTCACCTCAGTGCTCCACCTCAACTGTCTTGGTCCTGTTTTTCATACCTGCCAGTAAATCAAAGCAAGTCAGAAGTAATTTATTCAAAACAGAACATTATTTATCTGCTTGCTTAAGGGTCAGCAAAGCAAATGGTAAAAAGCAAGAAAGCTTCAAAGCACATCTTTGCTCTCACATAAATCTTAATCTTTTCTCCCAAGCTTTGGGAAATGCTGTTCAGTTCAGCAACTTTCACAAACAACCCACAAACCGCAGATGTTGTGATTTTTTCCTTTTCAGAACTCTCTCAGGCTTCTGGTGATAGCCCCATTCATCTTCATTGCCAGCCTTTCTTTTTTCTCTGCCTGCTTCCAAAAGGGAGGAATGGGAAAAAAAGTGTTTGCTAGGGTAGATGTAGTCAAGTAGCAACGTTCTCCAATTAATAGCTCCAGGCACTGTTCAATGAAAAGACTTTATCTCTGATTTTGATCAGTTCCTGATACCTTCATCCATGTCAGCCTCCTGTGCTTTAAAAGTATTGGACCATGTAAACTGAGGTGCATATGATGTACTTTTCATGTATAATGTAAATATTTAAGTGATGCAAGTATTGTTTTCCTTTCTCCACGCTGTATTTGTCTTCTCCTTGTCTCTTAGTCGCTGATTTGTTGTGATAGAACTCATGTGTACTTTCCATATATTTGAGTTAATACATGGTTCCAAAGATTTAAGCTATATAAGAAAAAGTCTATTTTTGGTCTATCAAGATTTACCATGAGAGAAAATCCTGGCTTTATGTTTTTCCATAAGTCTCAGTAGCCATACTAGAATTGAAACATGTAGATGTTGACTGACTGTTATGTGAATACAAAGACAATTCTTTTTCCTCTGCTTCTAAATTTTGGTTCATCTTAAACTGAAACAAAACCGGTAAAAAAATTATTACCCTTGTGTAATGTATATGGATTATATATTTACATTGCGTCTTTTACCTGTAATTTTCCAACAGTCTGGTAAAAAAGAAAGTGCCAGCAAGCTTCACAACAAATTTTGTAAGGAGAAATCAAACGCAGACTGCAAGTTGAGCTCATGTCAGTGAACACTGTGTCAGGTAGAATTGTGTCAGATCAATTGCACTGCTGTGAGTGAGCTGAATGCAATGCAAATGTTTGTATTGCTTCCTTATTACTTACTGCTAGTCCTATGGAAACATTTATTATTGGGTGCCTTATGTCGTGAAGTTGGAATGAATGAACTTGGGACAAGGGTCGTCCATTAGAGTTGCTGAAGAGAGTGAGAAGTAGATAGCAGTCTAAAATGATTGAATGGTGTGTGATTATATGGCAGTGAAAAAGCATCCAAGATTACATTTCAGTCCAGGGAGGTCTGAAGTAATGTTGCAGCATGGAAAACAACTACAGTGACAGTGAACATAATAGAAACTAAATTCACAACAATGCTTTATAATTATATACATAATTAAAGCAGCAAACTAGATAGCTATGTTTGAAAAAATGTGTAGCTGAAGATTTGAAAGTGGCAAGTTAAAAGTGTACCTATCAGTTTCTGCGTGCCTCTATAAATTACAGGCTTTTTATTTCTGTTCTTTTTTTTATTCTTCCTAAAATTGATATTCTAATGACAGGACTGCAAATGGAAAAAAAATTCTCTGCCTTTTGTTCAGGCATGAGGAAGCTGAAATCACTTCAGTATTTCAGCAAAATGCAACCTTTCTTCAAACATGTGAACATATCATATACATTTTGCAACTGTTCCAGAGAAGTCGACTTTAAGATATATTTCTCACAAATCCATTGTTTTGACCTTAATTCAGTGCAAAGAAGTTTCTTCTTTTAGATTTAAACTGCTTGCATTTTTAGCACTTGTTGCACAAGCCATTTTCCCATTGAGACAACAAGATACATAAAAAAGCAAGACATCTTTGCTGCTAACAGAGAGTCACAGTGAAAATTAATTTTGTTCTCATGGCATATTTGTCCCGAGGGAGATAGGACCACACTTCAGAAGTAATCAGGATTTTTTAATGAAGCAAGCTAAAATGTGAATAAAAGCTCCAGCCTCTTATTCAAGCACAGGAGATCCTATTATCCTTTTATTCTCTGTGGGGTGCCCCGTTTATGTAAGTGAGTCTTTGTTGCAAGAAGTCGGCAGTGGAACGTGACCCAGCCAGCCTCCCTCATGAGAGGGACTGCAGCCACAGGTTGTTATCTGAAGATGCAGCTGAAAGATGTACTTCAAGATCTTCACCAGAAGCTGCAGAATGATCTTGCCCTCTGCTATGGGGCAGAGGTTAGCTTAGACAACATAAGATACATGACTGAAGCCCGTCCAGGCTTGAAGGGAAGGGTTACAGAAACATGCTTAAGCCAATTTTCCCTGAATCGTACCACCTTTGCTGCAGGGTTTGAGCTGTGGAGCTGGCAGGAATATGCACGACGACACGATGGAGACCTGCATCAGAAAGAGGGCCCTTCCTGACAGAGGTGTTGATGCTCTACGACATCAGCAGAAATACGTTTTTCTCCTTCAACAGCCCAAGGTGTGTCTGAATATAGTGCTTCATGGGCCTCTCTCTACTCACTCAGCACCTACATCTTTCAGGCACACCCATCTTCCCCCTGTGAATGCTGAGGATTAGTCCTAACCTCAGAAAACCTTCCAAGAACCTGTTTATGTCATTTTATGTTTCTATCCACGTGCTGCATAATAGTATTTCAGAGTCCCAAATTTATGTGGTTGGGTCTTTAACTAGCCTATGGAAAAAAATAATATGCTGGAAGTCCTAACCAACATAGTGGGGGAGTACCCGCAATCCATTTATTATTTATATGCTTAATATATTAATATTGCAGCAGACTTAGAGAATTTAGTAAAATGCTCTCCCCATCTTCTTCATAACAACTGTCTTCATATGTGCGTTACTATTTACGTGTCCCTTCTTGTCCATAGTCCCTGTTGAACCAATGTAAGTCTTCTAGTTTTTCCTCATGATGCTTGTTTCCATATGCCTGATGTGACCTTTCCTGCTGCTGTCTTCTGGACTCTCCCTAATGTGCCTATCACTGTCTTACTATGATTTGGGCAACAACAGACATGGTATTCCAGTTGTGTCAGCAGTGAATAAGCACACCAGGAGGTTTACTTCTGGATGCATATGTGCAACATCTTCATGCCATTGATCCCTATTTGTTCATAATCTGCTGTTTTTCCTGGTCCTATTGCTGTCTAGCATGCCATTACTCATTTATTGGTGTACTTAGTATTTTTTGCCCAAGCATGCCTGTAATTCAAGTGTGCATGAATTTCATAGGAGTGAATTTGGGCTATTCCTTGAAATTCCCAGTATCACTGAGTTTTGATCCTTCCTCTGGAATATCCACAGTTCTTGCCCTTTCTGTTCCATCATCCATTGGAAAAGACTGAGGTGGGTCTCAGGTGAAAAGACACAGAGCTCTTTTTGGATGACCATTTCATTTTGATGAAAAGCCATTTTTAAGAAGTCTTTGAGTGAGCTTTTTTTCAAGCAGAAAGGTGCCCTTTTGTGGGGATTTCATCTAGACCATGTTTTCTAAGTCCATGGGAATATCATACAGCTTTTCTTACATTATGGGTTGCTTTATATAAAGCTAACCTTAATGACCTACTTAAGGGTAAAATTTATGTTTAGGAGACAGAGTATTCAGTCATATTTTGGGGAGTTAACAAAAAATGCCCAGAGTGCTGCAGTGCTAAGCCACAAATTGAATGTTCTATTTAAATCTTCCTGCAACAAATCTCCTGTAACCCAGACCCACGTCATTCATATTCCAAACCTTGTCGGAGTCTGATTCACTCAAAAATTCTAAAACTTTTTTTTATTTATTTTAGAAGTCAAGAGAGGCTTTGGTCATTTTAAGTTTATTTTCTTCTATAAGTATTTTGGGCAGTCAGTGAAGCAAGTGCCAGGTTATTATTGTGGCACAGGATATACTGAAATAGAAAAATACTGAATGCTGAAATCTCCACAAATCTACTTTCTTGAACATATAGAAAATGGTGAACCTTCTGGGAAGCCAATGTTTCAAATAAAAAATGAACAGAAAAAAAATAAAGTATATTTAAAAACTTATGTGTAGTTTCTTGTCTTGTTTTTTACAAGGTGAGTTTCATTGATTCCAGTACAACATTTTCAGTAAATCCTTTTTTCAGTGAAGTCTGTATGGTACAACAGAGGAGTTTAGATGTATTTTATAAATAAATCCAGCATTCAGCTGACAAAACCACCAGGTAGACTAGCAAATTGGCTGGAATTCTTGGAGTCAGATCTCCTGATGAGGTAATGCTTTTTGCTTTGACAATCTATGCTGCAGAAATTACATTTTTGCTTTCAGTGTGTGCAGAGCTTTAGCTTTAATGTTTGCAGAATATTCTTACCCTTGTCTTTTAAAACTGTGCTTTAATATTTTTTTTATCACATCCAACTTCAGCCAGTTTTACTGGGACTTGAAACTCAAATGTTTTGAGTCTTTTGAAAAATATTTTCTATCAAAGGGCACAATGATACATTCAGAAAGTTCATTCATGGTAACATGCATCATTCATGGTTTTTATTCATATATAATCTCCTATTTGTTTTGCAAGCTTGCTCCCAAAATATTCCATTGTGTAGAAAATTCCCCAGAGCACATTCCTTTTACAAGTAATACAGTCTTTTATAGGTCGCTTCTAATTTGGACACTTCACTGAACACAGCTGCCACAATTACCGAGTCAAATTTGTGATTTTCTCCATTGTATGACACCAGTGTGAATGATACATAAACACAGCTGGCCTGAATGTAGATTTCTTCACATGATGATGCCTATCAGCAGCAGCAGTTCTCTGAGACACTGACCCACAGAGGCCAAATTAAAAATCAAATTAAGCATCATAAATGCAACTTCATTACTATTCACACTTTGAAAATCACAAACAGAAACAATTTATATAAGACAATTGACCGAATGTCCCTGACTGAAGAAGTATACAGGTCAATATAAGGTTCCATCATACCACAAGACGTTTAGGCATAAAACTGTCCCCAGATCCTGCAGAGGTAAGCACACTTTCAAAGGAGCATTGTACCTAAAAGGATGGTGCTGAAAGGCAGTCTCCTTTCCCCATATGTGTGCTATTAAGTAAAAATATTACTTTTCGCTAAAATGACATGAAAGTCCTGTTAAAATTGTATTAAAGTTATTTATGTGTGCAGGTACGAGACTGCAGCAACCAGCAGGAGTTGCATATTCCTACAACTTAGTGTCAACAGCTATCATCTTTCTGAAATTTTAATGGGATTTTGAGTGTGTTTGGAATAAAATTATTCTCCCATCAAAACTGGTGGTAGGGGAACAGATGACGAGGAGAGGGCAATGAAAGTTGAAAAGGATTTGGGAAGAGCCTGACTGTGAAAAACAGATTCAAACAGAGAGATGGATTTGGCAAACGCGGGGAAGGACTAACTGGATAAAGGTGCAGAGGATGGCCTGACAGTGACAGTGCAGGGACTTGGGTGGAAAAAGAAGGGATTGAGGTAAAAGAAGGAAGAGTACATGAGAATGGTTAAACAAAAAAAAGCTAAATTCAGGAGAAGTTGTTTGAGGAGGATAGACTAGGAAACTTGAAGCCTGGGCCTGTGGTGTGGATCAAAAGGATAGTGAAGAATCAAGAGTAAGAAAGCAGTGGAGCAAAAGGACTCAAACAGTGATGGTGGAGGAGCGCATTACCAATGCAATCTAAATTTCTGAGAGTAAGCGAGGGAGAGGGCATGAATCCGGACTGTGCAGTAACGGAGCTTGTTCTTCTGTAAAGTGCCTTTTAATCTGTTGTGAAATTTGAAAGTTTCTGAATGACACAAAGCAATTCAGAAAGAGAGTTTCAGCCTCAAGGCAGTTAAATTTTCCTTTGTGAACCTGGATTCCATACCTGCCATAAGAGTACTAGATAAATCTTTTAAACCAGACTTCTACAAATGGGCGCTGATTGCATGTGTTCTTCTTTTACTGGGTGCTCAGCTGAATTTGTTAACTCCTGGTTCATGCCTGCTCCAAGTGAGTGGAAACTTTATACCTGAATTTCCAAATGATGCAGCTTCTCACATGCCAAATAGAAGCAGTTATAATACTATCTCAGTCAGAGAAGTGTTCAGAAAATAAATCAATTAATATATGTGAACCATTTGGGTATCACAGTGATGAGCACCGCTGAAAAGCCCAGGAGGACGGTAATTCTGTTACTGGAGCAAGGCTGGGCAGCAGGCAGTAAATATGGTGGAACAAGACCACATATCAACCCTGGAAGAGGAAATAAAAGAGAAACAGAAGCTTGTCCAGCTGATTTTTAGCAGAGCGCTCTTCCTTCCTATGAACTGAATACAGCAGTGGTCCAGAGGGGAAAAAGTGTGTAAATGTGTAATTACAAGACTGTATCATAATGTGTATACCCAAAGGGACTGGATTAATTTTGCACAGGCAACCTTTCTTCTGACATTGCCTAACTCTGAAATGCATGATTAGTGACAGTACATGGGAGCAGAGGGACTGCTCTTTTGGTAGTTCTCCTGTATTTAAAAAACCACCCAATAACAGCTCTGCAGCAGTAATTGTATTTTATATGCAGTAATAACCCTGATCATTTTCAATCCTGGAGTTTTAGGTTAGTTTGTTTGTTTTACCAAGACTGTAATATTTGTGTTTAATATAGGATTGTATTAATTATTTCAGCAACCTGAACTTCAGGTTAAATATGTATTTAGCACATGAGTAGCAATGTATGTAGGAAAACTCTGAGTAATGCAACAACTTTCTTGATACTCTGCAAGGCCAAGCAGAATAAAATTGCTCGTTTAGTATTCAAATCTGCTATGAGATACTCTTTGCAGTCCTCTCTCAAATGACTCCTAGAGCTTGCTCAGAGATCCAGGCTGCTTGGGGGTGGCAGGAGGCATTTATATTTCTCTTTGTTCTGAGGCTGTGGTACTCTGTGAGGTGACTGTGTTGAGCGAAGAGTATCCTTGTTAGGGGAGGCTGAGTGTGATCTTCCCACAGCAGAGCCTGTTTCTCTTCTGGCCTCTTTTGTGTCCATGGCTGTCTGCGCTGAGACGTTCTGTCTCTCTTTCCTAGTCAGTAGTGCCAATCCAGGAAGACCTGCAAGAAGGTCACTTGAGGACTGAGAACATCCAGGTGACTAAAACTGGGTTTTAATTTATGACTATCATAGTGTGCTAGCCCTTGCTTAAAATTCCTGCTGACCCACCACAGAGATTGGTGTAGGGTTTGGTTTTGGTTTTGGTTTTGGTTTCCCACTTGTATGGATCCTATATAGCAGCACTTATATACCTTACCTGGTATTCTCACCCCATCACACTACGACAACCCACTGAGTTCAATACAATATGTCATTCTTTTATAGCTACACTTGAATTCTGGGCCAAACATTTAGCAAGAAAATGAAGATTCAAGAACAGCAGAGCATTTAATGAATCCACCTTGGTTTTGCAGAGTTGTTCTAGGAGAGGAAACTTTTTTCCTTTCAATTTAGAATTATAATTAATTAAATAATAATATAATTAAATAAATAATCTTTATAGTTAAAGATTATTCAGTTTTTATCAATGCAGTATTTTTAAAAAGCAATTTAATTCCAAGTTGGTGTATTTGTTTTAAAGTCAAGATCATGATTAAGTGGGGGATTTTCAGCTTCCAATTTCAGTCATTGTGGATTTTTTTTCTTTTTCAAGGTACACATTGAGCAAACAGAGTTATAGAGTAACTGTATAGCAAGTGTAGTTCACAGTACTATTTACTTTTTCTTACCAGAATAAAATAAATAAATAAATAAATAAATGGTGTGCTAGGGCTGTCTTCCCATTTTCTAGTGTTTATAGCTTGGATTCCTCCATTATGAGAAAATCTTGCCTCAGATTACCATAATGTCTGACTTTTTATAGTCTTATCATAATGTCCCTTGATTTGGTCTAGCTGCTGTAAGATCGTGTTTCTTGAGAGCAGATTCAGCCAGAAAAGGAGAGTGCCAGCTGGGGTTTGTGACATACATGCGTAAACATTACAGCCACTGTACCCCATGGAGGGACTAACAGTATGTTCTTGCAGTCTTTTTCCATTTTGGGGGACTATTAGATCATGCAGTACAGTATGTAACTAATGGATTACCTTTGAAATGTCTTGTGAAGAAGATGCTAAAATTTATAAAATTTCAATATAGGGATGGACAGTAGCTCTGTAGTATCAAATGCTCTTCTGTGTTTTTCATCGTATCTGGCCTTTGTCTAGACTTGCCACAATCTCATTTCTTTTGCATGCATTTATATTTGGTTCAATGGATTTTTATGGAAAGAAATGTTTAATATTCTGTTTAAAAAATAGTGCTTTCTGAATCTCTTATTTTAGAAAAATGTTTTGTATTCTTATGATCGGTGGCATTTCAGCATTTAAATTTATTGATGGTAACTCTTTGTAAGATAGGAAAGCTTTATTATCTCCTCTTAGGGATGGCAATGAAAGCAAAATGACATGATGGCAGTCAGACTTGAAAACTGAAGCAGAATACGCCATCTGAGATATGTAGCAAGCCAAAGTTGTTACTTAAATCTGAATTCACTTCAGTGGTATAACATTGCCAAGCAAGATCATATATGCATAAATGATAAAAGCAAATTTGACTACAGTCTCATCTGTTTTGTGATGTGCTGACTACAAATCTATTTCAGGTATTTGACAGCTGGAATAAAGGGAAGGGCTCCTTCTATCATGAATAAATATTTCAGTCTTCCCAGGATAATCTTTCCAGCATGCGTGTGAAAAACCACTTTCCCATGAGATTCTCCTGAAAGCTATGCAGTCTTCCTAACAGCTAATTGTCATACCTTTTTCTTTCTTTCCTTTTTTTTTTTTTTTTTTTTTCAAACTAATGGTCATGAAACAGAGAACTTGGCTCCAAAAAAAAGCAGGGCTGTGACTCCAGTTTGGCTGCTTGTACGGAGAAGCCATCAACACAAAATTTAGACTTGAAAGAATTTGGCTTTTAAAATGGGCTAGAAGTTGTGTTTATGGTATTTTTGACAACAGAATTTTACAGGAACATGGACATAGTCACTTTACATCAGACCCCATGTTAAGAAGGTCCAATTATTCTCGGACACTATCTAGGGCAAACTTTTTCAGAAAAAGGGTATGAGAATCCAGTGAAGACTATTTCTAGTTTCCTTCTGATTGATAGGAGTTAGACTTAAATCTGGAAGTTGAAGAATCAATGCTGCTGCCAAAATTGCAACATAATAGTTCAGATTCTGTTGTCTATATAAAGGTTTTTCTTTGGCTTTTATATTCCTGACATCAAGAATTGATGGGGGAAATTAATTCTATAGTTTTATTGCATAGCATGTCAAAAAAGCATTTTCATATAACTGTTTTGAATATTCAGTGATAGTATTTTTTCTGTTTCACTGGGTACCCTTTCACTTTGTGTTTACAATTGCTAACTCCTGTTTTCACACTCCACCTTTTTTTCTACATGAATTATTTTGTATATTTGTATTCTGCTCTACTTTCATGAATATGAATTGAAAAGAACTGAAAAATGGGTCATTCCAAAACTATTTTGCTTAATTTACTAATTTTTTCCAAAACAATTGTTCTTTATGGCACAGTAACTGAGAGCAATAGTTACCAAAGTGTGGAAGGCCTGGGCTTAAATCCCTCTTCTGTGGGAGGATTTCAGCCCATATCTTTTGCCTTTGGAAGAGAACACCTTAACCACCAGCCTGCACAACATGCTGGGAAGAGCTTATGTGAGTCCCTCTTCTTGGAAATTGTTCCCTAACTCAACCTGATATGCACTGAGAGGGAAGGAAGGGTGCAAGATGTGAATTCTTCTGTTTGTACTGATAGCAGAAATTGAGGAATTAACTGAGATTATAGTTCCTTACCTGTTTCCCAAGTCTTGTGAAGGTAGCCCTTTGTTCTGCAGGCAAAGCAAAACATCAATTACATACATATTCTGTACTAGTATCATTCCCCTTTCTTTTACTGAGCTGACAGCACCAGTATTTTCCAATTATATTCATGGACAGAAGTTTTTTTCTTTTCTGAAAAGCATTCTCATCTCTTTTCCTTGAGCGTCTCCATTAGTTCAGCAATATTCTGTTTGAAAGGAGTAACAAGCTCTGTGTACAATATTGCAGGTGAGAATGACAGTTATAGGGCACACTGCATTTCTGATCTCTTAGAAGTGCATACCACTTATGTATGAAGCTTGTTGTCTTAATTTCCTTGGGGCGAGTTCATAGACTGAAAGAAATTTGAGCTCAGATCTTCAGTGGCTTGTGTAGCAAAGATGTTTAAATTAGCAGGTTTATCGCTTGATCACTTGATTTTGCTTTTGTGAGTCTTCTGTTTTGGGAGGTGGTATCAACAGTAAATAAAATATGCCTTTGTAAAGCAAAGCATCATTTGGTTTAATGAGTGTGAGCAAGGCATAATATCACAGATTTTTGCAAGAATGATAGACCTTCATGTATAGATCTGGTATAGTTCCTTGTCCTTCTGCACTATAAAAGCTTAACTGCTCAAGAGCTCTGCCTCAGGCAGTAGGATAACCAGTACCTGGCCTTTATAGAGAGAATTTTTTTGTTCTTTTTTATCCTTTTGATATACAGGCTTCTAACCATGGCAAACATGCTCTGTAGCATAACTAGAAGAGTGGGAGCAAGTTACTTTTGTTTGATAGCTCTGGAATCTCTTAACCCTTAAAAACTTGTCAGCTTATTTTGTATAGAGTTTACATCAGATGTCAGCTGACTACTGTTAATTTAAGCAAACATATATGCGCATATAGAGTCAGAAACTTGGCTCCTGGTGAAGCTTGTCACTGTGAACTGTTGTAATACCTTTATGGACTGCAGTTTGGAGTATTCATTGCTACTTCTTGTTTTAAGGACGTGAAAAAGTGAGGCTATGATCCAGTCTGCCTAAATCCTGCCTACAATGGTATTAGAATGTTTTAAACCCTGCTAAATCCTAGACACTGATCCAGCCTGCTTACTTAGTCAGGCTATTAAATCCATCAGACATTGAAATTCATTAGGTGCCTCCCATGTAGCCTGAGTGTTCCCTAGACACTAATATTTTGTCAGTCTGTATGCACAGAAGAGCCTTTCTTTCTGGGGAATTGAGTGCCAAAAGGTATATCGCAGTCTAAGGTGAGCCAGAAAAGTACCTGAACCAAGAAGCCCCAAATATTAGACTGTGTGATGTCTGTGTCTGGCTTGATCTAAGTTACTGTCCCTTGTGATAAGCAGTATGACAATGACATGGTTTAATGTGAAATGCATAAATAAGTAAGTCCTCTCACAACTGAATGTTTTAACTAATAAGCTGGACTTGAGCTCTTGCAGCACTTGCTCCACTTCAATGTGCTGGACACAGTGACATGGTGTCTAAAGAGCTCTCGGTAGAGTATTCACTAGGTCACTCTCCTGAGACATGACCTCAGCTCTGATCAGGCTGAAGATAGCCTGGCATCCAGATCTTTCACTTCTTTCACACATTTTATTGCCAATGCAGTTCTGTGAAGTGTCACTTCTCTGTGGACTAAGTGAATAGAGCTGTCCAAAATTTTCCTTTAGCTTCCTGTGTTCTCAGTGAAAAAGACGAACCCCTCATTTAAACAGACTGGATTGATGTTGTCTGGAAATGCCTGAATTCCACATATTAACATGAAAGAAGGAGAAATACATAAGCTAGGAAGACTGGATATACTTCTGCAAGTCTTCAAAGGCACCTGAATCTGTCCATTGACTTGTAGAGAAGCTGGGCAAACTAAACTGCCTTCTTTTGCCAAACACGTAAAACTGAGGTGATGCAATATCTAAATTTGAGCAGACTGGATAATACCCTGAAAAACAATGTTCTGTGGCCAGATGGTTGAATGAAAATGGCATGAGTCTCCTGCGGTATGAATATTGCGAATGGCAAAATTTCATGTTACCCTTGCCAAGGAGAAATTTTGTATAATGAACCTTATTGCTGGAGGGAGGAGGCACATGTACAACCTTTTCTCAGACTCTACATGAACTCCTTCATCCAGAAGGTGCAACAGCCTACTTATTCCTTCAGCCCTGTTGTTAATGTACTGTTCCGTCTGAACAATACAGCTTGAGAGCAATTTGTTTTGATAGATCCAGATTCATTTCTATATTTCACCATCGCTAGTTTATCATGATGTTCAGGGACAAAGAGCAGCAGATCTGTATCTGACACATTTTGATATATTACACCGCCTCCACAAGCCAATGGTTTTGTTTTGAATATTATTCCTAAATAACTGCTAACCTAAGGTATAGAGAAGTACTTGCTTAAAAGCATGAACTACTCACACATGATAGGGTCCCTGAATTTTTAGGAGGGGTTGAGGAAGGAGGAGCAGTTGTGTGTGTTTGGGAGGTGGGGAGAGTTTTGTTTTTCTCCACTAAGCATCAGATTTGTGCTTCCTGTTTTAAGGAACTGGACAAGTCAATGAGATTAAATTGTATAAACCATATTCAGTTTAACCTATTAGAAAAATCCTGTGTGGACTTCACAAAATACTTTTTCACAGAGGAGGTTTTCTTGAAAGTGTATCATAACCTACTGAATGGAGCCTGTTCAGATTCCTTTGGAGTTCTTGGATATTTGCCACAGTCACCAAATGCAGTGTCTTGAGTTGAGCTCACAGATGCTGCTTTACTTTTGTTCAAATCGTATTTAAATTATTAAATATGGTAAACCTCCATATGCCGAGGACAAACTTGGTCCTTCCTGTTCTCAGGTCCCCTGGAGATGAGTGATAGATGTTTCTTTATATTGGTGAATTGTTCTATGCTGTTAAAAATTTTTAACTTTTTTGTCCAGTTATCTGTATACTAGTTGCCCTTCTACAAAAGCACATATATATTTTGAGTTCATCCTGTTTCTTCAGTGAGATTCCAACCTGTGAGCACTTTTATGTAATCTCTTTTTATCCTAGCTCCATATAATAATATTTTTTTATTTCTAAGAAGGGACGTACAAATTAATTATAATTTACAATCACACAGAATCACAGAATGGTAGGGGTTATAAGGGACCTCTGGAGATCATCTCGTCCAACCCCCCTGCTTGAGCAGGGACACCTGGAGCAGGGTGCACAGGACCGCGTCCAGGCATGTTTTGAATGTCTCCAGGGAAGGAGACTCCACAACCCCTCTGGGCAGCCTGTTCCACTGCTCTCTCACCCTCACAGTAAAGAAGTTTTTCCTCATGTTCAGGTGGAACTTCCTGTGTTCCAGTTTGTGCCCATTGCCCCTTGTCCTGTCGTTGGGCACCACTGGAAAGAGTCTGGTCCCATCCTCTTGACACCCACCCTTCAGATCTTTATAAGTATTGATGAGATCCCTCCTCAGTCTTCTCTTCTCCAGGCTGAACAGACAATACATAATAACCTTTAACACTTAAAAAATCATTATATTGAGGATCATTTTTAGTCAGAAAAAAGATGACTACTACTAATCTGTTTATACCTTTCTTTTTGGGGGCTGATTCCTGTAACCTTTAACAGAGAGTTCCTGTATCTTCTTTGAGGTTTGACCTTGACATGACATTATGGAGTAGCCATACAGAGACTTTAACTTTTAGGACATATCAGTCCTATTTTTACACTTTTTCCTTTTAATGGTGGATATTAACACAAAGGTTTTACTACTGTATTTTCAAGGGACTTAATGATTCTGGTATAAAATATTTGACATCCCTGTTTGCTCCTGACCATTCGTTAATGTAGGATTTGGCAGGTTATGTAGCCCGAGACTGAACTTTATGCCTCTTAACGATGTTAATGTCTTTTTATGGTGGTGGAATTCAATTCTGATTACTGGTTAAAATAATAATTTGTCCAGACACTTAAAATTAAACGAATGTTTTGCTGCTTTTTTGACTTTTTGTATAAAGTCCTGATGATGTTGCTATGAGTCTTGAAGTAATTCTCTGCATGGTTTCATTTGATCCTTAACGTTTGATTTATTCCATAAAACAAATTGACAGTCAGAGAGGAATTAAGTAAAAAGTTCATGGAAGAGCCAAGTCACCTATTCTCTGCAGACTCCTCAGATCTGGTCAAGAGCTTTTCAGTAAAACTCTGCTATTGACGGTGAGGAGGATCAGGAGGCAGTATAAATGTGTTAAATAAGCCAGAACTACGTAATAAGTAATTTAGGCCAGCTTCATAGCCTTAGGTCAGCTTCATGCAGGCTGCAGAAGGACAGGTGATGTTAGCCTACTAAAATGTTGATTTCTGTATATTTTTTGACCGGGATGAATGCTTCATGTGCTTCATTTTTTTTTTTTTTTTTTTAATCTGGGATTATCAAGAGCTGTCATGTCAAATTTGCAGGATTTATTGTTTATGGCATTTCATAACTGGGGTCTCTATTTTCAACTTAGTTTGGAAAAATCTGACTAATATGTATAGTTCTTTCTCCCTCCCCTGATATGCATTCTGAGAAAGCATCCCTACCCAGAAACATCTAGCTTTCCAATTTGAAATGAAACCCTTCTTAAATATTGACTTTTACAACAGTATGGGAATTGTGAGTTCTGAACATCTCTATTGATGATGTTTATCAAATTAATTTATTTTAGGGATGCCATGTCACTGGTTTTAAATGACTAAGTGCCTTCTTGGAAGAAGAAGCAGTTACTGTTCTGTGATAGTCTGAGAAATTCAGGTTGGTTTTTTTTTCTTTTCTTTATTTAATATAGTATAGCCATCCTGTGGTAGAATTACAGAGACATGGCTCCAGCTGTGCTACTCAGCTTCTGTAAGCAGAATTAAAATTGCATATAAATGGTTTAATTGCCCTTCAGTTTGTAATATTGCAAACTCAAGCTGTGACTAATTTTTTTTTTTATCTATAAGCATAGGACCAGCATTTGTTAATGTTTTATGCATAGCCATTCTTATTTATGTTGTGGGTTGTGGGCAGTAAGATGTGTACCTCAAAAGACCAACTTTTGGTAGATGTAGCTCTACAAAGCTGGTACTTGACATTGTTTTCATACCTAGGGTGACTCACTAGATTTTGATTAATGTTTTAAAAGAAGCCAACACTCATTAAATAGAGTAGCTGTTATCAACAGCTACTATAAATGAACCCTAATGGGAGTTATTGAATTTCATTTTACATATCAGCAACAGCTGGTCCGTTCAGAGAGTTCCCATTCAGCCTCTTACAGTCCCAGGAACTTAAATTTTTTTTAATATGACTGGGGGGTCCAATCTCAAATTGTAGATGGGAGTGGAGGCCTCCTGGTGCCACTGGGGAAACTATGAGAGGTGTGCAAAAACAGGGATAAGAAAATATGACAACATTTTGTATCATTGAATGGACTGTTTTTATTTTGTGTTCACAAAAGTTTCTCCAGTGAGATGAAAAGGTGCAATCAAGCTCATCCTTTATAGAGGGAGGAGTCTGGCCCTTCTGTGAAGCAACACACCCTAGATCAAACAGATAATATTTTTCTAGTCTTAGGTGGAAGACATTTTAGTTATTGTTATGAAGAAATAGTGTGTGCATGGCCATACTTACATGTGTATTTTGACAGGAAATTATTTTGACTGCTATTCTAATTTAATTTTCTCCTGAAGGGAAAGAAGGAGGAGACAAGCATCTGCATTTTTTTCTCTTTTACTGTTCACTTAAAGTTGAATGTGTATTCAACTGTGGAACTTCATATTGCTGTATCAGCAAAAACCTGTTCAAAGTCTATGGAACTATGAATTTCTGTCATATCATAGCCCAGAAGATATTATTATTCATTTAGCATAATGGATAGATTGTGATTGCTTATGCTAAATAACCTAGATATCAGCCAGATACTGTCACTGAGTTAAAATGGTGTAGCGAGCATAATATACTGCTTCTATAACGGAAAAGCATATGTTTTTCAGTTTTATAGCTAGATGAGGAAAGCACATTCAGTTCATCAGATCCTGTTTGGGGGCTGAGATAAAAGCGTATGCATTTTTCATGGAAAGAGGCAAACACCTGAGCAAATTATGGCAACATAGCAATTGGGGTTTTCTACCTATAGTTCAACAGTGACCCTAACGACTCAATAAACTCCTCTCAGGAAATCATACCTTTTGCATAAAGTACTGTTATATTTTTAACCTCCACATCTACAATAACATATAGAGTAGTAGCATACTCCTGTCAAGGCCCTATTGAAAAGAGTTGGCTAGCTGTTAAAATAAAGGACTCTTCAACAATAATATAGCTGCTGTTATTAATAATACGATTTGCAGTGGCAGACTATGGTTCATGCATGTCATGATCATGTATGTCTAAAGAATGATAGCAGAATGTGAATTCAGTTTAGTCAGACCTTTAGTGCTGTCTTACTTTGATGAGTCTAAGCTGACTTTCTCTCTTTTTTTTCTTCTTTTTCTGTCTTTTTTTCTTCCTCTCTTTGTTGTGCTTTCAGAAATAAGGCATTACAGGTGAGGTTTTTTTAAAGATAAAACCGCTAACAGTATCTCCCTGCTAGTCGTGTGTGTAATTTAGTAGCTTAGAAAAGACTCTAAAGTACATGCAGCATTAACTTTATTTCTTATTCTAAATCACCACTCAGAATGGACAGGCTTCTTATCCTTAAAACTGTATCTCTCTGCAGAATCCTAAGATCAGAGAAGGAGTAAAACCATGAGAAACTGATTATGCTTAAGAAGGGACCATCATTCTATGTTCTCATAGATAGTTTTAAAACCTCCATCACACTGCAAGAGGCAAACTTGTGCTGTGCTTCTCTCAATCACTGTATTTATGCAAAAACTCTGCAATGTAAATCATCTCCAGTGCTTTTAGTGAGGAGACTATAACTCCCAGTAAGTGACTCCCTGCAAAAAGCACTGCTGGAGTGGACTGGTCAAAAGTTCTTTATTCCAAAAGTTCTAAGGGCTCTTTGGAAATAGTCCGGTTTGAGTGCACACAATACTATCATCCTCATTTTGCACTCTAGATACTGTTCATCTCATTTGTGTTTATGATGGAAGATTAACAGATAACACCAAAGATCTGTTGCATGTATATTTCACAGATGCACACACAGAGAATATTTTACATTCTAAACTGCCCAGAAACAGGTGTTTTCTGATCTTGACACAAAGTCAAGTTTGATGCCACTAGATTAGCAAAGGAGATAAAAAGAAATAAAAATGAGTGATAAGTATCATTCCTGTTTTATTTTTGTCTGAAGATGTTTCCCATGCTAATGAGCTGCTGACTTAAATACAAGTGCCAGATAGCATTAGGACAATTCAGTTATCAGACTCTTTGACGAACCTGATTTTGCCTTCCAGAATAGGTACCATACGAAGTGCAGCATTTCTCTTTATTTGTTGACTGCCCCTCTCTGCAGATCTTCTTGTGTCTACTTGCATTCATAGGACTTTCCTAAAACTTTTCATTTAACAAGCTTAATCTAGGCTGGGTACCAACTCTCAACCTTCAGGTAATGAAACGCTTCCTGGCATGACATTAGCCTTTGTTATATATAAGGGTACTGCTGAGATGCAGCCCCTTGCTGGGTAGGCCCAGGCAGTGCAATCACCCTGCAGAGCAAAGTTCTTCATATGCTGCAAATGTACTTCTTTCTGATGATATACACTTCCACATTACTAGGAACACGTAATAATTCAGAAATTGAGAACCCCTGATTATGCAGAAGAGGTAAATTTGGGGTTTGGATTAGGTGACAGACAAGGACAGCTTGCTGCATTTGTGAGACTGTGGTATTTTTAAGGATCTCCTAACAATGCAAGCACTTCTGCTAAGTGCTTGCACCTTACTGTACAAGAGATTTCTACTTAAAATTTCCATAGCAAAAGGATATCCATAAAAACATCATTCTTAAAGGTACTGTCATGCCTACCTAACTTGTCACAGTGCATTGATTGCTAGTAGTGAGGTTCACAGCACACGCTAGAGCAAGTTGATTGTAGGAAATAAATTGCTCAATCTTTGCAAACTCCCATTTTAAGCTGACTGCCATCTCCTTATGCATTTTATATGAAACTTTTTGCATTTTTCCAGAAGCAGTAGTATTTCAGGATCAAATTAATTGGCAAATATAGTACATAATTATGATATAATAGTAGTCTTGATTAAAAAGTGACCAGATGAGATTAAAAATCTCTAGTGAAGAAAACAGCAGGACGCCACGATTATAAAGGCAGAAAAGAACAAATGCCTCAGTTCAATTTGCCTTTGAGTGCAAATACTGAGTTTGGGTCCTGATTGCTGAATAAAGCTTCTTCCTACTCATATGATACAGCAGTCGTTGAGTGTCTCTGAGTACCATGTGCAGGAAATATCTGATAAAACAAAGTTTCATCCTGAAGTGCTCATTCCTGGGGGCAGAATCCGCTGATTCAGAATGTGCTGTGTTTGATGAAATCTTCTGCAAAACCAAAGCAGAGTTCAAAAGAGGAGCGTCTATTTCCCTGATGGCATAGCAGTGAGTCTGATGGAAAAATCACTTTCACCAAGCAGCTGCGAGGCTCAGGGGAATTCTGGTTCTCTGGTCATATTGAAACATTTGCATTTAGTCCCATTTTGAGCAAAATGAGACTCAATAAAAACAGAAAAAAAAAATCCCTTTTCTGCCATCAGGGAGTCCTACTTGTCAGCCAGCTCTGTGTGCATCTCATGTGCTGGAGATGACAGTCTTCTGATGTACAGTGATTTGGCTGCAGGGAGTTCCCAAAGAGGAGCTGGGTTCAGCATTAGGCTTGCCTTTGAGGTCCACCTATGCCACCTCCTGTTACGTGTAAAAGACCTGCTTCTTTCTTTAAGGCTTTTTCTTGTAGAGTGAACAGTCGTTAGCAAGTGGAAGGCTTTGGGTGATGCAGTAAGTGAAACCAGAATTGGTGGGAAACAGATATTTCAAATCTGTGCATAATTCCAACATTTGGAGCGTAGGTTGGTGGCAGATTTGTGCTAATGTGAAATGGAAAATTTCACAAATTTCAGTTTCTCATGAAACAGACATTCCATTCTCTTCTCATTGATTATCTCCAACACAAGTGCTGATGGTTTTGTTTTTCATTAATGCAATATCCTATATAAAATTTAAAAATAGTCATCTGTAGACACCTAATTAGTATTAAAGCTTAACAGCTTAAAAAGCATGAATCAAGTACTATCAAAATTTGACTTTTGATTTTCTTCCATTGAAAAGCAACTTGTCAGTCAACATAATTCCACAAAATAGATATATTTTTTGATAGTTGCATTTTTAAAGGAAGACTGTATTGCCTCATCATAACAAATGCTTCCTTGGCAGTTAAGAACCAGCTTTCCAAGTGCTCTGTTCCTAAAAGTGATATTACTTGTTGTTTGGTTTTGTATTTGGGCACGGCTTCTATTTAATATGCCCACTGTTTGATTTAATAAAGATTTTAAAAATCTAAATAAATATATTTATGGGTAGATATTGTCAAGGAACTGAATGTTGACAGGAGTATCAACAAACCCTGTCATTACTACCAGGTAGCAAATAAGTAATATCTCCTTCACATATATAATGCCCATGAAAATACATCAGTTTGCATTGTCACTTTTAATCTTCATGCTGCTGCTTTAACAAGGATTTGTGCACCAGAGACGTCTATGTAAAGGTGTAGGTTATGGGTGCAGTAGGCATACACAGGGAAAAAAGTAATTATAATACAAGCACTAACAGGGAAAAAGCTAAAAAATCTGGACTACCACTAGTAGTGCAGAACCTCAGGAGTGAAGGGTTCCTACTCCCTTTTTAAAACCTGACAGAACTGAGAGAAAGAAGGATGAGGAGGACCATGTTGAAGTGCAAATAAAAAGTAACTGGAGGGAATAAACAAGAAATTCTGGATGAGATGGCAGTAGAGTGGGGACACCACTTCCCTCCTGAGAAGGACCAAAAGGACTGCAATTGGAGAGGATGCATCAGAGATGGAAGACAATACGCACCCTGAAATGAAAAAGCAGTCTACTACAGTGTTGAATGCTCATCCTATAGTATGATGCTAAGTAACCCTTTAAAATCCCTTCCTCTGACAAAGCAAATGACCCATTTCTGTCTGGTAGAGGATGGAGAATAAAATCCATATCAATAGAAGTGTGTCCTAGGAGTTCTTTGGTTCTTAAGCATATATGGTGCTCTGCCCTTCAACACATAAGGTCTGTGCCTGGTGCCAGCTTTTATCTCGCTCAGCATGGGCTCTCTTTCTACGGCTCCAGGGGTAGAAGTGCCCAAAAGGAACAGTGCTGAATAGTACTCAACTTTTCTAAGACAAGTGCCAAATACACATTTATACTAAGGACTCTATCACAGCCTGACAGAGGAAAGTTCGTTAGTATGTAGGGGAATGTACTTACCCCAATCTTTGCATCTTTTTTTTTCTGCTGTCTAAAGAAACTTAGTGTTACATTTTCTCATCAACACAGTAGTATTCTCTGATTTAATTAGATGATTGCCAACTATTCTAAAGTATTAAAGACTTTCTAACATTCTGACAAAATTTCTTCCAAGTTACAAATGTCTGTGATTTGTCCAGGGTTGAACTTCAATGAAGACCAAAGCACAGTGATAATTTAGCCCTACATAGTAATAGTTCCCTGGCTGTGGTCCTCCACTGCTGTGATTTGCTGTGACCTTTCTGCTGTTCCCACTCACCATGTAGAAGTTTTCTCTAGCTGGTGTGTAGTCACCTTCAGATCCATTTCTGTGAGGTCTCTGATCACTTAGTACAAGACCAGGCAGATGCCTGCTTAGGTTTTGCAGGCAGCATGGTCGCAGTACATAGGCACCAGCTAATAAGCCCTTGCTCTCAGCCTGGGAGCAGCACCAGAGTGGCACAGTGGCAGAGCAAGATCTCTTGGTGCTGTTCCTCCCTTGTGCTTTCTCCCCAGGAGAGAGAGACATGTTAGAGATAAAACAGAAGGGGGAAAATTCATCCTGCCAGGAGCAAACAGACTTAGGCCTGCCAACCTAAAAAAGAAACCCTAACAAAAAATCACAAAAAGAAAATAAAAGCAACAAAGTACAGGGTAGATTTGTTTGAGGTAGTTTGAATGCTGCAGGTGACTGTACTGGTCATGTAGCCAGACCTAGAGGCATTTGGGACCTACATGTGTGCTCAGGTGCAGATCTCATGCCTCGAGGGGAGGTCTTTGACCTGAAAGTGCCCAGAGAGCCTTGGTGTTGCCATGTTAGAAGGCAGCTGTGCTGGAGTCTTCACAAACATTTGGACCAAGATTTCTAAATGCCACCTTTTAAGTCTTCTTTTTCAAGTCTGCTTTGTAAGTATTTCACCAAATATTTGTTACAGCTTTTCAAGAAGCATGTCAGCCTTGCCTTCTTCCCTTGCCCCTTCCTCAACTTCCAAGCAATGAAGTTTTACCTATGTAACTCTTCAAAAGTATTGTTTCAAAGTCGTATGCCTGAATAGAGGCAGGGCTTTTTTTTTAACCCTGGCACGGGTGAAGATTTTGCACCACAAAACAGACTGAAATAAAAATGATTGTGTGACTTGTTTGACCAATGCAGTGATACTGCACAGTTCAGATATCAAATACAGCAAATGATTTTATGATTAATCCACAGAAGAAAAAAATGCATCAAATACATTTGAATTCTAAGTTGAAGGGAATTACAATCTGCTTGCCAATGTTTTGCAAGGTAAACATGGGGCTAAATTGTTCCTTAAAATTATTCACTCACTCATAATGATAGTCAAGAAAAGACCTTCCTTGAGAATAATAATTGCAGGAATAGCATTAATCTTAAGGAAGGGCTAAATCATTGAACCTGTAAACCAGAGCAATAGACTCGGGTGATGGAAGGCAGCCACTGTTCTTTGGCACTGAAGTGCTTCCAGATTGCATCAAATTATGAAAATGCTGCAGAAGGCCGGGAGGATGGCAGTGACCCTCAAGCATATCTACATGCAAAGTTCCAAACCTTCTGGTACTTCTTATGATCTTTTACTGATTTTCTCTTACCCACCACAGAGGAGAAAAAAAATTAAGAAAAAAAGAGGTCAAAATAGGTTACTTGCTTTTCCCTCCTGATAAATTTAATTTTGTGTTCCTCCTTCCCTTCCAGTTTCTGTTACCCTGTATTTAGTGCTCATCACTCGCTTTTCATTAAATATCATTTATGCTAAAACTGGATTAGTGGTAGGAATATCTATGCATTAATATTTTGTCAAATTGGAAATTGCTGACAGCAGCTCTCAGAGTAGATCAGAGTTCATTACTAAGTTAAGCTGCCCTGATTACAGTTTTACTTTGTGGTGGTTTTTGCCTCTGTACGAGATATGGGGATAGCCTCAGTGCCACCCATTTATATTTTCACAGTGCATACAGGGCCTTAGTGTGTGTTGCATTCAATTGCAGATATCCATCTGGGCACCTATGTGCATGTTCATTGCATATCTCCTTGGAGGTTCCCAAAGTCCATATTTAGTGGTATTTAACCATTATTCCACTCTCTGTTGCAACAATTTATTCTTGTCGGCTTGTATACTGTGGGATTTTCAATCCTGTGCACAATCTTGTGCACAGCCTGTGCACAGCTCCCCATATCATGCCCAGGAGAACTTTCAAGGAAAGGTTTGCAGAAAATGGACAGCTGAGTGGGAAGCCCTGTAAATTAGTCAGAGGTGAAATGAGAGAGGTGTGCACAAGAGAGGGAAGATCTCAATACCTGAGGCTGTGAAGACAGCTGACAGGCCAAAGTGAATTCCCCATCCCTGTCTTCATATCTTGTCATCAAGCATCAATAACTGCTGGAATTGAGCATCTAAGTCAGATCAAGTATTTAAGTAGCCTGTGCCGGGTGGTCAAAACTAGTTCAGTTTCACATTCCCTCTTAGCTCTTTGCATTTATTTACCTGTACTCCCTGCTCTGCTTTGGGTGGCAAGCTGCCTGCCCCTCATCCCAGCTGTATCATACCTAATGCAGGATGTTAAGTGGTACCCTCGGGGCATGTCCACAGGACCGGGGGCTGCTGTGCAAAAATGTGTTCCCTCAACTGAACCAGGATCCCCTTCCAAGTCTGCCTGGTTCTGCATGTCTCAGGACACAAAGGAGGGCTACAGGAGCTGCAATTTAAGTGGCTTTTCAGCTGATCAGTGATAGAAACTTAGGTGTCCAGGGGCCCAGACCTAGGAGTATTGGCAGCTGGACAGCAGGTGGATGACATCTGAAGATGTCAGTGGCATGTCCTTGGCAGACATCAGGACCTGGATACCAGGTAGCACTGGCTTGTACGTACTCGTGAAACAAGGCCAAAGCACCGGCATGTGATTGCCCTTACCATTAGTCTCACCCCTGGCACAGCTTTGGCATGGGCCAGCCATCTCTCCCACAGCAGATCAGAGTCAGGCATGGACGTGACTGGTCATAGAATCATAGAATCATTAAGGTTGGAAAAGACCTCTAGGATCATCAAGTCCAACCATCAACCCAACACTACCTTGTGTCCTAAACCATGCCCTGAAGTGCCATGTCTATGCAGTTTTTTTTAACTCCTCCAGGGATGGTGACTCCACCACCTCTCTGGGCAGCCTGTTCCAGTGCCTGACCACTCCTTCAGTAAAAAAATTTTTCCTAATATCCAATCTAAACCTCCCCTGGTGCAGCTTTAAACTGTTTCCTAGTGTCCTATCACTAGTAACTTGGGAGAAGAGACCAACATTCCCAATGGACATTTGACTTATAGGTAGGGTCTTGGACCACATTATGTATAGCTGTAGCCGCAGGTTCTCTGAAATGAAAGAAGGAAATATTTCTAGACCTCCCAGTCCTTCAGCCTGATCTCTCAGCCATGCTCTCATAGTGGGCAGCGATGATGCAGAGCTGACTGTAATGAGATGACCATGCAGTGTCTTTGATTTTCTCCTATGAATACCTCTTTCTGGAATATTGGCCTGACTGAAGCTTCTAACAGAGTGGAAACACATGAATCACTGTGTTGTTTAGCTGGGTCAATAGATTATGGGTTCCCCTGTTTAGCAGTTATATTATCCAAGAGGCTTTTGGGTATAGATTTTTCTCAGACCTATGATTTCTGTGAAAATATAGTAATGGAGAACAGATTCTTCAAAAAAAGTAGTTTTCCCCATTAGACCATAACAAGCAGGAAGGAACAGGTCAAAAAGGCAAAGTCTAAATATCTAATGTTTTGCCTAACTCTGCCATTTTTCTTATAGAGTTAAGGAGCTTTGACTCAGCCTTAATCCTGTGTGGTCTTTCAAGGTCTCCTGAGACTGAGCTTTTAACTGCTTTTTGGACTTGTATTTGAGGAGTGCCTACCAAAAAATTGTCAGGTTTTCAGTTACCACAGTACTCATGCCACCAATCTACCTGCATGATACTGAAAATAAGTTCTGAAAAGTCATCATCTTGGTTTTCAGAGAATTAGCTGTTCAGGCTAGCTGAAGACATTAATTTTTGGATCGTACAGATGAAAGCTACATTTAGCTCTCAATTGTTCTTTAAATATCCACACAATAACTCCCAACCATACAGCAATGTGAATTTTTGTTTATCACATGCACTAAGATATTAACAAACTCAAAAGATATAGGTATACTCCATCGTCACTTTTGTCTCTCAGCAAGGTTCACTTTATTTTATTTTCATATCATTGTTACTTGACTTTCCATGCAACCTTTTCTAATTCTCACCTCGCTCTTCATGAAGTGAATAGTTCCACTGCCGAAGTTAGTCTGCTCGTACTGAATGTAATTTTCAGCAGAAGTTTTCCTGGCTCTTCTAAGGTTTGTATGCTCTCTGAGCCAACTGCTGGGCCAGAAGGCAGACGCAGGGATGCTGGGAAGCAGTCTACACTGCTTCCCATAAGAGTGTCCCAGGAGTGTTATGCCATCTCCAAAGGTTGCCTGTAGGGCACAACTGGGCTGCAATCTTGTGCCGTAGCAATAAAATGTTACCCAGTAGCCATCCTGCTAGGCATGCCATTTATTAATCACAGGCTATGTCTCCCAAACTGGAGCCGCACGGGAGCTATTTTCAAGCCAGTTATGGCTCAGCAGTTTCAGCTTGGTGATTCTGAAGTAAGTGAGACACATTGCATAAGCCATGTACACTAACATGTGTAGGAGGAATTGTGAAATGGTGCATGCATTAAATTTTGTTGTATTAGAGTGGTGCCTATGACGAAATCTTGCCTGAGAATTTCTGATACTACAGGATCTTCCGAATCTAGGTTTTGGATGCTAAATACTGCTTCATGCTAGCAGTTCAAATAAACATCTCTTATAAACTTAGAGCAGTATTCCCATTTTCTTGCCTATAGGATGGTTTTCCAGTCAGACAAACTGTTTCTTTTCTTTCAAACTCTGATCAAGTGACTAAAATTATGACAAAGCTTCCCAGAGACTGATAAATCTGTTTAAGATTCAGATTTTTGCCTATAAATAGACTAAAGGATGACATTGAACATAATGAAGAGTGCATGTATCGTCACACATTTAATATGGTAATGGTGCTGCAAATGGATAATTGAGGATCGGCAACATGAATCATTTAGAAATATGTTCTCAATTCTATGAATATTCTTATGGGCTCTTATAAACTCAGTGCCAATTAACAGGGGCACCTGGGCTCCTACATAAATGTGTTTGTAGGTATCTAGGACAAGAACATTCTTCAAGTTAAATCTTCCTCCCTTAATGACTCCCTAAATGAGTCCCAGATTTGGAGATAAGCTGCTCCTTGTGGATAGCTACACTGGGAAAGTATCTGCTATGATTTCTAGTTATAAATCTGACTGACCAGCCATGGGAGTGTGATTTACTTGCTTATTTATTTACAAGTGCTGGACCCTTTGACTCCAGACACAACTGAGGGAACTCGGCCACTGTGAACATTAAGTTTAAATTAATACAGATGGTCTGAGCCTTACATGATAAAGTTGAGTTTGTGTGTTCAGTCTCAGACTGAAAATACCTGACTCCATTCTGATCTCTTTACACTGTGTGTGGAGAGGTATGGGGAAACAAAGTATGTGTGCACTCTGCACAGAAAATTTAGGTTTTCTTTCTTAGAAAATATTTATATATCTTTCAGAGTCGCTAAGCCCCAGATTCCTCTATGATTAAATAGTAAGAGCTCCCATTGGCAAAGTTGTCAGATGTGTGTTAATATATGGTGCTCTGGTGGAGTTATTTAGGCTTTGCTACTTACTAAACTATAAAGGATTTGTTTCTCAGTGGTCAGATGTCATCTTTGATCCAGTAAGATTTAGCTTAAAGACCTTTTCCTCTGTTCTTTGGCAAGCAATCAAATCCAGCTTTCTTTCATAGTCTTCTGAGAAACATATCAAGATTATCAGGATTTCTAGTACCTCACATTTTTTCACTGTATTTATTGAACCCCACAGAGTCCAACTTGTTCTGCAAAAATATATGAGCTGGAAATTCATGCGGCAAGTAAGAAAAAGTCAAATCAATTTAAACTATAGTATATATATTTTGGCAATTAGGCAGTATTGCATGCTAACATGTCTGTGGAATTTTTCCAAGGTTCTGCTTCTCGATCAAAAGAGCTGAATGTATTATATGGGATGGGATACAGTTTACAGTGCTACTGTGCTCAGAGGTTTGGAAGAGGACCTCAAAATGCCATGCTTTTTCCTCTCCTATCTTGTCTCTTGATGCACTGAGACAAGTGCACTTGTCTCTTGCACTACCCTATAGCATGTTTTATTTTTCTTAAGGCAAAATGGAAAGTGGTGCAGTCTGTGGCCAATGTATTTGACCTTATTAGCTCTACAGTATCTGAGTCTCCTCCTACCCAGAAATACCTCAGTGATATTGTCAAATTCCCCTTCTGCTCGCTGCCCTTCTTAAAAGGTTCAAATTCAAGGTCTCCATTTTAGCACATTTTAAGCAGCAGTTTTAGTTTCCAAATGCTTTTTCCCTTGTGGGGGCTTGTCCTTTTACACTCTGATGTTTCATCTTCTGATATTAGAGGTGTAGACTATATATGCCCTGAATGTTTTGAGTGTCCTTCCATAGGCCAAAACGATCGGAATTTATTAAAACAACTTATTCTGTTCTCCCTGGAGGCCTTTGGAAAACCTGGCTGAGAGTTTGGAAAAGGAATTTGATCCAAAAGGCAGAATGTAAAGGAGACAGAGAAGTCTCTGTGGCTGTATGGAAAGATACTGATTATCTTTATCCCTCTGTTCAGCAAAATCATTACATTATGTGTAATAGGGTTGGCAACACATTCATTGCCTTTACATAGTCCACAGAATCCTCTCTTCTGACCCGTAAGTAGAAGGTGATGGGTACAACTACAGGAAAAGTGTAGAAACTAGCATAGAAAGCCAGTGTATTTTCTTGGCTGGCATTATATGTTTCTAGCCAATGAATGACTCGCAATTGTTAGGAGCTGTAGCAAAGCTTATTTACAGCTCTATTGATTTTTGTTATCATGAGTGCCATTATTGCCTTCCTGAGCCTTAGATGAATGATCAGTAACTTAATAAATGAAAGCAGTGTATGTTCATGTTCAGAAAAGGAAGCAAGCTAGTGCAAGATGTACGACCACTGACAATTAAAATAAAGATTTTAAACATTTCTTATTAGAAAGATATATCCAGTTTGTAAGCCCCAGCTGTTGATGTGGATACTGTAATTCAGTTGAGCAGGAGAGAAAAACTGGTGTAAATAAATGAGGCAGGAGAGATCAGATGGTACAAGCCTGGACTGGGGTGTCAGAGACCTGGGGTCTATTTCTAACTCTGCCAGCCATTTGATCTGATGCCAGGCTGACTGAATCTCTTTCCCTTTGCACTTTTTGTCTGCCATATACAAGCCATTTTAAAGCATAGTTTTCTTATTATGGTTTTGAAAAAGTGATGAAATGGATCCCAGTTTCTGTCAGCATCAATGGATGTTAAAACAACACAAAATTAAAACCCCACACCTATTACTCAAATTTATCTTGCAACACTAGATCAAGACTGAAAAATAGAGTTCTACTACAATTAATGGATACATATTGCATATGGCAAACCCTCTGATTAAGGTGGCACAATATTCTTTAAATGTTCCCATTGAATCACTTACAAAAGGACTTGTCAGGAAGCTGATCCTGCCATCTGCAAAATGTTTCAGGACTGCAGTAGTCCTTTCATTTAGTGTTAGCATTGCACTGTTGTTCCAAAGGCACATTCCACCCTGCACCACCCCCCCACCAATGTTATCCAAATGTGGGTATCTGCCTTCCATCTGAGATGAGCCAGTAGTGCTCTGGTTAGAGACAGGGCTCCTTCTGGACAAGCTAACTTTGTTAAATGAGATTTTCCTGGTCTTAACTTCTGTTCAAATGAAAATTTTATTTGTAAAAGGCTAAAAAAAATACCAACTGCTTCTGAGAAGGAGAAAAATGTAGGGGGAAAACCCAAAATTAATCATTCTAAACCATACAAATAGCATGATCAGAAAACAGTTGCTGTAGAGTAGAAATTAGTTGTTTAATTTTGATTATAAAATATGTGATTGTTTATGATTGATTAATTCCTAAATTTGCAGATTAGGAAAATGATATCCCATAAGATGTAGGGAATTAGGATAATTTATGTTGTACCAATGTACCTGGAAAATTACATACAAACAACTTAGAGCATTTCTTGTCCTGAATTGGCGTGTTTCCTCCATGAACTGACAAGCAAATAATAGTCTTTAAGATGGACACAGGAAACACTTTTATCTCTATTTTTTCTCATTCCTGCTGTGCAGTACTTTATGTCAAAGTCTCACAATGGACCTTGCACATTTTGGGGCTAACTTTGGCTGTGGAGCATGGAACCTGTTACACTTCTCTGCTCAGTCACTTGAACCTGTGTGAAGCACACAGCATATTTCATTCCAGGTGCCTCCAGCTGGTCATGAAATCTTAAAAGGAGATGGAGACTTTTAATGCTATGCTTTCCAAAATGATTTTTAAGTTTGTTCATCCACATATGACAAGGACTAATAGAAGAAAACACCCGAAAATACTTAATGTATCTTTCAGAAACACGCATGGGATAGATTTCTTGGACTCACAGCTGGATTTGGCAACTTTTCAGTTTTTAATTTATTTCAATTAGCAAAGCCCTTTTTCTCCTCCAGCCCTATAAAAGTGTAGTATTTATCCTTACATTTTTCTGTATGAGAAGCCAGAGCCATGAGAGCAGTCTTGCCCACGATGACACAGCAAACGCAAATCTGAGACTCAGCCCCAAGCCTGCCTCCGTTCCATAGATAGTTGTAACTATTAAAATATGGGTTAACTAATGTTGTTGAAACAGCAATGTTATCCATGACTAAGTAGCAGAGTAGGAGTGTGGAAAATGAAGGTCCCACATAACCATGCAATGAAAGGCAGTAAGTCCACACGCAGATGATGTGGTTTTTTTAAATCTGAGTTGTAGGCAGGTCTTCTGTCAGTAAAGCACGTGCTCAGGGTTATGTGGTACAGTACATTCAGGTGCTTGGGAACAATAATACTCAGAAATGCCTGTTGGCTTCTTCCAAAAAGTGCAGTGTTCTGAATAATCCCAGCACACCAAGTGCCACCAAGATATAACACAGAATTGGGTCAGCTTAGGGCACAAGTACACAGCATCAAAAACGCCCTGTAAATAGGCAATACTTGATCACAAAATGGTGTCAGTAGTTAAGACAGACTTTTGTCCTCTTTTCTTCCTTCCAAGCTGATTGAAATGGATAATATGAAAAACATTTTGAAAGGCATGGGAATCCAGCATTAAACTCAGGCTGCCTGGTGTTACCACTTTGACGCCAGCTTTACTCAAGTAAAACTTTTGAATGCAAATTGACAGAAGAGCTCTGGGGGAAAAAAAAAAAAAAAGCATGGAAAAATCAATGCTTTAGTTCTCCAAAAGGCTTCATTTAGTATTTTGCTGAAGAGGACATGGCTTTGGTCTGTCTCTTGTCGTAATTTAAGTATTGCTTGTAAATGTTCTTTGCCACCAGTTCAGAGGTCTAGGAAATATGTCCAACGCTAGGTTATCTCTGTCTAGGCTATTTTACTGAAATATCATGCACAAAAATTTGCACTGGGTGCTAGGATGTTCCAAGTTATGGATAACAAATAGTACAGGAGGATGCTTATAGCACTTTTTTATAGGAATCATTAAATCAGATATTTACTCAGTTTCTCATTGGAGGCTATTCAGAATTGTACTGACTCACAATGGATTATGCAATAAAGTACGGGATAGTATAAAAATGACAAAACAGTAGATTGAACGGAGACAAAACTATACCTTTGTTCTTTTGGGAGCAATAATTGGGTTTTGGGGCTTTGAGGTCTTTTGTGTCTGTTCCTTCTTGGAATTTCAAAAGATTTAGGGTGGGTCTGGGAAAATTGTAAAGTTGTTACAGTCAACTAAAAAAAAGAATAACTGGTATATATGTCAATGGATCCCTTGAATGGTCTCTGTAATTAGCTACTGCGTGTGGAGGGCAACCACTCTCCAGGTTATTGATTTTTGAGTTCTCTGGAGAGAGGCTGAGCCCAAAGCACTGTTGTTGCAGTAACAGAAACTCTGGGAACTTGTGGACTGCCTGGGAATCTGCTCTGACCTGCTGCTTCTGAACATCACTGACTGCTACTTCTTTCCTCCTCTTGGCTCCTTATCTTGCCTTCTGCAGGCTTTGAGATAGATCCCGTTGCTGCTTACTCTTGCTTATCCTGGCTCTGGTCCTTTTTTGGGATCCTCTTTCCCATTTGAATTTCTGTGAAGAACAGGTTTTGTCCTGATTCCTGACTGCGTTCCTCAACTTGGTTTATATATTTTGCTTATGGACCCCAACAGACTCTCTTTCTCATTGAGACAGTCACTCTTTTCCCCCAGACCCACCCTAAGCTTATAAATCTTTCTGCATTTTTTTCCCCACCTTGTTCATCTGCAGCTGGGACAGTGTCCCCACCGTAATACTTCAGCAGGCTTCAAGCCAGGCAGGCTGTGGGTTTCTCTATCTCCTACTGCACAGAAAGCACATCAGTATGATATGAGAGCGCATAGTCTGATTACAGCACGGTTAATTCAAAACAGTAATACAGTTAATATTTTTTTCCCATATGTGATACTCAAACCTCCACCCAGTAGCAGAAATCAGATAGCAGTGGTAGTGTGTTGGAAGATTGTTTCACTTTGCTACAAGTTCCGTGTTGCGTTAGTACAAAATGTTGACTGATAATTCTACCTCGTTTCCAGAGATGCCTGTAAACACGGACCTGGCATGCAGTTTTATATTTGAAGATGTTCCCATGAACATTGCTTACAGGAAGATGCCTTCAGCACATTCATGGTGGAAAGGAGGTTATGTATGTTCTGTGTCTGTATTAGCTTTCTGAATGATCCTGCACTTTTGCTTAGATATCTTTTGGCTGTTACACGTAGTTTGCACACTTCATGCTCCAAACCAGAAGTAGGCAAAGTCCCAAGGAAATACAGACGCTTTTGTTCCAGTAAAGTAACCTGCATACTTTTTAGGGCTTACAGAATGCGAATATGAATCCTAAAAGGCTGCCAAAGATGCTAGGGAAGGTCGGGTCTGTTAATACAATGTAAATTTACTTTTCAAAAAGAGTAGTTAACAGAAGCAAATCTGGAAATCACAAAAGTGGTGTGAGGAAAAGTATATATTTCCCCTGTGCATTAGTGGGAGCCTTATAGACACTCAGGAGAATCTGCCTAATGATACTTTCTTTTCTCTCTAAGTAGAAGAATTTACAGGGTAGTATTTAAAAAAAAAAAATCAATGTTATTCTAACCTCATTGACCAGCAATATAGTCTGTTCTGCACTTTGTGCATGGATTCTGGTCCCACTGAATGTTATAAAAACATGCCTGAGGGAAGTGTCTGGACTTCATTTGTGATCTACTTTTTTATTTGCCTCAGAAGCACCAGAAACATGTTTAATTTGAACAGATTGATGACAATAAGAGTTAACTGCCTGAACACTTGTAATGGAGATGTCACCAGGTGAGAACTTAAGAGCCTCACACTGCCCTAGTGCTATGCAAACTGGTAACTATCCTAAAGTAATTGCTCTTGGCTGTATTCTCCTTTCCTGGCTCATGATGAAGGGGCACCCCTTTTCCCAGCAGCAAGTATGCTGCAGCATCAGCACCTACCTGCTCCTCCTCCTGACTCTGCCCCCCGGTTCCTGCTGCGGCTGTTGGCTGTGAGGTGACCTGGAGCATGGACTTCTTTTTTGTTACCTGCACCCTGATCCCCTTTGCTGGTTGGCTGACCACAGCAGCGGCAAGGAGGCTGTGGAGAAGTGAATGGCACATCCCGCCCTAGAGAGGTGCTAAAGAGGAAAAAATGCTTTTACTGGCAAAAACAATGCCGCTGCCAAATAGCTGGCTGCAGTTTATGAATACCAGGGCAGAAAGTCTTGCTCTGTGTGAGAAAGTAAGACTAGACTCTAATTAAATAACCACAGGGGAGTCATTGCAGTAGTCAATGTGCAACACCCATGAGAGAAAAAAAACAAGTTAGGATGGAAAGGTTTTATTCAGGCAACTGAGACCATACCTGACATGCTACTTAGACTGATCCTGCTATGTAGGAGCCAGAGAAATTAGCTTTAACATGAGTAGCATTGTGGGATAGGGTGCAGGACTGGCTGCAACTTGTGCTTTCTCTTTTCTGGTAGATTGCCCTACTTGAAAATGCCTTAGTAATTGAAATTACACCCAGATGAGTCCTTATCATGGACAAACTAAATATTCAGGGACATGCAGATTGTGATTCAGTAGATTGGTGGGTAGGGCATTCAGCTGGGAAGTTGACACATGTGTTTGAGGTTTTGCTCCAGTAAACATTTATTTCCTTGACTTGATATATAACTAAATCTTTGGATCTTGTATTTTGCAAGAAAAAAACTTTCAAACTGGTACAAGCTGATAATTTCTTTTTATTTTTTTTCAAGGCTTAACATAAAGACCATAACTATGTACTGCCCTAACTGCATATCTCAGCCTTTGATTTGATAACGAGCAGATCTTGTTTACATTGTCAGTCCATTTCATGTCCTGAAGCAAGGTTCAGAAAATGAAAAGAAAACCTTTTAATGAAATAAAATTTGAAAAATTTGAAATTGCAAAACAAATCTTGAGTTTCTGAAAGCTTTCAGAACTAAAATTATAAAATATTTGCAATTTTTTTCAAGATACCTTTAAGAAAAACTGTATGAAAAAGCAGTATTTTTAACCTTTAAAATTCAGTTTTAAGTGGGCAGTAGTTACTTATGTTCTATTTACAGCTCTAAAAGGCAGTAACAAAACCCAATCAAGAATTTTAATTTTTAAATTAGTATTATTAAAAAGGCAAGCAGCATCAATGAGCTTGTTATACTTGTCTAATTGGTCTCAGCTGGGTATGTGTGAGACAATCCACTCAAAGCAGCCTCACCAATGATCAGACCTCACCCCATGGTGCCCATAGCAGTGCCCTGTAGCTGGGTTGTTACAGAGAGAAAGCCTTCTGTTTTATTGCTACACATGATCATGGTCCATGCCATGCAGCCTTTCTAATAGGGGAGCTGCTTGAATTGCATTGAATCTCTCTAATAAATCATTGAATGAAGAAAATGTTGACACCATTATCTATTTAACCAGTGTCATTTAGTTTTCTCCTAGACTTCTAAATGGAATGTTACTAAAATTAATGCAATTAATTTATCTTCCAGCCATTTAAAATTAGCTGCTTACCTAAAGAGTATAGGAATATAAGTGCTCTTTAATGAGAGCATGGCTCAGGGTTTCATTTGGACTTAAATCAAAGTAGAGCACTGATATCAAGGTATGTGTTCTTCTGAAACTAAGAGAAGGCTTTTGTTGTCCATATTCTCTTCATATCAACAACCTGGTCCCTCTTAAAGCTCCCTTTGTATGGCCTGTAACTTCTCAGGTCATATCTGTACAGGTCTGGGTATGCTACCTTTGAAGCCATCGCTGTGCTAAACTGGCTCTTGAGGCTATTATTCGGGTTGTGTAGTTTCAGGATGTAGTTTCGTGGATGATACATGCGTATTGGGTTCCTTGCACCATTTGCACTGCTGTCATATTGCCTCATGCTGGAGGAGCTGTGTTCCTTATGTCAATCACATGTTAATGACAAGGCACTGCGACAGCTGCTGTTTGTAAAAATAATATGAGACCTGAGTTCAATGTAAGTCCAGTGTCTGTACTTATATACTAGGAGAAAAGTGTTCCTGGAGGAAAAAATGGAGGCCTCTCAGCTAATTGCTGGGTGATATTCTTTTTAGCTTCTGTTATTCAGGAGATCAAACAAGGTGAGAAAAGCAGTGTCTTCAGGTCATAAAATATATGTCTGTAGCAAGGCTAATGAGTAGTCAGTGCCTTTATGGAATGGTAAATTCTAAGTTTTATTTTTAAATTATGATATCACTAGGCGAATTAAGGTGCAGGTAGAAATGGTACAAAGCATATCATAATAAGCAGAAATCCTCCTGCCACCAGTTGGTGGGTACAAGTGCTAGCAGACCGCTGCAAATTCCACCTCATTCGCAGGTGTGCAGTGTATCAGGGAAAAGAGAGGTTGGTTCTGGTGACTCTCAACAAAGGCAGAGAGGCCCCCATCACATCTGGAAGCAGAGGGGAGAACAAGGGCACAGTCTGAATGGTCCTGAGGGAAAAACTGAAAAGAAACAAGCCTGGCAGGATGGTGAGAATGGGTGAGCTTGCTGATGCTCTCCTGTTGCTATAGCCATCCCTTTGTGCTCAGTATGTTCAGATGGTACATTATGTGTGGAGGGAAGTCATCAGGCTAAGATGTGCCTGTAACCAAAATCCCATTGCCTTCCTGGGAGCCATGCAAAGAGAAAGATGGCAGGTTTTGCTTTCTTTAAACACTATAATAGTTTGTTCTTTGAAATGCATGTGTAAATTATAAGTGACTATAATTATTTTAAAGGTGGGCATTACTATGCATGACTCAGTCTTGCACTGCTTCAGAGAGGAAGTTTTCCTTTGTCTTCAAGATACTGTCAATGCCCATTACATTGCCAATGAGGTGCTGTAACTTAAGTCACAAATAGAATATGATTAAGCTATGGTGAGGCTAGGCAGAAGAGAGAGAAATCAGTCTTCATCTACAGCAATTCCTGAATTGCCGTAAGACTCAGTTATATAACGATTGAATTGTCTGAGATTTCATCTGTAAAGTGCAGCCTAGTCATTATGTATTAAGAAATCTCTTGCATCCACTTTGTTTACTCTTTAATATTTATTCTTGAATCACTGAAATGGTCAGCAGTAGGGAATAGGCAATTAAAGGGAGAACTGCACTACTAAACACTGTATAGTGATTACACATTCCAGTAAAAAGATTTTTTTCCCTGCTATATTTGTATTAGCCAGCACAAACACATTTAAATTTTAGGAGAATATCACAGCTGAACAGTACATTTCCAAGATGTTCTGTGAAATTAATCTTTCTCTCAAAACTGTTTACAGTTTTATAGGTGAACTGTGAACCATCGTCTCTGAATCTGTTCATAAACTGCTGTAGGCACTTAGTCCAATACCTCTCAAATGCCTCATATTTTGGGGGTTGTTGCTCATTTTATCTCTAAAGTTGCCCATGTTCCACCAGACCTAGTGTCCCTCTAGTATCCCTCTAGTATCCCTCTAGTATCCCAACTATCTTCTCTGTTATTGAAAACTTCACACCATAATTAAAAGATGTCAAAGTTCATGTAGAGAAAGCTGTTTTTACAGAAGATATGAATTCTCCAGCTTTCATTGCTTCTTGCACTCTGTTTTATGTAACGCAGTGCCTAAACCGCAGGAGGGATATGTTCAGTGTTGTGCTCCACAGCCTTAACCCCCCGTCATACAGATCTGCTGGGGCACAGGGTTACTGTCCCCATGCCACCCACGTCCTCAGCCTTGGGCTGACATGCAGCCAAGGTGCATAGTCAGAGCTGGGAGATGGAAAGTGCTCCTGGGCTCAGAGTTCAGCTGGACCTATGATGTCCTAGATTAAATTTTCTGACGTGAGATTTTAATACTTGTCACCTCAGATTTCTGTCTGAAGTTAAGTGCTTTTCTCAGTGTCTACTGCTGTCATTTTATTTTTAGCATGTGCACAACTGGCCAAACCAAACCATGACAATCTTGGCAATGTTCAGTGAGTTTAGAGCCTCCCCGGCCAGCAGATCATCCCCTGTGCAGTTAATCATAACATGCACCTGGCCACGTAGCTGTCAGAGATTGTCCTGAAAGCCCAGCTGTGGGTGCTGGGTACATATTGGCCATGGCCAGCAGCAATTTAGGAGGGACCAGAGGTAATGCAGTCTATCAAAATCTGTTATCTGAATGATAGGCTTTCAACACAGAAGCAGATTTGGACCCATTCTGTCAGCTGGCAAGTTGTTACTGTGCCACTAAGAAGTTATGGCACAGCTAAAATGACCATCAAAGATCCTGGGATTTGAGACAAAGTGGAAGGAGAGAGGAGGGGAAGAAAGCTACAATAGGAAGTTGGGGGTGTGTTGGTCCTCGAGCTGAAAAACCTTCATGATGAATGTGCAGCAGAGTGATGTTGCTCAGTGGTGACAGCACGGAGTTAGGATTTGGGTCACATGGTATCTGAGCAGCATGGTTGCACACAACTGCACCTTGAGCATAACATGAGTGGACCTTGACTGGTGTTGCAGTGGCAAATAGCAGACAAGGCAAATAACAAAAGGGTGCTAGTGTTAGATCCCTCAGCAGATTAGTAAACTTGACATTTGAAGTATTTCTCATCTTGGTTTTGGCAGCCAATTTTATCAGGTGGTCATAGAAAGTCAGCCTTATCAAGGCAAATGCTGAGATGCACTGTCTGTGGACTCCAGACCAGCTGTTGGCCTGACAGGGAAGCAGTCGTATAAACTGAGTGCAAGTGGGAAGATGATTTGAAAGTGAAAAGCACACATAACTGATTTAAAAGCATTCAGCAGCATGAGCACCATTTATGATTGTGTAAGATATAGCTGCAAAGTCAGCACCAGAGAGGCAATAAGTTCTCAAAGACTGAGAACACGGACCTAAAAATGAGTGCCTGAGCAGAGATCATCAGCTTAAAAACACCTGTAGAGGAGTTTCAGGTGGATCAGGAAGGTAAAAGTTACAAACAGCAGGTTCTGAAGAAGATGATGGAGCTGAAATTTCTAAGAACTAGCTTTGTTGACTATTGCACTCAAAAACAGCAGCCTGTAAAACTTTCCACAGTGTAGCCAGCAATGTGGGAATATTCTAGAGTTTCCTGAGCAGATTGCTGGGCCTCACCAACACTTGATACAGGCATTTACTGTCCAAAGTTGCATTCATAGCTCAGGTTCCTACCCTCAAGAGAGAAATTGCAGGAATGTAGGTTCAGTGCTTATGCATCTGGCGTTGGCAGTGAAGGTGGAATGGAGAGCAACTAGCAAACTTGCTACCCAGCCTTTCTTAGCAATCATTAAAGTGTCAGTTCTCACTATTTTTTTTTTTTTTTTTTTTTTGTAGCTGCAGGCAGGAACGTTACTGCTAATTTTCAGCTCCCTGCTAACACTTAAATTAAGACTCTAGAGAGACTTAGTTGGGTTTTTTAGCGCCTGAGTTGTGATTTGACAACTTGCGAAGTAGCAGATGAATACTGGTGAGGTTGAGAACTAGGTGTTGTCCAAGGGTAAATATGTGTGGCAGGGAGGCAGGGAAAATTCACAACAAAAATAGTCTGTACTGACCTGGGAATGAGGATACTTGAAATAAAATTGCTGCAGGCAAGCCTGTTCTCAGAGTATAAAGACCAAAACAAGGTCCCTTGCCTTGCTGATGTGCTTGGAAGACCTTAATATGACCTTGGAAGAGTAGTATGCTTAAAAAACAAGGGTCAAGAGACAAGGGTCTAGGCTGGGGACTTAAACAGAAGCCAGGATAGGGTTCAAACCCTGGATTTTAACCTGGAATAACATGCAGCATGAATGCCATGATGGTATCTAAGAGTCCGATGGAGGAAAGCAGGTCTTTAGCTGTTCCAAATAGCTGTTTTAAGCATGAATTATCAGTGTGAGGAGATCACACGTGTTTGTGCCCATGCTGAAAGCTGTTCTCTTGCACTGTTAAAATGTTCTGTATTATGGGAAAGAAAGATTTGCCAAACCTGATGTTCCAGCAGCTGTGGTAAGCAACAAGCAGTAACACAGGCTGATGGTACCAGGAAGCTAGCTAATTTCTGTATGGCTTTAATATTAAGATCTTCCACTGATGCTGCAGCTTTGCACACACAAATTTCAGTGAACTGTAGATAAAGTCATAAATGAGGTGATGGATGATCACAACTTTGCAAGTTGGGCCAAATAATGTGATAAATTTGCACACGCTTGATAAATTTGCATATGTTTATTCACCATTCTATGGTAGTTTTATATGTTTTTTTTTTAATTTACTCTAACAGACACATATTTTGATCTTCTTGAAAACAACAGTGAAAATCCACAGTGTAAATTTTTGTAAACAGTTTAAAATATTGAGAAACTCATTAAATGAAGGCTGATCCAAATAAGTGATACCAATGGTTCTGTATGTAATAACTGTATGGATGTTATTAAGAATTTCTAAATCAAAGATTTCCACTGCTTTTCTAAAAATTTGAGATTTAAAATAATATTAAATATCTAAATGAAGGAATCCTCAGAAAAGTAGCACTTGGGTTTCTGCAGTCTGGAATTTTAAAATTTATCTAATAGATACCTGGAGAACTTGAGTCAGGTATTGCCTTGTCTTGGGCAGAGAGGAACATCCTCTTAGTACTCTCTTATGATATTTGCATACTGCAAAATGTGAAACATTGAACTAAAAGGCATGGCTCATTTTATTATAGTGAAGGCCTAGATCATTTAATCATTACTGCCTGCCAAAATAATTTATAAATTACTAAGCAGTCTCTGACAGGAAATGATACTTTTTAACAAAGCACTTATTTTGAATTATTGTAAGCTGTTTCCATTTTATTCCTTTTCTAAATGAAGCTGCACTTACTTACCCCAAAGCTGAACATAGGCTCTAAGCTCAAACATTTAAGAGCACTGGGGAGAAACTTAGGGTAATACTGTATCTTTCTGTGATCTGTAATGCATTATTTCAGTGTTTCTTGGCTCATCTCTATGTGTTAAAAATAGAAGCACTGTTCTAAAGCAAGTTGGTTTATAAATTTGACTCAAATACCCACTTGGCACCCTGTCTTCCTGGTGATGATTGTGTGGAATATAGTCCCCTTTGGCCTCTTTTGCAGCTCGGAATGCTCCCTTGAAGGGCTAGGGTGACAGCTGCAAAACCAGATGCCAAACTCTGTATGATACTGTATTTTTCTGAGTATAATTCTTAAGTAGTTTGTGTTAAACAAAGTGACTCTGCTACTGCATGCCCAGGCCATTTCCTCTGTGATTCAGCAGTAAAAGAAAGTTATTTACATGTATGGGTGATATGATGGGAAGTTTACATCTTTGCTCTATATACCTCTGTTCCTAATATTGCAGCAGGTGCTTTCTCTTCCCCAGTAAGCTCCTGTCTCTGCTTCTCATTTGTTTGGATTATAAAAATATGTCCCAGTACTTCACTGGTACTTAGCTGGTTTATAACTGGCTTATCGGAAGTACATGTGATATACACAAAACATTATTTGTATTATGATCTTCAGTTGGGTCCCTGAAGGTCTCTCTGTAAGCAGCATTTCCAAATGTATAGGCACTTCAGAGCTGAAGTGGGGTCAGCTGGGTGTACATACAACATGAGAATCATTTCTGCTTATATCGCTTTATACCATAATTTTTTTTTTTCTCACTGTACTCAGTAAAGTATTTAGGAGATATCTATTAGCATAAATAGGAGTTACATAGCAGTATATCACAGTTAAACTGTACTTACTGAGGCTTTTATATCTACAGTACTTAAAGCATCACTATTTTTATGCTACTTTTTTCCAAGTATAAAAGTGATTATTATTTCTATGTATTGTTATTTAAGCCTGTTTTTTTCAAAGAAAAGAAAAGTTTTTCCTGTTAACTCATCATTTTCAGCAGCTGTTTGCAGATTAAATATTTCCAGGCTTTTTCCTTCTTCAGACCTAAATTGGAACAGTGTTCCTAAGCTTTTCGACTCGGCAAAGTCTTAACCAATTTTTTTCTTATTTCTTTCCACTTACGGTAAAAGTAAGAACAAAGAATATATCCGTAGTAAAAAGAATGATATGTAAGTTTATGTTCATGTGTCTGTTTTCAGAGGTTAACAGATTATTTGACCTTGAATGGCTAGGGTATGTGCATAGAATTGGAAAACAGCATTCTCTCTGCTTTATAATATAATAAAATTTACAGTACTTCATGTCACCCTGATTTCTTTTCACTGTCCTTCTGCATTTGTGACCCTTTGGTTCAGAAACAGGGCCCTAAATTCTTATTAAAGTATCCTTTGTATCAAATTGTACTTGAATGCCAAGGGACAAATCACATTGAACATAAAGGAGCTAAAGTGAAGAACAGTTTGGGTTTAGACATTTTGCAGTGTTCTTGGCAAGATGTCTTACTGAGTAATGCTTTAAAGGCATAGCTCTGCATGCTTTCAAAATTATATTCACTACCAAATGAGAAGGATGAAACTCTGAAGTCTACTGAGAAGTTACTGTAGAAGAGATAGATTGAAGATACACTTACTCTTTGTGTTTTAGGGCAGATGTCAACACATAACTAGAGAGGGAGAAAATCATACATCCATTTTGGTCCCTTGCTTAGACCTACATGATGAGATTTAAGGAAAGATGAGTTTGTGTGGTGGGTTGACCCTGGCTGGACACTGGGTGCCCACCAAAGCCGCTCTATCACTCCCCCTCCTCAGCTGGACAGGGGAGAGAAAAATATAATGAAAAGCTCATGGGTCAAGATAAGGACAGGGAGATCACCCAGCAATTACTGTCATGGGCAAAACAGACTCGACTTGGGGAAATTAGTTTAATTTATTACCAATCAAATCAAAGTAGGGTAATGAGAAATAAAAACTAAATCTTAAAACACCTTCCCCCCACACCTCCCTTCTTCCCGGCCTCAACTTTACTACTGATTTTCTCTACCACCTCCCTGCCAGTGGCACAGGGGGACAGGGAATGGGGGTTTCGAACAGTTCATCACATGTTGTCTCTGCTACTCCTTCCTCCTCAGGGGGAGGACTCCTCACACTCTTCCCCTGCTCCAGTGTGGGGTCCCTCCCATGGGAGACAGTCCTCCATGAACTGCTCCAGCGTGGGTCCCTTCCATGGGGTGCAGTCCATCAGGAACAGACTGCTCTAGCATGGGTCCCCCACGGGGTCACAAGTCCTGCCAGCAAACCTGCTCTAGTGTGGGCTCCTCTCTCCATGGGTCCACAGCTCCTGCCAGGAGCCTGCTCCAGCATGGGCTTCCCACGGGGTCACAGCCTCCTTCAGGCATCCACCTGCTCCAGCGTGGGGTCCTCCACGGACTGCGGGTGGGTATATGCTCCACCATTAGCCTCCATGGGCTGCAGGGGGACAGCCTGCCTCACCATGGTCTTCACCACAGGCTGCAGGGGAATCTCTGCTCCGGCGCCTGGAGCACCTCCTCCCCCATCTTCTTCACCGACCTTGGAGTCTGCAGGGTTGTTTCTCTCACATATTCTCACCCCTCTTCCTGGCTGCAATTGTGCAGGGTTTTTTCCCCCCTTCTTAAATAAGTGATCCCAGAGGCACTACCACCATCGCTGATGGCCTCGGCCTTGGCCAGTGGCAGGTCCATCTTGGAGCCGGCTGGCACTGGCTCTACTGGACGTGGGGGAAGCTTCTAGCAGCTTCTCACAGAAGCCACCCCTGTAACTCACCCGGTACCAAAACCTTGCTATGCAAACCTAGTGCAGTTTGTTAGCTTAATTCCAAGCCCAAGGTTATATAGGCATGGCCTCTTTTTTCTGCCTTGGAGTATGGGCAAAATATGCTGATATCTGCTTGCAGCATGGACAGAAGCAATCTTATATGTGTCCACAGAGCGTGCAAGCTGAACATGTTCACAGAAACCTACCAACCTGTTGAGGCACACTGAGTGAAGCACATCTCATGGTTTCTGTGTCAGTGCTCAACTCTACCATGTTTATTGGCTGTAGCTCTTGACTGAATTACAGCATCCTTTATCATAAGCCATGGAGCAAACTCTAGCACCCAAAAGCAGCTGTACATATCTCTAGGTCTAAAGTCAGGAATCTCTTAGCTCTCATTTATAGTGTGGCTGCTGAGACATATTGTGCTTTCTTTGAACATCACAGTTTACTCCAAGGATCTCCCATGAATGCAGCGTAGCCACTAAGACCTTTTCTGCATAACCTATGTTTAAAAATTCTTGGCATTACTCACATATGTGCTTAGCGATGATGTGGCCACTGAATGTACCTTTTCATTCTCAGCTTCCGCATTTGTAAAACAGTATTAATGATATGTATCCACTTCAGAGGCCAAAGTACAAATTCCTAATGCTACATTTATGCAAAGCATTATTAAGACGACCATCTGGCAAAGGACAGATTCTGGCTTCCAGCCCTTTGTTCTTCCATCTAGCCATTCTATTACTATTTTTTAATATCACTGAGTTCCAGACAGGTCTGCAAGCCCAGCAAACCTTTTAACACCTCTGAAAGCTTGGGATAAACTAAAGAATTCACAGCAACTCTTGCAGCACACAGGGGAAATGGGGAACAAGAATCCCAAATTCTCTAAAATAGCAGAGATTTTGTTCCTGCTATCCCCAATTATTCCCCACAGGAGTGGATGACAGTTCATGGATCATTGAGCCTGGTTCCTGCAAACACAGCCAACCATGTAATAGATGTAATAGTCCAGAAGAGACCAGAGGAAAAGCCAGCCTGTGTCTGCTATGCCAGCCGCCACAAAATGCTTTCCTTCCCAGCAACCCTGTATGTAAGGTAAAAATCTCCCAGAATTACAGTGTCACACGAGAGAGTGTAACACAGATGTCCTGCATCCCCACAACACTATGAGCTTTGTAAAAGTGCCATGTCATTCCTGGGAAGTAGGCTGTGACCATGATACAGAGGGAGGCAGGTTCTTCCACCCTCATTGCCTCTCAAGGGATAATGGTCCACAGGCTGACCTTTACTTCTTCCTCCCCTCAAATCTGATCACAAGTGGTTTATCTCTAAACACACAGACAAGTCAGAAAAAACAGGAAAGTGAGAGTTTTCTCAGCTCTACCAGATAACCTGCACTTCCTGCCCCAAACCCCAGCATCCTGCCTCAGCTGCAGCCATGTCTTCAAAGCTTGATTGCCTGCATCCAGTGGAGAGGGAAGAGAGTGCAGTTCTTTCTCCCTTAGTTCTTGCAGTCAAAGCCCTGAGTCAGAGGAAGGCAGGTCTGAAGTGTAATTTCAAAGCAGCTTCATTATGACTTTGCATTAGTGCCTGTCATAGAAGATGATGCATATACTCCTACTGTAACACTTGTTTTTGCAAGTGAGAACTAGGCATAATAGGAGATGAGATGTTCAAAAATGGAGCAGTAGAATAAACTGAAATTAGGTAGCGAGCCTAGCCACTCTTCATGCAGGAATTACAGGGATGTTTGAGAAGGAAGTGGCTGAGCTGCTGATAAAAACGTACCTTCATATTAGACTCAGTAACTTACCTATGGCCCTGGAGTGTAACAAATACTACAGTTCTCTTAAAAAAATTATTAGGGGTGACCTGAGGAATATAAAGCATTGACCTTAAATTAGGATCAGGAACATTAGTTGAAAAAAGCTAGCTAGGGTCTATAAAACATTAAACTAAGCATGATACAATAGATGCAAATCAGTCAGGCTTCCATGAAGAAAAAAATCTAATCTTACTAATCTCATAGAATTTAAATCTGTCATTAAAATAGCAGAAAGCATTTTGTCAGCCAAGGCCTTATCTAGACTTTTGAAAAGACTTTGCCAAAAATCTCTAATGGGATGCCTTGTGTGGCATTTGTCATAGTAGGAGGCTGCGTAGGGCAGGAGGCCATTTGGAGCAACAGATGACCTTGCCTACGATGAAAAGAGAGCCTAGATCAGCTGTTCCAGTAAAAGGGGCCTCCCTTTGCAGTTCTGGTCCTGCTCCTTTTCCCAGCCCCTGGCAGGGTGTCAGGCACAAGGCAATGGCTGGGGGGGATGCTGCACAGGAGAACAGTGCAGGACTCCTTCGGCGTCAGGCTGGAGTCAGAAGAGAGACGTCAGCAGTTTTTCTGAGTAGGGTGAGGGTAAGTATTACTGGAGGGATAAGCAACAAGGAGCACTTGGAGAGGGCGTGCTGAGCGGGGAGCCAAAAGAAGCCCTTCACATACCTATGTGAAACTTCAGTGGTCTTTCCTAGCATCCATGTGTCCTGTAACCCAAATTAGTGTTTTCCTGATTTCCTTCCTCCTCACAGACCTTCAAAATCCCACTGACTCTTTTCAGGCTTCTTAGGAACCAGCTCTGCCATCACAGTGCTACTGCACCAGGAAAGAGGACAAATTCAGCTTATGTCTGTGATCTTGATCCTGTCAGAAGTATTTAAGGAAATTAAGCATTCAGGGTAGGCAGGCCCAAAATAAAACAGTGTTATAGACTATAAACTGACTGAGGGAAACAAAGAGGAGCTATAGAGGGCTTATGGTCAGTATGGAAGTAGGTTAATTATCAGCTTTCTTCAGGGCATTGTACAAGGATTGATGATCCACGTGTGCATTAATGACGTGAGTGAAATGAGATGTGGTGAGATCCGAGAATAACTAAGAATTAGATTAATCGCAAACAAAAAAGATAGCGAAATGCTGTCTTCTTTTTTAGCTTAACTAAGGTCGACACCAAAAGTAAGAAAAATTGAACTAATATATATTGTAGTCTTTCCTGCATGAATATATTAGTCTATCTTAAATCCATACCAAACATCATAATGGCTTCTCAAATGAAATCATCTTGGTATATATTGCAAAGAGAATGAAAGAAGCTGTCATCTTAAAAGACCCTGTTCCTTATTTTCAAGATGCTGAAAATCTTGTTTTACCAAAGGAGTTTTAAAGTTGAAAGGAAATCTGAAAAGCTGTAAGAGGTCAGCATGTGTGAGCAGCTGTCTGTAGAGACAAGCTGGCATAGAAAGCCCAGCAGAACTGGGCCTTTTTGTTCCAGAAATGTGAAAAATTAAATATGCACACAATATGGTTTTGATATTCTCCTCCTGAAAAACTTGTTTCTACAGGTTTTCTAAATAACTTATTGAAGGGATAATCTTCAGTCTTTGTCTCCCACTCTCACTGTCCCAGAGGGAGCAGGAAAAAAAATCTTGAGCTTATTGCACTCGAGTATGTGTCAAGATGATCACAAATGCTCTACAGAAGGCTACTGCCTAGGTCTGAGCATTTTCACTTTGCGTAAAGGCACAACGACATGAAGACTAAAACCCTGAAAGGGTGCACTCTGAGACAGGGGACAGTAATGAGTTTCAGTCGGTTGGGTAAATACAGCACTTAATCAGATGATTTGTGGCAGCTGAAATTCGTCACAGACTTGTAGAATATAAAGTGTTTTGGAAGAGAAAATTGTACCCGCTCACTCAAGTGTGTGAGTTCTTCACTTTTTTAGCAAATGATGTCCTCATTAGCCACCACAGAAACTTCTGAAGTTTATTTGCAAAGTACTTCAACCTTCAAGATTCAGTACAAGTCAAGAAAACGGAGTTGCCTGCATGCATGGAATTTACTCTGAAGTAGGAAGGGTTTATCATCGGATTCTGGTCAAGGCAGACAGATTAGACAGTCTAACCAGCATGACAGTCCTTGGTGTATGCCCTGTGTGTAACAGCTGGGCACTCTAGCAGTTTAAATATTTGTATCATGCAAAGAAATGAAACAAGAAACCAAAATGCACATCAGTGAAATGAAATACCCATGCTCATAATTCCAGAACAAACAATATTTTAATAAAATTTAGTTCAGTTATAATTTTTCTCACACAAGTTTTCTGTCTATCTGGAACATACCGGGCAAATGAAACTGACAAAAAAAACCAAACACATCAGCAAGCTAATAAAATTATCTGAGCACCTTTAAAAATTCTTTTTCTGAGAAAAAGCACCTAAAAGTATGGTCCAGAAAGAACTGAAGAACTTGTGAATAAATTTGTGAGTCTGAATGTTAAAGCTAACTGCCAATGCCACTAAGATCTGAACACCCAGAAAAGCATGCATGACATGGACAAGTGCAAAAACCAGCAGGATTTCTCATGCTCTTCCTGTAAATCAAAAATGGAAAACTGACCCTGAAACATTTTTTCCACTCCACAAGCTAGAATAGTTTAACTACTGCCTTAGAATTGAAGGCAATAGTTGAAAATATGAACTTGACATTTTAAATAGAAAAGGCAGCTGCCAAACATGGCCCTTTACTGTATTTTCTTGCTTGCAGGTGAAGTGTGTAAGCTCCAGGGTTATAACAGAACAAAATAGAGGTACACTAGTTCAAACAATATTTTTATTACTGCTACCTGCATTTTCAGTCTGATTCTGAATTGCTTGGAGGAGGTTGAGGAGTGCAAGGGAGCACTATTCCAGTAACGCCCTTAGTCCACTGCCTTTATAGCTGAAATATTTCAGTTATAAACTGAAAAATATAAGGTTGAAGTTCGTCTTTTGAATCATCCATTTAGATTCTTTATATCCATCTAACCTATTGATGGCAATAGACATTTATGTGGACTGGAAGACTATTCAGATGCATTATGAGGAAGTCACATCATTGTAATCATATTTGAATGAAAATTCAGGATATTAATAGTGGTTACAAAATAGGAATACATACATTAAAAGGTCAGAGATTGATTCCCTGTTGAGATATAAATATTCTGGATGTATGCTAATGATCACCAAAATAGAACTTTCGTTTGGACTTAGTAATGCCATCTTAGGACCTGGTGATACAGTAAGTATGAAAAAGAGGAGAAGGCAAGCTTGCAGTCATGAGAAATAATTCTGGAGTATAAAAATGGGTGTAAAATAGGAGAGAAGTTTTGGATCTGGGATGTAATTCTGCTTTCACCCTGCTTTATGCAAGTGGAGGTGTAATTGCATTGACATGAATGGAACTGCTACTGGTTTATCTTTGTATAGTAAAGCAGGACAATGAGCTTTTTGGCCTATTACTTTGCATATAGATACCTGTATCCAAATTTTTCAAATAAAAGCACTTGAACAAAAATTATTTAAAGGTGATACTGAGCTTCTGTAGCTCCTGGTGATTTCAGTTAAGGCTACTTTACCTCTGAAAGGCAGCAGCCATACAATGCATTAATACTTCTTAACTTTAGTGTACAGCCCCAGTTTGGGTCTGGTTTATATGGCCTGGAGAAACCCATGCTAAGGAGGAAAAGGAAGGACTATGGGGATGTAGCTTTTTCAAACCCCTGACAAATCTACTCCGTATTGCATGTATGTAGTTGAATTCTCTTAATTTTCATGAGTGATTGCATTTTAGGAAAGCTTTGCTCTTTTTGGTTCTGTATCTTCATTGCATGTGACTTTAAGAGAGGTTTTAATAAAATATAGTAATTAAAGACCAAGAAAATTACTGCATTCAGGGAAAAGTGTGGGGATTTTCCTGTCCAAATTAATGGATCAGTTTTAAATAAGCCTTTTTAATATACAGAGGAACCTATATATTTTCTGAGTCTGTTCACTCCAAAATGCACAACATCAAGTGTTGAAGCATCCTATCCCCACCTATGTCAGATGTTGTAATTTAACTATCAAGAGTCCCAGATTACCGCAATAATTGCTTTTAGTGGTTCTCTTAATGCACAGTCACTCTTGAAAGGTATACAGCTACAGGATATTTTTGTATCCTTTAAAATGGAGGGCTGGAGAGTTTCTGTGTATAGTTATGCTGCTGTAACTATACTGTATGTAGCTACATTCCTTATGGGAAAAGCCTGTAAAAGCAAAAGGCATTTTTCAAGATTTCATTACATTTAAGACATGCAGTGACAAATTATTTAGTTCATGCATGCTGCAGTGCTCAAGTCAGTCTACTCTTGTCTGCTTCTCAGTTTAAGCTTTGCAAGACTAATTTTTCAGACTCTTTCATATTTGTTGGGATCTCAAAGAGGGTGTAATTGATTACACTTTTACAAGACTTTTAAAGGGCATGATATTAGTTTTGCTACCTGTTTTGGATGACATGTCATAGCATCAAGTATTAATACAAAATTGCAAAAAAACCAGAGAATATTTATGTGTGTTTGTACTTGTGTGTATATGTGTATGCATGTGTATATAGAGTGTTATTTTCTATGTTGTATATATATAAAACCACAACAGGTCTGCTACCACAACTTGAATATTCAAATTACTATTGGAGGAAGGAATATATAAATGTTTGAAATCTGTCCGATATTTATATAACTCTGATTTTAGAATTGTAGCCTATAATGCTCTCTAAAACTATTATGTCTGTTCTGTGTCACATTCCCAGATTTTGCTAAGAATATAAATGGAATGAGTATTGTGATATGTATATAACAAACAGTTTTTTTTAACCTGTAAGCCATTGCCAAAGCCTAAGATGATATTCAGCAGGATATAATCTCTGGGTCCAAGCTAAACTAATCCTTTTTGAATACATAGGACTTTTTTCAGTATGTGCGTTAACAATTGATTTTATTGGGAAGAGGCCAAACTTGTTTGCTGCAGCCAAGGACTATGGTGGTTTTGGATGAATGAAATGAAAGCATGCATAAAGGAAGTCTTATACTGTTCATAGCTAATGAATTTCTCTGGTGCAAATTCAATATTAAGTGCAGATTACAGCTGCAATGGTTCTTGGGGGAATTGAGGACGATATTGCATCTTATGGGGGATGCTAATTTAAAAGAATGGCTGGCCAGGATGCATTTAATAACTGTTGGAAACTGTGATGTAAAAGAGGAGACCAGGGAAAATATAGTGCCTTATGTGATACAGATGGAAGATAGCAGTCTTCATTAGGAAGTATCTGTGATTGCCATGACTTTTTTGGAATGGACACAGTGCTATTATTTCCTGAAATGTGAGAGAAATCATGCAATTTTGACTGATAACCATTATCTATTGTGAAGCAATTGTTTTCCTGGTCAAAACTGAATTGGTAGGGTCCTTACTTGCATCTAGCCATTTTAGAAGAACTGGAATCAGTGCTCTGCTAACTCATGAATTTAACAGAGTAGAAAATGAGGCTTAAAAAGAGTTTAAAATGGAGGAACGAGGTGGTAGAAGTCCCCAGTCATTTCTTCTTTGCTACTAAAACAACATATTCTTTCATTTAACATGTAATTGTATTTCTGTGCATAAATTTAGCTATCAAACATGTACATATGCATTCTGCAAGTGTGTTTGTATGTATGTTTGTGTATAAGGTAACCTTGCATGTGTGAGACAGAGAAGCATTTTAAGCCCTAAAAAGAAATAAACTTTTCCTGTTGCTTACTTTGAATATTTCCTCGTTTAAAAATGCCAGGTTTTCCTTTGCCATTCTAGATGCTTCGAGATGGCTGGTGTTTTGGGGAAAGAGTGGGAGGGAGAAGAGAGAGTTTTGGGAGGAGGGGCTGGTGTTGACAACTTGTTAATGAAATTTCAACTTTAAAACACATTGAGGATTTCTGTGAGATAATCTTCTGAAGAAAAAAATTTCCCTTAACATGACATTTTAAATATAATTTCTTTCACTTATATATCACTCGCCATCCCAGGGAGCTAGTATTTTGCAGATCTTAATTTAATTAGCCTCCAAATAGACCTACAATGTTACTGAACAGTACCACTCCCATATAGAGATGATGAGAGATGTGCAAGCAGATAAAGCTACTATATTGCCTTAGAATTAATGGCCTGTCTCCTGTTACCTTTGACACAGGAGAATACTTAGGAGGAAATACTGAGGAGGTATTTGAAATCTCATCTGCTTTTGGTTACATACTGGATGCTGAAAATTAGCTGCTGGTTCTTGGTAATTGTCTTAAAACTATAGAGGATATAACAGGGTCAGCCTGCAGTCTGAAGGGCAGACCACTGCACAGGGAGTGCATGAGATTCCTGCATGGCCCCCCCAGCCTGTGGGGAGTCAAGCCCCAGTCTCATGTCTCTTAGGAGCTACTGAGGCAGAAGGCCACAGGAAAGATTTGCAATAAGAGCACACTCTGCTCTTGATCACCGAAAGTTGGCTTGGCCAAGGGTGTCCAACCAAGAATAGGGGACTAAGGGGTACTTTGTGTGCAGGAGCGACTGAAGTTATAGCCATGATTGGGTCCATATTGGAGCGGTAGGCATGTATATTTTGGCACATCTGTATGGACAACAGCATGGAGAAGACACCAAGCCATTCAGTGGGTCCCATGTGGTGGTAGCTCTGGGCATTGCCATAATTCTGGTGTTCCTCGTGGATGAAACTGGAGATACCACTGGTTGGTTGTTCCTTTGAGGAGTAGTCAAGATTTTCATCACACTCTTGACTGTGGGTGCCTAAACTGAGTTGCATTCAACTCAATGTGCACACATATTTTTGTGGATCTGTGTCTTACCTATTGTACTGAGTACGTTGTTAGCCTATCTGTCTCCACTTAAGTGATTCTGCAAGCTTATATGAGATATACTGAATGAGGATTAAGACTGAATTTTCCTCACTCCTGGTGCTAATCATTTAGAGCATTTCCTCCCTCCTGCTTGACGTGTTTCCCCTTATTACCAGGATATGGTTCAAATCACGCCAAGAAGATAGAGATGGATGAAACCCCACAGGTTCGCCTTGAATCAGCATTTTCAAATGTGAAAAGCTTAACAGGAGCTTAGTCAAATTCCTAAATTCATTAAAATTAATTTGGAGGTCTCAAGAGGATCAGTCTTCTTTATGACTTCTGGCACTCGCTGCGCCTAGTTAAGGTCTACCCGTTACAAACATAGGCCAGATTCCCAGAGTGCTGAAATTTGTTTCATCGGCTTCCAGGCCTGCTTGATATACTGAAGTCCAAGAGTGTGAAAAAAACAATGTTGAAAGCCAGCTAAATGAAGGGATTTGGACTGGCTTATTCAGGGGATCTTTTCTTTTGTTTATTTGCTTATTTATTTGGGTTTTGTTTTGAATTGCAAAGACCAGGTTCACTTCTTTTTAATCTGTTCTTCTTTTAGACAAAGTGGTCTAAACCTAGCTATGGCAATTTAATGCTAAGCACCAGATTCACCCCTGCAGGGGAATGATGAGTAGCAGACACAAGTACAGCTCAACAGGGGATTGTAGCACGGGGAAGGTACCATGGATGTCATTCAGCCCAGGGAAGTAGCACATGAGTCTGGGGACCGTAGGGAACTGCATCCCGCAATATGGGCTGGCGTGAGGAGAAACCTGTGGCTTGTTCTTAGCCTTTGGCTGAACTACCTGGATTCACCCTTTTGGTAGATTTAGCTGGGAGAGCTTCTATCAATGTTGCCTCAGTTCTTTGCCTTCATTTCCTTTGAATGGTTTTGTTGAATCTTAGTCTGCATCTGGGTAAAAAAGTCGCAAGCATGCAGACTCCTGTAGAGCATCTGGCAGATGTATTATGATATGGTATAGTGTGTGAGTGCATGTATATGGGACGTGCATATGTATATATGTGTATGCATGTATACAAAATCCTCAGCCTGTCCCATTTTATTGATCTGACCAAATATTTAAAGGAAGATAGAGGTCTCAGTCCGGGTGATTTCAATAAGAGTTGGGCCTCTGCCAATGCTTTCTGGGAAGTGGTACATTTCAGCGTTCTGTGAAGATGTAGCTATAATGTGCTTCTAACTTAAGGTAATCTGGAGCCAAGTTTAATCAGATACACATTAGTGAATGGAATGCACTTTCCAAATAATGAAATTCTGGTTGGACTACTCAGTGCAAGATAAGAAAATCGCAGCAGATGCTACTAAAGCAAAGGTGGGAGTTGAGGGCAGAGACTGCCAAGAAACAGTAAATGTATTTTGCAGAAAACCCACTCATTTTTTGTCAGTGTATCTTTCTTTGCGTGCCATCTCTTTGCAACTAATTTTCCCCTAGGAAGCTGTAAGGCACACTGACCTGTACGTTCAAACCATGTGGTCAGGAAGAAAAAAAAAGATAAAAACGCATTTGTGAAAACACTTAAATAGTCAGTACAAAAGGAAACCCTTGGCACAGGAACAGGTTTTCTGCAGACTTTTTCAAACTTAATTTCAAAAGCAAATTAAAAGAGTGAATGATAGTCTTTATCTTGACCTAGGCTTTCAGTGCTTCACAAGTATATCATGCCAGACTGCAGTTTGGTTTAGAACATGCACAACAATAAGGAAGAAAGAATCACAGGTTCTTAGAGACAGTGTTGATCATTAACATATTTTACAAGAAAAATAAGTATTCTTCTGTAGAGATTCTTTTTGGTCTTTTTGCTTTCATGTCCATCTTGACAAGGACAAGATGGAAAAACAGAATGTATGAAGAAAACCATTCAGAAATATACCTCAATACCAGAATGTTTTACTCTTCAAGTAATTTATAATACAAAACAAGAGCTTTAACTCTTCAGTTTTTAAAAAAATAAAATTGCAGTGCATTGAATTAAACAATGCACAGAGAGATTTTTATTGCTATTATGTGGCTGGTATAAGTTAGTTAATAAGCAAACAAGATTCTCTGGAGTACAGTTAGCCATATTTGACCAGCATGCCAGCTGAAATGGATTTAGATACCTGCATTTCAAATGTCAATAAAAGGTGGGGGGTTTCTAATTAGAAAAAGAATCAAAGTATTCCCGGGGGAAATATGGCAAGGCAAAACTGCATCCTTGGAACCACTGAGGTCTTTCCAATAAATGAAGCTGCCCTGCCATGGCAGTAGGAGTCGCTCCAAGTGCTGGGTGATGTGGTCCCACCTTCCTCCTCCCAGTGTCAGCCCACGGCTTCCTATTCTCTTGCCTCTCCCTGTGGTTCTGGTGCACTGTGATCCTTACAGAGCCATTCCAGCATGCTAAGATGACAGAAAACTAACCAAAATTAAATGAGAAAACCAGAGATAGTTCTTAACCTGCTGTTGTGGTTTAACCCCAGTCAGCAACTAAGCACCACACAGCCGCTCGCTCACTCCCCGCAGTGGGATGGGGGAGAGAATCGGAAGAGTAAAAGTGATAAAACTCATGGGTCAAGATAAGAACAGTTTAATAATTAAAATAAAGTAAAATAGTAATCATAGTAGTAGAAGTAGTAGTAATAATAATGATAATAATATAAAAAGCAAGTGATGTACGATGCAATTGCTCACCACCTGCCAAACAATGCCCAGCCAGTCCCCAAGCAGTAGTCACTGCCCCCTTTCCAGCTCCCCCCCCAGCTTATATACTGAGCATGACGTCATATGGTATGGAATATCCCTTTGGTCAGTTTGGGTCAGCTGTCCCAGCTGTGCCCCCTCCCAACTTCTTGTGCACCCGGCAGAGCATGGGAAGCTGAAAAGTCCTTGATTAGTGTAAGCACTACTTAGCAACAACTCAAACATCAGCGTGTTATCAACATTATTCTCACAGTGAATCCAGAACACAGCACTGTACCAGCTACTAGGAAGAATATTAACTCTATCCCAGCCAAAACCAGGATACCTGCATGACATGTTGAAACAACTCAGCACAGATTCAGCTGTGTGCAGGAGCTGGCACAAAGGAGGGAGTGGGTTTGCACAGGTAGGATTCGTGGAGAGTAGGCATCAACAGATAGATCGATGTAGGCTTCCATATAGCCATGGCTTTAATTGCTTTTTTGAAATGGTCTTCAAAGCACAGGGTCAAATTTGTCATGTATCTCTGTAGGTGCAAATTGCAGGCACAATGTGAGCACAGAAATGGAGGACAGTAGCAGGAAACCTTTCAGATCATTATAATTGTCTTCTTGCATGAAGAGAAGCTTTGAGAGAGCGAAGAAATGTTGCCAGAAGCAAACATGTCAAAGCCCTTAGGAAAACAATAGAATCGAACACCCCTGGAACTGAGACAGTCATTTTAAAAAGGTGCTTCACTTCCTTCAAGTGTTTTTTTCAAAGACCAGTTCTCAAACTTAATTAGCATTCCTAAGACATAAAAGACCTTCTCTGACATGGAGAATAGTAGAAGATATGTAGAAAGCAAATGCGTTACCTTAGCTACCTGTTTGGGGTGACATTTTAAATACAGAAAATAAAGCTGGCAGAATTATAGTGACCTTTCAGCCTGAACAAATAAAATAACATCTGCCAAATCTAAATGGCTGCCTCTAGCTGTAGGAAATTATATGCATCTTTGAACACTAATACATAGGTCTTTGGTAGAGCTAACTTTAATAACCCCTCCTAGACCTAAACAATTTATTTCCCAGCAGAGTGTGGAAGGCTGAAAATTCCAGGAATATGGTGCAAGTGCCAAGGGACATATAGGGACCAACCATGGCCGTGGGTGTGGGCAAGCCGTCTGCATAGTCTCCACCCTCTTAATCTATCATGAGTCACTCGTTTTCTTTGGGGCACCCAGAAGGAGCTGTTCAGTTTATCCCCATATGTTTGCTTTACCTCTCCTATATGTGCACATTACTGTGTACACAAAGAGTATCCCCAGTTATTTTCCCTCTTTCTGAATTTCCTCTGGAAACCAAGGGCATATGTGTGGCCTGGGAGGCAGTAGCAATCAGACAGATTGTTTTTAGAAAGGAAACTGGTAGATCTAAAAAGGGAAAGCTGCTCTTTATAATATTCTCCATAGGAAAAAAATAACTGCAAAAATAACTTTTTCCTGTTTCCCCAAGCTCTTTTAGCTTCTAGTCTCAGCTATACCAGCAGAGAAAGCAAGTTCTTAATTGTGCTCTCAAAAAGCTGAGAAGAGCAGTTCATAGTTTTTACTACCTCCTTTATCAAGCATACTTCCATCCCTATCCACCTTCACCTCAAATACTCCTTAAACTCAGGGCTGCCCCACATGTGGAAAACCCAGTTCTGCACTTGGGTGACTGAGATCCACAGTGGAAGGAAATGTCATGGGGACACTGGTGTTTTACTTAGCTAACATAGAAGGCATGAAGGCACCATGAATTGCAACCATAATTAGCCAAAAATACTGAATTTCTTAATGGTTTCCAAAGGTTAAAGGAAGTTCATGCAATTTGCTGTCTGGATTAATATAAATGGTTTTCAATTTAAGCAAATAATGCCAAACAGCCTTATAATTATTATTATTAACGGTAGTATTATTAGCATTATGTATAACTTCAGTTGCACTTAGGATTTTGAGACCATTTTTATTCACTGTGCAAAGAGCTAGGAAGACATGTATCATATATTCCCTGAAGAAGTAATAATCTGTAAAGTCTAGGCCAAGAATCAGGCTTGTAGCAGGTGGCATTTTGGAGATGTGGTGCCAGTCTGAGCAAGGAATTCCAGCTCTGGCATCTGCCATATGTCTGAGGGATTTTTGGTGGCAGGGATGGGTAGTTAAAGAGCTATCTGCTTGCTATAGAGATGCTAGAATTACATTTTTTCATATTTAATTTACTTGTAAGTTTTCATTTTTGTCAGCAATGCTGTACCCATAAACCTGATGATAAGTTCTACCATAATGATCTCTTAGTTTTAGTATTAACCTTCCACGATGAAATGACTGGCCTGGTAGGTGAGGAGAGAGCAGTGGATATTGTCTACCTAGACTTCAGCAGGGCTTTTGACACAGTCCCCCATAAGATCCTCATAAGCCATGAAGTATGACCTGGAGAAGCAGTCAGTGAGGTCGAGAACTGGCTGAACAGCTGGGCTCAGAGGATTGTGACAGTGGCATGAAGTCTAGTTGGAGGCCAGTAACTAAGCAGTGTACGCCAGTGGTCAATGCTGGCTCTGATCCTGTTTAACATCTTCAGAGATGTTACATCCATGATCTGGATGATGGGCAGAGCGCACCCTCAGCAAGTTTGCTAATGTCACAAACCTGGGAGGAATGGCTGATAATGCCAGAGGGTTGTGCTGCCATCCAGAGGGACCTCGACAGGCTGGAGACATGGGCTGACAGGAACCTCATGAAATTCAACAAGGAGAGTGCAAAGTCCTGCACCTGGGGACAAACAACCCCATGCACCAGTATACACTGGGGTCGCCCAGCTGGAAAGCATCTTGGCAGAAAAGGAGCTGGGTGTCTTGGTGGACAGCGAGTTGAACATCAGCCAGCAATGTGCCCTTGCAGCAGAGAAGGCTGATGGTGTCCTGGGCTGCATTAGGAGGAATGTTGCCAGCAGGTTGAAGGAGGTGATCCTGCCCCTCTACTACTCAGCACAGGTGAGTGCTGTGTCCTGTTCTGGGCTGTCCAGTACAACAGAGAAATAGAGCTACTGGAGAGAGGCCCGTGAAGGGCCATGAAGATGATTAAGGGACCAGAGCATCTCTCTTATGAGGAAAGACTGAGAGAGCTGGGACGGTTTAGAATAGAGAAGAGACAGCTCAGGGGGGATCTTGTTAATGTATATAAATACCTGAAAGGAGGGTGCAAAGAGGATGGAGCCAGGCTCTTTTCAGTGGTGCCCGGTGACAGGAATACAGGCAATGGGCACAAACTGAGACACAGGAGCATAAAGAACTCTGAACATGAAGAAACACTCTTTGACTGTGAGGGTGACCGAGCACTGGCACAGGTTGCCCAGGGACATTGTGGAGTCTCCACCCTTGGAGATATTCAAAAGCTGGACATGCTCCTGAGTAGCCATCTCTAGTTGATGGTCCTGCTTGATCACAGAGGTTGGACCAGATGTCCTCCAGAGATCCCTTCCAACCCCAGCAATTCTGTCATTCTGTGGTTAAGAATGTAATGGAAGGGTGAAGCAGATCAGAGTTTGCCAGTCTCAATGGACATACCACAGCCAAAGCAGGGTTTGTAGATACCCTTCAGAGCTCTTCTAACAAGCAGTGTGTTTAGGGCAACCAGTTCTGGGGAATGTTTCCTGCCCAGGTGCAAAGGGGTAGTGCTGGATGCTGTGTGGGGAGCAAGTGTTCCCTTCCAGCTCTGGCATTTCACCCCTCACCCTGGTGAGGACCAGATGGCCTTATGGCTCCTAGCACCCCCCTGTCCAGTTTTACCCTCTTGAAAGCACTCCTGTGCTACATCAGGCTCTTAATTATACTGATTTTCAGGGCAACTTAGGCAGCAATGAATTCAAACTTATTACTTAAAGTGTTGCTTTTTGTTTATACATATAGGCACAACAGTTTGGGACTTTCCTGCACACAAATTTTGTTTGTTCAGTTATATATATTTGTAGCATTTCAACAGTATGGTCTCCCAAGTTTTACAAGCCTTCTATAAGATGTTATAATCTTCTCTACTGGAATAAGATGTCTATACTGCAGGGGAATGACAAGCTTATACATATGCATCTGTATGCAAATATGATTGTGTTTTGTGTTTTGAAAATTTACTGATCTTACACCCAACTAAAAATAGTATTAAAAAAGTGTTCATAGGCCAAACCTTAGCTAAATTTTTTCAAACCTTTGGGTGGAGACTAATTCAGTGTTACTGGCTTATTTCAGTTTATCTTAAACCGGCTTTTAATCAATCCTAAAAGTCAAGTGTTTAAGTGCTTGAATCAACCATTATAAATTTATAATTTCAATTAAATGTATGTAACTGCCCATATAGACTAACTCATACTGATCATACAGATTTTTCTGAAGTAATTCTTTTCTTAAATAGGCTTTTCAGTTGAGTTGCTCCTGCTGCACATGAATGAATCTTTTCTGAGCTGGTAGGTAACACGTGATATGTGCATAAGCCTCTGACACCCCTGACTATTTTGTGCTGCCTCTTTCAACGGCCATTGTGTTCATCTGCCCCTTAGGTTGTCCTCAAAATACAGTATAGAAGAGATTGATGCAGTCAGGTCTCTTTTCTCTTGTTTGTCCAGGGAATTCCTGCAACAGCAAAAAAATCTTTCTTCATTCTTGTTGCATACCTCTGTTATCTCTGCCTTCTTTTCTGAATAACTTTACAAACAAAATGGCTGTTGAATTCAGAGTAAGCCTCAGCATTTGTTATAAATTCATGCTCTTTGATAGAAGCTATTCCTTGAAGCATTTGTTCTCATAGGCATTTTACTATCCTTCAGTGCTTCTTGGGTTTTGAGCTATATTTTAAGATGGAACTGATATTGGAATTGAGAATTCCAGTTAGATTAAAAACCGTAGATCTCTAATGACCACAGTTTGCTTTCAAGTCCTAAATGTAATTGCTGTCTTGCCAGCTCATGTTATTTTCTTCTTTGGTTTGTGTGTTGCTGCCAGCATATCACCTCTTATATTCCTTCATCTTTTTCTATAATATATTGGTAAGGGGCAAACTGGGAGGTCTGCAAGTTGGCAAAATTCTCACTAGATTCCCCAAAGCCTTTTTCTCACTGACATCCTTTGGATTTGGCCTATGGGAATTGATGAAAGGCTGAAATGAAAATGCTGCCATTTGCCCTAGAGCTTTTCCCCTAGGCAAAATCCAAGTCAGAAACTTTATTCCAAAGATTTCTGAATACTACATTTGCAAAGCACACAGATATAGTGTATGGTGCAGTGTTCAGCTTGGTATTCAGGACCATTTTTTGTGAGATGCTGTTCAGCACTACTCATACTATTAGCTGGCAAATTTGTTTTTGAATTGAATCTTGTATAAAATTCTTCAAGCAGGCAACATTTAAAGCACATTCTCCATTAGTCAGGACCACTTATAAGCACCAACAGGAAGTTAGCCTGACATATAATAATGCTGACAGCCATTTGAATATCACATAAAGATCACACGAGCACTGTCTGTCCATATCTTAATGACTGACTAATCCTACATTGCTTCCTGAATGCTTATAGATTGCTCCATCCAAACAATGAGCATTCAACTTATTAGGAGTTTTATATCAGAAGATTAGCTAATAGCTTTTCCTGAGTACTTCAAAAGAAAAAGCTGAAGCATAGACTGCTGTAGGATGAATAAAAAGTTATTTACAGCGTAGATATTTCCAAACAGAATTCTCAGTTGTGTGTTTTCTCTGAGCTAGAAAGAGCAGGCAGGTCCTATAAAAGCTCTTATAAGCAATTTGGAAGGTTTTTTGGAGGAAGGAAGGGGAAAGTTGGCAATAGTTCATTTTTACTGGTTAGTGGAGGCAGCTAGCTCCTGCTGTTTCACAGTGTGAGATTACATGCTAGGTGCCCAGAGTGACACAACCCAGATTCATCCTGGCACACGCTGGTGGTCATGAAAGAAAGATGTGTATATGGAAGGAAATACATTATATTTTGTCTGTGGGGATAAAATATAGCCTCTACCTTAGCCATTCTGATTCTCCAGTATTTGTACTACTGTTGTTTCTCTTGACTTTTGCAAAAGATACTGCAGGCATCTCCTCTGCTTTGAAAATGCAATTTTTTCCTTTCCTGGACTAAGGAAATCACAACTGCCTGCTCTTGTTCTGTGGAAGTTGACACTGGAAAGCTGCCTATTCTGCAGGCATACTAATCTACTTAATTTATCAAAGATGTCAGAGAAAGCAACAAGCAACATGGGACAATATGGGTTCTTCTGAATAATGGCACGAAGATGTTCCCTCTTACAGATGGTGAATTTGACCATGAGTTTGTGAGCTCACCACTGAAGGGTTCCCTAACGAAGCTGGCCAAGAAGTGGCACAGGAATGCTCCAGGGTATTTATCCCACTAGCTGCTCTCGTGCTCCATCTCCATGTTGAACCCTTCCTTGTGGACTGTTCAGATTGATAAATAGCCCATGTCCCTCTGGAAATGGTCTGAGAGATGGATGCTGGGAGAGACTTGGCTCCACCTGAGGGCCTGCGCATCTCCCTGTGTGCAGTGTGAATAATAAACACTGGTACCCAGGAGAAGAGCCTGTCTCCAGACCGCAAAGTCTCCAGCCATGGAACCCTTGTTTTCAGAGTGTGCCATTGTACACTTTGCTCCTGTGGAAACTAATATGGGGTAAGGAAAGCAAAGGATGCTTGATGCCTTATCCTGGTCTTATCCTTATGTGGTGGTGGGATGCTGCCCAGCTGCGGAGAGCTGGGAAATACACCTGCTACCCCAAGCTGAGAAGAAGCCAGAGACACTGTTCTCCAGCTGTGCCCACTTCTTAACTCTACAAGTGGTCCTTTCTTCAAGCGCAGTCAAATAGGTGGTCGGGAGACAGGTGCATCTCCCTCACTAGTCTCACGAAGGGGGTCTCGGGACCATTTCCAAGGGCTATCATCATAAATCTGTCATAGCTGGGAAGGAACAGGGAAACAATTCAGCTCCTGCTGCAGCCCCAGGGGCTGGTCAAGTGAGGATAACTATGATAATGATTATATTCCTGTGACAGCTGCATGGTACAGATCCTTGGCCATGACTAATTGCCTTTCCAGGGAATGCCTGAAGCTCCCTGGGGGATTCTGTGCTTTTCTGCTCCCAGATTCTTCGTGATATCTCCAGACTGAGACACAGAGGCAAACCAGGATTCAGTTCCCAGGATGCTTTGGAATGAGAAACAGGCTTAGAAGCAAATGAAAATATGACATGAAAGGGAGGAGAAGAGGAGAAAGAAATTCAGTGTCAACCACTGTTGGCTGGGGATTTCAACACTTGTTCGTAGGACAGAGACAGCCTTCCACTTGGGCACCCCTGAAAGTGTGGAAGGCTGCAGGAAGAAAACCAAAAGGACACAGTCAGACAGCAGACTGTGAATCAGGATTTTAATTTAGCTCTTTGGCATGCCCTGGCATTTATCAATAAAGCCATGTTTTCCTAACAGTTTAAGTTAAATGTTGTTGCTTCAGGAAGCCAGTATGAACATTTCCAACATGGCCGGAAAGCCCTCAGTTTCTCCGAGGATGCAGAGCAGGGCAGATCCCTCCTCTCTGGGGAAGCTGCTTGCCCTCAGGGGTCTGATCTCACCAGGGTATCACTTCCAGGGCTGCAGCCTCGACGATACATAAGAAACTCCAGTGTTTCCCACAGGTGGTAACCAAGGGGCCTCTGAGACCCAAGGTGATTTCGTCAGCTTTTGATGAAGCAGTGGCTGTGGTTAAAGAGCACGCAGGTGTGCAGTACCCTACAGGAAATGAGAGCACAGTAAAACTTCTCAGTTATGCTACTGAACATGTCTAAATGGCCTTGTCCCCTGATTGAGACAGGAAAGGCAGCTGTTATGCACACCAGTGGCAAAGCCTGGTGAAGAAACTCTGAGATTCAAAGCTATAGACAGCTGCAGCATGCTATGAATATTTTTTTTCATTTCACTTCTTCATTCTCCTTTTTAATTCTAGCCCACAGTTGATAGTGCAAAAAATGCACTAATGTTTACTCCTGAGAAGTATCGGGGCAGCATCCTGAGGAGCTGCGACCAATGGCTGTATCACACCCCATGACAAGGTTAAGCCATCTGTGTCAGCAGCAGTGACACCATCAGCTGCCTGCCCGATGGGTCTGCAGCCACTGAACTCTGTCTGCCCTGGGCCCCAGCACTACAGAGGGGAATGCTGACATGAGGATGAGCACCACAGACACGGCAGGGACAGCCTGGCAGCACGGGGAGTCACAGGCTGGTAGGGATGCCACAGAGCTGCTGGGCTGACAGGGAGCCCTGGGAGGCGAGCGTGTACTTGGAATACCCCAGTTTTGAAAACAGAAGCATGGAAATTATTAAACTAAATGGCAAACTTGCAGGAGTACTTCTGTCCTATGTGACAGCATGTGGCAGGCATGGCATGGGGTATCGCACCCCATGACAAGGTTAAGCCTCCACTCTTTGCATGGGCAGGGGATTTGCTGTCTGTCTTACCAGAACCTGCAGGGTGCAGAGAAAAAGAAGGGATGGCAAAACACTGTAAAGCTGGAAGGGTGCCAGCACAGGGCAGCCCGATATCCATGCCATTCTATGCAAGCATGCAAGCTGCACCCCTCTTCCAGTACAAGTAGATTTGTTTCCTGGAGGGGGCCTTTGCCTTACGCTGGGTTGAATCCAACTGTAGCCTGACCAGTGGGGCCGAGCAGCCATACCCTGCAGGTGAGGGGGGTTAGTAGGAGAGCAGGGAGCACCAGGGATTTCTTTAGGCCACCCTGTCTTCTCCTCATTAAACCTGTACTAGTTCTACCTGGTCTTACTGTCTCCCTACACCAGTGGTTCACATACTGGAGGTGCGCAGTTTGGCCATGTCAGGCAAGGAAGGAAAGTGCTGGGGATGACTGGATACATTTGGGGAATTCAGATAGTAGCTAAATTCAGATGGCCATTAAAATTTAGATGACCATAAAATGCTGCTGTAATATGACTTGTGGCTATTTGGGAAGGATCGCCCAGTCGTGCAAGATTCTGGGGAATGCTTTATAGGTCATAATGAAATAGATGTAATAATTTTGTTTATGTTCATAAAGTGTCTTGCTTTGTATTAAAGGAAGTAAAGGAGATATTTCTCTCATATCTTAAATACTGCAAGGGAGAAATAAACACAAGAAGTTGGGTTTTGATTTTTATCTTTGTAATGGAGGTATATTCTGGAAATAAGTCTTTTAACATCTCTTATGATGAAATATTCCCCAGTGGGATCTGTCCTCACATGGACCTCATCTCAGTGACACAGATGAGGATGCTGCACTCATAATTTAAAGTAAATTAAGCCCAGGCTTTTGACTGCTGGTAAATTGCCAGAACCGTGCTTGGTTGGACCAGCTTTGGTCACTGCTGTGCTACAGAATTCATTTCAGTTTCCTTTTGCACATTAAACCTTAATGCTCCCATCAAAAAATAATTTGATTGGAAAATTAAAAATTGGCTTCTTGTTCCTTCCTAGAAAAAGGAATTAAAACTGAAGGGATTTGTCCGTTTCTTCAGAACAAAAAGAACTAGCATTGGCACATACTGATAAGGAAGTAAGTATTCTTGTTAAAGAAGCTTTTTTTTTTTTTTTTTAAGTATTCAGGCACACCTAATAAAAAGGCACATAAGAAGCAAAATAGAACAATCTGTTGTTATTTAACATGGCAAATACTGTTGAGATACAAATACAGTTAAGTTTTCTCTGGTAACCAAGCAACAGAAGAAAATACCACTTATCTGAATTGCTGTTTATTCTACTGTTTTTTAGCTCTGCAGTAGTGATTTTTATTCTCCGCACCTCAAGCACAGAAAGAACAACTGTTTATAGTATGGCTAAATTGTTTAATGTACTGTTTGATACAGGGGCAAATTAGGCATCAGAATAAATGTCTAGGACTGCTATAACTAGCCATTAATGACTTTTGATCTTCTTGCAAATGTTTCACATGTAACATAGGCAAATGTCCTCTACTGACTTAGGCAATTGTAATAAATATGGACTACATGAGGCATGAAATCAGAACATTTTCATTTTTCCAAAGAATGCAAATGGTCTCTCATTCATGTGTATCATCCTAAGGACTTTTTAGATTAAGCACATGGTAGCAATGTAGTCTTTGACACTTCTAACAGAAGACTTTTTTCTAGAGGTGTGCATATTACCATCAGATGGATGGTTTCATTACGGTGAAAATATGTAGCAAGAAGTGCTCAGAGCCATAGTCAGACTGGACTTGCATGTGGCTCTGTGCTTGTGTATGCACATACTTGTGCACACTGTCTAAATGAAAAGCAACTGAACAAAACTCTTCCTAATCTCTAAAATCTCAGATGTTGATTGAGCCGAACTATGTGCAGCAAGAACAGTTCAGTCCCACACACACGGGAACAACAAGTCCACCAGCAATCAGGATTTGGTTCCTCTGTTCCACTCATTATAAACATCAGCTGCCTATATGAAAAAGAATAGTGGCTGTGAAGCACAATGGAGCAGCTTCTGAAATCATTTCGTAGAGAGAAGTAATGGGCATAAATGACACCCAGCTACTATCAAGTAAACTGGGTAAAAACCCAAGCTCTGTTAAATCACTGCAAAAGCCTTTTCAGTTTCAGTGGTGCCACGATATTCACCAAAGGCCTTTTATAAAAGAGTAGATGAACTGTAGTCAGGTTGGAAACCTTTAGCCCAGATGCCAGTGGCATCTCAACTCTCTCTTCCAGAGTATCTGACTCTGAGGAATTGCCTTCTGTTTGAAAAGTATTTTGGGGGCCTCATTGCCTACCTTGTACTGGAGCAAGAGCTGAGGAGAAGGTGTTTTATCCACAAATTCAGGACAGAATATCACATTCCTGAGAATAAGGGGGAAAGGAGTGACATTATTCTGCACACAAGAAAAGGGCAACTCATCCCCATCATGGGCTTATGAAATCTCACCTTGGTCTGAGTTTGCTGAGTAAAAACTATACCTTGCTCCTGCAGGAAGGTATTAGGCTGGTCAGCTGCCAACTCCTGGGGAATGAACCCTGTGAGATTATTTACATTGATCTCAGTTAATCAATTAATGTTTGTAAAGCACTTTAAACTTGAAAAGCACTCCTATAAATATTTGGTATTATCATATAATTACACTACCACATCTCAATTAAATGCACAATTGGCCATGCTTTAGTCATGTAATTGAAGTGTCACCAGAAGCAGGTGTCTCAGTCTATGCTGACTGTCCTCAAGACTGGTGTGTAAACCTGGAGCAAAATGAGGACTCTTGATTTTGGAAACACTGGAGACCCACTGTCTGATCAGAATGAATGCCTCTTTCCCTAGAACAGAAATACATTTTTTCCACAACTACAAATATAGGTAATTTTTTGCTTCCATTTGTCTTGCATCTTGAACAATTCTTGTGGGCAGTGCAAGGACCAACCTATTTTCTGTTTGTTTTTTACTTTACTGACTTCCCTCATTGATATAATGGAAAAGGAATGTCACTTGTGATCTTGTCTCAGATTCATATCCTTCAGGGTTATGCTTTATCAATGGTCTGTAGACTGTTCTGTGTGATGTACTGAAATAAATTAGAACAATTAAATGCTGAAGCATTCTCCACTTCCTCCAGAGGGTAAAAAAGACCTTAAGCTTCAAATAATAATATATATGTTGCCACCTGATTATCAGCGATACAGGAAGTATTGCTTCCTACTCCATTGTCTTCATTCTAAATAGTAAGCTTGTTTATATCAGTGCTGACAACACAAGAAGCAGTTCAGCTTAGAAAAATAGAGTAATTTTAAAATAATATGGTTTGATATGGCTTTTTCATAGTACATTTTATAGTCTTCTAACTGTAAAATCTTTAGGAAACTCAGTTATTTCTAAGCTTTTCTCCACAAACATGAGAGCTATGACACCGTGGATTTTGGGGGTGGGGTGGGGTGGAGTTTTTTATTTGTTTTTTACTTTTCTATTGAAATCAGAAACTTAAATGGACTGTCTTGATTTATTAGATGAGGTAGTTACTTTCCTAGATGGCAGTATTGTTACCATACTTCCTGTTCCTCCTTTTTTCCTTTCTTTCTCTGGTGCTCTAACTCTCCCTTCTTTTCATGTCAATTAAACACTCTTTGGGAAATGGATAGGCAGTTTTTGTATATTTGTACAGCACCTGCACAAGACTGTAGCTGAGGCCTCTGGATGCAATCACAACCAAAATAATAATATTCACATCTGCTCTTTCAGGTTCATTTGCATCAGTTTACCCTACAAGAGCCTAAGATATTTTCCAATGCAGAGCTGTTATGACTCCTTCCTATATCTTTCTGGAATAACTGTATATAAGAGCCACAACCTGGACTCACAAAAAATGTGTTTCCACCAAAATGATACCAGAAGACCAAAATATAAAAACTCTTCAGAGCAGGAGCTACCTCTGACTGTGTCTGTAGAGCATTTGCTGACAATAGGACTCCAGTGAGGGTGTCTAAGATGCAATTACATAATGCATATATATATAAAATGAAATGTGTCATTACTGCAGTGTTAAGCTATATTTGGAAACCACAACAAGACAAGCACTTTCTCCCAATTTTTTTTCTTCTCTCTATTTCATTATGCGAAAAAGGTATCTTTGATATATGAAGCATTTTATGACCATCTTTTTATTTTAATAACTGCTAATTTGCACACCTAACATCAATTGCTGGTGCAATTAATTGTGGATGCAAATGAGAATGTTTAGCTGTCTAGTCACCTGATTGTGCCTATAAATCAGTGACAGTAATTATGTGTGTAAATGCTCCTTTCAGCCTGCAGTTAATTTGGCCAAAATTGATAGGACAGAAAAAAATACCACCCTAGGCTGAAATTTGGTCCCCAGTCTGTAAAACGAGAAAGTATCTTCCCCCTCTGACTCTTGTGTCTGAATTGCAGAGAGCTAAGTAGACAAAGAGCAATGATTCCCCAGTTCCCAATAACTCACTGCCAGTGTTTCACAATAAAGTGCAATGGGAGAGGAAATATTTCCATAAGGGTTCATTAATCACAACATATTTGCCATGCACAACCACTCTGCAGAGCAGGTAAAGAACCCTAGGGGACGTCGCCTGGCACAGCGCGTCATTTTCGTAATAGGAAAAGTATTTTTTGCACAAATGCTGTAGAACTGAAGTTGCAGATGGCTCCACTGGCAGAGCTAGAGCCTCCTGGCACAACCCTCGGCAGCCAAAGCTACCTTAGGTATTTATAGCAAGGGTTAGTGATATCTCTGAAGTATGCTGAAGATGCTGTCTGCCCCCGCTATGTGCAATATTCCCAGATGTGCCTCTTGGGAGCATATGTGAGGCAGGCCAAACAAACCCCACCCAAAAAACAAACTGCAGAAGGAAATCCAAGTCTTACCTGTCCCTGTTGTGCTGCAGGACACTAATGAGAGGTTTAGGAACAATTAAATTGATTGTGACTGAGAACCTGGGGGTCCAAGGGACCCCATTAGCAGAACTGCATAGCAGAAGATTCCTTTCCAGCTCAGTGGCTTCTTTCATATCTGGGCAGCAGGCCATTTTACTTTACCTAACCCTGAGGACACTGGAGACCCCCTGTTATCCCATCATACTCTGACCCATCTAGACTTGCTCAGTGTTTTGCAGGAGAGGTAGGGCTGGTGTCTTGTTTACCCTACCTCTGTGATCTCAATCTCTGAGTGGTTCATTACTGCTTCAATCCCACATGGGACTTTGATAAAATTCAAAGCCACCTGGTATGATTTTAATTTAAATGTGAATTTAATGTGTTTTCCTTTTATATTGCTATGATGTTAATTGTCAAGAGAAATGCTGCAGGCTCAGATCTGGTCTCTCAGCTGTTTTTGAAACTACTCCCTGGTTTTGTTTGATGCAAGTTTCTGAGTAAAGCTGTTGCTCTGTGGTGGTGTGTACATTGGGCACAATTGTTCATTGGGTACAAGCACAGCGGTCATTCTTCAGGGGGGCAACGGAGTCTTGGGCTGTTTGCCAGTCAGAGGCCAAAAATCTTCTCATCAGCAGAAGATACCTCCAGAGTTACAACTGAACAGAAGAGGGATGAAAGGTTGCATGCAGCCTGTATTAAAAGAGGGTCTACAATTCACCATGTTCCACCAGTTATGAAAAGGGTTTTAAGACAAGGACTTGTGAAAAGGAGGAGAAATACTGAAATGTTTTATCTTAACCAATTAAAACAATTCATATTGGAAGTGGTTAAAAATTAATAGAATTTTTCTTATTAGCAAATATAATCTCACTACAAAAAAGTGCTATGAAAACATATTTAAAAGGTCATAAGGAAACTCTTTCAGGACCACGGTGTGAAGGATACGGTGAGAAAAAGTGAAACAGAGATCCATATCAGCTAGTAGCCCATCAGGGCACTCCAGTAAGATGCAAGACACCCTGATGCAAGACAATATCTTAATCTTCAGAGTTTTTCATTAAGTAAGACTGTTTTTTCAGCAAGCCTTAATTAGTTTTGAACTAAAATTTTAGGAGCAGGGTGGGAGCCTAGACTTTCTGACACAGAATAACAGAGAGCAGATCAGAATAATAGAGCAGATCAAAGGCCACCCAGAGTGGTCGTTGTGCTGTGACACAGGTGTGTCATGGGAGACCGCTGCAAGCTCTGCAAGGGTCACAAAAAGCATCACAGCAGCCAGGTGGCTTGGCCATCAGAAGACATCCCTTGCTATCTAAAATCTCTCATTGCTCCTACACTCTCTGAAATCTATTTAATTGGCTGGTCACCAGGTGTTTTTCCCCCTGCTTGCACAGGCCACCAGAGCTGACAGATGCTTTCTGACCGTTACTTTGCTCATCTGCTGGTTACTACTGCTAGCAGCAGCAGCCTGTTGGGCTCCTGCTTCTTACTGTTGCTGCTGCACAGGAGCTATCGTAGTGAGTCACTTCTAGTCACCAAGGGAACCCACAGCCAGATCTCCACTCCTCCTAAAATAGGAACTCACAGCTACATCTTCCCTCGTCCTAAAATAATCAAACTGAGAGAAAAAGCACTATATATTCGGCAGTGTCTGAAATATGATATTTAGTGCATTAGGTGGGTGGAAAAGCAGGACAATGAGCTTATCCCTAGCAGGGCCTCAGGCTGAGACCACCCCAGGCTTGCAGTGCAGGTGGTCTTCCAAGTCCACATAGAGTCATGCAGAAAGGAGATCAGTTTTTTGGAAGTTCTGAGTAGAGACCGTTGCAGAATCAGCTTTTATCCCCCCATTATTTGAAAAAACTCTGAGGGAGTCCATATAATCAACACATCCCCCTTATAGTTCAATTCAGAAAACTGGGTCCTTGAAAGGAATGCTATTTAACAAATAAGACAATGCTAAGCTTTTTAAATGGTTTTATGAAGGCAAGGCTTGTCTTCACTTTGGTTTACTCTTATCACATCAACTATTAGAAATTGCAATACAATAATCCTTTTAAATAAATATTCGTTATTTTGAAGTACATTGAAAAAATGTGGTTATTTTCAAGCAGAAGTGTTACCTGTAAAATACTGTTCTGCATTTCTATAACCTCTCTTTTTTATTTCTAGGTATTTCCACACAATATACTTGGGTATCCGGAGTCGACGGAGTGGAGAGAATGACAGATGGCGGTTTTATTGGAAAATGGTGTATGAGTATGCAGATGTGAGTATGCTGCATTTGCTAGCCACGTTTCTGGAAAGTGCACCACAGCTGGTCCTGCAGCTCTGTATTGTTGTACAGACTCGTACACTCCAGGCTCTTCAAGGTAGGGGTTCATTTAATCTATTTGTTTTTTATCATTTTAGGAAGATGTAATCTCTATATTTATCCTTCTTTCAAACTGCTGTGTGCCTTGTACTTCTGGTGTAAGAGCAGATCTTGCCTGCTAGCTGCTATTAAGCTGTTAGCAATGACTCTGTCAAGAAAGCCTGTGTTGTTGGAGTTTTTTTAGCCTTTCTTATTGGCCCTGGGTTGTGGGTAGGATTTATAATGTTTTGCTTTCTGCATGTCCTTGTAATAGAAGAGCTCTTCTGATTATCCACTGGGCCAATGTGAAAATTGCATCAATCAAACTATTGCTTTTCTCCTTATGCTTCTTTCTGTGAATGTTCAAAACCCTCCAAACTACAGCAATGAGGTTCATACGGTATTTTGCAAAACAGAAAATGGCACAGCAGAAAACAGCTATTCTGTGAAGAAAATGCCAATGTCGATGGAATACATGTCCACCAGTTCTCGGCCATGTTTATCTGAAATAATACAGGTCATCTCCTGAGCATTACAACAATACTCATTCCTTCAAGCTCTGGGTTTCCTTCTGAGGTTGACACTTTCAGCAAGCATGATTATTTCTTTAAAATGGTAGATGCATGTATATGTCCTGCCATAGGGTTTTATCAGTCAGTGATACAGATATAAGAATATTTCCTTCTCTACTGTTTTTTTGATGCTACTTTTGGCTACCTGACAGCTTTCCTTTTGTATTGCACCATTGTTTTGCCTTATGGCTGCACCTGGGCAGAAATTATTAGCAAGGGAATGAGGTGAATGAGAATTTGGGATCCAGAAAGTGACACAAGTGTCATGAGGCGGTGAGGAGTGAAGGAAGGAGGGGCAGAGGGAGGAAGGAAATGCAGCAATTTTGCCATTTGTTTTTAAGAAACAAGTCATGTGCTTGCCGCTGTAGAAGATAAAAATGTGACAGCACCTTGCTCCAGGAAGCTGTGGGTCTAGTTAGCTTATTATGAGTAACATGCAGTGAGACTGATGGTGTGAAAAAGGACTGAGAACAAAGTGGATAACTGTGTGAAGACCTTGATCCTGGGCAGTTTTCTGTGGATAAATCAGAGGCTTTTCATTTACCTCCCCTTTGAACTGACGTCTAATAACAGCTGTTCTGCTTCCTGCGTTTTTTGGTTTTGTTTCTTTAGATCTAAAACTCTGTCACCTTAAGGGGAAAAGAACGACAAAGTTTCTATTTTAATTAGTTGGTGCTCTGTACAAGGAAGGTTGCCTAAGCACTTCCTAGAGCTATTTCTCAAAATGATGCTGCCCCACACCAACCAGTCCAAACTATTATCACTCAGGAGAAAGTATTATCACTTCAAGAAGCTTTGTACCCCCAGAAAAAGAGACTCCAGAGAGAGGCTTAGATGAAGAACATAGCCAGAATACTGTATGGTCAGCTGTAATTTAGCTATCTTCATAAACTATTAATACAGAAGGCTTCTTGCCCTCATTTTAGTGCAATAACAGATCTGTCTATGAGAAACCTGGCTGGTGAGTAGGCACTAAGCCTGTGATGTACTCTGCAAGTGGTTGTTAATTAGAGAAAACCTGAAATGTTTCAATTTAAAAGGCAAAGATGGTTCCTGAAGCCTGCAATCAGCTCTGTGAAATCTATGGATCAGAAACCGGAAAGGAATAAAACTATAATTATGGATTTCAGATGAGAAGGCTGAAAATATTTACTTATACTCTCTTCCCCCATTTTCTTCCATCTTCCAAGGAGAAAAGGGTCCATTTAAAAAAACTAAGAAAATTAAACAAGGTTGTAGCATTTTCTTAAGCCGTAGTACCATTATAATCTCCTGATGAAAGCTAATATGTTTTAGTACATTGCCAGCTGTGAAAATCCTTTTTCTGTTCTCTCTCCTTTTTTAAAGAAATGTTAAGCATAATGCTTTCACTATTGGATGGTAGATTTGCTGTGAGGCTGCATAAAGAGAGCATAATTTCTCTCAGTAGTATCATGCTACAGCTGGGTGTTTTAAAAGGTCTAGCCATAAGGTATATGCTCCAGCTACCTGTCTACTCACTGACCCTGTTATAGAGATTTCTAACACTGATCAATAAACAGAGTGTTTGATTGATTTTCTTTGTTTAGAGAATGCTACTTGGTTTTTATTATTGTTCTTTAAGTTCTCTGTCCCACAGGACAAAGTTATCATGACAATTGATAAGTGCCATCGCTGGTCCACGTTCTTATAAGTATACTTCCATCACAAACCACAAATTTGGCATGGGAAGTGAATGATACTGGAAATGTCTTGGTCTATAAGCATGGTATTTCTAATATCAAGCCATTAATGACTGCAAGAAAAACTGTTAAATATTTTATTTATGAAATTGTATATTTTCCATTCCAAATGCACCAAAATAACAGGAGAATGTTGTCGGTGTGACTGAAGATTCTCCATTTGGAATGGGTGTTGGCTAGGTGTGGATTATTTCTTATTTCAGTCCTTAAGCTCTGCTAATCAAGGTAAGAAATACATACAGGCATGTACATACATCCTTATGAAGATTAAGAAAAATGTTGTGCGATGTGTGCAAAACCTTTCCTCTCAGTCTTCCATACACTGCAGTGAGGGCCACTTCAAAAGCCCAGAGGATGCACCACAAGAATCCTTTAGCACTTGTCTGGGGTCCACTAGCATGAATTAAAAAGCTGCAATGTAGACTTCTAGCACGGATTGTGGACCACTGTACCATGACTGCTGCAGCAGAACATTGCTTATGTGGGAAGCCATAGACAGTCATTATGCAGTGGCATCTCTCTTCTGCATTGGCACCCGGAGAAATCTGAGTATTGATAAAACAGTATCCAAGTTATTATCTAAAAATCTTCTTTAAGATTTCATCAAAACTGGCACAATTAGAGGCAATGATCTTTCTTATTCTGCCTACAGCAGCAGCCAGGTCCCTCCCAGAGTGGAAGGAGTGAAACGGCTTATGGGGGAAGCTGATGATTTCTCACTGCTAATTCCTCAAGAAGACAAACAACTTCACTGATGCTGGACTAAGCTGGAGCTGTGCTAACCCCCCTATTACCTCCATTTTTTCCACCCTGGTGGTTCCTTTGAGTTTGAAGAAATATCTAGAAAGATATCTGTCTAGAAGACAGATGTGCCCTGAAAATAAATAGTTCCTCAGTCTTTTCCTCACAGGAGTCTGTTTCCCTTCCTTTCTCTTCATGTACTCTGGAGTGCAGTGCTCCCACAGCAACTTCTCTGCTGAGCCAGCTGCACCTCCAAACTGCATTGCTTTTGTTTATTTGTTTTTTCTCCTCTCTCTTAGTTACTCTGTAGAAAAGTCATGTCCTAAGCAGCTTCATGGTGGGAGTCACTAGCTTCACCAGTCCTATTCTAGATGTGAACTGCATGAGGCATGGGGCAGCTCTGCATGTGGGGGGAGCAATGGCAGAAAGTCCACTGAAACAACTGATGCTCATCCTGCATCCGTTTGCTTAAGGGCATATACGTGGAAATAAGTGTCTGAATCATCTATAGGTGAACTATTTCAGCTACCAGAAACAGTCTAACAGCAATAGCCTGGAGGCCAGGATGGGCTAACTGATCGCAGTGCCAGCCTACATACACCAACCTCCTGAAACTCCATGTGGACCTGGGCCCTTCACCCGACGTTTTCAGTTCTGCTCCCAGGGCTGGGCAACCAAGTCCTGCACTGGATCTACCTCCAAGTCACAGGGATCTGAAATACCACAGTTGAAAATGTTTGGATTATCCCAATAAATTCAGAAGGCTGCAAGTAATTAACTTAAAAATGCCTCTACCCTTCAAGCCATTTAGTAAATAAGCAGCATTTTCACAGTCTTTGCTATAAAAACAAACAGTTCCACAATAAACTGCAGATTTGACTAATCAGTAAGATCAGTCTAAAGGCTACAAGACTCTTCCTTGATGGATCTCCAGCATAATGGCCACATCTCACTACATTTCCTCTGCTGTCTTGACAGGTCTTAGGACTGACAAAGGATAGACAGACCTGGACTGGCAAATTGGCTCGGGGGTTTATTCTGAGCAGCTTTGCAGAGAGGGACAGGGGGGTTCTGGTCGACAGCAAGTTGAACATGAGCCAACAGCGTGCCCTGGCAGCCAAGAGGGCCAACCGTGCCCTGGGGTGCATCAAGCACTGCATTGCAGCTGGTCAAGGGAGGTGATTGTCCCGCTCTGCTCTGCGCTGGTGCGGCCTCACCTCCAGTACTGTGTGCAGTTTTGGGTGCCACAGTACATCGAGGGTATAAAGCTACTAAAGAGTGTCCAGAGGAGGGCCATGAAGTTGGTGAAGGGTTTAGAGGAGGAACCGTATAAGGAGCAGCTAAAGTCACTTGGTTTGTTGAGTCTGGAGAAGAGGAGACTGAGGGGTGACCTCATGGCGGTCTGCAGCTTCCTCCCAAGGGGAGGAGGAGGGGCAGGCACTGATCTCTTCTCTCTGGTGACCAATGATAGGACCCAAGGGAATGGCAGGAAGATGTGCCAGGGGAGGTTTAGGCTGGATATTAGGAAATGGTTCTTCACCCAGAGGGTGGTGGAGCACTGGAACAGGCTCCCCAGGGAAGTAGTCACAGCGCCAAGCCTGACGATATTCAAGAAGCACTTGGACAACGGCCTCAGAGACATGGTGTGACTTTTGGGGTTGTCCTGTGCAGGGAAGGGTGTTGGACTTGATGATCCTTGTGGGTCCCTTCCAACTCAGGACATTCTATGATTCTATGAATCACTTGAAGCCAACCTGCCTGCAGGCTGCCCCTGAAAATCTTTGATTTAATTATGGAAAGTCCTGCTGGCACCTCACTCAAGCTACATGTTCGTGTCGCATCACTGGCATTCCCATGGTTGAACACTGGGTCTCTCGGACACTTTTATTTCCCCATTGCTAACTTGGTTGAGTCTCAGCAGGATCCAGTTGGACTCCCTGGGACAGGGGGTGTCACATGACTGGTAGTGCCAGCCCTGGGGAGACAGGGGGGAGACAGCATCAGAGTGGGTAGGGAAGGTCAGGGCTGTCCCTTTCTGTGGCACCTCATTTTGGAATCATGCCCGCAGACTGGCAGTCATCCCTTGGCACTCTCCTTTTACTTGCTTTGATTTTCCCACTGTGCCATTTGATCTTAGAAAGACTTCCCATCTTAAAATTAGTAAAAACCAGCAAGCAAAAAGTTCTGCTGATCATCTGATTGGAAAGAGACTCCTACCCATTAGGATACAGTTACTGTTGTCTTACCGAAGGGCGTGGTGTTCTAGTTGCTCCTAGATGAGCAGATAGACAAGATTACTCCCTGGATTTACCACAGATTTCATTATTTATACTGTATTAATTAACACATTGTTTAAATTACAGATTAGCTTCTCATTCCTGTTTACTGCATCTTATGCTGGCTAGTCAGCATTTGACATTTTTTTCTTCATCAGCCCCTGGGGGATTTTTCTGCCTTCTCCATACAGTACTGTTAATCAAAGTCTCTATCACAGTTTAATCAAAGTCTAATCAAAGTTTGGATCATATAAAGCTGAAGTTCTTAATATAGACTGACAGTAGTGCAGAAGCAAAATGAGAAGTTCAGAACAATTTATAAATTCATCAAGTTTCATTGAAGTCGCCACACTCCCATAGAGCTGCTGGATTCTGCTGAAACTGCATTTCCGTGAAATCTCCCTGGCCAACCATTTTCTCATTTTCTTCCAGTTCTGTTGGAAACTCCTGTGCTGTTCATATGCTGACACCGCAGCCAGCGTACAAAAGTTCACTCTGCTACCAACCATCGCTCTTCAGTCCTTCTACTCCAAACAAATTGCTGTTACTGCCTGAGCTGAACAAGAAGTTCAGAGACTTGCTAGCAGTTTATGACATGGCTGATAGGTCCTAACTTTATCTGGCAGAAGGAAATTATGTGTTAGCTAGTTCATTAAAAAATCCTCTGGCAAAGCTCATCCTCATGCATCAGGAATTCATATTCTCTTCATATCAGCACAATAAACTGAAATTCATTTAAGTCTTTGCAATTTTTTTGTGAGGACAATGCTATGCTTATACATGGCTTTTTTTTTTTTTTTGTGACCTTCACGGCAATTTTGGATTGCTCTGTATAGTGCTGCCTACACTTGCAGTGCTTTTTAAATAAAAAAATGAATTCTGATGTAAAATCTTATACAATTCAATGTATATTTGTATGGAAATAAGGTGCAACACTTGAGTTCTGGGCAAGCTGCCACTGCTTTTCTCTGTGCTGTCAAGGTTCTGCACCACTGCAGTCCAGTGCCCAGCCTTCCCAGAGAGAAAGAAAAGCAGAGCAAGCAATAGTCACAGATTCTGCTTGCAACTTGGCAAAACAGATTTTCAGTGACAAGGATGAACAAATATGATATACTATGGAGTAAATGCGTCTTCTGCAAATGACTTTTAAACGTCTGTAGGCCACTTTGCAAATCTTAAAATGTTATCTTGCACTCATTAGGATAGAGCCATCATATTAGCACACACTTGTTTTGTGATAGGACAGGAGAGGACTTCCTGAAGGCAATCATGTCATATAATCCATTTCATAACCTGATTACAATCTTAAAACTAGTTATACCCTTTGTATCTAATACACCAGTTTGAAGTTTAATTCTCTGATTGATAGAGACCTGCTGCTGCTATCCTGCCTTTTTAATTTCATCAGCAGTCTCTCCCTATTTATACTTGTGCCATCCCTTTTTTTACACTTGTTCCCCAAGGAAATGGGGTTTGTGTGATTATATAGTCCATTTCTGTCCTTGAGTCTTGACTTTTAAGAACTTCTGATCCATTGCACTATTTCAATCAAATATAAAAGAATAGCCAACATCTCAAAGAAAATTATATTTCTTTAAATGTTGTGAAATAAGCAACCAAGTCAGAGGAAAAAAAGGCAAATGAGAGTCTTCACTAAAGGGAAAATCAGGCAGACTTCAACCATTATTCTTTTTGTTAGGCACGAGCCACCAGTCAGTCCAAATATGCATCCTTCTAGACAAGGCATTGCACTGCTCTCCCCTGCACAGTGGGACTGTTGTAATAGACAGATGGGGTTGGGGAATAAGAGACACTTCAATGCGAAAGTAAGAATCGTTCCTCCTGCTGCTCATTCTATCATCTCATGAGATGTTCTGCATTCTCTTGATTATCTTCATAGACTTTCCTTTCATCAGTTCCAGTCTGAATTCATCTTTGGTGAACATGGATGACCAAGACTGTACAGAGTACTCCAGATTACATTTCTCCAGAGCTCTCATATTTCTCATGGCAATATCTCTGAGGGAGATGGCAATAGGACCCGAAGGAATGGCAGGAAGATCTGCCAAGGGACGTTCAGGCTGGATATTAGGAATAGGTTCTTCACCCAGAGGGTGGTGGAGCACTGGAACAGGCTCCCCAGGGAAGTAGTCACAGCGCCAAGCCTGACGATATTCAAGAAGCACTTGGACAACGGCCTCAGAGACATGGTGTGAATTTGGGGTTGTCTGGTGCAGGGACAGGAGTTGGACTTGATGATCCTTGTGGGTCCCTTCCAACTCAGGACATTCCATGATTCTATGATCTCACTAGGTATGATCTAGGATTGTAATTCCCTGTTGACTCAGGCATTGCACTGGTTAATCCTAGTTATTTCATGATCCTTTAAAACACACAGGCTCTTCTGGGGTCATGTCACTCTGATGGGGCTTCAATTACATTAAAAAAAAATTATTAGCAACTAAATGTATGTAGTGAAATTTCATCTTATTTCTAGTTTTCCAGCCTGATTTTTCCACACATCACTCTCCTTTTCTACACTGATAATGTCTCCCAAAACCTTATTAGTATATTACTTTTTAAAACCAAGGTCATTAAAAGAAATATTCAGACAAGATTGGTTCCAAGGGTAATCAGTACTGAAAAAAGGTAATAGCAACCCTACTCCAGTCCAAGACTTTTCAATAGCATTTCAACATGATCCTGCAGTATCTTTATTTAACTAGTTCCTTTACCTGCCTTAGCTCTCTTCTACTAATCCCCATCTTCTCAAGCTTCACCAGTACTTTACTGTTAGCATGGTAATCACCATTCTGCCAAAGTTTTGACAGATTAGATCTGCCACATGTTTTTTCTTGAAAAAGGGATTATAAAAGAAAGATATCAAGTTAGCCTAGACTCTGTGGCTCTCTTACAATCTACTTTTTTGCAGATATTTTATTTTTCATTTTCTTTTAACTTTACTTTCATTTTCAATTAGTTTTTGCTTTAAAAGCTTCTCTAAAGCTTTGTATTGTATTGAAGCCTACATTGTAGGCCTGTTTTAACCAGGTACTTCTGAAATGCACCAGATTGTCTCTTTTCCAGTCACATGGCAGCAGTTCTGAGTGGAGAGACTTAAGATGCTTCTTACCAGCAGCAGGATTTCATACATCAGCTTTTTTTGAATCCTGAAACAGAGGTTTTCTGGTTGCACTTGGTGAAAACAAGGAGCTTTGAGATTTGCTTCCATCTACAGTAACGCAGAATTCCTTTCTGTTCTCATTTCGTATCAGCTGGCTCTGTCTTTGAGCCCTTGTTTCAAGAGCCCTTATTGAAAATTTACCTATAAGGCACAGCCTTTGCTGCTGATCAGCTGCTTTCCATTCCCATCTAGGCATTGTTTCTGAGGTGGGTTTGCATACAGCTAGGTTTTGAGGCTTTTTCCAGAACTTTTTTGCTTTGCAAGGTTTAAAAGCTCCAAAAATTCTTCTGTGTTTCGCGTTAAAGAAAATCCAAGTCTCCTCCACAGAGAAGTCTCCGAACAATTAATTTTTGCTGCCTTCACTCATTTCTTTAAAATTCTGATAGACAGACTTACTAACAGATCTATTTTTGTTTATCCCTCCATTTTATTTAAATTAAACCAAGATTCATGTGATCCGATGCTATTTTTTTTACAATCGGCTGTCCTAGAACAACCTCAATACTTTCTGTAACTAAGTTTAGAAAGAAGCCTCTCTGCTTTCTGTCAGAAAATCTGTCAGTTGTCACACTCCGGAATATCTGGGCTGCCTTTTAGTAGCATTTGTTCTCTGGTCTATATCTGAGAAATCGGAGTCTGCCATAATGAGACAATTCTCTGCAGAATTTCTCCCTGTAATAACAGTTTGAACATCTCTATCCATATCCAAATTTAACTCTGGAATTCTACAGCAGACTCTAACAACTACCCACTATCTTTCCACAAATTAATTTTGTATGCAAACAGAATCTGTTTTATCGGGGATCCCTTTCCATTCACAAGTGCTGCTTTTACCATTATTTCCATCTTTTCTGAATGCCATCTCCCTTTCAGTACCTATGCGCAGGGAGTGATTGAGGACGAGTCCATGATGCTTCTGTAACCCTAGAGTTCTCTTTGTAACCCTATAGGGCTTTATGTCCTGCACTCATGACTTCATGTCCTGCATTTCCAGGTGTCCTGTCCCTGTCCAGTCAGCTATGGTAGGTATGATACATCGATAGAACTTGTAAATGTAAAAGAGGCAATGTATGCAATGTGGCAGGTATTGTCAGGAAGATAAGGGGTTGGCAGAGTGATGGTGTTGTTTCATAGCACATCCATAATAAACCCAGTGTACAGGACCTCAACCTCTGAAAGTCAACCAGAGAAGATATTAGTGAGCATTTTCCTTCTTTCTCTTTAAGTGCAGTAAAAACACCTAATTCCTCTAGCAACATCAGGAACAAGAGTGGAACTGCGTCCAACATTTTTTCCCAAATAATATGTTCTGGTGAATCTCTTTTTTACTGAGGTTGTGCTGGTATTTTTATCCTTGTTTAGCTCCTATTAACTGGTCATAAAAAGACCACAGGACCACACAGCACTATATAGACTATCAATATGAGTTTGTGATATGATGCAAAAAATATCATTTGTGGAGCTTGGCCATTCATTGCCCATTTTTTGCCACTCATTATATCACAGGAAAAATGAATATACTATGCAGGTCATTCTGAATGAATGGCAGTAAAGTTTCATAACATACCAGCATGAAATCTGCATGTGTCATTTTAATGGAAAAAAGTCATTAAAAACAGTATTAGGAAGATTTAGTATACATTTTACTGCTACTCTTTTTGTCTTCTTCCTTCTGGCCACATTAGATATCCTAGCTACATTGGCGGATAAAGATGTCTCCAGTTAAGCTTCAAAATCCTATTGAAAGGCCTTAATAAATCAGATGATTACCAAAGATGTTAGGTGGGTGCCTCCTTCACTAAATTTTAAAAAATCTTGTCATATATTTACATATGTGAGCCCAGTTTTGGGCACATATTTTGTAATACCTTAAAAGTATTATGCCAGTCTGAAAGGAAAACATTGTAAGTGTGTTTATAAACGTCTGTTTGCATACGAATATGATTCAAGATTGGTTTTTCTCAAGGCTTTTTGATGCAGCTTGACCCAGTACCAAACTGATAATCTCACCTGTGGGTGGCATTTCCAACTCATACAGATTGAGAGATATCATTTCTTAACTTGACACAGAATCAAAGAATAATTTAGGTTGGAGAGTCTTCAGGAGATCACCTGGTCCAAACCCTGCTGGAAGTCAGGCCATGTTCAAAGATAGATCAGGTCCCTCAGGGCCATATCTTTCTGACTTTTGTGTACTTCTGTGGATGGAGATCCCACAGCCTCTCTGGGTGAACGACTCTGGTGAAAATTTCTTTTCTAACAGCAAATCAGAACTTCTCCGATTTGTGACAGTTGCCTCTTGTCCTTTCACCATACACCTCTCACAAAAGTTTATCTGAGGTTTCTCTATGATCCTCTTTAGGTAGGAGAAAATGGCAGTTAGATCTCTCCCCTTGCTTCACACCCTTCTCTATCAGCCCTCTCTTCAGGCTATACAAAACCCAGCTCATATGCCCTGTGCTCCAGTCCCTAACCATCTCAGTGGCCCTCCACTGGCCTCGCTCCAGTTTGTCAGTCTTTCCTCTACTGGGGACCCAAAATGATATGGACATGCAGGAGTTTTCCTTTGCTTTTGTAAGTCTTTCTGCAGCTCCTCTCAGCCTGCTGAGATCTCTCTGCAGAACAGCCCTGCCCTCCAGTGCATCAGCTGCTCCCCTCTGATGGGTCCATGCTTTAAGATAATTATGAGCCTGGAGGTATTGTGAAGAGAAATTCCTTACTGTTGGGGGGAATGGCAAAAAAAAACCACCAAAAAAACCCAAAATTACTTTCAGGTTATCAACAGGTTTTTTAAATTTAATAGTGGCTTCACAAAGCCACTAATATACATACAGTGATAAAGATAACCCAAAACACTAAGTAGTGTGTTTAGTTTCTGCAAGCGTGATATATTGCCTACACACTGAATTTCATCTGTCAGCAAATGTCAGAAAGTTAGTGGCATATCCTTCTGCTCCCTTTTTGTTGTGCTAAAAGCAGATTTGCCAAAGAACAAATTCCTGGTTTCATTTTGGGTTACTCTGTTTTCTATGACTGGTACTTTTGTTCAGGGGTGGGAAAAAAGTGATGCATACTTGGCACAGAAAAAGCTTTCTTGTGTCTAATATAGCAGTGAGAAATTTCAGTCGTGATTGTGTCTTACTCAAAGACTGCACAATACTGCAAATGCAAGAATTAATGTGAATTCTTCATCGTGAAGTGGCCTTTAAAGCTTCAGTCAGGAAGCCAATGTACATGTCCAGCTTATCTCCAGATACATAGATCTGAAATTTTCTCAGCCATTTTCTTTGTTAGTGCATGATATATCTCTTCCCTTATTCACCTTGCACCTTTTGGCCTATCTGCAAAATTACTTCTTTTGCCAAAATTTACCAGAAAATTAATCCTTCCTGTTGAGAGTGATTTTAGCTGAAAGTTGCAAATCAAAGTGGGACTGCCTGTTTTTAAATGTGTCTTACATGAAGTTCAAGTTTAGTTGTATACAGGATATAGTACAGATGAGGAAATCACCTATGGAAATTAGTATCTATAAATTATTTTATAAGTATTTGTATTTTTTTATTGTGCATACACTAGGTGAGTATCAAACTGCAAATATAAACAAAACCCATTGCATTCTTGCTTTGTGCTCAGAGTTTTGCAAGTGTCAATGAATAACCAATGCTACAGTGAGACTAAAACAAAAGGTCCAGTCTGGCATAGGGGGGTCACCCCTGTGGGCACCTGGAGTCAGTGGAACTGTTTTCATGAATAAAGGCCATTCACTGGGCTGGGATTTACAGGACCATTGTTTTACAAAAAGGTATTAAATGGCTCTCTTTTGTGTTAGGCTTGACAGTCTATCTAACCTAATGGGTATACAAACCTATTAAATGTATTTTATTAGTTTTTGGTTTCCCTAACTAAATTATAATGAAAATAAATTTCAAATCCTTCTTTTTTTTTTCTTCTCTGTGGGTGTTATTTCTTGTAATGTGTCAGTTAATAAAGTGGTAAACCGTATTCTGTTCTCTGTATATAATGAATACAATTTAAAAACAAATCATTAATGGCTTTTGTGTTACAGCTGAAGAGACAATTTCTAGTTTTAGTTTTGACTGGGACATTTAACATATCGTTTGTGCATGGGTGGCCATTGTGCTCTTGTGAGTTAAATAGCTTGGGCAGGAAGAGTCTTATGAGATGCAGCTACTGAATCACTATTGATCCCCGTCTGTTACATTTAATAGACATAATAGACACTGTGTCTGCATGCTCTTTCCCACCCTGTGGACATTTCAAGGTGCAGAGGAATAGTTCCATTCTCACGTAATTGAGACAAAAGCGTGAATTGAATCCTCTCTCAGTGTGGCTTTCCTAGCACAGCCACACAGAGTCCTCCCTGTCACCCTCCAGCAGCCATGTGGGACTGTCACAGGGTTTTGCAGGAGCTCTGGCAGCGGCACCCTCCTGGAACACCCACCCAGTGTCACCGGCAGGACCCAGCAACCCTGTGGCAGGGTCAGAGGGTGGCTGAGGGACTGATCGGGAGCACCCTGCAGGTGCTGGGCACTGGGGCTGCCGGGCTTTCAGGACTCACATGTAGCAGAGATCAGCAGCAGCAAGCCCCTTCTGCCAGCTGCCGTATTGCTCTGAGCAAGGCTGCTGCCGTGTCCCTGGCGGTGGGGACAACCGAATGACTCATGAAAAACCTCCTGATTCACTGCAGTTTTCAGTCTGCAAAATTAAATAAACTAACCCCCATCTCACCTTACTGTTTTATGCTGTGCTAAAATCTGCGGTAGCTCAGGGGCTGCTTCGTGAGCTGTGCTGTCGTCCCCACCACAGGGGCAAGTGAACAACGGGGTGTACCCCTCCTTCAGCCATCTGCTGCCACCCCTGCGTCAAAGCCCTCGGAAAGCTTATGCAACTTCAGGCTGTTTTCAGGTTTTAACGAGTGCCTTTGGTGCTCTCATATTCTCTTTCCTGCTCTGTGGAAAAATGTATTGAGTGGTTCATTATCACTGGAAAGGTGGATAGATAGGAAAGAGCTGTTCGTGCACCATCTAGTAAATTGGATCTTTCCCAGATCTCTCATGCCACAGAAAGGCATTCAGAGCTCATTTTGAACTCCTAGGTTAGTCACTATTGGTAATGAAGCTTAATAAGTAGGATGCCCCAAAGCCATAAAAAATTCAGCTCTGGTGATCTTCTTGATCCTTACCCTAAATGGCATGGTAGCATTTACTCTCTGGGTGCTCATAGCAGCTTGTCATCCTTATTACTTATATATAGCACAAAACATAACTGCTTTCCTAAGTAACTGGGGTCTTTACTGGTTTTGCTCAGCAGAAGGCAGAAAACATGCAATGTGAGTCCAAGACAACAGTAAAATTAAAATGGCTTCCTGTGTCTTTTCTTCAGACCTACTGTAGTCCCAGCAGATATCATAGGGATGCCACGAGACCAGGATTCTCATCGAGAGGTTTTTAATCAGGTATTTTCACCTGCAAGCACAATAGACACTAAAATCATTTGCAGTAAAATGTGATTCTTCTAGGTAATGAATATTTTATTCTTTTTTCTTGGCATTTCCTTTAAAAAGCATGATTTTACTTTCCACTCCTATGTAGTCAGTTTTGTTTTAAAGAGCTGTCTCAGAAATGCCTGAAAGTGTCTTTAATGGTGATTCAGCAGGAAAGAAATGGGGTTAAAATAATCTCCTTGAGAAAAAATCCAAAGGTCTTTTCTGTTTTTGATGGGCTTTTCTTCAGACCTTGAATTTCACTTCCTTGATATTGAGGGTAGCAGCAAAATTGGGAAAACAACTTGGAAAGAGTGCATGATGTAGCCATACACCTGGCTGACTCATTCCTCACACCTGCTCTGGCATGGTTCACTTTCAGGTACTTCAATGCTGTTCCTTGAGATGTAGAACAGTGCAAGCAAAGGGCAGAATCAGGCCTTTGGCTTCACAGCAGCAGCACATCATGTGGCAGCAGCCTTTGGAGCCAGATGGGTTTTCTGAGCAGAGCATAATGGATTGCAATTGAATTGATATTTTAAGCTAACAAATGTTTAGATCAGGGAGGCTCACAACACAGACGCTTACAATACAGGGCTGATTGCAGCATGCCAGAAGCAGTTAAATGCTGTAATGGGAAAGGTGGTGTCAGCATTTCACTTCTAAATTTCAATTCTCAATGACTTCAAGCAGCTGTAAAAATTCACTTTTGGCTGAGGCTAGAACAAGGACATTGGGCCAAGAACCAGAGCAATCTAAAAAGGGATCCCAGTTCATCTTTGTATGAAGGGCTTCCCAGTATGAAAAAGCTTAAACGTAAGAGGGTAGCAAAATCTGCTTCCCCACATATAGGGTTCTGTGTTTGTTTCTGAAGCTGAGATGCAAGTGAGGCAATGAGAATGAACAGAGCTTTGAAAAAAGCTCTTCTGAATACATCAACTGGATAAAATGTACAGAGCTGCAAGTGATCTCTAGGAAAGCACATCGGCCATGCTTCACCTAACATGAAAGCTAAAGGACTAGTAAATTGAACAGTGGCAAAGTCAAAATTGTGTATTGAGAAACTGCTGTCTTTAAACCATTAGCCTGTGTAAGGTACCCCTTTGTCATAAAGTATCACTGAGGCCAAGCAACCGGTAAGGGTGGCCAAGGATTGAAGAAACTTATTATTAATATTATTATTATTACTAATAACAATAATAGCCAGAATTCTAACAGCAAATGCTTAAAACCCAGCCATTCTGGAGGTATTTACATGCTTGTGTCTTTCAGAGTTCTGTTTCTTGAGGCAGAAAAAGCCCTTTTCTTCATGGCAGGATATTCCTGAACTGTTTAATGTAGAATTTCTTATACCTTTCAGTGAAGTGTCTTGCACTGTTGTTATCAGCAACACAAATGAAATAGCTGCAAGTCCACTGCAGCTGACTTGTCTTATGTTCATCTGTTACTACACTTGGGGAACTCTTCTGCATAATGGGCTTTTTTTCTCCTACTTGAGGTTTCATCAACAGGGAACAGTGACCAAGAACAAGTCTTTCAGATTATACATTCAGAAGTATTTAAACTGGTTCTGCAGAACAAATTAGGAAGATCAGACACTTAAAAATATCTCCTGTTTTGACAGTCTTGATATCTGTACACACTGTGAACCAATTTCCAGATTTGATGCTAACTAGAGTTCTTTATGCAGCCTTAAAACAGAAGAGGCAAATCACTGCATATACGGAAGTTAAAAGTAAAATTGAAAGGTATTGTAGGAGATGTTTAGATAAATATCTTAACATGAGTAATTTGTAGAACAAAGTCCTCAATTGAGAGAGAATTCCAGTTAGAGCCTTTCACACATTTTTCCTACATATGAGCCATACCTGCCATGGAAAAAAATAGCCCTGCTGGCAAGACTATGGGAAGATGGTTCTCAGATACCATATTCCTGGTTCCAAGAACTATACAGAAAACTTTGCCAAATGTCTCCACTGCCAAGTCTGGAAGGAGAGAAGATAAAGATCTGAAGTCTGAGGAAAGCTGGAATATAATGAAGAGAACACCAGACTTCTAGATCAAGACTTTGGGATGCTATTTTGGTTTCTTCCTGTAACACACCAATAACCTGTTACTTTGACAAACACTTTAAAAATCGGGTATCTAAAGTCAGGAAAAGGGATCCATAGTTAAGCACATAAATAGGTAATAGACTTTTCAAATGGATAAGCATTTGTAACTTAAAGTTTGCAGTCATGTGTTTGTAAATATGTTATGGCTACAGAGGAATTGGCTTAATACCAGTTGACCCAAACAACAGCTTGCCCCATTAAAAAACAGAAATCATAAAATGTTGAAAGCCATGAAAATATTTGCGAGTCTTTTTATGATATCCTGTGAAATCATTAATATCTTGCAGTCTTGTGACTAAGAATAATCCAGTCACAAGATATTTTGCGACTTATAATGCTTTCTTGACTCCACTAATAAGTGTCATAAAATCATTACTGGATTTTGAATATATATATATTTCTTTAAAAAAATAAGGTTGTCTGGAACACAATTAGGTTTTCTTTCATTTTTGCTCTTTTACTGAAATATCTCATGCCCATCAGACTGTGAACTTCCTTATAAGTGGGTCTACATATTTGCTGCCTGATAAGATGGCCAAGAGGAACAAAATCTTTCCTTAAGGATAGTAATAATTAGCTAACTAATATTTAGTTTTTGATTGCTTCCCCCATATGGACACAAAAACGTACATACAAATTCATTAGCACCTCACCGGTGAGTGCTAAAATATTTATTAGTTTTTTGCAGTGACTATTTGATGCTGGTTCCAGTTAAGCACTACTGCCCAAACGTTCATTCTCTGGCTTATTAATCCACAGTGACACATCCTGTTTCCTCCTCCTTCCTATCCTTCCCTCTATTCCCCCTCCCAAATGCACTTTTCCTTCCCTGTCATTTGCAGAAGGTGCTAGTTTTAAAGACAATGTCACAAATTTTGAAGAAAAGGGAGGCGACACTTTCAACCAGTATTTCTGTTGTCAGAAACAGTTGCTTTAGCTGCTGAGTGTCTTTGTATACAATCATTAAAATATGTTCAGCCCTCTAAAGCCATTACAAAGGCTGTAACGGTACAACTCACTGTGTTTTTATCATGGCCTCTACCAATAGTTAAAGGAATGTCAGGTATCAGATGAGAAGGAATGTATTTGGGTCACTAAACTCACTCTCCTGCAATGAAACACAAAGAAACTAATGAAACAATACTAAGCTACAAAATGCAAAACAATAATCAACAAAAATTAGCAATACATCGTCTAACTGTGTCCAAAGTGAGGCAAGAATAGGCAAACTGCCCAGAGTGGTTCATGTATTTATGTGTGGAGGGACTCAGGACTGAGATGAGAGATTTCTAGGCAAACAGGCACTAAATCTGTATTGTTCTCCAGCTGGGGCACGAGAAATGTGCCCACCTCTCCTCACTTAGGACTAAGAATTCACCCTGCACATGGATGTCCTAAAAGCTATATAGATTTGGCAGAAGTCCGCATTTCTACTAACATTTCCTTTAAACAATTGCAAGGAAAAAGAAGTACAAAAAGCAGTAGTTATGTACATGATCATAAATTGCTCTAGCCTCTGTGTTTCCATGTCCCAGTAAGCTTCAGGGTTTCACCAGGGAATGCAAATTAAAACTGACTGCAACAGTTGGCTCTAGATTTTGTTGTCAGGGAGCAGTATTCATTTTCTTCAGTGCCTGGTTTTGTTGCCTTTCTGCTTAAGATAAAAAGAACAAAAGGAGGTAAGGAGGCAGATCAAGAGAACATGGCATAAAAACTAAAATATGCTAATATTATACTTTCTTGCTGCCATGAAGTGCTGTAACCCAAGGCTACCGAAAAGCTGGGTCTAAAATAGCAGAAATATGCTGTTCTGAGAGGGGAAGAAAGAGGCAAACAGGTAAAGGTACTGGTCAGCAGAATGCAAGCACAAAACTGACCCACCAAACTTTAATTTACATTTTAATTCTCATCCCTGTGCAAGCTTCACTTAAAGCCATTGTGAGATATTTAGGACTGAGTCCTCTGCAATATTATGCTGAAGAAAAGCACATGGCCCATATCTTTTCTTCCAGAAAAGATAGCTTTCTAGAACAATTGTAACACCGGCACCGTGAGCAGTACCGAGCCCTCAGAGCAGCCTGCAGAAGCCCTCACGCCTGCTTAGCATTGCCCATGGGGGTCCCATCCATGCAAGTCACCTCCAGCTAACCCCCCCCGATGTAACTCATGTTGTAAGACCTGCAGGTGTTGCGGGCGGTCTCTCCTACTGTGTATGTCAATGGCAATACTTCTGTGAGCCTCGACAAGCAGAGAAAGCAGATCTGTGTTCTGCAGGACAGCCAGCCTCTCATTGCTCAGGAGCAGGCTGCTCCCCCACCGTGCTGGGGCTGTCTGAGCAAGCCCTGGGGTACTGGGCCCCCGGCACAGGCATCTGACACTGGGGAGGGCACAAGGGGATTCTACAAAGATTTCACACTAGTGTTCAGCTTTGGTTCTTGACAAACAATGGTTTGCTCTGGTTTTGGCTCAGGTTTGGGTTCAGTTCAGCTCAGTGATTTTGAGTTATGCTCCTCAGACATCATCCACTGTCACAGGGTTGCTGTGAACGATTATTTTAGATGGATTCTGGTGGAATATGCCAATGCTCTGAAACATCATTGATCATCTGGCTCAGGTTCTTCTTCTGACTTGTATATTAAGTGAGCTGACATTTCTTTTGGCTTGTTTTGTTTTCTGCCAGAATTCAAGCTATCTCCAATGAGCTTGTTTTAGCAATGTTTTCCTTTCTGCTGTCTGCTTGGATGGCAACTTGGTTTTCCATTGGTTTCAGTGGGCTTTTAATCCACACCTTCTTACAGATACTGCTCTGAATATCCAATTCTTCTTGTCATCAGTGGGAGTTTTATGCAAGAACATATATAGTTAGGTCAAAAAGAGAAAAAAACTGTCTTAAACTAGATATTCCTCAGCCAGTTGTAGAGGAAGTTTGCCTGAAATCAGCATTACACCAAACGGAGAGATGTCAACTGTCTGTATATGCTCACTAGATTCTCATGTGAGGAAATCATTGGAAGCTGCTCAAAAAACTGACAAGGTTTTTTGTATTTTTTTTTTTAATTGGGAACATCAAGTGTCAACAATATCCTGCTTACACAATACTGATACAATTTATGGCCCAGTACTGTAATCTCTACCATCAACTGCCATGGGAGCTGCCTGAACAATGAGTCTTTATTATGTGTGGAGCATTTCATACCATCTGTGTCCCAGAACACTTAACAGAGTTAGGTAAAACAATCTCAGTAAATAACAGCAGAGAATAAATAAATGGAAAAGGTTTAGGCAAAGGAAAGCAGAAATAATTCAAACTCTTGGTCGACATGTAGCACAGAGCATGGCAGTAAATGATGACATGTATTTCCTTCGAAAATATCAAGAAATTACAACAGGTTTTTTTTCCATTTGCCCACTGAAATACTGACACTACTGCTCAAGAAAGCTAAAGAGAATTAGTGTGATAAACAAGCAGCCTGGAGTCTAATAGAGGCAGCCACGCAGAGTGTTAACCGTTCAGTTCAAGAAACCATTGAGTCCTGGTGTAACAAGATACTTAAGCCAGTCCATGTGATTAGAGTTATTCAGCTGTAGAAAGCTGAGCATGTATATAAATACCTTGCTGAACTGTGAAGATGATATTAAGGAAACTGTATGTTAAGGGTGGAATTAATCTCACTGAGCTATAGTTCTGTTTAAAAGTTAGATGTCCTGTTTAAGCTACTCTTATAGCCAATTAAGAGAGAGAGGCACCTGAAGGACATTTGTTCTTTCTTGAGGGGCAGCTAATATAGGTGAGATGACTTACCCTATAGATATGCTTACTTCTCTCCATGGACTAGAAACAGAGCCCAGGTGATTAACTTAGTTTCAATGTGTGACTTTAAGACAGTTAAAATCAAGGGAGATGGACACACATTCACTCTTTTCTACATCTTTCACTGCAAGATAGCTGCTTGAAAAATTTGTGGAGAGAGCTTTCACATGACTCCATGCACATGTCAGGAGTTTGCATTGCTTTAGAATCTGAGAAGTTTTGAACTCCTCCACCATGAAAAGTTTTCCTGCATTATCACCCAGGACTAAGCTAAAAGTTACTTTAGAATGAAAATAGGATGCTGCACTTAAAAAACTCATGGCTGAACTCATGGCATTGTGTGTCAAACCTGCAGCAATGAGAGACACTGTAAATGTTTGTGACTTAATACCGCTACAAGTTATACAGTGAGTTGTAATATCTAGGCTGCCCTCAAAAATGACAGAGTGCTGCTCTCCGAGGAAGGAACAGCTTGTTCCACCTGCCACAAGATCAACCTTGCAGCCTTGTACAGAAAATGCTCCAATGTGATACCTTGGGAGTATCCTTGTACAACTGGTTTGTCTAATTCATACTGGCAGATACAATCTGAATTCAGTGAATCAGAAGATCCATGAGATTTCATCAGCAAGATCATTTGGGTAGACCAACACAGGCACCACCAGCATCCATCAGCTGCTTCAGAGAACTGTTGGGGCAAAGCAGTTAAGTACAGAGGCCAGCTAAAACCTCTTGATTGCAAGTGCATGTATTGTAAACACTGTATCGAAGGGACATGCATAAGGAAACTGGAATATGAAATATCTGGCCCGTTTGTAGAGCCTGCTTTAACTGGTTCTCATAGGCAGACATGACATGTGCAGATCTTGCACTACATCTTACAATTCTTGTTCTAATGGTTATAAATGCCTCTTGTATACTGAAGACATATCTTCACTGTCTCAAAGATCTTAATAATGATGGAATAACAAAATGCAAGCAATATACTTTGTCAGCATAAACAAAACAACAATTATATCAAAGGTCCTACAGGCATTGCTCATTTGTACTAATAATTCCTGCTTTGCAATCAAGCTGTACAAGATGCCAAGTTAATTATTTTAAACACTTTTTACCACTTGGCACTTATTTTGGACTGCAAGTGGGAAAGTGAGGAGAGGAACAAAAGTTTAAAATATATGCCAAAATGTTTATTTCTGCTATATCCCTTTAGCCAAGCGGCCAGTGTCTAATACCACCTTTTTACTGTGTATATTGAGTCTGGAAATGGGATTTCTGTAGATTCCTACACCATACCGACCTGCTGATTTCACTGAGGATCCAGGTGGAGTCAGGGATCTGGCTCTCATTACAAAACTGAAGTTTTAAGTCTCAAGTTCTTGAGACTGAGGATATTTTTCTCCTGTAAACTACAAAGTTTTGAACATTTGAAAAAAATATGCTTGCAGAAAACCTTGATTTTATAACAGTTTCATGATGATTTGTTAATGAACTACATTATTCAAAACTTTCTATTGTATTATGTTAAAAATAAAAAATAATTACTGTAACTATAAGTATCAGGCTTTTAAAATAGCCTAATTGCATCCAAATACATTGGAAGAGTATAAAAAAACTTACAGGGAAAAATCTTGGAGACATTCAGTTCACCTGAAGTTTATCATTGCTCACCTTGTGGCCAGATTTCACTCCCAGGAGAAGCAAAACCAGATAAGAACTGAGACTGGATGGGTAGCAACATGATTTTATTTTTCTCAAAATTGTAAAAATAGCTCTTGAGCCTAAAAAGTATGTTCAAATTATAATAAAAAATGCAATTTCATCTTGCATGTAGAAACACCAGTAGATTTATTATTTTTTAATGTGTAGAATGATACCTAGATTTCAGAAGCAGAAAATGAAAGGATGCTCTTGAGCTTGTAAGGAGGGGATATATTTTGGCTGACACAGCAGAGGCAGACTGGTTAGCGTTTGGGACAACAAAGCCAATCATCTGACTCTGGATGTTGCTGTCCTCCTCTACAGGATTTAGAGAAAGTAGATCAGGAAAGAGGGCAGTCACAAGGTCACAGCTTTGATCTTGGAGGATTTCAATTACTCAGGTGTTGATTAGGATCACAATTATACAAAAACTGTAGAGAGGAACACTTTTGTAAAGATTGCCCCGGATTGCTTTCTTTAGCCATTTGTTGAGGTGACTACATAATGAGAGCTTATTTAAAAACTCATCTTAACAGATGTGACAGCTCTGATGGATAAATAAGCAGAGTTTAGGAAACAGCAAGACCTTTCTAGGATCTTCTAAAATCTGTCTTGTGGTGAGGAAACACAATGCTGTTTTCCTATCACAACTGCGACCACTCCTTCCAGAAACTCCCTGTGAACTCACTTGTGAGAAACGACCATACAACTTCCAAAGGTCTTTTGCACCTCCTGCGTTAGCTCAAAATATGTCTCTACCCTGACTAAATTCCTTAGAAATTCAGATTTAAATCACGGACATACTACCAACTCAGGCTCGCAAAGACACATACATCTGCACATGTGCATGTGTAAATACTAAGTCATCATCCTAATATTAGAAGTTTTCTTGGGAGGGATGCTTTATATTCCTTCAAAAGAAGACCCATATTTATGTGGAACATCCTCAAAAATACCATAATGCCAGTTAAATTTCCTGTGCAGTATGGATTTAAAAACATCTTTTCATGGTCTTTGCCAAATAGGTCAATAGAAATGAAATCTTATTCAGTCAGAATATGATCCACCTCTACTATTGAGCTGTTTACTCATCGTACACAGAGAGTGCTTCTTACATATCACAACAAAGGCTTCTCCAGAAGTTTCATTAAGCTGAGGAGTGCTTCTAGGCCAAGGATCCCAGGTCACATTTGCGATTAATCCCATATATTTTTGTAATGCTTGAACAGTGTATTAATTTATAATTCATCCGAGGGTTTAATGCTACCTTCAGATATCCAGGCTCAAAGCCTCACTAATACAGCATGTTTATTTCTTCACTTTTGAGAATTGGCATGCGAAAGGCTGGTATTGCTTCTAGCACCATTGTTTACTTAGTGTCCCTGTGCCTCATTTTAGCCAAAGGTGATTCCTCTGCAATTAAAATGGAATTTTATCTTTTTCCAGCCTGTCTTTCATGCAGCTTCTCTGACACGATCTGTAACGAGCAGTTTGTGTTCTGCTGGCTCAGTCGTGTGTGGAATGAAGAAATCCCAGCCTCTCCCCATTACATCAGGGATGCTGTTGTTTGTTAGCTGCTGCATGTGCATGTTCAGTCTGGGAGGGAAATTTCTACAGAGGCTAGAACAAGGTCTCCGTGACAGGTCAGATCTATTTTGAGGAATTTTGAAAGATGCAAAGTGTTTGTGAGCACAAAAGTCTCCTAAAATACATTGGTATAACTCTGCTGTACAATTCAAAGTTAATGCAACTGAGCTGTAAAGAGCCATTTGCCACTCCTACAGGCCACACAGACTTTTATGTGAGAGAAACAAGCAGCCTCCACGTGCCTGCTAGAAGAAACAGCCCAGAAAAATCCTCCTCGCTGCTTTATTCGCTGTAGAGAGAGGGAACAGAACCATTCAGCTGGCAGATCCCATTTTTCTTTCGCTGTCAAAACGTACGGAAAATCCTTCAGAGCTTGCTTAGGCTTCGTTCAGACAAACTTGTAAGAGAGAGCAGGCACGGAAACGTCCCGGTGCTGGGCTGCTCGGCTGCGCTTCCCCCGCAGCAGCATCGCAGTGCCATCTAGTGAGAGCCCGGCTCTGCCGGAGCCACCGGGAGGAAGGCTGTGACAGGGGTGGCGGTGTACCACCATCCTTGACCAGGGCTGGCCCTGCTTCACTTGCACAGCCCCAGCTCCAGGTGACGCAGCTGTAAGGATCCTGCAAATGCGTTTTTAGGGAGTTCCCCTTAGAGGGAACAGTGCTTTTGTTGAACCTCCTGCGGGATGGTGCTTTTGTAGAACCTCCTGCGGGATGGTGGCCCAGGTCCTCGCTAACATCCGCGGCGCTGAGAAGTTGTACACCGGAGTTATATACGCTGTTTGCTCTGAAGAGCATGAAGGAGGGAGAGAAGGAGAGGATTACTCTAGCAGTTCATGCATAGACTTTGGCATTTTAAGCACCTACTTGAGAGAGACGCTGGGGAACATTAGGCTTGTCCTTGCAGGAGAGACTCGCAAGTGCTCTGGTGGCTTTCGTCAGAATGGCTGGGGGTTGAATAGATGCTGCTGGGCATATCATCTAGAGTTTATGAAGCTGAAAAAAACAAATGGGAATTCAGGTCAAACTTTGTCCTTCACATCTGTGATAGTAAGTACACTACCAGACACCCATAGTAAAGACGGGTGAAGGGCAAGCTGAAAGCAACTGGATACAGGGAATAATGAGCAGGAGGCTATAGCAAAGGAGTAGTCATGTAGGCTTGCAGTGGTTGGGCTGCTTTGCTCATACCCCCTGGCTTTTTTAGCTTTCTTGCTGTGGCTGCTAATACATGGTGTGCATATAATACAGTTCCAAACTGCTAAAAGAAAGCATAGCAAGGCAGATTTGTTATATTGTTTGGAAAAAAACAACTCCACACATAATAAATAGTCAGTGCATCGAAATTCATACCTGTTTTTTTTTTAGGAAAAGATATGCACATGTTTATTACCAGTTTTAAATTCTTTATAATATCAAATGTAGCTACATCCAATCCCAGAGGGACCCCCCTACAGAAAAAAAGGAAATATATTGCATCAGTATTTCATTACACAGTCCACTGATCACAAAACACATCCACTCTAGGATTACCCCAGAGTCCCTACGCAACACGCTGCTCACTCGGAACAAATGCAAGCTCCAGAGTCTCAGAAAAGGGAGTTTAAAGCACAGTCTTTCATGGTAGCATCTTGTCCCCTGTAGATAATTAACACACTTCACAAACCTCTGATTAAAGTAATCTTTTTTTTTTTTTTTTTTAATCTTGCACTGTCATCTAATGGTCCGGATACTGCAAAAAATGAAAATGCATTCACTGAGTTAATGATTTTGTGGACTGAGATTCAGTATCTCTGGTATTTTCTGTCTTCCCTAATAACTACCTCAGGAACCAGCTGGTGTCTGCCATGTTTACACGTTTTGGAATATAGGACCCTCCATCTTCCATATAGCAAGCTGAGAGTAAGTGGTCTAGGAGCACGCTGGCAGGGTATCCCCTCAGCCCCAGAGGTGCCATCTGGCCTATTTAAACTTCTTTATATTCCCTTTATGATGTTAATATGTGGAAAAGGAGATGGGGGTGCAATAGTCAAACAAGCTAACTCCTTTAAAAATGCCCATTTAATTCATCAAGGCACTGGTTCCTCAAATGGCTGTTGAGACAAAAAGATGGTTTTATGCTTCCGAATATGACAGATTTAGTAAGTTAAGAGCTCATGATGTCTGTGTTAATGGACAGCTGGAGTGACATATAAAGTCTGTTCTCTGCATCCTGCGCAAAGTAGGTATGAAATATGGTCAAACAAAAATGGTGTTTTTTAAATACCCACTTTACACAACCATAAACCACTTCAAGAGGTGCAAAGCAATGAGAAGTCAAGCTCCCAGAGATGAAGAGTGCAGTGGTATGCAGGAACACTATACTACTCAGCAACAAAGTGCTTACAGTACAATGCAAATTGTTCACTTTAAAATTCAAGTTGCCTGCTCTTGCTCCTGGTTGCATAACAAACTCAAACTCAAATACTGATTGCTTTCCAGGCTCAAGCACTGTTCAGCTAAAAGATCACTATTGTTCAGACTTTTCAGGAAATTTGGAGTAGTTTATGCTGTTAAATCAAAATTCTAGTTTCCTGGTTTGATTCAAACTGTATGAATTCAGAACAGAGCATTTGTGTCAAATAAGTTAATACATGAAAGCATCCTGTTTTCTTCTCACAAATGCTCTACTACAGCTACAATTTCAACGGTGTCTCTTTCATGATATCTTGTCTTTTGAAGCTGAAATTCAAAGTGTGACTTTGAGAACATAAAGATGAGAAATTGGAATCAGAGGATGTACCATAACATACTTTATAGGAAAGTACCAGAAAGCTGAAGAGCATTTAAGCAAGCAGGGTTCTGTCAAGGTGCATAGAGGAATATATAGAAATTATTGTAAGAATTTCTTTAACTTCTCTTTAATTAATATTTTGCATTGAGGTAGTATTTATAAGTACTTGTCAAGCTTGCCAAATTGTGCTATGTGCCATCCTTACATATACTGAAAGCAATAACCCATAGTGAGTTAAAGCATATGGAGGACGAAGTAGAAACATAAAAAAATTGTAAAGGGCAGATAAACAGACTGTTTCCTACCACTGAATACAATAAACAGTTTCATAGGTTGTCAGCTGCCTTACCTATCATGTGGAGATGAGATTTGAGGAAGAATGAAAAAGAGGATAGTTTTGTTCTGAATTCAGGTATTTTATTGAAGTTCTTGCTGTGAGTGAAAGAGACCAGAGAGACTACAAAAGAGCGCCAAGAAGATGTGGGCTGATGGACAATGAAGAGCTGTATTTTTGGGAAAGCAGAGGCAGAGAGGAATGGAAGGCAGTAGATGAGATAATCGTGATGGCAGTTATGAGGAGGGATGTGACAGGTCTTGTCTTCAACAAGACAGTAAGTTCATTGGGGTAGGGAGCAGAGTATTTTTGGGTTTGCATTCAGTATAAGTAATAAGTACACTGGCTTTCCTGAAAAAGGCTCCAAGCCATATTACCCTCTGCTCTCTTTCTCGTGGTTAGAGCTGGGTAGCACTGCAGACCCCTTGACCACAGCTTAATAGGATCAGGATAAAGGAACAAAAGTGAAGAGACACTTAGAGACTCAACACTGCGAGAGCTGAAGAACTTAGTGCAAGATCAAGTGCCCTGGAGTGCCTCTCCCTGTGGCATGAGTACTGGCACAAGGACAATCTTCCAGATTTATATTTATTTATTCAGCCTCAACAGCCTTAAACTGCCCTTCCTCATGGTTTGGTTACACAAAGCTTTATATTTATTTATTCAGCCTCAACAGCCTTAAACTGCCCTTCCTCATGGTTTGGTTACACAAACACTTTTGCTTTTGTAAGCAAAGCTTAAGACATCATCCCCATCCAGACACCTGTAAACCGGAAGCTGTTTGTTGCTACATTACAGCTGGGTCACAAATGTGAAGCTAGTTCTGCAAAATTCACCTAACTGGCGGTATGGCTCTGTAGCAAGCATCCATCCTTCTCTTTGTGTTCCTCATTTTCCTTTTGTGCTACTTGTTTGGGTATCATGGTTTAAGGCAGCTGTAAGCCTAACCAGGAGGCATCCTCTGCACCTCCTTTGTGTGAAGCCCTGATGTCCTGCATACAGGAGGGCAGAAGGGCCTGGAAATGCTTCATGACATGTCATCTACCTGAAAGAGTGGGTGGGAATGCACCGCCCTGGTCACTTCACAACTGATACACAGCCTGGTGCCCTCTGTCCCCTTTCACTGGGCTGCTTATTAAAAATGTGGTTTTTAATACAGTGCTGGTAGTATGAAGGCGGCAAGCTGGGAGCTATTTCTGTGCACTAAACATGGGCAGAACAGGGTTGCATCACTGATGGTGTGTGGGGTGAAATGCCAGATGACTGGGGCAAGTTTAGAAAAGGCAAAAGCAGCAGGGTGACCACGTTTGAATGTGGTATGCAAAGCATTGAGAAGCTGCAGGTCATGCTCAGGGATGAGAAAAACAGAGTGTGAAACAGGAACATGTATGGACTGGAATCATCCATGCGGAGGGTCAGAAATTCATCCATGGGGAGAAAGTCAGAAAATGTGATTGCTAAATCAAGAAATGGTTAAAGCATCATCAAACGATTTGATTTTGAGAGCCAGGGTCTGGCAGACATCCATCAACAGAAAGAAAGTGCAAGACATTCACAGCTGGAAAGTAGGAGATGAATGGGACAGAAACATTAAAGATTAGCTTTAAACTGTCATGGTGACAGTGAAGCAAATGGCAGAAGAGGATTTAGGAGGAAGAAGACCCTAAGGAGATTTTTTAAGGCTTTGCACAATATAGTGGTGAGCCTTCCAAGCTGAAAGGTCTGAAAAGCTGGAGGCTGATCAGAGGAAGACAGGCTGTGCACACAGAAAGATCTGCTTAGTACAACATCAAGTGGTACAGCTGTTCAGCTGCAGCTGACCCAGCTCTGTTGGGACCAGACACCATCTTACAAAGACAACAGAAAGTACATCTGGACACTGACAGGAGGCTGGAGCACCACTGGCCAAAAAGCTTCATTTCATTCCTTGTATCCAGGCACAAGCCAGCTACACTGAACTACTGGATCTACCATCTAAAATGTGGTAGAAGATCCCTACTGATACCAGTCATGCAGATAGAGTTAAAACACCTCCTGAGGAGTGGAAATAAATGACTAAACACGTCAGGCCAAGAGGGGGATTTTACCATTTCTGGTGGTTGTTGCTATGATATATTGCAGTATTATGTTACAGCGCATCATCCAGGAGAGGAGAAAAGGGTCCAGAACTGAGCAGAGGAACATCAAATCCAGCTATACAGAAGCATGCATGAATCTCTTATGGGCTTTATAAATCTATGTTTGTAGGTTTGTGTGCCTTGGATATCTGGCTGCAAAACTAAATGAAAACCAAGGGTCCAGAGTTCCTTCTCAAAATGGTTAGGAGAAGAAACAAATAGCAAATCACAAAATCACAGACTAGATGAGAGTGGAAGAAACCTCTGGGGATCATCTAGTCAAACCCCCCTATTCAAAGCAGGGCCATCACCTAGAGCCTGGATATTTTCCAGTCAGGTTTTGAATATCTCCAAGTATAGAGACTCCACAGCCTGTCTGGGCAACCTGTTCCGATGTTCAGTGGCCGTCACAGTGAAAAAAAGTGGGGGTTTGTGTTCAGAGGGAACCTCCTATGTTTCAGTTTGTGTCCCTTGACTCTTCTCCTGTCACTGGGCACCGCTGAGAAGAGTCTGGCTCCATTTTCTTTACACCCTCCCTTCAGGTATTTATATACATTAATAAGATCCCCCCTGAGCCTTCTATTTATCAGAATCCTTTATGCAGAAAGGTTTTATGAGGTATAAAATCTATGAGGTTGCCATTAGTCTGTATTAACTTTCCATAAAGGAGCCAGAGAGTGGGGACAGGGAAGAGTGTTGGGTTAGAAGAGGGGAGAAGAAGAGATCTTTGCTAAGACAACCCTTGCTCCCGCACCTCTGAGTAGCAAATGGATGAAGCAGAATAGGAGGAGGTAGGATTCTCCCTCTGCAAGAGAGGAAACTCTGCTTACTTCTCTGGCTGTGGGATCTGCCTTTGCGAACCATGCTTCAGTAGTACTTCCCGCTCTGTTCAGCAACAGCATATTCATGCTCCAGCCCAATGGCCCCCTAGAGACAGAGGCTGGTTTTACTAATGCTGTGGGTAGAGAGCAGCAGAACTGCTGGGTCAGTGCTGGATAAGCAGGTGCCCAGGCAGCTCATCTCCCTTGAGCCTGCACCCAGTGCTACCACCAGGACTTCGCATGTTAGGGAGGGGAAGTTCTCCATGGAAGGGCACATCCAAAAGAAAGTGTTCCATTAAAGAAAACTTCTGTGCAGGTGGCCATCATGAAATAATTTCATAGTTAATTTTGGCATTAAAAAAGGAAGCTTCAGATGACTATTTACTGTTATAATGGCTATCATACAAGGTATGGGAATCTGTGCAATGTGGTATTTCTTTACATTTTTTCCATGCAGTTTTTCCTGAATTGAAAAATGGATGATGGGTTCCTATGCCACTACAGCTTGTTTAAGAAAAAAAACGCAGGTCATGACTATCTTACATTGCAGTAATAGAGAAAATTATTTCCTTTTCTAAAGGTTTTTTAGCTTTCCTAATCCACTGGCTGGGACATGGTTTGCAGATGATGACTGTTTGTCCTACCACATCATGGACAACCACAGCATCCTGGATTGGGGCAGCACTCCAGTCTGGTTCCAGAAATCATTACCAGAACAGGACTTTAGAAGCAAAAAATAATATTAATAGAATTGCTGTAGATTAAAGCCATAATTGAGCAAAAGGTATAGTATGTACGAACTTAATTTCACAAAGATTATTAAAAGATAAAGACACTATGTCCAGCCCAATAAATACGCTCATCCTGAGAAGTACAATTTTCAGATAAGGAAGGACATTCATTTTCTCTGTTTTATGCCTGAGTCTTTATAGCACATAGCAACTGGAGCGAAAATTTATCTCTGCCTTTAGATATCCAAGGTTTTTAATCTCTGTTGAAAAAAATCATTTCAGATGGGTCAGTGCAAGATTTTTCTGTATGGTCGTTGAAATAAGTTGGCTATGTTGATTAGTGTTATTATCATAAAGGTAAAAAGTTGGTTAGGAAATGTAGCTTTTCTGCAATGTATGCTTATTTTAAATTTTGGGATATAATTGAAGACAACTTTGGTTAAAGGTATATTACAATATTAAAATTTGCAGTCAAGCTGGCCATTAAATCATCTCTCTATTTATTTTTCCTTTTTATTAACAAAATAATATTTTAAATAGATATTTTATGCATTTGTATGCATGACAGAAATATGCATAACAAATTACTTCCACTTTGGTAAAAGTTTTACTAAGCTGGGATAAAATCCTAGTGTAGTGGGCTGAACCTGGCCAGCAGCCAAACACCCACACAACCACTTGCTCGCTCCTCCTCCCTCCTCCAGGAGGACAGAGGAGAGAACAGGAAGAGCAAGAGCAAGAAAACTCCTGACAGCTGAAATAAAGACAGCTTAATAAGTGAAGGAAAGAGAAAACAAAATGTATTTTAGTGATGCAAAGGTAAACACTTACCAGCTTCCACAAGCAGATCAACGCCCAGCCAATCTTTGAGCTATAGGCACCTTGGAAGCCAAAATCCTCAACTTCCTTCTTCCTCTACCACAGTTTTTGTTGCTGAGCATCACGTTATATGGTATGGACTATCCCTTTGGTCAGTTGGTGTCAGCTGTCCCAGCTGTGTCCCCTTCCATCTTCTTGCTCACCTTCAGCCTGGTCCCTGTGGGAGGGAGGAGAGGGAGCAGAACAGGAAAAAGAGAAAGCCTTGGTGCTCTGCAGGCACTGCTCGGCAATACTCAAAACACTGGCGTGTTATCAACACTGTTTTAGCCACAAATCCAAAACACAGCACCATACAGGCTGATATGAAGAAAGTTAACTCCATCCCAGCCAGACCCAGTACTCCCCTTTTACTGATCTGAGAATGGAAAGGATTGCTACTGCCTCTTCCACAGTCACCTGCACCTCTAATTGACACTGCAGCTCTGGACTTACACTCTAGAATGGAAAAGTTAGTCAGCCTTCACTTCTGATCTCATCCATAACCTCAGTGAAAAGGAGACCCGTAGAGGTAGGCAGGAGCACAGATATGTGCACAGGGGGCACAAAGAAATATTTCATGATCTTTAAATGCTTTGGAGCATGTAAATTCTGTTATAGTGATTTGATAGCTATGTCACTCATCCATGAGTGATGTTTTTGGACCATGCCACAGTCACACACGCTGCTCACTGATAGTAGCAGGCTACCAAGATGAGCAATTTGATCCTTCTTGCTGCTTTCACCAGTGCCAAAGTGAGGTGTTAAGGAAGACTGTGTTACTTCCAAAAAAATCATGAGATTGGCTTACAAAGCACGAGGGTTTTTTAATGGCATTGATTTTGCTTATCTTGTTATAATTGCAATTTTAGAGTGAAGCTGGCAACTTCAAATTTGCCTATGGTCATCTCAGGTTCAAACTTCAACAATGTCAACCCCTATGCATGTAAGTGACTTCCCTGTCCATTGCTTTAAGGCTGCTTTGTTTTCCTTTGCTTAGGTGAGGATCTGCCTTGCTACTTTCCTGCATCCCACAGCTATTAGCCTGTACAGAAAGCTGCCCAAATAATGCTTTTTCCTGCTTCTCCGCTGGTCCTGACTTCTGAGGTCCTCCACATCTGTTTGTGGCCTGTATTTCCCTCTTCTTTTGTCAGTTGTCACATTCTCCATATGTGTATCCATATCTATATGTACCCAAGTACACGAAACAGGACCGAAGTGTGGTGGATGTCGGTATGCAGTGTCCCCCCAGGCCGCCAGCACTCTCCCAGGCAATGGCTAGGCTACTCGAGGAATTAGCACAGACCCAGGGTCTGCTTCCAGAGGGCATTTTGGATGAGACTGCCCTACTTGTCTGGGTTTGGGGTTTTAGGGAGATGGAGGTGGAGCAGAAAGAAGATTATAACTATAGGGATGCAGGTGAAGTTGCCCTCAGGGCCAGACAACAGCTCCTGGCCCATTTTATTCACCAGGCTAGACATTTTCCTGCACTGTGTCAAGGTTTTTTCTTCTACTTATTATTGCCTTATACCCACCACCATTCTCACTGTCCATTTTCTTGCCCCTTTACATCATCCAGACCCATCTTCTCTACAGTTATTTGTGTAACCCCCAAATAAATCTTCTCTAAGAACCTTCTGTCTCCCTGGAAACTCTGGGAACTGATGCTCAATTTACTAGGACAGCAGCATGCGCAGTCAGCAGTGTCCACATTGTACCTCCTCTGAGCGGGGACTATTCTGAAAATGAGAGATTTTGCAAGTCTGAAATAGAAATATTGTTTCACACTAAGAGTGGGCAGATTAAAATACATATCATGATAAAACCAGGGGGAGCTGGCCACACTGCTAATCGGGGGCATTTGCCAGCAAGTGCCTATAGGTAACATGACAGCTTGTCTCATCACCCTGATACCCAGAGAAGCACCTCACAAGAGGGAAGTCCGGGATGTGACACCCCTTCAGACCCCCATGGCATGAACTCTCACCTTGCTCTGGTGACACCTGTGTTGGATAGCTGTGTGCTAGAGGGAGAATATGGGAAAACAGCAACAGGCAGATCCATATTGACACAAGCGGGTGCTGCAGTGGAGCCCATGGAAGCTGACCCCAAGTTTCTGTGGGGAACAGTGACACTGCAGCGACATTTAATCCCGGGGACAAGATTAAATAGTGGGAGGGGGACAAGGGTGCAGTGGTGCCAGAGGCCAGGAGAGGGAGTCTGAGCCCAGGAGAAGGAAAGGGAGCTGGGAAAAGTCCTCCTCACCTGCTTCCTTGGTGGTGGGATCGATGTGGCACATGGTAGGGGGACAGCAGAGCTGGAGTCAGGTCATTCCCGCAGGAATACCTGTGTGTGACCTTGCACCCTTGCCTACCAGCCAGGTCGGCAGGCTTCTGCCTTTCACCTAAAACTAGAAACATCTGATAAGGGGGGTTCAGTGGTATCATCAGCCAGGCAGCAGTAAGTGGGTTTTACACTCAGGATATTAATTACTGTGACTGTTTGGTTCAGTAAACATCAGATATGTTGTGTTTGAGTCCATACATGCAAAACTGTGTGTATATATCTACTGAAATTTTTAAATCTATAAATAGTTTATATACATATATATGCACATGATTAATTATACTAGTGACTAAATAAATCTATTTTTATCCAATCTTCTGATTCACCAGACATGCACCCTCAGTTTCCTGCTGACATACACAGCTGTAATCAAAATGTTATCCACTCTTTTCCCAACTTTATAATGTGAAAATGGTGCAGGCCATGGACGTATGTAATTTTTAACTGCATTTCTTTAGTTCTGTGTACTCTAGCTATGAAATAATGCTTAAAAATTTCCTGACTTCAAAATAATATGCATGATCTGGTAACTTTTGAAAAAATCAGACTAAGACTAACCAAATCAGGCCCCAAGGAACAGTGATTTGCTCATTTGTTTTCCACTTGTCTTAAGCTGAACTTGCCTTGATGGGTACAGAGTCTGCTTTTGAAAATTCTAGTCTGGTTTTCAGAATATGTAGCGTACTTTTGTCAAATTTATTTCAGGCCTTGAAATGCTCACGCTCTGATCTCTGAAACCAATTTGCCTTCTTTACTTCTCCTACCATTCTGCTTCTTGAACCCTCAGAGATAATATCTAGAAAGTGTCCTCCTCCTTTTTCCTGATAACAACATGTAGGTCCCTTTGAAACTATGAACGGATTAAAAATCACTTTTAGTGGTGCCTGGGTGAGAGTCGAAGAGAGTTAACCAAAGAGAAAAGAGTCCTAGGACCAATCTGAGAAATAACTGCCGTGGGTTTTTAATCATCTTTGGCCTGTCCTGCTGCAGATCCCTCACAAGATAGCCATCACCTGAGTGCCACAAACATTTCCTAACAACTGTCATAACACCACCATCCCTGATAACGAGTTTGACCTTGCATCAGTCACCCTTGTGACAGTGCTGTGGGTTTGTTGTCAGTGACTCTGACCTGACCTTGAAAGAGTGCTGGGAGGGAGCTCGGCATGGGGTATCTGCTGGAGCCCCCACCACCTCTCGGACAGGCCCCTGCTGTTGACCAGGCTGGAAGGAGCTGGTCTGAACTGTCTGGGATGTTTTAATAGTGTGGTTAGAACATAAAATTATACCGCTTTGTTTTGAGGGACTAGGAATCATGATACTTAATACCACATTTTACATTTATTCTTACCGAATGGCCCCAATCAAAATCAGATCTATTCCCTGCAGATTGGGAAATCAGGTGCCAAGATGTGGAGTAAAGGAATAATTCACCTTTGAGGTGTGCCCACTCCCTATAAACACAGAAAATAGCTCTCAGCTGAAGACTGGGTGCACAGAAACAGTTTGGGGTGCTCCTGGCCTTTGTAGTAAGCAGGTGAGGTCAGCATGGGGCACAGAAGCGTTTATGTTCAGTCACGTACAGTAGTTTCTCTCATTTTTCCTCAATGTACTTTACACTGAGGAGGACTGTATTGCATCAGGCTGGATGTCAGCCTCACAGCAATGTCTTGCTACTGAATTTCTCAGGATTTCTATGACTCTGGTTATTGTTTTTTGCTCTCCAGGAATGACAAATATTCCCTGTCCCACACCTTCCCTTCACACAGCAGGCACAAGGATCAGCTGGATGAAATTCCTGTCTTTTGGTAGCATCTGACCTATATTGCACACTTATGTTGGGTCACCTTTGAAAAGTAGTGACAGCAAAGTTTCTAGGAGGCTGATGTAGTTAGGATTTTTCCTTAATTCCATTTTTATTTAATCTTGGTTTCCTTGTCTACCATGTCCTATAGGGCAAACCTCAAAAAAAAACCCTTGTCATTTGCCCAGAAGGGGCATTCTCAGTTGAAAACATGTATTAAATGTTCTGTGATTATGATGAATTGTGGAGCTGAGAGCAGACAAGTGTGCACATAATGTTTCCATTATTTTGTCCTCTTTAAATTAAAGCTTGATGAGAATCAATGTCAGAGTCCTTGCCCTCGCAAGAAGAAAGGCAATACTTCACCCAGAAGTATAAAAGTAGTCGATATTTCTAAATGGGAAAAGTTAGACATGGAGTATGTATGTATGAAATATTAAACCTAAGGAAAAGTCACGTAGTGCCCACCCACAGTCTGAACATGGAAAAAGATGTGATATTTCACCCATTACTTTACTGAAAGGATGTAAGAGACTTTCATGGGAAAGCAAGCTGAACTGTCTCCAAAAATGACAGAGAGAGAACGAGCAAAGTATTTCTGCAGCAGAAAGGAAAACCAAGGAAGAGATAATTACATGAAGTTATCTTTCTCCATTAAATTAAACGTCCATATTTTTTTTTTTCTTGATTGACTAATCTCTGCAATTTGCCAGATTTTGAGCTCGTATTTTTTAACACCAGAATGTAATGGTTTCTGTTCTTCTCAATAAGTCTATTTAAAAAATTTCTGCCGAGTAGATTTGAATCTTCTTTTAATGCAAATACTTTACTTCCAGCTGGATACAGAAGTGTCTATACATGATGTTACGTTTCACTTGAAATACATTCTCCAAATTCATTTGCTTAGGCTTAGAGAGAACGTAGAAAAGTAAATCTCAGATTTCTTTCTTTATTGTTATTAATGTTCCAATCTCTCTGTTAAGTTGAAAAAAACAAGTTATAAATGTTTTAAACTCCCAATGAGTTATAGCATCTTAAAAAGAAGTTATGACAGTTTAACTTTAATTAAATAAAAATAGCAATAGCTGTTCCTATGGTGGTGCACAAAGTAGAAGTTGCTGTATCTATTCTGGAAGGAAGTTCAAAGGCATTTTGCAAGAGCCCAGCAAAAAAGTATCATAAAGCTGCTCCATGATGCACTTTCCATTACTGGGCAATACAGTATTTTGAGTGCATTTTTTTATGGATTTGCTTTAGGAGATGCAGTGAACCTTGCGATAGACTTTCCACATTTTGTTATACCAAACACAAGTTTGTCCCCAGAAAGTATGCTTTACAGATCAGGCTGGACTGTGTAGGGCCTTGCGTGACTGTTAATATTGATCTTTGCTTTTCATATTTTAATTTTTCTAATACAACTTGGAAATTATGGCCAGAACTTTAAAGCCATTTTGCATTTATATTCCATGATAATGCATGGAATTAAACATTGAAACAAAGGCAGTTAGCTAGTTCTTTTTAATTTATTTAGTTAATACACATAATCAGATAACAGATTCTAGTACTCCTGTGTAATCTCTCCCCTCATCTCTCCTCTTGCTATGCTTTCTTTTGTATTGAATTTTTCTGCTTTCCTTCTTGTCTTCCTTCTTTGCAATCTTTTACTTCTGCTTTCTGTGTCTCTCCTCTCCCTTCCTATAGTCCTTCGTCTTTCCGCCTTCATATTTTTTCTTTTTCCATATTCCTTTCCATCTCCACTGTTCTTTATTGTCCTTCTGCATTCTCCACGGTGTTCCTTCTCTTTCCCTGCTTTATCTCTTGCCCTCCCTTTCCCAAGTTCTCTTTTTCTTTTTCTTCTCATACAAGGCTAAATTACGAGAGGAGAGGAAAGTCAGGTGGATATCAACATCTTTCACAGTGGCTCCATTCCAATGGCAAATGCTGCCTGCAAGGGTGAATGCTGATAGCCACATTTGTACACAGATACCATGTTAAGGAATAACACTGGTACTAAGGTAGATTGTAGTTGGTGGTTCACAGGCAGATACGAAAACAGCTTCTCTGACCCAGCAATCTTCTAATTTAGCAGTAAAAGATGATGAAAAATAAGCTTAGACGGAACACACTGCCCTTAATATGTGGGTTTTCTTTGTGGTTCCATCACAGATTTAACATGTGATCCTGGGCAAGCCATTCAGTCTCAGTGCATCTGTTTCTTCATCTGAAAAGGTGAGGATCACCCATGCCTGCCTCACAAAATACTGTGAAAGGAACATCGGTAATCCACATCTCAAGCATTATTGGACAGTCCATTAGAATTGTGAAGTACTGATATTTATTTTTTCCTTAAATGCAGCATTTTATCAATCTCTTGAAGTACAAAACACACAAGCACAAGAGGCCAATTATTTCCTAATATATCCAAGATAGTCTTATGCATGTGTTGTACTGCAATCACCCAGCACCAGTGAGTCTGTAGAGATCAGCTTCATTGACTGTCTGATTTCTGATAATCAGCACTGCATAATCTAAACCTCTCCACACCCTTACAACCAGTTCTGGCCCTCTAAGAGCTTCTTAAAATTTAACTCTCTGCATTGTTGAGACAGCTAAGAAACATATGCAATACAGTAACAAACACTTTGTACAGAGTAATTTTTGCTTGGGGTAAACCTCTCAAGAATTGATATCTTTGCATACTCACAGACATAAATACACAAAACTGTAGAGGCAGAGGGATAAACACCAGCTCTGGTAGTGAAGTTCTTTGTGTTGCTTATCCAGTAGTTGTTGATGTATAAAGTGTGATACCACAGTATTCATTTTTCATGTGTTTTTAAGGGCTGAAAGCATTGTGTTTCATTTGCTGACATAATATGTCCCAACTGCTTGATCCTGGGGATAAATAGCACACTTTCATATATATTTGGTCTGTAGCAGAGCCAGTTCAAGCATTTCCTGGCTCTGGCATGAATCACAGAGTCACTGGAGATGGAAGGGACCTCTGTTCAAGGCAAGAGCAGTGGTGTGGTCACACCAGGCTGCTCAGGGCTTTATCCAGTCAGGTCTTGAAAATTTCTAAAGATGGGGACTGTACAACTGCTCTGGGCAGCCTGTGTCACTGCCTCACTGTCCTCATGGGGGAAAAGGTTTTTTCTTATGTTCAGTTTGAATGTCCCTTGTTTCAGCTTAAGCCCATTGCCTTTATCCTCCCACCTTGCTCCTCTGTGAAAAGCCTGGCTCCATCTTGCTGATGACCTCCTCGTACGTTGTCCAGGCTGAACAAGTCCTGCTCCTGCATCTCCTCACAGGGCAGTTGCTCCAGTCCCTGATCATCTCAATGACCTTCTACTGAACTCACTCCAGTTGATCGATGCATTTCTTGTATTGGGGGCCCAAAACCAGATGCAGTATGTACATGTGGCCTAATGAGTCCTGCATAAAATGGGATCATCAGTTCCCTCAATCTACAGGCTGTGCTACTAATGATACCACTCAGGACACCATTCCACCAGGGCATATGGGGCTCATCTGCCACTTGCTGTCCCCAGGGGACAGAGGCCCCCAGGACCTCTTCATTAGAGCTGCTCCCCCACCAGTCCATCCCCAGCCTGTATTGCTGCCAGCCATTCTTTCTTTCCAGGGGCAGGATTATGCTGTTCTTACCAAATTTCATCAGTTTCTTGTTAACCCATTCCTCCAGCCTGTCCAGGTCCCTCTGGATGGCAGTCCTGCCTTTGAGCATATTGACTGATCCCCCCAGACTGGTGTCATCTGCACATCTGATAAGAGTGCAAAGTCGCATCCCCCAGGTTATTGATAAAGATGTAAAGGTCCCAGGACAGACCCCTGCGGTGCTCTGCTTCTCACCAGCCTTCAGGTAGAGTACAAGCCGTCAACCACTACCCTCTTGAGTCCAACCATCCAACAAATTTCTTTACCCACCCAGTTTTCCACCCCTCCAGACTATAACATCCCAACTTGAATACAGGAATACTGTTGCACACAGAGCTGAAAGCTTTGCTAGAGTCTAAGTTGACATCCGTTGGTCTTCTTTGTCCAGTGTCCTTGCCATTTTACCATAGGAGGCAATCGAGTTGGTCAGGTATGATTTACCCTTGGTCAATCTATGCTGGCTGTTCCCAATCACTTTCTTTTCTGTGTGTCCAGGAATGTGGTCCAAGAGCAGTCACTCCACAATTTTGTGTAAAAAACCTCACTCTGTGTTTGTGCAGAACTGATTCTGCTGAACAATAACCTTGACAGAAATAGTTTTGGTGTTGGCTGGATGTCATCTGGGATCCAGTTTTCTACAGAGCCATGTTGTCATGTGTCCAACCATGACAACAGTGGGGGAGGTGTGGAGGTGGGAACCAGTTCAGGGCAGGAGGGTGGTGACAGCTTAAACCAGTTTAAGTGTCACCACTGCTGAATACACTAAATGTTAAAACTTGAAATCCCTTAAACCACGCACAAAAGCATATGAAGCTTGCTTGTCTGTGACCTTGTAAAAGTTTTCTGCAGCTTCCTAGACAAAATAGTTGTGTGTTCAAGGGGAAAATTACATATTTGCAGCAAATAATTTGTCCCTTGCTTGTTTAGTGCATGCAGTTACAGTAAACAGCCTAGGATTTGCATTTCCTTGGTCCATGTTATACTCTGCCTTCATTTGGTAGTTCATAGTCTCTTCTCAAGTGAAAATGGTATGTAAACAGACAAAGTTTGGAGGAAAAGGGTATTAGGGCTTTTAAAATATTTGTCCAGAGTAAAAAAGGAAGCCCACAGCACAAGTGAGAAATCTGTGCAAATTTCCCATATCCTAGTTCCAGGATTACATTAATTAATTAATGATTATACTTTTTTATAACTGCAAAAACATATGTTCTTCCATGCACTACCTCAATAAAAGCCAAAACAAACAAAAAAGCCCACCACTATTTGTTTTATAAACCAAATTAAAATTTAAAAGTTAAGGAATTAAAATTAAAAAAAAAAAAGGCAAAAAATCTGCCATGCTTACTTATGCTTCTAAAGTATATTTACAACTTTGTGTTTATAGGAAACAATGACTTAGGAGTGCATTTGGGCATTTTTTTAATTTGAGTAAGAGTTTCAGCAACTTTTTTTGCATAACATTTACTTCAAACCTCTGTCTTTTGAAAGTGCCAAGTGAAGACTGTTAGTGTATGGGTTGACAGAGCCAATGAGGATCCCAGTTCCAAGAATGGCATGCAATTCACTGTTCTCTTTTCTAAGTAAATCGCAAATAATGATGTAACCTGATGCTTTATGGATATAAGTGAAGTCGTTATAATAAAAGGTATTGTTTCTCCCTACAAACTTAACCTAAAATAAATTTTCTTTAAAGAAGTAGCAGGTTTTACAGCACAGACTAAAAAAAACTAAGTATAAAGGAAATTAAGGCAGAGGTTGCAAAAGAATAGTGGACAAAAGGCAGTGCAGTGCTTTCTCTTTAAGCCATAGTAGAGAAATCCCAGTGCCCCATGCGCCTCTATATGCAACATAAACTCCAAAATGAATTTGGCATATTTAAATGGTACATTTGAGTTCGCTTTGCTAGTCTATGTGAACTCTGTGTGAAGAAATCAAGAGAGCGTGCTCAGATCGTAAACTCAATACCAGCCCATTTTAATCCCTGATAACAATTCTGTTTGAGTAAGTCCCATTGAACTAGTTGTCATGTTATGTGATAGCACTCTATTGCATTACCCAAACCCTTTATGGTACACATGCTTCCAGCTCATCTGGTAACAAACCAGTCAAGTCACTAGTTTCAACAGCTTTGACATCACCTCCAAGCTGTACTCCTACAGGTCTGAACTTGTTGTCTCTTTCAGCAATGCCTGAATACCTCCCAGAGCGGGGGTGGTTGTAATCTTGCATCCCCACTTCCATGGTACTGCTTGCAGTTTCTTCTTCTTGCAAGTTTATATAAGAGCAGAGGTGCGAACGTGCCAGAGCAGTGGGAGATGACACTTTCCAGTTCAGAGTAATAGTGACAGATTTGCTAACAAATGCACGTTTGGCACCTGCACTCTTTTTGCATGCTCCTTCTCAATGCTGTTTTCTATTCCTGATCCCTGCTTCGTAATTCACTAGATTCTGTTGTTAAATGGTGTTTCCCAAGTGTTGTTTTATTAAAAAACATAAAATCAACTTTCTAAATTACAACATGTAAGGCATTTAATGCCTTAAATAACTTTTGTAATCTCTCTCTTTGTAGATCAGACCCTTTTTTGTTGCATATTTCTATACATCAGTCATTGCTGATCTGAAGAAATGTTAAAAAAAAAGAAACTAGTAATTACTATTCAGTGGTCTATATAGAAAAGTAGCGGAGGTTCTGTCATAGGAACATGAGGCACTGCACCTGAAGAAACTAAAGGTTCTGCTAGATCAATAGTTTACTTCTGACAATGGCCAGTAGGAGAGATACTTTGGCAAAATATGCAGGAAATATTGCTCCCTCCTCTTGGCAGGTTCTTTTCTGTGTTGCACAATAGGAGTATAAGAAACAGTGATGATAGATTGAAACAGGAGATGTCACGACTGTATATAAGAGGGGAAAAAAAGTCAGCAAGAAGAGAATTAATAATGGAACAGGTTGTCCAGAGAGGTTGTGAACCCACCCTCCCTGGAGATTTTCAAAAGCCCTGAACAGCCTGGCTTGTATTCAGTGTTGATCCTGCTTTGAGCAGGAGTTTGACTAGGTGACCCAGATCCCTCCAACCTCAGTGATTCATTGATTCTAGAAACCTTATAGGAGTAATTGTCCCTTCTGCAATCAGAGACCTATCACATCCTGAGTAGTTCTCACCCTGATTGCGTGTGTCTAAATCTGTTCTTCATTAAATGAACAGCTGCAGTTTTGTCTGTTCTAAAGGCAACAGTATTTAGAGTATAATTTCATAGAATTTTATTCTGTCTGAGGCTGTGATTATTTTTATTCAAACATTGGCTCAAATGCCCCCCTTAGATGCATGGGCTGGCAGCTGTAGCTGTCAAAAAGAAATCAGTGACCTTTGCAAGTACACCTTCTTCTGTGGAAATAAGTGTTCTTGATAAAAATGTTTTAATTATGGCCCCATGGGGCAATCCTTTTGAGTATATCTGAGGTGTATTTTATGAGATGCATCTACTATAGGTATCTGTCCTGCTTTCTACAATAATAATGCAACATCCCTCCATTTATGATATGAACATCCAGTAATTACATCCTGTTTATCTCTTTATCCATGTGTTCATGGACTTTAATAACAATAAGAAGCACTTAAGCATTATGTTCATTGCACATTCAAAATAATCTACAAACAGTCTGAGCCTTTTTTTATTGGTGTGTTGCTTTGATTTTCTAGAGCAAACTAGAAATTAACCCTGCAGATTGGTGCCTTGGCAGTCACAGCTAGGACCAAAAGTCCTAATCAGTCTGAAAAAATAAGTGTCCCATCCAGCAGTTCTGGCAAGGCTAAAGCAGAGCACAAATAATTAGCATGTAAGCACAGGATCTTGTGAATCTCCATTCCAGTGGAGACAACTTGAAAACATTTTTGTATTGTGAAGGGACTAATTTAACAAAAGGATTCTGTTCATATATTGATTTCAGACTCAGTGAGTGAAGTGTGCATTTTTGTCTATTGTTTCTGAAAATAATACATGAAGCTAAGGGCATACAATGCCTGTCAGATCTCAGGGGATATAAGCCCATTGCCAATCCAGGCATACATACAGCTTTTTGTAGAACTTGACTTGGGATGACTAAACTAAAAGATTTCCTGTCACATTTGATGAACGGGATGCAAAAATCAGTTGTCCTTTACAATGTCCTAGGAGGCACAGAAGAAATTTCAGAGACTGTCCAACATGGCTTTGATGAGAAAGTAATTAAAGTCACTGACTGAGCTGTCCACATGTTTGAGTCAGATAACAATGTAATTGACTGTAATGGTCCCTGTGCTGAAGGACAGTAATCAGACGATAGATGTGACTGAAACCAAATTTGCTAAGGGAAATTTTATTGACATTTCTAGCTAGTAGTAATAAGTCAAAAAAATAATTTTACTATACACAAGAGTTAAGTAGGCTATGCTATGCTGATTCTTGAAGAGAAAAAGAGAACATAATTCAGTGTCTAAATAACTTTCTTTTTTTCATTATAATAACCTGCTATTCACAGTTTACAGTTACTATTATAATCTCCATTGTCTTGCAGTGGTTATCACTTGTACACCACATATGCACCTCAGCAGCTTTACCAACAGCAATGGACTTTGCAAGTACTGCTGATGGGCTTATGGCCTCATCACAGCATACAGTAGTTTTAGGAGCTCATCTCCTCCCTCTCCAAGATGGTTAGAAACTAATTTTAACTACAGATAATTTTGTAATTTGCAGGCAAAGAAGTCAGTTTGACATTCCCCTCTTAGCCTGATTGAATTAATTTTAAATGCTTTGGCAGCTTTTCTCCTTGCTGCTGTTAAAAGAATTGTAGATAATGACACGACTCACAGCTGATCTCAGTCCTTCCTCTAAAGGAAGAAAATAGCAACCCCTACAAAAACCACAGCCAACTTAATACTTTTTGGTCATCATGCAGCTTGAATTGCTTCTTTTCTCCCCCCAGTTTTTTGTCAATTCAAGCTCACATGATTATTCTGGAATGTAAAGTAACCAAGCATACATATTCTGATTTTTTAACTGCATTAGGTTTTCTGGGTATGCTTAGAAACAACTAACATTTTCCACTTCTTATGTCAATTTTTACAAGATTTGATGCTCTAAGTTATGTTGTGAAGTTCCTTCACTGTACTTCATAGATAGTCAATTTGCTTCTGCAAAAAATTATTCCAGAGGAGCCAGGGTGGCACAGTCTGACTCTTAACTATAAACCATTAGTCTTGTTTTCCTTTCTTGCAGTTTCATGCAGCTGTCATTCATGACCAACCAGTTTAAGCTGTGTAAATTTGAACACAATACCTAAGCACCATACCAGCCTTTACCCAAATGGTCCTTGAGCCTCTAACAAACCTGCAAAGCATGCTGCTGTTTCAGCTTGTGCATCATCTAAGTAGTTGATGACTCTTGTCTCAGTCTTCAAACATCTCTAAACAACAGCTAGCACTGCTGGGGAAGGGAAGGTTACTTCTTCCTATTCTTCCCTCAAATCAGCTGGGAGCAACATCTGGCCCATGAAACTTAATGCATGTTGGAGTACGATGGTCATAGTTCTCTGCCAGTCAGCAATGTGTCGGTCCTAGGGAAGTTTTAGCTCCTTATTAGTCAAAAGAGCACCAAGAGACCTTTCTATGAACCAGGATTTAGCCCTAAATTTCAGGTGCACCGTTCTTACAGTTGATGAAGTAAGACACTAGTGCTGCTTTTAAGAGCATCCTGCATTTACATTACTGGCAGCAAAAGCAGCACACCTTTAAGTTGTACATTAGGTAGATTGGATTTGAAACAAACAAACCATACCCCATACTTTTCTTGAACTATAGTCCTTCCAGTAACTTTTCAGCAAAGAACCATGCTTAAGGCATCATTTTTAAAGGAATCCACAGCCAGCCTTTACTTTGCATGTAACTAATAATTTGCACAGCTAAGCTGTAGAAAGGTACCCACAAGTTTTTATGTCTATTAAATGATGCAGACAACTTCTGTGCTCATAAACTGATCATTCAAATTCAACCTGTAACCACAAGGCCAGTTTCAAAGCAACCTCTTTATTCCTGTCCCCTCCTGAAGCTGACCACTCGTACTTGTGCTGGTGCAGCTGCTTATGGCATTACCTTCTAAACTGGATAACTTAAGTGATCAAAATTTTTAAACTCTTGTTTTTCTCAAAGGCTTCCTTAATAATATAAATGTTTCTGAAGATGAGGTGAAGTTTAAGGCATATGGGGAAGAGGGGAGAGAAAGAAGGTAAGAACTTTATAAGCCAGTGTTGCTACTGAGGAAAAAGTATGTGGGTCCAGACCTTGAGCCATTAAAAATTTGGAAGATTTGGAAAATAGAAACCAATTAAAGAAAAAATAAAAAAATCATACCTGGCACTCCATTTGTTATTGGTCAGTTCTTTGTAGAAGACTGTATTGATCCTTCCCTTCAGATCTAAGTTTCTCCTTTAGACTCTAGTTCAGCAAAATCCTTAAACAAGTACTTGGCTTTAAGCATTTGAATGCTTTTATCAAAGCTCATTATAAATAAAATTCACCTCAACCTCAAGTATTTTCCTAAATTTGGGTGTATTTGATTGTTTGAAGTTAAGCATTCATCTAGGCATTCAGCTGAACCTGGGCCGTCTTAATTGTTGTAAAGACCCTGCTAAGGAATATATAGCTGATAAACGTCTTTAAACACATCTTATTGAAGGAAAGATCTTATATTTTCTTGTACAAATGGTGTTTTTCAAGATAGCTATTCAGAAACTTTATCCCTGCTAAAGCAGACTGTGTACATCTTTCAGATAACTGTGGCCTCTGATCACTGAAATGAAATAGCTGAAGCCCTGGAAGATGTTTCACACTGAGATCCAGAGACAGCAACACATTAGTTTTTTTCAAAACATTTTTCTATTTAGTATTTGCTCAAAGTAGGAAGGCGAAAGCAATTGTTACCTAAAATTCATTTCTAGGGCCAGTATCATAAGCCACTTATGCCAGTTTAAAGTCATATTACTGATGAAATGGTCAGTCCTCCTGCCCTCTTCTTGGCAGACATTCTTACCTTTCCATTGTCTAGTGGAAGGACTTCTGGGGCCATGCAGATCCTGCTGAAACTAACCCTATGCACAAATGAAATGTATTAGTTTTCAACCAGATCACCTTGCCAAACCACTAACTGCAGAGCTGCACAAGTGGTGCTGCTGGCAGAAGGGATGTGCGGGAGTGAACAGGATGGAGTAGGAGCCTGAGAGTCCTGTGGAGAAGAGGAGAGGTGGACTGGGAGACCTCACCCCTGTTTTTCTGGAGGAGAAATTCCTACTTTCCACCCAAAAAGCCTTGTTGAATCAGAAAGCTGTTAGTTAAATTGGAGGTTCACTTAGAGAAGGTCAAATGTAAAAGTAGAGTGATACTACTTGAATGTGCCTGAATGAATGAAACCAAATGCTTAGGTCTTAGAAATTGTTTGGCCAATATTACTGTCATTATGAAAAAACAAAAAGAAGGTATTCAATCTTCAGCAACAGCTCTTTACAAGGTCAGTATGGGAACTTGTTTTATGCTTCTGATATCTAGACTGGGTAGAGGAGCTGCTGAGATAAAATCAAATCATTGCTTATATTACATTTTTTTTCTTCTAGTCTTTTCACACAAGAAAAAATGGTTTTCAATGCAAAACTCATATACATAATTTACAGTGTGAGCTGTTCATTAACAAAAAACAAGCTTTTACTGGTAAAGCCTGTTGGAAATTGAGCTAGAAGTATAGATTTTTATGCTGTTTGAAGACTAACCCTAGGTCTGGTCTGAACAAGAGTCTGTCTTTATTTTAGTCTTAATGAGTAATGATTTAGTTTCACTGAGCTCAGATGTTTAAAATCTGAATCTGAATGTTTTACTCTGTTCCCTTTTTACTTTACTCCCATTTTGAATGGTCTGAATCAGCTAGGGAATAGAATAGTGCAGAGAGTTAAGTATAATAGCTCAGAAATGTCTAATTTTCAGTGTAGTCCCAGCCTCTGAGTCACTGCAAGACCTCGTACTAGTTTCCTAACCTCCTCCCTACCTTGTTTGCACCTCAGATAAAATTAAGACAGTAAATTTCCTTACCAAAACCTGCACGGTGCACTTTTCTCAGCAGTGACTGAGCAACTGAACAAAGTCACAGAGGCTCAGCAAGGATTACTTATTTTGTACAGCACTTTGAAGATTAAAATGATTTGTTAGGTTGTAAGGCATAGTGTAGGCATCTTGCTCCAAATGGTCAGCTCAACAAAAACAAAATGAAAAAACCTCCAAACCAGCCATGCTGCCCTCAGCACTCTGCAAACCCCCGGTGCTTGCTATCCTGACTGCATGGGCCCATCTCAGCCTCATCTGGTTGCAAATACCAGTTTCTTCAAAGTTCCTAAGCCCAGGAGGTTTTGTCACTCAGCTTTTTCCTCAGCATTTCCAATTGCTTCAGCCAGCATGCTGAGGGGATGTTAGGGGTCACTCCTTAAGCATCTATCTCTCCTCATTTGAGGCACCCACCTCAGCACTGGGGATTGCACTGCAACATGCAGCATCACAGGGGCTGAGTCTTTGGCGACTGAGGGTGAAGTTATCAATATAGTGTTAGCTATGTTCTTTAACCAGTTTCTAACAGACCTAATTTCCTTCTTTGAAAGAATGGCACCCTCCCTAGCCTAACCATTTTTCATCTTAGATCTACACAGCAGCCCCCAATGTTTTAGGCAATAGCATGAGCTTTGCAGTCAGTCTTTTGTGTGCCAGCTGAGGTAGTGGCTAATGGAAATGATTGTCCAGCAGCTCCTTCAAACTGTAATATTATTTACAGTTTCAGGCACAGAGCAAACAGAGGCAGAATAGGCCCTACTTAAACCATGGTCCTTATAAGCTTCTACATCCAGGTGAGTCACCTGCTTCACTGTGCTTGGAGAAGTGAATGCTGTCACATGCTGTCCCTCTCTCTTAGAGAAGACAATGTTGCTGCTGTTGCAGCACCTAACCTCCCAGCTTTTTAGGAGTTTCTCTAGCTATTTAAGACTTTAAAGCTTTGGCATAAGTCATGGGTCCCCCAGACACCTGTACTCATAATCCCTGATAGTATCTTCACCTGTTTCATTTTAGGAATGAACTCTTTCTATATGTGCTTTTCATCCACAGTAACTATGCATAGCTTCTTCTTATCACCTCCATTTTACATTCAGGGGAGATGATTTCATCTAAATAAAGCGAATATCCCAGTTTCATCGAGCACAAAGCCTAAAACCCAGGGCCCCTAATTCCTGGGTTGGCAGTATCTACAGTACCTAGAATATCTCTAAGGTCTTAAATTTTATTTTGTATTTCATGCACATACTATTAGCTGGAATCCTAGTGAGATGCAAGAAAAATTGAAAGTGGTCCAGAGCTGAACTATTCTGTTACTTAAGTAGTCATCATACTAAAGAAAGGCAAGAGGAATATTGGAAGAATTGGAGATATGTGTATTGAGAGATGCCTAAGCACTTTGGGCCATAGAGTCCAGTACAAAGCACCTCAGACACAGATTTACTGAGTCACTGAAGCATAATTTTCTATAGCCCTACCGAAATCCCTAGAGCTACAGATTTGGAGCTATGTTATTTAAAAGGTATCTTTAGAGAAAGTCTGTAATAATGATGCTAGCCTGTGTAAGCAAATTTTAGTTACAAGGCTAAAATGATCACCAGTCTTTCCCTCTGTTTCTTCATGGCTGCTTAATGTGTTTCTAAATTGGGAGAATAACAGAATTGATAGTTATATGGGCTATGCTATGATTTTTTTCCCTTAGATAAATCTCTCACTCTGCTTTAGTTTTACCAACAACAAAAATCCTTGTTCACTGAGTTTAAAATTCAGATCTGAAGTGTCTCTCTTTCTGTCCACTCTTTCATCCTATGTTAAATGTCAGCATCCTACTGTCTTTTGGATATCATTCTCTTTTCTTTGTAAGGCTTTTGTACCCTTGAATATTTGGGAGTATTAATAAGCTCCTTGTTCATTTTAAAGATGGCATTTTTAAGAGGAGTGTAAGAGAAGGAGAGGAGAGGAGAGGAGAGGAGAGGAGAGGAGAGGAGAGGAGAGGAGAGGAGAGGAGAGGAGAGGAGAGGAGAGGCAAGACCTTTCAACATCAGTAACCTTTCTAATGCTGTAGCCTGATAAAAATAATCATAGAATAAGAATTTCTTAGACTGTGCGAAGTATCAAGAAATCAACATTTGAAATGTATTTAGATGTGCAGATGACTGTTACCCTAAAGCAAATGTAAATGGCATAGCCTTAGATGGGTGACTTGTCGGCATAAATGAATTCCTCACTTAAGAGTTTCTGATAAAATCTCAATACTGTGGTAACCCTTATATGACTGCAAACTGTTGAGTCTGTAAAGAGCCTGGTTAATCACAGTATTATCAGCACTATCAAAGAAGCTTTTAGAATTAGTCTGACATTCTTTTTAAAAATGCATTAGAGAGATTGAATGCTGCCTTTTGTTTAGCAATTCCAAGCATTTCACCTGGTTGTATAAGTCCTCTTAACAGCTGCAACAGCAGTGATGAATCAATTCATGACATGCTTACCTGAGCCACTCTCCACAGATGCATTTGGATGGTTTCACATCCATGCAGGGCATAAGTAGTGTGCTACCTAACTGTGTTTACAATACCAGGGGCTGAGAAAATCAAGGCAGCTCCTGATGTTGCCTTTCCAGAGCCAAGAAAAGGCTTTCCTGTGCAATGGCATAGCTAATCCACAGTGGGCAAAGTACAGAGGAACAGGCAGAAGGAGAAGTAGTTAGTGTACACACGCAAGTCTGGTAAGACAGCTGATCTTTATGGTCTTTTGACTGAGCTCAAGTGTAATACCCATTTGTACCTATTTAATACCTGTCATGATCTCAGTATAAGGCCTTGCTGTTAAAGGGGCTTTCTGGTGCTGGATGAAGGCCCAAAGGCTTATTATGCCAGCCACTCAATGCATTGCCCCGATATTGCAGCGGCCTGCAGAAAACTGGACGAGGCTGTGGGCAAGAAGAGGGAAGACAACGTGGTTCTGTCTTCTGTTTCTGGCAGGGGGAAATGCCACTGTTGCTAATCAAGTATTCATCAAGTTTATGAGCCAAAATCATGCTGTGTGTCCACTGTATCCCTAACTACTTCCATAAATCAATTGTAGTTGTAGCTGGGCTTTCTCGAAGAGCCTGAGGACACTTGTTTGAAGTTACACTGAATAATATTATAACCGCGTAATGTGACCAGAACCTTTTAATATATAGAGAGAAATATCATGCTTACGTTTCAGATATTTTTTCGACTAAACTTTCATAAGTTAGGAAAAGCCCTTTTGAAGTCTCTTTATAGACTCATATTTCAGCTTAATTGAAATACTTGGATAAAAGTGAGCCCAAAACTTCAGCGTTGAGGCATTCAAGTAGAATATCTTACTTTTCATAGCACCTTTACACTGCTTCAAGATCTGACCTAGTTTGGCCCTCCATAGCTTATAAAATCCTCAGAGGCAAGTAAGAGAAAGATAGAATCACTAAGTAGGCTGTGGATGAATCATTTCCAATAAATTTTCTTTATAATTATGTCATCTTACACTGGCAAACATAAGTAATATTATTAATATTTATATTTCTTATTTAATTGGAAAATGTAAGTATTCTTACATAAGGACCAAAGGTCCTGAAAGCCTTTGCAATAGAAATATATCAGTCTAAGGTATTAACTGGTTTTGGTTAAGATTTGAATCAATAATATGTTGTGCATCCCATTAAGGAGTATGTAGCAGGTCTTCTTGCACCTCTGCCTAGTTTGTTACAGCACTACCTAGGAAATCTGTATGTGTTAGCTCAGGCTGTAATGTGTTCATCTTTTTTAAGTTATAGAGGTCCCCAGTTTAATCCTTCAAGTTTTGGCCAGCATGGATATCCTTATGGCAGGATCAAAAGTCTTCAGCTACACAGCAGTTCAGTGATAGATATTACATAAAACTTTACCATTATAACATGCACAGCTTACACTTACTTTGGAAACTATACCTAACATAAAAATGTAAACAGGATACATGCACAAATCCAGCAGAAAATGCTTAGGTGAGTTCTTTCTAATTCTGCTTACTAAAAAGCAAAAATTAGTATTCGGACTCTAGGGTCTCTTACTGAATAAACCTTACCACTGATATGCCTGCCAACTAATAAAAAGAGCTGTTAGTTTAAGCATATCTTTTCCAGACCCTGATGGCTGTCTGATAGCCAGGATCTAAATCAAACAGAGCTTTGTGCCTTGGGCTGTGCCTGTGTAAACCTTACTGTTTAATTAAGCAACTGTACCAGAGATCATCCACATCATATAAACGATGTATTACTTCTTTTAAATGCTTACCTGGTAGCCAAAGGACACTTGGGGGTTTGTGAATAAAAGAAACATTGGAATTAGAAATTCAACAGCCATTCATGAGGAATCTTAAAGTTATTGCATGCTTAATTACTCTTTGCATTTAACTTTTCTTATCTAAGGAGCCATTTGGCTGTTAAAATTCGCCAGGACTGCAAGACTATATTAGTGCAGAACAGAGAACAAGCTGCCAGTATAGTATTTTTTTTTCCACTAATATGTCTTTGACACTTTTAGATGGGGCAACTCTGGGATGAATATCAACTTCAATTTCCATTTAGTATTCCCAATGAATAATCTTTACAATCAAGATACACTATAATGCTTCTGCTACCAAGCCGTATTTTGGGCAACCAGAGGCAGAGTTTTCTCTGAGATGATGCTTTTTTTTCTGTAATCTAGTTAATTCAGAAAATCCCAAGTTCACTGGCCATGAAGCAGCACTACAAGGTTTGTCTATTTATCAAAGTCATATTCTTGGCGAATGATTACAATGGTGAATAGGAACAGTTTTTCTATTGCTATTCCTTCAGTAGTAGGCAGTACAATGTTATCCTGAACATTTCTACAACTCATTACTGTCTTTTATTCTTCCTCAGACTTGCAGATGAATAGTCGGAGAAATATGTGCATTGGCAGTTCACAACATAAAGAATGGTTTCTTTTTCTTCACAGACAAACTGACTTAGCAGGCTGCTCTGAGTGGTCATTAGCTGGGTTTTCCTTATTTAGTTATTTTGTAGATTAGATATCTCAGATCTATACTGTCCTAAAAACAGTACTGGAAAGACACCAATCACTGAGTCAACTTTTGAGTATATCAATGTATGTTCCAGTATGTCTTTCACCTACCAGACTGTGAAGGCCATGTACCTATCTATGGTTGTTGGAGAGTGTCAGTGCTTCTCCTGAAAGGGAGTGGATTAAGCTGTTCAGTTTTGCACAAAAACTCTTGACGCTTCATGGTGAAAGTCTTGACAATTCTCTGAATTTCTCTTCCTCCACTTTTTAATGGAGGTTTTTTGAGAGGAGTTGCCAGGGTAGTTTTGGCTCTTGGTTTTCATCAGCTTCTCTGACTGGAATCTGAATGTGAAAAAGAAGTTGCATAACCTATTCACCCATTCCTGGCAGCAGAAGGAACAAGTTACAAACTCTGATTCTTCTAGAACTGTAAGAAGCTGTCGACTATTATTATGAAAGAGACATTGCAGGTTCTAACAGAGCAGGTGATATGGTCCTTACATTGTTCTGGTTTGGTCCTCTGGCAGGACCTAATGAGTAGCTGTGGGTAACTGCTCTACTGTCATGAGGTCTGTTTAATATGGATTATGAGTAGATACGATGTACTCCCAGCTGTGTGGTGTTCTGTAGGAGAGATGTATGAATCGATCCAGACTGAAAGGCAATAAATGGAGAAAAGCTGGCAGAGATAGCAAGGGATCATACTGATATTAGCAAACAAGGATGACATGATTTGTATCACAGGTGAATATATTGGCCTCCTTCTGCTCTGGCTACCTATAACCAAAAGCAATTTCTTTTGCTTTTAGGTGGCCACTTAAGTGCAATCTCTTGCTGTCATTGCAGAGTTCAGTCTCTCACCTTCTTGCATACCACACAGCCGGCACAGAGACCAAAATAACTCAGGAAATAAGACTTTTCCATGTTCTCACTTTCAAGTAACATGCCAGAACAACAGCTGTTATCACTTCTAAGCTGAGTAATTTGGTGCAACCCATTTCTTATTGTTGCAGCTGGTATTGCTGAAGCACTGCAACCCCACTGACATGAGTAGATGCATTCGACCAAATACTCTTCATGATGAACTTCTGAGCTCTAGATGGTGTCTCCTACATAATCCATTAAGGCCTTTATTAGTTACCTTGCAAACTCTTTGGAAAGCTCATCTTTAACATAAGGTATTCACAGAGGGAGTTAGGTGTAGTGCCTAAGATTTTATTTAATTTCTTATTTGTCAGAGCATTTATTGTTGGTGAGGGGATGGACTAGATTGATTGTGAAATTAAATTACATGAAAATACCCAGACCATGGGGCAGAAACTTATTCGTGCTATTAATCTAAAAAATGCAATAATTAATAATTTTTCATAAAAAAGCAATGAATCCTACGTATGTTTTTGATAGAAACATGTCATATCAACTGACTGAAAGATTTATTTATCACCCATGAGTCAGAGCTGGCCTGGCCATCAACTACTGGCAAACAAGGAAGCAGAACAAAACTAGCCTTTCTACCAGATACCTTCAATGAAATTATATTGACACATGTCAGGACTTGTCTGATAAAGAATCTAAACCTAACTTAGTACAAAGGCTCTGATTGCCACACTCGGTCACCATAAAGAAAGAGAAAACTTCCACTGCATCATCTAGTATGTCATTCAGGCAGTGCAAGTAGATCAGAAACATGCCATTTCCTCTGCTGAAGAACTGTATTTCTTTATAAAAATAAAATTGCCGTGTTGAGCAAGTGGCTGCCATAACTAAGGTGAGCATTGTATTCTATTCAAATAGCAAACCATTCAGACACCATACAATGGAAATTAATAACATAGATTCTTCCAGGTTGAGGGTTCTTTTTTTTCCTGAGTTACAGACAAGGCTTACAGAGATGAAGTTTTTTTAGTGTTCATTACTATGTGCTTAACAGTACAACGTACTGAATATATATATTGTCTGTGCATATTTTCAGCTGGTAGTGTATACTACAGTGTACTTTGCTCTTATTGCAGATTGTCACTTGTGATGAAGTTCTGCGAAACACTGCAAGAAAGGCACAAGCTGGCATTCATTGCCTAGAAAACAGTGACAGTTTCAGTCCCTATGACACATACATACATAGCCCCTCTGCGAACCAGTGGGGAAATTTCCAATACAGCCCATAGAAATACGTGCGTGGAACTGCTACAGGAAAATAAAAATTGGTTGCATGGGCCCTAATGCTAAAGCACATGTCACCAATACTTTCCAAAGCCAATTGGAACTGCTGGTTCAGAATATAATACTGTAACAGCTCTAGGGCCAACACTTTAAAAAAATTGCCTAATTGCCAAAATTGATTCTAGGACAATTGTCCAAGTAAGCAACATTTAGGGACTTTGAGGGTGGCAGGTCCTGTACACATTCTGTTGACTTCACCGTGTCCTTCAGCCAATTCAGCATAATCGCTCTTCTTACAAGCAGACTTCAGTTCATTCTTCTTTTTTTCTGGAGGGAACAAGAAAAGCTAATTTAGTAATAAGAGAATTTCAGGTAAGCAGGCTTAATAGCTTCTTTTTGCCTTCCATGTAAGCCTGTTGCAAAGGTACATGTTCAAATTATGTGCTTCCTTTTAACTGTTTTCTTAACTTCTTTGATTCTTCCTGCAAATGACATCAGTAGGCCTGACACCTCAAACTTCATTGGCTCATAAACAGAGATACTGAGCAATACCGAGCAACTGGTATGTTGCAGGCTTCCATTTTACCATTTTATTTCTTGTGTCTATAAGAAATAAATGACGGTCTACTGACTTCGATAGACCTGATTCTCTTTCAGTATCTTCCCTCATCAACAGGATGTTCCTGATGTATTAGTGTATGCTGTGAGAACTGTAGACTCAGAACTGAGAGTGTAATAAGAAAAATCTCACATTAAAGCTTCTGCTGCTCCTGCCAGAAGCTCAGTTCAGATGAGTTGGAAGGTAACCTGCTCTTGTTTGAGGCTAACATTTTGTTCTCCAGAATCTCAGTTTAGTTATTTCTGGAGTTCCTAATCCCTATAGTTATGAAGTAAATTAAAACAACTCCAGATCAAGAAAGTGATGTGTGCCTGTGTTTGCGGAAAGTCTGAATAAATGATGTTGAGTACTGTGAAATATGTCCTTTGTGTCAATGTGTTGTCAGGTGTTTAGTGGCAGTTAATTGAACTGAGACCACTCTGTTAAATATTTCACTGCTGATTACAGCGGATAAAAATGAAGATTAGTTAATACATAGAAAAAAGTATTATATATGCAGACACCTTGTTTTGGTCCCATCCTTAGGGAGTTTACTGAAAAGCTGTATTATTTTCTTCCTCATCTTTCTGACTGGAACAACCCATTATGCAGCAGGAAAAACCTAGTGTGGCTTTTGTCCACCCTCCACCAGGGGTGACTCAATCCTACAGTGCCTGATTCAGCTCTGCAGTCTCTTCTTTGTCCTAGTGGCAGCTCCTCTTCTCTTCTCTGGAAGACAAAAGTAGATGTGTTATTACACTGAAGACACTGAACACATGTGGGCCATGTTTTCAGCCTTTTCCGAAAATAGAATGCTAAAATTATGTATATCAAATATGAACTTGTGAGTGCAATGAGGAGTGACCAGTGGTTTGTGGTTTCTTTTGATACAAGGTCTGATGACTAAGAAGGGAAGTTAGCAGATGGTAGGTTCAGAATGAATGAACAGACGTGGCTTTTCATAGCGGGGGTATTTAAGGTGTGGAGCTCCTTGCTAGAGGATGTTCTGGGTGATAAATGTTACACAAGTCCAAAGAGAAGCTGAGAGTGGTCATGGAAGAGAAAGAGAATTGCAGGTAGCTAAAACATAAATCCACATTTTGGAAAAGAGGAGAGTATGGTTGTCCTGTTTGTGTACTTTTCCCTAGGTGACTGATCTGGGCCATTGCCAGAGATACGATTCTCTATGCATCTTTGCCTGAGTCAGTGTGGCAACTCCTATCTTCTTAATCTTTCTTCATTGCTATTTATGTATGAGGGAGTTTTTTCTTTTGCTTTGCTATTAATAAAAAATAATGAGTCATCACTACTATTCTTTGCAGATAATCAGGTACTTAAAAAGACTCTAACAAAGTGGAAATTTTCACAAAACGATGTCTGTGTCTGTTGAATCAACCACCTAAATATTGTAGGGTTTCTAATACTTCTATCAACTAAATAAGGAAACATCCACTCCTGCAGGACTCCTCAATGCTTATCACCTCTCGACAGCAAGGCCTAGGTTTCTGTCACCCTAATTCCCCTGCTGCTGTGGTTTAACCCGGCAGGCAGCTAAACACCATACAGCCGTTTGCTCACCTCCCCACTCCAGTGGGATGGGGGAGATAATCAGGGAAAAAAAGTAAAATCTGTGCATTGAGATAAAGACAGTTTAATAGGACAGAAAAGGAAGGGAAAATAATAATTAATAATAATGGATACATGAGGAAATGGTGCTTCAGAGCTGCACAGCCTCAGTCATATCCTGCAACATAGGACCACACACCATACTAGCTGGTCTGAAAAGAAGACACCAGAGATGACTTAGCTTCGCTAGTAAGTCTGCATCTGCCTGTATGCAATTAGCTGGTTTTTCTGTTTTGGCCTGCACAAGGCAGAACATGTTTCTTTTGAATTTACTTTCTCTTTTAGTAACCCTTAAGGGCAACATTTTCTTTCAAGGCTTCTTTTTGACAAGATTTTTTATTTTTAGACTGCTTACAAAAACACCCCACAAGGAAAAAAAAAAGTGTAGGTTTAAACATGAGTGCATGGCTTTTCCTCAGTTTTTTTTTTTCAATATCTTTAATGATCAGATACTATTGCTCTTACATTTCTATATAACAAGCAAGCTGAACAATTTGGTTTTGCAGAGAGTTAACATGCCATGGAAAGGTTGTTTGCCCCTCTAAATTGTACTTTTGTGACCATCACAACACATTTCTGTGAAAAAGAATATTGCATATTCTCAAGCATATTAAGTGTCATTAAGGACAGCTTCGGGTATCGTTACAATGATGCTGAGTAGTGCTGCTACTGTAAGAGCAGGACAATGCTATCTAACATGAATAAGGATGTGTAAACACTTCCCTACAGCTTTTTCTCTTTCATTCACTGGAGATTAACAAAGCCATGTATTTTTACCTTGGACTACATGTGACTGATATTATCAGTTATACCATATCTGCTGGTTTTTTCATTCATTTTATCCTTATCTTTTTGTTTCCATTGAATACGCTTTCTGAAATATCACAGCACTGCATGTATTTGAAGATTCATTGATGGGCTTAAGGGCAAATGTATGATGCTTTCTGTAAAATATTCTTGACCCAGGAATTATCTGTTCTTCTTAGCAAGAGAAAAAAGAGCTTTATAGAAGAGAAAGCACCTGAGACATGGGAAAATGAATTAAAATTGCAACTTTTCCCAAAGGTCATTCTGTTGGTTTAGACAGTTGCAGTTTCATAGAAATTAAGGTTCAACTCTCTGTGTATAACTATCTGTTAAGTTTTACCTAGATACCTTATACCAAGCACAAAGACTTGAGTCAGATTGCATTTAATTTCTAAAAATACCTAACCTGGCTACATGGAGAGAATGAGACAAACTGATGGTTCATCACTGCCTGAAGTATCAAAGAAACTGCTTAAATAAACTACATTTCTTAAAGGAGTCTATGTATGTCTCAGTTTTTCATTTATAAAATGAGAATAGATGCATAATAATACTTTACAAGGGTGTTTGAGGTTCAACCATAAATATTGAGGAGACTTTAACTGAGAGGGTTGTTTGAGAGTGTAGGCTCTATTAGCTGGAAGAGGAGTGCATCACAGACTGGATTTACTGACACTCAGCTTGTATTTGCTTAGGAGATTGTCTTAGGACAGATGAGTTTGAGACATGTTTATTTTAAGTCTGCACTAAATTAGATCTTGAAAATCTTTTGGAGATTTTTTTGCATGCTTGTCTAGGGTGACTGTGTTAGATGCCTTATATTTTTTAGCTAATACAACATTTAAAATATAATAAATATATTTACATACTATCTAATATAAATAATTGATTACTTAGAATAAACATTAATGATCTCAGACATGCAACTCACTCAGGATTAAGTCAGCTATAAGCCTATTCCCAGTCTTAACATCTATATCATTGACCTTCCTACAATACCCTGCAGATTTTCCATCCTAGCATTTTAAGTTATAAATTTTCATCAGAATCAGCTGCTGTCTCCTTTCCCGACATACCCACAGCTCTTTCTCTCTCGTGTTGTCTGCAGCCAGTTGGCATCCACAGGATGTCAGAGCACATCACGGCTGAGGATAGTTAACCTTTCAAAACTGTTTACCTCCATATGTGACCAGTTTTTGCAGCACTGCAGTATTGTGGCACAACCTCTAAGTATAGCCTTTAGACGTGTTTCTAGGAATACTGACTTATAAGTAAATACAGTTGACAGTCTGCTGATCAAAAGCCTATATTTACCACAGAGAAGATGACATGGTGTCATGTAGGATTTGACAATTAACCTTGAAAATTCCTGGAGTATGTTCAACATTTTCTGAAATCTTTCTGAGTAAAAACAATTTTTTTTTAAAAAAGAAACTTACGGCACAGTGTTCCTTTGGATTGTAGAGATAATCACAAACAGTAAGTGGGCAATAATAATTTCATCTCTGTCAGAATCATGGGTAGGATTTTTAAATGTTTTCTGGGTTTGCCATTTGATGGTTCAGCTGGCTGGACCTTAGTGAAGCAGTTTGATATATTACTGCTTCTTCTGTTCCTCTGTATTCCATTAATTCAGAGGAAAAGCTGGCCATGTCTACTCATTTTTTTTCTATAACCTGTGCCTTTGCCAGTAATATATCTGGTGAGATGGGGGATTGTGCTGTATTTTGGGCAAAAGGACCCTGGGAGGATATGCCAGAATGATACCTATGCTGTACTTTGAATACATGGTGAATGTGTCCCTCTCTGCATTGGCCTGGATTTCATGGTAGGTAGTTCTACCTGTCAGTACCTATGGCTAGTTAGCGTGCAGCACCTGTGCACTTGATGGCAAGTAGAGCAAATTCTTGTGTGACCATGCTCGGGTCTTCTGTAGTTGGAAAGGGTCCTTACATCCATTCACACTCACTTGACAGGGTTTAGTGAAAACCACAGGGTGCTGCTCACAATTAGCAATTTGTCAAAGGACTCTTGCTGTAGAAATATATTGGCCTCTGAACAGCAATGTGTTCTCCATCCTGGAAGGTTGTTCTGATGGTGCTTTAACCTTATCTCGGATTTTTCATTTATTTCTGTTGTTGTTTATGTAGGAGCTTCAGCAAAGAGGAAAAGCAAGTCCATGGGTGCATGACTGACCAAAGGCAGAAAAGGATATGCAAGTGCCTTAGCCAGACAGTGTCTCTTTGTCTGCCCCTGGAAACAGCAGAGCAAGGCTGAACATTTAAAAGTAAGCAGAAGAAAACTGCCATTGAAAACACAGTTCAAGCCTTGGGGAAAGTGTAATTTTCCCAGACAGGCAGTCAATATGTCCTCAGCAAGGGACCAGGTCAACGTGCCCTCAGGTTACATTTCCAAAACTATTTAATCTTCACAGTTCAAAAACTGTAGTTAGTTAGTCTTCTTTGGCAGGAAATGCTTGAGATACTGAATCTGTTTTTGTCTCTGCATAAGCCACAGCAGCATCTGCTTCTAAAGAAGTGGCAATTGCTAACTGAGAAGTGGTGTAAAGTAGGGATAGAAATTAGTGTTGTGTTAGGACATTGTTGCTATATGCTAGCCTTAGAACAATAATTATATATTAAGGCCCATTATAGTTATCAGGTTTATAGTAAAAACAATGAAAAATTAGAAGCACCTAAATCCTAGGTAAATAAAGCATTTAGGATATGCCAGTTAGACTTTTCTAGAAAATATCAACCCTGATATTAGCTGCAACCATAAGCACACCCTTAATTAGACCAAGCAATGCAAGACAGCCTTTTCCACTTGCTTCATACAGTGAGCTGCACAAGTGCTTCATACTTGCAGTGCAGAGCTCTTCCACAAAGAAAATAAAAAGACTTAGATATCAGGAAAAACGAGCCGTGACGTTGGTTGTTCTGGACATCCTAAGCCTGAGATCTGCATAATTGTGCAATCCCTAACTACACTGCAAAGGAGGAAGAGAGACTGGTGATAGTCAATGATATATATAATCTGAAGTTCAAAAGAGCTTTCCAACTTGAATTTGAACTGGGACTGAGGATTCAGTGTAAGGGTTTGTTTTGAACAGTAGTAGTGTCGTGGTTTAGCCCCAGTCAGCAACTAAGCACCACCCAGCCGCTCGCTCACTCCCCCCACCACTGTGGGATGGGGGAGAGAACCGGAAGGGCCAAAGTATTTATATTTCAGCCATCGCCCTCCATACCACAGAGGCTTTAACCGCTTGGCTTGCTTGATTGCAGCACATGTTTCACATTCATGGATAACCTGTGCAATAGCATCCATGGTCAAGTCCACCCCTCGATCGTGAGCCCATCTATATGTTGCATCTCTTCCTTGATGGCCTGAGGTGTCGTGGGCCCACCGAGCTATAAATAGTTCACCTTTATGTTGCCAGTCCAGATCCACCTGAGCCACTTCAGTCTTAGCAGCCTGATCCACCTGTTGGTTGTTTTGATGTTCTTCACTGGCCTGACTTGGGTACGTGAGCATCCACATGACGTACCTTCACAACTAGGTTCTCTACCTGGGCAGCAATATCTTGCCACAATGCAGCAGCCCAGATGGGTTTACCTCTGCGCTGCCAGTTGTTCTGCTTCCATTGCTGTAACCACCCCCACAGGGCATTTACCACCATCCATGAGTCAGTATGGAGATAGAGCACTGGCCAATTTTCTCGTTCAGCAATGTCTAAAGCCAGCTCGATGGCCTCTACTTCTGCAAACTGACTCGATTCACCTTCTCCTTCAGCCGTTTCTGTGACTTGTCCTATAGGACTCCATACAGCAGCCTTCCATCTCCAATGCTTTCCCACAAGATGACAGGACCCGTCAGTGATCAGGGCATATTGCTTCTCATTTTCTGGTAGTTTGTTATACAGTGGGTCCTCTTCAACACGCATCACATCCTCTTCTGGCGATATTCTGAAATCTTTGCCTTCTGGCCAGTCCATGATCACTTCCAAGGTTCCTGGGTGACTGGGGTTTCTTATTCGAGCCCATTGGGTCATCAGTGCGACCCATTTACTCCACGTAGAATTAGCTGCGTGATGTGTAGAGGGGACCCTCCCTTTGAACATCCAGCCCAGCACCGGCAGTCGAGGTGCCAGGAGGAGCTGTGCTTCAGTACCGATCACTTCTGAAGCAGCTTGAACTCCTTCATATGCTGCCAATATCTCTTTTTCAGTTGGAGTGTAGCATGTTTCGCATCCTCTGTATCCCCGACTCCAAAACCCTAGGGGTCGAACTCGGGTCTCCCCTGGTGCTTTCTGCCACAGGCTCCAGGTAGGGCCATTCTCCCCAGCTGCAGTGTAGAGCACGTTTTTTACGTCTTGTCCTGCCCGGACTGGCCCAAGGGCTACTGCATGAACTATCTACCATTTAATCTGTTCAAAGGCTTGTTGTTGCTCAGGGCCCCATTTGAAATCATTCTTCATCCAGGTCATTTGATGAAAAGGGCTCATGATCAGACTGTAATTTGGAATATGCATCCTCCAAAAACGCACAACACCCAAGAAAGCTTGTGTTTCCTTTTTGCTAATTGGTGGAGACATGGCTGTTATTTTGTTGATCACATCCCTTGGAATCTGATGATGTCCATCTTGCTGTTTTATTCCTAAAAACTGGATCTCCTCTGCAGGTCCCTTCACCTTACTTTGTTTTATGGCAAAACTGACCTTCAGAAGGATTTGGACTATTTTCTTCTCTTTCTCAAAAACATCTTCTGCTGTGTTGTCCCACACAATGATGTCATCAATGTATTGTAGGTGTTCCAGAGCTCCACCCTGTTTCAGTGTGGTATGGATCAGTCCATGGCAAATGGTAGGGCTGTGTTTCCACCCCTGGGGCAGTCGATTCCAGGTGTACTGGACACCCCTCCAAGTGAAAGCAAACTGTGGCCTGCACTCTGCTGCCAAAGGGATTGAGAAAAACGCATTAGCGATATCAATTGTGGCATACCACTTGGCTGCCTTTGACTCCAGTTCGTATTGAAGTTGTAGCATGTCTGGCACAGCAGCACTCAGTGGTGGAATGACTTCGTTCAGGCCACGATAGTCTAGTGTTAGTCTCCACTCTCCATTAGACTTCCGCACTGGCCATATGGGACTGTTAAAGGGTGAGCGGGTCTTACTGATCACTCCTTGGCTCTCCAGTCGACAAATGAGCTCATGGATGGGAATCAGGGAGTCTCAGTTGGTGCGATACTGCCACCGGTGCACTGTTGTGGTGGCAACTGGCACCTGTTGCTCTTTGACCTTCAGCAACCCTACAACAGAAGGGTCCTTTGAGAGACCGGGCAAGGTAGACAGCTGTTTATTTTCCTCCATCTCCAAGGCAGCTATACCAAAAGCCCACCAGTACCCTTTTGGGTCCTTGAAATACCCTCTCCTGAGGCAGTCTATGCCAAGGACGCACAGAGCCTCTGGGTCAGTCACAATGGGGTGCTTTTGCTATTCATTCCTGGTTAGGCTCACTTCAGCCTCCAATGCAGTTAGCTCTTAGGATCCCCCTGTCACTCCAGCAATACAGATGGGTTCTGCCCCTTTATAGCTTGATGGCATTAGGGTGCACTGTGCACCAGTGTCCACTAGAGCCTTATACTCCTGTGGGTCAGATGTGCCAGGCCATCGAATCCACACAGTCCAGTAAACGCAGCTGTCCCTTTCCTCCACCTGGCTGGAGGCAGGGCCCCTCTATTCCTGATCATAGTATTGCCTACTCACTTCTTGTAAATGCGAATCAAAAGTGTCTCTATTAAGATCAGAAATAAAATCAGCACTTCTACTCCTCTGTCTGGGGAATTGCTTACTGGAAACTGGAGCATCAACTTCCCTGGAAGAACCCCCCTGTGTGATTGTTTTTCCTTGCAACTCATATACCCGTGCCTCTAGGGTCAAGGTAGATTTCCCATCCCACTTCCTCATGTCCTCTCCATGGTCACTCGGGTAAAACCATAGGGTGGCCCATGGTGTGTATCCTCTCTCTTGAGCAGAGGGACGCTTACTCCTAATGGCTGATACACTGGTCCATACAGGTGAGGAGTTACTGGAACTCCCAGGACAGTTTCTCCACAGCCAAGATGAGGGAGAAAGAAGTATTTGCTTCGTAAACTCGGAGTTTATCAATCACATCGCCCACCATTGGTGCCTCTTCATCTCTTCAGGACATTACTGCCAATGAGTTTACATGGGATGATGGTGCACTTTGTACAAAATTCCGCCACATGGATCATGTGCACTGGCTTCATCTGCATCTTTGGATGACTGGTCATTGTCCAGGTCACCATAAATCACCTCAAGCATGGCTAATTCCCTCAGGTACTGGATACTTTTCTCTATGGTGATCCATTTTCCTAGGCAATATATAACATCTTCCTTGAAGGGATACCTTTTTTTCACAGCAGACAGGAGTCGTCTCCAGAGGCTGAGGGCTTGTGCTGCTTTTCCAATTGTTTTGTCAATGCCTTCATCCCTAGAAAGGGATCCCAGTTGTTTGTCTTCCTTACCCTCTAATTCCAGGCTACTGGCCCTGTTATCCCAGCATCGGAGCAGCCAGGTGACAACGTGCTCACCTTGACGACGGCCGAAATCTTTTCATATATCTTGCAACTCACTCAAGGACAGGGATCGGGTGCTTTCAGTTTCGTTTATGAGTTCTTCCTCTTCTTCCTTTTCTCCTCGTGATGGCCCTGCTTTTCCATCATCTCTTCCTAAACAAGTTGACATTCTCTTCCAATATTTCTTTTTGTGTATAGGGGCAACTGATACTGGCACGGGTTGATTCCCTGATTCAGCTGCAGGGCCTGTTGTGGGGGGTTGAGTGGCCGCAGTGCTTGTCGTTGGGCTTGGAGTAGCCGCAGTGCCTGTTGTGGGGATTTGAGTGGCCACAGTGCTTGTCGTTTTCCTTTTCTTTTTCTTTTTAGATCTAGAGGCCTTCTCTTCCCCTTGGGGGTACTGAATAGTGTTAAACAGGGCTTGGTAGGCATGGGCCAGGCCCCAGCATTGCAGTGATTTGTATCTCTCTGGAATTGCTAGGGTGACAACATACTTCCTCCAAATATTCTACTAATTTTTCAGGATTCTGCACTTTTTCAGGGGTGAAGTCCCAAAACACTGGAGGTGCCCACCGTCTCAGGCATTTGCCCGTACTATCCCACATACCCTGCCACCCATAATTATCGAGCCTTGGGGCAGATCTCTGGATGATATTCTTGAATTGCTTATTAACCTTAGACAAAACTGAAACAATCTGCCATAGGAATACCAAGAGATGTATCTTAACTTCCCAAGGATGTTCAAGATACTGAAAAGTTGTTGTAATGAAGGAGAGACGTTATAGAAGATGGTAGCTAAGGTGCCATTCTGTATTTCCTCCATAAAACAACTCTCAGAGGAGGAGGTATAATTGCTAATTGTCTCCATGAGATGGTACCCAAAGTATAGTAACAGCTTCCATGGAAGACCCAAATAACTGATAAAACTCAAGGCCAGTGTTTTAATAACAAATCTCCTAGGCAAAACATCTCTAACCACTGCAGAGCACAGCAAACTACAAAACCCAACACCAACCTTTAACATGTACTTCAAAATCAGCATGGTGTAGGTCTGACTACTAATATCGAGAACAGATGAATCAATGCTGTGACCAGCAACTGTTATTATCTCAAACCCTTCGTGCCCCTCGTTGGGCACCAAAAAGGACTGTTGTGGTTTAGCCCCAGTCAGCAACTAAGCACCACCCAACCGCTCGCTCATGCCCCCCAGCCCAGTGGGATGGGGGAGAGAATCGGAAGGGCCAAAGTAAGAAAACTCATGGGTTGAGATAAGAACAGTTTAATAATTAAAATAAAACAGTAATGATAATAATATAATGAAAAGGAAAATAACAAGAGAGAGAGGTGAAACCTTAGGAGAAAGAAAAAAAAAACAAACAGTTGCTGCAACCGCTCACCACCCCCCAGCGGATGCTGCTGGTCCCCAAGTCGCAATCGCAGCTTCCCCCGGCCAACTCCCCCCAGTTAATATACTGGGCATGATGTCACATGATAAGGAATATCCCTCTGGCCAGTTTGGATCAGCTCTCTTGGCTGTGCCCCCTCCCCTCCCGGCTTCTTGTGCACCCGGCAGAGCATGGGAAGTTGGAAAAGTCCTTGACTAGTGTAAGCACTACCTAGCAACAACTAAAACATTAGTGTGTTATCAACATTATTTTCACACTAAATCCAAAATGCAGCGCCATACCAGTTACAGTGAAGAAAGTTAACTATTCCAGCTAAAACCATGACAAGTAGGGATCTTATAGCAAACAATTTTATTTTTAAATGTGAAGATCTTGGCCCATAGGATTTCATCTGAAATGCTTTAATGTCTGATTCCCACTGACATCAGGGGGGTTAAGTACCTAAATACTGCCAAAGATCCAAGTTTAAGTTACTTTTGAAACTGGAACCAGGACTTTTCACAAATTTCAACTGAAATCTTTCTTTTGATGGATTTAACATGACTTAAATCCTACTGTGTTATGTGTTGCCCTTGCACCTTGTTGTACCATGGGTCAGTATTCAGTGAACAAAAGTAAAAGGTTTTATCCCTAAGGTGAAATGTTGTCAAGCAGTCAGCAGAAGAAAGAGAACTCTATTAAGAAACAGCTCTTTATGTTCCTTTCCAGTACCCTTTTCCTCCCACATGACTATGTGCCTGTACTGAAAGCAGTTCTGGAGAGCCTTATTTTTCCTCATAGAAAGAATCACAGGTGTTTTCTAGTTGCTTACAACCCATTAAACCTTTGCCCCACTTTCTTTCCTCCCTCCCTCACCCTCTTCTCTCTCAAACGTTTAGTTTAGGTGGTTTTTCTGGGGCTTCGATGCTTTGTAACTGAGGGAAGAGCCTTGCATTGCTTGGCAGGCTGACCTATTTCACAAGAACAGGCAATCACTCCCACCACAGAGCAGCCTTTAATTCACAGCCAGGGACTGCAGGAGAGCTTTCCAGTGTGCAACAATCCCCTGATGCTCTGGAAGGCGAGTAGCTGTTCCATCCCATGCAAAAAGCATGGCCCCCAGAAAGGTGCCGTAGCTACTCCTCCAAAGCTCATCAGCTGAATAAATAGTCCTTTAAAACTGTTGGCAGCAAAGGCAAATGACAGGCACCTTCAAGCTGCTTTAATTTATACTAGTTTAACGTATTGGCAAACTCCCTCATTTTACTCTCCAGCTGCTCTGAGGGCTGAGGACCTACATTTGCTGCAACAAATACATGTGATTATTTAAGCATTTGTTTTCAAAGATGCAAAGTGTGCTTTGATTAATTTCATGCCAGGAAACAAAAAATGAATAAACTAATTATATTAACAATTTATTTAATTAATTGGCATTTTAGCCAAGGTATGTGGTGTTTGCCTTTCGGGATGTAAAGGCATCCTGTGCTGTGCTGTGGATGCCTGCTGCCTGCAGCCCAACTGGATTGGCGTCCCATTTTTCCTCAGTTCTGTTATCAGGCATGCCTTATGAAGTCATTTACTATACAAATTGGCTACTTCAATTCCTTTTTCTGGGTGGTGTTTGCATTTTTAAAATGCAGTGTGGGGTGTTCGCTTATTAGTCAGTTTTGTTTAGCTGTCACTCAAAATGACTGCATGACTTGATTCCCTGCTGGTTAAAAAAAAATTAACAAAGAAGCTGCCAGTCAAGTTTACCAAACAGTCCAACAATAGAGAAACTGCAAGCCTAGAATATTCTCCAGTTTCTGTAATTATACACTGTGCAGAGTAATAATTGTATGATAGCCTGGCATTCATTATGTGAGCTTAAGTGCTCACATTATAAACTTCTATTTTGAGGACATTATTACCATGCAGTAATAATTCTGTTCAGGTTGGTGATACCTAGTGTACATTAGCTTTTATAGAGTTAGGGAAATTTGTTAATATTCTACTTACAAATATGCCAATAAATTTGCTGCTTGATTTCTGTTCTAAAAATGCAAAAGAATTTTTTAAAGACAAGTAGCAAATCTTTGCCTCCATTCATCTTGAATATTTCAGAAAATATGGATTTAAGCCAATATCCTTATTTAGCCAGTGCTGCTATTAAATTGCTATTTAAACAGCAGAATATATACCCTAAGGCAACAAGTACAGAAGTACCAGATGTAACTGTGCTGGAATGTGCCATTGGCCAGAAATAATAAATTCAAGTCACAGAGTTTGATTGAATAATTGTGCTAAGTATATCAGAGAAGACATTTTCAAAAGGCTTATAAGGATTTAGCCAACCAAATTCTTAATGATCCATAGAATTTATGCTCATAAATACTGGGTCCTCAAGTCTCTTTCAGATGAGGAAAACTATTGAAATTTTACACTTCTGTAAAACTAATCTAAGAAGCATCAGTTCATCTAACAGTTATTGTCCGTGAATTAGCCTGAAACCCATTAGAAGTTTGTTTGCACAAACTTGAAGTCTTGAACAAATCTGTCACCACTATGACAATCTTGTGAATGGCATCTAAGGTTGGAAAAGCTCCAAGAAAATTTCTCTCATACTCACCCAAAGGTGATCCAGTGTTTGTGGCAGGCATTCTCGGCATGCTCAAAAGACAGTGGTTAAATGCTGTCTCATGTGAGCACAGGCACAGAACTTCACCTGCAGGTGTAAGAAGAAAAACTAAGCACTTTTTGATCCAGGATGTAGAAAGCTGGTTAAGTTGATATTATGGTTTTATTTATATAGCTCTTGAGAATAGCAAATTGGGGTGGTTCTGAATTGTAATTGTTCTAGCCATGTGCTTGTAAGAATGAAATCCTTGTCACTGCCCAGTAGTGTTGAAGGGTCATTTGAAAACATTTTCTCCTTGTTGCTTTGAGCTATTTTCAAAGCCCAGTTGCTTCTGGTAGATTGAGTGGAAGGAACTCAGCTGGCTTCCCAAATATACAAGTTGTTTATCTTTCTGGTAACCTGATCACTTAGGAAATAAATTTCCAAAGATCCAACTCTGGGCTGACAAACGAGCTTTTGCAGTGCAGGCACAGATTGTAATGCTGGCTCGTGGACAATGGTGCTCAAGTCCACTGATAAGAACAGTACCAATGCAGATAGCTAACTTGTTGTTTGAAAGTTTGGCCAAGGAGTGTGCTGCAAAGTGGTACTGAGGTGCCACTGAAAGCATGTTCTTTGTGGCTAGGGTAATAGCTTCTGCTTTAAAACTCCTGGGTTCCTCCTCTTGAAAAGACTTTGTGCATTGATATTTCAGGCAAATCATTCAGTTCCTCTTTCCCTGGTTGATCCATTGGGAAAATAGATGTCATACTGACATTCCTTGTGAGCTATTTTAAGAATAATGTAATGACTATCAAGAATACTAAAATATTTTGAGAAAAGGTGTTAGATCTGCAAAGCATTGTTAAAATGTCCCACTCACAGGAATACGCATGTTCTGGGAGCTAATACGTTGCTCAGCTTGAAATGCTTAGAGGAATATAATGGATTTATAAGGGGAAATTTTGTCACCTTTTCAGCATGGATAAAGGAGAGGGAATCTTATTTTGGGGACAGAAAAAATGTGTTTTACTAACTGAATATTAGCAGACACATCTTTTGCATGAACATCACTCACATTTCCTATAAGCCTTTGAGATACACAGTTTATGAACTCTTGCAATTGCATGGAGAATAGGGTGTATTCAGATCATGCCTGTAACTTTATCTATTTTAATGTTAAATCAGGAATTTATGGATATAGATATTCTGTGAATAGCATAAATTATTTTAATGCAGACAGAAATACAATGTGACAGCAAATAATTACAAATATATTCCTGCATTCTACAGAACTTTGCCTTGATTACTTGACTATTGTATTCAGGTTTTTCTCACATCATTATGAGAAAGAGAGGTAATAAAAATGAATAGAGGCACAGGGCAGGGGTTATTCTGATTACATAATTCAGCAAGTAGGAGAGCTAGTCAGAACAGAAGAAAGTGAATTGAAATGCCCTAGATATTGAGGGCTGCTTTGGAAAAAAATAAGAAGCAGTGAATACCCTTGCTTATTTGCTAGTGACTCACACAAGCAGACCGTTGTCTTCAGTATGACATTTCATATTAAAATATGAAGCAGTTAATAAAACTAGAACTTTCTTTAAAAATAACAATAATATTAGTTTCCTATGGAATTCATTGCTGCAAAAAACACTAGAGTTGTTTAACTGGATTTTGAAATGTGGTGGGTTGACCCTGGCTGGCTGGCACTGGCTCTATCAGACATAGGGGAAGCTTCTAGCAGCTTCTCACAGAAGCCACCCCTGTAGAATCCCCACTACCAAAACCTTGCCATGCAAACCCAATACAACCCAAACTGGCTGTTCAAAGGAAGCAGAAGAGCTGACCTGGAGGGAAGGCCTGAAGAACAACAAATAGGTACAACCTGCCTGTGACTACATACAGGCTGGACACCAGAGCTGTGAGTTGCTGGGACAGCCTGCTGCCGAGAGAAGTGAGCACAAGATGATAGTTGTCTAGGTTTTATAGTGGACCACCACACATTCATGAACCAGACAGCTATGGTCTCGATGCCCCAGTCATCAAGGGGTTGTATCTAAAAGCAGAGGCCTGGGCACCTTGTCCCAGTGCTGGGATGGCCATGGGGACTGTGGAGACATCAGGTGAGATGGGCATAGGAAGGGAGGAGGCAGGGCTGGGGGGTCAGAACACCTCTTCAGAAAACAAATATAGGACCTAGGAAACCTGTGGAAAAGCAAGAGATAAGAGGAGCATTGCAAAAAGAGTAGTTCAACAACCTTGCAGATGAGTTGACAAGGAGGAAAGGGAAGTGTCTCAGGAAACACTTGAGAGGCAGGTGATGCTGAAGACTTTTAGGAGCAGAAATGCTGGAAGGAAAAGATGCAGAATCAAAATGGATGAGACGTTTAAGCAATCATTTATGGTGGTAATTTTGCAAGAGCACAAGGAAATGTTGAGTATCTGAGAAAACATAGATTGACTCACACTCTTGCACCTTAATGGACCTTACTTTTAAAAAACAGAATAAAGAAAATCTCTAAATAAGTTTGTACTCATGTATTGTTCTAATCCTAAGCAAAAAAAAGTCTCTCTGTCTCCTGCCCCCAAATCAGGTTGAAATTGGAAGAAAATAATATTAATAATTTAAGTATACTAGGTTATTGCGAGAGTGTTGCATCTATTCCTAAACTAGTATCAATGTCCATAATACATTGTTCTAAAACAGTCAGTAGTAGTAACAGAAAAATATTAAATTCATTGGGGTATAACCAGGCTATAAAGTGCTTAGAGTTCAAATTAAATACTAAAATCTCAAAACACAGATTATTTTGGTGTCCTAACATTAAAACTTGTAGAGACAATCTACATGCATACTGAATGGATGTCTGATTAACGCAAATATTTTTTCCCACCACTGCCTGAGTGTTTGGGGAAAGTTATTTTGCATTTGCTCTAATAAGAACGGCAATTATAAAAAAAGCTTTTGCCAATTTATTTCATCTCTCTGTGGAAGGTCATTTTCCCAAATAGATCATGTCACATTTTTTTGCTATAACTGGGAATGTGAACTCTTTGAAGCATATTTCCATATTACCTTTCAAATCTTGAAATGTGATATTTGTTTGTCATGGTATTAGTTTTGTTTGTTTGTTATTGTGGCATGGCTCAGAGAGCTTTCTACGAACCTTGTTTTCTAAGGAATAGCTATGGTTTTAATTGACTGAGAGGGATGAGTTACCTAAATGTAGTAGTAGCAGGGATAAGCTTTTTTTCTGCAGGCTGAATGAAGAGTCGTTCACTGTGTATATCCAAACAACTGCCAAAGTTGAAGGGAAAGAGCATATTCCTCACCCTGCCCCAATCATGGGCACATGCTCTATCCTGTTCCCACTCCAAATCAGGATGATTAAGATGGACCAGAGTGGAGGCATTTTGTTGGTGTTGTGTACTCACCAATCGGTTTAGAGCTACTGCTTCTGAGTTTTTATCAGTTGTTGCTACTGCTCCTGGTGTTAAGAAAAGACTGGATTTTTGTATCAAAATGTTTAGTGTTGTTAGGTTACTAGTGTAGATCAAATGCTTTGTTATTGTTATTCAGTTTGTAAAAATGTGCCAGTGATGGGAATTGATAACTTCTTGATCATCTTCAGTGTCAGAAAAAAGCCTTGCTAATCTACTGTCACACCATATCAACAAACCAATAAATCAAATAAATAGTAGGTATGCAGCAACTGCCATTTCCCCCTTTGTGTCTGCAGAGAACCTGATTTAAAGTCACACTACCGTAAAACTAATACCCATTTCTTTGCTTTTTGACGTAGATGCTCAGTAATATCTAAAACATAATCTGAGTCTTTGAGTTCCAGTTACAGGGCCCTTTTTGTGTTCTATTTCCAGCCTAAACTATACTGTCTCCAGCTTGGAGGACCCTATTGCACATGTCTATAGACTCTGAAACATTCATTTTTAACAAAATATTGGAGAAGCAGGTGAATTCCAGAAAAGTAGAATGCCTATTAATATAATTTCCTAAATTCTTCAAGCAGCAAGAATAATGAAGCCTTATTTCCTACCAGCTTCTTCCTATCCCTACTGTAGGAATAAACACATTATGTCCTCATAGCCTTCTCACACGATGTCTACTAGTCCTACCCTGCCCTTAACCATTGCCCTCAAAATATCTCCAGTTTTTTCTCAGGTCCCCTGGATTGCTACACTGTACTGTTCACTCCCTGCCTTATTCCCAGTTCTCTCTCATAACTTTGAGTTTGGGTGCGTAAGAGGCAATATCTGCTGGGGTTAGCTCAAAGCTATATGTGTGTGGATTTGCCAGCTGCCAGGAACATATTTATTCACTTACTAATTGACCCCTGGCTCTTGGAATAAAAATGCCTGAAGGCATAAAAATGCCTGAAATTCAGACATAAAAATGCCTGAAATCTGCTTTCCTTTCAGTGGGAACACTTCTTTGGACCTTTCTGTAGCTGCTGTTTTTCCCTGAACTTTACAGAACCTGGTGTCTTTGAGACATCTATTTCTGTGTCAAATTCTGTTGAAATCACTTGATCATTCTTAAAAATTACCATGGAGCAGACTGCTGTGCAGATGCATAAAGAAACGAGTCTCAAAGTGATAAGAGAAAAGGTGCACAGAGCTAAAAAATAAGTATAGATTAGCCTGACATTAATTCAACATAATAGAAAGGTTAACTGCATACTCAGCTAACAAAGAATTAGAGGCTAGGTAGTAGAATTCTGCAAACAATTGTTTCATTAATGTTAGGTCTTGTTACCCAGACCTGTTATCTTTCATTGACAAGCTTACAAGTTAGAATGATCACAGCAACTATAATGGATTTTTTTTTTTTTTAAGTTCATGGGACTTAAAATCACATGAGATCTTGAAGTAGGAGTGAGTAGACTTACATTAAGTGAACTAAAAGCTGTCTTCTAGATGGATATGAAAATTAGGAAAGAACAAGTGAGGAAATGCTTAGTAGCACCTACCAAACACTTGTTCTTGCTCTCATTTTGTTTGATAGCTTTATGAACAATGATACGTAATATTTGCTGGCTGGGTTTCCAGTGGCTGGTTAAGTTTTGCCAGACATTGCACAGAGATGTGAGGGTAGTTAATAGTGCATAGGACAGGTTACCATCACAGGTTGATCTGAATCATTTGGTCAAAATTATCACGTCCAACTAATTATGATTTCATACAGAAAAGTATATTTGGGAATCAGAAACACAGACTACACCTATAGGATGGGAAAATCTCTGTCTTAAAAAACAGTAATTCAGAAGATGGCACAGCAGTCAGCAGAGAGAAGAGCTTTTTTTGTGAGATCTCAATGTCAAGTTGTGGCTTCAAGGCTTATTTTGATCGATGGCTGTAGAAGGAGGATACGCAATAGACACATACTACTGTGAACACTACCAATAAGACCACTGTTAAAAGCCTGTGCCCTGTTCTGTGGCTCACACCTTCTGGAGGATGGAGCTACTGAAGGAATTTCAAAGGAGGGGAACAAAATGGTCCCAGAAGCCATCGATCAACCATTTGGATGTAAGACTTTAAGGGACTGATGAGCCCAGAATATTGGGAAAATATTGAACAAGTAATTCAATCATCTTCTGTTGGTATTTGTACATGAAAAATATGTTTGATAGTAGGAGCCAGGGAAGCTTTTTCAATCTTCTAGACAAGCACCAGAAATTGAAATTAGATTAATTTAATCTTGCAATGTGGTGCAATTTTTTGGCACAAAGCACATATAAATATTGAAAAAGCTTTTCAGAGGAAATGTTGAGTCATTGTTTTTCTTGGAGTCTTCAAATTGTGCCAGTGTATCTGTCTGTATGTAGTACATAAATCTAAATATACTGTACATATGAAGTATAGACAGATACATATTTACCTATGTATATCATGTGGACATACTCTAGATATATCAGAGATAGGTAGAGATATAGTTGTAGAGCTTCCTTACTGATAATGAATGGATTTATAAATAATATTGAAGACAAAGATATAAACCTGAGATCTAAAATAATCCAAAAACTGGGCATGAGGTGGAACCAGAATTAATCTCCAGAATCCCAGAATATGCTGAATATTCTTCTAATTGGTTAGTTAGACTTTGCTTCAATTTACATTATCTGCACAGTAGGTGAAAATATGGATTTTCTTTTGGGAGTGGGGAGAGGAGGTTAGTGATTGCTTTTCTACTAACAGAAAAATAGCTCTAGTTAATGAATTATTGTGAAAAAGTACTTGAAGTTTTTCAAAGTGAAAGAAACATAGCAAAGAGTGAGAACTGTAATATTTCAGTTTGATCCAGGGGAAACTTAAATAGCATCATGTACCAGACAAAGCTAACAGCTCCAGTTTTTCCCCCACTAAGAGGGATTGCACAAATGCTAAATCAATATCCTTTTAAGAGTGATACTAATTACCTTTTGTCCCTGAGGACCATATCAGGCGTTATCCTCAGCATCTCTTCAGAGCTGAAAAGCTTAGAGGAACTTGAAAGGCAAACACAGAAAAATGCTGTATGTATAAAATATTTCTTAGACAAATTGTGTCAGATAAGGTACTAACTTCAGAATGACTTTAATGTGCAAGTGGCAGAAATATGAGTTGCTTAATGAGGCTGAAATTCATCCCCTTTCAGAAAGCCAATATAAGCCTATGAACCACTGAAAGTCAATCCTAAACTTATGGCTTAAGGAGATTTAAGGGGAGTAATGGCCCCATGCTACCTTTCTGCATGGAGTCAGTGTTTCGTTGCCAGTGACCTGGTCCCATGCTATTGATTTGTAATAAAACTTAGTGTAAGGTATTTGGGATAATTTTCATGCCAAAACATGACTTGGCTTCTAGTCTCCTCTGTGTTGGATGCTGGCCACTGCTAGTGCAATATCTGGAAAAAAAAAAAAAAGATCTCGGGTGTATTTGAAATATTGACTTAACTCTTCCTCTTCCAAATCCTCAGAAGACATTTCTGGACCCAGTGTGATACTGCTATGTGTATTTTATGATATTCAGTATCTCTTGAAAAAAAAAATTTAGAAGAGATAATTTGGATCCACCAGATACTATTTCTGATATGTTCCACCATATTGCAGCCAGTATGGTCATTTCAAGCTGTTTTGCTTGTGGAATGCTGGTGGAAAACACATCAGAAAGCTTGGTTAATAGTAAGAATATATATCTTTCACCAGCTCATTTCAGGCTTAGGAGAATTGTCTTCAGATATTTAAAATTTGTCTTAAAGTTGCTTTGTCCATGCTCTTGACATTTCTATGGATATTTCTTTAGCCACACAGGTGATTAAGAGCCTTAGAGCTATCAGGAATAATGCTTCAAGCCCTCATTCTAAGGGCTATATATGATGGGACTTTCAAAGTCCACATCTCCTCCTCTTCCAGCATTTAGTCTTTACATAACTGGACACACATATGTTCTATTAATTTAAAAACAACTACTTCGAAATACCACTAACCATCAAGCCTTCTTTGTAGATAATACCCTGATCTCTATAGTATCATTGCATATTGAGAAAGGAAGGAGATATCCTCCCAAAGAAAGAAAGAAAGAAAGAAAGAAAGAAAGAAAGAAAGAAAGAAAGAAAGAAAGAAAGAAAGAAAGAAAGAAAGAAAGAAAGAAAGAAAGAAAAATTTATCTCTAAGGATGTCCTGACATTATGATATTCAAAGGTACTGAGGGCTTCTAAGCAAAAAACTGGTGTCCTGGAAACCTTTGCTTTTAAAATTCTGAAGGTCCATGCAATGTTACACTGAAGTTGTTTGAACTCTACAGAACTTCAGCCAAATCAGTGGCTAAAAACCAAAGGTAGACTGGAAAAAAAATGTGCATTTTTAAAGTGAAGGTAAATATTCCTTGGAAGGATGTTTTCTCCCTTGTTTGAAACTTTTTAATTCTTATGCACCTGTTTTAACACAAGTATGGAATTCACTCAGTGTTCATGAGACAAAGCTCTGTGGCTTATATTGTACGCTGATGGATTGTTATCATTCTATCTCATTTTAAATATATATCTATATCCATGAAACACATCACTGAAGTATTGAATTTTGTGCATTTCACTTAAAAAAAAAAAAAAGACAAGATAGTAAATTTCTTGTGACTATGTTAAACTAAAACAGACATATGTTGATATGTGCTTCCTTTTTCCAGAATGTGTACTTTTCTCTACAGACATAGAAAAACTGTTAGTGTAGTAACTTTCCAGTCGTCCTGGGTATTAGGTGCATTCTGCTCCCACATCATCTAACTAAATCTCAGGATATTATGTGGCAGCTTTGATATTCTCAGACATCCATTCTTTGAGACAGCCAGTGCGTTGTAGGGTCTTAGCAGGTAGCAGGACACATTGCAGAGGAAGGAGGGCTTACAGAAATTTCAGGTAGGTTTCCATGTATCCCTCTGCAAGGAAGTCTTTTTCTTGAATAGTCCTAGAAGGAGCAGAGACAGCCTGGCTCCTGAAGCCTGAATGTTGCTTTTTAATGACCATATGTATGGTTTGTGCGTGCGAAAATATATTGCAGTAAGATCATTGGATATGGTGGGCTGACCTTGGATTTCAGCCAGACACCCACACAGCTGCTCACCTACTCCCCCTCCTCAACAGCACAGGGTGAGAAAATAGGATGAAAAACTATGTGGGTTGAGGCAAAGACAGGGAGATCCCTTAACAGTTACCATACAGGCAAAACAGACTTGACTTGTGGAAAATTAATTTATTGCCAGTTAAAATAGATGCGGATAGTGATAAACAAAGACACATTAAAAAACCACCTTCCCTCCTGCATCCTGTTTTTACCAGCCATTTCTGGTCTTTCTATCTCCTCCCCCTGAGTCGCAAGGGGTAATGGGGAATGGGGGGTTGCGGTCAGCCCATAACACTTTGTCTCTCCTGCTCCTTCCTCCTCACACTTTTCCTCTGCTCCAGCGTGAGGTCCCTCCCACAGGATGCAGTTCCCTCAGGATAAACCTGCTCCAGTGTGGGCTCTCCACAGGCTGCAGTTTCCTTCAAGAAATATCCACAGGCTGCAAGGTGGATGTCTGCTCCGCCTTGGTCCTTCACAGGCTGCAGGGAAATACCTGCTCCAGTGTGGTCCTCTGCCACAGGCGCCTGGAGCACCTCCTCCTCCTCCTTCTTCTCTCACCCTGGTGCTTACATTGCTGTTCTCCCTCTCCTCTTTTCCCCCTTTCTCTGCTGGAACACAGTTTTATGCAGAATTGATTAGGAAGCCAATGCTGCTTCTAGCATGACCATGTTTTCACTTTAACGGATTAGTTTCCACACCGTGTGCTGTTTTAGTTCTGGCTTTTGTATTGTTGCTTTGAGAGTTGTTATTCTGAAGTTTTACTTTCCTGCCAACTTTTGATGTACGGGCTCCATGCATACCCACAGCGGCCCCAAGGCAGCTGCCAGGCCACTGCCCTGTGAACTGGGAAGGACAGCATACAGACCTTGGGACAGGCGACCACAGTGACTGTGTGGAAAAAACAAATACTAATTTTCTCCCTATTCATGCTCATACACTGTTGTAGACTAAGTACAATGTCTTTTTTTTTAATATTTGCGTATTCCTAAAGAAAAAAAAAATTTTCATAAAAGACTAAAATAGTCTAAATGGCATTTACTGTTCTATATCTGGGGTTTTTTTTCACTTGATGAATATTTTTCCAAAGTGTTTCCAAGAAAAGAATTCCAGTTGATCTCGTTAGCAGCTATGGAGTGCAAATCTGTGTGGCTGGTCCCTCTGAATCAGTGTAATATATCAAGGGAAACTTTGTCCAGAAGTTGCATAAGCAAAAGCATACAAAAGCTTAACAGAAAAATAAAGGTAAAATCACAGCAATGTGGATCAACAGAAAGGTGGTTCCTCAAAACTTATGTTTTAACAGGATTTTTTATTTGTCTAGTAGACTATATCTTTTTCTCTTTCTCCTGTTGGGCAGCAGGGAGAAGTGCTACTGCTTCTGCTGTTGGCTTCATGGAAGGTGTCCATATGTGCAGTGCATTGGACCGAGCAGTGCAGGTGGAGCCTTCTCCCATAGATGGTGCCCTATCTTTAGCTTAACATTATGCTATCATGATATTGTTTCTCCTCAAGAGATAATGACAGGGTTTTGTTCTGCTTGGAATTGCTGCAGTCTCCAGATAATCCCTTGATTACTGTAAGCTACCTGCAGCAACATCAAGACATCAAAAGCACTTTTTGCCAAAAAGAACTGTACAAATCATGGAAATGAGCCTGGAGTCAGTGGGTATGTTTATGCTGCACATACTTCACTGGAATATAAAGTTACCAAATTACTTAACAGGCAAGGAGTCTAGCTGTGAAAGTACAGAAGCCTAAGTTTAGCTTCCTAACAGGAGAAATGATCTCATGCTGTCTTGCCAAGCCTGGCAGCATGCAGACTGCATGACAACCATGAGTACCTGATAGTTGTCACTGCCTGTGAAGGACTGGACTTGATTAGTGGCTAATAAGGACTCCTGAATTGTAATTTATAAATATAACATGTCTTTAGTAGAATAAGAAACTAACAAATACTAGGAAAATGTATTTGTGAGGCAGAAGAGATCACCAGGACACTCACTCAGCTAGTAACTGGCCTTAGCTAGCATATTCTGGCAGTATCACTTCAGTTCAAGCATCTAAAAGAGTCAATTACTTGTACATATTGATAAGAAGGTAGCAGAACTTTTGGTTGTTGTGCCCCAAAACCCTTTCATCATTAGCTGTCTATGGAGAAAGAAAGGCGTGAATTACTGTCTCTTGAAGGACAGGAGAGGTCCAGCTGTCATGGTTCTTGTGGTCCCTGCACAGTAAGTTGACTTTCTTTATCTGTAAAAGATTTTATTCATAGTTTCCAAAAGAACTCCTGTGATACTAACAACAAAATTTGGGTAAAAGACTTAGTTTGGATTTGGGAGAGAGGCAAAGGGAAATGGTTCTTGATGTTAGCTTGAAATAAAATTATGACCATCATTCAGCTGTAGACCTGTTTAAAGCTAGAAGCAGGATTGCTGCTCAGCAGAAACATCTCAACCGTATGTCTAACAGTTAAATTTGCTAAGGCGGATATGACCTTGAGTGCAGCAAGAGGCAAATCATTAGGCAGGTGTCTAGTGCAGGCGCTAAGAATCTACTAAAGTTACATACAATAAGCCAAACTTTTGTCAGTTGACTTTGGTCCTCTACACAGACTCCAAACCACCGCTGGAAAAAATTTAGGGGTAGGTAAAATGAGTAAGGTTGAAAGTAACATTGAATATATATAATGTTTCTAGACTTCCAGGGCAAAGTAAGTTGTTGTGGAGAGCCAAATTAGAGAAACAGCTGGAAATTGTCTCACCAAAAATATCTATAGAAAGCAGCTGAAAGGAATCATGGGAGAAATTATTTCTATTTATGCTAGCATGTTCTCTAAGCATTACATAACATTTAGGAGAAGTAATATCAGGCGTAAATCTGACTTATGTTTGAACAAGGAAGGGTTCCTGTCACCCCTTACATTGCATTACCCTATCCCAGTACGCAGTGGGAGAAAGTTAAGCCAAATGTTGGCAGATGAACTGGTGAAACCATCTATATTGCCTTGAATATCCCCAGTTGTGAATGCAGCCTGTGGCAAACACTGGAAATATGAACTACTAGAGATGCATCCTCAGACACTATCACTGCCGTATTTGCGGGTAATGGACAGTCTAAGCAAAACTACAGAAGTGGAATATTTCAGTCAGGTGCCTTTTCTATCTGGGCACGATGAGATCTAGTGGCCTCTAAGAAAGAAGAAAAAAGTCCCTCTCTGACCTCAAGCAGCTTGTTTCAATTGCAGAGAAAGCCTTTGGCTATGATTTAGGACAGCTAATGTAAGACTAACTTGCTGATGTGGGAAAGCAATAGGATTGTCTTGGCAACATGCTTATGGACAATGACCCTGGACACAAGGCCACAAACCCTGGAGTACAGAAAGATATATTAAGATCAGCGTACAGCTTATTTTAGGGGTTGGACCTGCTGCAGACAATTAAGTTAGCGGTGCTTCCCTCTTCTGAAAAAAAGAAATGTGCCAGCAAAGACTGTGTCAGCAAGGATCCTTGTACATGAAGTGTCCCTGACTATGAAACTTGATGACAGACACTTAAGGCTGTAAGGATGGATTCCAGTATGGATACTTCAGTATAGTGCTACAGCTTACCCCAGCAGGCTACATCTGCAGTAATCAAGGGAGGAAATAATCTAGGTGAGGGCAAGAGTTCGTATTGTTATCCCTTTAGGTAATAGGAAAGCATAAAAAAGTAAGCTTCATCTTTAGGTTTCATCTCACAGTATTGGTCAGGGAATGAGACCCATGAGCATGAAACACATACTGAGAACCTCAACACACAGTCCCTGATATGATCAAAAGCTGTCCCTGAAGCATGCAAAGCGTCCTGTGTACTAAACTACATGTGGAAGCACAGTATGTATACAATGTCGTACATTGCCATACTCGTGTATGGGAATAAAAGAATTAGTGCAGAAACCCATAGACTATTGTCAAGCTGCCTACAAGGCCTCCACATGAACCTCAAGCTTGTGGCTATACTTGCAGAACAGCATCGCAAAAGCTGCGTAAATATAGCAAGCCATTTTCTGAAGCTGGAGGGATGCAGTCATGATATGTTTCCTACAGGATTAAGGCCATAAGGGGGGGACTATGAATGTTAGAGATCCTTGGCTTTGGTTCAGAGAAGCATCTGGAAGCTTGGATACATATAATGTCACTTCTCCAGCCGGGTAGGAAGCTCATAAAAATAGGCTTTCTTAAAAACTGTTTCATGGTCCCAGATCCCAGGCAATGTTGTCATGCCTAGTTGCCCTGCTGTGTCTGGTATTCCTGCTTTTACATTCATTTACTCCTGGAAACAATGAGTAGAAGTTCAAAAAGGTGGATGAAGCAGAGACAGAAGCCCTGGCAGGAGTTTGATTTCTGAAATCAGGTTGAATGCCAAGGAGCACCTTCTCGGATCAGTTCATTCACTTGTAGGGTTTTCAGCTGACCTGAGGTGTTCTGTACTTATTCTAGATAGGATTTATGGACTGATATGATTAGAAAGGAAGTATTTTATGGGCCTGAATATGCCTTTACTCTCTCAAGTACAAATCAGGAGTAAGAAAATATTAGTGCAAGAACGAGATTCATTTTTTTTCAGTTACATCCCAGTCTAAAGATTATATTGTGGGAGTGGGAGAAAAATACAAACTAGTAAATCATATATGTTGCTTAGACTTTGAATTGCTTTCCTCAAAGTTAAATAAATTGTGCATGTTTGGGAGAACCATAATGCAAAGGCAGAGGGGTCAGCAGGATACAATTAAGCTGTGAATTACCAAGCAGAGATGTAATATGGAAAACCCTTATCTGTTGTGAGCAATTCTATCTGGATTACTGATGAACATTTCAGTCAGATTTCTCACAAATACAGTTAAGGAGAACTTCATTGGCTCTCCTGTAGCTATTTGATCTTGCTTCCCTGAAATAATATTACATTTGTGAATGTGTCCATCTCTATAAACATTCTCTTTTCCCTTATATATGTTTGCTTTCACTTGTGAAATTTATGTTTGTTTGTGGGTTTTTATCTTGTCTTTAATGAGCTGTAGCTTGTTGCAGTGTATTATGTATTATATTTAAAGAATCAGTACAGATATGCCAGGCTTTATAAAATGCAAGAACATCTCTTATATATGGAGAAAGAAATCATTTCCAGGGAAGGAAGTTAAAATTATAATTCAGTCAAGGCAATTCTGTTCTTTGTTTTCAGAGAGGAAGTGCACTGTCTTAAGGACATCTGAATCTCATCTGTAATTACAAAATTGTCATTCCTTTTACAAATAATATAATTAAGTAATGCAAACCGTTAACAGGATAAAAGAGATTAAATTGTCTTTTTCACTCAAAACAGATTCTAATTAGTTCTTGACAGAAAGTTGTCCTAATACAATGCATCATTGGTTAGTCTCACTATTGAGACTATTGCCGATGGGCAATACAAAGGCTGGAGGTGGGTAGGTACACTCCTGACTAACTGCTATTCAGAGTTTTTCAGGTGTCCATTTTAGAAAAAACCAAAAGCATCATTTGCCTGATGCAATAAATGAAGTGATCTTTTTCCTGTGCAAAGCCTTCTTCAGGACAGAACTTTAGAGACCAAATTATATACTGTTGAAAAAATTTGAAGTTTCAGATTTAGAAAAGGAAGAAACAGGAACATGCTTTCATGTTTCCCAAGGCCATTTTACAGAATTCCTGCTTTCCTGGACTTTAATGGTCTGTAACAGATGAGCATATAGTTTCTTAAGTATATATATTCACTGAGAATGGCTAGTTCATCTTAATTTCCAAGATCAAGACCTTAGATACAAGACTCTGATATACAAGACTATCAAATACACCAGAAAGTTGCTGCAGTGCCCAGTCAGTGTGGAGGCTGCAGCTGAGCAAGCAGGAAAGCTGGTGCTTGTTCTTCATGAGCGGTGGCTCCACAGATCACAGTCCAATCTTCTGTGTTCATTTCTGAATGGCAAATAAGCCTTCCTGACTGGGGAAGTTAAACTACCTTCATTGTTACAACTTATTTGTTTTCCATTAGGTCTGTAGGGCATTCTATTCTTTTTTTCCTGGTGCTGTGTTAGTGCCTTTAAAGTTTTGTTTTGCTAGTAATAGAAATTCATTTTTGTTCTTCTTTTGAAATATGCGTAAAGAGGTTTCTACGAACACATACTCAGCAAATGCATCGATATGTTCTAATTAATTAATTAGTCATTCAGTGCTACAATAATTCACTTTATCTCTAACCATTCCCAGTGAATTATTTATATAGCAACATTCCTTTATTAGCAAACTGCCATTTGCATCACTTTCACATTATTGCTCTCATTATTAATTATACTTTTAATAATTCTTTACTGCCTGGTCTCATCAACAAAGAAAAATGGATGGTGCCTATGAAGCGTGTAGCCTTATCTTAATTCCATATCCCTAACGCCATTGCCAATAGCACAAGAGTAGATACATAACACTTTAACTAGCAGTTCTTCCCTTTCGCACATTCTTTTGTCTCCTTTTCTCTCCTGTATGCCAGTATCCCTGAGTTTGTTCTGTAAAAGCAAAGGCTGTTTCCGTATTAATGACTTTTTAAATTACAGAATTATGTTGCTATTGTACTTGCTATTTTCTGTCCAAGACATGACTATGAATTAATTAGCATTAGAACATTGGAAATTCCTATGAATTTTAACATTTTATTTGGAACAGTCTGTGTACATTACTGAATGATTTTACACCTCCTAATGCAAAACTGATGATACCTCTACAAACCTCTGGGGGAGTGTGTGAGGTCATTAAACTTAGATTTGCAAAGAAAATACATGGATTTCTCTCTCATGTTACTCTTTTCCTGTGCTGATAATGCTATTTTTTGAGCTCTTGCTCAGAGTGGTTCATTTGTATTGAAAGATTCTCTTATCCTTTATCCTATTCATTTACCTTTCCAAACTTCATTTCATAAGGGAAAGGAACTGTGGTTTTTCAATACTTAAAACATTCTTACAGGAGAACGAGAACTTACATTTTCAGCTGTTAGTGTTGTCTCCAGAGATAATGGTCACTGAAAGGCAGCCCAGCATGAAAAGCAAATATACATGTCAGAAATGAAAATAACAATTGTTACCATGTTTCCTTCCTGTCTTCATCGGTGATAGCTTATTCCCTCCATGAAGGAGATTCCAGAAGTAACGTTGGTGTTTTGGCATCCAGGCATCTGTGTGGGAAGAAAAATGATGCAGGTTTATAAAAAATTCTCCCTGGAATCCTAAGCTTGTTCTATGTTTCTGCTGATTGTTGATTATTATTTTTATTTTTAAAACAAAGGGTTTTTAAATTCATGGGAGCTTGCAACATAATTAGCACCCTGCCAGTGACTGAGGGAGAAACACTGGCAAACACAATCCCTCCTGAAAGCAATGAATCCCTCTGTACTACTTACTAAGCAAAATCTTAGTGTGTTAAGCTAGGCAGATTGCCTAGATTTTTTTTTCCTTCAGAATTAGGCATTATATCCATAACCTACATTTTTCTGTTTTAAAATAAACTTTTTTTTTTTTCCAAAAGTGAATAGCAACATGTATTTAGGCTTAATCTTACCACTCTGTATTAACAAAATTTACATAAAATTTATAATATTTAAGTAATATATTCTTGATGCTTAGGTTCTAAAGAAACCTATTGAATAGGAAAGAAAAATACTGTCTATTCACCCAGAACCAAGAGTTGTTGAAATGATTAAACTGCTTTTAACAGCAGAGAAAAGAAATGTTTTCTTCATTTCAGTTTGATTTACTTCAATAACTAGTTCAAAGTTAAGGAACTGCTTACAAATAGAGTAAGCTGGAGCACCATTATCCTTAAATGGTCTATGAATAAATTCTCAGTCTGGGATACTGAGACTTATGAATTCATTCATTAACTGCATATAAAATTTGCTTTGGTAATAAATCATTTTTAAATATAAAATGTTTGATATATTTTTCCTCTGTATACAACATATTTATTGCAATTTTAAGTAATAAATACACTTAAAAGGCTGGGGTTTTGCATTTCAGTTGAATTCCTATTTCCATCCAAAGAAGTTTGATATGAGTCGTAACTAAATAAAAATTAATCTTCTAGTAAAGAAGAATTAGCATTAATTTCTAACAGAATGCTCTGTAAGTGTTAACCATTTCAATAATTATGCTGAACTATATCACTTCTTAAATGGGATGTAAGGTATTTTTCTGGTAGTGTATGGAAGTAACAGATTAGTTTGAAAACTCGATTCAGTTGCAAAGCAACTTTTTTTTTAAGTTTACCTACCAACAACAATCAAACTAACTTGAGGAAAAAAGAATAATACAGAGTCAAAATAAGCATAGAAAGGGTTTTTTAAAATTTTATTAACATTTTTTGTATTTTCAAGTGAATAGGAATTATTTTAACAAAAAAAGTTTAAAATCTCATGAGAAATAATTTTATATTGAATTCTTTTTTGAAAAATATTTGACAGGTTTTCCAGAAATATTATAGTTCAGGGCCTTATAAATAAGCGATTCTGTGATATATGGGAGACAGAATGGCTATATGAACATTAAGTCATAACTCCCTACTTTAGGAACATCTGTACTCAGAATTTTAATTCAGTAGAAAATTTCAATGTTTTTAAAATTAATTTAGTTTCCAACTGGAAGAAAATAAAGTTTTGACATTTTCTACTTATTAAAATTCTGTTCAAAAGTGGTGGAAATATTAAAATGGGCAGTATTTTTCCCTCAGCAAGAGTAAGGCAGTTAAACTTTGATATAACAAGAGTTACATTAATTTATTTTTAAAATGTAGATTTATGTTTACATTGTTATTGATTTCGTTTGTATGTATATGATGTTGGTATTTTAATTAGAAAGACTTGGTTGCTTTATATTAGGCTTCTTTAATGACCTATCAAAATTGGAAAATTCATATTCTTTCTTTAAAACAGTAACCGCAGTGGGTCCTGTTAAATCACACAGCTGACGGAGACTCCTATTCCCAACTTGCTCGAAGTTGTGAATTAATGAATTTGTTTCAAGCATAAAATTGTTAGAGAAGCGTTTCAGAATGTAGTTCACTAGCGACTATTGTTCGTGTGTATCCAACATGCCAGTGTGCTTGTAAGGGGAATGAAACCTCAGCAGTAGAGGTCCATTTCTTAGTGCTGGCTGAGCTAAAGGAGAAGGAAGAGATTTTATTATGTGAGTGGTGAAGAGCACATTTAAGGCAGCAAGGATCTCACTGGTTTCAACTAAGTGCTGATATACTAATTATGCCTTAACTGCATCTCCTGTTTCCTCCTAGGTCTTACTGCTGCAGCGTCTCTTGTATCCCTGGCTTGGGCTTTGGCTTCCTACCAAAAGGCCCTCCGTGACTCCCGTGATGACAAGAAACCCATCAGTTACATGGCTGTTATAATCCAGTTTTGCTGGCATTTCTTCACAATTGCAGCAAGGGTTATTACTTTTGCTCTGTTTGCCTCGGTTTTCCAGCTGTACTTCGGGATCTTCATTGTGCTGCACTGGTGCATCATGACCTTCTGGATCGTCCACTGCGAGACAGAGTTTTGCATCACTAAATGGGAGGAGATAGTTTTTGACATGGTTGTTGGGATAATCTATATCTTCAGCTGGTTCAATGTCAAGGAAGGAAGGACACGCTGTAGGCTTTTCATTTACTATTTTGTGATCCTTTTAGAAAACACCGCCTTGAGTGCTCTCTGGTATCTGTACAAGGCCCCACCAATCTCTGATGCATTTGCCATACCAGCACTGTGTGTAGTCTTCAGCAGCTTTTTAACAGGCATTGTTTTTATGCTAATGTACTATGCCTTCTTTCACCCCAACGGACCAAGGTTTGGGCAGTCACCAAGCTGTGCTTGTGAGGACCCTGCCGCTGCCTTCACCTTACCCTCAGAAGTGGCAACAAACACTCTACGGTCCATCTCCAACAACCGAAGTGTCACAAGCGAGCGGGATCAAAAATTCGCGGAGAGGGATGGATGTGTGCCCGTGTTTCAGGTGAGACCCACCGCACCGTCCACACCTTCATCCCGGCCACCAAGGATTGAGGAGTCTGTCATTAAAATCGATCTGTTCAGGAACAGGTACCCAGCGTGGGAGAGACACGTGTTGGACAGGAGCCTGAGGAAGGCAATCTTAGCATTTGAATGTTCCCCTGCTCCTCCACGGCTACAGTATAAAGATGATGCCCTTATCCAGGAGCGCTTGGAATATGAAACCACATTGTAAACAAAACAAAAACACAGCTTGAGGAAGCTCTGATGTTACAGTCTAAATTAAGGGTTGACAGTAGGGTTGTAGGAATAACTAAACTGTGTACTACAAATAGAGCAGCAAGCTGTGGTGTTCTTAGCTTGACTATCATCATGATTATCATTTGATCCACTGTGTGCAGTCTGTCTGCAGGACACTGATACAGCAGCATCACCTGAAAGCCTCAAAAAAAGCCCAAATCCTGATCTACACATACAGATCAGTTACTTCAGCTGTGGAAACTCACCCACAACTCCTTGCTGCTATGAAACTCTGACTGCACAGTACTTACAATCAAACCAATAGGAAGGCTCTGACCAGAGCTTTCAACTTCAGCCAGTAGTGCATTTTATTTTAGAAATGAATGATTGGTATTTGCATAATCAATGGCAAAAACAAACAAAAAAAACTTTTCAGAAATAACAGAACTGTAGCACTCAATGTTGCTGTTATGAAAACTGTTTTCTGGGGAAAAAATAGGAGCACAGCAGTCTTCAACACTCCCATAAATCAACCATTCAGATTAGAATAGGTTTGCAAAATAGTTCTTAATTAAAAAGATACATCGTCATGTTTGTAAGGCTGTCATTGGAAAATAAACTAAATTCTGATTAATTAGGTCATAAACATTAGTTCTACCAGAATTGTTTGTTTTCTGTGGAATTTCAGAGTCTTTTAAAATGCAATTTAAGTTCTTTATGTTACTTTCAACAGAAATCCTATGCAGCTCACTTCTGGTTTTCAGGAGAAATGAGGAGCTCTAGCACGTAGTGATGTAAATTAAATGATAATCATGATTCAGTGTTCAATTTGCAAAAAAAAATATATGTACATGTAAAAGAACAGGGAAGTATAGTTTTCGTATTCTAAACTTTTTGGAGGACCCCATTCAGATATTTCGGAAGAAACTACGAGGAGATGAACACACTGAAACTTCTCTGTTTCAGGACTGAGAAAGCATGATTCAGTGTGTGAATGTATGCAGGGGTGACAAGAGACTGACATGCCATACCCTTCTAGTGCCAAACATTGTATAACTGCAAGGTTGATATTGCCAGAGGGACAGATAACAAGTGGCATGAGCCCTACCAGAACAAGAAGCAGGAAAGACCAATCAAGTCCTCAACACATAGAGACAGCTCTGGTTTTTCCCACCCAAGGTGAAAATGATGTCTTTTAAAGACTTTCAGCCACCTCTTAGTAAGTATATTCACTGAAGTATAATATAAGCAAGTTATGTGGAAGATCCTCTTCTGCCTGTTCAAGACTTGTGTCCAGATACGTCTAAAAATTACGTTGAATCTCTTGTAATAGAGTGCTTTTGCTGCAAGCTTTTGGGTTTTAAATACCTCCCTAAATCTAGTCAATGGTATCCTCCTTTATGTTAAAAGTATCCCCTGATGGTGCTTTCAGATGCATTAAAGGTGCAAGTCAAAATTTGACAGTATTTTTTTTAAAGCTGGTGCAGAGTGAAAAACTCATGAATTATTTCAATATTTTTGTAAAGTAAAATTATGGTATAAAAAGGTTACTTTTTATAAACCTCAAATCTTTTAATACATTTCATTCTCTTTATAGCTTAGATTTTAAGAATTGGTCCATGAATTTTATCAACTGGCTTCTGCAGGTTGATATAAACCTGGTTTTCACACATTATGGATTTGTTTTGCAGTGTAATGCCATATGAAAGCCTACATGGGTACTTTTAGAACACTCTATAAACCATGGATCTTGCTTCAAATGTAAGTGGCTTGTAAAGACACCAAGCAATTCCATAAGAAACAATTTGCTATAACTATTTCCATCCGTTTTAGGAGAGCGAAGCAGAACTGAAGAGTTACTGTTGTAAATGGCATTGTCAGGATGGAGAAGACCTGATGATTGGTGTTGTAACCTTCACTGTCAGGTATATCCAGTGTAGTCACTGCTGTATATGCTGCCGGGTAAATTTCAGTCTTTCCTTTTATTAATATTTGTACTATGAAATGGCCAAGGTTACACAACTATATTTATTTGTATGTGTTCAATTAGCCATTTTTAATGTTGACTATTTTTATTAGTGAAATGTTCGATACCCGTTGTTCTTTGCTGGGGCGAGATCCTCAAAACAAAACATCTGTGGAAGTGCAGGAATCTGCAAGTCAGAGGGAACTTTACACAGATTGGAAAACACCCATGCTTCAGGGCTTTCTTAGGTATTTTGAAATCAAGCACTGGCCAACTGCCTCTATAATAATTTTTTAAATAAAATAGTTCTTTAATAGTCCAAACCTGAAGATTTGTACAAAGTGATTGCCCTTCCCTCCATGGAGATATAGCTGATTATTCAGAGAAAAGCACTCATATTTTGTCAGAAGATATACCACTGCAAGAACTGCTAAAAAAATTTTTGGGAGCAAATCCTTTGTCCTGTCAAATTCAGTAGAGCCTTCACTCCAGAATCAAATGCTAGCTTGCACAAGGAAATTGCTGTTTTTCTTTACAAACAGGGCAAACGGTAAGATTTGTAATCCAAGCTGTTTCTTTTGGAAACAGCTCGATGTGCTTGCTGCTGCTTTGACCACAGAAATTTTAGCATGACTGAGGCACTGCGGGCAGCACTGTTGAGCCCTTTGGTCAGGGCTTATAGAATTGAAGAAACATTGCTTCGTATGGAATTTAAAGGGTTATGGTCTGGACCAGTCCTTGCATTGCAAGGTTTCTGAGGAAGGTTTGGGGTGAGTTTGTTTGTTTTGCTCTTGTTTGGTTTTGGAAGGAAGGACACAGAGGCGTTATTTATCCATGAGGTTTTTAATATCTAGAATTTCCTTTCTTTACTCTCCCAGCATTTTTTATTCTTTTAATAATTTTTGTAAATTTATCTTAAGCAAACTACTGCAGGGTCTGAGTGCACAGTACCATATGTGGCAGCACGTATACACAGCTTGTTTTCAGAATTCAGTCTGGCTCTTTGAGGAAGGGGGAGAAGTCTTTTTATACGAAGTCAAAATTTCCTCTCCAAAATCTTGCTCTGTTATCTTCATAATTTCAGTGATACTTGCACTGAGAACAAGATGGCTATGGAAATCTTAATGCTCAGATGATTACATGGACAATTTCTTCATTTGCTTTGCTGTGAACAGTCACATTAAAAGCTGTAAGAATTTTTTATAGAAGTTGTCAAGATTAAACATAGTCCACGTTGAAATCCCATAATGGCCTTACGGACAGTTAATAATCAATATGCACTATTCTTTTTACTGCAGACAGTTTTAAGATCTATTAATAAAATTCAATTAAGACAGCAATAGCAAAAAACAGAATTGTAAAAAGAAATAACTTCTGCTTTTGAAATAACAAAAAAATCAGGTCTTTTAAATTTTATTCCAGAATAACATAAAAATTAAAAAGTTCATAATTATGTTCTGGTAAGGAAAAGAAATCACATCTCTTTGTTAGAAGTTGGAGTCATGTAAGCATTGTTCTAATGAATGAAACAAATTTGCCATCAGATTTAATAGTAACTATCTGTTTAAAGACTTGGTCCTAAAATTTTGAGAGTTGTGGATTTGTATGTTACAGAAAAGACAATTTAAGTAGTATTCACTACTCTAATTAGAAAAAGGAGAAATAATGCATGCCCATGTTCATTCAGAAAACATATAAGAAAATGTAAGATAAACCTTTTGTCTAATTTTAAAAGAAATTTGTTCTATAATAAGATAATCTTTTTTTAAAAAATGAATTCTTTGAAAATATGTGCAATACTTTTTTCGTGCAGCTTTAATAATGAAAAACTCTTTTTCACTTTTGTTTATGTCAGTTTAAATATGCTTCCTGTGCTAGAACAATGTGTCTGTGCTTGGGTTATATGGGCTTGACGGCATATAAACACTATTTTCATTGGAAAATCATCCAATTTTCTATTAATTAATGTCTATAACATTTGAGAAAATATTCCTTCCGCAATTAAATGCTTGGCCTCAGATGCCTGATTTTGTAAACTTTTAAGCAGATGAGGTAAATTAAAATTTTATTGGAGCTGTAATTTTTAATATGGGGTGAATAGCTATTAAACTCAAATTTGTGTAAAATATGTGATAGTCTAGCCAATATATCATTACCTCCCCAAAAGAGCAATTCATGGGTGATACTAAAAGTATGAGTGCTGCTTTATTTAGAAAGTGACTCCCAATCACACGATATATTGATTTGCTTTTTATTGGCCAGCAAATATTCGCAACTAGCCTGTTGGGTTTTTTAAACCCAAATTAAACAATTTTGAAGTGTTTGTGATTTGATCATACAGCTCCTTAAGAGCCTTAAAAGTGGTGCTGTACTGAGTTTTAGTTGGCTCTGCCAGTGATTCAGCTCCCAAAGCCACTACCCTTTCCCTGCTCCATCCCTGAAGTCTTGCAATCCAGAGTGGCTGAGATGCTGTGATTTATTCTGCACCCCCTGCACTGCCTGCACAATGCCAAGGAAAAGACTTCATCAGATTGCTGGGGTCCTACTGCTGCCTCTCTTGCTCCTGTGCATGGTGGAAAGCAGAGTAAATTGCATTTGTGCATCCATCTACACAAGCTTATTTAGGTTGACTCCTTATAAGAGGTGCGTGATGAAAATAATCACAGCACGTGTCCATGAATTTACAAGCCCAACACTGTAATTACTAATTCTGTGGTATAACAATGCAGAATGTGGGAGGAATTGTCTAAATACACAATAAGCCATTTAATTTTGCTAATTGTAGCAATTAGACTAGCTCGCATGAAGCCCATGCTCTCAGCAGGAAGCCAAATGGAGTAAGTGGCACACAGCCATTTCTATACCAGAGACATTATGTTATTAAACCCTCCCTTGATTGTTTATAGAACTATGTCTTTTCATTATGACACTGAATCCATTCCTCTTTATTCTGATAAAAGAGATAAAATGCAAAATGAGAACAGATTCTTTTAAATCTGGGAATTAAAAAATCCACGACAGATTACTGCAATTCACATATAGGGATTTTTTGAAACAAATTTTGTCATCATTTTCACTTGGCTGTGGATTGCTGAGTGATCTGCTTCTGAGATGATTTCTCACATCTGGTATGAGCAGATTTCATTATAGGAGAGACGGAGATGACCTTGTAGAACCTTGCTCACACAAGGTTAGGGGAATAGTGTCACTGATCTAGAGATCATTTGCAAAGTTTTTTAGCACATGAGGGGTTCCCTGGGACCATTTGTTTTACCAGAGTGACCGCACTGAAGGTGTTTGGTGGGATTTCTTCTCAGTTACCCTGGTATGAACATGAGAAAATCAGGCTCCTGCCCTTGAGTGAATAACTGCACAAAATCAGACCACGGTAGTGAAAGTGTTCACTTCCTAGCTCCTAACTGAAGTCAGCTGGAGATCTGCTTCATACCAAAAAGCCTGAATGTCACTTGGCTCAAACTGAAATACATACTCTAAACTTAGTGCTAACTCAGCATGAATCAAAACATTTCTTCTTCTTTCCTTTTTAGTTCAAACATTTAAGAATATATCCATTTTGACCGAGTTGCCATTTTGTGATCCTTTTAAGTAGACTTTGAAAAATGTCTCTGAAACAGTCATTTCCAGTGATCCTTACAAAAGCCAATTGCTGACCAGTGCATTCATTAAAAGGATCTTTTTCTAAACACATAAGCTTGGCTCCCCTACTTAGATTTTGCTCTGAATGCTTAGCATCTAATTCTTATGCAGAAGATCTTATATACCCATTAGTAAGCCATGTGCCTGTTCTGAATCCTGGAGCAAAGAGGACAGATATGGAAAATGCAGGGGAGAAAGTCCTCTTCAGCACATTTATGGGGTGATTTGCATGAGCTAGAGAGGTAAGAGAGAAGCTAGTGTGTAATTACAACAGTGTTATCGATACTGTATTCATTGATAGAGATTTACTAGAAATTGTGAGATAAGTGGCCATCTAATAGAAAGATCAAATCGAAACTTCACCTGGAAGGCACAGTAAAATAAAAACAGACAAGAAACTTTAAAGTGTAACCAAAAATCTCGTTTCCAGGAATGGTTGGGATAAACTTAAAAATGTGATGGATTTGTCAATGTAACTAGATGCTACATTCATAGACAAACAAAGACATGACTGCTATGGATATAAACATTTTCTGTATCTGTAGATTTCAGCCTCTTATTTCAGATATCTCTGGAAGCAATTGCTTCTGGATCTTACTTCTGGGCATGCTGTAGCCCTAAACATGCTAGCAGCTTTTCTACACAAAATCTGTTCTCCTGTACGAAAATCCACATACTTTTAACAAAATGTTGGGCTTGGGTTTTTTTTTTTCACTGAACTAAACCTCACAGAAGCATTTCTAGTGTGAAATATGTGTGTCCACTTGGCCTTCTAGTGTGTAAAGTGTACTGCAAAACAGAATTTCTTTGATAAGTGATTTGCTCGAGGTAAAAAAGCTGCTAGTTGAATGAGTAGAAGAGCCTTCAGAGACATAACATAATGCTAAGGCAAGATGTAGGCTGTGTTTGGGTGCTACAAGCCCGCTTGGGGCAAGGCCTGGGCATAGTCCAGCACTCTCTCCCACACCTCACGCACCAAAGAGCCCAGAAGCCTCAGAGAGCTGAACTCTCAAAGCTGAGAGTGGGCTTGACCTTCCACAGAGAGGAAAACCACATGCATGGGGCTGGACAAAAGTCACAACACACGGGAAACAGATGCTGCCGTGCTGTGGCACACATGCAGAAGTCAGTACAGGCATATCAGGGGCCTCAGGTTAATACTGTGATCCTCCAAACTGCACTAACCAGGAGCTCCTGAACTTTTTATTCTAGGCATTCAAGCACCTAAAATTTGGCTCCTGGACTTGGTCAGAAACACCTCGATCTTCACAGCACAGAGTAGCTCAGCTCCTATCTCCCATCTAAGCCTGCCAGGATCCCCCAGGCAGGTATTCTTCTGCCCATCTTACCTGAAGAACTCGGGTCCTCTGGGGTGCTATCAGATGGAGCTTTGCACAGAAATATTAATGACTGCTTTTCCAGCAGTAGATTTGTGGTAAGCAGAGACCAAGGGGAGAGCCAGGCTCAGTTATCTCTTCAGCTAGCAATGATTCATATCTCTAGCTGCTATCTCTCAGGGGAAGGCTATAGGGCTTCACGCTACTGAGTAGGAGGGCATGCTCCCTCCCTCTTACTTTGAGGCTGTTCTTCCTCTTTGTGCAAAACTGAAAGGTTATCCTGTGCAATGTAAGCATGCTTCTAGTATTTTGATGTATTTGGTCCCGTTAGTACTGAGGACTCTGAAGTTGTTGCACACGTCCAGTGCCATTGCCTGCATCCAGCCAGAGTAACGTCTACAATAAAAAATTGGGGCAGATGCAAAATCACTCTGCTCACCTTCCAACCTGACCAAAAGCTGTATGAACATGGTTAGCACTGTGACAAAGCCTGAATCTCTACATGCTGCCTTGAATCAGGTCTATTAATGCACTGTGTGCTACTCTGGCCCCATTCACCTGGTTTCACGTTGGAGCTCAGGCAGACTTTGTGTGTGCACCGGCGATACACCATGTAGCTTACCCATAGTTCTCTGAGCCCACAGGGCACTCCCAGTTCTTTCGCCAAAAAAAGATCAGTCTGGGCTGAGCAAAGGGCAAACAGGCTCTATGCTGTCTAGTGAAGCATGTGGAGCAGACGTGGTTTCTCTGGACGGTACGTTTGAACCACAGTTGTGTGCAAATTGCCCAGGTTGTGGCGAATGCAAGAAGCAAGTCCAGTGCCCACAGTTTGGAGCATGCTATAAAGACTACTCTTTGTGAAAGTGTTTGTTTTTCTCATAATAATAATAATAATAATAATAATAATAATAGGAACATGTCTTATACTTGGGAGCAAATTTACAGTATCAAATGAATTTATATATATATACACGTGTGTGTGTGTGTGTGTGTGTGTGTGTGTATACACATGACAATGAGTCCTGAGATTCTATTAGGATTCAATCTTATAGTTTATTTAAATTCTAAGCCTAAAAAAAGCATCAGGAGCATGATCATCAAGGGTAATCAATTGATAACTGCAAGAAGAAAAGAACATTATTGGAAAACACATTCCAGTCATTATTGGAGACAGCTTTGCAATGTGTTATGCCAGTACTTTAATTAAAAGTTGTGGAGGAAATATGTCTAATGCTATATTTCATCATCTTAACTATTTCGTTAAAATATAGAGTGGGAAGAAAAAGACTTGTACAAAATAAATAAGGTTTTGTTACATTTAGTAAATCAAGGAAAAAAAACATATAGGCAAATGGCAAAGGGACCAATTAAACCTTTTGTTTCATTTAATGTTGGTTGTATTTATTTCAGTGAATATCAGTTATCAATGTTAGTGGTTTATGAAGGAAATAACCTGCCATAATTAGGATGGTTTAATTGCATCTTGTCTGAAGAACACTAAAGAGTGTTTGTTATCCAACAAATACGCAGTTGCCTGATACAGGCTGTCAGAAGGAAAGATTTGCTAGCTCACGGATTATGTGCTGAAGATAAATTTCAAATGCATGTATCTGAAAACAATACCCCTGTCAATTTAAATGTACCATGAATACACAGTAGCTATTTCTGAAATTTTAATTACTGATGCTTTTTTCAGTACGTGTTCTGCATTATTATCTGTGTATCCCAGATTGTTTCTTAGGCAATGTTTGATAAGAGTTAATTTTAAATTTTATGAAGATGGGGAAAAGATGACTAACCAGTGAAGGCACTTGCTGCATTGAAGCTCAGGTATATGTCTTGGCTTCCTGACCTGAGCCACCATTCAGCATTAAGGATAGTGTTTAAAAAAAATAGTAACTTTCCAACAGGATCTGATTTATGGACAGATAGATCTAAAATTGTTGCAGTGACTGGGTCAGACAATGGCAGTAGCTACAGAGTGAAAGTTCAAAAGTAGCCACTAATGACTCCCAACGTCATACCCTGCTTTCCCATTTTGGGACACACGTAGCTTTCCTGTCAGCCAGCATCTGCACGTGCTGTGATCTGTCCCGGCGCGGGCACTGCAGGTGTTGGCACTTGCTGAAAGGGAAAACAAACTAGGCAGCTCATTTCCATCTCCAGTTCCCCCTGGGTTATTGGCTGCCCCACAGAAGATATTTCACTGAGAACACTTTAGCCATCGGCGACATTGCCACGCCAATCTGGGCAGGATTTAGCCTCTAGACAGCACTGTACGGACAATGAAAAATCTTCCTTTGTCAGCAGAAAGGGCAGCTGCGGCTATTTATAGTCGCAAAGTGCCAGCATATTGTCATGTATTTGTGGCTGCTATTGATTCCTCCTTTTTTATTTTATTGGAACAGCTTGGAACTTGTCAAGCTTTGCTTAGGTTGATTTGCAGCTAATTAATTCAACAGACATTTTTAATCTTGCAAATTTGTGACTTGTAATACAGTAATCAAGCTCCCGTGAGCAGACATTAATCAGTTAGGGGCAAAAAAAAAGAACGCTGTTGTTAGCTCTGTTCAGCCTGGTGCCCACACTGGAAAAAGAGATCTAGAAGAAATGCAACACTAGTAAATTCATCCTAGCTAAGCTTTCATCATTCATCTTATGAATCATTCATCCATTTGATTTGTGTTGTACATGCAAGGAGTTGTGTTCAAAAGAGGATTGCTGGGATTAAGACAGGTCTAGTTACCATCAGCGGGGAAATGGCCAAATTTCCTCCTGGTCATCAATTTCCTTATCAACCAAAAAGTCATTCTGCCCAGCAGCAGTATAATTTCATTTCTGAGATGACTGTGCTGGTTGTAGAACAGTTTATCCTGGAGAAATGACTATAACAAAACACATAACACATTTGGCAACAGCACTAAGAACTGGGTGAATGAGTGGAGAAAATATTTTATTCATTGTTTTTAACACACAGGTAGATTTTAGCTACTTTGACATGAAGCAAAAGTGCAAAAAAATCTAATGTTGCCTATACTGAACCTGATCTCTGAACAAAGAAAGGCTTGTGATCAGCAAAGCATTTAAGTCCTTTCATAAGCAGGAAGGATGTAGGTTAGCACACTTGCAGTTTATAAAAATCAGTAGGAACAAGTGAGTGGTTTAATATTTAACCTAACTCTGGTACTTGGAGGAACACAGTTGCAGCAACACGGGACTTTGCAAGAGCTCACAGCTTGGCTGTACCCCCTCCTGGCACAGTTTCCAAGCAGGATGCTGCCACAGCCCCCTCCAGTCTGCCTGCACAGGATGCATGTGTATGTACGTCATTGAATGATCTGTACATACGTTTTATTGTGGAAGCATCTCCACTGGTAACCTTAGCAGGGAGGACAGAGAACAAAAAGAAGCGAAAGCAAAGAAATTATTCCTCCAGTCAGGATTAAAAGCTGTTTGTGAAACACTGTGGAAAATTTGCCCCTGCTGTTTCAGTGAATAAAGGGAGGAGCAGAGTCTTTTAACAGCAAAAAAAAAAACCACCAAAACAAAAACAAACAAACAAACAAACAAACAAACAAAAAAAAAAAAAAAAAAACCAGCAAACCTTAATGCCAAAATACTATTTATGGTGCAATTACTCTCTCCTCTAGGAAAGACGTTGAGTGAGAAAGTTCAAGATATGTTACAAACTAACTGGAACATACAGGGAGACAGTGAAAAATACTTTTTAGATATAACTTCATTGCTATTGACAGGCGTTGTGTATTAGCAGTAAGATATAATGGTGTCTCAAACTAAGGCCTAGGAGACAAAGATTTTGTTTGGCTGTTATGCCAGTGATTGTTAGATTTAGAAATCATAGACCTTTATAATAGATTATAGGTCAAAGAATTTTTTTTAATTATTTCCTTCACAGAAGATAAATCTCAGATGGCTTCCACAAAAAACATAAGGTTTAAAATAGGCTCAGAAGATGGGTTTTGCTGTATATGGAATATTACAGGCTTGGTGGTGTTCAAGTGCTGTGCATTTTCTCATGCTCTCAGTTTCTCATGCAGTACGTCCATAAGCAAATACTGGATTTGCAAGTCCATGTTCCTTTAGCACTGATAGTTCTCACATCAACTTGTTTCTGCACAGGTAAGGAGCACATACATGGGGAGGTGGGGGGATGGGTACACTTGTAAAGGTGTAGAGCAGGAAAAAAATAGAGAAGATCAGTAGATGATGTGGTAAAAGCCTTATTATAATAAGGGAACAGCTGTGAATCTTTAAACTAGGTGAGCCCTCACAGTATTTGTTCATGCTCAGGTATTCTGTCACTCAGCTCATCATGGAAATCACTGCTGAAGGACTTTCAACTATATTATCAGTTCTCAATTTTTGCTTGTTTAGAAGCAGGAACAGTATCACCCTGATTTCAGTAGAAATCACTATGGAGGCATCCAAAGCCTCATGCATGATCTGTAAGTGTAGTGTGTCATGACAAGTCTGTTTTCTTCAAAGATTCACTCAAACAGGTCTGCAAAATTTACTAGAAACTGGTCTGATTTTTTCCTTGCTTCTGTTTTCCTCCTATGCTTATGAGTCTCGTATGCAAACCCCACTGATGAGAGAAGACAACACTCAGGTTATCTAACAGATTTTTTTTTTCCTCATGTAGCAGTACAAAACTCAAAAATTCCTTTGCATAACACCTGGCTATTGAGATAACCTCTATGGTTAGAGAAGGAAAAGCAAGTTAAAGACGTAAATGCTGAAGTAATTTTATTAAGTGCAAAGCAGGAACATTTTTAAAGATAGCTGTCAAGTTTTGCTGCTCAGCTAAACTTACTTCATCATTCCAAATCCTTGGTATATGCCCATAGCAACCTAGAAGTAAATATCTTCTGTTTCTGAGATAATGTCTGACTCGGAGAACAGCCACTAACTGCGCATCGTGTTGGATTAGCAAGCACAGATCCTCCATCCTGCTGCGGTTCTTTTACAGGACTGCAGTTCCTTTGAATCAATTCCTACTGATTCTCAAGGGCAGAAACTGTCCCCTGCATAATTTGTTCTACTTGAGGGGACAGATATTTTGCTGTCTATTCTTTGAGTTGTGGATTATTAACAAGCTAATGTTTATTCTAACAAACGAGCATCGCTGTATTTTCCTGCAGGTGCCATTCTGTGTATGAGGCTGTCTCAACAGTGGAAGCTGGCTCTGTTCTTCTTCCCAAGCTTACTTACCTGCATATTTAATCAAATTCTAATGTAACAATTGTTACTTCTCATGCCACAGAGCCATGCAAAACCCAGTTTGACTTCTGAATTTGACCCAAGGCATTAGCAAATGGAGTAGTCGTCTTCTCACTGTTAGTCGGGTGCACTGGAAATGTTACTCGCTGGAACGCAATAAACACGGTTTCTTACCATGTTGATTTTACAGTAATTTTCCAGAGTACAGCTGTGCTTTAAAACTTTGTGCAGCTCTCTGTAATCTTCTTGCATTAAAAAAAAAAAAAGAAATTCACAAAAGAAAATAAAACCAACTTTCTCCTCAGTATACATTTCTTCCTCAGTATACATTGTTCTCTTGAAATTTGTGATGTGCAAGGATCATACCAGTTAATTCACAGTGGGCATTCCAAATGGAGTCCTACAAAAACTATAAATAAACCCAGTAGTAATTAAAAAGAGCATATTCTCCAGTCATTACAGCAAAATGTATACTCAGATAAGGCTAACTAATTTGTGCGTGCTTCCACCCTTCATCTCTTAAGATACAGAACTCAAAGTTTGTTTTCGGACTGACTGGTGAATTTGATTTGTTTTGGTGAAATGTGTGCAAAAGTCTTTCTAAACTATTAGTAAAACAGGTGAGCCTTCCAAAGTAATTTCATGTGAGGCAAATGATCCTAAAAGACAGACTTGATGACAGTTGTGCTTATAAAACCTTCTTGAATGATCTACAGCTAAACAAAAAGAAAAACAAACCAAAAGACACTCTTAAAGGACTGATAGAGAAATTCTGCCTGGTGAACACGTCAATAAGTCATACTTACACCAGCACTCTGGACAGGACCGTTTATTATACTGGGATTTGCTTTGATTACAGGCAGTTTATAATCATAAAGGGCTTCCCTGAAGGTCCACTGTAGCAAATGGATGACTTTCTTTTGACGTTAATGGAGTCCAATAAGCCCCAGGAGTAAGCACATGGGCATTTTGCTTTTAAATTTCACAATGCCTCTCTAAGTGAAATTTATTTTTAGGGAATCTCTTTAATAACTATTTTACAGCTCACTTGAACTTTGCTATCAAGTGAAACTCTCAGTCATTGTGCACCCAATACTGATTAGGCTAAATCAATGAAAATGTCTGAGGAAGGAATATCAAGCTTCGTATTAAAAAACAGTCCACTGGAAATAATACTAAAACATTTCTAGGTCTTCCAATTCTACTAGTCACTGGATGAGGCCAAGATACCTGGCTGGATTCCAGGATAAATTAAAATAGCTGTTTAAATTTTCAGACAGCTTATTAATATATTAATAATATTTAATATTTTCTATGAAAAAAGTATCCTTTAAGCTATATGTTTCAATTTCAAGAAAATTCTCTCTATAAAGCCTAAGTCACTGGGCATAAGGGCATCAGGAGAAAAAGTGGTCAAGTTGGGGCAGTGAAATTTTATCCTAAGTTGAGGCAAGAGTCCCCCTGCTTTCCCCACCAGCCTGCCTCCCCAGCTCTCCACGATACTTGCCTGTCATGCTTTCACCACTGGAACCCCTGAAAATGGATCTAGGATTTGGATCCTGACAAACCTCATCTCAGTCTTTAGTGCTGGGTCACACAGCGGTCAGGCAGGTGCAGGTAGATCCTCTTTTGTTCCAGTTTCTCCAAAGGCTGGCTACCACTGACACAGCTGAACTGGTGATGGGGAGCGGGACTGCTTCTTCTTGGGGCAGATGTTGCCTGTGAGCACTGAGACTTGGGGATATTATTTGTAGCATGCCTCTGTGAAAAGGAAAGGCAGCGAATAAAAGTTATGACACAGTGAAGAGGATGCTTATGTATGTCAAATACCCACACCACCAAAACACTGAAACATCAAGCTGGATGCCTAGTCCAGAGAGGTTAGTGCTAAGAACACAAAAAAGTTCATTAGCTGGTGCAATGCCATCCTCAAAATGCAGTTTGTAGTTTTGTGTCCTTTGCAAACTGATATGCGTAGGGAAAAACAAAGGATTGCCTTTACTGTTGTTTCACATGAAGAAAAAGATTTTTACATCTGTTTCAAAGGTGTGCCTTTTAGCATCTTTGTGTTTTATGAAATAAGGCCTGAAAAAATACCTTTCTCCCCTTCAAAATCGGATTATCTTTTTCTGCTGAGGTTTACATAAAACTATAAAGCCTTGACTTCTCTGAGAACCTGAGATTCTCACAGTCCCACTCCCTCCCCCCTCAAAAAAATCTGAGCAACTGAGCAGGAACTCCTGACAAACATTTTGGGGAAAACTGCAATACCGTGCCATGCCAAGAAACCTCACACTCTGGTTCTCTAGTTTTCCACTTAGTTCTGTGGCAAGAGCAGGAAAAATTAAAGGCCACGACATGTGGGATGTGCAAGTGTAATTGGCAATTACCAGCGGCTCTGCCAGTGACTCCTCAGTTTGGGCTGCCAGAGATGAAGTTGGTCAAAACCACACATCACTTTTGAAAATCATAATCAAAATACAGAGAGCTTAGAAAGGTAAAATTTAGGAAAAAAAAAAAAAAAAAAAAAAAAGAGTTTCAGGATTTCCTTGTTTAATAGAAAACAAAAACGAAAGAAGGCATAAATACATTTTTCTCTTTCATTAATTATGTGTAAACCATATGCACACACTTCAGAAGTACAAACCCTATTTTTTTACAGGCCAATCAAAAAAACCTCACTAAAACCATTTCAGTTTGTGATGCCCCCTGCTGTGATTTCTTCAAGCGAGGTGCCTAGTGCAGAATTCATGATACCAAATTGCATGTACCCATGTTGTGACCATGAGCAGTGGGATCTAACAGTAGGACTCGGAAGAGCCAGCACATTGCATGTTCAGTAATGGGATGTATTAGGTTGTTGCTACTGAAGACAGGAACACATCTCCAAATTGTCTCTCTCCTAGAAGTAGGCTTTTCTTGTGACATTCATTCCCAGAGCCTGAAGTCTTTTCTTGCACCTGCACACTCAAGTTGTTCATTTTGGTAGAGAAAATGACCTGCTCCTCTTCCTAAGGCAGGAATGGAAGGGAAAGCTGGGGCTGCCTCTGTGCCAGGGACTGTTAGCTGGAGATCTGGGACCATGATGCAAGCCCAAATCCCAGTTCATCCTGAGTGGACACAAGCCAACATTTTCCTGGAGACTGTCTTGTCTGCAGGAGAGGGAACGTTGTCCGTCTCTCCAGATGAGAAAAGTTCACCATGAGGGCTGAAATGCAATGGTGCTGAGTGCGGGCAGGAGCACCCAAGAGGAGCTGTGACTCTGCAGTCCAAGGTGGAGGCTGATCCTCTCTTTGGGGACTGCTTGGTGCGCAGGGCCTCTGTCAGGGCTGGCTGTGTACACACAGGCTCTGCAGGAACGTCATGGCAGGGGATCCCCACCACATGGGCACATCCCACATGGATCCAGACATGTGGGTACATCCCAGGCAGGCTCCCAGGACATCTATCCGCTCAGTCGCCGGGAGACATAGGCACAGGATCCCTGGCCCTGTGACTCTCAGGTGGCCTTGGTGGAAGATGGGCGTGTAGAATTTCTCCCAGGCTGAGATGGTGGTGCCTCCGGGCACACATGGTGTCACATCTTCAGGCACTCGCAGTGTATTTCTGCCTTCCAGGAGCTGCAGTCCCAGAGGTAGACCAGATCTCATGTGATGCCTGGTAAAAAGTAAATGACTTCCTAATACTATAAAAAGCCTGTAAAAAAATGCACATAGAAATAGACTCAAATACTTGAAATTCAAATTCCAATAGTGTATTCTGTGTTCATTCCTATGTTATTATTATTGAAACAATTTTTTTTTTCAGAAATCATAAAGTTTCCTGCTTTAAGTTGTTGCATGATACAAAATTATTTCCAGATGAATGGATTTTTACTGTATATGTCCTGGGTTTAGTTTTTCAGTTATTTTTCATAAATACATTTTACATCTAACTACCTCAGCTGCCTTTTGTTTTGTTTTGGCACATATGAAGTCATGCACTTTCTGTATTTGGGGATTTGGGGGGAGGAGTTATTTCCATTTTGAATAACCAGGTTCAAAGCCATGTTGATCAATTTATAGGGGAGATCAATTTAACAAGACATAATTATTGACAGTTGAACATACATTTTATTTTTAGGTTCTGTTGGGGTATAGTTTAACAAAAAACACCATAAGCTGCTTATTAATTTGCCTTAAAAAATGTGTGCTCTTTCCTATTCAAGTTGTGTTATTTGACTCTTCTCTTGTACACACTTTATGTCACAAAGACTAACGTAACAGTTGGCAGATAAACAGCAAATTGAACAGAATGGACCAATAGTTTCTCAGTTCTCTGTTGTAAACTGTTGCATTATACACTGATTGTGCTAAAATAATTGTTACTGTGCTTATACTCCTTAGTCACCGTTGCGGAAATAAAGTGATGGAAGATCACATTTGTGTTTATGGAACAGTGTAGATATACCCCCAGTACAAGCACAGTGACTCGAGGTGAATGATAATCATTGCAGAACTTGTGCTTTGACTTGTAAACATTGTAAAAATGTATTTGGTATTTTATTTGAAATGAAGAATCAAAATAGTTATTAAAAAATAAAAGAAATCTTCCTGTAAATATATATATTCTGAATCCATGTATACAAACATTCCTTTAGAGTTCAGATTGTGAAGAGTGTCTTTATTGGCTAGAGACCGCTGCCTCCGGCGGCAGAGGTTACATGTGCTATAGTAAAGAACACAGTGTGTGAAGTATTTGATGTACTGCAGTACCATAGTTCTTTTGGTCTGTTAAGTAAGTTGCAATTTGTGATGAAATGAAGTTGAAAGTAGTGCTTCATACTAACAAATTTCCTTGGTTACAACTTGATTTTTCTTGTAAAACTTAAAAGGAAAACTTGAAAATTTTATATATTTGGATTTTGTAGATTTTTTTTATTTTATTGCAACACAAGGTACCAAAATCATTAAATAAAGTACACTGTGGTCATTTTACCATGGTTCTAGCATCTTTTTTAAAACTCTTATCCTGGTGGATCGGCAAAAGGCTGCTAACTTCTGAGCTTCTGAAATTGTTACGAAACAAGACAAAAGTTGGCCCAGTTTGGACAATGGTTTGGGACGGATGATCTCCGGAGATCCTTTCCACCAATAATTATTCTATAATTCTAGGAAGTATTAACACAGGAGCTCCCATCCCCTAGTGCAGGAGTGATGCAAGTGGCTCGCAGACTACCTCTCGGACTGGGAGAAGACTCGACCTGGGACTTGGACAATCGTACCAGTGTTGTCCAAGCTGGAACCCCCAGGAAACCACCAGATACCCCAACAGGCATCTTGCCCAGAGCAGCAGAACAGGATGCTCTGGCCGCTGTGGTCAAGGCCCTAAGTGCTGTCTTGAAGGAATATCTCCAAAAAAGCTGTCCTTGCCCAGGGAGCAGGCCAGCAGCTCCTCCCTGCTCCTTGGTCCCTCGGAGCCAAAGTGATCTCCGACATGGGGCCACACTCCCCAGCTGCCCCCTGGCTGGTCCACAGCACTGAGGAGGGGAGAAGCGAGAGGAGCTTGACCCTGACACGAGAAAGGGGGATTTCTGGGCTCTGCTCTCAGGGCTGTCAGGGGAGTGCAGAAACCCAGGACTCCTCCATCACCTGAGAAGGGCCCTGTTCACAGGGGACAGAAGAAGGTGCTTTCTTGCTTTTGTCCTCCCTTCAGACTCCTGAAGGCATTGGCATTCAGTGAGCCCCATCAAGTAGTGGGCGAAGGAGAGCCAAGCCTTAGCCCAGTCTTTTCCTGAGCCAAATAATTAGGAAAAACTCCAGGGAAGATGCAGCTGCTTCCTTGATCTTACTGTGGTCATACCCCCTCGGGTTGAGGAGGGTTTAGTTTCTTCTACTTCTGCCTCCTGGGCAAGTGCTTTAGTCATTAAACTATTACACAAGTTGTTGCTGTCTTTGGCAGCATCTCCAATGATCTTAATAGGCCTCTTGGACTTCATTGCCACATTTGTGTGTGCAATGTCACCCCAAGCACAACCTCAGGTTTGTTCAATGAAGGCCAGCACCCAGATCTCTCTGCCTGTCTGTCCCATAGCCACACTCCCACTCCTTCTTAGATGCTACTTCTTGGCCTCCCTCAGGTGACCAAGAAAGGGAGGGGAAAACAATCTATCAAACAACTAAATAATTAGCGTGAGTTCAAAAAGAGGAAAGAATATTTATGCATACGTCTTGGGTAAGTGAATTTGACTGCAAATAGAGATGATATGTGACAGATAGATTCTTCAAGGTTTTGTTTTTCATGTGTATCTTGTTGTTTGGCTAAGGGCATGGAGGGAGCTGTTTGTTAATGTAGCTTGGCAAAGGGTAATAGAGGGAACAGCAGCACAGCAACACCACTGGTAGCTGTCTTATTTCAAATGAGTCCTAAATCCTCAGTCCCTGTAACCCTGTGATTCCCCACCAAAGGCTCAGAAACCAAAAGGCAAGTAGTAGAAACACACTCTTAAATAATTTTCTTAACCATTCACGTGAATCAGGGGGCAGAAGACACCAAAGCCACAATCTTGAGCATCAGAAAGGCATTTGATCACACCCCATAAGTAGATAATCGGTGAGGTGAAACAGCATCCCCCAGAAAGGCAGCACAAGGAGCATTTTTGGTCTTCTCCACTGAGCTGGACTGTCCCACACCCCCAGAGGAACACTTGTCTTGAGCAAGTGGGGCGGCTAGGCTGACCAGCCTTTCCAAAGCCAGAGGTCTCCAGCTAAAGATCTTGTGCTTGCATTTAGGTGTCTCTGAAAGGAGCTGGAGACCTCTGACGCAGCTTCCCACTGCTCTTCCCAAATGCAGGGCTGCATGGGGCACATTAACTGGGTGGGTAGCTGCCACAGCATGGGACTAGTTAGGCTGGGGTGAAAGGGAATTACTTTGCATGTTTCTAAGCAAATTATTAACCTCTGAGGCAAAAGCTTTCTTCTGGGGGCTTTTCATGTAAGCCTTCTGCATGAAAGAAACAAAGCAGTGTCTTTTTAGGCTGAACAAAAGCAGCAGACAGTTTAATTAGATTCTTAACAAAAGAATGAGAGAAAATTTTTGCAAGTGGCTTGAAAAGTGCTTATTCAGAGCATTTCTTTACTCCCCTGCCTTAAAGAAGACAGAAATATCTATAGTTCCAGTAAAAGAACATGCTGAAAAACTAAACACAGGGACTCGGTAATAAGAGCCCCAAGTGTCTTGGCAAAACTATTCAATCACATTTTTCCTTGTATTTTACTTAGCTTGGGAGCCAGTAAGAGGCTTGACATAATACTGCTACTAATGCACCTAGAGGCCTGTGTGCATGGGAAGGAGCAGTGTCTTCCTACCACAGTACCGGGAGACTTGGGAAGGGAGATTAGAGATGAGAAGTTAGTCTTCTTCTCCTGAATGTTACTCAGGTATAAAATGTATTTGTTCAGAGACTTCAGAAATGAAGCTGGAAAGTAGGAAAGTACTGATATTGTATAGTATTTTTGCTGTGGGAGCATTTCAGACCCATGGTCAAGCACAGAACCACACGTGAATTTGATGTGAAGATGGGTTGGAAACCTGCTCTCAGGCATGTTTTTGGGCTGAGTGAATTCTAAAGTATTGTCCACAAAATAATGAATATTTTAACCAGTTTACATCAATGTTATTCTCATGTGCTCGTCTACACTTCTTTTCACCTGGCAAGGGGGAGAGAGCTCGATTTGCCCACAAAAGCATAGCTCCAGAGGATGTAGAGCCAGACTGACTGGAGGGGTGGCTTAAGGCTGCGTATGCACAGCGGGCCATGCATATCATAGGCTTCACGTCTGTTCTTAAGCAGTAGGTTTTTCCAGGATGGAAAGATTTCTCATTCACAGGAGGCTACACAAAAAAAAAAAATGAGGACAAAGGGATGCTCACACTTACTGTGTCTTCCAGTAACCAAGTTGTTTATTTTCAGTCGGGCTCTCGTTAACTGCTGTGAGCGTAAACTGTACTGCCATGATCACACCCAAGAAATATATGGTGTTTCCTGCTGCTGTGTGACTGCTATGTGCACTCATGACTTACATTATTAACCAAGTAGACCAGTTTATGGAAGGCAAGATCACTGAAAATATCCCAAAACATGGAAGGATAAGCTTAAGTACATTACCATTATAACTATTGGAATTGAGCTAACGGATTATTACTGATATTGTGGGCTGCTGCAGTTCATCTCCAATCTATCTCATAGTTTTAAGCAAGTTAATAGTATATTAATTTTTATTTTCCTGTGTCTGTAAAGACTATAGTAGTCCAAATTTGGGATTTGATCAATTCATTAAACTCCAAAGATCTTTTAGGTACTGGCCTAACTTCATTTTTAACATCTGTGACTAGTGGGGCTCTGGCAGTAGTTACTGTTAGTAGTTCCTCTATATCTTTACTAGCATTGGCCCTACTTTATTCCATCTGTTATCTTCGTGCACTCTTCTGCCATGCCAGTGGATCCACCATTAGACTGAAACAAATGTAGTTTCTCTTCCCTGGGCTGGTGTGAGACAAGAGGCACCATGACCAGTCTCAGCTTAGCCACCCTCTGCAAACCAGCTATTTCACAACTTGTAGTTATGTGAGAGTAAGAGGGAACATCTGGAGGCTCCTTCAGACTGAGCGAGTAGCAGTATGCAACCCAGCCCTTCCTTATTGCATGTTTGTCCCTACTGATATTTTTTCTCATCTGATGATATTGTAACTCTTCCAAGATTCTTCCTTTAAGGGATTTTCTTTTTGTGTTTGTTTTTTCCTTTATTTTAAATGCCCATTTGTCTCTGATATTTGTTTTTGTGTTTTCCTTTGGGGATTTGTTTTTGCTCTGGGCTGTGCTTGCCATCTGTTATGTCTGAGTCTACATTTCAAATGCTGTCACCTTTTCGTGCCAGTTTTGATTCCAGCTGACCATGTTGGTGCAGCAGTGGCAGAGGAGCTGTGTGGTTATGTTACAGGTGTGTGTGGCGTTTTGTCAGAGGTCTGATGTCCTGAGGAATGTCCTAACCATGTCCTGATAAAAGCGGGAAAATTAACCCAACTCTCAACTTCTCTGACTGGACAATGTTTTGTTAGGTACCCTGTGCCAACTTCTGCCTACAGTTTCACCCCAGAATCTGTTGTGCTGACTTGGAATTTCTTTGACTTTCGTGTGTGACTCTAACTAGCCCATATTTTAAAATCTAAAAAAAAAAAAACAAACCCAAAATAAAGAGATCCTGCCTTAGCTCGGCCATAATGTCCTAGAGCACTCACCATTTCCAAGAAATGCAAATAATTACCATGTGCTTAAACTGTGCTACAGCATGAACCATATAGCGTGCCTTAATGATGGCTCTTAATGAGCATCTCCAAATATCATACCCATGTAAGCAGCATACACAGTCATTGTATTCTGTGTTTGTAAAGGAAAAATGAGGCTGAAGCTTAAGTTCCACGTTATGGTATAAAGGCAGAAATGGGCTGGTTTGCCTCCTGTGAGAAGCACTGGTGCTCACACAGTGGTTACAGCTCTCCCCAGCTGATAGCAGGCAAGATATTATTGGCAAATAAGAATAAATATGCCTCATGGTTACATCTTTCTTTAAAGTGACATGAACTCCTGTGTGTGACTTGTAACTAATAATGAATCAACTTCAGCTTTTAGATGAGCTTTTGCTTCTATATCTAATCCATCTGATCTTTATAATTATCCAACTCTATTCTATTTATGTAGTTAACAGTTTTTTACATTTGGGCACATCACCTGATCCCAAACTGTTACTCCATGCTGGTAATACATGAGATTTCAGTGATAACAGCTTCTTCAACACCCTAACGGGACAGGATTTCACTGAAGTGGTATAGTATCTTGCATATAAAATTAATGTATCTTGCCTGCTGAGCACCTCTGTGAGGTTTTGTTGCAGAATTACAGAGTGAAACTTCCGTCTTTGATTTCCGTGTATGGATTGCTAGAATCAGACATCTTCAGAAAATATGCAATTAAATGAGAAATGTTCTTGGAATTTTGGGGATCCAAAGAGTCTGTCCCTTGGGATTCATTCTCAGTGCTCAGCTGGACCTCTGACACACTGTTTGCTTTTCCTCATCATGGTGAGACTTTAAAATGCAAGCTGGGGAGGAGGGAACTGAAAGGACCATTTCTGTTCCTGCCCGATCCCATTACCCAGCCACCTACACGATGCCACCCGTGGCTTCTGCCCATTTAAAAGGTTCTTGTGCCTCCTTCTCGGCACAGGGACGTTGCCGCTTGGTCTGGATTCATCTCACCTGTCGCACAGCCCTACAGAATTGCACAAGGGCAAGATGTCTGGTGGGAATTTGCCAGCCTCACCAGTGCATGCCTTGGTTTAGGTGGCAATATGGGCTAATGATTTGATCCAGTGTGGCACATCCCCTCCCTGACCTGTGGCTGAGAAATCACTGCACCGTATTTCCAATCAGGTATGCCATTCCCCTGGTAGTGCATGCAAGTAGGACATGAGAAACCTCAATTTTAAGTTTAAAGTCTTTCAACATTATTTTGAATACAGATGTCATAAAACCTTTTATTTAATTCATTTTTCTTGCATAGATAATTCATTTTCACTAGCAGCCTATGCCACAGGATGCTTCTGACTGTGCACAGAGATAATATACTCTTTGTATTTCTGCCTGAATCAGAATTAAAATAGGTAGGGAAGTGTTTGGTTGCACTTTTATTCTTCAGAGTACTTTTTCTTGTGTGCACACATGCAACATCTTTTGAGATGATAGCTCTAATATTTCCTAAAGGAAGAGGAAGAAAAAACAGGGCAGCCTTAGAGAAAAACAAAAAATCTTGGAAGAACATAAAAGTCTTGTGTTCATTACAGTTTGCCTTGAAGACTTTATCTGACTTTTCTCTGAAATCTGAGTTATCAGAAGCAGTAATTTGCTCTGCATTATCTACTACCTCGATTCAAAAGGAGTACTAAAGAAGTGCCATTCGAATTCACACAGGAAGCCCAACCTGTAGGCAGATGCTCTGCCTCTTATGAAGGCAGCTGGTGTAGGGGGACGAAAGCAGAAAAGCTTCAGGGCTCAGGATGTCTCTGTTATTTATCTTGCCACTGTCTGGAACAAATATACAAAGACTCTGTGCCTAGGTGCCAAGGTGTAAGTGTACAGATCAGATCATGTAGCAGGAGCAGGCAGAGCCGGTGAGGAGATACAGGCTGTCAGATGTGGTAGGGAGGGTGAGTAATGGAGCTGGGCACCATCACCTGCTGCCTTGCCAGAGCTGAGCTGTTATCTGTGGCAGGGCAGCACTCCATGTCCTGGCACTTTCCAGGTCCCACATGTCCATATTTTCAGAGCAGAGTCTGCAAAGAGGACTTTTTCATACTGGCTTTTTCAGACCACATCAGGCTGCATGAATAACTCACACCCTACGTGCCAGCTTGCATTGCTGCTGTCTTAGATGGTACACAGCGCTGAGCTGAGCTCCTCCCGCAAGCTGTCAGGATGAGTATGCAGGGTTTGGTGTGAGTGCTCAGAGATGCTCCACTGAAGTGTTCAGAGGAACAACAACTGCTTCAGCAATGTGGTTTTCTACTTGTGCCAGGACAGCAATGCTTTTAAATTCCCCATGCCCTTATTGTTTCTGACATCAGAAACACTGGCTGCAAACTTCCAGACAATATGCCTGGGGAAAAAGATCAAAAAAATGTGGGCCAAAATGTTAGCAAACCATCCTTTTTCACACTGTAAACTTCCCCATGCAAAGACCCTTCCTTCACTTGCCCTCAGATGTCTGCAGAGGTGATGCAATTTTGGGGTTATCCCATGCTATGCGTTATGGCTTCTGTATTGTAAGTGTGGAAAAGCAGACCTAACTTCAAGAAGTGGGCAGACAGGGCTGTTTCAGACTGGCCAGGGCAAATATCTTTGGGGTTTAGGCATGTAACAAGAGCCTTCCTTTCATCTTAAAAAGGGGCATAACTGCACTCTCTGAGCCATGCTGAGCCATCTTGCATTTTGACAGTGTTTCTAACTTCAGATAACCTGCCTTGCTAAATATTAACCCATCTTTGTGCTGGTGGCACCTGAAATTTGTCATTTTTATTAGGATGGTTGTAATGGGGCAGCACTGCTCACTAAACAAAGGGGCAAAATGTATGTAATGGAAATGAAAAAAAGAAAACAGCCCAGCACACTGTGCAGGATCAAACATTTCCATTACAGATGGGCTGTTGTAAGACAAGGGGATTCCTGGGAGAAATAAGCCTTCAGCTTTTTCTGCTGAAATACAAGGTAAACCCAGCACACACACAGAACAGCATGGGATCCCAGGACAGGAAACGTGGATCATGCATATATGAATTACCTGGAGCCAGTCATGTTTTTTTCAATTGATTTATTCATTTATTTCACACAGCTGCAAATACTTGCTACACCTCTTAAAATTGACTTTGCCCCACCCCAGCAGCAGCACATTTATAATGGGATGAATCACCACCACCTTCTCCCTATGCAGCCTGCCTGCGCTCAGCCAAATGTCTTTTCCTGTCCCCAGTTGCAAAATAGTAGCTGTTCCCAGCAACTAGGTATTAAATCTGATTAAATTTGATGGAAGCAGGTCCTCATTCTGTCCTGAACAAGCCAATACTACAGGCTCATGTGTTTTCCTTTGACTGCCTGTCTCTGTTGCTGTCTCTTGCCTGGTGTGCTTCCTGGAAAGGTGGGGGGACTGCCGAAACAGGACAGCTCGCCAAAGAAATAAAGCTCCTTCTGAAGGACAGACCTGACATAAAAACTTCAGCCTTTTTCAGGAGGTCCCCCTCTACAGATGAAATTGCACCTTTATATTTGAGTGTATCGGTTTCCCTCATTGCCAAACCTGCTAGTCCTCTGTGTTTTACTGTGGAGCTCAGGGATGTCGGTATTGCAAATATTTGTTGAGGTGGCAATGCTATTCTGGAACCTGAGTGTTTCTGCCTTTATTTGCCCCGATGTGAGCATACAGCTAACAGAGATGCTGTCTCCTATTTAGACATTGGAAACGGGGCCCAAATCCTCAGAGATGGGCAAATTTCTCATTGATGAAAATGCTCCTATAGACTTAGTTCCTACATTTACAGAAATCTGCATTAAAAATAGGAGCTTGGGCTCCAGAAATCATTATTTGCTTGCTATCCATATTTTGCTGCATGGTTTAAAGATCTGTTAGAAATCAGCACATCTACAGAAACTTCTTGGTTCACCAGCTAATAAAAAATGATTAAGCATAACAATGACAAAGCAAGGATGAACGATAACATCTTGACATTTGCAAAGCTCAGGTGGATTCAATAATAATGGTCTGCTATTTGCCTTGCAACAGCAGCTAAAGTAGGTTCCACGCTCCTGTTTATACTGAAGAAACAGGGCATCACGCATACACACATGTACAGACACCTATGCTGCTGTGTAAGTAATAAAATCAGACAGTATCTGGTCCTGTAGCCATTAATGGTCAGAAAATGTTAAGAGTTAAGAAACTAAAGAAAGACAGATTAATGCATTCCAACGGCTGAGATATTCTGGCTGCCTTTTTAGGTCAGCTCTCTACTCCCATTGCTCCTTGAAGAGTGCTTTTGGGCACTCATGGGTGCTCAGCCGCCCACATGCCGGGTTCTCCTGACTCACCTTGCTGCAGACAGCAACAAAAGCCATCCTCCAATTTTAAATGCTTCTCAAACTGTACATCCGCTGGCTCCCGAGGAGAGCTTTGCAAATGAGGCACTGGGCATGGAGTAACCAAAGCAACTTGAAAGTGCTGTGTTCAGCACAACTTTAGATCCGTGTGCGACCCAGTTGCTGCACCAGTAGGGTGGAAAAAATTGCACAGTAGAAAAGTGTCTGTTGGTTCATTTATTACAGCGGCTTTGCAGAAAGGTTATTGCCTCCCAGAAATGGTCTTTGTGGCTACTGTATGTATGACAGAAAAATACCAGAGAGTCTTTATATAAAGCTTTCTCACCTGTTAGAACAGCAGTCTTCCCTTATAAGGTTTGCTCCCTGTGGACATCTTAAAGGTGGTGCTGGGATGTGCACAAAGACCAGACTTTAACCACGTTAGCTCCTCAGCTCTAACTTCTTGTGTCTGTTTGGCCGCGCCTGAGCAAGCCCTGGGCTGAACAAGCTATTTCAGGGCACTTGAGGCACTGGAAACAGGGTGGCTGGGTCAGCCTGGCTGCTGCCCCTTCCCCTGACTGCTCTCTGCAAAGGCAGCCCCGCTGCAGCGCAGCACCATGCACTGCCCCTACTGCAAGGCAAACCTCAGTGCTGCATCCGCAGGTGCTCGAGCTTGCTTCACTCCCCTGCAAAGGCAAAGCTTTAGTGTGATTCAAGCCTTGTCCTGAACAACCCTGGATATCATCATGGGGAGCAGGGGAGTCTGCAGGAAAGAATATAGACCAAGACTAGTGATAGAGAGAGGAACTGGGTAGCAAGCACAACTGCTAGCTTGCTTTCGAGGGGAAACAGCAACCCTTGACACGCTGCTACCTGATGAGCAAGTCCAATACAGCATTGACTGCTGGATACCTGTACTACAGTCTGAATACCAGATACTACAGTCTACTGGCTTATAGTTTGCTCCAGACAGGCCCCGAGGGCTGCTGAAGTTTTCACTGAGACTGCTCCTCCTAAACAAGTGCCCCCACCACTGCTCAACTCAGATGGCAACTTTGGTCCTGGAAACACCATCAGAGGTGCTACACTTCTGTGCCGGTGCCAGATTTAGCAAGGAGAAAAAGGAGCCAGGAAGTTTTGTTTCTATAAACGTGACCCAAAATTGTCCAGAATTAGGATTCCAAAACTAGTTTGGGGTTTGGGTGTGCTTGTTTCAGTTGTGGGGCTTGATTTACATTTTCATTAATGCCTTCAGGGACTGAACCAAGTTGCAGTCAGCCTTTTCCCACAGGTTGTTCTCACAAAGCAAGACCAAGATAACAAAAAGTCTCTCTGGAATGTGGAAATCTTTGGTAAAAAACATTAACCAAGCAAGCCTGCAACTGCTGTGCCCGCTAGTTAAGAAAATTAATCCTTTTCTGAATGGACAGGACACTTCAAAAGCTTTGGTGGATCTGTCAGGAAGAGGGGTTTTTATATGGTAAGGAGAAATCTGATCATTAAAGAAGTGTCTGGAGAGCTGGCAGCTCCACCACAGCAGTTGAAATAGGAGCTCAGAAATGTTTCTAGGTACTTTTGGTAGACTTCAAACAGATCAAAAAGAGAACTAACAAGTGTCCATTGGGGTTTCTTGAGAAGTAACTGAAGGAAGACTAGAGCTGCTCTGAGCACGGCGTAGACATGGCCATAAGAAAACACTATTGGAAGAAAAAGAAAACCAAACCCCGGTCTGGAATATATGAAGATCAGCCACATCCACAACAGGACTCATCCCAATTCACCTGCCACAAATTCCCTGTAAAATACACAAAATTGTAAATTCCTACCCTCCCTGATGTTTGGCACATTCTGTTTCCAATTAAAAGGAATTAGGTAAAAATGGTTCAATTTCTTGCCTTTTATTTTTTTTAACTTTTCAGATCTTCTCTGAATAATACAATACTCCCCTCTGTATTTTGTTAGAACTTTGGCATCTCATGTTTCCAGAGCATGCAGTGGGTTTAGCTAGAAAACGGGAGCCAAAAGGTGAAGAATCGTGCCGCACTCTCTCATTATAGTAACTAGAATGGACAGCAGAGAGCAGTGGGCTTTCTCTCACGTGATGGCTGCAACACAAGGCCTGGTGGAATAGGATCTGCTCTACAACAGTGGACTCAGCTCCACAGTGGAGAAAAAACATTGGGTCTGCCTTATATATGCGCAGCCTGATGTTAATTCCAAATAGCATCTTACCTTCTTGTAATAGTTCAGACACGCACACAAAAGCAAGACGTGTGAGCAAACGCTTTTGTTTTTAAAAAAATTCTCCCTACAGTTCAAAAGTTTATTACACTTTTGTGACCAATTTTCTGACATGAAGAGATTATTATAACAATTTTTAAATGTTTCAGGAAGCAACATATGGTATGCACTCAATGCGTGCTGTGACAAAATTCAAGGGAGTAAGTGGTAAATTTGCAACCATCTGAGCAAAACAAAACTACTCAAAAAAAGCAAAAATAACACACACAAAAAGCAGTCTAGCGTCTATGACAGGCTTAATGGGGATTAAGCACTGTAGAGCTAACACGTTAAGTGCCACCATAGCTGCATCTTTCTCTACAGAGTAATAGGATGAAGCAACATAATGGTATACTTGAACAGCAAACCCAATACCGGATGAACCACACAACTGTGTTGACAATGCTGATTAACTGCTCTACCTTGCATTTGCGGTGATTAATATCATATGAAAGCATCCTAATAATAGATGTTCAGACTGAGCTCTGCTATTACACAACAGGACAGTAAATTGGCCAGTAGGAGATTTCGGTCTTGCTGAGCGATAATGACAAATACCTGTCAGCACAGCAGTCAGTCAATTTCTACTTCCAAACAACCTAAAAACACGCATCCTGGTTATGCCGTTCACACAGAGAAACCTGGAATGCCTTCAGCGTATCCAAAGGCTAACCAGGCAATGAGCAGTCTAGCCTAATGCTCCTAAAACTTCCTTTAAATTCTTCTCCCTAACACACTCTAAACCAAATCAGCTGAAAGGAAGCCGGGTCTGTAGCCTTTCTTGTAAGCGTCTCTCTTGAGATCTGCCCCCTTTTTCAACGAAATAAAGTAGGAAATCATTCACGCACCAAATATGTACAAATAAACCTTACTAGTCAGTATTTATGACACGTTTTCTGTTGTGGAATCTTAAATGTAACTTAACATTATTACCAAAATGGTATTGCAGTGCTTGTTAAGGCCTCCTGCAGCACTGATCACAACTATTAAAACCCAGACCTTATTCCTTACGTGACTCTTGTCCTTTATTCCACTTGTCTGAATTATTTTTCCTTTAATTCATTCCTTCCGGGGCTTTGATCCTTCCACCCCTTATTCAGTCACCAAGAAAGAGGAGCTTCTCAAGGGTACTACCTGCTGCTCAAACCCACTGAAGGTTCAGCAGGGCAGGCCATATATAATTTCATTTAGTTCAAACACAACACAAAACTTCAGAAGCCTGTTCCAGCTGTCAATTTTATTCGAAAGGTGTCTTCTATACATTATTTTATATATAGAAATAAATATGAAAGGCCTATACAAGTATGAACACTTAAAGAGTACCAGTACTGCCCTTCTTTTTTTATACTCTTCTTTCAATACTTAAAGGGACAAAACTGCATCAAACAGTCCACATATTTACTAAAATAAATTTTACAAACTCTCAGATCACAAAGGTCTGTTCATGTATAACAAAACCTTTCAGACTGAGTTTTCTTTTACATATACGCAACCTGAACACAAACTATGTTCAGGTACCTTTAAGAATTTCACAATATAGACTGATATACATTTTCCTCAAGATGGGAAGTCTAACTGAAGTTATACTCCGATGTAGGAATTTGGCATTATGACTTTTAATGACATACTGTGTTAACATAATATTTTTAAAAAACATTCCGATAAATTAAAAAGAACATGATCTTGCCTTCAAATAAAACCCAAGTCATTTAAAACACTTCAGGATGGGCATTTGCTTTTATATAACATGATTCTTCCCCAAGCTTTAAAAATCTAATTCACCACCACATAAAATGCTTTTGCTATAGAATAACATCATAAAATAAGTAAACTTTTTGCTTTTTTTAAACCGTAATTTATAGACTCCATCCCATAAAGTGATATTTATCTAACATAGGGCGTCATCTACATGCGCTTACAGAATCTCACTAATTTACACATTTAAGAGTACAGAGCAAAGCATGTGCTTAAATGGTGGGAGGAATGGATACTAAATTGAATACAACTGCTCTTTCAAAATTCAGGGTTTCTTTTTTGTTGTTGTTTTTCTTTTTTTAAGAAAAGGTCAAACCCCAACAATATTGAAAGGAGACCACGTAATATAGCAAAAATCTCTTTTCTCTCTCCTTAAGGAATTTGTCCTCATCCCAAAACTAAAGAGTTCCCAGATGTTAATTTAAGAACTGTAGATTAAACTTGCTGGCAATAAGAAGAAATATTTCAGATATTTCCTATTTGGACAATAAAAGCATAGCCTTTAGTTCAGAAAAAATATAATAATATAATTTACTGTAAGTGCACAGAAGTCCAATCCTGCAACTCTCTCCTGTTCATCCAATTGTTTTCCCTTAAGGAAAGTATATAGGATTTCATTCTCAACCCTGATTTAATAACTTATTTACATAACTGTGTTTGAAGAACATGGATGTTTAACAGTTTACACATATACTAGATTTAAAGGGTATTTGAGAATGTCTACCCTGTTTTTCAAAAGAAGCACTATTTTTAAAAGGAGTGTTGCACTAGTTTTTCATTTCCTTCAAAATAAAGCTTTATGAGCTCATGTTACTGAACAGCACTCATTTCCACGTCTTAAAGTTTAAATGCTTGGCTCATTTTTTTGATTCGCAGATTCACTGAGAAGCATAAGGGACAATTCTCTACTCAAGGGCAGATATCCAATATGACTCAGCTTGGAATAGCAGCTCTGCTGTACAGTTCTCATTCACTGCAACGGAGTGGTTTCTGTAACAAACTTCCTTGGTTCACTGCAGTTCTCAAATGAATTTTCATTCCTGCAAACTCTTTCTGAGCTTAGTGCAGTAAAACTAAACATTTTCCACCGTAGGTTTTGCAGGCATAGCTAGAGGTTCTGCAGGCCACAGAAAGTTGACTGTTTTCCAGCAGCACAAGATAACAACCTAACGAAATCTTTCATAAATGCTGTACGGCATTAATCTGGCCTGCAAAACCTAGTTACAGCGCTGGCGATCAAGACAGTCGGACTGTAGCTCTACAGCAGGCCTAACATTCAGGTTAAAGAGCAACTGGGGACACCAAAGAAAAAAAGACAAGAGACCATGTACATAAAGACTTGCAGTGTCACTTCTGGGGAAAAAAAAAACCACTTTCAAGGTAGGAATGCATTTATCGAAAACTAAGCTTTGCCCCATTACGAATGATTTGAAGTTTGGGCTCCTGAGCTTGATACTGAACAGGGGGAAGGGCAAGGGAAAGTGTCTTATATCTTAAATTATACAGCAGTATCATTAGGCCAGTATTTAAAACCTATTATTAGAAGAATGAATAAGTTACAAATATGACTTTAAGAATATTATAATTAAATAGTAGTTTCTTCAGAAAACCTTAATCTTCTTTTTTGTGTGTTTGAAATCGTTCCATTAAAGCCCTAAATATATTTCCTGGTATTTTCTGATGTTTTTCTATTAGAGCTTGGAGTGCTGCTTTTGTCTGTAAGGAAAGAGAAAAGTTTTTGGTCAGATTAAGTCATCTTTATATTGTTCATACATGGACACAGTTTCTAGGCTCTTTTTCATCCTTTCAAATGTCGCAGAACTACTGCAAGTTCAAAATACTATTTTTCCATATTTAAGCCCACAGGATGTGTTTGTGGGATCACTGCCAAGAAACAGAACAACAAACTAGTATCTACCACCTCTGGCAGCTGTGTTCACAAGCTCTATCAGCGATACACAACAGTAAAATGACAATGTAGTAAATTAATGAAGAGACCTAGATCTATAAAGCATATCAGCGCCTGCGTGCTGTACTGCAACACAAACTTCTGCCTATGCCCAGGTTTGCACCAGTAACGCTCTTCCAGTATGCAAGAACTTTGCTTCTACACGTGCTCAGAAGCAGCACTGGAAATGCAATTGTGTCTCAGCACATTTGGCTTGTACAAAGTAATTATCCTTACACCTAACCCCCCTAAAGGAGCTGGTCCTTAAAAGCACGCTTAGACCACACCTAAAATACTGCATATGACAACAGCATTCACTTTCACTCGAAAACGTAGCAGGCCAAGAAGTTAACAGCAGCCGTTCTTATTATATAAAAGCTCTGTGGGGAACATTCAAAAGCAGGGCAATATGCAAAAGCTATGGGGAAGACATGCCGTAACCTTCTTATTCTGCCTAGAGAAGCAGCGACTACTGAATTCTTAAGGCTAGAGGCAGAACAGAGAACTATTTGCCTTTGTAAACCAGTGGTCAGCAAGGAGAAAACTGATTCTTGGTACAAGCTCCCACTGTTTGTATGAAGTATGTGATCAACTGTTAAGTCCTGGGAGAAGGTTCCTGCCCACATCTCTCTATAGATCTGGTCCTAAGTGTCTCTACAGATCTAAAATTTCTATTAGGCAAAAAAATTTGAGCTTAACTTTCTCTATATATATGGGAAAATGCATACTGTGCCATAACCTGAAACATGAGACACAACTTTAAAATCACTCTAACTAGGATTCTAGGCAATTCACATTCTAGGGGCCTTATCTAGCAGAATTTGCACGTAAGTCAGAAGCAAGTGAGGGTTGGCACAAATATAAGATGCCAAAGCACATCTGAAAGTCATTTAAACACACATTCTCTTCTGAAAGCCAACAGTTTTGAAGTCCTGTCAGACTGAGCCCCCAAAAGAAAGAATCAGTTTACCAGAACTAGAGCATAAGATAATGCAGATAAACATTTTAAGATGTCGTTTTGCAGAGATCTAATCAGAGGGTAAACAGATGAGGAGAGACAACTGAAGGGACACCTGCGTGGTCAAGAAGAAAAATCTCTAAGTGAAGTTTTCCGAATGCTAAAAGTGACCATCTGTGGAGCTTTCAAAAATGGCTATTTCAGCCCCCTCCATCTGACTGCTCCATCACTTAACTGTTTTATGTCTCTGCACTGTGAAATCTATTAATAAAACAAATGAACATGAGGACCTGACAACCCTTTCTATAAACCACCTACATCTGAACTAGGGAAATGTTCAAAAGTTAATTTGTTCAGTGAGAAGTTGGAGAAAATAGAAACGGAAACACACTGTACAAAGAAATTAAATCATGTACCTTGGTTTTTTATTGTATGGAATTTCAACAGTTTGGGAACACAGATTTGCTATATTTGAAAGGCTTCATTAGTATCTTTCTGAAAAGACCAAGAACCAGAACATTTTCTCTGGGTGAAGTGCTTATGCCTTTATCAACCCAGAGCAGTCTTATCTGACTGAACTTCTTCAGTCCCTAAAGCAAGTTGTTTCTGGAAGCAAATACAAGGTGCAGTATTGAGTTTAAAAGGCCTAGAACATCCACAAGCTGTAGCAATAAAAAGATGGCATTTAAGAAGGGCATTCAGAGTTAAGCAGGTCCAAAGCTTACCATGATTCCACCATCTTCTATAACCAGCGCCAAGGCAGAAATCACTTGACAAGAATACTCCAGTGTTTTCTATCAGAAGAGTCAATATTTTAAATATATATATATGCATATCTATCTTACCTTCGCAGTTAGTTCCTCAGCAGTTATATTTGGTTCATATGGAATGGGTTCTCCAATAAATGTACGAAGCTTGACTGGAAACCCACCGTACACAGGAACTATCGGCCATCTAATACGTTCATATAATGACTTAAGTATTTCTAATGTGAAAAAATTTAGGGGCAAGGGGAAAAGCAGGAGAAGGAAAGGGGCAGGGGGGAGGTAGAGAGAGAGAGAGGGAGAGACACACTGAGATTATTCTGTAAAGGTTTTTTCCCCAACACGTCTTAAAATTTACAACATCATATTAAAACCACTTTTGCTAATACCTTTGACGGTGATTCCTTAAGCGATCTAAATCGTTCCTTTGCAACAGCTTGTCAAGCAATCCAGCCCCTGACCCAGATTCTCAAACAATGTGTCATCTCAAGTGCTATTCTACCCTTGACTTTCATTTCCTAAAAGCTGTGTTAATGCTAACATCAGACTTGTTTCCACCCTAACTTGGTGTGAAATCTCTCCTCCAAAGAGGAGCTGCAAAGAGAAAAAGAGGAGAAAAATCCAGCAGCTGCCTCTCTGGAGAGGAAGGAAATGCTACACAATAGAGGTTACAATTCAGTTAATTTTACAGGTTAGCATAAGAAGCTAGTATTGGAAGGCTGTTCTTTCCGTTCAGTCCTGCTAAGGTCTAGAGGATCAGAAATAGTCTTATCTGCCTAAAAGCCAGTCATGCTAAAACACTAAATTGCTCTTTCAGATCACACACTGGTTGCAGTGAAACAATATAAAAAGAGAGAAAAAAACAGGTATTTCAATCAGCTCTAAGACGACACATCTTCCCCACATGCCACCTTCTAAGCATCTAACCCAAATGCACCCAGGACAGATTCCTTGCAGAATGGGTGCTAATATTCTCTCTCCCAATTTTAGACAAGAAATTCCTTTAACTGAGGTGCTGGCGTAAGAAAATCCCTACTGACTGAGATGTGGAATTTTCGGTACACAACCTGTAAGAACAAAGAATATTCCAAAACTACTGAAATTGGAGTAACACCTCCAGTGATCAACACAATCCAATTCCTCTAGCACCTCTGCTATAGAGTACAAGTAGCATGAATGATTTTGGCTTCAATTTCTGCTTGTTTGGGAAGATTCTCCTGAACACAGGAACAACTAATTGCTCTTTATTTTTGTACAACCTGACAAATGTGAATTATTCTGCACGTCTACATCTGATGCCTTGGCTTTCTCCATGCAATATATAGCTTTTATTTAGATGGGGGGAGAAACAGAACTGTTTTGCTCTGCAGTCCTCTGATGAAGATAATGATGCCGTACTTGAGTCAGACACATGGCATGAAAGAGACTGTTCAGGCCCTTTCTGCTAGATAGTAAGTTGGAGAACACAAAAAAAGGGGTTTAACGCTAGCAGATCAGCAGAGACGTAGGCATCTAATCATCCCAGAGGGGGACCCTTCAGACATATACCCATCTATTTGTGTGCTGGCTAGAGTCCCACAGAGGTGAGGAAAGAGAGCAGGCAAATGCAAAGTTTTGTGAGGAACCACAGGTCTAGCGCTGAATAGTAAACCAACTAGAGATTAAATATATTTCAAACCATTTGCAGTTTAAGTACAGGCAGAGGTATAAGCACAGAGCTTTAGGAGGACATTTAAAGAAATTACAGGTCAGTTGCAAACCCCTCTTTGCTTTGCTGCTTAACAGACAGCAGAAAACCTAGAGCTGGCCTAGCAGATATAAGCAGAGAAAAAAGTGCTCTAAATCTATTTGCCTTTTTCTGGCTCCTTTCTCCTTTCTTCTACTGCTTCTGGGAAGGCACACTTATGTGGAGAGTAATTTAGATGAGCCAGTACCACATCTAATGCTGATATTAAATCCTAATAACATCTCTGAACTCTACCAGAGAGCAAACCTCCAGAAACAAGGCTGTGTCAAATTTATATGGGGATTATTTCTACAGAGGTAGGCTAAACATATATGGAAAAAATAAACTACAAAAAAAATAGAAAATATCTTACTTATTCCTCCTAATGTCCTAACGCCTTCTCGAACATTTTGTGTAAACATAGGAATGATGGGCTAGGAGGGAAAAAAAATAATTAAGAATTTAATGAAGATAGCACTATCTAAAAGACTTCTACCTCACTTAAACCCAACAAGCAAATTAATTTCAGAAGTGTTTCTCAGACAAGGACATATAGAGAGCAAAACAAGTATTCTTAAAGTTCTTCTGCAACCTTCTGCCATGAGGTTTCAAGCGGGAGAATACCATGAGATTTCAGCGAGTCACTGTTTCAGCAAGTCCATTTTCTCAAAGCAGTCCAGGATTTCAGAACCTATGGAGCATTTAGGCCTCCCCTCGTCTAGCAGTGTTTGCACAGTTGTGACTTAAGTGGTTAAACCTCTTACCTTATTTGTAGCTACGCTCAAAGGGAAGAATTCACAGGATTGGAACCCTAAACTTGTCTGATTCATCTCTGCTATGCTGATTGTATTGCTTCACGCTTGAGGTGTCATATTCAGTACATGTCCATGATTTATTTCTGCTGATGAATATTTGGAATGCTGTTGAATATTTCAAGTTTTTACTGCTGTTTTTGAACTTGCAAACAGCTATCAAGATTTACAAGAACCAGGAGGGGATCGACTACTACCTGAAGTTTTTTCATATAATTTTATAGTATGTACTCACTGTACATAGCATCATCAGAAATACAGAACTCTATGGGATTTTCAAACATTCAGATTCTTTCAAACTTGTTTAAACAAGTATGGAGATGAGCTAGTAAATGAAACTTTTCAGACAGGTATCAAGTTGTTTTTCGTCAGGGGGGTGGGGGGGAGCAAGTCTGTAAATAATCCAATGCAACTATAGAGAATAAAAAGAAGTGCAGTTGTCTAAACTGAATAGTAACAAACCTCTTTCTTCTAGAACCATCTTATTTGAAACATCTTTTGACACTGAGGTAGAGATTTTTGTATGTACCAAGTTGGTTTATATGACAAAAATTCTGGCAAACAAACTGCGGAAATGAGACAACTTCAAGAAGCTGAAGGACCCGGTTTTAGACACATATTTCTTTCCATGGGGAGTTATGCTCATGATTAAAGGTGACTTAAAGTTCACCTTTAATCTAAATAAGATATTTTCCCCACTTTCAGCCTGCCTCCGACACTATTCCTATTCTACTGCATCTCTCAGGTCTTTTTTAGGGGGAGATGAAGCTGCAGGACCTTTGTGAGTACATAAAGGGAACTGAACACGCATTCAGTAAAATAAATATAACTAGTACAACCATAGTTGAATCCCAAGTATGGCCTTTCTTATGCTATTACAATACAGTAGTAAAATCTAAATCTGTTTAAAATATCCTGTTTAAACAGTGTTATTTTGCTCCTGAGAAAAGTGACACACACTTAAAATTTGGTCTTAAAAGTGTTTTATTTCTGTATAAAATCCACAGATTTAACTAGTCTCTCTCTGACAGTACCTAAATATAGAACTCTTAGTGTGAGACTTACTTTCAGATTAGGTATATGCAGACCTATGGACATATGCACACATCTTTCAAGTACAAATATAGAATGGAGGGACTCAAATGATTATTAAAATAGTTATGATTCAAATGTATCATATACTTATGTGCCTTTCACAGTTGGTCCCATATGAATAATTATCTGCCTGCTGACCAAGCACAATGCTATATATTAGAACTGAAAAGACAGTTCACACTAGTGAACAGCATCTCCCGCTGCTGCAGTATGCCCTAGACATCCCTCACTACCATAAAATGCCAATACAGCACATAGTACCAGTGAGTCTACACTGTGCTGGGTCACAGTATACCTCAGCGATAGGGGAAACAAAAATGTTGATGTATGGTTGCTTCCTAACCATTCTGGTCAGGGGTCGAGCCATCACAATCCCGACCAGGTATGTGTAAAACAGCACAAGCCTGTAATGTAGAAACTGTCCTGGGTTTCACCTCTCATTCTTTTAAACTCTGGATTTCCTGACCATGCTATTTTTAGCTGACTCCAAAGCCTTCTTATTAAAAGCAAGAGTCTTGAAATGTAGTTATGAAAGCAAGTAGACGACACTCATGACACTCAGCAATGTAACACCAAATATATGACAATCAGAACAGCTTTCCCTAGAAGAAAGTACTAATAAGTTAGCACTCTTTGCTTCTCTTCTGTAATCTATCATACTTACCACTTTTGCATCAATGGCCACCTGAGCAAAGCCCTTCCGATTACCCCAGATAATAGTATACATTTCATCACTAAAGAGTGCTTCCCGAACTCCACCCGGGGCAACAGCTATCAGACAGCCCTTCTTCAGAGCACCGACACATTCTTCTTTTGGTCCATGCATAACTCCATGTGCATCAAGTAATATTTTAAAACCTGTAGGGTAAGATAGTATTAATTTAGAAAACGTTAATGCATAATACCATTGAGTACAGATTCCCAACACAGAACACAATGGCTAAAACTTACATGTCTAATAACCTGTAATCCCAAATCAAAGATGTTTCTAGAGGGACTGAAGCATTAAGTCCTGCTTATAAAGTTTGGTCTAAAAAGTGGAAGATTTAGGGTTTTCAGTGGCTTTTTGTGATTGTAAAGTAGGGTGCTATCTCACAATCAGGACTAAACTGGAAAAAACTGGCAAGCACTCTGTGACATCTTTCATGGGTCCCTTCAAAGGAGTTGTTAAGTCAGCTCCAGGGCACTGGCTCCTTGCCCAAGTTCTACTTTTCAAATGTAGCACAGTCCTAATAAAATGCAACAAGAGAAAATACCAGTTTTAAACTGTAAAGTTACATAAACTCCTCATATCATCTTGAATTTGAAATGTCAAACTGACCCTACTCTTCAAGGAACAGCAGAAGATCAAAATTTTGCTTACAAGCATCAAATGGGCGCATACCCGATCAGTTTAGACAACTAGTCTAATGTGAAAGAACATAATTAGCACAAACCTCTGTTTGCAGGAAATCAATCATGTTCACTTGGTTCAATAAATTTTAAATTTATAAGTATTTATCAGTACCGCATACCAAAATAGGGACTTTAGATAACTGAGCAGTATGGGAAAGATTACTTCTCTTTCTTGAAGTTTCACACTGAGGCAAACCACCTTATCAGCCAAAGACAAGGACACAGAACTGATCTAGTTGAGTTTGCCCCTCAGTAACAGACCTTCATTTTTTAGCCTCAGGTTAACAAATGAATAGTTGTTCCTATGAACACACATTTGCTGCAGACACACACACACTGAAGAAGAGTCCAAATTTAATTAACACAGAAATCTGTCTGCTCTTACAGCCCTCATAAACTAAGGACTTGGGAAGGAGAGCAGGAGACAGCATATCATTAGTTTATTCTTAACTAAACTCTGATCTCTAACTAGTCTTTGTAGTTGGTGTGAGTATTATTACTCTTGATTTATACCCATACACAATCGGGATCTGTCTGTAAACATGACAACAGAACACAAGCTGAGTTACACCTGTCTCATTCTGCTGTCCCCGCTTCACATACTGCTGATGACACTAGCAGTCTTCATCTAGTAGCATTTGCACAGAGGCCACCTGAAATAGAGTTTTCCTAAAGTAATTTAATTTGTCTCAGGTGCTTTGTTTGTGGGATCTTCAATAGCTAGTTTTTACAACATTTTACATTTCCAAACTAATTCAAGCTCTCTGGAATGTACCTGGTGATAGGAAGCTGCCTGTATCTAAGCCTTTTCTGTCAGTGAGTTCAGGAGAGAGACAAAAGAGTCATGAGAACTGTTGAGCTGAGCAGAGAAAGAGACTCCAAGGAAGCAGAAGCTGTGAAGATCGTTTCCTGTCTGCATTGGACATGCTAGGGAAGGGTGGTGGGATGGTGTGTGATAGAGCAACACCAAGGGTCTGTCCAGTTCATAGGTCCAAAAAAAAAAAAAAAGAACAGAATATAGAGACCATACAGGCAAAAACTGGTAATACAGAATAGTGGTGGGGTGGGTTTTCAAGTCTCCACAAAATTTCTCAGCTGTATTTCCCACCTTGACTTTTAGTATAAACCTTATATTCTGAGCTGTACCTCATAGCCTAGCCAGCAAATCACACATTACTATTAATATCTCTGCTCCAGTAGCAAAGAGGAAGAACGTGGCTCTGTTAGAGCAGCAGAGAAACAGGAACTAGTGCAGTGGCCCTGGAGGGACAGCCAGGGTACTCTGTGCCCAAGGCAAAGGTGGTCATGGAGTCAGAAGAAACACTGGGATAGTACCTGGCTGCTCCATCAAAGTGTCCAAGAATCTATTTTTCCCACTTCAAACAACAAAACTCTCAATTATCTAAACACAGTTTTTCAGCCTTCCAGAGCATGAAGGAATGCTAATTTTTCCAAACACCAAGAAGTCCAAAATTTTACTCCACAGTTCAACCTGGACTCTGCCCTTTGCCCCAGCACACTCCTCTCCTATTTTCCACAATATTGTGTCCGCACCAATGTTTGAAAACTTTCTGGAGAGTACCCAGTAATGCATTTAGCACTTATCTCAATAAGTGTACTATATACATTTCTCTAACTTAGCCCCAGTGACTGTAACATAGGGGCTGTCAGCTACCTGGTAGCAAGATGGCAAGGATGTCATCATTTTTCTACGGTTGACCTTTAGGACCACAGACGTAGAGAGGAATCGTTTAGACCACTGAATCCAACCTTCCACAACAGCAGGTACACATGCATGGTTATGTGCAGAACATCTAGTCCACAAGACACTTTGCAACACTTTGTGTAGAAACAGACAAGAAGCCACAGCTCCTTTCCTCTGGGACATTACAGGAAAGGGACTGTCCTAGATCCCTAAAATAGAAGGCAACCTTTTAAAGAGAGTTCCTAGATGGCTCTATGAAGCAGACATGGCCCATTCTATAGGAGAGGGTGATGGAGAAGAACACAAGTAAAATCTCAGTCCTCACTGCACTCTTCAGGAAAAGATTTTCTCTTAACTCCACCTTAGAGAAATCAATGTACTCCTGAGCATTACATAGCTAAGAATCTAAAAGAACCAGATACCATTGGAATGTTTTGTGTTTTTTTTTTTTTTTTTTCCTGTGACTAACCTCCAGTATTTAAAAGAAAAAGGAAAAAAAGAAGCTGCAGGACCATATTTCGCATCCTTCTGCCCCAAAACATAAGCAACAGAAGCATACATAGTATTGATACAGTATAAATTGAGACAATGCAATAATCTCCTTTTGCATCAACGTGAAAGAAAGATGCGCTAGGCAATGTTCAACAAGAATCTCCAGATATCCTAATAGGAGGTCTCCTATTAGGTTAGATTCCCTTCCATAAGTTATGAAGCTGTATCTTTCAACACTAAGCAGTAGGGAGAGGCATGTTTGACCCCTTGCAGGCTCATGCATCCCTTAGGAGGCACAGCAACATTTTACAAACACACTCCAGTTAATTGCAATTAATTCAGGACAGCAGTGCCCAATGCAGAGGATGCAATGAGACCGCGTATTGGCAATTGCATACTGGCATGGACCCGAGATCCAGATTCATGGGACAAGCCATCCTCACAGGTATTCATAGGAGATTCAACAATCATAAAAACAGAAGGATCATTAAATCATCTAATCCAGGTGTGTCTAACAGCCTAGAGACTCCCCAGACCCACCCCTCACCCCACCCCCTCATTTCTCCTGCATTGAGCATAATAACTTTTAGTTAACTAGAACATCTTCTGAAAAGGCATCCAATTTAATCTGAAGACTTAATCAAGATTAGGCAGCCTTAGTACTAGGATAAAACTACGGCAGTCTTTCTGGTTTGATTCACAAGAGAAGTGGTGTCTATCTAGGTTGCCAGTCATAGATTACTGTACAGATTTTGAAACGGAATCCAGAACGTTATCTGGGCTCTCTGGGCTTGTCTTCCCTGAATAGCCTTAATTCATTCACAGAACCAGAGAATTATGTAGATTGGAAGGGACCTCTGAAGGTCATCTAGTCTAACCTCCCACTCAAAGCGGGTCCAACTAGATCAGGCTGCTCAGGGCCTCACCCAGCAGAGTTTTGAAAGTCTCCAGGGTTGGAGATTCCCCAACTTATCTAGGCAATCTGTTCAGGTGTCTGATCACCCTCATGGTAAAACACCTTTCCACACATCTAATAAAAATTTCCTGTGTTGCAACTTGTCTCTGTTGCTTCTCATTCTATCGCTATGCACCTGTGAGAAGACTCCCTCTTCTCTGCACCCTTCCGTTAGGTCGCTGTAGACAGCAAAATCTTCCCCCACCCTTATCTGGTACAGACCAAACAAATCCAGTTCTCTCAGCCTCTCCTCATACATTGTGTGCTCCAGCCCCCCATCATCCACTGAACATGCTCTACTGTGTCAAAATCTGTCTCATACTGGACACCATATTGTGAGATGTGCTTGCACAGGTGCCAAACCAAGGGAAAAAACCTCTTCACTCAATCTGCTGGCTACAGTCATGCTAAAAAAAGGCTCAGTGTGCAGTTCATTTTCTTTGCTGCAAGGGCACACTGCTTACTCAAGTTCAACTTGTTGTCCACTAGAATGCCAAAGTCCTTTCCTGCAAAACCACCTTCTACCCAGGGTACTGTTGCATAGGATTGCTCCATACCAGACACACAACTTCACATTTGCTTTTGCTGAACTTTGTGATATTTCTGCCCGTTCATTTCTGTGAAGACACTCTGAATACCAGCTCTAACCCCCAGTGTATTGACTGCTCCCCCAGTTTGGTATCATCAGTGAACTTCCTGTGAACACACTCTAACCCCTCATCCAGGTGTGCGATAAAAACATGAAGCAGCGCTGGTCCCAGTATCAGTCCCTGAGGAATGCCGGTAGAAACCACCTGTTAGCTAGACGTTGTATGTCTCTGCAATGTTACTAAATGATATTTGGGGGACTCATAAGTATACTCACACTTAGAACCTTAACTTAAAGCAGAAATGGAGAAAAACAAAATAATCTCCCATTTGATAAACAACTGTGCAGAAGTATTAATAGATATAATATGGAGCCAAATCTAAATTACAAAATAGGTTACGTTAGTCAGCTGTATGCAAAAGATTTGATAAGCAATTGACAAATCCTAGTCTGTTGGCAAAAGCAGCTGTAGAGGTAAAGCCAGGGATCAAGGCTGAAATAAAACTATACTGGCAAAAGGACAGTTTTCTGATATGAGTTGTTTCCACTAAAAGCATCAGTACACTGCAGAACACCCCTGTAAATTCACAAAATTAATTACAAGATTTTTAGTCACAAACTGAACTTGGGAAAAGAACTGGGTACTCCTGTATTTCACACACACAAAACCTGAACTCCCCACATAATTAATTTCACCAATCGGCAGCGTTCTTCACTAGGCTGTCCAGCCAAAATTTCACCCTAAACGTATTTTTCATTTTCTTCATGCTTCACGTCATGTTTCACACAAACTTACTGGACACTTCTACAGCTTTCCTCCAAGAAAGATTCTGCTTGGAATAGTCTTCTTGGGGACAGGTTCCACTGCCCACCATACTCAACTGGGTGGGGTATGAAAACACATCATCTCCCCAGACTAATATTGTCAACTTTAAGGGCACTGCTTCCAAACAGTTTATTTCTTAATCAGGTTACACCACTCATTCTGCCTCTATTAATAAAAAAGAAACATCTTATTGAAGTCTCTGCTACCGATTAATACAGAGACAACTGTTTCTCCTATGATCTCCTTTTCTTTGTTTCTAAACACCCTTGAGTCATCAGAAGGTGTTGCCCAGCCAGGAGTATGACCCATCCTTGCATGGGCCAGTCTCAAACTCATTCTTGTTTATAAAGAACATGTTAGAGACAGCTGTACTTCGACACTTATACTAAATTTGTCTGAATGTCTGCTCTGAGAGCTGTGTTCCTGTAGCACAATTTTTATTAATTACACCATAAAAAAAAAAAAAAAAAGAGTTCTCAAACTGATTGTTTATAATGAAGTATGTTACCTGGTAATCTAAAGACAAAATGATCAGCTACTACGTGGCAGTGTCTCTTCTTCTGTATAAGAAGTCTAGCCATGAAATAGATATAGTCAGCAGGAGTAGCTCCATGATAAAACACAATAAGCCCTGGTCCTTCAGGAATATTGTCAGCACCATGAAGCTCATAACCTGTTAGGAGTTGAAGGCATAACAGATGTCAAAGTTTGATACAATTCTATTCCAAATAAACTAACTTGCGGCAAGTTGGCAAACTGAAACCGATAGCTATTGAGAAGTGGTAGGAGCAAAGCAACTGCTAAAAAGTCAAGAGGTGACTTGCAGCATTTACTAAGTTGCTTTCACAGGAAATACAAGTTTCATTTAGAGCAGAAGAGCCACATTTAAAGAAAGAAAAACAACAAAAAAACCTGAAAACAGAACATCCAGTCTCACTGTCTTAAACTATAAAATTTTCCCTTATTTTTTATCTTCAAGGCTACAGAGTCCTCTGAATCAATCATTCAAGAGAAAAAACAAGGACTGGATAGGAGTGGTGAAAATCAACTGTTTCAAGCTATTATTTACCCTTCAAAGTTTGTTGCCACCAGTAATCATTTAAGAAGATTTGACATGACAACACCCATTTACATGTCTCCTTTTACTCCAGGGCATGAAGCTTATCTTTGTTTCCCTTAGAGTTATACTTGCTCTATTTTTCCATCATTAAGCACTAAAGATACTGGGGCTTTATATGCTTAACTGAAACATACATAAACACACGCAAGTTTCTTACTGAACTTACATTTCTAATTAAATTACTAGTGCAGAATATATTCAGTTAACACAAAATACCAAAACATCAGCATAGAACATATTCAGTTAATACTGAGCAGTAGTGTTACAGTATCTTGTTTGTGGTTTGGTTTTTTTTAAATAAGCAAAAAAAAAACCCAACCAAAACAACTCCCAACCCAAACCCTGTCACTTCTTCCAAAGTTAATCGGGGCTGCAATTCCCATTCCTTTTTTTTTTTTCTTCTTAAGTTCTGAAGGTACTCTTGGTTCTTCTCCCTCTATTTTACTTTCTATACCTGTGGAGCTGCAACATATTGCAAGCATATCATCTGTACTATCCCAAGTGACCACTAACTGCTCCATGCCAGCCAGTCATAACCAGAATGACACCTACATCTAGCATTTGCTTAATATATGTAAAGTTACAAGCATCACACACCAGTTTGGGGTTTCGGTTTTGGGCTTTTTGGATGTGGGGTTGGTTTTGGTTTGGTGTCCCCCCTCTCAATGCTGTGAGATTTCAGGATGAAAAATTCTTCTTATGATATATTGATTAATCAAGTGTGGGGGGGAAATAATCACAAAACATTTCATTCTTTAGCAAGAGAAGCGTATAGAGAACATGGAAGCAGCTGTCAGGGCAGAAAAAAGTCACAACTGTCAATGAGGGACTGGATAAGAATCTTTTCTGCGCAAATAAAAAGTTAGACCTCATAAAAAGAAAAAGTTACTAAGGATAAAGAGCCAAGGCCATAAAAAAATCATTTTCTTATGAAAAAAGTAAATAGCTTTTTATTGTGAAGTGAGCATTTTAAGCTCTTTGCTGTAGCTGTTGATTTTGATCTAGTGTACTTTCCTAGATTTGAAAGTTACATCTTAGTCTTACAAAGCCTATCTGATACAGCCATTGCACCATCTGGTTATCAATGCCCTGAAAACCCGCTTCCCTTTGACTAAAGAACAAATAGAGATGATTTTCAAGGAGGATTTGTTCTTTATGTAAATTGCTCTTAAACATCTCTTTCTCCTTTAGCTGCATCTAGACTGAATGGTTCTGAAAGAGGCTTATGATTTCCTTAGAAAGAAAAGTCAAATTATTTATTAAGTCTGTCTCTATAAAAGAAATAATAGTAGAAGGACAAGGAACTGAGCCTTTAGTTTTGACATTCTAGTAGAGAAAGTAGTTGTCAAAAATACATAGAAAGAAAATTAAAAAAGTAGGATTCTGTAACAGTTTGGGGCTCTAAAGTCAATTTGAAGTAACAACTAGTGAGTGAACTGACACTAAGTGCTCCTTTTAGCCATCATTTGGCATTATATGTAAAAGACTGGTTAAGTGCAATTAAATTATGCTAACATGCTGACATACTAACTATCAGGAACAGGCATTTAACTTCCAGTGTTCATATATTGACTCTGAAACAATATAGTTAATTGATCTAATTTTTAACGTAGCAATCATTTCAGGGCCTCCTGGAATAAGGAAATCCAGGAGTAGTTATAAAAATTAAAAAAGGAAAAAAAATTAAATAATTTTTTAAAATTGCATCTACATTCAACTGGATGAAAGATCTCATTTTGTAGCAGCAAAGGAATAAATGCATAAGACAAAAAATTTTACATCCAAAAAAGTCTCAACAGCTTTTTTTCTCCCAGGCACTGCTGGCAGTCATTGGTAAATGGAAAAAAAAAATTGGCCTGAATTTTAGATTTCATGCAACAGCAGCAACAATCAATCAGATATATATTGATAATCCTGAAAGGTAAACCAGGAATAAGAGCTTCAGCATTTTTTAATGAAAAGTCAGATCTTGCTTACCGTGCCATATTCTTCCATGTCCATCCCATAGGGTAGCCAACATTTGTCTTGCACCATCCCAAAAATCATTGGAATAAGCTTCCTTTAGTTCATTCTTCCTTTTATAAATATGAAGAAGGAGAATGGAAGTGTAGAAGAGGATGATGAGAACTCCCGGAAGTAGAAAAACTACTGCGAGTGGAAAAAGCACCCATAAAAGGTAGACTGCGTAACTCAGATAATCTTCAATATGCTCCACACCAGTCCATTCTCCCAGAACGTAAGTCAGGCAGGTTAAGTAGGACATAGGTATCGGTCCTGCAGTACAGGATTCATTTCCACCTATCATCTCCTATTTAAAAAAAAAAAAGGCAGATTAAAAAATCCTCAAAAAGACAGACCTGCCTATACTGTTTAATCATAAAAAAACCTCTGATGCATTTCATTCATATACCATTTATCCCACATCCCAGCAGCACCTATTAGAAACATAATGTTCATACAGCAAAAGTTTTACTTGATATTTTCAGTCCTTTTCTTTTCTGTAGTGGAAATGCTCACAATTCTAATACAGAAAGATAGTGTAATTGCTTAATCTCAGGCTAAGAATTTATCTCATTAAAAACTGCTCAACTTCCACAGATCCAGAACATTTATACTGTTACCAACACCAGTTTATACTGTATTTTCCATTTTCAGAAAGCTGTATTGATTAATCTAATTTACTCTTCTACACAATACATTGTATGCTCAAAACCTTCTCCCAAGCACTTACTACAACAGGAAACAGCACAATCTCAAGTCCAGTGCTATAAAAAGCCTACTGAACACTTCCACTAACCACAAGCATACAATGACTCTGGAAGAAGATGGTCTCAAATGAGCAAGTCTCACTCCTGTAGAGACCTTTAACTGTACCTGGAAATTTACAGATAGTGAAACACCAGGTCCCAGAGCGCAACACAGAAGGGCAGCAGAAAGGACAAGGGAAAAAAAAGATCACAAAAAGTCCTCTAAAAATTGTAACTGCTTTGGTTTTACTCTGTCTGTGTATAAGAACCTCTCTTCTCCAACGCCAGCACCTAAGAAGTTTCAGGGCTGGACCTCTCTGGGCCGATAGTTCAGGCTTCCTATAATTCTAGAGCAACACTTTTTTCTTAGCTTTGTACGATTTAGGGGAAAACTTGCTATTCACTTCATCTTACAACCATGAGAGAACCCGTATGCTTGGCTATCTTCGCTACAGTTCTAGAACAACATAAGTAATACCTTGGGGGGGAAAAAGTTATCCTAGTCTAAAATAAGGTTTTGGTCAAGACTTGAAATAACTGTTAGTCAGGACCAAGAATAAAAACATGTTGCAATTATACTGTAGGCTTGCAGAGAGAAATGGATTGAGAACAATAATTTCTGAAAGAATCTAAGCTTGGGGTTGTTGTGTTTTGGTTTTTTATTAGAATGTGACTTACAGCATGTATGACTGCAGAGTTCCTATGCCTAGATAGACATGTCTATCACTCCTTTACTCTTGCTCTGTTTTTGCAAGCAACAAGTGACTGAAATTCAGAAGAGAATTTTGCTAATACTGTCAGAACCCCAATGACAACAAAAACTATGAAGCAGATCAATTTTACTCAACATTTGCTTTGAGATGTTGAAACATGTACTAGAGCAGAACTCATCCACTTATTTCCCTGTCTCAATTTTTCCTCCCATTCCGATAGAGCAAGGATATTCCTTCTCCTGTTTTGAAATCGTCCTCTACCAACATTGCTCAAGATAATTCCTATTAACGACAAGAAAGCTGATCTCGTAACAAGGAGTTTGCTCCCACGATCCATGCCTGTTCCACTGATTCAGGCTTACAACATTTTGCTCCTCAGGATGTTCTTAAGGACAATGTGAGGAGCAGCTGATTTATCTTCAGCGATGTATAAGCATGTAGCATTAGTGACAGATACTTCACTGATTTCATGCACGTGTGTTTGGGGGTGTGAATTAGGGGGAAAGGATGGGAGAGAGCGAGCGTGTGGGAGAGCAAGAGAAAGCTCTTTCTCATTCCAGTTGCCAGAGCTGAACTCCAGAACCTGTCAGGCAGCAAACACCCACAGCAAGTAGAAGAAACACAACTTGCGAGACCAAGCAGGATTTAGGAGTAGCATTCAACACCACAATATTTATCAGATTGTTACACCTGGACTTTTTCAGTGGTTCCACCTACTAGCTAGAGAACAATACAGAACATGGCTTATGGCACAGAAGCGTTTTTCAAAACTCTGAGATGATTGTATAGCTTTAAAGATTACTCAAAGTTATACTCCCCCACCTATTACATTTTTAATTGTTTATGGCTTTCTCCAAACACAAAATCCTCATCAAGTAAATTTAAAGTCCTGTCCACACGTCAGCCTTGCAAGATATTACTTGTCCTTTTGCCTGTAACATTAGATGCAATACCTCAAATGCAATCATCGCAGTTTTATAAGTTTACTTGCATTATCTATGCACTAACCTGTAATAGAAATTAAAATCCAACATCTTCTTTGCTGCCAACCACAGAGGTAACATCTAAAGTACTGCCTTCTCTCAGGGACAGTCAACTCTACTCTGAACAACGTTGCTTCCTCATCTTGAAGAGAACCATAGAATAATTTATATTGGAAAGACTCATTGGAGAGCACTCATCCAACCTCTTGCTAACTAAGGAGTTAGATCAGGTTGCTCAGGGCTGTGTCCAGTCCAGTTTGTAAAATCTCCATGGATGGAAATACCACTGCTTCTCTGGGCCCCTAATCCAGTGCTTGATCACCCTCAGAGTGAAAATGTTTTTCCCTTATTCTAGTTAGAATTCCCCTTGCTGCAGTTTGTGCCTGTTGCCTCCTGTCCTTTTGCTGAGAAGGGTCTAACTCTCCCCTCTCTATAACCACTCATTAAGAGCAGCGGTAAGATCCCCTTCAAGCCCCCTCTTCTTCAGACTAAACACACGCAGCTCCCTCAGTCAGCCTCTCCACAGACACCACGTGCTCCAGCCACCTAACAATGTTGGTGGCCCTTCTCTGCCCCTTTCCAGTTCATTGGTATCTTTCTTGTATTGCAGGGCTCTAAACTGGACTTGTGGTCTCAAAAGTGCCGAAAAGAGGGTAATAAATACTTCCTTGATTGCATGGCTATGGCCTTGCTAACATAGCCCAAAATGTAGGTAGCCATCTTAACTCACATTTGACTTACCATCCACCAGATAAAGGCCTCCTCCAGGCCTTTATCTCCTGTAATTTTGCTCCCCCTGTAAGAAGTCCAGCATTTGTTCTGATCACCCATGGTATGTCCACAAAAATACTCCGTATCCAAGCCCAAGTGTGATTTGTGTTACTGCCAGGCTGAACACCCCACCAAAGGCAACGACAGTGAAGAAGGGAAGACAGATTCTGCCTCCATGACCAAAAAAAGCACAGGATGGTCCCCACTGAATAAAGGTCCAACATAGTTCATGTATGCTACTAACAGATAACATTGTGTTCCAACTTTACAGAGCAGTTAAAATTACAAGATAAAGCACACTGTCTTCCAGAAACAGCAGCAATATCAGTCAGATTAGGACCTCATTCAAGCAAAGAAGGACCACCCTGCCCTCCTTGTCAGAGGTTTTCTGACATCTGCCACCGTCCAAACCTAAAAACTACAATGGGGTGCAGTACTGCTAAGGCTCACCCTTAGCCAGCTTACAGGCAGAATCCCTCTGTAATACAAGCATACCCTCTTGTATAAGGCATACCCTCATACCCTAAAAGGACTTAATATTTTAACTGACATCACTAACACATTTCCTGTTGTGCAGTTCAAACAAAATATTTTCAATTTAAGCTCTAACTTCCTAATAGAGCAGCTTATACATGTTTTCACTAGATGAAAAAGATGTGATTTCTCATTTGACTAATGACAGTGCATGCTGACCTATGCTTACACTTAAGGCTTTACGTTGAGGGTGAGATGGAAACAAGGCTAACATACCATTCCTTTCACTGACTTCTAGCATATGACCCAGGACAGTCCTTAACCAAAGTAACTACAACAGTGGTCTTCAGCTGTAGTCAGCAGACGCTGGGTTTACTGAGACTCTATTGATCATGCTAGAAGGAGCAATTATGGAAAAGAACATATATCGCTGTAAACCATGCACAGCGTGATTTCAGCATGTATATGAAATGTGTAAGTGCAACCTTTGCAGAACATTTCAGTATCTCTGAACTAAAAATATACTGAAAAGCAACAGCTACGACATGACCCTGGCAGCAGAAATACACCGCTTTCCACACCGTCAGTCAGTGAATGGAGAGTATTTCTGCCAGAATTTGCAATGCCACCAAAAACGCAAAAAAACAGAAGGCCCTGATAATCCTGCTAATGGCACCTGCAACAGGAGAGATCCTGGGAGTCAGACTGTGTTTTCCTCCTTGTTCCGAAACAAGAGCCGGCCTGCTTCTCGCTTCTGTGGCAGCAGGACGGCGGTTCCTTCTGCAGGAGTCGGGGGTGGGGGGGTGGGGGGGGTCGAGTTTCCTTTTTTCGGGCAAGAAGGACACAACCCGAGCCCAGCCGCCGCGGCCCGGCGCCCCCCGGCCTCCCCCCGCACTCCCCCTCACCGCCGACGGTTCAGGCAAGGCCCCAGGCTCGGCGGTGACCAACGGCAGCCGCCTCCCGCCCGGAGACCTGCGGGAACCCCCCCGCGCCGGGTAGCGCCCGCTCACCTTCCCCTGGCGGCGGCGGCGGCGGCGGCGGCGGCTCCAGCCCTTCGTCCCTGCCGAGGCCCGGTTTTACTCCTCCGCCCGCCGCCCCCGCGGAGGCCGGGTGCCCGCGGGGCGGCCAGGCTAGGGCGGCTCCCCGCGGCGGGGCGGAGGCGGGAGGGCACTGTGCCGCCGGCGGGCGGGACCGGAGGAGCTGGCGGGGGGGGGGGGGAGCGGGGGTGCGGAGAGAACGACGGCGGCGGCGGCGGGGCGAGGGGAACTCCGCGCCGCCGGGGGGGCGGGAGCCGCCCGGACCGCGTCCGGCACGCGCCGCCCGCCGCTTCCGGCCGGGAGAGGGGCGGCGGGCCGCCAGGGGGCGCGCGTGCGCCGGGAAGGGGCGGGGCGGCGGCGGCGGCGGGCGCAGGGCGGGCCTCGCCGGGCGGGGCCGGCGGAGCTCGGCGTCCTGCGCGTGCCCTCCCGCAGCCGCGGCTGCCGGTGCCGGTGCTGCGGCGCGGCCGCGCAACTCGGCAAAAACCGGGTTCCGCCCGCTCGGCCGGCGGCTCCCATCAGCCGGTTACCTCTGAGCCGTCTCCCCGCGAGCTGCAAGCGCCGCAGCCCGGGTTTAGCTCCCCTTCCGCAGCTGCGCCGGGCGCCGGCAGGCGCGGCAGCGCTCGCGCCGCCCGGGTTTGCTGTTCCCGCCTGCAGCTGGCGTTCCGGACGCTTTGCAGTCTGGGCAGCGAGGTCATGTATTTCTGTAAGGTGAGGTATTTCTGACTGGCCTGCAGCCTTGGGTATGGTTCCTGGATCTATGTATAACGAAAAAGAAAAAAAAAAAACAAACCAACAACAACAAAAAAAAAACCCCAAAATCAATCCCAGACGCTAATTCCAGTTACACCAGGCTCGGCTCCAGACACGCAGTTTGACGTAGCTCCCCTGCCAGCTGGACTGAAACGTAAGGCTGCCCTGAACCCTGCCCTTAACCGCAAGTGAGATCAACTTCGCCAGAACTGGCTGCAAGCTCGCTCACATCTTTGCCTGTCAAGCTTTTCTGACTGGCTGCCTTTTACATCGTCTGCCTGTTCGACTCCTGTGGTTGTTCAGTTGTGCATTTGTATAACCGTATTTGCCCTGTTGTCCAATTAATTTATTTTCCCAGTGTTACCAGTAGGATATTTTTCCCCCATGCAAAATCTTGTACTTTGAGCTGGATAAACCTCACATGCAAAAAGTATAAGAAACAGGGTTTCCTTGCATTGTTCATCAGGCAAACTACACCCAAAGAAGTCATAATGCTGCTTACATTTTGAGGCAGGCACAGGTCATTTGCATTTTCTGGTCTTCATTTCTTTTTTGTTGTATGACAGAGAGGGTAGAAAATACGTGTAGTAGGGGAGTGATTTGGTCCACAATTACAATTCCATTTGTATGAAAAGAAACTCTGGTTTCTGCTAGTTTCTATAATACCAGTTTCTAGCTCTAGTTTCCATAACGCTGCTCTAAAAAGAGTAAAAATTTAGGGGGGGGAGGGGCTCTAAAACATTATTATAATAACTGCACTTTATTAGAGCAGCATTATAATGTTTGTGGAAAAAATGGCTTAAATTTTTTTTATTCAAAAAATCACCGTGTTATACATCATTCAAAACCGTGCACATCCTTCAATAACAGTTTTGTCTATCACCTTGAGACCCCAGAAAATACTCTTAAGACAACCATGACAGAAGACAACTAATGGAAATTAATTTTTACTCCAGCTCACTTCAGCTAAGCTGCAGATAATACAGGGATGCTGCTGTAAGGTGAAATAGCCCAGGAAAAACTTGACCTTTGTTAGCAAACTGTTAACAGCTGTCTGAGATGCAGGAGATCCAGGCTCAAATCCCCGCTTTGAAAAATAATCAGTGCTCTGATTATATATCCCCTATCCAAGGCTAGTGCTCAGTTCCAAGTCGCAGCATGGCCCCTAGCATCAGGTATCAGAGGGTATGGAGTTTGAAATGTTGTGCAAATTCAGATGACTGAAGTGTTTTCAGTGATGATGCTAATGCACTTGAAAAATAGGATAGTCAGAGAAGGGTGCTGTCTAGTCCTTCTGCATAATTTCTGCAATACAAGGAATGCTTTCAGATTCCAATTACTCTTAAGTCTTCTTGCTTCTTCATCTGTGTCCATTGTAGTATTTGATAGCCCTTTCTTTTAGTTCCTCTTCTCACTCAAGCTCAGGCTTTGAATTTTAGCTTATATTGTTGGAGTGCACTATGTAAGACTGCATGGTTTGGATTTCTCTTCATGTCCAGGTATATCAGTCAGCATCTTGATTTGCTTTAGTTTATCATCTCCTATGCATGCTGAGTCTCCGCTGGGAGAAAAATCTTTCTGCCTGTATACAGCAATTATAGTTAAGATGTTCAAGTAAACATTCCTGTGTCTTAGGATGGATTTGAGATTTTTTCTTCAGGACAGGATTCTTGTCTTTTTGCTCCAAGGAAATAAGTCACCTGTCTGTCCTGCTCCCTTCTCCAGATGTGCAAGAAATATTTGTGGAGGAGCAGCATGGGAAGAGGAGGGATTTATTTTAATCCAAAGAGTAGATTCAATTTTCTAGTGAAAATGGGCAAATGTTGTATACATTTCCTTAGATGCTACATAAAGTTTTAGGATGTTGAGGGGAAAGATTATATAGGTATTACAAGTACAAGAAGGAAAAACAAGGCACAAAAATTACCTTTCTTGGTGTTCGAAGTTAACAGACTTGGTTGCATTTAATGGCATATTGGATATATTACACAAAGTTCTCGACTCCCACCAGTAACAACATCCCACAGCTTGTAAAAACACATTCTGCTTTGCAGCAAGTTTCAGTATTCTGAAAGTTGTAGTAGGAAGACTGCACTGCCTACATCCACCTTTCCAAACATGCATTTCAGTTCAATCCATGTGCAGACGGCACTGTTGTGGGACCACATTTTTGGGCAAACCACCAGTGATAAGCCTCAGGGTTGCACTACGTAAGTAAGCTCATCCTCAGCCTGCTCCCTGCTCCCCGGGGAGGTCCAGGTGAGTACAGCACATCCATACTGCAAACATGCAGGGATTCTCAGGCTGGGGGCAGCCTCATCCACGGAACCAGTATTGTATGGTGCAATAGTGCACCAGCTCACACTTGAACCTACTTTCTGCATGCATTTGCATAGTGCCACACTTAACTAAAGCTTTTTCTCTTTCTTTGAGAGACTTTTCTTTTTTCTGTCAGAGCAAAGTCTTGGATGTAGCATTCCTACTTTCCAGGGTACTGAACCACTAACCTGATGTGTTTGTAGGAGTCTAATATCTGGTTTAATGGGATTATTTCTCTTTGTATAGTCTCTCTAGAAAAATGGTCTAAGCAGTAGATCATTAGCTAAAGCAAGTCAGTTTCTCTTCTGACACCATCGTGCGTGGGGTCCGACAGGGAAGGTGCACCCATCAAGGGGTGGACTCTGGTGGGACAACACTGACTCTGAGGTTCTCCTCTGAGACTGGACCGTGAACCACTCAAAACATAAAACCACAGATCTAGACAAAACTTCTGAGGCTCTCAGCTGTATGTAGGTGTTTTAGGAACCAGGCAAATCCTGGCTACATTATTTCCTTTTGGGGAATTTAACTGTTGTATTGCTATTATACATAAGCTTTCTTCTTCAGTCTTTCTGACTTCAAAATATCCTCAAAGACACAGGGGAACCTTCAAGAGGTTGTTTTCTTCCGTTGAACCTGTAGAAACTTGTAAATTAAACTGGTTGAACACCAATTATTAGTCATCATTGCCGTAGGACATTGTTTTTTACTGTATGCTATAAAAACAATGAAATAAACACTTTTCTAATCACTTTTACGACGTTTATCAAATCGCTCCAGTAAAGCCTTCCATATGCTGCCTGGGATTGTTTGGTGCTTGCTTATGAGAGCCTGGACAGCAGTCTTTGTCTGAAAAGAGAAGAGAAAGTTGCCTTACAGACCTGCTTATGCAACAAAGAACAGTATAATCACTGACGTCTTCTCAGGTTCAAGAGGTATTGGGAAATTCACACATAAGATCTACCTTAAGAAAAAAGCTGGCTTTTATATTAGCTAGTTGTCCTAATGACACTTTCCTTGGAAAGGAGAGGAATAAAAACATTGATTGCAGTTTGGATAGGCTCAGATTATTGAGATTTATCAAACCTGGTCATTACTAAGTCAAAGTAGCCTTTAACACATGCAAACATTAAGTTTGTGCAACCTCCCTCCTTGAAGGTTTTCATCAGAAGTGCTGGATAAAGCCTGACTAACCTTGTCTGATCTCATAGCTGACCTTGCTGGGACCAGGAATTTGGAGTAGGGACCTCCATCTGTCCTTCCCAACATAGAATCATAGAATCATAGAATGTCCTGAGTTGGAAGGGACCCACAAGGATCATCAAGTCCAACTCCTGTCCCTGCACAGGACAACCCCAAAAGTCACACCATGTCTCTGAGGGCGTTGTCCAAGTGCTTCTTGAATATCGTTGGGCTTGGCACCATGTCTGCCTCCCTGGGGAGCCTGTTCCAGTGCTCCACCACCCTCTGGGTGAAGAACCTTCTCCTAATATCCAACCTGAACCTCCCCTGGCACATCTTCCTGCCATTCCCTCAGGTCCTATCGTTGGTCATCAGAGAGAAGAGATCAGCGCCTGCCCCTCCTCCTCCCCTTGGGAGGAAGCTGCAGACCATGATGAGGTCCGCCCTCAGCCTCCTCTTCTCCAGGCTCAACAAACCAAGTGACTTTAGCCACTCCTCATACAGTTTCTCCTCTAAACCCTTCTCCAGCTTTGTGGCCCTCCTCTGGACACTCTCTAGTAGCTCTATACCCTCGATGTACTGTGGCGCCCAAAACTGCACACAGTACTCAAGGTGGGGCCACACCAGCGCAGAGCAGAGCGGGACAATCACCTCCCTCGACCGGCTGCAATGCAGTGCTTGATGCACCCCAGGACACCGTTGGCCCTCTTGGCTGCCAGGGCACGCTGTTGGCTCACGTTCAACTTGCCGTTGACCAGAACCCCCAGGTCCCTCTCTGCAGAGCTGCTCTCCAGCCTCTCATTCCCCAGTCTGTATGTCTATCCAGGGTTGCTGTGCCCCAGGTGTAAAATCTGGCACTTGCCCTTGCTAAACTTCATACGGTTGGTGATTCCTCAGCTCTCCAGTCTGTCCAGATCTCTCTGCAGGGCCTCTCTTACACGAATTCTTCTGTAATTGTATCATAGCCAACATGCACATAATAAGAGAATTCATATCTAAATTCTGTTCGTTTTTACTCTGCATGAGATTCAAATGCAAGTTTGTGAAGAGAATGCATAAAATATTCTGTATTTCTACTAGAGATAAGAAATAATCTCCCTTAGTTTTTCGTCATGTATTTAAACTTGAAATAAGGGTAGCTACCTACTCAGGGGATCTACCCCAGAGTGATGGTGGAGTATCACTGAGAATATAAGAAGAGTGGCCAAACCTTTCCTGACAGATTCATGTCCTGACTCCTTTCCAGGGCAGGATCAGATAGAGGTCAGCCAGGCCACTGCTCATCTCAAACCCCATTTAAGTTGGTTTGTTTGTTTGGTTTTTTTAACTAACATGAGCCATAGAAGACCTAACCGTACTCCCACTGAAGTGACTGGTCAAAGGCTTGACTTAGTAAAGCAAATCAGTATCATGGGAAATCTCAGTTTCAGTTTTGCAGGTGCACAAAATACTGTTCCCCCAAAATCCAAGAATACTAATAACTATAAGGGCAGTCTTAGCACTAATATTGCTTCCAGCCTCCTAAACCTGCAAAGACCAAACTCAGTAGCTTGCTGGGGCAGTTCACTTGTAACAGACCAAACCTATCTTTTTGGTTTCACTGCTGTGAAGCCCAGAACAATCTGCAGTAGATGCTTACAAAAAAAAAAAAAAGAAAAAAAAAAGAAAAAGAAGAAAGAAAAGCTAGCCTTCTTGCATCTTTTTGGGGGCAGCAAGGTGTTTTTTACATCAGTGATTCCTAACAAACATTTTGATCTGTGTATTCCTAGGCCATAGCAGATTTTTTTTGCATAAAGCCTTCCTTTCATCTTCTGTGAAAAAAAATGTACATTTTCTATATAGATAAGTATTTTGAAAAATGCCTAAACCCTGGATCTAAAAAAATTTTTTATGCTCCTGGGCACCACTGATTTCACCAAACTGTAAGTACTCAAAATATTTTTATATTTTGGATGCAAATTTTTTTGTTAACATTTTCGTTTTGACAATGAGACTGAAGCTCTTGTCAAACTTTGTTTCTAGAGCCCTATGTTATTTACAGAAGATTCACAAAGGTATTTGATATATATGAAATTTATTTTCCTAGTTTCTGAAAACTGAACTTAAAACATAGTTTACATCATTTCAGTTATCAAAGGCATGGGAGAAACAAAGTTAGCATCCCAAGAAGACAGAGGTCACACATTCTGAAAGGAGGAGGGCATCCCAATCAACTACTACTATGTTAATACTTACTTGTAGGTATCCGTACATTAAATAATCCTGGAGCTCAACTGCCCATTACTTTAACGAGCTAGTAAAAGTGTGTTTGTCTTTATTCAAGCGTACAAAAAACTAGTTTCAAGTGCATATATAATAGAGGGCAAAGTATGTAGTTCAATATTGCAAGGAGAGCTAACTTACCTTTTCAACTAATTCCTCTGTAGTCATATTTGGATCGTAAGGGATTGGCTCCCCAATGTAAGTGCGAAATTTAACTGGAAGTCCTCCATACGGAGGAGTAAACGGCAATCGAGTACTTTCATACAACTGTCTAAAAAATCCTGAAATAGTTTAAGGGAGGAAAAAGTGAGATTATAGTCACAGAAAACACAATCCAAACTTGAAATCTGATTAATATGGAAGGCTTCTTAAAAATGCATGCTTTGTCTGACAGTCAAGAAGAAATTACAGGATTTAGGTAACTGTTCACCAAAACAAAGCTCAATAGACTTAATAGATCACTGAAATAAGACTGCATTAAAGAACCAAATCACACAGCACGAACCAGTTACACACAAGCTATTTACATATTCAAGATACCTCTGACCCACTGCAAGTGTGTTAGAGAATCCGAAGTCAGCAGAGGTCTGAAAGCAATATCTAAGAGGAAAGTGACAGAAAGCTGAGAGAAAAGTGGAGAAGACATTCCAAATACTTAAAATATATTTTAAAGTTCTTACTTCTTTCTTTAAACATCCTATATCCTTCCCGGACATTTTGAGTATACATTGGAATGATGGGCTAAGGAATCACAAAAAAAAACCAAAAAGATGGAAGTGTTATGCCAAGTTCAAATTTATGTTTCAGTGTCTGTTAATGCAGCTAAGAAAATCACCTCAATACAGAGGATAATTATCAGTCAGTTGGGTAGCAAACAAGGAATCTTGTTTTAAAAAATAAACTCCAGAATAGAAATCAAATTCTATTTCTCAGCTCCCACAAACACTGCTGTTTCAAAGTCACCATCTGTAAGGAAAATGACTGACATTTTATTAGAGGTTTATACCTTTCATTTTGAATGTACATTATAAAAGTTAACTGAGATTCTAAAAATTTAACTTGTGGGTTATATATTTATTGGAGTATCACTGACTGAAACATAAAATGAAGTTTTGCACTTTCTCTGCCTAAAGCTTACAGGCACTGCAGATATGTATCCACCCTTTATTCTATACCATCTACATCACACCCAAATCCCACAATTTCCAATACACCCCAATTAATCACTACCACTTTTCCTGTCTCTTGACATATACACACAAATATCATTCCCTTAGTCTGTGGGCCATCCCTATACAATGTTCATTGACTTCATTTAGTCCATGACTTTGGGCTCCATCTATCATAACAGTCCTTCAGGGCAGGAAAGATGGTGTGTGGTGTTGGATTGTTGCATGCTGAAGCCAGTTCTGGTTCCACCATCACTGCACTTGTCTGGTTCTATCATCGCTGCACTTTGCTCAGTTTCATCAAAGTTCACTCTTCATTAATCTGGGTGATTCTTACTGTAATACTGTTGATATGGCATATAGCCACCATAGAAGTGATGATATACAGTATTATATAGTTATTAACATCACACAATTCAAATCATTGGCTATTCTCACCCAAAATCAAACCCCCTTGAGATGCACATCAGAAATCCCCATCCTCCCGCATCACCCACCAAGTGCACCCAGGTCCTTGAGAAAAGCAATCCTACAAATGGGTTTGTCTTTGCGCAAGGCAGGAATAACCCAGACTGTCTTCCCCAGAATATTTGTTATATGCACTACAGGGACTTTATCCCTCTCTACAGTACGTAAAAGATTTGATTGGGCAAGTCCAGCTTGATTGGCAGATCCTCTAGCATTGACTAACCAGGTGGCTTTTGCTAAATGTGTATCGCAGTGTTTGAATGTCCCACCCCCCATTACTCTCAGTGTAGTCTTTAACAGCTAATTTTATCGTTCGATTTTCCCGGAGGCTGATGCGTGACAGGGGATGTGATACACCCACTCAATGCCGTGCTCTTTGGCCCAGGTGTCTATGAGGTTGTTTCAGAAATGGGTCCCGTTGCCTGACTCAATTCTTTCTGGGGTGCCACGTCGCCATAAGACTTGCTTTTCCAGGCCCAGGATAGTGTTCCGGGCGGTGGCATGGGGCACAGGATATGTTTCCAGCCATCCGGTGGTTGCTTCCACCATTGTAAGCACATGGCGCTTGCCTTGGCGGGTTTGTGGCAGTGTAATATAATCAATCTGCCAGGTCTCCCCATATTTATATTTCAGCCATCGTCCTCCACAGCAGAGAGGTTTTAACTGCTTGGCTTGCTTGATTGCAGCGCATGTTTCACATTCATGGATAACCTGTGCAATAGTGTCCATGGTCAAGTCCACCCCTCGATCGTGAGCCCATCTATATGTTGTGTCTCTTCCATGATGGCCTGAGGTATCATGGGCCCACCGAGCTATAAATAGTTCACCCTTATGTTGCCAGTCCAGATCCACCTGAGCCACTTCAATCTTAGCAGCCTGATCCACCTGTTGGTTGTTTTGATGTTCTTCACTGGCCCGACTTGGGTACGTGAGCATCCACATGACGTACCTTCACAACCAGGTTCTCCACCCAGGCAGCAATATCTTGCCACAATGCAGCAGCCCAGATGGGTTTGCCTCTGCGCTGCCAGTTGTTCTGCTTCCATTGCTGTAACCACCCCCATGGGGCATTTACCACCATCCATGAGTCAGTATGGAGACAGAGCACTGGCCATTTTTCTCATTCAGCAATATCTAAAGCCAGCTAGATGGCTTTCACCTCCGCAAACTGACTCAATTCACCTTCTCCTTCAGCCGTTTCTGTGACTTGTCCTATAGGACTCCATACAGCAGCCTTCCATCTCCAATGCTTTCCCACAAGATGACAGGACCCGTCAGTGACCCATCAGTGATCAGGGCATATTGCTTCTCATTTTTTGGCAGTTTGTTATACAGTGGGACCTCTTCAGCACATGTCACCTCCTCTTCTGGCGATATTCTGAAATCTTTGCCTTCTGGCCAGTCCATGATCACTTCCAAGGTTCCTGGGTGACTGGGGTTTCTTATTCGAGCCCATTGGGTCATCAGTGCGACCCATTTACTCCACGTAGTATTAGCTGCGTGATGTGTAGAGGGGACCCTCCCTTTGAACATCCAGCCCAGCACCGGCAGTCGAGGTGCCAGGAGGAGCTGTGCTTCAGTACCGATCACTTCTGAAGCAGCTTGAACTCCTTCATATGCTGCCAATATCTCTTTTTCAGTTGGAGTGTAGCATGTTTCGCATCCTCTGTATCCCCGACTCCAAAACCCTAGGGGTCGAACTCGGGTCTCCCCTGGTGCTTTCTGCCAGAGGCTCCAGGTAGGGCCATTCTCCCCAGCTGCAGTGTAGAGCATGTTTTTTACGTCTTGTCCTGCCCGGACTGGCCCAAGGGCTACTGCATGAACTATCTACCATTTAATCTGTTCAAAGGCTTGTTGTTGCTCAGGGCCCCATTTGAAATCATTCTTCATCCAGGTCATTTGATGAAAAGGGCTCATGATCAGACTGTAATTTGGAATATGCATCCTCCAAAAACGCACAACACCCAAGAAAGCTTGTGTTTCCTTTTTGCTAGTTGGTGGAGACATGGCTGTTATTTTGTTGATCACATCCATTGGAATCTGATGACGTCCATCTTGCTGTTTTATTCCTAAAAACTGGATCTCCTCTGCAGGTCTCCTGACCGTACTTTGCTTTATGGGAAAACCGGCCTTCAGACGGATTTGGACTATTTTCTTCCCTTTCTCAAAAACATCTTCTGCTGTGTTGCCCCACACAATGATGTCATCAATGTATCGTAGGTGTTCGGAGCTCCACCCTGTTTCAGTGTGGTATGGATCAGTCCATGGCAAATGGCAGGGCTGTGTTTCCACCCCTGGGGCAGTCGATTCCAGGTGTACTGGACACCCCTCCAAGTGAAAGCAAACTGTGGCCTGCACTCTGCTGCCAAAGGGATTGAGAAAAACGCATTAGCGATATCAATTGTCGCATACCACTTGGCTGCTTCTGACTCCAGTTCGTATTGAAGTTCTAGCATGTCCGGCACGGCAGCGTGACTTCATTCAGGCCACGATAGTCTAGTGTTAGTCTCCACTCTCCATTAGACTTCCGCACTGGCCATATGGGACTGTTAAAGGGTAAGCGAGTCTTGCTGATCACTCCTTGGCTCTCCAGTCGACAAATGAGCTCATGGATGGGAATCAGGGAGTCTCAGTTGGTGCGATATTGCCGCCGGTGCACTGTTGTGGTGGCAATTGGCACCTGTTGCTCTTCAACCCTCAGCAATGCGACAATAGAAGGGTCCTCCAAGAGTCCGGGCAAGGTAGACAGCTGTTTAATTTCCTCCGTCTCCAGGGCAGCTATACCAAAAGCCCACCGCTACCCTTTTGGGTCCTTGAAATACCCTCTCCTGAGGCAGTCTATGCCAAGGACGCACAGAGCCTCTGGGCCAGTCACAATGGGGTGATTTTGCCACTCATTCCCGGTTAGGCTCACTTCTGCCTCCAATGCAGTTAGCTGTTGGGATCCCCCTGTCACTCCAGCAATACAGATGGGTTCTGTCCCTTTATAGCTTGATGGCGTTAGGGTGCACTGCGCACCATTGTCCAATAAAGCCTTATACTCCTGTGGGTCAGATGTGCCAGGCCATCGAATCCACACAGTCCAGTAAACCCAGCTGTCCCTTTCCTCCACCTGGCTTGAGGCAGGGCCCCCCTAGTCCTTGTCGTTATATTTGTTACTCACTTCTTGTAAACACAAATCAAAAGTCCCTTTATTAAAATTGGAAGTAAAATTAGCCCTTTTACTCTGTCTGGGGAACTGCTTACTGGAAACCAGAGCATCAACTTCCCTGGAAGAACCCCCTGAGTGATTGTTTTTCCTTTCAAGTCACATACCTGTGCCTCTAGGGTCAAGGTGGGTTTTCCATCCCACTTCCTCATGTCCTCTCCATGGTCAAGCAGGTGAAACCACAGGGTGGCCCATGGTGTGTATCCACTATATCCTCTCTCTTGAGCACAGAGTTGCTTACTCCCAATGACTGAGATACTGGTCCGTACATGTGGGGAGTAGGGCATATCCTCTTTGAGTTCCTGGAACTCCCGGGACAGTTTATTGGACAGTTTTTCCACAGCCAAGATGCAGGCCCATAGGGAGGAAGAGAGACTTTCTTCATATTGCCGGAGTTGGTCAGCCAATTCATCCACCATTGGTTCCTCTCCATCTTTCCAGGACATTACTGCCAATGAGTTTGCATGTGACGATGGTGCGCTCCGAACAAACTTCTGCCACATGGGTCGTGTGCACTTGACTTCACCTGTATCTTTGGATAACTGCTCATTGTTCGGGTCATCATAAATCTCCTCCAGCATGGCTAACTCCTTCAGGTACTGGATACCTCTCTGCATGGTGGTCCACTTGCCTGGGTGACACATAACATCGTCCTTGAAGGGATACCTTTCCTTCACACCTGACAGGAGTCACCTCCAGAGGCTGAGGACTTGTGCCCCCTTCCAATCACTTTGTCAGTGCCCCCTTCCCTAGAAAGGGATCCCAGCTGCTTGGCTTCCTTATCCTCTAATTCCAGGCTACTGGCCCCATTATCCTGGCATCAGAGCAGCCAGGTGACGATGTGCTCACTTGGACGACGACTGAAATCTTTTCGCATATCTCGCAGCTCACTCAGGGATAGGGATCGGGTGGTTACCATCTCATCTATGGTTCTGCCTCTTCCTCCTGTCCTCATGATGGCCCTGGTTCATCCTCATCCCTTACTAAATGAGCTGATTTTCATGTGTATTTCTTCTTGTGTATAGGGGCAACTGATACCAGCATGGGTTGGTTCTCTGGTTCAGCTGCAGTGCCTGTCACCGGGGTTTGAGTAGCCACAGTGCCTGTCATGGGGGTAGATCGCTGGATAGTATTCCTAAACAGTTGTTCAACCCTAAGCAAGACCTGAACTACATTCAGGAGACATAGCAATAGGAACATGTTGGTTTGAACATCCCATGGATATTAAAAATTCTCAAGAGCTGTTGTAACTAGCCTGGTGGAGAAACGGAAGGTGAAGAAGCGGGGGAAAGGGTTCCCACCTGTCTCCTCCATAAATTGGTTCTCCGAGGAGAAAAGCTAAAGAGTGTAATTATTAATAGCTTCCAAGAGGTGGCTCCCGAGGCACAGAGATGACGGCAATGCTAAGTACAAATACTAGATTAGTCTCACGGCCAATAATTTTATTGTATCATAAACCAGTGTTACACAGTGCAGCAAAATGATAATGTTGACCCAGCTCCCAGAAGTGATAAACAGCACAACAGGGAACATACGCTGCAAGTAAGGTATTACATAACACAACTTTGAGAGCAAATGAATCAACATTGTGACCAGCAACTATTAAACCAATATAATGAACGCTTACAACAAATATGCCTTAACACATTCTGGTCAGATCTGTCATTATCTCAACCCTTTGAGCCCCACACTGGGTGTCAAAAGGACTGTTGTGGTTTAACCCGGCAGGCAGCTAAACACCACGCAGCCATTCACTCACTTCCCCGAGCCCAGGGAGAGAGAATCAGAAAAAAAAAAAAGTAAAATTTGTGGGTTGAGATAAAGACAGGTTAATAGGACTGAAAAGGAAGGGAAAATAATAATAATTATAAGAGAATATACAAAATAAGTGATGCACAACGCAATTGCTCACCACCCACCAACCAATGCCCAGCCAGTTCCTGAGCAGTGGTTGCCCGCCCCCAACCAGCCAACTCCCCCCAGTTTATATACGGAGCATGACGTCATATGGTATGGAATACCCCTTTGGCCAGTTTGGGTCAGCTGTCCTGCCTGTGCTCCCTCCCAGCTTCTCGCTGGCAGCGCATGAGAAGCTGAGAAGTCCTTGACTTAGTGTAAGCACTACTTAACAACAACTAAAACATCAGCATGTTACCAACATTATTCTCATACTAAATCCAAAACACAGCTGCAAATACTATCTACTAGGAAGAAAATTAACTCTATCGCAGCCGAAACCAGGACAATCATGTGTGGTGAATAGGAAAGTATTCAGTTCGTTAAGTCTTGCAGAAAGCAAGCAGACATTCACGTTTGGCTCATCTCATCTGCTTCTCAAAGTAAAGTCTCACTAAAGCAGTAATGTCTGGATAATATCCCACTGGAAAAAACTTCTGCAGATCCCTTGGAGAAATAAGGCAATTGTATGTCCCCATTGACCTGGACTATACACCTTCTGGAGGGCAGATCCTTAGACAGTTACAAAACAAGTTCACTTCATTATTGTGACTAAAAAGAAAGACACTTGAGATACCTGAACTTAAAACAGTCATGTCTTACAGCCTGATGTAAGATTTCATAGTTTGTAGACAAACTAACAGTGACTGTATCCATGCATACAATGACTACTTTCCCCTGTATTGTCCCTTTTCATTTTTTTGAAACTGTATTTTGAGCATGTTGTTGGAATTACTTTTCCAGAAGGTAATGAAAGAACAGCTTTCTGCTGTTAAGAATCACTACCACAGAACAGAAACCACAGGACACGAAAAAAACAAGCAAGGAAAAGACCTAACTAGAGCCTAGTAAAGACCTCAAGGCAAGGGAAACCATTTAAAGGAAAAAAACCCTGGCAGATAACAAAAATATCAGACATAACATTGTAATAGTAAACCCTTCAGAATGAGAAATTATGGGTAATTATTAGAAATAAACCCTTAAAAAATAATAAGTAATGTCTTTTAAAAGCATACAACTACCGGACACTGAAAATAGCACACTCAGCTTCAGCTATTGATTGAATACTGTATGTCTACATTTAAAATATTTGAAACTCACCTATCATACAGACAAAACACTTCAAATTTTAGGAATAGTGCAAGAGAAACATACCTTAGGCTATAAAGAAATCTAGCAACTACAAAAGCTACTTGTATACAAAGATCAGCCAATGAAGTACAGAGTGAGTAGCAGCATTCAGTCCCTAAGCTAATAAAAGCGGGTACGCATAAAAGCTTGTGTCTGTAAAGCAGCACAATCAGATCTGCAGTAACCTACAGATTTAGATTTGCTGTGCTGGAACTGAGCTGGATCACACCCAATCAGCTTGAAAATCAGAGAATTACAGGACAGCTGAGGTTAGAAGGGACCTCTGGACTAGTCCAAACCCCCTGCACATACTGGTCAGCCCCCAGTGTGTACTGGTGCATGGGGTTATACTATTTTTTTAAGAATTTTATAAACCATAGTCTGTCCCTGTTTATCTTTCACCTAACTAGATTTGAATCAATTTCTTGGCACAGATAAAATGCAGGGATCTTGAGAAACAATGACTTCTCCCCATTAGCCTGTCAAACTCCAGCCACAGGCAGAGATTATTTCTGAAGCTCAGGCCCCTGTCTTACATGAATTCACCTAAGACAAATATATGTCTCTGAAGTTCACTGAATCAGAACATTACATTAAATAGCAATGATCTCCTTCTCTGACCCCAAGTAAGCAGAGTAGTTATACAAGATGAAATGGAAACTGAATATGGAAACCTGCAGGCAAGGGCTGAGGCTGAAACTATGTTCCTTGTTTGCTTTTCTTCAACTTTTTCAGTGGAAGAACTGTTGAACTTCCATAACATTATAAAAAAAATGGGAGTGTCCATTCATATATAAAGTTATTTTTGTCTTGAAATCCCCATTCAAGTCACCCGTGGCAGGTTATGAACCACCATGAAGTCATTATGAATACTCTAAAGTGTGTGTGGTTCTTTGGTCAATGGCTACACTGTATGTAGAATAAATTCAAAACAAGGCACTTCTAGACCTCTCTTGCCTTCATCCAGGATCTGAATAAGCATTAGCAAAACATATATGAATTGCTACGCTACAGAGCAAGTTCTGTTAGTTTAGACAAGTCTACCCCCAGTCTTGAGTCAACCTACAAGACTGGTTTGGCCAGTGTTGAAAAGGATGCAGCAAGAACAGGAGCAATCGAATTCCTGTCAAATTCATCAAAAGATGGAATCCAGTTACTACTATGGGTCTAACTTTATATAAGAAACAGTGTATAAGGTTAATATTGCTCCCTCTACTGTTAATGCATAGCACTTTTTTAAGTGTTTAGTTATCTAAGGTGTATCTGATCATGGATTTCCAGAGAAATATCAAAGATGCCCAAAATTCAGTAGAGCCTGCAAACTAATTATGGTGATGCCCACCATACTAAGATCCAGACAAATCTCCTTATCATAAAAAAAACAACCCTGAATGACTGCAATAATATGCAGATACGAGAGCCAGCAGCACTCACAGTAAAGCCGAGCTCAGTCTAGTAGGTGTCAAAGAAGAAAATATTCTCTCTGCCCTCCAGGTAACAGATAATCCTACGTAATTCCTGTTTTACCAAATATGTTATAAAAAATGACTACAAGAACCTTTCACACTGCAAGAACCTCAGCCACAATGAATACCCAATTCAACCAAAAAAAACCCCAAAACCAAATCCTGTTAATAGAAGGTCCCAGCAATTTTAGGTACTACTATTCAGCTATTTCCATGTGCTTCTAAATTATAGAAGATTGGAAGGATTATGAGGATTACTAGCAAGGATTTTTGTGATGTTTTTTCATAAGGGTGGCTCTCTATATTAAGGGTGCTCATATTTTTTTGTTCAATTTTTATTTTAAAAAAAGATATGCATTACATTGTAGAATTACACTATAAGGTTCCAAGTGAAGGGAAAATATCTGGCGAAAGATTGTTCAGATGTTTGAGGTAGCTTGAAAGACAGATATGAAAACAAAATTATTAGAAATCACTCAAGTTCTTAAAGTGACATCTTCTTCTGACTGTTGGAGTATATTATTAAATTAATAAAGAAGACAAAAGACTGTAAGGGAATTCAAATTGCCCATATGAATTTGACTGGGTTTATCCTATTTTCATTCTGATATTTTCCTAGTCGTGGTGGTTTACAGGCCCACACAATATCTAAAGTATTGTGACTAATATTTACCAGCCTATGCTTTCTGAGAAAAAGGGTAGAAGGAACAGAAGCACATAAAACATGACTTTTAAAAGGCCACATAACAAGACAAACAAAAAGGCAGAAATGGGACTCCCAGCCTAAAATTACTTTATCCATTGGGTAATCAAATCCCCCTAAATTTATTCCAGTTTAGTTATCTCCCCACAAGACTTCAGAGATAGATAAAGTTATGAAGAAATATTAACCTGAAGCATGCATTTTGCAACCCTAGGTATTTTGTAGTAGGAGCTTTAGCACAAGAGAATAAAGCAAAGTGTGAGAAGCAACAGACTGGATGGAGCAAGTAAGAGATGTAACTGCACAAAAAAACTGAAAGCGGTGGTAAGAAATTCAAGTTTCATGGGAAGAACTCGACTCCCTGTACAGATTGTCCTATATAGACAGAGAAGGATTACATTTATGTGGAAGGCCAAAGAAGACCTCTGCAATTGATGAGATATTCATAAGAATGTAAAGAAAAATGACCATTTTTCTCATGCAATGCATGAGAAAGCAGCAGAAAGCTCATGGCAGAACAGATGAAGCCTGGATGTGTACCAGTATTGACAGACACAAAGAGTGCTAGGTATGCTAAGTCTAAATTAAGACAGAAAACATCTCTAGTGGTGATGATGATAAGTAGCAGTTAGGAAAAAGACAGGGTTGCTGCTCTTTCAGCTCTATTCCATCCCAAATGAAATTATTTCCCAGAGACTGTCAGAGAAACAGTCTCACATGTGGAATTATATGGAAGAAGTCAGAGCCAGTGGTAGAAATCTGTATTTGTAGATCATCATCCACACGGAAAATGTAATTGAAACTGTGGCCATGTGTACATTAGTAGAGTGCAAACCAATAGAAGCACATCTCTAGAGGATGCTGAGGATCTGACATCAACACTGAACACATTTCAGTGCTCTGGTTTTGTGCAGAAATAATTCTTGTCTGGTACCATTGACTAAATGTCCATTTGCAACTGGCAAGTATTAGGTCCTATTTCTGGTTTAGTTTCAGCCAAAAGGAATGCAGCTCAGGTGTTCTAACATGTTCCATGCTGTGACTGAAAGCATGGTATGTCAGGGAGATGGAAAAACTGCTACAAAAGTGCACACATGATTCAAGCTCAGACACTGATGTAGACACACCTTGTGTTAGTTGATGCAGTCTTTCAAAAACATGAAGAAAAGTAAGGATAAGAACAAAATCCTGGACCCTCCCAGAATATATGAGAAGAAAGAAAGATAATACATTAAAGAGCCACAAGAAAATGGCTGGGTACATAGAAGTAAGATAAAGATATAAGTCTAGCAGGATGAGAAAAAAGAATGAAACCTTACAGCAATATGGAGAAGGACCACAGTGAAGATTCCTGAAATACAGTCCAGACAAGAAACTGGATGCCTGCATGATGGAACTGTAGACATGGAACTGTAGAGATGGAACTGTAGAGATGGATGCCTTGCAACAGTCAAGAAAAAGCTGTTCAGTTCCATAAAACCCTTGCTCCCTACAGATTAATGTGCTTGAGGAAAATGGTGGGAAAAGGAAAAGAAATCTTTACTCCCAAACCTTTTCTTCTGTCTGGAAGATTTTCCAACAAACACTCCTAAGCTGCATTGCGTAATGAAACATGTATGCAATAAGCATAAACTGGGATTGCTAACATATAATACTCACCACTTTTGCATCTAGAGCAACCTTAGCAAAGCCTTTTCGATTTCCCCACAGGAGTTGATAACTTTCATCACTGAATAGTGCTTCTCTAACTCCACCTGGTGAGATGGACACCAAGTGTCCATTCTTCAGTGCAATGAGACACTCCTCCCTTGTACCTGGCATAATACCCGTCACTTCCAATAATAATTTAAGTCCTGCAATAAATAAGTAGCAAATACATATTATTATAAAAATATATCACAAATACTGCTTGCATGTAGGAACAAGATAATAGCTAAATGAAAATCTAATAGACTGGGGAGACCAGAATTCCCCGCAAGTACTGAAGATGTGGGTACCATACGCATTTTGAGTACGTAATGGTATTTTCTGTTTCTTCTTTTTTCATGATAAACTGAAAATTCTGTTTGCCTTTTGGTGATTGCTGAGGCTTAAGATGACGTATTCCTAAAGTCATCTAGAAAATTTAAAGCCTAATTACATGTTTATGTGTTTAGACTTGTTTTTCTTTCCTTCTGCACTGCATTTTAACTAATACTGGGTTTCATCTGCCATTTAATCAGCCAGTGGTTCAGTACTGGTAGATAACCATACTCTCTGTGTTGGCTTTTACTGCCTTGAAAAAAAATAGCCAGTATAAAGTTTTGTCACCTCACTACTAATCTAGATTATGATTATGTTGAACAATATAGGTGCCAGCACATTGGTATACCTGGTGAACTCTGCTGCTTTGTGAAAATGAGCTATTTATTTCTAGCCTTTATTTCCTACCCTTTAACCAGTTATTCATTCACAAGAAGACTTCTTCCATAACTGTAATTAATCCAACAGACTGAGGTTCAGCATATGCTCATGAGCATTCTTTAAAGAACCAATCTGTGAAGTGCAACATTTCTCTGCAAAAAGCAGGTAAATATGGTAGAACAAGAGAAGGTTAGGGAGAAGTTTCACTCAGTCTATTACTTTCAGCCACATTTTCTACTAATGCAGCAAATGGGGCGGCCTAGTCTCCATTATTTGTGGTCTGTTTTACCAGATGCCGTTTTGGTAGGCTTTTTATAGGTTGAGACCGTATTTGCCACCTTCTCTTCCTCTAGCATGAACATAATTCAAGCAATGTTATGTACAAATCATAGTCCAGAAATTGCACAGCTGAGAGCATTGCTTGGTCCTGACAATAGTTTACTACATACTTGTAATAAAAATCTGTGCTACGGATGCTTCAATTTGAAACAGTACCCTCTCATTTATCCCTTAAAAAAAGAAGTCTCCTTTGCAACATTCTGCTAAGCGTTATCATCCTTTAGGGGTCCTCTTAAGAGCCAATCATCTCTTGATGACTTCATGCTTCTGATGTGTTTAGTACTACACAGTATTTATTAAGTACGCCTTTAGCAAATTCTTCCTCACCATCTTTCTAGGGATGCCTTAATATGTTCTTGCATCAAACTTACTTGAGTTGATGCTCTTTGTTTTCAGTGTTTGAACACAACTTCCTTTTCTGAAGAATGTCCTTCTACTTTTAAATAGCTTCCTTTACTCTTTAGTATTAAAATAATTTTTAATATAAGTAGCATAAAGGTACCTTTAAATAATCTCCCTGCTATTCTTTCTGGATGCTCCTTCTTTATACCTTGTTTTTCTAAAAGAGGTTTACTTTTCTGTATCTTCTCCTTTTCACAGTGGAATTATTTATTTCTCTCTCAGTCTGCAATGTGTTGACTGTGTTGTGGTGGTCAGTATTACAGAGCTCTCTTCAACAGTAAAATCTTCAAACAAGTGTTGTGCCCCACTCCAGACTTTGATCAAAAGATAGGTTTGATGTCATACCCCACTGCAATGGCTACTCAGTGTAGAGGGCAAGCAGGTAATTGATACCCTACCATTTACTGGGCTCTTCTGCACTCACAGCCCATTACTGACCATCCAGCATTAGGTCAGTAATATAGTCCTATCCTACACTTTCTACTGAGGCGTGACGTTTCATCCCAATGGGATTATATAATGTCTATTTGTTGGCTTTGGAGGGTCTACCAGTGGTTTTATGACCTTTCACTTAAAAGACAGGATATTCTAGCCTGTTTGTCCTTCTGCATCTACCAGCTTTTAGTTTAAAAGTCTAAAAGCAGTCTTTTAGTTTAAAAGCTCTCTTGAAAGGTAATAAATGTAAATTGCACCAAAACCACCAACAGGTTGAGTGAATCCAGAATGTTTAAATACAAGAGAACACGTTCTTACCTGGTAAACGAAAGACAAAATGATCAGCTACTGACAGACAAAGTCTCTTCTTCCAGAGAAACAGCCTAGACAAAAAGTAAAGGTAGTCGACAGGAATAGCTCCATGGTAATACACAAGAATGCCCGGTCCTTCTGGTAGGTTTTCGACACCATGAAGCTCATAACCTATTTGGGATGGAAAGCAATACATTGACGACAATAACTGTAAATCATCTGGCAATTGAAAGAAAACTGTTTACTGTCCTTTGTTAAATGACTTTCAGAGAGTTGTGAAAGCCTCTGCAGTAGCTTTTTATAGAATTAAGTTTTGGATGAAACTTTTGGTCAATAGCAAAGAGAAAGCCCCTCAAACACCACAGGTTATCGGGTGGACTAATTTGTTGGTCAGTTTAATCGCTAGATCAGATCTGAACCTAACATTTTCCCCAGTGAGGGGACTAAATTAATTATTTTTCATTAGAAACTTTTCCCAGTCCAAAATACAATAATAAAAAAGAAAATTACTATACTGGTATGAAACCACTTCATCAGCAGAATGAGAAGCAATCAATCAGTCAGGATGCTTTCCTGAAATATGGAAGTATGAATCTCCATTCTGTGTCAGGCAGAATGAAAAGTTTCGGATTTTACTTAAGAAAAAGTTTCTCTGGTTGAGATATTTAAGTCCAACCCAGTATCCATAAGAATCCCAAAGAGAGGTTCTCTCCACTAGAGTAAAATGTATTCACTTCACAGTGGAAGTGAATTTCCTCACAGACATGGACTTCTGTAAATCCCTCTCCTGGCTCTTCCTACGTTTGGTTTAGGTTTTAGGTGGAGCCAGAGTAGGAGGCTTATGTATACAAAGGCCTGGGAAAGCCACAGCTTCTGCCAACTAAGAGCTCTACTCCACTTTGTCTGCCTTCATCTCCATCCCTGCTACAGCACCTTTCACAAGCCATTCAGGGAGAAGGATAGGGATGGAGCCAGCAGAGTCCTAGGAAGAGGTGGAGAAAGTTTTATACTGCAGGATGTTCAAAGATTAAAGGAAAAAGCTGTGAGGAAGGATAGCAACATAGGTAACAACCTGTTAATCTTCATTCTTAGGGCAGCAAAGTTAAGTCTTGCTGATAGCCTTAAACTACAACTGTGGAAAGAACAAATGCCTAACATGCAGCCGAAGATTTTCCTAGGGAGCAGGGTGCGTTGAAAATATTTGAAGGTTGAGTATAATGAAACTGAAAAACCAGATTACTTTTAAATTCTGCCGTAGTACAAACTTAAATGTAGTATCTAATTATTTCTTTGTCCATAGAGCTCTTAAAATTACTTTCAATTGTCATAACACAAAATAGTTTTCACCAACTAAAAATACACTAATTACATTTCCAACTAGATGTTGTCTTTTGATCATTTATTAATTGGGTTTTAAACAGCTATTAAGGTAAAAAATAAATCACACATCTCCCTTGCAGTTACATTACTAGAACTAACATTAACACTGCGCTTCACTCTGACACCATATACAGAGAACTGCACCTGCCTATCCACTTAAGAGAAATTTACCCTATATAAACTAATGTCTCCCTTTCATTCTGCTTATTCTATATTGCAATCAGTCTTTGAGGCAGACACTTTTGGGTCAGATGCCATGCAAAGTATAATAAATGTCATTTCTTTGCATCCATTTGGAAGAAATGAAAAAAAATTAAAACTTATGTATATTTACTATTGTAATTCAAAGCTTCAGAAAAGTCATGTCATACTTACCATGCCATATTCTTGCATATATATCCCAAAAGCTTGCTATAGTTTTCCTTGCACTATCCCAAACATCACTCAAGGGATCTGCTTTTACCTCACTGTTCCTCTGATATATTAAAAGCAAAATATTACTAAGGTAAATAAAAAAGAGGATTGTTAAAGGAACTATAAAAAAACCTAATATTGCACTCATTGTCAGTGAGACGATGACCACATGAAAAAGGTACTTCTTCAGGTACTCCACAACAATCCATTCTTCCAGTACGTAGGCAAGGCAGCTTAGGTCGGTCATCGGTATCTGTCCTGAAGTGCAGAATTCTTTTCTACTTATCACGTCCTGCATGGAGGAGAAAAAAAAAAAAAAAAAACCGCTCTAATTTCTCTAATCATGGAATTTTCTCAATTCAGGAAAAAAGTTTTCTGTAGATATACCTGATGTCTATTTTGATACAGCACAGAGTCAAACATTTTGTCTCTCTCTGTCATGCTAAGATAGCTGCTGGCAACTGCCATCCACTACTGCCTGTAAAGGGTGATGAGATTATCCTATGTATTTATGGACCTTTTTTATACAGCCAGATAATAGGGGCTGAAAGGACAACGGCAGGAGCCCAAGGAAGCCTCAGGATCCATGCAACATAGAGCACATTCACTGTCAAAACTATTTATCAGGTGATTTCTCTGTATAAGTATGGCTTACTTTCTGGCAGCTCAAAAGAGGGCAAGTGGTAAGTGTTTTCAGCAGCATTAGCCAAGAAGACTTCTACCAGAGGTCTGGGCTCTCCCGATCCTATGCAGAGAGCCCAGCCTGGCCTTCTGGTCCCTCTCAGTGTGGCAGCAGCTCGCAGTGAGATAAACAGTGGAGTGAGCAGCTGAACCAGACGAAAAGCCATTAGGCAAAACCTGAGCACCTTCCCAAGGGCTGGAGGAGCCTGGGAAAATGTTTGGTACTGCTGGCAGCACTGGAGAAAGCAGCTCTTTGCCCCTCATCCACACAACCATGCCAACACACCCTTCTTTCAGATTTTCCAGCCCTGGCAAAGGTCAAGTGGGCTCCATGGCCCTAGTGATATGTTTGTCACATGCAACTCCTACTTAGTCTATTCCTACAGCTGATCCTGCCTACCTAACAGCAGGTAGTGGTTTCTCTGAAATGCAAGAGCACTCCAGCATCGCTGGCTGATTTGAGCATTAGCCAGAGATTCAAGCGTTGCAATCAGGTTGAGTAATCCATAACTCAATACAGCTTTCATCTTCCTCAATCAGGTTACTACTTGTTTAACGACTAAATTTTTCTGCTCCAACACCAGAACATGCACCTACAAGAAACAAATCGTAACTGCGACAGTCAGTGCCAAGATCATAAAGTACAGCAAGTCCAGACTTTTCTGACTTTGTCTTCAGTTGCATACTTATATGAGCAAACGTGTTATATGCTACCCACTCCACTTCTGTTTTTCTTCTTTGAAGTCCTGGGGAGGACTGGTGTGAAGCACAGCTCTGTTCAGAGTTACAGATGACAAGGAGTACAGCAAACAGCAAAAGCAAAGAGCAGCCACAAATAAGCACGAGACTCTAACATGCAGTAAGGCAAGCAAGCCCCATGGCAAGCCCTGCTGATGAGTAGCTGTAACAGCTATAAATTTGGCCTCGCACACTCCAATCAAATCTGTCCTTATCTCAAAACCCTTTGAGCCCCATGTTGGGCACCAAAAAGGACTGTTGTCGTTTAACCACACAGCCGCTCGCTCACACCCCTCTGCAGTGGGATGGGGGAGAGAATCGGAAGGGTAAAAGTGCAAAAACTCATGGGTTAAGATAGAGACAGTTTAATAGGTAGACCACAAGCTGGATAGGAGCTCAAAGGAAGCAAGCATTGTATTAAATGATGCTCAGCATGGCACAAATGAACAAAACCAATGTGGCGAAGAACATGATGAGAATTAATAAGGAATTGTTTATATCCTGGTGACTGATGCCTGACTAAGATATAGGAAGATCTACAAGTTCTCATTGAAAAGAGATTCTATCAATAACATGAAAGAAATAAAAGGAATAGCCTGCATGATTTGGATATTAAAATCTCTGCTTAGAAGGCATTTAAGAAGGATAAAGCTGATGGTGTGGTGCTACTCTACAGTAAGAAGTTATTAATTGTTTAAAGTTGCTGGTAAGAGCAAGGTCTACAAATCCTCAGTGCCTACAAAGCATGCTGTACTGACAGAGCCCAGGAGAAGGCAATGTTAAGGGCTTGCCTCAGGCTACTGAATCAGAAATACTGAGCAGCACTTTGAATAACTTGTTCAGCCTGCAATATAGGGTGAAGGGAGTGGATTTTGCATTGTTATGGGGCCTTCAGACTGGGAACACAGACTACTACAGCCAGTAGCAAAACTGGCTTAAAATAGCAGATAAAGTGTTCATACTGATAGTAAATGTACCAGTAATAATCCCTATATGATATGGGGATTAATTTGGATATATTGGTTACTGACTGGAACCTGGTGACAAAGAGATCGTATAATCTACCAACATTTTAAGATTAACATCTCCAGGTAACTTCTTGTACCTAACATTCTTTAAAAAATCGCCTGAAATTCCCTCTGGCCCCCTCATATTCATTTTTAGTAACTCTTGAAAGTCTAGGGAAAACCCAGAGGACTGGAAGAGACTTAAGATTATCCCAAAGTCCCCAAACAAAAGTAACTACAGACTCAGCAGCCAGATAAATCATAGAATCATAGAGTCATAGAATCATAGCATGGTTTGGGTTGGAAGGGACCTTAAAGATCATCTAGTTCCAACCCCCCTGCCACGGGCAGGGACACCTTCCACTAGATCAGGTTGCTCAAAGCCTCATCCAATCTGGCCTTGAACACTTCCAGGGAGAGGGCATCCACAGTTTCTCTGGGCAACCTGTTCCAGTGTCTCACCAACATCACAGTAAAGAATTTCTTCCTTATATCTAATCTAAATCTACCGTCTTTCAGTTTAAAACCATTACCTCTCACCCTATCACTACACTCCCTGAAAAAGAGCTCCTCCCCATCTTTCCTGTAGGACCCCTTTAAGTACTGGAAGGCTGCTATAAAGGTCTCCCCAGAGCCTTCTCTAAGCTAAACAACTCTCAGCCTGTCCTCCTGCAGGAGCTGCTCCAGCCCCCTGATCATCTTCATGGCCCTCCTCAGGACCCGCTCCAACAGTTCCATGTCTTTCCTGTGCTGAGGGCTCCAGAGCTGGATGCAGCACTCGAGTTGGGGTCTCACCAGAGCGGAGCAGAGGGGCAGAATCACCTCCCTCGACCTGCTGGCCACGCTGCTTTTGATGCAGCCCAGGATACGGTTGGCTTTCTGGGCTGTGAGCACACACTGCCGACTCATATTCAGTTTTTCATCCATCAGTAACCCAAAGTCCTTCTCCACAGGGCTGCTCTCAATCCACTCATCACCCAGCCTGTATCCATGTTTGGGATTGCCCCGACCCAGGCGCAGGACCTTACACTTGGCCTCATTGAACTTCCTAGGTAAGATTACTGAAACACTGGTATGTGATAAAGGTAACTGATGCCACTCATTATAATTTTGTAAACAAATGCATCTCCATTCTCTGAGGAATTAGGGGCTTAATAGCTTGTGCAGGGGTCATGCACATACAGTTTTACTAGGGACTTGTTGAAGAGTCACTTTAAGCCACACGTGAGCTGCTACTTGGAACTCAGCCTTCCACCAACCCCTCACCATACGTTCTCACCACCAGCCTGGTCTCGAACAGGATCAGCTGGCTCCCTGCTAACAAGATGACTGTGAAAATGCTGGCACAAGCAAAACCACTCTGGGGAACAGCCCAAACTAAAGTTGGCCTACAGGGATTATGAAAGTGTATTACCAACGCCACTTGACATTTTGATTAAAAAATAAAGCTCTTCATAATAGAGCACATATGACATGAATGACGTCATCAACTGACATGACAAAAAAGTATCCATCGGTGGAATCCCCGTCAAATGCAAACTGAGTCTATGTCCTACATTATTCAGCATTTTCAGAATTTTCTCCTAATATTAACGGGATGTTAACTGATCAATGTAAACAGTTAAACATCCCACTGATTCCTCTTCCTCCATCCCAGTTTTTACGTAACAGAAAATTTGCCAGCTGGAAGACCACTACATTTAACCTTGTTTGTTCACAGACTACAGCATAAATGAACATAGTAACTTAGTCATTTCTGATTTTAAGTTCAACGTAGACACTAAAAAAAAAAAAAAAAGCTTTAGAAAGAAATTAAAGTACTTAAATGTCCAAAAGTATTTTTTTTAAACCTACAAAAGAGGTATTAAGAGTACAGATTTGACTGAAGATATATGAAAGTACTTGGGTACAGAGGAAGTGAGTTCACTTTACGCCAGCTAGCTGGGTGGGTGGGATACAACCTAATTCAACATCATTCCAGCTAAATCCAAGCCAGAGTGGAGGAAGAATAAATGATTGCCTGATTGAAAATAAAACTCGAAGCAGCATGGCTTTTTCTGGTAGGTAGGGTGCTCAACCAGGTTTCAGTTCCTGCTCGCATAGTTCAGTTGTACACCACCTCGAACATTTCATAAGGAAAGAATGAACCCTGATCACTGACCCCTGACCCTGGTTTTTGGACCACATGATGCGAGTCCAACATGGTAACTGCATCCCTCTGTACTGCCAGTATAACATCAAAGGACTACAACACGACAGAACTTCTGCTTTTGCCATGTTCTACTGGCTATCTCTCACCAGCCCCTTGTTGAGACCACAAACAATTTTGAAGCATCCTTTCTATCGAACACCATATAGAAAATTTTTACATAACTATTTCAGTGCCTGCTGCAAGGCTATTACTAAAGACCTACTTGATTATGCACTGGAAGACAATGCAAGAGTGTTACCACAACATGTTTACTCGTAACTGCTCTGGTTTGCCCCAAGTCTCAAAATTTAAAAGAGAAATTTCTCTTCTGCTTTATCAAATCTGATCCAAGAGCAGCTCCCATGTTCTTCAATACTGAACATCCCATAAGAGGTTAACAAGTGGGCATAGTGTTTTATGAACAAACATTTTTAAAATTGTCTATATTTTTCACATCTCAACTAGTGATGGACTTGGAGCGTTACTGTTCTGAGTGATTTCATTATTATTCTAGAGAACAACATCTGTGTTGACATGTGAGATGTTTGTTTGGGCTCCACCTATAAAGCATATCGAATTCCAGAGTAATAGCTGTATCTACAATGTAAAATTACAGGTGATGTCAGAGGGACACAGAACTAATGTCTCCCTACCTGAAGGGGAGCTCGCCTTCCAACAAAAGCCTCCTGCGCTACAAGTCACTCAGATCCTGAGCTCTTGCTGAAGCATCATTTGTTGATAAGGATAATCTTATCAACACTATGTCCCAGGGAATGGAAGTGCAAAAACAAAAATCTCACAAGAGGCAGGCATCAAAATTAAAACCTTGTAGTTGGCTTTCAGCCATGACTAAAGAGTGGATAATCTTGGGCTTGCTGCTCACCAGTTTGACCTTGGCAGTAGGTTTAGCAGATCGTCGTGGGAAGATGAGTGTAAAGTTGCTGGAGACTCTTCTACAGAGAATTTTTTGACACCTGCTTTCTTGTGGCAGGCTCCTCCTTTCTCTTCTGTCAAACTCAACTGCTCTGTTTCACAAGGAGAACGATCTAACAGTTACAACTCTGCATCTTGCCTTTCAATGGAAATGAAAACCCAATTTTCCGTTTCCCAGATTTTTTGTGGCAGTTCCACAGAAAATAACCCTTTTGCTGGTCTCACACAGTCACCACCCACTTTATTTGCCTCCATAAATCCACCCATCTGGTGCACTGCTATGTTTCTACAGCTCTCCCTACCTTCACAGATTATCAGCAACATCCACCCCAAAACTGAAAGGCCTATCCCCCTAAAATAGAAACTATCAGCAACTACAGAGCCCAGTCCCCTGCTTTCGATGGCTGTTCCCCCTTCCGCACACACTGAGGGTAACCTAACCCGGAGCATCGTTTCCCATTTATTCCCTTACCGCCTCGGCAAATACGATGAACTAAATCCCCACTCGGGTTTGATTCACCACGTGGACATGAGGAACTATTCCCTGGGCGGGCACCAGCGCTCAGCTCAGTTTCCAGAAATGTGGCAGGAAAGAGCTGGTGTATGAAGAGCAGGATCTGCGTTCAGCGGTGGTACCAGTCACGCCCTGGCAGGAGTGAAAATACAGCACGTGCCCGACACCTACATTTATCCCTTCTCTTCACCTGGTAGACGTCATTAACGTTTTCAAACGTCACTAGCCTGTGAAAACTCGGGGGGGGAGAGGGGGTGGGGTCCTCAATTGCTGGAGCTGAGGGGCCCTGAGAAGCGATCGTTGCTGAGCACAGCGGTACCGCAGCGCCGCCGGACCCTCGCCCGGCGCCGGACGCTCCCTCCCCCGCCACCCTCACCCCCCACCCCCGCAGCGCCCCCCCGCGCCCGCCGCCGGCGTGACGTCACGGCCGCCGTCACGGCCGCCCTCCGCCCCGCCCGCCGCCCCCCGCGGCCCCGGCCCCGCTCACTTACCGGCGGCGGCCGGCACAAGGACCCCGCCGGCGGGGCCCCGTCCCGGGATAAGCGCGCCGCCGCCCCCGCGCCCAGGCCGCAGGAGGCGGGGCTGGGGCCCGGCAGCCCCAGTGGGTTCCGCGCCCACGTCTCCGTTTTCAGTTCTTCAACGATAAAAATCCGGGGACGGGCGCCGCGGGATGGAGGAGGCGCCGCTTCCCGCCGCGAGGGGACGGGGACGGGGGGCGCGCGGAGCCTTCGGCGGCACGGCGCCCTCAGTGCCCCCCTGCACCCCCCCCCCCGCCCCCCTCTGCCCTCTCCTGTGCCCCCCGGCTCTCCTCAGCACCCCCCGAGGGCTCCCCCTCCCGGGGCGGAGGCCGGGACGCCCCTTCCCACTCGCGGGTGCCGGGGGAAGAGCTGCCCACGAACAGGCCTGCGGGCAGGCTCCGGCGGGGGAACGGCGCGGAAGGGCGCGCTGCCCCCTTCAGCTGCGGCTGCAGGCGGGGGTGGAGGTCTGCGGGTTAGCCTGCAGCGAGGAAGCGGTGTTCCCTATCCAGCTACGTCGAAATTACAGGCAGTTCAGCCAATATATCCTACAGGGAGATGGGATTTAAAACAGCTGCAGGTAGTGGATTTCAGTATTTGCGCGACTTCCCACACGGGCTCCGTCACCGGTCGTAAGGCAGGAGTACCCGCTCTCGGCTTGGAAGAAAGAAGCTTCCCCGGGACGTGCCTCCAGTCAATTCATGCGTACCTCGATTAAGGAAGTTTTCAGGCAGCGGCGTTGACTACTGAGTTGAGAATGCGGAATGGTTTTGCAAAGGAAAGGATCTTTTTAAAAAGCCTAGGAGAACGGGGTGTCACACAGACTTGGGGTATAATGAAATAGAAGGCAGCTAGACCTATGCTATTGGGGCTGAATTGAGCAGAGGAAACCTGAAACATAGTACCCTTATGTCGTACTCATATTCGCCCTGTGGCTAATACGACAGAGGTCATATTTAAACTGATAAGACCAATAGGGACCAATTTTTAAGTTCGGAAAAGGATTAATCGGACCTCTTTAAGAGAGGTGATAGAATTGCATTGATTTGATTTGATATCGAACGAGAAATTGAAAAATAATAGTGATTTGCAAATGAAGAGGACAGGAACCTAGAATCTAGTTTCCCAGGTGAACATCAGAAAAAATGTATATATGATTAGAGTCAACTTCTTAAGAATGAAAAGGCTTCTAAGAGAGAACTTGGAGTTTGTCTCTTCCAGGGTACAGCATACTGATTCAGGACCGAAACAGGTCCTGAAGGAGGGCAGAATTGTCCACCAACTGCTGTTCACAGTGTGACACTGCTTTAAGAAACATTCACCCAAGCTTGAAAACACTCAGAGGACTAAGAGAGCATGTTCAATAACACTGTAAAGGGGATTTGCAATGATTGTCCAGTAGGATTTATTCGCAAAGAGGATTCTTCATCAGCTAGACTCCTCCCAAACTTTTGAGAGTCTTGATTCCACTGACACAAGCAGATTGGCTTGCCACCTGCTCTTCAGGAGATGCAGAGGATAGCAAGCAGTGCTCCAATCTGAGCATCTCCTCTTATATCCACATTCATCCCAGTTGCAGCCCTTGCGTGGCTCCTATGAGATAAAATGCATGGCTACAGTACATTTCTTCCCACACATACGTTGTGCTGTAGCTCTGGTTCAGGGGAAGTAGTCCCAAACCTGCAAAAAAACATCCACCAGTGATACTTTTCTGCTGGCTTATGGCTTTTATGGCTCAAGGCAGATTTGTTCAATAACAGCTTTTCTCATGAGGGAAGACATTTAGGAAAAACTTGCCTAGCATGAAGCAGCAAAATCATTGGAAAAGGGTCTTTGCTAGTAGAGAGGTCAACAGAACGCAGATATAAAGTCTTAAAGTGGCAAAAGTAGATTTGGATGATCAGTGCAGACAGAAAAAGGGTTGTACATAATGCTGACTGGCCAAAACCAAATGTAGCTGAAATAAAGTGTTTTGTTTTCTTTGCATGTGTTTTGTTTCCTTGTATTTGCATGGTGGTGTGCAATTACAAACAATTTGGATAGAAATGAAAGAACTAAAACTACTGTTGAAAAACAGAACTATAATGAAATAACAATCATGATAACATCGATATTGAAAGATGGATTAGAATAAAGAGTATTGAATAGCATTGTGTAATAAAAAATAATTGCTTTGCTGTCTTTGCTTTTCCTTCTCATTTTTTTTGAGAGTCATCTTGAAGAAGAGTGGTATTGAGGCTTTTTCAGAGTATTTTTAGGAATCTGGTATGGGCCTCCAGCAGCAGATTTCGATATGGGGGGAGATTTCTGATGATGGATAAAACTACTCTGAGGAATTCATGTCATTACATGAAATCAGAATTTAGGCATTTGAATCACAGGGAGTGGGAAAAGATATTGAAGAGATGCAAATTTCAACAGTCTGGAATTTTTTAGATGAAATAATGGGCAAAAATTTTAGAAAGAAGGTTCCAAAATAATTGTACAAATATCTAGTATAGAATGTGTATTATCATTAATATAGAGACTCTGAGAGAAATGGAGAAAAAGGAACTGATTGGTATAATAAACTGTGTCTTGTGAATCAGAAGCGTATGTTAAATGGGGGAAAAAATAACAGTCAAGATTTTCTACCTTCAGGTAAAAACAAAAGTATCAACCAGTGAAGGTGACATAAAAATAAAAAATTGATAGGGCTTAAAAAGGACTTTGCTCTAATTTTGAATAAAGGCAATGAGATGCAGCATTGGTAGATTGATAATAAATACGAAGGAGCAGAAATTACAAAGTTGGAGTGAAAAATCAAGATTCAGAAATTGTAAGGATAGAACCAGTAAGTTTTCTCTGTCTATACACGAACAATATCTAGCAGATGTAATTGCAGGCCAAGTAGTAAGGATTTTTTAGTAACTTCATGAAGTTAAGAATACCAGATAATTGAAGAATAGCAAATTTAGCACCTATATGTGAGAAAGTAAGAACAATTAGGAGTCTCCTGTATTCTGCACCGCACTGTGTGTTCTAGACCAATACATGTTAAGAAAATAGTAGTTCGAGATGTGGAGAAATGGTAAACTCGTTTCATTTTCTAATTGTAAATCCTGCCAGGCAATCCTGCCAATGGGATGAAGCTATGGAAAAGGTAGGTATAACGTTAGGGTTTATCTGACAAGAATTGCTGGCAGGATTAGTGCAGTGTTACAGCCAGCATACAAGGCATTACTGAGGTCTTCTTTGAAATATTGTGTTTAATTCTATTTCCTTCTTGTTTGTACAGATTAATTTAGATTGAAACAAGAGCAGAAAAGAGTCAAAAGGATGACAGAGATGCAGAAGCTTTTTTTAGGAGAACAAGACAGAGAGGCATGTGGCTTTTTTTTAACCTAGCAAAATGAAATTTCAAACAGGGTGTAACCGTTGCTGTTAAATAATTTTGGGGGTAACAAGGGAGAAAAGTAACTCACTTAAAGGTTAACTGAGTCAAAGCACAGAATAAATGAGCGTTAATCACCAGTCTATAACTTCAGCACGTTTTATATTCACATAAGATTTCTAGCAAGACAAAAGAGGTTCTGAATCTGTTTGCAAGAGAATTAATAGAGTCCCTACTGCTATTTGGAAGTTGAAATAAATAGGTTACAGAAAGTTGGTGGTCCCAGTCTGGTGTTGCTTGCACAACACTGCAAGTGAGTTGCGCTCGGAGCTGGCTCCCCTTTTGCCAAGGACAGTTCCAGCAGAACGTGGAACGATTGATCCAGTGGGTGGCCAGTCACAAGTGGTGTTCCCCAGGGCTCAGTATGAGGGCTGGTTCTGTTTAATATCTTCATCAATGATCTGGACAAGGTGATCGAGTGCACCTTCAATAGATTTGCAGTTGACACCAAATTGGGCGGGAGTGTTCATCTGCTTGAGGGTAGGAAGGCCCTACAGAGGGATCTGGACAGGCTGGATCGATGGACTGAGGCCAACTGTATGAGGTTCAACAAGGCCAAGCGCCGGGTCCTGCACTTGGGTCACAACAACCCCACGCAACACTACAGGCTTGGGGAAGAGTGGCTGGAAAGCTGCCCGGCGGAGAAGGACCTGGGGGTGCTGGTTGACAACCGGCTGAATATGAGCCAGCAGTGTGCCCAGGTGGCCAAGAAGGCCAACGGCATCCTGGCTTGTATCAGGAATAGTGTGGCCAGCAGGAGTAGGGCAGTGATCGTGCCCCTGCACTCGGCACTGGTGAGGTTGCACCTTGAATACTGTGTTCAGTTTTGGGCCCCTCACTACAAGAAGGACATTTTGTTGCTGGAGTGTGTCCAGAGAAGAGCAACGAAGCTGGGAAGGGTCTGGAGAACAGGTCTTATGAGGAGCGACTGAGGGAACTGGGGTTGTTTAGTGTGGAGAAGAGGAGGCTGAGGGGAGACCTTATGGCTCTCTACAACTACCTGAAAAGAGGTTGTAGCAAGATGGCTGTCGGTGTCTTCTCCCAAGTAATGAGTGATAGGACAAGAGGAAGTGGCCTCAAAATGTGCCAGGAGAGGTTTAGATTGGCTGTTAGGAAAAATTTCTTCACTGAAAGGGTTATCAAGCATTGGAACAGGCTGCCCAGGGAAGTGCTTGAGCCACCATCCCTGGAGGTACTTAAAAGATGTATGGCTTAGGGACATGGTTTAGTGGTGGACTTGGCAGTGGTGGGTAGATGGTTGGACCTGATGATCTTAAAAGTCTTTTCCAACCTAAATGATTCTATGATTCTATGCTTAACATAAAGTGACCATTTGGGTTTGGAGGCTGGAAAGTTTCTTACCTAAAAGAAACTGATTACTTGGTGCTGGTTGAAAAAAAGTGCCTCATTCTTACCACCTGTCTCTTAACACTTGCTTGTGCATGAATACCAGGACTTAGACAGGGTTAGCAATTGCTACTGACCCCATTCTGGAGCAAGTGGTGGCCTTCATGGGTCCTTAGGACTGGATCTTGTTTCAGCCAGTAATGTTGTAGAGTGGTGGGAAGAGATGGCTGTCTTGGAGGTCTCAAGTCTCAACAGATGAACTTGAACCCATTTTTTTTTCCTTCAGAATTGATATTCTAGAGATATCAATCACCAATGCTAAAATGTGGGAATCAGGATAGTAGCACAGCTGTGGGATTGTTCGCAGGCAGGCTTCGAATCAGTAGAGGTGGGAGCTGAGACAAAGAATAATTATTTTTGTTTTCTGGGAGAGATGCTTCACTGGTGAAGATGAAGAAAAAGGAGCAGATAAAGAAAAGGATACTGCTTTTTCCTTAGATCCTGAAGGAACCATCCCCCAATAACATTCTTGGAAAGCTGTTAGATGGATTGAATTTGCTGTCTGTAGATGGTGTGAGGAGCTATATTGCCCAGGCAGGGGAATAAGGACATTATGTGTGAAAGCTTATTCTCCTTTTGCCTACGTAAAATGGGCAGTCAAGCCAAACTGCCAAGGCTGAGGGCTCAGCCTTAGCCTGTTCTTGCAAATATCATTGCTGACCTGGAGGAAAACAAAATCACTTGACATTAAGGCTTTGCGGTCTAAAAACTAAATCAGTTCATTTGCCCTGAAGCAGAAGGTGTTCACTTGAGCAACAACACAGAGTACTTACTCCTAGCTCCAGGAAGAGCTCCTTGGTCCAGATGCAGTACTCTGTGTAAGCCATCCCTCTTACATACTCAAGATCATGAGAGCCAAGGCTGCTTTGCTACTCAAGTCTCCCCATTTCATTTTTCCTCAGTGTCATTATTCTTCCCTTTCACAGCTGTCAACGTAGGCCAACTGGTTCCAGATTCAGTGTCTAACTACTGGCAGAGACAGTGGTTCTCAGCCCGCAAGGGTGGAGACCTTCTAACCACTACAGCTGGAGTTTGCCACTTGACGTAAGTGTAACTCTTCACTCTACAATAGGTTTTCACCCTGCCTTATTGTCATGCATACTTTGTTAATGGTTTTCAGCAGATCATTTTTGGATAGCAGAGATGTGACAAGTCATCACAAATTTTTGGGTCTCTTCCAATTTATAAAAAAACATGGTCTCTAGGAGGTATTTTTCTCTCTCTTTTCTCTATACCTTAATTTTTTGCAAGTGTCCTCTGCCTTCTGTTCCAATATATCACCACTCTACTGACATTCATATCACTTTCCTTCCCTCCATATCTTTCTTATCTAATCTCAGTCTACATTATTCTTACTCCCTATTCTTTCTTCCCAGCACTAGTTCTTAGGATGAGATTCTCTCTCTCCCCATCTCTCTCTTTCTGTTCTCAATATTAATCAATCTCACTTGAACAACCCCCACCTGTCGCCATCACCTTGGTTCCTAGTTTCTTTGGCCAGTTTATCACAATGTCACCAGTGAAAGCTTCCCTCTCTGATTAGGTGCATTCTTCCCAGCAGCCCCAAAACCCTACTGACTCTCCCCAGCCTCATTATCTGGAAATGCCACTGTCCATTCCCAGCTCTTTTACACACCATGGCTCCTTTTAAAAAAAGACTGCTCCCCAGCCTTCTTACCCACCTTCACATCTGTAAAACCCCACTCATGTTTCACAACCCCTACCCTTCCTTCCCACAACCCCACCCTTCCTTCCCACAACCTCGGCACAACGCCCCTTGCACTTCTCTCTCCATTCAGTCTTCTGGAATTCAGTTGCCATAAAATTTCATTGCCTGCACTGATAGCCTTGAGCTATTTTTGTGCCTAAAGGTAGGGAAAATAGGATGAGTTGTTCTGTTTAGTTGTAGTTTCATCAATGCTATATATTGTGAGAAATTACAGTATATAGAGAGGACAGCATCTTTGCAGATATTTAGATATTAAAAGGTGACACTCTTTTTGAATATAAGCACACTGCATTTTTTTACGTTTCATAGTAGGCCAGCCTAGATGCAGGTCAGAAATATATCTACTGTTTTTCCTCCATTCTCTCCAGCTTCAGAGTGGACCATTTAGCCTTCGTATCAATGGCTGAAAGCTCAATAAGCAGTTGGTAAAGTCAACCAAGAGCTGTGTATAGCTCGTAGCATAGAAATATTTAACTTTTGCCTCTAGACCGTGATAATCATGTCACAACCAACTGTCAGAAAGTTTAGAGAAGAGGGAGGAAAACATGATTCATCCCAAATACACACAGAGGTTCAGAAACGTTTGCAGTAGTTAAACACTTTCCTGGGTTGCAACATTTTGCTGGTACCTCAGCAAAAACACACGTACATAGTTTCTCTGATAACTCAGTGTCATTCTGGGCAGAATGAACCAAGCCCAGTGCTGGTGTGAGCAGTCAAAATACTTGTGATAACCATAAGTATACATCTTTTAGCAGGACGAAGTGTATTTAATGTACTTGCCCTGTGGTGATGTTACTGACAGACGTGTATGCAAATTACATGGCTATTAACTATTATATGCACATGAACACATGGTTATTTTTTAAACTCATGTACATGTAGACATAGTAAAATATGGCTTTATCTCATTAGACACTTTCCTTTACGTAGGGTTGCAAAGCTCATACCACAGGTGGACTACAGTCAGGAATGAGGTCTCCACTTCAGAGCAGTCTAATTGATGGTCCCATTGCTCCTGAATGATTTTTCACCACTTCAAGCATTATAAACCGTATTCACCATCGAATCCCAAAATAAACATTGTAATATAATTCAGGTCCTGATTGCCAAGAGGTTAGGCAGCCTTGCTCTAGTTATTACTTCAGTTAGATACTGTAATAATAGCATTCTATAGCATTGCTATAATAATAGCAAGCAGTTCAGTGGGTGTATGTGTAGCAATTGCCTAAGTGGGTAGAATTTGCACAGATGAAAATGAAATAGGTGAGCTGTAATATCAAGTGTGGGTGACATGCCTCCTTTATACACCCTTTCAGCTTGCCCACACAGGATGTACACACCAAACAAGGCAGCCTTCTGAAGGGCTGAAGGGTCATAAAAACAGGAGCATGGGTTTTGCTGAATGGATCTGTCTAGGATGCTTAATGCTTCAGGAATTTAAGAGAAGAGTGCTTAACAAGATATTCTTTGGTTTTGTGGAGTTTTTTTCCCTAACATCTTCTCACGTACTATCAAGTAATTTTCATTTGGACTTTTATGAAACTAACTTCAAATATTCTGCCTAAAATGAAAATTTTATAAATGTTTTCTTCCGCATCATTAAGAAAAGTCTATACAAATTATAATCTTGACTAAATCACAGCAGATAGAAAAGGTTAAAGCCTGTTTGAGTTTGAGAATCTGAACATTAGAGAACACATTCATAGGGGAATATATTTAAAGACAAATGAGAAAATATTGTAACTTCATTTCAGATTGCAGGAGCGTTTCATTCTTAAACAAAACCAGAAAACCCAGCCAGAAATGTGACAAACCTCGCTTGTAGGTCGATGAGAAGTCAGAAGCTGTAGTCTAGTTTCTTACTCGGGCAGTTTTTCTTATGGTATAAAGTACAACACATTAACGCCTGCATAACATGCTTGGTCCAGTGTCACTAAGTCGTTTGAACCATTTGTTCAGTAAGCCACCCTTTCACACAGATAATGGCAAAACATTTGGACTATTTTATATTTTCAGGTATTTGAGACCAAATTTTACCATCACTGGTAGGCCAGACTTTTCTGTCTCTAGTCCTGGTAACATGAAGAACTGAATTCAACCATACTTGATGGACTTAACCATAGAAGGGCAGTGACAATGATCTCTGGTATCACTTCACAGACAAAAACGTTGCCCAATTCTTCTGTTCAAGGAAGTAGAGGGGCAACCTTCTATGGCCAGAGCAGGACTGGAAGGGATCAGGTCACCTCAAGAGGTGATCAGGTCCATCCCCTTGCTTAAGGCAGTGCCTCCAATGTCTGCGTCTTCATAGGTGTTTATCTATATTGGTCTAAAAAAGTCTAGCGATAGAGATTATAGCACAGCACCACAAGATGATGATGATTATTATTATTATTATTATTTTGTTATGAGTTTTCTGTAAAGCAAAGATATTTCAGAAGATAGAGATTGATCTGTTGGGAGGGATTGAAAGATGATTAATTAAAGCAATTTAATATTTCATTAACATTAGTAGTAGTCACAGATACACATCCATTTTCTTTGTTGCAATTTTAGATGTTCAATTCCTGGCACATGAAAAAAATTTAAGAGCTCTTCAGGAGTATGTAAAATGAAATAATCTTTGCAATAAAACAATAATATGTCATGATTTCAAATAATTTCACAAAAGCAATGCTATTAACTGAAAGGAATCTGAAAAATGGGAAAAAAAATAAGCTTATATTTTAGTAATGAGAAAGTGAATCCAAGCCATCATACTTTCTTAATTAGTCTGCTTTAAACCATTTTTCTTCCCTGCATGTCTTTCAATCACCTTTTCCTTTCAGAAGAAGTACCAAAGTACTTCTGAACTTAGTTCCTTTTTGTTAGATTTTCAATTCCTAGATTTTCAGTGATCAGCCACACTTTGTACCTGATCAAACTAGGATTTTTGAAGACCTCGCTGACTAGTGAAGAATTAAATTGCTGATAAACTGCTGATTATTTTATCTTCGATTTGCTGGTATCTAAGGTTACATTTATAGCTGCAATGGCTACTAATAAATTTTTTTTTTTAAAAGTAACTCGACATGTTTCTAAAATAGAGCCATCATGAAAGAAAAAGTGCAATCTTGTGCATAGTCATGCTTCAGAACAAAATCTGAATTTAGTAGACATGTTGCAATATGTTAAACTGCATTCATTCTACTTCACTGCCACAGGTCTTTCTAATAGCACTGCCAATTCAACAGAGCAGGATCCTTGGTTCTCATCCACATTTGAGCTCATTTTACACTGCTCTAGCAGTGTGAGGACACCTGAAAAGCTGCTTACTATTCATATATCTCTAGGGCTTCTTCACAGTCTTAGAGACAGGTCGAAAATAAGGATTCTCTAAAAATATGCAGTTCATATTTAAAATGAAGTTCATGTAATGAAAATGCAATTCATTTAAAATGCAGTTCATTTTTAAAATATGTATTGTGTTTTCACACATATTCATTCCCATGCCCACCATGTGAACATGGCTATGCACAGCCACCTGGGATCAAATAACTTGAATCACAAAAATCATCCTTCTCATATTTTCTTCTGAGGGTATTCTGTAATAAGTACTGCTTCCACCTGTTTGAGGGTTGAAGTAATTTCCTTTTCCTGTCTGGATATCTAGAGGTTTTTTCCAGAGTTCATGCAGTGATTTCCTGGAAGATATTTCTGGATAAGGAGTCTGAGCCACAGAACAGCCTATTCAAGTCGTTGACCAGCAGGAGCTAAGATGGTGTTTCCAGTTAAGGATGCTAGCCTTGATCTGGACAAAGCACTATGATGTAGTTCTGTTTCTTTTGCCCCTGGTTACAGGAAGATAGATAGGAGGGAACAAGTACTGGCCAGAGATATTCTCACCACCGATTGCCAGCTTTGCCTTTGAGAAAATTATGGAACCTTGGTCAAGCCAATATGTTCTTGCATGTTGTGATTAAAATAATACTTGATATATACATATTCCCAGATATTTTATTCTGGATGAAACAGAAAGAAGAATTAAGTAAGTGGTTTTCATATGAAATTTCACTGTCTTTTTCAGTGAGAAATCCCAGGCATTTTCCTTTTTCTTCCCAAATTTCTAGCACAGAACCCTGTGGTGCTCTTCCATCCCAACCCACAGATGCCTGACATAATGGCTCAAACAGCTGCTCATCTGCATTTGTAAAATGCTTGTTCTTTCCTTGCAAAAAAAGTGCTCAGTAACTATAAAAATGGATCCATGAAACTTATTTGACAAAATACACCAGCTTATCAGTCTAATGTGTTCTTGGACCTTCCTATCTGCTCAAATTTTTTCTTAATCATCCTGAACTCTCAGTTAGAATTGAAGGAGTCTACCCTTATTTTAGGTCAGTCAAGAACTATATCATCTGGTAGCTCATCTGGTAGTTAACTTAGGCCACTGCATGGCATTTCTATATTTCAATATTTCCACAAATATATATATTTCAATATTTTCTTATCTAATTATACACAACTTTTTTAAGGGATTGGCCAACTTGTGTCCCATCTATAAAAGACTGTCACTTAGTAAGGCCTGATGTCAGTATTCGCAGCCTTCCTGGATCCACCTTTTGAGTCCCTGGAAATTTATTCATCATTACATGTATTCAGAAAGGTGTTTTGCCCAATGATAACAGCTGCCATGAGGTTGGAAGAGATCAAGGCCAGTGTGGCTGCTTCTTCAAATGTATTCTTTTTTGGTTGGGTACCTCTGAGACAAATTTTTCCCAGATGTTAAAATTTAATCAGAGAATTGAATTACCTGTGCTCTTTCCTAAACCTTGCAACTCTGAGGCTGAAGTATATGCTGCAGATATCATGAAGGACATCTCTTTTTACTTCCTCAACACTATTTTTTTCAGATGGCCTGGGAAGCTGATCACATTAGCAGACAAAAAATCCAGAGGTACAGTCATCTCCACACCGAGGAAGCATAACTACAGAGCAGATTGCATCAAGGCTTGTTATGACACTGCTAAGGTGGATGGAATTGTCCTCTGTCATCACAGCCAGTGCCACCAGAGTTCAAGCTGTATCTGTGACCTCAGTGTGCTGAGGATGTGTACTGCCATTCTCACATTGCCCACGTCCCATCTCTAACTGCATCCATTCTGCTTCTGACCACCCTGCCACTACTGAGCCTGCCAGAAGGGTTTCCACTACTGACAAAGGCTTCCACGTTTCTTATTTGCCTCAGGGATTATAAAACCCATTGCTCAGTAACTGTGAACAGCTCCTGAAGGTCTCCCATGAAGTTAACATGCGTATAAAAAGTCACTTGAAAGCAAAAAAGACAGTGACTTCCCCCAGCTGCAGTCCTTTGAAATGTGTTGCCTTTATGGCTATTTACTTCTTGCGATTCTTCCTTTCTCTTCCAGAATCTGCTAAGAACACAGATTCTGGGATTTTGGCATCAGGAGAGAGTCTGGCTGATGCCAGACATTTTCCATCCCATGTACTCATGCGGTGGGTGTGAAGGGAGCAGGAGGGATCACGACTGCCATACTCACTGTAAGACTGAAAACCCTTCAAGCTCTGAAGACTGAGCACACCAGCATTTAAACCTGCACATGGATAGCACACCTTCAAGACTCCAGTTACTTTGCTGCTGAGAATACTTCACAGTTGACATAATCTGGCTAGTTTTTAACATAGTAGCAGCTTCGATACAGGATACAGGCTCAGGACTGTCTCATGTCAGAAACAGTCCTAGATTACTGACCTTTGATGGACAAGGAAAAGTTTGTTAGTCCCTAAGAAGTGAAATAATTCTGGTGGAAGATTATAAAAATATCTACATGTTTTTAAATGCTTTGTTATTACATGTAATTGTTAGGTAAAACATGAGTCCTAAAGAGTGGTCTCCCTGATGATTTGGTCATGGTATTACAGATTTCATCTTGAATTAACGTCCTCTTTCAGCTGCTGCCCTAGGCCTTGTGACTGCCTGTCTGCTCTGTGACTCAGTCCCACAGCTGAGATCATTCTTGTTTCCAGCCATCAAGGGTACTGGTTATCCACATAACTCCAAACATAACAACTGAATTTACAAACAAAATACCATTGCTCCTGGTAGGATGTCCTTACTCCTGTCATCCTCAGGCAGGAAGCTACTGAAATTTTTATTATTTATGTTTGAGAACATGTAGTTGAATTAATGAATCAAAGAGTACCTGAAAAAAAGATGCCCTTTTTAATTCCCTGAATCAGAACAAATACACTAAAAATACATTTTCTTATGTTCTTTTCATTTTCTTTTATTCTTATTCATTTGCTTTATATTCTTAAAATACATTTTCAAGGTACTCTTAAAAATAGAGGATATTTGCTGAGAAGTGTCTATAGTTAAGTGCAGCTGTCATTACACTGATGTTTTCTACAACATCACGAGCTATAGGCAGATTGCTAAATAGCCTACTCAGTTAATAGGAATTTCAGAAGCTCTGCTTTACAGTAATATAGTCCAAAGAGCCCTAACAAAACACTTGTCTCCTATACCCTGTAGAGTTATCAGAACAGTGTCTTTCTCTGAATCATTCACCCAACAAGACAGTTCTGCTAATGTGCAGCTGAAAGTAGCCGACAAGAAAAAAAAAAAGATTTGAGTAGATTTTTATTTTCTTAGTTTTCTTGCCTCAGTGGTGTGCCTCTGTGCGATGATGCCTCAGTGAAAAAGCATCTCCTGACCTTCACAAATGTGGGCAGTATGAGAGGCTGTTTAAAGTCAGGGCCTTCTTCGAGATTCAAGCTCCTTTCGTCCCCTGGTCAGAACTTACCAGGATCATTAAAGTAAAAGTGAGAGAACAAACCATTAATTGATTTCACATCTGTGGGTCAAGACCATCTTTGAAACCAAAGGAGTGTCATTTACCCAGACACTATAAGTCGTAGTGCTGATATTAAAGTCATAGTTCGTAAACAGTTTAATCAAAGTTATAACAAATAATTAACTCTTCCATTAACACCGCCCAGATGTGGAAATAATCTTATTAATCATCCTGGGTAGAGCAGTGCCTGTAAATAAAGTTGTGTAACAGTTGACATTATATAGAGCCTTTCTGCACCAATATTTTTCTTTTTCTTTATGTATTTTATATATGTCTAGGTACAGACTGAGTTTTGGGTTTTGTTCCTTTTCTGAAAAGAGTTTCATAAAACACTCTATTTAATAATGCAACAGTGATGTTAAAAACAAAAGGATTTTTAGTATCTTTAGTGCCTTGATGCATCTGCACCCACTTGCACCAACTAATATGTGCATACTATGGGAGGAAAATTATACCATGTTCATCTACAAAGGAGATCAGCTCATGTTGCAGTAGTTAGCCTAAGATTGGCAATTTGTGACTTTACATTAGCTAATCTTACTGTCCTTTCTATTTGGTGCTTGTCTGTATAAATTACTTGTAAATGATACAAAACCAGATTAAAATGTCCTAAGTGTTTTACATGCATTACAGATGTATTTCCCTCCATGTAATAGTGGGAGTTGCACTGTCTGTTGAAACAACCTGTTGAAATTCCACAGGACTAGATGTATTTTAATACAAGGTTACCACTTCATATTCCACTCCTTCTCTTTGTTAATGAAGATTTTCTTTTCCTCATCTTACACAAAATTATTCCTAATCATTTAAAAAGGACATTAATTGCTTAGAGTTAAAGGCCTGGTACCAGATCCAGAAAAGGTAGCCTGCCTTATGTTTAAAGCCAGAGAAAGCTAGCAAGATGGTGTGCTGGTTTTGGCTGGGATAGGGTTAACTTTCTTCATAGCAGTTACTATGGGGCTATGTTTTGGATTTGTGCTGAAAACAGTGTTGATAACACAGAGATGGTTTCATTATTGCTGAGCAGTGCTTACACAGAGTCAAGGCCTTTTCTGCCTCTCACCCCACCCCACCAGCGAGGAGGCTGGGGGTGCACAAGAACCTGGGAGGGGACACAGCCGGGACAGCTGACCCCAACTGACCAAAGGGTTATCGCATTCCATATGATGTCATGCTCAGCATGTAAAGCTGGGGGAAGAAGAAGGAAGGGGGGGATGTTCGGAGTTATGGCGTTTGCCTTCCCAAGTAACTGTTACGTGTGATGGAGCCCTGCTTTCCTGGAGATGGCTGAACACCTGCCTGCCCAGGGGAAGCAGTGAATGAATTCCTTTTTTTGCTCTGCTTGCATGTGGAGCTTTTGCTTTTCGTATTAAACAGTCTTTATCTCAACCCACGAATTTTCTCACTTTTACTCTTCCGATTCTCTTCCCCATCCCAGCGGGGGGGAGTGAGCGAGCAGCTCTGTGGTGCTTAGTTGCCGGCTGGGGTTAAACCACGACAGATGGTTACTCCCAGCATAAATGGAGACTTTGAGGGAGGTTAGAGGCAGTTTCTGACAAAATTCATTAGAGTACAACAATTGGACATCTGGTAGGTTAGAAACTCCTGTTCTATTGACATGTTACTATTACTGCATAAAGTTTAAAGAAGTCCCTCAGGCATTTCTAAAAATTATGCATATGATGATAACTGCCACTTTTCCCAATTGGTAATGAAAGGAAATCTTAGATTTGGAGGGTAAAATGTCTTCTTCATCTCTTACATTGTATGTCATATGGCCACAAAAGGATCATCAAGATTTTGAAAAAAATAGCCAGGTATCACAACAGTGGTCTGAAACATTGAAAAGCATAGGCTGCTGAGACTCATAGTGTCCTGATCTCAGAATATCTACCCTATTATCATCCTCCCAAATTATCATACCATATCCAAATTTGAAGCAGGTTCACATAAAATTCAGTGGAATTCCTGTGAAAAAAAACCCTGAGATATAGTGTAAAATTATAAAAATAAAATGCAAAAACCCTGAGAGGCCATTTTGTCCATCCCTACTCTAAAGGAAGTTCAGCCATCTCTGATTGTCTCTGACTGACAATCATTTCACATTTTAAATGAGAAAGCAGGCAGCTCTGCAGTCTGGAGGGATCAGGATTCAATCCCATGACTTTCCCCTGTAAGACTTAGGGTCTGCCACTAGAACCAATTAACTGGGAATGTGTCCCTGTTAATGTATTTCCTATTCTTTGTATTTTCTTGCTTTCAAGAAAGCATGAAGTTCTTCAGACAATCTCAGCACCTTGGCTGGCAAAATCTTTCCTGTCTAAATCTATCTAGGCTTGAATTAGTAAAAGTGCATTTTAAAAGTTGCTCTTTGACCACCTCTTCCGTGATGGGGTCACAGATTTTTCTGACAAGTGAATTTAAATATAGCTGTAATTTTCTGATTAATTGCGTAGCCATAATACACAGAGTTGTTTTGCTTCCTTCTCTTCCCCAAAATGTGTCTTACTGATTTCTAGTTTTGGGGACTTCTTTTAAGTATTTGTTCCATTTTATAACTCTGTGTTTTTCCTAAGTTATTTCAGATAGATAGTATTCTGTTCTAGAGATATGTGTTCATGCAGCCTTCATGGATGCCTTCATGGACCTTCATACGGCTCCGCTAAGTGACAAGACACTGGTCTCAGTCCTTGCATTCCTAGAAAGCAATAATTACTCCAGAAGGTCAGTGGCATTAGCCTCTATGAAAGGGACGACAGATACCCTCAAAGAGTATAGATCTCCAGATATATTTTGTGGAAGGCTATAATATTACATTTCATTCATGATTGCTTAAAAGATTTTTGAGTTTGGTTTTTTTGAGCATCCTGAGATCATGGCAGTTTATCAAGGTTATTGATAAAGAGCAACTGATGGACTGATTTTACACTTCTCTTGATATATCAGTAGAAGAGAAACCAAATGAATGGTCACATTTTGCATAGATGTTTCTTCTCCAACATGTAATTTGTTATCAGGAGTGTGAACACAGTTCCTTCAGTTTTCACAAGCTAAATCTGGATTGCATTGTTATCTGGTTTTGATGAAATGCAATTCCAGAACTTTTTTTTTTTAAATCTTCTATAAATTCACATCCTCACTTCTCACATTATTATTTTTCTTTAGCAGTTAGGGTCAGGAATAAGATTAATTTCTACGGAAAATATCTTTTAAGTTCTGTAATCATAATTTCAATATTGGTACAATATGAGGTTTTTGTACACAGCTCCACTTTCTTTTGCTTTCCTGCTTGAAGAACACTGTTTTAATTTTTAAATTCTCTCTTCCCTGGAATTTAATGATAATTAATTTAATGGTAAAGTATTTTTTATTGCCTTTTTTCTTCTCAGTAAATAACATTAAAAATTAATTGCTCAGTAAAAGCAAACATAGGCAACTTACTAAGGACTACAGATAAGGGCCACTTTATTTGCCATATGAACAAACGACATCAGAGTTTTGAACAAATACTTGAAAAACCCTAATAGGAACAAGCTACTCAACTCCCCTTTGTAATATAAAAACACAGAACTGAAAAGAATAATGAGGGCAAATCTAGTCTCCAGAAATCTCAGGTACAGGCAGAGGGCTACTGAAGAACCCCACAGAGCATCTACTCCACTTGAAATGACACATGATGCTTCCACATCACCGAGCTTAAGAGCTTTAATAAGAGGTCAAGACCCATAGCAATTAAGAGTCACAGGATGAGAACAGGACAGATTAAGGGAGTTGTCAATGACAGAGTTATCTGCAACAAGAAGGAATTTGTTGAAGAAAACTCCCAGATGGTGGGGAAAAAACTGTTGTCCCTACAAAACTGACTTAGGGAAAAATTCTCTGTTGACTGCAATTCTGGCAAAACAGATTAATGCTGAGCACATAAGCAGTATACACCACAAACACACCTTGGCAGTTTTAATGTCAATAGGAACACAAAGAGATTTTGCCCTGCAAGCCCAGAGTTAGGAAAGAGGGGGAAAGATTAGGAAAGAGCAGGGAAGAGCCTCCCGGCCTGCTCCAGAGACAAGCAGCAGAAGCTGACACGCAGGATCAATATAATGGTTGCATCCTGTTACACAAATGTAAATAAAAGTCACTTTTCCTTGCCCTTTTGGAAGTAGTAACACATACAATATAGAACTTAATTTTCTTTCTGAGGATCTTCTATATAACCTTGCCAAAAATGTTTCAAACTCAGTTTTAAAACCCTTTAGGTTTTTCACACTCAGGACTCTATTTAGGACATTATTCCAGAACTTGGTCTTCAGATATGGTTTCCAGTTTACATGTATTTATTACCAAGATAAGCATTTTATCTTGTGCCAATATTGTCCCTTAACTTAAACAAATCTCCTCCATGTTTAACTCCGCATATGGGGTTTTTTCCCTTACTTAATCTAGGTCAAAAGGTCATCTACTTTAAGCAGATTAAATTCAATTTCTCACCCTTCCTTCTGTTTTATCTTAGCTTCTCTGGTGATAACCAATGTATTGCAATGGGCTGCAACACTCATTTCAACTTGTACGTTGCCAGTAGATTTTTGTGTATCTCGGGGCAGATATTGGGGCAACTTGGTCTGTATTTGGTTAGAATATTTTTCTTGAAAGCAAGGTGAAATCTCATCTGATCCCTTCCCAGCAACTTCTCCACTCATATCTGTTGCTATTCACTAGTGGTGAGTTCTACGCTACCTCTCCCTCTTTTCTCTCTTCTTCAGAGTCTGTTTTCCCCCTGGTGTAAAACCTAAATAGTATCTAAAAGAAGAGGACTGAGAACCCAGTTATGCTATGTACCAGATAAACACAAAAAGGTCTGCACCTGATGCAGAGAGCAAGTGGAAAGCGTTCTCAGAGAAAGCAGCAGGGGAAGTAATAACAATAACAGACCTTTTAGTAGGCCAAATTACACATTATATATTAAGTTTCTACCCAAGTTAGGCCACAAGGCAATGTTAATGAGAGAAAACCAAAGGAAGTGGCTGTAAGCAAGAACTGTAGAAATGGTGGACTTCTCACCTCTGGCAGAACTGACTACAGGGTGTAACGTTAGACTTCTTTAGATAACCACAGAGTAACAAAATTAAGTTACAGTTAGATCTGATTGCCAAGATAGGATATGACCAGTTACATGTATCTACCTCCTCTACTTTTAATGCAGTTTCATCTTAGTAGTAAGATTATAAAGGAAGGCACAGCTCTCTGGAGTTTATCCTGATACTCCTGAACCTGTGTTTTTCCTGGTACTCCCACCTGGAGGTGCAATGAGACCTTCAGTTTGCACCCTGTTAGCGTGCAGTTTAGGCAATGTTTATCCCTAAGCTACTGGCCTCCTGTATATGTTTCTTAACAACCTAGAATGCATAAATTTTCAGTATTAAGATTCCTATCTGTCAATGAAATGTTGAAATGTTATAAGGAAGATACTTTTCTTTCCAGTAACATTTATACTGTTTTAATTTATTTCCTGTATCAAGTGATCAATATTTTCAATAAAAGTAGTCCAAAATCAGTTCTAGAACCAGTTCCTTGAATAATTCACAGAGCTTGAGTAACCACAGAGCTCATTTTACTGATAAATTACAGTGATTGATAGCTGTTTGTGATCAGTTGCAAAGTGCTTTTTGAAGAGTGTTACATTTGAGTCACAACTCAAAAAAGAGATCCTGGCGTTATCATTGGTGGCTGTTTGAAATCATTAGCTGAATGTTTAGTGGCAATCAAAAAACAAGACAGAGGATGTCGTTTTGTGACCATACAAAAACATGGTGCTCCCAAACCTTGAGTAATTTATGTAGTTCAGGTAGCTATATCTCACAAGGGCACGGTCAAGTTAGAAAGGGTATGGAGAAATGCAACTAAAATGATCAAGAGAATGAAACAGCTGTCGTTTGAGGAGACACAAAAACCTGAGAGTCCTCAGTTTCCAGAGGACAAGGCTGAGGGGGATGTGGTTGGGGTTTATCCTGTCATGAAGGCAGCAGAAGAGGTGAATGGAGAACTATTCATCAACTCCCACAGTGCTAGAACTAAGGCGTGCTCAATGAAACTAGTAGGAGATGGGTTAAATAAAGATAAAAGGAAATACTTGATTACACAGCAGGCAGTGGACTTCTGGAATTTGCTACCAAAGAAGCTCATAAAGGCAGAGGGTGTCAATAGGTTCAAAAAGGGATTAGACAAAGTCATGAATAACTGCTCCTTAATGAAGCACAAAAAAGGACAGGCAGAAATGTACCCTCTAACATTCCTAATACATTTCTGCATGCTGGGGAAATACACAGGTGAGACTGCAGAAAACGACCAGGCTCGTGGTCTTCCTGAGTAGCATCTCCTGTTGCCTCTCCCAGAGCATATTGGGCTAACTGGAATCACTGGTCTGTTATAGTATGGGATGTCTTATATTCGTAAGAAAAAACATTTTGTTTGTGCCCTGTTCTAGATGCACCTCCTTGATGTTAATAAATACAATTCCCTTTCCTGGTATTAAAGAACATCTTTGTGTTTAAGGTAATATAAATTCATTGGTCTATTTTTTACCAATATGGACTGAAACGGAGTGAATCTATAATATTATATAAGTATACAATTTATACTTAATGGCTATATACTATAAGCATAATATATTAAATTACTTGATATATATTCATAGAAGAAAGGATAAAGAAGGGAGAAAGGCTCCTAGGGCAGAACTGTAGAAATGATGGACGTGTCAGTTCTAACAACCTGAGATGTTTCTAAGCTGGCACCTGTTTGCAAAGGGCAAATACATATGTCATACAGACATATGCTTATGCTGTAAAAGAGAAGCCTATTTTGCTCTCTCAAGAAATCACAAGGTAGAAGGCAGAACGCACCAACTTTCTAACCGATCCGGCTACTTGGATGGATGACAGACTGTCTCATATACCTACAGCAGATTATAGAGAAACCCTCAATAACTCTAACTCTACAGGTTTGGTCATGTTTCATCATTCACAGAGAGATTTTATGAGCAGTATATGCACACCTGAAGAATACTCAGCAATTATTTATTGGCTAACACAAAGGATAAAGAGCTGGGGCTAACAAGCAACTAAGCTAAGCGTTAATATGCTCACACTTGTCTTCCACTTCTCTATTTTTTTTCTTCCTGTTTTCTCTCCCACAGTCACTAGCAATTACCACCTCAATAATTACATTTTGCCTATGGTTTTACTTGTCTTATCTTGCATGGCTATAGCTCGTGTACTGTATTGCAGCTCAAAAACAATCTCCTTGAATCATTAAGCCACAGATGTGATGCACCAAACTGGACTCTGGGTCGCAGAGAGCTGAATCTGAATCCTTGGGTTGAATTACTTCTCCTGTCTCGGTCATTCTTTGAGTAAGCTGGCTCCGGACTCTTGCTTCTGCCAAAGCTATGCTGTCCCCTTTTTCTTTTGCACAGTTCTTAAAACCTGTATTTGCCTTTCCTACTTGTACACAGCAGTGTGGCATGATTTAATTACTGTATATGAAATCTATTTGTTATGCTGATGTAAAAAGTTATTTAAAATGGTTCATGTTTTTTCTTGCAACTCTGACACCAAATGATTGTAAAAATAATTAAGTAATTAATTCTTCCAGCTGACAGTAGTTGTGTCTGAACCAAGCATAAGTGAAATACTGAACAGCAAAGTGGAAAATCCATTGTGTATATTGTGGTATGGAGGCTGATGTCTGAATTCAGATTACAAATTTAGGCTCTAAACATCTTATTTACCACAGAATTATTTACCTGGTATCCTGCTGATAAAGTGATTAGTTGCTGAGTGGCAGAGCCAGCCTGTGTTAATGCAGAAATCATCTATAAGAACAGCATCATGGTAATAAGCAATAAGCAAAGGTCCTTCCAGTGTGGTTTCTGCATCACACTGTTCATAAACAGTCAGGTGCTCTGAATGCTATACTTCCAATAATAGCTTCAGGTAAGGCATCCTACAATTTAAGTCCTTAAAACATGTTGAGGACACAGTAAATGAAAGTACACACTAGTCAATATTCAGTGGGCAGTGAAGAATTAAATATTTCAGCAATTATCATTGAGTCTTGGCAGTCAAACATTTCAGAATGCCAGTATGGTCAAAATGCTGTGAAGACAAACCAAGAGCATAGCAGATGGAATGCTTTGCTTGTGTAGCGTTCATTTTATTAGAGAGGTCTAGAATTTCTTGATTATATTGCTTCTGTGACACTTGTGTAGTTATTACAAGCCCATTCAATAAGAGCTTTCTAGCACCAGTTTGTATAACTTATGAATACATGAGTAGATGTACCATGCTATCATTTGGAATTTAAATTTACACATAAAAATAACACCAAAATAAATGAGTAAATGAGGGAAGTAAGAACAATTCTGAAGTTAGAAAACTGACAAAACAAATATGAAATCATCACACAACTGAGCACAGGAGACTGTCCTAATGATAAAAAGAGATCTTAAAGTTCATGTTTTACTTCTCTGGACATCATGATTAAAAAGAAGCAAGCATTGTGCATGCATGTCCAAAGAGGAAGGTGACCAAAGAAATTTACACTTAATTCAGAAATGTGGAAGCAAGAGAAGACTCCTAATAAAAAGGGCAATTCTAAAACCAAAACACCCACCCACCCACAATTTCAAAATTATTTTTAAAAAAAAGCAAAATTGGTAAAGAAATGTAATCTATCTATGGACAGTCCTTTTGTTTGTTTTCTAGGTAGCACCAGGACTTTCATCTCCTGCAGTCTGAAAGCCTCATGTGAGATTGCACTTCCATTTTCAGCTCAAAAATCAAGAATTCTCACAGACTTCCTGCAGCATCTTCTGAAGTGTGCAAAGAAGTCTGAACAGTTACAGGCTTTACATTCTCTTGGATTTGGTGACATTTTAGCAATATTCAGCAGATGCGGAGGCTTCTGCCAGCTCAAAGAAAGACCTTTTCTGGAAGAATACCTAATATATGTTTCCCTTGGAAGGAGATATAATAATGAGATGATACTGGTCAGTCCCTTTTGTACAAAAAAAACCTGTTGTCAGAGAACATCTCCTCATATCTAATTCCTAATAAAAACCAACTGTAAAGATCAGGAAATATTTTTATTTTTAAATAAACAAAGCTATTTTAAAAGAAGTTGCAGTTACTCATTACATATTGCTTCACATTTTAAATAGAGGTGATTTGAAAGAACATTTCTAATGTTCTTCAGAAAATGCAGGTTCTAAAAGACAAGAGTATTCTCTTAGAAATTTCAGAGAATTTTAGAAGAAATCTTCCTTGTCCCCTAGATTCCAGCAAACCTTTTTTGTTGTTGTTTTTTTGGTTTTATTTTTTGTTTTGGATGCACTGTCAGACAAGCTTTTCATTAATCTGGGCTGCTAGAGAGTTTGGAAGTATATTTGGCTTTGAAAACATTTTGGTCTATTTGAGATTTTGAAATGACATACCATGGACTTCCCTTTCAGCAAAATACTGTACTTTTTAAATGTTTGTCCTCAAATCAGGAGAAAAAATATATATAAAATGAAAATAAAATTAAAAATAAATAGTAGAAATGAAAGCCTATTTTCTGACCAGCTGTGGCTTAAAATAAGTAGCAGAATACATATGTCACTATAAACCTGCAATAATATTCCCTTGGAAATTTCAAGTCAAAATGAATTTAAAAGCACTCTACTAACAAAACCACAGGATCTTCTGAAGCAGTTTCTGATGGAACCAGGTTACAGCCCAGTGCACTGTAAGCTCTTTGTTTTTAACTTCCTGAACACCAAGTTCAAAGCTGCACAGTTCTGCTGCAACTGCTTTTCCAAAATGATTGCGGCCAAAAGTAGCCTGGGAAGGAGCCCAGGACTGCTAACAGAGGTTACAACTAAGAATATTATTAATAAATAGTAGGATTTGCTGTGCTAAGGAGCGGGGATGAAGACGTGTTAGAGGAAAAAAGAAAGTGAGAGGTGACAAAAGAACATGGCTAAGGCTTTGACAGGTAAAAGGAGCCGGGGTAAATGAAACCTACTGGGAACAGATAAGCAGCAGAAACCATAATCATTTCCCTGCAGACACTGTAGGAGCACCCGATGTTATGCCACTATCAGCAAAGATCTTTGAAAGCCATTGGCAAAACACCTCCTGCTTGAAGAGACTCACAAGCTACCCATGCTGTGGTACGGACAGCCCTAATCCCACTGACAATAGCAAGGGAGTAGAGTGAACTCCACAGTGAAAAATCATTTACTAGGATTTTTCCTTTAAGTGCTGAAAGTGAAGCACCTGTATCCACAGAACTGCTTTGAAAGGAAAAATAAATTCGCAAACTGCTACCCTGTGCATCTGATGTCTGGCTTTATGTCTCCTCTTATTCTGTCCTGAACACTACAGGACTTCTTACAAAAACTATTGAAATGCCGAAAGGATGGTATTTCCAGAATAGTCTGCTCATGTCTGATTTATTTTCATTTAAAAAATCAGTTTGGTAGCCTAATCTCTCATCACTTATGAATCTCTGAAGATTAGCAGGTTGTCACTTACAGGCTCTTTTATCAGCTGTTGCACAGCCGACACTTCCCAGATTCATAAAGATGTCACTCGTTTTATCTGGTACCATAGATTCAAATGATGCCTTGCCCAGAGCATCCCACAGTACTTGCACAGTGTGTGAAAGATCCTGCTTTTGTCTCAGATCTTTCCTCTCCTCTAAAGATCCTTATTTATGCCTTTGAAGCCATCTGTTGTGTGACCAAGCACCGTGGCCCCTCTTTTTTCCACCCACTGCCCCAACCACTCCCTTTCTACTCAACCAACAGAAAATTCCCCCATGCTCATCAGAGCCCTCTCATACCTTTGAACCAAGCCTCAGAAGGGGGAGAGAAGCCAAGAGGCCAGCTCTCAAGCAGGAGAAGCTGCTCCCGCTTCAAGGCTGGTATTACCTTGCATTGAGGGTATTTCTGCTTGGATCCTTCCAGCCTCCACTCTGGCCCCTTCCACCATCTGTCCCAAAGCTCAGGGGAGCAGCATCACATGAAGCACCACCGGGGAGCCTGCTGGGACCTTCCTGCCCAGCCTGTCTCACTGGTGGTGGCCTGGTTTCAACTCCAGCACAGCCACCTCTCTTCTGGCCCTGGGTTTCACACTACCACCCTTCCTCTCCCAGGAGTAGACCTGCAAGCTAACATCTAATGCCACCCAAGCAACATGCTGAATGGGTGCCATCAGCAGCTTCATGTGGTCAGAAGGTGCTCTAAAGGAGAGGCAGGAGGGAGCAAGGTCTGGGCAGCTGGCTGTGCCCATCTTCACATTCAGCTCTGGTTCATCATCTTCCTTGCCTCTGTATTAACTGTTCTTCACCATCAACACTACCCTATTGCACTTCTATCCATTCCCCTAGGCTCCTGCTCCTCAGCCAGGGGGCTGAAGAAGAGGTAAGGGGAGGTACTGAACTACCTAGACTGTCCTTTTAATGGTCCTGCAGAAACCCACCCATTTTTGAAATGAAGATTAGACTGGACTAAAAGCCACTGTACAGCTCGTCAGCATGTATTCCTGCTCAGTTCTTCTGCAGAACCTACGGTGCCATCAAAAGTCCCAAACACTTAACGCTACTGGATTCACCTTCAAAGTGTGAACTGAATGTCTGCTGGTGTGGGGTGTTTCTGAGCCAGCCTTCCTTCCCCAAACACGATGCCTGCTCCGAAGACCTGAAACAATTCACAAGGCAGTAGTTGCTATCTTACTGCTCAGTGTTTCCAGGGGAAATAGGTGGGTGGAAAGCTCAGACCGCTGTAACAGACACTAGGGTGTCAGTCAGGGTATGGGTGAACCATTGCCACAGCACCTTCCACAGGGCAGGCTGGACTGAAATGCCTGGCTCTGGTAGCACACTGGACCTCCTGCAAGACCTGTCTTCCCAGAACACCTGCGGCTGAAATGAGCACTGAAATCAGGACTGATTTTTGATGTCTCATATAGTTTTATAGTTACATTACCAGTTATATGCTGCACCTAGCATTGGATAAAGTGAAACCAATAGCCAATTTTAACATAATTAATTGTGAAACAATGAAGTGCAGTGCTCGCGATGCACCTCCTCCTACTTTCACAGGGTGTACAGCTGCTGCTTAGAGAAACATATTTTTGTTTGCGCCAACTCTGGTGTTCTGAGCTATAAAAGCAGCTTGCCAGGGGGTTCAGTACTGACTTGGCACGTTGGTTACTCAATGAACCATTACTTCATTCAGTTAAAGAGACTGTCATGTTAGGACAAATATTGTCTCCTGTTCTTAATTCAACTCTTCAACCACTATTTTGTTTCCATCACAGCCATGAATTGAAAACACAGCGCAGCCAGATAATTTCCTTTCATTTCCAGTGCCCTGGTGGGGAGTGCTTCTGACCATCCTAAAGTGTACCATCCACACATCCTTTTACTTTCCAGAACCACCTTGCCTAAATATGGAAAAAATAAGCAAAACTAAGGGACATGCATTTTTTAACTGATTTTTTTAAGATGTTGTTGGTAAATTAATTTAAAAGTAAGAGGTCTGTAGTTTCTTGCTTAGTTTCATAATTCTGTATTTAGTATCACCTACTCATAAACTCTCCTGATCCCCCAAAGAATGACTAGAAATGACTCTGAAAATGACTGTCATATTTTCTTAGTTCCTTTAAAAGCTATATATATGTCCTATATCTCTACAGGATATTTAAACATAATTTATCATTCTTTATTCTACTCCTGAGGTTCCAGAATAATTAAATACCACAGCTGAAACAGAGTACCCTTTATCCTCTTTCCTAAAAAATCCCCCTAATATTATTTCTAGTACTTACCTTCTCTGTAGTCGGACAAAAACTGTAATGTCTCTTGCTACCTTTTATATATCTGTATCTCCATCCATATTTGATATCTATATCCAGTGTTGTCTTATTCCTCCTGGCTGGTATATAACTGGTTTAGATATTCTCTGTCTTGTAAATGTGCTCTGACCTCTCTTCTGAGTTTCTGTGTGCTTGTCAGGTTTGGTTTTATTTTGTATTTTGCTTTACTGCAGGGTTTGGAGTTTTTCTGCTTTAACTTAATTCATTATGTATTTTGTTTTCTAAACATCCTGAGAAATGTGCCTGCCTGTGGAACAGGCAGCCAAGGGGAAAGGAGAATGGGTTCCTGCATCCTGCACTACCCTGGCAGGCAGGGTGTCCCGTGGCAGAGGTGACACCAGGACCTTCCAAAGGAGCAGAACTGCCCAGGGCCCACCACGCATGGCTGCAGGGTGATATTTCCGGGACCTACTATCAAATAATGCACTTCATCTTGCAGCTCTGGACTTCAGGCTGTAACTGAGATATTTAATACAGACAGGGATTAGGATACAGACTGGCACACTGGAAATTGAAGCTTTTTTTTTTTCTTTTCAAGCAGATGCAGTGGCAGCACAAGCTTCCCTATGCTGGTACTTTAACACTGATCTGTAGGGCCCACCTGAGGGGCCATGTAATTCAGTCTGCTTGCTTGTACCTACATTAGCAAATCAAACAGGACAACCACTGTTCCTTGGCCTTGAGGACAAGGGGTCCTTATGTCCATGGGACTGAACTCCTTTCTCCTCCCTCCCCCAAAGCAGGGTAGCTTCATCCATTCTGTCTGGTGGGAACAGTCAGTGGCTAACTCTGTCCCCCAGACTGCGCCCAGGAACTGTCTGGGAGGCTGAAAGATGGCTTGGGCCAAAACTGCACCAGGGACTATGCTGGCATTTAAACAGAAACGGTGATTGCCTGACCCTTCCCCGTCCTGCTTGATTTCCCAGCATAGCTAGCGCCTGAGGCTGTCAGCAAGGATAAACACCACCAACTATGTTGATGTTTGTTGTGCTCATGGTTAACCAAGCTAATCCCAAACTTATTTTACATCAGGCAAACAACCTGTATGAAGATGGCAATAGATTTCAACCATTAGTCAAGGATGAAATCGAAAACAAGATGTGCCATATTCTGTATTCCACTTGCTAATGCTCTGAATCACACTGTGTCTCTTCTGATCACCCGTAATCACATTTTAGCTACTGTCTTTCAGTTTATTTTGGCAGATACTGGTCCCTGTATCTCAACCCTTTCATAAGTCTGTGTGTAATGCTTTAATGATTGTGTGTAAGAGCCACAATATATATTTGTGAAACTCCACCTACGTTCAACCTCCCCTAAACCGCTCCTCCTCCTGAGAGCAAGAGAAGGTCTCAGTAGGTACTGCTGAGCTCCCTGGATTGTTGGTTAACGTACACTGTTTACACACAGGTTTGCTAACGGATAGGGATAGGATAAATTCGCAAGGTATGCTCTTTCTGATCACTGTAAAAGAGGATAAAGACTACAAGATGATTGATGGCCATAGGGGACATCTTCAAGCTTTACACAGACCCCCTTGCTACAAGAAAGTATGTCTTAACTCCTGATCTGCTTACCATTAGGCCAAATGTGGTTTGGCTCTTATGGTTTGTAGTAAACCTGGCAGACCTCAGCCACTGAGCCAAACCACCATAAAAACAAGTCTGAATGTTGAAGTCTCTTCCTTGTGGTTTTGCAAAGTGTTCAAGACCCCAACCTTATACATCAGTGACACTCTGTGGACTTTCCAGATACAAGTCTAGAAAAAAAAAAAACACCATACATTTCATATCCTAATCATTTTTTAACAGAAAATCCTATCCCTCTTTCTATAGCTACAGTATATTTGCTCTAGCATAACCAGGACAGATTATTACCCTGGTATGGAGCTGATGAGAGACCAAAACCAGGAATTTTCTTCAGATCTAAAATCTCTGCCTTGTACTTCTAAAGCTTTTTCTTTGCATAGACTTGGTTTAGGCCAAACGTTTAGAGACTTGTAGGTTAAAAGAAACTGCTGGTAAAATCACACAACTGAATAATTTTATCATACAGTACAGAGTTTTTCTTTTCCAAACAGTGGAAGACTCAAGCAACCAGGGAAATCTTCCCTACTCACAATTCAAAATCTTTTTCGGCCAGCACCATGATCCAAAACCACATTCCCCCGGGCCTCTCTCAGGATTACAAGCCACTGCTGCTAGGAAACATCCTTCTCTCTGTTGAATGGCACATCTCATCCATCTCCATGTGCCACTTCTCAAATAAAGACTGCCCCCCAAAGCAGTTGGACTCATTATGGTTTTGCATTTACCCTTGGTTTGGGGAATATAGTATTTCACCTTAAATGAAAAACAGAGAATAAATCTACCAGTTAAGATTTAACATAACAGAAAAAACAAATCATCAGCATGGGTTTCCAGTAGAAACAGCTTTCCTAATCACTGTGGTAGGACCTGATGTGACATCCTGTCCAGACTGCCCAGTGAGCCCTGTCTTGTGTCTTGAATGGCATTCATGTGCCAAAGTCCTAGAAGTCTTAAAGGCTTTAGAGAAATGGCCCAGGAAAAAGGACTGAAGCTTCTTCCTCTCCCCTCCCTTTCCTTCCCCTCCCCTCCTCTCCCTCTTTCTAATCCAGAAAAAAATGCATGACCGTGCCTGATCCAGATCAAATACAGGCTTACAGGGCATCCTATAGGGCACATATCCAAACTTCACTACTGTCTGATACTGCCACTGTCACACTAATTAAAAACCTGACATGGCAAACTGATGAGTTTTGTTTGGACCTGTGTAAAGCAGTATCAAAAGAACATCCCAACCTTTGAATTAACAAGAGCCCAAAATACACACGTTAAACCTCCTATAAAATTGGTATTTATTATGCTACTGAGGATTAAAAAAAAAGGCAAAAACCCCAACTCCATGAAACAAAAATCCATTGAGTTTGTCTTATTAAAAAATGTACATATGAAACTAGTAAGAAAGACTATCCTTTGTTTTTTTTGTTAATCCCCATATAGTAGCAACATAAAGGATAATTTCTCTCCATGTTACTTTATCATATAGGTACCTTTTGCTAAAACCACTGCTAAAAACAAGCATGTTGTGAAATATAAATTCAGACTAAGGTAAAAATGTTGATATCAAAAACAACAATATAGTAATAACAGACATTAAAATAGCACTAACAGAAAAATAGAGGGATGAAAGTAATGGCCTACCAAATGCTGCCTCAAACTCTCTTTCTAAATGTTTGGGTTTTTTTTTCTGAAACAGACAGTAAACACAGTTCAGAGTAATAAACTCTTTCTGTGATTCAGATGGCCTGATTCTGTATCTCTTGTTTGTAAAACAGGTAGTAAGTTTTCTGATGTTTAGCTAAAGTAGACAGAAACTGTCCATACAGCAACCCTTGTGATGTTAAATGGAAAAACAGTTCAACAAAAAACATCAAAATTTCACTCCCTGTGACTTTACTATTACATTCCCACCCCATAAGGAGGTCACTTCATCTCTTGTCCTGTCTAGAAGCAGCATCAGATAGAGGCCAAGAGAAGTAAAAATAAGGAAGATTAGAATTTCTCAGGAGCCAGACCAAATGCTTGCAACTGCTACTTAAAGTCTGTGGCAACTAGAGGTCAAGGAAGATACAAGCTTCTCTGGAATAGAGACTATACCTTGGATGTTTTATAGAAAGAAGGAAATCAACTATGACTACAGTGGCTTTGACTTTAAAAACAAACACATTTAAATAAATCTATTAAAGAATTAAAACTTCTCTCTTAAAATATCACAAGCCCTAGCAATTCATTAATTTGAAGACTTCTTAGGATAAAATATTTCAATGTATTAAAACATATTAGTCAGCCTTCCGATGTTCATTAAATCTTTCTAATAAAGCTCTTAGCATGTTTCCTGGTGGTTTTTCATGTCTGTCTCTTAGAGTCTGAACTGCAATTTTTGCCTGTTAAGAAATGAAAAAAGAAAAACAAGCATATCTGGTAGTTGCAGGAACTTCAATCTTTATATTCATGACATACACTCAGGTAAAACACATCATCTAAAAGGTTTTAGGATTTATTTTCTAATCTGGAAATACAGTTATACAGGCAACACTTGGAGGGAAAATCCCCCTAAGAAACTTATTTCGAAAAATTTCACTTACAGCTTCCAACATGTTACCATATATTTGACAAAAGCTTGATTCCTCCAAAGAAGTTTGCCCATACGGAGCTCAAGTATGAGTGATGTTTATATCCAGTTCATTCTCAGTGATGGTTATGTACATGAAATCTTCCCTGTATCATAAAAGCAGCAGGAGATATGGAACAAATAATTAGGAAATATTGGAAATGCAGCAAACATGAAGTACCAGGAGACAAGGAAAGAAAACCTGAAGAGGAAGGAATACGTCTCTGAAGTGTTCAGCTATATATAAGGAATATTCTGTACTTTTGTAGTTGCAGGCAAAAAGCAGTTAGAGGCTGTTTCACAGCATGAGCAGCCTGATGCACATCAGAGTATAACAGAATATCCGTTTATTGATAATGAAATTTTTTCCTTTGAATGTGTGAATGAAAAAAATGTGATTTTCATCAAATATTTCACCTCTGCCTCTTTGCTGGCTTTGTACTGAAGGCAAGAGGCCTTGCAGAATGCCAAACTAGATCCTTCGTAGTTTATACTTTTATACGTACACAGCAAATATTTTATCGTGCTGAACACAAGTGATTTCTTTTGAAGGCTTTCCTGCATCCCAAGGGCCCAAAGGAAAACCTTCTGCCCTGGTAGCTGTTGGTCTGGTGGCCTTTCTGCCAGAAGCTGCTGCTCTCACCCACCAGCCGATCAAACAGCTTGTGTAGACGCTCCTGGCCTGTTTTGAACTAAATCAGCCTGTTTGGTTCACCCTGCTTATTCACATATTAGACTAATGCAGTTTATTTTGTCTCTGGTGAACCTAATGGTCACCAACACTCTCCCTCCTGAGCAGAGCTGCGGAGATGGTAGTACCCAGCAGGGGAGCATTTCTGAACCAGCAAGCACAGTAACATCTTTCACTGCCTCGTCTCCTTGCTAAGTCATCGCCTGGCCATGGCTAGAAGAGTTTTGTTTTAGAGCTTGGAGACCCAAGAATAAAACCAATTTAATAGTACATTATTTAACTTACATTATTTCTAGGATGTCATCCAACATCATGTTTTCTCTGGTGGCAAACTGGGTTCAGTAAGTCCCCAGCCCTTGCTCCCATATCCCTATCATGTGCCTCTTCGTTTTTGGCAGTCATCAAGAGAAACTGCTCAGGACTGGATCCGGGAACCGGTATTTTAAAAGCACTGAAATATCAAGGTGTGTGGAAAGAGGACGGAAAGGAAATTTCTTGGATATACCTTAGATAAAATGTAATGTTAATAAAAGAGACACAGAGCAGGAGAAAGGGCACTGCTATGCTTCATGTTAATAATGGCTTCTGGAAAGCTATGCCCCCTTAACAGTTATGAGCAATAGCACACTACAGATTTCCTACGACTAATGTCTTAGAAGTCACATGGTTTCTGTCATGATAAATAAGCTCAGTTTGGGATAGGCTGTGAGAGTCAGTTGGGAAAGAGATCCAAAACTTTTAACAGATATTTCTGTGAACATGTTATTACTTAGTCTTATGCTCAGTTATGGTCGACACCAAATCGAATGTTGGCAATTACAAGAAAATAAATAGAAAACAAAACAGAAAATATCATTATGCCATTATATATCATTCAGATTTATCTGGGGAACTACCATAGCATACATGGCTCATTTTTTTTCCTCAGCCTTGGTTAGCTACAGTTGGCCATGGCTGAAGAGGGATGACTGGGATAACTGCCCCTTTGGTTTGGCTCTTTATATTACTCTTTTCTTGCCAGAATTGCTGTAGATACATATTTATCTGTGAGTTTCTGTCATGGTTTTAGCTGGGATAGTTGATTTTCTTCACTGTAGCTAGCATAGTGCTGTGTTTTAGACTTGGTATGTAAATAATGTTGATAACACCCTGGTGTTTTAGTTGTTGCTGGGTAGTGTTTACACTAGTCAAGGACTTTCTAGCTTCCCATGCTCTGCCAGGTGCACAAGAAGCCGGGAGGGGAGGGGATGCAACCAGGAGAGCTGATTCGAATTGGCCAGAGGGTATTCCATATCATGTGACGTCATGCCCAGTATATTAACTGGGGGAATTGGCTGGGGGAGGCAGCGATCGCGGCTCGGGGACCGGCAGCGTCGGTCGGCGGGTGGTGAGCGGTTGCAGCACTTGTTGTTCAGTTTTGGTTTTGGTTTTTTTTTTCCTTTCCCTCTCCTTCTAGTGTTTCATCTCTCTCTCGCTCATTATTTTCCTTTTCATTATATTAGTATTATTGCTGTTTTATTCTAATTATTAAACTGTTCTTATCTCAACCCACGAGTTTTCTTACTTTGGCCCTTCCGATTCTCTCCCCCATCCCACAAGGGTGGGGGAGTGAGCGAGCGGCTGTGTGGTGCTTAGTTGCTGACCGGGGCTAAACCACAACAGTTTCATCAAAATATTTTCATTTAAAATATTTCTTATTTAGTGTTCTCTCATACAGTGAGAATATTTCCCTGGTATTTTAAATGTGAAATGACCAGCCTGTACTCTGGCTGGATAAGCCAGCACTCAAGTACAAGGAGTCAGCAGGGATGGCTCCAGTGTGAGTGATGGACCATCTGGCGTTTCTTCCACCTCACAAAGCTCTTCACCTGTCAAGAATATGAAACGTTATGATAGTAATTTTATACCAGTTGAGTTCTGAGGAGTGCTGGTGGACAACAGGCTGACCATGAGCCAGCAATGTGCCCTTGTGGCCAAGGCAGCCAACAGTATCCTGGGGTGCATAAAAAGGAGTGTGGCCAGCAGGTCGAGGGAGGTTATCCTCCCCGTCTACTCCACCTTACTGAGGCCACATCTGGAGCACTGCGTCCAGTTCTGGGCTCCCCAGTTCAAGAAAGACAGGGAACTACTGGAGAGAGTCCAGCAGAGAGCTACCAAGATGATCGGGGGACTGGAGCATCTCCCTTATGAGGAAAGACTGAGGGACCTGGGTTTGTTTAGCCTGGAGAAGAGAAGACTGAGGGGGGATCTTATGAATGCTTATAAATCTCTAAAGAGTGGGTGTCAAGAGGATGGGGCCAGACTCTTTTCAGTGGTGCCCAACGACAGGACAAGGGGCAATGGGCACAAGTTGGAACACAGGAAGTTCCACTTAGACATGAGAAAAAACTTCTTTACTGTGAGGGTGACAGAGCAGTGGAACAGGCTGCCCAGAGAGGTTGTGGAGTCTCCTTCCCTGGAGACATTCAAAACGCGCCTGGATGCGGTCCTGTGCACCCTGCTCTAGGTGTCCGTGCTGAAGCAGGGGGGTTGGACGAAATGATCTCCAGAGGTCCCTTCCAACCCCTACCATTCTGTGATTCTGTGATTCTGTGAAAACCTCCTGATGGACCTGTCCTGGTAGAATGGCCTGGATAGTAACTGGTGTTATAGCAGGAGTGTGAATGTAAACAGCTCATGCAGACAGGACACCCAAAACTGCCTGGTCTGAGGGGAGGTTACCCCAAAACTGAGAATCATACGAGGAAACTAATAATGACAACATTTGTTTATATTGGATTAAGCAGCAACCAGGGCATTACCACGAGGCTTTTGAGAAAAGAGTCAGCTTGAGAAGTATAAAAGATGGAAGGAAACTTGTGATTGTGGGGTGAGACCTGGTAGTGGGAAGGTGCTCAGCACAGCAGTCAGACCCCTGCCTCAGATACTGCCAGGAGCTACCCTGCTGCCATCGTGCCCCCATCGCAGCCTGACATGGCATCCTCCCCGTCCCATGGGGAGAGCAGGGCTGATGGGACGGGGTGCGGCAGCAGAAGGACCCACAGCTCGGGGTGTGTGCGGGGACTCGTGGGGTGCCCTATTGCCAGCGCACGGACTAGCAGGCGGCAGCAAGCTGCACTGCTATGCACAAAGCAGGAGCAGCCCCATCTCCAGCAGGACAACGTGCACAGCCAAAAGAGGGAGGTACGCTTATCACCCCCCATCATGCGAGAGAGGGGTGTGCACACAAGAACATGCTCCTGTGGGATTAGAAATTTGAGGGATTAGTTATAAAAGGGTATTTAGAAACTTGTAGGTGCTTTTTAACATTTTGCAAGTGTCTTGTACTCTGCTTTATCTGTTGACCTGCTGGTATTGATCCAGAATGTGAAGTTCACTGACTGCCAGCTAATTAAGTGTCATTAATAAATCACTAAATCACTTGATCCTGATCTGAAGTAAAGACCATGAGTCAAGAAGTCTTCCCTGTCACGCTCCCTTACATTAAAAAAAAGTCATATGCTATTAAAAACCAGTAAGGAATTAGCTTAAGTACCCTGAATCACACTCAAATTACAATAGCTCCTTAACTCAGATGATTGACTATTTCATTTCCTAGTGTAAATGTAGTCATAAACTAACAAGCTTCTTCTTGATCCTCTAATTATACCACTCTTCATCACAAAGAAAGTTGCTGATTTGGTGTGTTCCTGTGCCATTCATCTCTGTATATGGCCATCCTTTAATGTGAGCTTGTAATAGAGAAAGGAAATTTCTTACTTGTAAGTTATATTTCAGTAGGTAGTCTCTCCTCACATTGGTCAGTATTGTTTGCAGCTGAACCTTTGAATTTGGAGAAATACTTCCCAGATGAACAAACTGTCTATAGTTTCTCTCACATGGCATAACTAAGGAAATTAAAAATACTTGATGGGCCTAGAGAGTGCAGAAAGAGCAGAATGAAATAAAAGTTTCTCATTCAGCAAAAAACTTGAAAATAAAAATGCAGCTAAAGCTTTTGGATCCTCAAATATGAACTGGGAAGCAAGATGGTTCAACAACTAGTTCCAGAGAAACAACATATCCCATAGAATTTTACTGAAAATATTAATCATGAAACACAGCAAATAAACTTAAAACCATATAATCCAAAGGTACCATGAAAGAAATACATATATAATTGTTATGAACTTAACTGAAAGAAAATAACAAAGTTACCAGTCATTTAAAGTTTTAACATAAAAAGAATCTCTAGCAAGTGGCCAGCCTATAACTGCTACAGCTTTCCCCAGCTTCAGATGTTAAGTTGCAAGCGAGGGCATCCTTCCATCTGGAGGTCAGGACCTCAGCAGGAACAAGTTCAGCATCAGAGGAAAACCCCTGTATGGAAGATTGCCTTTCTATTACGGAAGCACTAACATTAGACTGTTTTATTGCAGATAGGCAAGGCCATGTCCCTAATTTGCTACCCTGATTCTGGGAGGCTAGATCTGTTAGATTGGTTTTGTTACAATGCAGTTACTTCAACCAGCAGGATCTTGTTTTGTGGTCAGTGGTGGCTGTTGAGGTGAATAATTGCTTCTATATCCTCTTGCCTAAGGCCATGTCCTTTGATTTGTCTTTCTTTGACATCACTTTTTGGCCTGAAAACATAACAAACCTCCACAGAAGTCTTGCATTCTTTACACAAAGTTGCTACCCACTCTTTAGATTAGAAACAATCTTTTTACTCAGTATGTATATACTGTTTAGTATAATGGGTCTATGACTAGGACTTTTATACAATGCCAAAAACTCTATGAATTTGCAAGCAAAAATTAATAAGCAACAGAGAAGCATAAAGTTGTTATTTTCAGAGCTATACTGGAAAACAGAGCTGTAATAAAGCACTATAAAACTTCCTTATCGGAGCAGTCACAGAAGGCTACACCTATAAAAACTAGTCCAATTCAAAGAGAAATATACTTTTTGGTAAAGAAGAATTAAAGCTACACATCTTTAAATTAATTTTTTAAGATGTTCCCGATGTGTTCACAGTCTCAGGATGCAGTCTCCTCTGGCTTAAACTACATTAGCAGCACTTCCAAAAGTGCAAATGAATAGTGGCCACTTGTAAAATAAATGGTCTGGTCCATTACCTAGGACTATGCAACTGGATACAATTTAACTGCATGTACTACCGTACAAAAAAAGGAATATAAAAAGTTAAACCAAAGACCACAATGGGCAGAAACAGAAATATTAGGTTAACAGTGTCTGATAACCGGCAAGACCAAACAGGTACTGTTCCAATTAATTATGGTTCTCACAGGATTCAAAGGTGCTCTGAAGACAGCAGGCACTGACAATATTCGTTTGGGATGTGAAGACATATGGAACCAGGGACAATCAAATCCATGGAACAAGGATTATAAAAGTTATCTGTTATCTTTCTTGTCTTTTTGGCTTTTGCCTCCAAGCGTGTGCTAAAAGATTCTTTATGTAGGAATTAAAGGTACTAGCAATAACTGATGGGACTCCCCAGTGCTGCAACAAACGAGTTATCCATTCTGTGGCAGTTTCTGCACTCTGGTGAAATGTCACATATGTTTATTTGGCCTGGTTTATACAGAAAAAAGGAACAGAAAAGACACCACCACCACAAAAAACCCACAAAAAACCACATACACAAAACCAAACCTAAAGAAAACAAAACAACAACAACAAAAAAAAAAACCCAGAGTCCTTCACTGTATAAAAATAAGAGCAATTAAAATTCATATTCTGTCCTGGAATCAAAGGATGTGGAGCTGTGACCGAAGCACCCCTTTATTTCCTGTTTTCTGATAGACTTTCTCTTAAACGCTTTTGCTTTGCTTCTGTGAAAGCAAAGTAATTACTGTTTAACAGTGTTATTGTTTCACTGTAATTGCAAATGCCGAACAAACTGTAACAGCTAAGGTAACCACAATGATTACAAGAACCTGCATCTCCCACAGATTTGTCTAATGACACAACCTGACTACAGCTACCACATAATTAGAGGACTCTGCCTATTACCAGAATGCTGAGACTTAACGTGTCTTTAAGAAGGCAATTAGGGGATCAGAAATGCACCATATAGTAAGCAATAGACCTAAATAATATGCCTGGTAGATCATGTTTGCTTTATGTCCTTTTAAACATTTGTTTGGCTCATCAACCATTTAAAGAACATATCGAATCTAGCTGGATTGGCTTTGTGTATTTCAAAATGAAAGCAAAAAAATGTTATGTGCTGAACAAGAATTAGAAGTGGAAGGTTTTTGGGACTATCAAGAGTTTAATTCTCACTAAGACAATGCTGCCACATAAAATTACATTCTCATGGGCCAGATCACTCATACCTAACTGTCAAAGAGGACTTTGACTGAGGAAAAAAAATCTTCTCTCACAGATGGTCACAAAATCGTATGTCAAACTACCTTGACCTTATGATTTGCATTTGCTCAGTGGACTCTAGTCATTATAAAAAAAGTGAAAAAGAGATAATACTGAGAGACCTCTAGTTCTGCAAGTCATGAATAATATTTGAGTATCAGGTCATTTATACTTTGGCAAACACCTTTTTAGAGGACTGGAGGGTCTCTGAAGCTTAAGCCAATTTTACGTCCTTCTGTGTACATCTGCAGCTGGAGAACTGACATTTCCTCCAGTTCTTCCTCTTTATTAGAGACTATTTTCAAGCTAAAAGAAAAAACCCTCACTTACCATGCCATAGTTTTCCATAGAAGTTCCACAGATATATCACCATTTTTCACCTTCTGTCCCACAGTTCATTGGAATAATGTCCCTTTAAGCCATCCTTTCTCTTGTAAATGTGAAGCAAAGGACTGAAAGGGTACCAAACACCAGGCAGAAAACCCTCAGGTACAAAGAGCATTCTAACTGGCATTTGTATCAGCCAGAACCAGTGCACACATTGCAGAAAGTCATCCAGATACTTTAGCTGAATCAATACTCCCAATATAGAAATTGCAGAGATTAGAGATTCTCATGTATGGCATTCAGGTCTGCGTATCCCTTCCTGCTAAGAGAGAATACAGTATATTGAGTTAAACACTCTCTGATATTTCTCTCAGCTTATCCACTACAGCATGATGATAGCATTACTTGTTTTTTGTAACAAGTAACTTAGAAAATTTTACTATGTTTAAATACTGTTCTTAGTCTTGTCATCTGCTTATAAACCAAGACGTTGATAAACTGCTTGGGTTTCTTATTATAGTCAGATACATATATAATAAAATAATTTCCTCCAAGAAAACAGTGAAGGTTCTTTTCTATAACTAAGTTCTTACATAAACATATAATAAACCCCAACTTGACTCAGAAATATTTGCCTTATTTCTCCAGCACTTCTCATACATGGTAAGGGAAGTGTGCATGTAAGGCTGGAGCTCAAAATTACATGAGCAGGTAAGAGTTACTGTGAGAGTATCTTGTATTTTATACACATTGCATATATTTGCTTTTGTTTTATTTTTAATAGCTAGGGATGCTATTCTCAGCATCCGTCAACATATCGTTATTTGATCCGTATATGTCATGGAAGTTAGCCTTGAAAAGGGATTTAAAAAAAAAAGGAAATAATGAAAAGCTTTAAAGTCAGCTGGGAGGCAAGGTCATGTTCAGAGAAGCACAGATAAAAGCAGCAAATCCAGGATCACCAGGAAGTGGAAGTTTTCACTGCCACCTAAGATATATAAAAGAAAAATACCAACAGTCCAAAAAGGACTTTGAAGCTGAGGCCCAAGGTGGTGAGTGAGAGCAAGGAGCAGAAAACAGGTGAGGGAAGTGGAGAAAGAAGCGTTTCAGAACAGGACCTGCCAGAGGAAAGAAGGGTGAGCAAAGGAGGGCAGGCAGCCTGGAGAGCAGGCTACAGAGCCCCTGGTTGCTTTGCCTTCATTTGTGTGGATCAGGTAAATCACTGCAGGTTCCAGTGGAAGGACATATCAACCCCATACCAACTCAATGTGAAGCAGTCATAGAATCATAGAATATCTCGAGTTGGAAGGGACCCAGTTGCTCACTTACCCTTCCAATAAGGGAAGCATCACATGAAGCTGGAAGAAGCCACATTCAAAATTAAAAAGGTGACTTCTCATGCAAGCTGATAGACAGGTGCAATTCACTGCTGGACGATGGGCCCAGGGGAAAACTGGACAAGTATCACAAGGAGAAATCCACAGTCTTGCTAAACAGGCCATATGCCATCAGCTGCAGATGGCTGGAGAATGGAAGAGTATTAGGAGGCATTCCCATATATGTCTAGCCTTACCTGCTGGTGGCTGCTGCTGGGGGTTGCAGGATATCAGGCTTGGATATTATAAAAGAACAGCCATCTTGTTCTTATACAAAAGTAATCTCTGCATTTCACTTGAAATGTAGTATTGTTTTCTTAAGACAAGGAGTATAATAATTCTCAAAATATTTTGCAATTCACAATTCAACTTTTAAACACTCAGCACATGGCTGTTGCTAAATGATTTGTGTTGAAAGATTTTTATTTTGCTGCTTTTTCAGTTTTGAAATATGAGGGTTACGTAGCATCCTAATTGCAGATGCATTTATACCCATACAAGTGCTAGAACTGGTGTAACCTTTCCCTGTATTTCTAAAGTATTTAATTACTATTGTGATAGATGTATCACAAGTCCTGACTAATGACAGCATTCAGTAATCTTGGTTATATCATATGTGAGATGTTGCGTGATTCAGGATACAATTAGGTTTAACATTTTTGTTTGTAAGTGGATGGAATTTGTTGTTGGACAATAGTTGTGCTACTGTCACCTGAACGGTCAGTCCTTCTGCCTCCAAACTCCCCTTTGCATGTTTCCTACGTGAAACGTCTTACAAATCCCAAGGACATCTTGCATCTTCATGAGGCTGTATAGCCTTGTTACTCAAAATGTCCTGATGCAAATGCAATGAGACAGCATAGCTGACAAACCACACAGCACATTATGCATTGAATGTAGCTAACGTAAAGCCCAGTATCCCAGCTTGTCAAAAGCAAACACCTTGCAGAGGGCCTAAAAGCAGGGCAGGCATGTATGATACACTTCTTTCCAATACTCTCCCAGTGTCCAGTAAGCAGGCTAGCAGGTAAGAAGAGATCACAAAGTCCATAATTATTATCTGAGAAATCCTGTCCCAGTGATCTCTAGGAAGGCTTTGTAATGGTCTTCAGAGAGACATGCATTTCATGCATTTTACAAATACACTCTGAATAATCTAAGTAGCGCCGAATAGTCCATTGCTCAGTGGTTTATGTAGAAAAGCTCTCCAGCCTTGTGCATCATCATATAGAGTCTCTGCAGTGGAGGTAAGGATAAAATCTGATTCTACAGAGCAGCATCCCGTGGTCTGCTCAGCATTGCACTTTCCCTCCTCTCCTACCAACCTCCTTTTCTAAACACCTTCCAATTCTCACAACAGGTCAGCAGGTCTCCCAGATAAAAGAGTCTCACTCCACAGCGATGTTTTCCCAGGTTGTATCGGTGCCTGAAGCAGGACTCCACAGGAACGAAGTCCGTGGGCAAAACAGTTACCTGCATCACTGTACTGTTATCACACATGGCTGCTCCCCAACGCTTTCCTCCCTCCCTACCCACCCAAGCCCCTTCCCTCATTTTAAGCTCTCCTGTTACTTCTGCTCCAATCACTCCTCCGATGCACTTTCCTTGGGCTTTCCGCTCGTGTTTCCCACTCCCAGTTTTGCCAGATTTTTGCTGCAATATCTTTTGTTGCAGATTTTTGTTGCTATGTCCTTTCCTCCCCTCCTTTCTCCCCACTCTGAACACCATCAAGACGCAAATTCTCCTTCGTAGGGAGTCACTGGAAGCACCAGAAGTCATGTAACTACGGCTGCCCTTACCCAGGCACCCCCAACTACAGCTCTCAAAAGCCCAGCTCCTCTACAGCTGGGTAGCCTGGGACGCCGACAGGCAAAGTAGGGTGCTTAAAGTTGAACCCCCAAGTCGGGTGCAGCTGCTGCTCCTTCAGCGGAGACCCCCGCCACCAACCCGAGGCGGTTCGGCTCCGCTCGGCTCCCTTCGGCTCCGCTCGGCTCCCTTCGGCTCCGCTCGGCTCCGCTCGGCTCCCTTCGGCTCCGCTCGGCTCCGCTCGGCTCCCTTCGGCTCCGCTCGGCTCCCTTCGGCTCCGCTCGGCTCCCTTCGGCTCCGCTCGGCTCCCTTCGGCTCCGCTCGGCTCCCTTCGGCTCCGCTCGGCTCCCTTCGGCTCCGCTCGGCTCCGCGGCCGAAGTTCCGAGTTCCGGCGGAAGGCAGCGGCGGGTCCGTGCCGCGGCGTGGGTCCTCCCGCAGGGATGGTGCAGGACACGCGGGGGCGGCTGGTGGCGGAGCTGCTGCTGCGGGCGGGGCCGGCCCGCACCATCCTCTGTCTCTGCTCCCGCGCCTTCGTCGAGTGAGTAGCGGCCTCGCCGCCGGCACCGGGCGGGCCCCGCGTGTCCGCGTCCGCCGTGGCCGGGGCGGGTTTCCGTGGCGTGGCGGGGCGGGGGGGGGCCGTGCTGGTGCGGCCGCAAGCAGGGAGAGGTGCACAGAAGCGCCCCCCGACCCCTTCCCCAAAGGGCCGCGGAGGGACCTGGAGCCTCCCCGAGCCAGAGGGGAGGAGGGGGTTTCTCGGGGCGGGGGGCGGGGAGGTGCCGCCCCCGGGCTGTCTGTCTGTCTGTCTGTCTGTCAGTCAGTCACAGACGCGTGATTTGGGAGAGGAGGTCGTGGCCGTTACCGGAGCTTCTGACGTTAAACACACGCAGTGTTTAACGGAGGCATTTGCAGAGACGAGGTGCCTTCAGCGTTGGGTGGTGGCTGAAATGTTTATTTGTAGTTTTGGACTGAAGGCACGAAATTCCACCCACTTAAGCAGGATGTTTTGTGGGCCAAAAATTTAATTCCCGGGTATTCTGTGTAGCAGCAACGCTTTCTGACCATGTAGGCTTTTCACGTCAGGCTTTAAAGTGCTGCCTTTTTTATATTTTTATTTTGCTTCGTGTGTTTACAATCACAGAGCAGCCCGGGTGGGAAGGGAGCTGGAAAGATCACCTGGGCCAGCATTCTGTGGGAAGGGGAGCCTAGATGAGGTTACCTAGCACCCTGCCCAGTCACATCGTGAAACCTCCAGCGATGGGGACTCGGCCACGTTCCTGGGGAGGTTGTTCCACTAAATGATAGTTTTTACTGTAAAAAAACCCTTGTTTTAATGATGACGTTCTGCGTCAATGTCTCTCTTCATCTTTGCAGAGATCGAAAATTATATAAACTGGGATTAAAAGGCTTTTATGTCAAAGATGACAATGACAGTACAGGTAAGGTAATAAAACATACAGTGCAAAATGATGTGCATTTATAAATGATGTGAGTTATGTGTGGTTATTTAAGGTACAGTAGGATTGTTTAATTGCTAGCCCATAGTTTTGTTCGTATTTCTGGCTTGTTTTTAAGTACTTTGGTTACGGGGGTGGATGTGAATAATAACTTAGTACCTGCATGACTTTCAAGTTACTATAATCTTGATGTGGAAGTTTGTGTCAAACCAGGTGCAATGCTTATTCCTGTTTGCACAGACTTCCCAGCTCACATAATCTCCACCTGGTGCACAGAGCAGATTAGCTCATAAATGTCTGACCTGCTCTCACATCATAATTGCAACTTCCCTAGCTCAAAATTAATTATATAACGGAAGGTCTGGAAATCGTAGACATTTGCCTGAGAGTAATATTGTCCTGCTGCCTCTACCCCAGCCTAGGGCATTAGTTGCTGTTGCTGATTAATCTGCTGGGCCAGAAGCAGGGAAGAAGCAATAGCCCTGTTGGGGAAAATTATGATTTGCATGTACATGAGGAATTGTATGAGGAGGACCAGAGGAGTAAGTCTGTCCCTACTTGCTTGCATTTCTCTGGCAAATTCAACACCAGTCCCTTGCTCCCTCCTCCCAGATTCCTCCCAGATGCCTATCTGAACATGATTCCTTTGGTATCTAATATTTCCATTGCTGTCTTGGTAGCTCCAGCATCATATAATAGCTTGATTTGAAAGGAAGGAGTCTGAACAGAAAGGAATGTCCATGGAAGCTGGGAATGAATAGCAGAGGTTAGATAGAGGCAGTGTGAATGGAGTGAAGAAGGAGAATGTAAACCCTGGTTTTGTGCATATGTGACTGAATTGTGGTGAGAGTAGTCAGTTAAAAAAAAGAGAAGTCTTGTGCTGTGCAATAATTTGGCAGTAAATATATCCTGACCAAAAAAAAAGCCCAAATATTAAAGTTTTCAGTTTTATCAACTGTGTCAAGAGCTTTTGTATTTCATCGGTTTCATCTATATACAGTTCCTACTTTCTCAGTGGTATTTGTCATTTTATATACATATGGTGTTGCTTAAAGATTTGATAGATATGCAAACAGTGTTTCAACAGTTGATCAGTTATTTCTGAGATAATTATCTCCTGTAGTTCACGCATGACATTTTTGTAAAATCATATTCTCTTGGTTAGTGTGGTTTTGAAAGATTTGTAACAAAACTGGCAGTTTCTTGTGTTTTAAGCTTGCTCTGATACATGCCAAAAGAACCCCTGTACAGAATCTTCTTTTCCTAATACTAATTTTTCTGTTGTTTGCTGGTTATTACTGTAGTTTGCTCTGCAAGTTATTGAGGTGAGTGTTTGTGGTGGGTTGACCCCAAGCACTCGCACCCTCTACCCCATTTTTTATTTCTGAGCACCGCATCATATGGTATTGACTATCCCTTCAGCCAGTTTGGGTCAGCAGTCCCAGCTGTGTCCCCTCCCGATCTCTTGCCCACCTCACCCTACTTGCTGGGGAGGGCAGAGTGGAAAAAAGAAAGTTATGATGGTGTGCAAGCACTGCTCAGCAATAGCCAAAACATCGGTATGTTATCCACACTGTTTTAGGCACCGATCCAAAACACAGCACCATACAGGCTGATATGAGGAAAGCTAAATCCATCCCAGCCAGACCCAGCGCAATGTTTTGGTTATCGAAATTAGATTTTGGTTCCTACTGACAGTTATGCAGGAAAATAAGATGCTTATGATGAAAATTTTAAATGGGAAAGGAAGCTTAAGAGGCAGTCCTGCTAATTTTTGTAGGCCATGCTGTTGCATTGAGGTATCTGGATCAGATTATATTCACTTAATATAATTTGTTAATAGGGGAGGAACAAGCGTCCGAGGAGGAGAACCATTGTCCCAATGTGACATTAAAGGTGGATACTAATCATGCTCTTGACCTGGAAGAAGTTGAACTAGACTCGGAGGCCGAGCTTATGAAGAGTATGGGATTGCCTCTTCACTTTGGTGGGCAGTCAGCCCACAGGGGCTTTGTGGTAAATCTTTATTTTCTTTATTTGTTCCTTTTACTTTGTGTTTCCAGAAGTAGCGCATGTCTGCTCCTCGGTTATTTTTGAGACTGCAGTTCATGGAAACGTATCCAAGGTGGCTTTCGGCTGCCTGCCTCGCATACTTGTACCAACATACAGCACCGTGGTCTGTGCAGTTTGTAAACTCCACCTGCCAGTTTGACTAAACAGGGTCAGGCTGTGCTTTATGCTTCCCTATCTGTATTCCTCATGCTACAAGAGAGAGCTAGTTTAAAACAGCTGTGGTAATGTTGATGCTCTGCATCAGTACAGCTAGTACACTCCAGTGTGAGCACCTGTGTTCACACTGTCTGCTTTAACCATTTAGCTTTAGATACTAATCTAAAAGGCTAGTTCTCAGATCCCCCTTGCAGCTGATAAAGCCAGGCTGTTCCAAAGGGCAGGAGTGAGGACTGGGTGCTCTGCTTCCCATAGGGAGCATTTGGGCTTTAGAGAAAGGCTGAAGCTGTTCACAGACAAGGAAAAGCCAGTGGGATACCCACATTGTCTGCTTTATGGAATACACACCTCCCTGGCAGTGAGAGTGTACTTTTGTGCAAGCACTCCATGGTTCTGACCTGATTAATTTGTAAATAAATAGGAGAAACTTGTATGTGATTTTAATTGATGGAATGTAAATAGACCTTACAGGCATCCAACTTCAAGCCTTAAGTATACATGCAATTTTTGGTGCTATGTAGTAATACTCCAAATAAGTTGAATGAGAAAATAATGTACGTTTTTACTAGATTACTACTAAGCTTTGTGCTTTGCACTGTGTGTATTAACATGACATTTTGAGGGATGTGGATGAAAGATTAATGCCAGTTCTTTGAACCTGACTTCTTTATAGTCCACCTTATGCATTTGTCAATGCAACAAAACTAAGGATTGCAGCTGATGGGACATTTGGGTTAATATCTATACCTTTGCAGTCTTTTGCCCATGTGAGTTGTAGTCCATCATCACCGCCACCTTTTTACCTGCCAAACTTAATTTGGCAGTTTATGTAAAAAAATGGTAGATTTATCTGATAGACACATCCAAGAATAGCAAGTTTTTCTATCTTGTTTATATCTGTAAGCACAGGAAGCCGCACTGAAACAAGGGACTTGTATTTGATGAAACCAACGAGTTAACCTTAGTGTTTCCTTTCAGTAACAGGTTTCTGTCTTCTGTTCCACTAGACAACTGTAGTAGTCTGAGTTTGTTGTAACAAGTGAAATGGTTGTATTCCACAAATGAAAGGGCCACCTGTTCGGAGAGGAGGCTGTTTCCTTGTGTTTCTGTTAGCCAACTTGGAGACCGGTACAGGATGGGAAGAATGTTAAACCCCTCTTTTGGATCAGTGTCTTCAGACTTGGAGAGATTCAGCTGCAGGATTTACAGAGCTTAGGAGTATAAAGCGATGCTTTTTTTATTTAAAGCACCCAAAGATAGCAAGGATTTAACATTCTGTTAGGCTGAGCATTATATGTTCACTACTCTAATAAGATACCTGGACAGTGTTTTCTGGCCAGGCAGATACTAGGCAACAGGAAGGGTCAGCCTCCATGGACCCCTAAAACAGGTCCTTGATGTTCCTGAGATACTGTGTTACTGTTGAGCTCAACCCAGTGACCCTCAGTTCCTGACCAACGTCCCTTTAGGATTTTATAGTGTTTCACGTTGATGTCTTTCCTTCTGAATCCTTGAGCTACTAATGACTTCCCTCTCAGCAGCCCCACTTCTGTCTGTAATTCTGCCTTCTTCTGTGTGTCTGTCTATAGACTTTCTCACAGCTTCCTCAGAAATGTCAGCCAAGGTTATGTAGTGGGGCCCTATCAGAGCCATAAACCCTACAGCCTTTTGTAGGGAGAAAGCTGACAGCAGGATTGCAGTGAGAGAGAGGGTTGCAATGGAAACAGAAATGTGCTTGGAGAGAGAACAAGAAAAGACTGCACATACATTGTGGACTTCTAAGTATGTTTTTCCGTTATATTTTAGGCAACAGAAAATTATAGAAAGAGAAGTAACATGAAGATTATGAAGAAGAAGAAGAAGAAGAAAGAGTTACAGCAAAAACATGAGGATAAAATGGTGCAAGAATGTCAGGATCGAACTTGTGGTGGTTATATCCAGTCCATTTCTGGTGAGCTGGCCCTAGCTACAGAGCAATGTGAGAACAGCAGCAAACCTCAGGATGTAAGTAAAGGGAACTGTGAAAGTTCAGAAAGTCTTCCAAAGGAGGCTTTACCCAGCGAACTTAAAGAAAAATGGGAGAAGTACTGGAGCGAGTATGGAGAGGGCCTTCTTTGGCAAAGTTGGCTGGAGAAGCATCAAGAGGTCTTATCGTCTGAGGCCACCACAGCCTCTGAACCTTGGAATAGTCCAGACACCAGGGAAGAGTGGGAGCAGCATTATAGCGAACTGTACTGGTATTACTGGGAACAGTTTCAGTACTGGACAAGTCAAGGATGGACTACTGAGAGCTCACACGGTGACAACGTGGAAGCTAATGGGGTTACCCAGGAGACGGGTCTTTCAGGAAAAATGGACTTGGTTAGCCCAGGGGCTGAACGCAGTGAAGTGCTGAGCTTGGAGCTGTCTCCCTCTAACACCAGAAGTGAGGAAACACTCCCTAAAGGTGCTGAGCTCCACAGTGAAATAATCTCTGGGATTTGTAATTTAAATCTGAATTTAGAGGAGGTGGAGCAGAGCAGTGCAGCTCTAACAGTAGCTCACCAAGGTCCTCAAGAGCATAGTTCATCTGACTGTGAATGCCAGAAGGAGCCCTGTGATGGAGGAACCAGGAAAAGGACTGCATCTTGTGAAAATAAAAATATTAACCAGTCAGGTAATACAAAATCAGCTAAAATTGATTCTACCAGAATTTCTCTAGGTGTTTATATGTAAGAAACAAGGCCATGTCTGTATTATGCCAATTTAAAAAAGTTGATCAAGTATTTTGTGGAATGATTGCATACTTGATTCCTTTTTCTTCCCTCTGCTTCTCTGGACCATGTCTCTCCTCTCTAATCTATATATTGAATGTGTTCTTCAGCCAGAAGTGATTTTAACAGAAAATGTCCTTCATAAATCTTCAAATGTGCTACAGAAAGTGGTGAGAGCACTGCTACTGCATATTTATTTATTTACCTTAGTATTGGTATTGCAGCTGTGTCATTCAGCTGATGTGTCTTTACTCACTGAGAATCTAAAATGAATGAAGACCCAGGCTGATGCTCTCATGAATCTGACAGATTTTAAGAACAGCTTTTTGAGAAAAAAGTAGTTCTGCAGTTCTGGGGTTAGGGTTTATTTTTGCCTTCTGTCTAAAAATGCCAAACTTGAAATAAACTCTTGGGTTTTTGTACTGTGTTACTGTGGACCAGATGTCTTCCAGAGGTGCTTTCCAGCATTATGTTATCAATTAGACAGTGAGCTACAGTCATCTTTACAACCCCAAATTCATACGTCCACAGCTAGTGCTAACAAGTGAAAGTGCCAGATAATGTAGTACTATGGTGAAAGCCAGTGGCTGTGCCTTACGCTACTGGAAGAGCTTCTGTGAGGGAGGTGCAAGACTGGGCTGGAGATGTTTTTGCCAGACAGCTCAGCGTGCAGAGAAAGGAGAGAACCATCTTGTTTGCCTTCCAGTTCTTCCTGCCAGCATTTGCTGTAAGCAGCAGTGTAACTTCTTTCCTGACTGTTGTATAGTTTCTCCTGGTGAAGAGGAGGGATGAAGCACGTGAGTTACGTGTCAGCAGCTTGGGACTTCAGTTTGGTGGGAAACATCTGAGTCTGCTGCTAGTGACTTTCTAAGGAAGGAAGAAGCAGGTGTTGGTCCTATCTTGATCCTACAGTAGAGTTGGAATGGGAGAGGTGAGAGGAAAATCTCCTTTCCAACAAGAAATGAGAGGAGTGTTGGAATCCTCTCTTATTAAATGTATGTGAATATCTTTGCATAGCTAATGAAATGGAAACAAAATTTACGCACAAGGAAGAAACTGTTTTAAATTTGTACCTTGTAGGCATTTTATTTTTCTTGGAGAGCTAGCTGAGATAATTTGAAGTTGGTGCTGCTTAAGATTATTAACTCTACAGTGTAACTAATACTGGAAGTTTGTGTTAGTATGTCGTCCCTCAAATGAAGACAGGTAAAGGTATGTGTATTTGGCACTTGCGCTGCCTGTGTCAGATTTGGGTATGTACGACAACCTAACTGTAGCTGTAGACGTACCTTGGGGACAGGAAGATATGGAATGAATTTATGCAGAAGGAAAATACGATTCCATCTACTTTTTTAGGTTCACAGGGGTCATGTAGCTTGAATTCAAAGAACAAAGAACAGTTGCTGGTTCATGACCGAGATGAAGATGAGGATGAAGAGCCTCCTGAGTACAGACATGCCAAAGTCAAGAGAAGGCAAGTCATGAAATTTAGACAAGTTTTTTTTCTCAAGAAGCCCAGGCCAGAAGAATCCTGGTTTATAGTAACAATTTGATTGAAATTTTGAGTTAAAACTTCAGTAAAAAACCACATAGTCTTCCATCATTGCTTACCACTTTACCTGGCAACAAGCAGTAGATATTTCTTCTCTTCTGTTGCTTCATGAAAACTATGTATGGCCTCAATGACTGTGCAAGGTGACAGTACTATTCTTGTGCCACTGAAGTATACAAGATTATTAAACTGGATAGGACAACCTGCTTATCTAGGTCTAATTAGTGTAGACGATACAACTATAGTAAATAATTTGTATTGTTTAACTGAATTGTGTAGTGCCAATAAAGTGCTCAGTGCTATGGCAATCATAAAATAGCTAATCTCTGCATTGTCACAGTCTTTTTCTTTCTTCTCGAAAAATTTATAGCCTCAAAGATGATGAGATGGGTCTTCCTCTCTAATAAATTTACAAACTCAAAGGTGAAGGAATTATTATCTGCTAATCATGTAGCTTTGGTTTTGTTCTAATATTTTGGTGTTGCTGTAGCATTAATAATAGGTAATAATATAGATGACATAATAGATTATGAAGGTAATTTGGAAATAGGGTGAACAAACACTGTCTTCATCAGTTCCACGTATGGCGTGATACTAAATATTTTAAGAGGTCATTTGGAATAGTTGGAAAATTATAACCCCAATAGAAGGACAGACATATCTAGAATTAGGTTAAAAAAAAAAAAAGTATGTGCTCCTGCATATGAATAGGCTGATGTTATCTGCCTTGCTTGGTTTCAGCAGTTCGTGGAAGAACTTACTGAAGCCCACATTTAAATGTTTTCAATACGTTTCATGTGGTATATCTGTAAAATAAGAGTGCGTTTTACAGAAAGTAACTTTGTCATCTGCATTTTTTCCTAGCCATGAACTGGATGTCGATGAGAACCCAGTGGAAGATCCTGAGGAAACCTGCTCTGTTTTGGGTTTCAAGTGTGGCACAGGACAAAAGTAATTGTTTATGAGAAACTCAGGGTTTCTTAATAGCAAGTCAGCTCTCCTGTTATTATTCAAATAGACCATTCATTTTCATTCCCATTTTATTAAACTTTTGGAGATGATTCCCAAAGTTAGTCTCTGCTCTTGATAAAACTGTTGTCCTTTGGCTAGAGAGAGAGATGTAAAGTTACGGGGACTAATTAAAGAACAAGAAAAGTGCTTTGAAACAGAAGTGTAACTCCTAAGGTACTTTCAGTTGTGTAAATGTTAAATGGCTGGTCAGCTACTTAATTAGAGCTTAAAGGATCTGATGATGAATGGTCCTCTCAGTTTGGAGTCCTGTGAGCTTAGATCATAATATATAGCTGTTTCATATTGGAATGAGGTTGCTTCATACTAGTAAAACGTTGCTATACTAATAAAGTGTTGCCAGGGTGTTGACCAGTGAAATTTCACTTTTGGTGGTATGACCTAAAGATATGGTGGTCGGTGCTGTGGAAGTAACGTCACAGGGTACAGGTGGACTGTAGCTTAGGTCTAGCGCTTCTGCAAGATGCCAGTTGTTTAGTACATATATATATATATATATAGACAGATAGATATAGATATATGTTTCAAAAAGGAGTGTGTTTCGTAGTTGACAATCTCTGTTCTACTTTATAAAAACTATTTAAGTGAATTGCCCACATTTTTTTTTTTTAATTGCATTTGTCAGGAGACAAAAGTAGCTGCTTTGGAGGTTCTTCACAGCCACCAAAAAGATGGTTTATTCTACTAATCAAGACATTTTTTCATTTCCTGTTCTTCAGGCTGGTCTGGGAAATTGTTTCCACCTAAAGTTAAACAACTATTAGAAAAAAAATTTTTAAAAATCTAAAACCAATTATGGGAAACATTTTCAAATATAAATATTTAAAAGTTTTCATGAAGGTACATTGTTTTGCAGCTACATCCAGTGATGTATATTTTAAGAGTGGAGCAAATGTCTCATAAAGAAATAACTTAGTCTAAATCATTTTCTGTAGACATCAACATTCATGTTAAAGCTTCCAGATTGGAAATTAACCAACTAAGTCCTTTGGGGTTTTGGTGGTGTTTTGGTTGTTTGTTTGTTTTTGTTGTTTTGGGTTTTTTTTTTTTAATTTCAGGTATGGTGGAATTCCAGATTTCACCCACCGAAGTGTGCAGTACTTGGAGAAGAAAGCAAAACTCAAGTCCAAATTCTTGGATATGCGTAAACCAAGGAAGAGCAAAAATACACACATCTTCTTTACAGAGGAATCTGAAACGTCTTGTAAAAAAAGTAAAACTTTGAAGAAGGTGGGTTTAATTGTTAGTGTTGCTGTGATTATATTACCAATGCTTATAAATATCTAAAGGTTGGGTGTCGAGAGGATGGGGCCAGACTCTTTCCAGTGGTGCCCAACGACAGGACAAGGGGCAATGGGCACAAGTTGGAACACAGGAGGTTCCACCTGAATATGAGGAAAAACTTCTTTACCGTGAGGGTGACAGAGCAGTGGAACAGGCTGCCCAGAGAGCTTGTGGAGTCTCCTTCCCTGGAGACATTCAAAACGTGCCTGGATGCGGTTCTGTGCACCCTGCTCTAGGTATCCCTGCTCAAGCAGTGGGGTTGGACGAGATGATCTCCATAGTTCCCTTCCAACCCCCGCCATTCTGTGATTCATAGATTTATCAGCTCCCTTAGCTGTTGTTGAATTAGGAAAATGAAGAAAAAAATTAATTGCCCAGAGTAGGTGGCATTTTTTAAGTGTCAGTCTGCTGGTCTTTATTCTTCCCCTGCCCCACGCTCCGGCCCCTGCTTAGGTGAAGAGTAGTTAGGTTAGGGTGGATATGGAAAGGCATTGGTGGACTCTTGGCAATCTATCAAGAGGAATGTGAGCTGAAGGCGAAGTGATGTGAAAGTCATTCCTAACATCTGGGTGCATTGTTCCTTTAGAGGTGTGTGTAGGTTTCTACAGTTACTAAAAGTCTCTTTGATTTTAAAATGCATGTGAGGGCATTTGTTAGTGCTGGCATTTCAGCAGTAAGAGAATGTCGTGGTTTAACCTCAGTCAACAACCAAGCCCCATGCAGCTGCTCGCTCACTTCCCCCTGGTGGGGTGGGGGAGAGAATCAGAAGAGTAAAAGTGAGGAAACTCCTGGGTTGAGATAAAGACCATTTAATAGGCAAAGCAAAAGCCGCAAGCACAAGCAAAGCAAAAGAAGGAATTCATTCACCACTTCCCCTGGGCAGGCAGGTATTCAGCCATCTCCAGGAAAGCAGGGCTCCATCATGCGTAACGGTTACTTGGGAAGGCAAATGCCATAACTCCAAACGTCCCCCCTTCCTTCTTCTTCCCCCAGCTTTATATGCTGAGCATGACATCATATGGAATGGGATAACCCTTTGGTCAGTTGGTGTCAGCTGTCCCAGTTGTGTCCCCTCCCAGCTTCTTGTGCACCCAGCAGAGCATGGGAAGCTGAAAAAGTCCTTGACTAGTGTAAGCACTACTTAGCAACAACTAAAACATCTCTGTGTTATCAACACTGTTTTCAGCATAAATCCAAAACATAGCCCCACACTAGCTACTATGAAAAAATTAACTCTATCCCAGCTGAAACCAGGACAGAGAAAAATGTATGGATTAGTGTTTTTCATGTAACTCCATGTTCTTAGTAATTTGTATCAAGATTTTTGCTTACACCTCTACCTGCATTTATTTTCACCTATAACTTTTATGCTTAATTTTTTTTAACTCAGAAATTAGTGATGACTAGAAATACTTGTTCACTGTAGATTTTTCTTAGTTAGTCTTTTTAAAATCTGTTACCTCAGACTTTCAATGTTATGTTGCCTTCTTCTGGGATGCTTGGCACTCCCTAACACCCAATTGCAAAACACTGTTTTGTGGTGGTGACAGCACATATTGTGTTGAACTCCAGTCCCATTGCTATAATTTTTGATGAAAGGCCTGACTATTGCCATCTTGTACTTGAAGCTGGTATAGTTCGGGGGCAACTTTAGTTATGTGAAGAAAAAAAAAGTTATAAATTTCCTCAGTCTTTCTGGTAAGACACTGCCCCAGGCCTAGTGCCACTCAGAGCAACTGTAACGTAAAAGTGACCATCTGTGTATGCCTTTGAAGACTTTAGACTAGCATCTGCATGTTGGTTGGGATGTAATGTTGAGCTCTCTACTGGGCAGCAGAACCCTTTAGCACATGCACCATTTGGTACATCTTGGAGATGAAGAAACTACTGTATGAAGGTAATTTTACCTGTTTATGCTAACTTGAAAGGCAGAGTACGGCTTCTCTGAATGCAGATTGGAGAAAAGATAGATAATTAAAAAGAAGTAGTCTTGGTCACCTGTGCTGTGGCAAGTCTGACTATTTATATTTCAGATGTTACTTGAGAATGATTTACTGTATTTATCAGCCAATTTTGTGGAGTTTCTCTTTTGGAAGTAGCTGGTATCTAGTTCTCAAAGACAACTTGTTTCTGAATGCTCTAAAAAGGGAACACAGTTAAGGACTTCCTGAGTGTTTTGACTCTGGATATTTTACTTTTTTCAAAATACATGTGGTACAGAGTGCATGCATTGTGGGTGCTTTTGAACTGTAAGGCTTTTAAACTGTGCTCTTGGTAGCTGGTTAACAGCACCATCTAATCATCTGTGATATTTGACAATTGCAGGTGGAAGAGTTCCTAAAGCAGGTCAATAAACCTGGGGAGGAAGCCCCATCCCAGACAGCCTCCCCTCAGGGTAACGCGGAGGCATTGTCTGCGAGCAGCGACTCGGAGGATCAGGAAAGCGTTACTGCCGCACAAACTGCAATGCTGAACGCTCAAAAACAAAAGCCACCATCTTCCAGTGTGGCCTTCACAGAACCTGGAGGGAGTAACCTTGAGGAGGAAGCGCAGGACGTGGCAGCGAATGGCTCTGATGGCCAGGACACGGGGAGGCAGGAGCACGGCTGTGGGCGGCAGATAGTCTCTCTGGATATTCCTGATTATCTCCGGGCAGAGACAGAGGACTTCAGCCAAGGTACATCATTTTCCTACAAACTGGAAATGAATTGGCAGTGGATTTAATACTGCCTTGCCAAATTACAGTGTTGTGTGGTATGTATTTATTCTGTTTATTCAGAGAGACTCGTTAGGTCCAAGAGGTAATGAGGCTGATTGAGAGCTGTGCTAGTGGAAGTAGCTGATTCCTGGGGTGCCAGAATCCCGGGTCTCAGATGCACATTGCTGAGCTTTGGTGAACTTGTGTTGTTAAAATTGTTTTCAGGGGGCGGGG